>OZ010792.1:207831955-209279455 GCA_963932465.1 Maratus speciosus
ACTTTATCCTATTGATATGTTTATCTATTGACAATACTCTATCAATGTACAAAGGATTGTTGGATTCCGTGAGACCAACCTCGGACCCTCTCCTTGTTAACGACCTTAAATGTATTTTATCAACCGTAAGTAACACATAATTGTTCACCAAAAGACCAACATAATGCGCCAAATGGTGAAAAAAGATCCTGAGTTACTTTATGCATTAAAGGGTTAAGTGAATGTTTTATTTGCATCATAGCAATACATTTTCAGTCATATCATCCATATGTATTTCCAATGTATTATTTTACAAGTTTGATTACATACATGTTTTTACAAGATGGTTTCATACGACTAAACGTGTTTTTTTTTTTTTTTTTTTTTTTTTTTTTTTTTTTTTTTTTTTTTTTTAATAAATCGGTAATATTCGATTATTTAATTAAATAGCTGGACCTTTACACTATCAAATGTTCAATAGTAATGTGAAAAGAAAAATCACAAAATTACTGAATGGTGTATATAACATAAATTAAAAACGAAATAAACATTAAGACAAAAAAGGGAAACTTTCACGTGTTAGAAATTTAAAAGTAATTTTAAAATTTTAGTTAAAATAACTGTTAAAAGAGTTTAAATCATTTAACAAAATGACCTGCGTTTTTTTAAAGAAAATTATCTTATTTATTGACTAAAGTTAAAATAGCTATGGCTGAATATCTGACTTTGAAAACATTACGTGAAATTAATTCGATAGAACTACATTCTCCATTTATTTACATTCATTAGCTAAATCTGTGAATTAACTATTCACATAGAAAGCAATTTTTCTATCGCATCTTTCATATGTAGGTCGAGTGTCATGTTTAATAGGTTCGGACGGCTGCATGAGATTAAATGTGTAATTAATTACATCTGCAATGCCTTATGATATATGCAAACCATAATGACATAATTAAAGTGAAGGTCTGGATATGTAAATATTTATTTAAAAATTAAAATAACGAGTAAATGTGAGATTCCCTAATGCAAAAATATATTTAAAGGAGCTCAGGGCCTTTACACTTTCAAAAAATCAGTTTTCGCATTTTGTTTTATTCTGAAATGTTTAATTTTTTTCAACAATATGCAAAAAACCCCATTCAAAAATATTCATTATTCCTTGAGTTATAATCATTTATAGATGGTGTGTACTATTGAAGGTCCGTAGTTATTGGAACTTTAAAAAGTTTTTTTTTTCAGATTAGTACATTTGGACTTTGCCGCACTGTTACTTTTCAAAATATATAAGCTACAGCTTTTAAAAATTAACCAAATTTGAGTTGCTTAATAGTCTTTCTGCTAAAACCAATCAAATTCGCATATTTTGGTTATTTTTTTGCACTCTAAAAGCTAGACAATGTTTTTGAAAATTTTGATATTTTTATGCTAATTTTGATTTTTGATTTTTTTTTCTCCCTAAAACCCTTTTATTTTCGCCCCTTGAGCCCATTTTCAATTTTATCGAAAGTCTGTGATATATAAATTTTTGCTTCTTTTGCTAGAAGTAATAATAAATTTAAACTGGCTTTATATGTATTACAATTAAGACGTTGTGTTTTTTTTCGGCCCCATGATAGGCGTAGATCTGCAAAAAAAAAAAAAAAAAAAAAAAAAAAAAAAAAAAAAAAAAAAAAAAATCGGAATTTCCGACATATGGGAGGATGTAATAGATGATATTTCTTGCGAAATCTACCTATAAAGGAATTGTGAAAAAACTTTTCTTTATGTATCGCTTATGCAATAAATAATGAAGTACAAAACTTAATATTTTAAGAATCTACATAGTTTGTAAAATCTTTAAGCAGAAAAATAAACAAAAATTAAAATAATTATTCACACTTGGAAAAAATGAAAATATTAGAATAACCATTTACCTTGTTCAAAGTATTTGAATAATGCATTGTAAATAATACGTGTTTTTTTTTTTTTTTTTTTTTTTTTTTTGGAAAAATAGTTATTCTTTATTATTTTGTAAAATCAACTTTACATTTTTAACAGCACGATTACGCGTTGACAACCTTTCAACACACACAATATTTCACATATAGTGGTTCACAATATTTTCTGCACAGCCATGGCCATGTCGAGTTTTTGCTGGAAGGAAGCTGTACTTTATTTATGGTGTAATATTTTGCACACTTTGATATAAACAAAAGGACTACGTCTGAATTTATTCGTAATTATAAAAACTTTTCAAAATAATAGACATTACATTTCACTACATTAAAATATAAAAACCCTAAAAGATAAAAAACACGAGAACTGCTGATTTAGAAATTAATGAGGTTGTATCTCTACCAATAGAATATTCAGTTTTGTTTTAACTATAATTTTTTTGGCAACTTGATGTAATGTTTTTCTGCTTGTTAAATTTTAACACCTAGTATGACTTTTACGTTAGGAATTAGCTGAAGAGGGTTTCAGGAATAATCCGAAACGTCTTTCTAACTTGTTTTACTGTTTTTATCTTTTGATGTAGTGTAATATAATGTCTGTTATTTTGATATGTTTTTATAATTTTGCACTCTTTTCTTCATTGTTTCACACAATTTCTCTATTGGATTTAAATCAGGCGAATTAGCCGGCCAGAGAATTACGTTAATTTGGTGTTGGATAAGACAGTACTTGGTGTACACTGACCCGTGTGAAGGTGCTAAATCAAGTTGGAAAATAAAGTCATCACCACACAGATCTTCCGACGGTGGTATCATGATATGCTCAAGGATTTTTGATATACGTCAGAATTAATCCTTTCATTAACGATACATATCCTTCCAGGAACATCTGCAGTCATGCAAGCCTATACCATTATACTAGCTGCAAATTTCTCTGTTGCTTTATTCGTCATAGACAAACACCTTCATCACCATATGTTACGCAAAGCATACTCTCACCACTAAAAAATATATTTTTCTAATCATCCAGACCTCATAAAAGCATATTTTTGCACAACTTCAATCTCTTCCTTTTCTGCTTAACAGTCATGAAGGGACTTATCTTTCGTACACGAGATTGAAATCCAAGTTTAAGACGACTTAGTGTTTTAGATTTACTCATGTCAACAGCGTGTTCTTTCCACTTCCGATCCAAATATCTTTCACTTCTAAAATGGTTTTTTTTAGAAATACTCTTTAGCTTTCTAACGTCTCTCAGAGCAGTTTGTGACTTTCGGCCGCTATTCAAATGCTTGTTTTCAAAATGTTCGTCGTTAAAATACTATTTTATTGCTCTTCTAACACTTGGTTGAGGACATTTTAAGTAACTGGGGATATATTGCTGATTACGACCTTCATTATGCAGATCAATATTACGATGCTTTGTAAACTCCGTTATGTTGGACGAAAGACCCATGTTTCACACAAAATGAAAATAGTGATGATGCAAAGCGCTTCTATAACATAAGAAGAATTTCCACAGAAGATTATCCAACCTTCTAAACCAACAGGAAAATTCATAAGTATTCTAATTTTTTGAACCGCCTATTTCCGTATTCTAATATTTTGAATAATGAAAATAATTTTACTAAAATACAATATTCAGTCAAAATTTACTCTTTTACAGTTTTAATTTTCTTTAATAACACGTAATAACATATTTATTCAAACATCAACAGTTCTTCTTTTTCAATTGTTCTACACTGAAAGAAGGTTAAATGAAATATCAAATACAAATGAAATAATTTGTTCTAATTTTTTGACTCGGAGCAGTATTTTATATTTTACATTGTGATAAATTTTGAATTGAGCGCGAGATCTTTTTAGAACTCCCTTGTGCTCACAGAATAAAGTTTTAAAACCGCTGTTCTAGATAAATACATGCAACAATTTTAGCATAGAATTGCACCTTATTATTGAATTTGAATGTAACGAATGAGATGCGTTGTTAGAAATTACATTTTATCTGTATTTCTACTGATTAACTGAATGAATTTACCTTATACTATACAAAGTTATTTTCATGTCCTATGTTTTATATAATTAAATGTTGCACATCTCCCTTCATTACGTTATGAAATATTACTGGTTATATTGCTTGGTTATATACTATATTGACGATAACGCTTGCAATTTTAAATTGAAAAATGAATCTTCAAAGTTTCTTTGTCTCCTCAAAACTCACACCTTCTGTTAATTGGTCTTTAAATATATTCTTTTTTAATTCAAGGTTAAATTGCTATATTGTCACGCTTTGGATATAAATTTCGCAAACTACACTACTACAGTAATAATTTCACTAATTTAGACTATCAGAAAAGGGAAAATCACAACGTTTTTAACGAATAATTCTTGGTATCAAATTCGACGATATTTTGCAAAGTACGATCCAGATGTGACAAAGTGTGATTAAGTGTTTGCCTTCAGGCATGCGTATGTGGGCGTCCGTCAGTGCTTAGCAGTATATCTTTATATACAAAAAAGTACAGTGTGTAATTATACATGGTATCGGATTTTACTTCTCTCCGATTTTTATTGTTTTAACATTATTACGTTACCATCATATAATATGGTATACCATGATATACCCTCATAACATTATAGATAACATTGCATTGCCAGATTTAATGATCGGCAGGTTTTTCTTTTATAACACGGAAAATATTATACATAAACATATATGTGTGTGTGTGCTTGAGAAAACACAAAAATATTCAAAAAAGAATCTAAACGTGTTAAGGACAACTTGCCTAAAATTAATACAGAAATTTGCAATATATGAATTAGAATCTCGTATTTTTCTCTCAGAAGAATATCATTAGATAAACGTTCTTCCTACAAAAGGAATGCCACTCATTTAATAATATTTTTATTCGCAGTTCTTTTTATTTGGAAAAAACAAAATTCCATTAAGAAATTTATATCTGAAAATCTGTCTTTAATAGAGCAATAAAGATATAAATGGAGAGTTCTAACATTAATTTCTTCGTTTATATTGTTACTGGATTTAGAATACAAAACTTTTTACAGTTCAAATAAATTCCGATAATTACTATATCTGAGATATAGTAAACTATAATCTTAGCGGTAAACAGTTTTTCGTTTTTGTTTAATTTAAATCGTTGCTGTTTATAACATTTAATTATTTTAGAAATGTTCTTTGGTTCCTTGCATTTATTTTAAAGGTAAACATAAAAATATGTATAGCGAAAAATAAATACATGAAAATGTATCAATTATCCATGTAAAAAATTTTGTTTAAAAACCCCCAAATATTTCTCAATCCAGGAGCCATTAATCCATTCAACTATATTTTACAAATGTGTCCCAAAAAGATACGTACAACTTCGAAATTGTATTTTTAAAAAAATAGGCCTACAGCAAAACGGTTACAACAACAAATAGAATAACTCAAAAAGTTTTTCTTACTGCCTTAGTAAACTTCAGCATGAGATCCTAGTGCAAGGTCGACTTGACCATATCCTTTTGCTTGTGTCACAATTCCCGTTTTCATAAATTTGTTATACCTCTCACGAATGCTTGAACGAGATGGTAGAGGTTCCCAGTCCTTCGTTCGATAATTTCTTTGCGTTTGAGTATTGGATTTTGCTTCGATAAACCACCCGACACATTGAGTCTGCTATTTTGCATAAATGAAGTCTTTAATAATCGTTTACATGTTGTACGTGCCATCTATGACAAGATACTTACTGTAGAAAAAAACTCTTCGTGTTATTCTATGTATTATTTTAACTAGTTTTGCTGTAGGCCTATTCCTTTTATAAAAAAATAAAATTTTTAAGTTGTACATATCTTTTTGTGACACCCACTATAACATATTTTTAGTTAACCGCAATTGAAAAAAGCGATTTTTTAATCTTTAAAAAACTCATAACAAAATATTGACGTATTCCTAAAACAATGTTTATTTTGTTTCCGAATACTATTTACAGTACATTAATAAGTTTTACAATCCAGTAAATGTATTTATATGTGCTATATATATATTTCCAGGGTGAATTTTCTAACAGGACAGTGAATTTTTAGGTAGTCTGTGAAAATTGCAAACTATAGAGATACGCGATTTTTTTTTTTTTTAGTAGTTAGCTATATTTTTCAACTTTCCTAATTACTGAGATATAAACAATGTACTAAGTTCTATTTTATATTAAACTTTCATCTCTTTTTTATATTTCTTAATTTTACAGGGAAAAAATATGAAAATGACAATTATATGAAAATGACAACAATAGTAATAGTAACCATCTATTTTTGTGTTGTGTAAATTTCGTCTTGAAAATTTTCAAGTCTATGTTGCATTTTACTGTCTGGTGAAATAAATCCTTGGATTTTCTAGAAATACCCACCACTGTATATTTCTACATGCAAGATTTAGGAAATTATGTTATTTTTACTGTTATCGCTGTTAATTTAGCATATTTGTTTGTACAAAATGTTTGTGGAAGTTAAAAATGTTTGCGTGGGAATTGATAACAACCGGGAAACTGGTATTTGGGTTTGAGAAAACTGATAAATGAACTGCTTAAAATTTACTTGGAAAAGATTCCGAAAATTTCGAGAATCAGATGAAATTTTTGTTTCATAAATACTTCAATAAATCTTGGATATAATTTGATTGTAGCGGATTTTAAACTCAAAGAATCGTTTTCGGATTCGTTGGTAATTCATTAGAAATTATATTATATTTCCATATATGTTTTTGTTAGATCAAGAAACATTTCTTTTATGTCACAGTCAACTCATCCAAAACTTTCTGATCTTATAATTATGATTATTTGTGTGTTAAATATTATACTAATAATATGATATTACTTGAGAATATAAAATTTCGAATCTCTAAATAAATAAAAATATCTAAAAATACCTATAAAATAGCGGAAATAATGTGATCAAAGAAGAAAAAATCTTATAGTACAAAGAAACCTGATTTAATAAATAAAGACACAATATTGCTTAATGGTACACAAAATGCGAACTTTAATAAGCTAAAAGTTGATTTCTACGTTTCGAAACGTAGAAATCAACTTTTAGCTTATTAAAGTTCGTATTTTGTGTACCATTAAGCATTATTGTGTCTTTATGTATTATATTTTATGGTGCAATTGTCCAGTATGTATTATTGAAACCTGATTTGTTAAAAAACTAATTTCATAAAAGTTTGTGACACTGGTTTGAATTTTTTACGTAATCCCGATGGCGTTGGTGTGGTTTTATGAGGGACAATTATCTACACTTAGGATATGGGCCCGAAGATAGGGTGCCCTCCGTGGTGGTCTGTCTAAGGGAACCGTATCTACGCGTATTTACGAGAGGAAATCTAAGATTCGAAGAAAACCACGGAAAACTCCGAACGATTGGGTTCCGTCGAACCCAGCACCTCCCGTCTACCAGCATTCAGAGCAAAACCTCTCGGCGGCTGGTGGGGCCTTAATCCCGATGGATGTAGATAATTTCAACAAAAAGCAACGAAAAATACATCAGCAGACAATTTTAAATAAAATTATTGTTTTGCATATTAATTATATTTTTAACGATGAATATGAAATATCAAGTTTGCTGGAGTTTGTCTAAGACACTTCATAAAGTATAATGCTAGCGTTTTATTGTATGGCTTCATTTGTATTTACTGTTAAGCAGTTTACCAATTTAAAATAAGCTAAAAAAATCAACATATGGAAATTAAACATTATCTAGTATATATTTTTTAAGTAATTGTTAAATTTTTACGTAATTACAATTTCTTTCATCTTATCATAATATTCTAATGAATGAAAAAATTAAAACTATGTCCAAAGAAGGAGAATAGATAAGCCAGTGTAAGATTCGCACTCAGCACCCCTTGCTTCATATTGGAACACTGTACCCAAAATAAATTGTGAGAAACTTCTCAAGACAAAAGTCTTCGAGATTAGTTTAGTTGGTTAAGCAATGGCAAAGAAAAAAATCGAAAGAAATTATTGATTTGCAAGTTAACGATATTGTTAACGGTAAATATCACGAATCCACATTTCTCTGCACTTTTTATATAGATCTTAAAAATATATAAAGTTATAATTTACATATTTTTATATGTTTTTTTTTTTTTTTTTTTTTTTTTTGCATTTACACATACCAACTTTATATGGCTGAAACCTCTTTCAAATTGAAATATAGTACAGTCGGCTACAAAATGAAATGAATGAACCCATCTTTTCTTTAAAATATATTATTAAATTTTCAAATGATTACAATTATTTTTATCATGTTATATTGATTAAAGCAGTGTCACGTGTCCAAAAAAAAAAAATAGAATTGGTTTGATATTTCTAGATGTGAGCAAACATATGAACATAAACACAAGTACAACGTTATTTATAATATAGGGAATTTTGATATAATAAAGAATGATAGTATAAAATAGCATCCACCGAGTTACAGCAATTCCGAAAACACTTCTTTATATTTCGACACCCTTAAAATGAATACACGAGTATCTTCCAAATTTGATGAAACATTTATAAGACAGTTTATTTTTCTGCCACTAATTTACTCAAACTTTTCTGCGTAGTTTTTGTAGTGGATTACTCATTTTTTTTTTCAATCCGGTATAAATATATTTAGGATGCTATGAATTCTCAAATAAACATTTCCAGTTGAACGAACATGATAAATTAACATTATTGACAATAACATTAAAATTAATAATATTTTTAACCTTCCGTGTATAAATTGAAATACACAGCTAAAAATGTATTGTTGAGAATTTAAAACACTTAAGGAACAATATTTTAGCATCTGAAAATTGAATAATACTACATAAAAATACCCGGAAATCTTTGTGAAAATCATTGGCAGCAAATAAAACTCTGTTTATTAAAATGCATCTTTAAATCTCAAGAAAAATACAATTTTCAGAGTTTTCTGAAAATATAGAAAGATTTCTTTAAGATGGGTATCTCGAAGTGGTTGTTATATAATTTTATTTGTTATTATATCAAATTTTAATATATTACACAATATTTCTCATTTTTTACAGTGTAGTGTTTTATTTCCATTTTTTCTACCATAATATGGATGTTATACGAAGTCAGTCTCAAATTATTTGATTCCAAATATGTTTTGTGGATCGACGTCTTGTTTTGGGAGTTATGAATGATTGCAAAATGCGCTATTTTGATCATCTTTTCAACTGTATTTTTTTTTTTCAGGAAATTCTCATCATTTAAGAACTCTTCCCTGAATGAAATGTGATTAAATTCTGCCGAGAAGTGCTATTCAGAATATCTCAGGTTGAGCGATAGAATTTTACGCCGACGTATAAGTTTCAGGAATTCACATGGAAACGTTTTTTTTTTTTTTCCATTCATAAATTCTTTCAATTTACAAAAAGGTTTAAAAGTTGTCAATTGAAATCATAAAATGCTGTAAGTATGCATTAAAATACAATTTTGAAATTTGATGATTTTCGGTCGTTATTCAAATATTTTTTTTCAAACTTTTTAATCAAACCTTTTTTTTATTTATAACCTTCTTTGATAAATAATTATATACACGGTCGGGCTAATTAGGGAACATATCAAAATAATAGCTGCGGAATCACTTAATTAAAACCTAATGGTTTTTGTTTGTTGTTTGTTATTATTATATAATTTCATTACTCATTCATAGAAAAGTTTTTACCATTGTGTTTAATAATTTATATATATTAACATGCAATAAATTATAAATTTTTCACGCATTACTTTTACCAAATTAATTGCAAAATCGCTATCATTAAATTGCACATACTATTAAATACATACTTATCTCCATTTGCGGTTATATTGAATTTTCTAAATTTAAAATATCTGTTTTTTTATTATTATTATTATTCAGTGCACATATAAAGAGAATCCATACCAGTTTATGATTATTTCATAGTTCTAACTTAATAATAAAAGTCTAATTTGTAAAAGCATAATCTAATCTTCTTTCTATTATATATTTACTTTATCGATCCATGCTTTACACTCCTTAAGTTCACTGAAATAAGATACAATAGAATATTTTATTATCGAAAACAATATGCTTTCATATACTCCATTTTATGTGGTAAGAGTAATTTTTCCGGAAAGTTATGGTTTTCTATCAACGTTATTCCGCTAGTTCCACATCATGTATCTGGGTGATAAAATGATGTCTGTCAATGGTTGTCGTGTCTTTCGGTATTTCGTAACATTAATCTTGGTTTATGTCGTAACTGCTTTCATCGTAGTAATACCATATAGATTATTTTAGAAAAGATAGATTTATGTTTTGAAATGAAAAATAATCTCGTTAGGTTTTCAATTAAAACAAATACATTTCTAAATATAAAACAAATACGTTTCAAAATATAAAATAAATACATTTCTAAATATAAAACAAATACGTTTAAAAATATAAAATAAATACATTTCTAAATATAAAACAAATACGTTTCAAAATATAAAATAAATACATTTCTAAATATAAAACAAATACGTTTCAAAATATAAAATAAATACATTTCTAAATATAAAACAAATACAGTCGAATTTCCCTTTAAGGGGGCCGTGTGATAAAATGGGACTCTAAGGGGACTCTATCTCGGCTATGTTAAAATACACCGACTTTCTGCACTGTAAAAAAAAAAAAAAAAAAATGGTAACGTTCCATGTAAAATCCAGGAACGTTCCGCCTTTTCTCAGGTTTTCAAAATAATTTAGCTCTTTCCTGTGAAATTCTGGTTTTCTTATCTGAAACGTTCCTGAACAAAAGTTGGAAACAGCAAAACGCTGCGGCCGCCATTTTTTTTTTTTTTTTTTTTTTTTTTTTTTTTTTTTTTTTTTTTTTTGCTATAATCCGTTGCTCGCGCGCGAGTGTCGAAAACGAATTCCTTAAATGAATGTAAAAAAATCAATATGGAATGCAAATAAATCAATAGACGACATAATCCTTTACGTCTCTATTGTCAAGACAATTCAGATGAAAATACAATACCTCTGTGACATCGCTAAGAGATTATCTCTCGTATTTGTCTGTGGAACGTTTAACGAGCACACCATGTAAAAAAACAAAATACACCTATTATTTAGATCTCCATTAACCAGGGGACCATCAAACACGATTCTCACCGATTTTGATTAATTTAAAGTATGTTTTAGAGTTCTTATCTCTAATTATTCTTGTGAAAGGATTTCTTCAAATGGGTGTTAGATTTTGAGAAATTAGATGCCGAGGTTTAGCATACGTTTCAAATACCCATTAGTTTGCAGCTCTCAACGTTTCTTTCGTGGTGTGGACGCAGAAAGCTCGCACGCCACCCGTACGGCCCGAGTTCGATGCTACCTCTTGGATTTTTTTTTCTTTTTTAATTAATTTTATATTTTAACACTTTATTACAATTTGATTTAAATTTGATCTATATTTGACACTTTGAATTGCTGCAAATTTGAATTTTTTTTTCGGAAAAAATATACAATTACGTTTAGGTTTTTTTTTTTTTTTTCATGAAAATTTATATTCATTTTATCTAACTTGTAAACTAAAATAATTACTGACGAAAATCTAAAATATTTTATGTCTAGATTTTTTTTCTAATTATTATTTACATTTATATATTTTTATATTTTAAGCAAAGTTCAGAAACAATATATCATATATATATTTACTTTATTGAATTTTAACTGAAAATTTATTTTTTCGTGTAAATTATAAATAATAATTTTGATGTCAATTTCAAAATATTTTTTCATTTTTACAAATATTGATAATAAAGCGAAAATTGTCAACTGGAAATGTAAAAATCGTCTGCGGATCCCGCATGCTGTGAAATGTCAGTAATGTTTTGCTGTCAACAGAAATATTCCTGGTATTTCGCAGGAAACTTACTGGCATTTCTGTAGAAAGTTTTTAACATATACAGTAAAGTTCCAGTCATTTTCAAGAAATGTTTCTTGGAAATAATGGGCAGCTCAGCTGCCCATTTTTTTCCCAGGAACGTTGCGGAATTTTTTTTACAGTCTGTACTTTTTTCTCAGAAATGGTGAAAGATAGAGGCCTATAATTTTTAGAGTAGTTTGAATAACATGCTTTACGTACCGGGTGTCCATAATTAATCGACCCTATTTTAAAGTTGTCTACAGAGAAAACTGTTGTTCAGAATGTTGTGAAATTTCTTGGAGGACATAATAAAAGTATGGGAATATGTGTGAGCGAAAAAAAAAAAAAAATATGGGCCATTTTTTAACGAATTACACATTAATTATACATTTACGATAGTTTAACAAATTCTGTTATAACCAAGCATGTTCTGCATGATTTTCATAATTTTTAGATACGTAATAATTTTTTAATGTCTTGAAATGATAAGAAAAGCTTAAAAATTGTTTAAAAAAAATAAAAAATGCTAGAAAAATATTCAAATATGTTAGCATTATAATTAACGTACAATATTAAAATTGTTAATTCAGATTATTAAATTAGAATTACAAATATATTTATAAAATAAAAAAAAAGTGAAAAACAAATTTAGCACGTTTCGGCCTTGAACTCGAGCCCGCGGATCAACTAGCAAACACCGCAACAACTCAGCTACGACTAACGTAGTATCGCATTACAAAGCAAGTATGCGGGTTGGTTATAATATTAGACAACCCCCTTGTTTCTCAAGAAATGAGGAGCGTTGTATAATATCCGTTGAATCTGAGAGTAAGGGGTCCAACCCTACAACATTTGAGTATATAAAAATAATCACGATCTGTGATTACCATCGTTGCTCCTCTTCTTGTAAGTCTTCATTAAACGATGTAAACTTTTGAATTCTACAAAACCAGTCCTTTCGTTTAATAAAATTAATTCAGTTTTTAACTGAAATTAAACGGATTACCAATTTATTGCTAAATTTATCAATTTATTGTTACAATTACCAACTTTTTCATTAATTTACAAATTTTATTTAAAAATAATTTATTTACAATTTGGTAATACAACATTATAACTTACTGTGATCAAACACAATATGCAAAGATATCGACGTAATTACAAAATGTAACTTTAAATAAAGTAATTAGTCAATTTTCTTTTCAACATTTGAACAAATGATCATTTTATCCCGTCATTTTGCCATTTTGCGACACACTGACACACTTTAAAATGTGCTTTGCTACATCACATTTTAAATGGTAATACAGCGTCATAACTTACTGAGACCAAACAGAATATGCAAAGAAATTGGTGTACTGACAAAATTTAACTTTGACTAAAGTAATAATTCCCTTTTTATTTTGTCAAATGAACAGATTATCCTTTTATCCGGTAATGTTGAAGTTCTGCCATACACTTTAAATGTGATCTGCTATATCACATTTTATTAATTTGTAACACTACATAATAACTTACTGACAACGAACAAAATATGCCAAGAAATTGATTTACTTAAAATAAATCAATTTTAACTAAAGTAATAACCAATTTTAATTAATTCTTCAACTACTTTTCAGCAGTCAAATTACGCTTGAAATTATTGAATATTAAAGACGTGAATTATCACATTGCTAACTAAGCGTAAACCAACAGAGTGAAAAATGTCAAATCCGGGAATCGAACCCGGAGCTCTGGAATAACGCTCCAGTGCTCTACCATTAAGCCAAGAGGACGATGCTCACCTTGGCATCTCTTACTCGCATAAGGGACGATGCCCCTCGTGGCTTAATGGCAGAGCACTGGAGCGTTATTCCCGGGCTCCATGTTCCATTCCCGGCTTCGACATTTTTCACTCTGTTGGTTTACACTTAGTTAACAATGTGACAATTCTCGTCTTTAATATTCAATAATTTCAAGCGTAATTTGACTGCTGAAAAGTAGTTGAAGAATTAATTAAAATTGAATATATTCACCGATGCTGGGTTCATTTGCGTCTCATGTTACAACGCAAGATTGTGTGCTCAAGAAGACTATTCCATCTAATAGCTGCGGTAGTAGACATACCGACTTATGCGAGTGAGAGATGCCAAGCTGGACATCGTCCTCGTGGCTGAATGGTATAACACTGGAGCGTTATTCCAGGGCTCCGTTTTCGATTCCCGGCTTGGACATTTTTCACTCTGTTGGTTTACGCTTAGTTAGGAATGTGATAATTCACGTCTTTAATATTCAATAAAGTAATAACTTTCTTTTCTAGCGACACTTAAACAAATAATTTTCTTATCCTATCATTTTGCAGTTTTTCGACACACTTTAAAATGTGGTCTGCTATATCACATTTTAATTGCTAATACAACATAATAATTTAACGAGAAAAACAAAATGTGCAAACGCATTGTCGTACTTACAAAATTTAACTTTAACTAAAGTAATCACTCACTTTTATTGCGACATTTGAACGACTGATCTCGTCTACCACGTCATTTTCCAGTTTTAAGACAAACTTTAAAATGTGGTCGAATATATGACATTTTATTCATAATACAATATAATAACTTACTGAGAAAAAACAAAATACACAAAGAAATTGACGTACTTACAAAATTTAATTTTAAATAAAGTAATCACTCATTTTCCCTGCGACTCTTGAACAAATGATCTTTATTATCATGTCATTTTCAAGTTTTTCGGGGTACTGCTAAATGTGGTCTGTCATATCACAATTTAATTGGTAATACAAGGTAATAACTTACTGGGAACGAACAAAATATACAAAGATATTGATTTACTTAAAAAAATATTTTTAACTAAAGTAATAACTTTCTTTTTCTAGCGACATTTAAACAAATAATTTTCTTATCCTGTCATTTTGCAGTTTTTCGACACACTTTAAAATGTGGTCTGCTATATCACGTTTTAATTGTTAATACAACATAATAATTTACCGAGAAAAATGAAATATGCAAAGACATTGTCGTACTTACAAAATATAACTTTAACTAAAGTAATCACTCACTTTTATTGCGACACTTGAACAACTGATCTCGTCTACCACGTCATTTTCCAGTTTTAAGACATACTTTAAAATGTGGTCGAATATATCATATTTTATTGATAATACAACATAATAACTTACTGCTAACAAACAAAATACACAAAGAAATTGACGTACTTACAAAATTTAATTTTAAATAAAGAAATCATTCATTTTCCCTGCGACTCTTGAACAAATGATCTTTATTATCATGTCATTTTCAAGTTTTTCGGGGTACTGTTAAATGTGGTCTGTCATATCACAATTTAATTGGTAATACAAGGTAATAACTTACTGGGAACGAACAAAATATACAAAGATATTGATTTACTTAAAAAAAATATTTATAACTAAATCAATAACTTTTTTTTTCTAGCGACACTTAAACAAATAATTTTCTTATCCTGTCATTTTGCAGTTTTTCGACACACTTTAAAATGTGGTCTGCTATATCACATTTAAATTGCTAATACAACATAATAATTTACCGAGAAAAACAAAATGTGCAAACGCATTGTCGTACTTACAAAATTTAACTTTAACTAAAGTAATCACTCACTTTTATTGCGACACTTGAACAACTGATCTCGTCTACCACGTCATTTTCCAGTTTTAAGACATACTTTAAAATGTGGTCGAATATATCACATTTTATTGATAATACAACATAATAACGTACTGCGAACAGACAAAATACACAAAGAAATTGACGTACTTAGAAAATTTAACTTTAAGTAAAGAAATTACTCCTTTTTTCTGCGACTCTTGAACAAATGATCTTTTTTATCATGTCATTTTCCACTTTTTCGGGGTACTGTTAAATGTGGTCTGTTATATCACAATTTAATTGGTAATACTTACTGAGAACAAACAAAATATGCAAAGAAATTGATGCACTTAAAAATTTAACTTATAACTAAAGTAATCACTCACTTTTCTTTTCGACACTTGAATGAATGCTCTTTTATCACGTCATTTTGAAGGTTTGTGACACACTCTAAAATGTGGTCCGAAGAACAATTTGCTGTACTATTTGCGTTTTTAGTGTAGTTTGTTTTTTCCTCTTTATTATTGTCACTGATAATATCTTCATTTCTCAATAACACAAGACACATAAGAATGGGATTCGAAAAAATAATATACAAAAACAGTTTCAATTCTGCTTGGTTAGTTTGTGAAAACAAAGTCCGCAGTAAAAAAAAAAACTATAGTAATATGCTTTAATAAGTGTTTACTGTAACATTAATTGCAAGTAGATAATAATGGAAAGAAGGAAACTGCCATCTTTAAGAGGGGTTTTGCTTTTAGAAGGTAGAAAAAAGGGTGTTTATAGATTTTTTTTTTCTTTTCACGAATAGGAATAAGGATTTGAACTCGACGTTTTTTTGCAAGTTATTTATTAGCATTTGAAAAACATTTCATTTTTTACCTTCTTCTTTTACTTTCTTAGAAAGTGTTGTAATCGAAATTTTTTTCACCTTCCGATTTTCGACGGATGTACACGTTTTAGGAGTCAGATATCCCAAAAAACGTTTATACAAAATGTCTGTCCATCAGTCCATCAGTCCGTGTGTCCGTATGTCTGTATGTCTATTGTACCATCAAAAATTGTTATGAAGTTACGCATAGAATTGAACCAATTTTTTTTTAGTTTTTGGCTATGGCAAGCAGGTCCTCCATTATTTTTGAAAAAAATCCGCCGGTAGGGGGCGCTATAATAGCGATTTTTGTGCATTTTGACTATTGTACCATCGAAACGTGTATGAAGTTATGCATAGAATTGAACCAAATTTTTTCTGTATATCTTTGGCCATGTCAGGAAAGTCCTCCCTAAATTTTGAAAAAATCCACCCGTAGGGGGCGCTGTAATAGCATTTTTTGTGCATTTTGAATATTGTACCATCGAAAAGTGTATGAGGTTATGCATAGAATGGAACCAATTTTTTTTGTGTATGTTTTTGACCATGGCAGGAAGGGCCTCCCTAAATTTGAAAAAAATCCGCCGGTAGGGGGGCGCTGTAATCGCGAGTTTTCTGCGATTTTTGTGCATTTTGAACATTGTACTATCGAAAAGTGTATGAAGTTATGCATGGAATTGAACCAATTTTTTTTGTGTATGTTTTTTCGCCATGGCAAGACGGTCCTCCCTAAATTTGGAAAAATTCCGCCGGAAGGCGGCGCTGTAATAGCAATTTTTGTGTGATTTTAAATATTGTACCATCGAGAAGTGTATGAAGTTAAGCACAGGATTGAACAAAATTATTTATGCATGCTTTTGACCAAGAAGGTTCTCCCTGAATATTGAAGAATTCCACCGGAAGAGGGCTCTGTAATACCATCGAAAAGTATATGAAGTTATGCATAATTCTAATAAAAATCCTAATAAAACTAATAAAAATGAATTATTGGTATTTGTAACAACATTTTGAAATATTAATATACATGAGATAGAAGAAAGTTTTAGGGTTGGCACATCCAACTAGTTTTTAAATTGATGATGACTTTCAAGTTGAGTGGGCAGATATCTTAGTATGCACTGTAACTACCAATTAAGTGGTATCCGATAGATCGCCAAAGTCGTCTGCAACCAATTTTCGTTCAGGATTATGAAAATAGATATTATTCCCTGCTGTTTCAAGAACTTTGAAATGGCTGGCATTTAAATTAAAAGGTATATTTCTGACACCTTTTTTCGCACTATGGCGTGCTTCAATATAAATATATTACTTAAACATGGCTGAGAGGGGCCCAATCTAAAAAAATGTATTTCCTTTAATTAAAAAAATTATCAGGCTCGATTCAACAGTTTTGGCGTTCTTGCTCCTGCCCAGTTTGAAAAAACCATTCTGCGTAAAATGCATTTATAGTGCTCCAAAACAGTGTAAGCTTATGAACGCGTTACGCTAAAGCACTAAATAAGTACAAAAGGACTTTGAATTCGGCAATTCGTCATACAGGAATGATCTACAGGCAATAGGGAATAGAAAATGTAAACACGAAATAATCTATTTTCTCACATGAAAAAATGCAAATCCCAACTCAACAGATATGTATTAAGTGTAGATGCATTAAGAATGGTTAATTATATCAGTAGGGTGGAACGAAAAAAATTATTATTTTTAATCAAAAACGGGTATGTGCCAAAAGTTGTCTTTATACTAGTACATCAATTGCGTGCAATTTTACCGCTGAAAAAAAATGGCTTGAGTCTGCGCTTTTGCTACAAATGTCGAAATTTTGTGCAAAATTTGACATTTTTTCAAAAAAATTAAAACATTTCTATAGAGATGGCTATTATTTAAAAGTGTTATTTAAACCTTTATTATTAATAACTTAACATATTTAAACGATAAAACGATATCATTATTCTGTATAACTGGTGCAAAACTGACAACTTTTTCCGTAAAAAGGGCGTTGCCACTTTGTTGTGTCATTCAACGAAGTGCTGTTTAGAATACAGCTCTTATCTAGTTGCTTTCAAAACTACCCTGGACATATAGCTCGACCACACTACCATCTGAACACAATGTTTTATTTACACTTTGAATTGTGATATTTTATCAAAGACTAGCGTAAGTTTTCTATGTATGAACATAGTCCATTTCTTCTTTGCATCCACAGACTTTGGATGCTACTGCTGTGATCTCCTTCGCGTATTTTTCTACTGATTGTGTAAGAGAAGCAAACAATGTAATGCAGTCGAGATGATAATCATGTAATCTATTCAGCCGTCTATTATCTTAACTAATATTGCACCCTATAAATGCACATTGATTAGGGGTTCTGTTACCACAACAATTTTTCAATGAATTAGATATATATAGATTTCTATAATTATCCGCTTCAAAGTTGATTGTCGATATTTCAGATTTGCATATGCCATCATTTACTCTCATCTTTCAACGATTATGTTCTGAGCAGCTATCTGTTTAACGTGATGACGATCGTCAGAGAGCATTGAAATTAGAATTTCCTCTGCGTATTCAAAGCAAACTTTGTCATAAATAACTTTTTTTGTATTTCTTTTATTCCGTTTCGTATGTTATTTAGAAGCCGGGTACTTTCTCATGAGTTTTTAGATCCCTTCTTTAGATGTGGAATAAATTTGATGGTAAACCATCATGGGGACAAACTTGGATTACATTACTTTTTGACCTATATTAACTAATAGAAATTCTAAAATCTTCACTAAATCTGTTGCGGTGCTCGCTAGTTATGATAAAATAAAATATTTTCAAATAAAATAAAAATAAATGCAGAAAGAAGATAAATAGGAAAGAAAAATAATTCAAAGCGCAAGCATAAGTATTACAAATTTTAAAATCTTTAATATTCAATGATATAGGTTGTAATATAAGTCTTATGCTAATTTTTAATATAATTATACATCTTACTTTAAAAACAGAGATATATTATCATCGTATTGACTTCCCTTATTAAGGTAATACATAAATGATGATCCTTTAAAATCACGAATTGACACAAGTGTTCAATATCATTGCGTCGATAAAGAATACATGGAATACATTTTTAAAGTAATTTAAAGAAAATAACAGTTTTATGATGTTTTATACAACGATTTAGTTACAAATAAAAGAATAAATAGGTTAAAATTATAATTAATACACAATTTTTAATCGACAATGATATTATTAAATTATAATTACAGGAATTTTTATATTAAAAAAAATAAGAAAAACAAATGTAGCGCGTCTAGGCCTCTAATCCAAGTCCGCTGATCAACAAGAAAACGCCGTAACAACTAAGCTACGACCAACATAGCAGATTCGTTATAAAGTATTTAAGTTGTGTTGTAATATTAGATTCCCCTGTTTCTCGACTAGGGAAAGTTGTATAAAATCCACTGAACCTGAGATTAAGGGGCTTCTTCCCTACAACATATATAAAAATAATCCAAATATGCGATTACCACGGTTGACCATCTCCTTGTTAGATACAAAATAGCCTCCGTTAAAAATAGATTTGTGTAAATATTTTTTTAATCCGAAAACGATATGAAATATCCGAAAATGTGAAAAAGAGCATTCAAATATTCAGTTAAAAGTATTGAATTATTTTTCCCAGCATAAAAATATTATTCTTCCCAATGCAGTTATATTATATACAGGGTGTCCGGTCTCAACGGTGTCCAATGACTAATTCCTAAACAGTTAGTCATAGACATATAGTTCCAATTAGAAAAATGCGTTAAATCAGGTAAAGAAATATTTTAAAAGCGTTTTGGGTCAATAAAAACATTTCTTAAAAAAATACAAAATTTAAATTTTTAAACGGTCCCCCGGTCATTAAGTTATATTTAGTAAAATTTTCCTATTACACTGACAAGTAAGACAAAAAAAGGTCCCATTCATATAACACTAAAATCGAGCGAGTTATGAAACTTTAAAAATGCATGACTTATGCCACTTTTCTGCTCTGAAAACAAATGAGTTCGGCTTGGCTTTGAGGGATCACATACCAAGTGCTTAAAGTATTCGAAGATCTTATTTCATGTGTATCTGCGCTTTGAAAAAAAAAACGAACAAGCATTACGATTAAGTTAACATTTATTAAGTTTCAGATTGACTGAAATAACATATGTTTTATTTTGTGAGGTTTTGAGACTGTTTCATTTATGATTTCTTTTAACAAAATTATGTTATTTTTATAAGTTTTTATGCTACTTCAACAATCTTATGTATGTTTTTCCAGTTCAAAATTTGTACTCGAACTGTTACACACTTTCAAATATCCGATCGAGATTACATTTTACACACTGATGCAAATTCGATAACAATCTAATATTATTTTGATTTTCGGTGGTTACCATTTATACTTATTTTACGGGATAATACAAAATATTTCGGATAGATTACCGCCAAGAAGTTTAAGAAAAAGTTTTAGATTAGATAATACAAGACTGGGATTGTTGCTTTTTTAAACTTTTATGTATTTTTTATCACTGAATCCGAAAATTATCTTACTTTTTAACCATCATGTCAGGATATTTCGTAAATCATAAACTGTCGAATTTAAAAAATAACAAAAATCGGATACTATAAAGTAGAGGAGATGGTTGTGTTCTTTAACTTTTGATAATTGATTTTTACGTACTTTTTAGCACTGAATCTTAAAATGACCTTCATTTTTAACCATCACGTTAGAATTTTTTTTTCAAAATGTGTAAATGAAAATATAGCGAAAATCTCATACTATAAAATATATGTAAAACTTTTTTTATTTTATTTTATTCAATAATTTATTCGACATTTTTTCTTATCTTGGGATTTTTGCAAGCTGGGTGGTACGATGAGATGGGGGAGAAGATTAAATTTTAACTTTGAACTTTTTCAATTTGAAATTTACAATTTACGAAAATCCCTGATAATGGTTTAAAATGAAGGTCAATTTCGGATTCAGCGGTACAGAATACATAAGAATCAATTATCAAACGCTAAAATCATGAAGTAACCCAACTTTTGCAGGCTAGTGTAATCTAATAATATTTTTAAATACGAATCATTTTGTAAAGAATTGAGGCTGTTAATTTAGCATCTTTTTATTTAACAAAAAATCTGTTTTTTTCTTTCTTCTTAAATGTTTATTACAAACTGTATATTTTTCATTAATATGTCAGAATGACTAAAGATTTCAAATTTATATTGCAATGTTAATTTTACTCTCAACCATTTTGTAATATATCTGACGAAATTATATTTCGACTAAATTTGTGAATGACCCCCAATTTGCCGCAAAAAAATATGCTCCAACTTTAAACAGCTATTACTCGGTCAATTTTAATCGTAGAATAACGGGAGATCTTCGAATACTTTAAGCACTTGGAATGTGACCCCTCAAAGCCAAGCCCAACTTATTTGTTTTCAGAGCAGAAAAGTGGCATAAGTCATGCATTTTTAAAGTTTCATAACTGGCACAATTTTAGTGTTATATGAATGGGACTTTTTTTTGTCTTACTTGTAAGTGTAAAAGGAAAATTTTACTAAATATAACTTATAGGACCGGGGGACCGTGTAAAAATTTAAATTTCGTAATTTTTAAGAAAATTTTTTATTGACCCAAATCGCTTTTAAAATATTTCTTCACCTGATTTAAAACATTTTTGTAATTGGAACTATATGTCTATGACTAACGGTTTAGGAATTAGCCATTGGACACCGTTGAGACCGGACACCCTGTATAACAGCTATTAGGAATATTTAAACATATTTTTAGTATTTTCTTATACTATGTCATTTTCATCCTCTTTTATATCATCTTTATATTCAAGTCTGAAATGCCTGGCACTACATTTATGCAACCTTTTTGTGGATCATAAAAGCCCGGCATTGCATTGTTATGATCGATATTAAAATTGCTTGTTTCCTCGTCAAATTTTGATGTTTTAATGTGTCTTTTAACAAAGGACATTACTAAAGCGCCATGACTATTCGATTTTTTTTTTGTATTAATGATTTTTGATACTTTAAAGTATATTTTTGTTATTCCGTCTTGTTTCTTTAACTATAACATTGAATGCGCAATTTGTAGGTTAAAGCTATAATTTAAGTATATTTAAGAAAAATAAAAAATGAAATATCAATGATAAATGTTCTACTGAATATAATTTTGCAAAGATATTTGAATGCGTTATAAAATTCAGGTTCAAAGAAGTGTTTTTATTTTTTTATTATTTTAACGCCTTTACGAGAAATGTCCAATTTATGCTGCTTATAAGTCTGTACAGGGAAAGCTTGTGCCTTCCAGTAATTTTAATTAGTAAAATTTGACTTATTTAATCACAAAATGTATGAGGTTATATTAAGAAAATATTTATATTTTAACTTTTTGTACTGAAAGATAAAAAAGTTTATGCTTGAACAGGTTAATACACATTAACACTTAAATTTATTATAGCGCTGGAACGCTATACTTTTATATACTTAGGTATTCCTTTGTTTTTTAGACGACTCGCTGTTGGAATAAATTTTAAAATAATTGAAATACTATTATATCGAAAAAATACCTATACTTATGATGATTACTTCATATTATCTTGCACACTATGCTCAAGAATATGGCGCTATTCCAAGAAAGTAAAAATATAAATGCCACAAATTTTACATTTATATTTTAATAACTTTTATTGCAGGTGCGAATAGTGTAATAATTAACACAAATTTATCTTAATAATTGATCTTTGTATATGATTGTATTTCAAGATATTTACAATTAAATAATATACACAGGGTGTTTTTAGGAACTTTAAGTGAACGTAAAATACACATAAAGAAGTTGTTTTGCTGTAGCAAACGAAAAGTTTTCGCGAAAAAGAATAAATGTAGAGAAAATGAAAATAAGTGTTTTATTGACATAGCACACTACAAATAGAAGCGTCTTAAATTTAGACACATATGTGACTGAAACGAATTTTAGACACTTAAGTGTCTTAATCTGAAAATTAAGACATTATAGATGTCTTAATTTAAGATGCATAAGTGTCTTACTATGACCATGGTGTAGACGAACTGAGAATAATGTCTAAAATATCCGCAAACGTCTTATTTTAAGACATTTCATTGCTTTAAACGTGTCTTAATTTAATACGTTTTGATTCTTCCGATGCAATAACCACCAGGGGGCATTCCCGCGGATGCGTTTTAGATGTCTTCGTTCGAAGTGGTATACGTTGTAATTCAAACAAAGTTTGTTTTTATGTACGCGTGTATTTTAATTCGTTTTTTTGCGAAATGTGAAGTACTGTGATTTTAATTCGTATTAACATGGATTATTTATTTATTGAATACATACATGTGACGTGTGTGCTTGACATCAAATGTCTCTTAGAAGCTGTCGTCGATATAAGGGCTGGATAGACACAGAACAGAAGTAGAAGACGTTTGAAGATTACACCCGGAAATTCTACAAAGCGTGTGCAATGGGCTTAGTGTTAACTCGTATTAATTTATATCAATAATATTGTGTTATTCATCTTCGTGCTGTCGAAGCGGGCAAAAAAAAAAAAAAAAAAAAAAAGAAAAAAAGAAAAAAAAAGAAACTTTTGTCTGGCGGGTCATGTTTTCAGGATGAAACATCTCATTCTTTAAATATGGCTAGTCGGATGTATTATGGGATTACCTTTTAAACTGATGCAAGTCTTCCTCCTTCACTATGGTTGTGGTAGTTTTTAAACTTTCAAATCGAGGAATTTTTTTTACCACTTGCAAACAGCGATTGAAGTAAGTGTTATAATTTCTTTATAGTACTAAAATTAGTGTCTTTTATGATTTTATTTATTGTACTAAACAAAATCTTGCATGAAATTTAATTAGTTTTGAATCTTTTTGCAAAACAAAACACTAATTCTAGAAGTATATATTTTTAAACTTATGACGTTGTCTTATATTACAAATTATGTATTATTTATTCTCATCTTTTTTCTCAAATTTAAAGTAATAACATCACTAAAAAACAGACAAATTTTAAGTTAAGTTCCTTCTCTTGTTTTGTTTTGTTTTCAATATCGCAGTTCTTAGTTTCAATGGCTAATGCTTATCTCATACTAAACGATCACAAGGAAATTAAAAAAAAAAACTTTGAAAGATCTCCTAAAGCTTTCTTACTTCCTAGCTAGGGATTACAATCCCGGATTGAGATCCCTGGATCCCGCTTTAATTTTAATCTTGAAAATCCCGGGATTTTTACTGGAAAATCCCGGGATTTTTCGGGATTGCCTTTTTTTTTTTTTTTTTTTTTGTTCAATTGAACAATATTTAGCTGAAATTAAAAAAATATATTTATAGACTTTCGCTTTTGGAAAAAAAAATAAATTGATTTTTATGAAATTTATATATAATTGAAAAAGAATATTTCTCAAGTATTTATTAGATATATTTCTAAAGCTATTAAATCTTTTAATGTGGAAAACGTTTGACTTGGAAACATAGAAGTAAGCCAGTCAGGAAAAAGGAAATCATTTGTTTATTTCGGTTTTGCTTCGTGTGTAGAAAATATATTTCACTTCGAAGGTCATTTTCTAATTAGACTTTACTGATAAGCATCGCATGTGTGTATCATAGTGATATCACATGCTAACTTCTTTTTTTTTGCGGCTTTATTTTGCTTTAAAGATGTCTTGTTTAGTAGCTCATAGGAATGATAACAATAAGCCCATGTGGCAATATAAATTTTTAAAAAATCTAATTTTTAAATGATAAGGATTTTCATTTTTGCGGGGAGGGGGGGGGGGGGGGGAATTTTGTATGAAATTTTCATAAAGCTGATACCTTAAATCTTGCACTGATTATAATGAAAGTTTTGAACTTTTAGAGTAGGACAAAATTAAAAACACAAAATATAAATAAACAAAATACCGAAGTAATGTTTTTCTCAATATTAACCCTTTCCACTCGAGGGCTCCGGAGAGGAGCCATTTAAAATTTGTCTTCAAACTAGAGGTCTCCGCTACCGAGACAATGCAAATAATTTTGTGGTACCATGTAATCTCGGCTTTTCTAGACAGGTATCACAAAATCATTTGCATTGTCTCCGTAGCGGAGCCCTCGAGTTTGAAGACAAATTTTAAATGACTCCGCTCCGGAGCCCTCGAGTGCAAAGGGATAAAGTAGAATATTTATTTATTTATTCATAGTTAAATAGTTGTTGTGATTATCATCTGATATATATGTAAAATTGCCTATGTGGCAATATAAATGTTTAAAAAAATCTATTTTTAAATTATATGAAGTAGATTAGGACAAGATTATAAGAAATATATATATTTATCCCTGTACTTTAAAAGCCCTCAATAGCCCTTGCCGTTGAATTTGTCCGATAATCGGAGATTTCTGCTTTTGTGGGGTAAAAATATACAAATATGTATGCTATGCGGATTAAAAAAAGTATTCCCTAAACAGGTGTTTCAGCTATTCGAGTATGTCCATTAACCTCCACAACGGATTCTCCTGAATACCGGACATCTCAATTTAAATAATAATAATGCAGGGTTGCATTTTTTGCAAAAGAACTTCTTGATTAAAGAATGGGCATACTGGGCCGTGCCCCGCCCCCCTACGATTTTAGTGCCCACAAATGTGATGTGCAATATTTGTAAAGCTTATATTTTAAATCTGTTTCGAAATTGTACTGATTATAATCAATATTTTGAACTTTTAAAGTAAAATAAGATTAAAAATAAAATAAATTTTAAAAATCTAATATTTAGATAAATATTTTTTGTTTTAATCTTGTTCTACTCCTGAAGTTCAAAATATTGATTATAATCAGTAAAAAGTCGTAAAAGATTTAAATTATCAGCTTAACAAAAATTGCGCACCAAAATTGGGAGCACCAAAAAAATCAGGTTGTAATGGGGGGGGGGGGGGGCAGGACCCCAGCCAAATATTTTTCTAGGATTCAACGTGGTCAAACATGGCTACGTATGATGCTTACAAAAAAAATGGATGCTATTAAGACGTTTGAAGTGTCTGAAATTCAGACACAAAAAGTGTCTTAAAAAATTCAGACGTTTTAAAATGTCTGAAAATTGAACACTCCGTTTTAGGCACTTAAGTATCTGAATTTCAGACATTTTAATTTACAGTGCAATTACAGTAAGTGCTCAAATATTCCACCACCAGCTTCGATACGTACTTGACAGCGTCTAGCAAGTCATTGGGTTAACCTTTCGAAGGTTCCAGATGTCTCACTCTTGAGACACCAATTGCTTCTGATGAGGACCTCATTACAAGGCTTTCAGTAGTTGCTGGAAATGTTCGTGAAACACCTAAAATCTCTGAAAACGTAAGCTGCCAGTGGCACTTTTGATAACTTCCTGTAATTGCTATGTCAATAAGACGCTTGTTTACTTTTCCTCCGCATTTCTTGTTTTTCGCGAAAACTTTTCATTTATGACAATACATTCCTATACAAAACATGTTTGATTTAGCCAGCTGCACCACCCTTACAAGTTTGTCCCATGATTGTAGAAATACGTTGTATAATATAAAAAAAAAAAAAAAAATTGAAAACTCAATCAACTAACACATTCTCTAATATTCTAACAATCCACATCTATAAACAAATTTAGCTTTAAAATTACATTTCTTTTCTCTCTCAAATAAATCAATATATAAACTAAAGTTAACATAGTAAATCCACTCATCAAAGAATTCTTGTAACATCGAAATCGATGAATTATCTTGTCTATTAACTTAATCTATTACTGAGGAACAATTCAAATTTAAATATAATTACAAAATAAAATTACATAACTAAATATTAAATATAATTAATATATTAAGTGAAATATAATATTAATAAATTATAAAGAATATTATAAAAAATATTATAAAAATATTGATTAAAAAAAAAAAAAAAAAAAAAAAAAAAAACTTAAATCGATTGAATAATTTCATACGACAAAGATAAATTATCTTTGTTAACAAAATCTATTATTTAAAAACATTCCGTAGAGTAGATGTGAAACTATATATCTTACCATTATAATAATAGAAACCATGCAATGTATCTCTATAAAACAATACGTATGGTGTAAAACATTTGATAAAAATTGTATTTATGTATCCAAGAGATAGAACAGGTTGTAAATTTTAATACCAAATTAACATAATCTACTGTTTACCAAAATTTTAATTTTATATCACCATATTAAACAAAGTGCTAAACTATTTATAAATCTCATTTAAATTAATTTAAATTAATATTATTTTAAATTAACAAATAAATATGTTACAAATATGTTAGATGAATGCTTAATTAAAATTTTATGCTATAGTAAATTACAATAAATAAATAAATAAATAGATAAATAAGTAAAATAAAATAAACTTAAATCGATTGAATAATTTCATATGACAACGATAAATTATCATTTTAGTGAAAACAAAATGTATTATTTGAACACATTTCGTAGAGTAAAGGTGAAAATATATATCTTATCCATTATAATTATAGAAACCATACAATGTATCTCGATAAAACAATGCGTATTTATCAATCAAATTACCGCAATACTTTCGTTTTCCCTGCTGATTTATATAGCTTAGAATGAGAAGAGATGTTCAGAAAAAAATATACGTAATACTCCAGATTAAGTGATTATACAAGACAAGTCATTCATTTTGTTCTTACAAACATTCTTTGAAATATGGATTTACTGTATTTAGTTTCTTTCATATATCGAGTTGCTTGAGGAACAAAAATAGCTACTTTCAAAGGCAAAGCAATTTATGGATCTGCTTTTCAAGATATAAAATAATAAATTGATTTTCTGAGTTGCCAGATGATTATTTTATCATTAGGGGAGACCGGGGCTAGTAGGCGCAGGTTTTAGTTATTGATTTTTATTAATTTTTTTGTTTAAGTTTTTTTTTTTTATAAAACTTTAACTGTACTTTTAAAGAACAGGCATTGGGCTATAAATACCAACAATTTTGAGTTTATAGCTTTTGTAGTTTATGTTTAGCAGAAACCTAAAGTAAAAAGAAAATTGTGCGCCAATCTACCCCGTCACGAACAAGTTGCCTATACCTATGGGATAAGTTGGCACACGCTTTATAAAAATTAAAATGAAACTCAAATAAGACACGCAGTTAAGAGAAATCAATTTCATTATTACCAGTAAGTTTAAACAATGGCGTTATTGCCGTACAATGTAAATTCTAAATTATACAGACATAAAAATAATGAATAAAACTTTAACATTGAGTAACTTCTATCCTACTCGATATCATCATCAGAGTTACAGTTACCACAAATAAAAAATCTCTTGTCTCCATTTGAGCAAGCTTCGTGTGCCCAAAAGATTGCATTGCAACCCGTTTTCTTGGAGTTTGCTGTTTCTCAAGCTATTAGCTCACACCAGACACCGAACCAACTTGTCCCGGGTTCAATGCGCCTACTAGCTCCATAATAAATTTCTTCACAGAAGGGACACGTAATCATCTAAGCATAAATAATCCAAGTAAATCACATATGGGGTAAGTACAGTTAATCATGCACTAAGAAAAACTGCACAAGCTAAATCGCAATTATTAAGATAAGTATTAGAAATAAGAAAAAGAATGAAGCAACAAAAAATTACTTATGAGTGCAAAAGCAAAAAAATCGTGATTAATGTTCACTGTACGTAGATAACGTTGTAAAACTACAACGAGGATTGTAAAAAGCAAGAAGAAAGGTACTCGGTGACTGTTTGCGCAATCTATCCACAAACATGCGATTTATGAGGACTGCGCCTACTCACCCCTGTAGCCAACTAGCCCCGGTCTCCCCTACTAAATGCTGCATATCTATGTAATTAATGTCTTCAGAAAGTAAGAAATTAAGTATAGTGTCAAGTTTGAATGTACAGTCGCAGAAAAAAAAAGTAAACGCCCTCTACTAACTCCTCAACAAATTATCGTATAAGAAAGTTACCGTTACCGAACGATTGGAAATAAAGTCTACTTTTAAATGATGTGTATGTTACCGGCCAAACCGGATTTTAGGCCAAACTAGATTGGCCTAGGCCAAATTAGTTTATCCTAACGCGCATAGGATAAACTAGTTTTTCCTAGGCCAAACTAGTTTGGCCTAACGCTCATAGGATAAACTAGTTTAGCCTGCTATTCATTGGTCTGAACTAGTTTATCCTAGGCCGATCTAGTTTGTCCTAGGGCAATTCAATTTGGCGTACTTTTATTGATCCAAAGACCGCTTCGTCGCCAACCTTCTAGTTTATCCTAAGCCAATTCAATTTGATGGGCTTTAATTAATGCCAACCAGTGCTCAAAAAACGCTAAAAAAATTAACTCAAATTTAATTTCTCAAAAATGAGTTCAAGGTGAAATTCAAAAATTTTCAAATGAATCCGCCCAACTCAAACACATCTATGGAAGAGAGCGAAGTTTAAAGCTTATTTGTTATTTTTTATTTTTTAAATATAATAGAAGTTTAGCGTCCAAATTTACAAAATTTTGTGAGCTAGTCTTTTGGTTATTCAATGTAAGAGTCTTTACTGGCCCGCCCAATTTGGCTTCCCGCACTCGGTTCGCGCTTGGTTTGGGGATTACATTTTTCGAGAGATGCGGACCGAGATGGACCGGGACTAGACCGGATTAAGTCGGGACTGGACTACATTCTTCTTGAAGTCTGCACAGGCAGAAATTTCAGTCCAATTTGCAGCCAAGCTCATATGAAAATCATTTGGACCGGCAGGATCTCTGGTCTGTTCATTAAAAATGTGAGCAACATTTGGCCCGGTCCACCTTTTTACTTTCTTCTATTTTTACAGGAAGAAAGTATTGGATTTCTGAAATTTTTTTACTTTCGGTTTTCCACGGATTTACACTTTTTAGTGGTCAGAAATTCCGAAAAACATGTTTTTACAAAATGTTTGTCTGCGACTCTGTCTGTATGTATGTGACACAAAATTTCTGGGCGCTCTATCTCAAGAACTAACGCACGGAATTTAATAAAAATTCCTATTCAGTTAGTCCCTGATATAAATGGGTGCTGATTAGTTTTTGGTATAAATCACACAACAGGTGGCGCTGCTATGCAGAATTTTTCACGATTTTCACAATAGCTCAATCTCCAGAACTAATGCACGGATTTTCATCAAACTTCAGGTTCAGTTCGTCCTGGACATGGTTTAACGTTTTATACATTTTGGCGTAAATCTTTCAACAGGTGGCGCTGCTATGCTGCATTTTTTAAGATTTCACAATAGCTCTATCACAAGAACTAATGCTTGGATTTTCAACAAATTTCAGATTCAGGTATACCTTGATATGAATTAGTGCTGTTTATGTTTTCGTGAAAACCGCTCTACAGGTGGCGCTGCTATGCTACATTTTTCAGAATTTTCGCTATAGCTCTATCTCAAGAACTAATGCACGATTTTTCATCAAACTTCAAATTCAGATATACTTTGATATGAATTGTTGCTAAATTGATGTATTTTCTTTACTATTTAAATGATTTAATTGACGTGATTTATATAGAGGAAAGTTTTGTGATGGCCAAAACATACTAGTTTTTTTAATGCACGTATTTTTAAATCGCTAGTATTCCACAATTAAAATTTATATATTTATTATTTTTTATTTATTTATTTTTTACTTTATTCTATCTTTACAAGAAGAAAGTATTGGATTCATGAAAATTTTCGACTTCCGGATTTCCACGTTTTAGGGGTCAGAGATCTCGAAAAACATGTTTTTACAAAATGTCTGTCTGTATGTGTGTTACACAAATTTTGTGGGCACTTATCTCAATAACCAATGCACAGTTTTTTAATAAACTTCAGATTCAGTTCGTCCTTGATATGAATTGATGCTGATTAGGTGTTGTTGTAAATAATTTTATAGGTGGCGCTGCTATGCGGCATTTTTCACGATTTCCTCAATAGCTCTAGCTCAAGAACTAATGCACGAATTTTCATAAATCTTCAGATTCAAGTATACCTTGATTAATATTGCTGCTGATAACATTTTGGTACAAATCGCTCAAGAATTGACGTTGATATGCTGGATTTTTCACGATTTTCGCAGTAGCTGTATTTCAAAAACTAATGCACGGATTTTCACTAAACTTCTGATTCAATCAGACGTTGACATAAGTTGTTTCTGCTTTGGATTTGGTGCAAATTACTCAACAAACAGCGCTGCTATGCTGCAGTTTACTGGGTTTAGTTATATTTCAAGAACTAATGCACGGAGTTTCATATCTTTAGAATCCTCATAATGGGCATAGATTGCCATTTAATTTTTCACCGTGATAGCGAATTTTAAAGTGTTAACATGTTTGAGATAGAAGAAAGTTTTTAGATTGGTACATCAGACTAGTTTTAAGATGAGTAGATGCATTTTTAGGTAATAAAATTAAAGTTCGGTAAAACCTGAGAAAAATAACCTACCTATGACGGAATCCCGTGTTTAACAACAAGAACAAAAAATATGTTGATCAATGTAAAATGAGGATATTAGTACTTGTAAAAAGAAAATAATGCATTTACAATGAACCTTCTATTACGGGAACCTGCCTATAACGGATTTTTCTTCTTTCCTATACAATTCCGTCTTAGAAGATTCTATTGTATAGAATTAAAAAATATATTAATATCCAAGCCATATAATGCGGATTAACGATTTCAATGATTCTATTGTAAACTATATTGAATTTTTAATGAATCTCTATTTGTATGTAAATATCTGAATAATTACTAATAGCACTAATTTTTTTACATGGCTTGGAGACTTGAAAATCGTAAAAAATTTATATAGAAAATCTTCTAAGACGGAAACACATAGGAGAGAAAAAAACTTCGTTATATTTAACATCCTTTTTTAGCAAGTCCGTTGTCGCTAGAAAATGTATTATGTTTTTTTTTTTTTTTTTTTTTTTTTTTTTTTTTTTTTTTTTCAAACGGATTATTACATCCAATTTGCACCGATTAAAAAAAAAATCCGTTAAAACGGGATTTTGTTATACACAGGTATTTCTAATAGGTTTTACCGTACTGTATCCCCATCCGTATAAGTATATATGTACTATTCTTTAAAGAGAATTTTAATTATGGAATAATGGTCGCTTAAAAAATATATGTATTTTAGGCCAAACTGGAACCGGGACTTCGCCGGATTTTTGAAAATTCGAGATTTCTGAAAGAATATCAAATGTACTTCTGATATTCTTAATGGTGCATTTATTCATAAATAATTCAAAGCCAAGTAATATTTATTTGAGGAAATAAAAATATCTCTAAATTCTTCCTCTCCTAAATTTTATGATAACCTCTCATCCCATTCTTTGGTCCTTCAGCACACAATTTGTCATATGGAACATATTTTGTAACTACCGGCTGCGGTGAAATGGGGAAGATAGGGGACAGTATTCTACTCTCAATCGAATAAAATATATTATACAGGGGTGACTGCAATACTACTTTGCACAAGGTTGGCGCCGGAGCGGTATTTGGAATAAATAAAAGCACGTCAAATTGCTATGACCTAGGATAAACTTGAAAATTGGCGCCGGGGCTGTCTTTGGGATCAATAAAATCACGCCAAATTGAATTGGCCTAGGATAAACTAGTTCGGACCAATGAATAGCAGGCTAAACTAGTTTATCCTATGAGCGTTAGGCCAAACTAGTTTGGCCGAGGAAAAACTAGTTTATCCTATGGGCGTTAGGATAAACTAGTTTGGCCTAGGAAAATCTAGTTTATCCTAAGCGCGTTAGCATAAACTAGTTTGGCCTAAAATCGGGTTTGGCCGGTAACATATATAAAATTTGCTTAGTGGGTTATCTACATATTAAAACGAATCCAAATTTTATTTTTTCAATGGCAATACACATTTTAACAAAATATTTCACATTTTCGGTTCAAACTATGATTAGACACAAAATTTCAAGTAATTTGAACGATACGTTTTTGAATTATAAACATTCAAAATTTAGTGCTTCTAATGTTAAATTGCACTTTCATATTTTTATTAATATCTCCTGAAAATATACTCCTAGTGTGCTAATTTTTTAATGTAGCAATAATAGTAAAATACCCAAACATAAATACGTTCAATTTGCTACTTTTATAATTTTACGATATGAAGTATGAAATAAATATTCGAAAAAATTATGAATTGCAACTTGCAATTGTTTTCATAGAATTAAATTTATTAAGTCCTGCTTTATGGTAATTCAAAATTTCACTTTTTTCTTCCAAGTAGTTTTCAAATTATGCTTAAAAAACGTCAAAATTATGGTCTAAGATAGAAGTGACTAGATATTTTAAAATTTATTATGCTATCCTGCAAATCTTGCAGTCTTCGATGACTTCTTGAGTGGCGTTTAAGACGCCTTGATCAAGAAGCAGGCTCTCTCGGTCAGCAATTGAGAACCGAACATAAATTTGGATACAACTCTTAAAATACGCTCTGTTTAAAATAATTAATTTTTCGGAAACTCATTCTGCGAATTGCATAAAAATTTGTTTTTAGGCTAATTGAAGGGTTTAGAGTTCATTTATGCTGTAATAATTGTGTACTGGCTTTGAAAAAGAACAAAGTTATGATTCGTTTAAATATGTATGTGGCACTTAAACATATTTTATATAAATCATTTAATAGTAGACTTTATAACCAATCGTTGTGATACCAGTGACTTTCTTCAACGATAATTTTTTGCATAGTTAGTAAGGGTTGTTTACTTTTTTTCTACGATCGAACTTGCTTTATATTTTTTTTTGTAAGAACCCAGAACGTGGTACATTTTAGAGATTTTACGCTATTCCAAATCTAATGAGATTGATATTTATCACTGAGGTGGCCTAGAACATGGTTTCTTCGGACTATGTAGAAGCTTTTGTACTTTGTTTACAGGGAAGCACGAAAGAATGCTATAGCATTGTGTTGTATGTGAGGAAATCCTTAGCTATGTAGTTCTAAAATGTTATGATACATCAAACAATTTGAAATTAAAAAAAGATCTTTGATGGGCTATGGAATATATTTTCTGCATATTATGAAGTGTATAGTATTTAAAAATTCATTTAAAGATATACAGGATAAGTCGGTTACTGTATTGACTAGGATCGATAATTGCTGGAAGCATTTTTTTGAGCTTCGATACGTAATTTAATACTTATCTAATTTATAGTGTATCTTATCGCTCACCCGCAGGAAAGGGTGACATATCTCGACAAAAGAAAATTTCACAGGATAGGTAAAAGAAAATTTGCATGATTTTACTTCAACATGACATTATAGCACTTAGCTCTGCATTCATGAGTAAAAAACTGCATAAAAGCAAAAAATCTTTAAGAATAAAGACGTGGTATGAGGTTTGGAGGGTTGAATAAATGTACCCCTTCACACAATCCACCCCTAATCTGTAGTCACGAATGGACATATAGCGTAAAAAATGGATTTTCCTGTAACTGCACTTATGAAACTTTTTGTGTAGCAGGACACACATATGACAGACCTATTAGAGGAATCAAACGAAAAGGAATTTTTGCGAGATGTGTCCCTTTTCTTTCGGGTGAACGATATAGTGTGTATAAATTCTACCAATCACACACTGCGCTGCACGAAAGAGTTAAAACACATTACAGACATTGATAACAATTCACAAAACGGATTTTTGCGGAATTAAGTACGTGTTTTTAAATTGCTTATTTATATACCTCATTCCATTGTATAAAAGAAAGAAATTGCTGAATAACACACTGTCAGTGTTGCAAAATGTTTCATAATCTTTTCCTTATGCTTGATTTTTCATTCCATTTAAATTAAACTTTATATTAAAATATTTATAATTAAAAAATATACTTATTTTTTTATGTAAGAGGGCTGTTCAATATGGTATGGTCATATTTTTTAAAGGGGATTAAAACATCTAGAAAGGTAAGATGAATATTGAATGTGTAGTGGAATAATTGAGGATCAGATGGCGCGTGTTTCTGGGTCAAGACGTCACTGTTGTGACTTTAACAGCAAGTCAAGTATGCGTAGTTTCACTTCTTCTTAAAGAAAAGATTGATGTTACACGCGACGATCGACTACACGGCGAGGTTTTTTCGGAGTTGAAATCGAGGTTACAAAATAATTTCATGCTTCTTTCGAAAATTATTACTGCTGATAATTGGCTTCACCATTAGGACCCTGAGTCCAAAAATTTTTCGTCATCAGACCTCACAATGGCAAAAGCTGCGGAGGCGATTTTCAAGAACTTGTCAAAAAATAACTTCTGGCATATGTCTGAAGACTGCAGAAAATGGTGAGGTAAGTGCATTGCCTCTGATCAGGAGTATATTTTGAGAAAGAACATCAAAATTTGGGGGATTGGCACAGTTATATATTTATTCTGAATTTATGATATTGCATTATTGAACAGCCCTTGTATATATTTTTTATTTTAAATTGAATGCAAAAAATTCTAAGTAATAGAAAGAATAAAAATCGACAGTAGTTTAAATATATATATATATATATATTTAACAAAAATAAATAAAAATCCATTTCTTTCAACAATGCATTTATATTTCTTATTTTTTAAACTAATCCGGCGATGGCTATTTAAAATTTTCAGAATTGTAGAAGTTATTATAGGAATACGCGTTGCAGGATTTTATAAAAAAAAATCTTTATTTATTTATTTATTTATTTCCAATTAATAATTTACGTTAAAGCTAGCATATGGTTAAGGAATAAAAACAGTTATTATTATAATAAGATAAAATAAATATTGAACACATTCTTTTGTCAAAATATAGAAATAAAAAATAGTTAAGACGTTCGCTGCCATAATATAAATTGGGAGTTACTTCAAAAGAATATATCATAAAATTCTGATTATCTTGAAAAGAGTGACTGTTAAAAAAATAATAATAATAAAAAATAATAAAAAATTCACACTCCTATATGAATTAAAAATCTATGTTAAAACTAACCTTATGTATCATTTTAAATGCCCTAACTGTCTGACGAAATTACAACAAATTACATTACATGAATTTGACAATTTCAAATTAGTAGCTATAAAATGAAAGCAGTAATTTGTTGAATTCTTTTTTTAAACCTCATATAAAGGATTGAAACATAAATGAAACAAACATATTAAGCTTAATATCTGAATAGGATATTAAAATGTATTACAATACAAATACAGTTTATTCTTAAAACTTTCGTAATAATTAAAAAATATTTATTTAAAACTGATACCACAAAAATATCATTTTAAATAAAAATATTAATTTTTATTTTACCATTTTAATTATTCCTTTCGCCCAAAACACTCAACACAACACCAGCTTCTTAGGGTTGTTGAGTTTCTCAGCGAGAAACTCAATGCAAAAATTCCCGCAGCTGCCATCTTTCTTGATGTCGCAAAGGCGTTTGACAAGGTCTGGCATATGGGCCTCATTTACAAATTAATTCAGCTCGGTTTTCATCCCAGACTTATACATTTAATATATTCGTACCTTTGCGACCGCTCTTTTCAAGCCCGCATAAACAACATTATTTTTATTATTCTCCTTATCCTTGCGGGCATCCTCCAGGGGAGCGTGTTGGGCCCTTTTTTATTTAACATTTTTTTTAACGATATCCCACGCTCCTTGCACACTCACCTCGCTCTTTATGCGGACGACACCTGTATTTACGCTTCGGCACACCACCCGTATACTCTATACAGGTACCTACAGACCCATGTTGATGACTTCATGGGCTGGTGTATGCTTTAGCGCGTTGTCATAAATGAAACTAAAACTACTGCGGTATATTTCTCTCGCAAAATAATTTTCCCTAACAGAATCATTATTAACAACACTGTTATCCCTTGGTCAGACCAAGCTAAGTATCTTGGGGTCATTCTGGACCGCCGCTTAACTTGGAAAAAGCACACTTTCTCCATCAGAGGTAAAGTCGCTGGAGCCTTTAACTCTATAAAACCTCTCCTTAACAGTAAAACCTTGTCTGTCCACAATAAATTAATTCTCTATAACTCATGCATCCTTCCCATCATAACCTGTGCCAGTGCGGTCTGGGGCTTCACTTGTAAGACCATTATGGACAACCTTAGTCGCTTGCACAATTCCAACCTGCGTACTGTCCGTAACGCATCTCGTTATCTTCGCAACTCCACGGTACGAAGAGACCTAAAAACTACTACCTTACGTAAGCGCATTAACGACTTAGCCAAAAAAATTTATGAAAAAATTTTTGACCTCCCTAATGAAATCGTAGCGGAGCTACCGGATTATGACGCTTTTGAACCCCACCATCGGAAACGGCCCAGGTTTTCCATAATTATGGACACTCAGTAACATCTGAGTTCACCACGCTATATTTTGCCTCCTCTATATTTTTCTTACCTTTTTATATCTTTTCTTAAAAAAAAAAAAAAAAAAAAAAAAAAAAAAACCCTCTTTATAAACTATAGAGACCATAAAAATTGAAAAACTTAAAAAAAATAAAATGTATGGCCCTGATTAGTCCCTTTATTTGGTTGGATGTTGTGGTCTTGCCACCCTAGCTTTTCTTGCCCTTGCTTGGTGAGTGTTTCTCTGAACAGTACTAACTTTAACTTTCTAAATTCCTTATAGTAGTTTTATAACTACAGTTTGACTACTTATTTTAAGATTCAAGTATTTTTTAAGATTTATTGTTAACTTTCTTTCATCTTAAGATTTTACTTAAATTTAATTTTATTCCTATTTTTCTTAAATTTCTTATTTTTCTCTTGTTAACTTCATTTTCTCTTCTAGTAGCATTGCTACAGTTTAACTTTATCCCAATGGCTCATTAAAACATAAGACATTCCAATTTCCTAGTCTGGGTGTTAAGCTGATAACAGCTAGGAAACCCCTCAATGCTGATTACCTGTTCAGTTTAATTATTCTTTTAAAATATTTTCCATTTATTTATCTTAAGTCTTAACTTAATTTTAAACTTGTTTCATTTAAATTCTTAACTTTTTAATTCTTTAAGTTAAATAATGCTATAAAAAGTGATAAAATATCTTTATTAGTATTGACGATAGTCAGTGTTGCCATATTGGGAATTTTGTCCCCATTTTGGAGGATTTTGAACCTCAAGGGGAATTTTATGGGGACAAGTAGTTCGTGGGGAAAATTTTGGGGACTACAAATGTTTTGGGGAAAAACTTGGGGAATTTTTAATTTCTTTTAGTCCTGTAGAAAAACTGGATCAGTCTCGAACTCAATTTGGATTTGAAAAATAAAAATACTATCCAGAAATCGTAAATATCAATCATTATTCTCATGGATGTGGTCGTGTTCGTTGTTTACTACATTATAGTTTACACATATTAGAGATACATGAGACTCTAAAGTCTTAAGCATCTTAAATCTGCACGTGACTAAATCTGCAGGATTTTAACGAAAGATTCCTACACCGTACTTTAAAAAAAATTTAACTTAAATATGTGGAAAGCAGATATTTTCTCTTACGATATGCAAAAGCACATCGATTGATACAGCGAAAATACTTTGCATTATGATTATGTACTTCAATATAGGGATGACAAAAAAATTAAAACAGCGTACCATTTCGGATTCATTCAAATCCCAATTGATAAAATATGGTCTAAAGCAGTGTTTCCCAACCTTTTATTGGCCACGCCCCACCAAAGCATCTGTAAAGTCACTATGCCCCCCCCCCTTAATATGTAAATTATGTCCCCTATTATTAAAAAAAATATTTAAACTAATAACACACGGAAAGCGTGATAAAGCCTTAGAACTATTCTTTTGACATTTTTTAACTTATCAAACAGAGGAATCTTCTGTCATAAATGTATTTTTAACATAATTTTATAAATGCAGTGTGGTTATACGTCTTCGCCATTGTACAAAAAGTGTTTTGTTGTACTTTTTCAACTCAATGTTAAAGAAAAATGTTATACGGTCTGTATTTTTATCTTCTCAAAATATTGTGAAAAAGATACATTTAACGTTAAAATTGATAACATTCACAAATTTTATAATTAATTTTTGTAACTTATTAAGGGTTCGTGGAAAAGCTTTTGACAGTAAATTTTCTTTCTATGGATAACACAATACGCAAGAAGCATTTCAAAATTCTCATTTTTATCAAATTTAAGTAGTCGTTATTCCCAATCACAACACATTTTCTCTGCTTTTCCTTTCCATTATCGTTAATTGTCCATGTATTATCCTGACTTTAAAATATAAAATGTATGTATCATCTTGTAAATTTACTTACTGTGTGGAACACCTGCATTAAAGCCGTAGATATTTACTATTAACCCCTTTTCTTTTCTAATGCTATTTAAGTTTTATAAAGTTGGTAGTATACCACGTTCAATTATTTCGAATGTTTTTTATGTTAAATATGTTCAAGACAGTCAAATTTATTTATACTTTTAAATAGTTTATATGTAAAAGATTATTCTTGTGACATATAGCAGAGCGATTAGAAGGAGGAAGCTCATTCAATAGATAATCAAAAGCGTTACGAAATATTGTAAAATAAATACCAGAAAAATTATAATATATTTTAATACTATTAATATATATATATATATATATATATATATATATATATATATATCAAAATATATTAAAAGATTATCTGTTTAATTATTCTGATTTGAAATTTATTTTACACATTTAATTAGAAATATTTTTTAAATACAACAACTGAAGTGATTTTTTAAATTTTGCCTCTATTCCATTTATTTAAAGACAAAAGAAACTGATAGTGAATGAATGATTAACAAATTTGAAATTGCCCCCCTAGAATGTCAAATTGCCCCCCGGTGGGGCCTACGCCCCACGTTGGGAACCACTGGTCTAAAGCTATGGAGCTAATGTAACAATAGTCCAACATTGTTAGACAATACTTTTAAAAACAAACATGAAATAACTTGTCACTGCAAAATATCTCTCATTCTCATGTAGCTACATAATATGCATTCAGCGCAGTTTAAAAGATTGTATTTTGTAAATGGGGATTTTTTTCAAAAAAGGCTTGATTTGGGGAAAATTTTTTTAGCCTAATTTACTTAGATATTTTTTATAGTGGTAAACTGAAAATTTAAAAATTCCCTTTTTGAGTAAAAACTGAGTTGGGGACTTTTACGGAAAAAAACACTGAAGTTTGGGGAATTTTGGGGAAATTGACTTTTGACTATCTGGCAACAGTGACGATAGTTTCGTCGCACAAACGGCGACATTTTAAAAATCAGTTAATCATTTAGATCGTGAATGATTTTGAAAATGTCGCCGTTTGTGCGACGAAACGATCGTAAATATTAATAAAGATATTTTATCACTTTTTATAGCATTATTTAATTTAATCTGTTTAGAAGTGATTATTATACATGTTTTTATTTAATTCTTCTTTTAATTTCTTAATTTAATTTAATTAGTTCTAATACAAATAAATTTTTCCCAATGGCTAACAAAACATAAGATACTTCAATTCCTAGTCTCGGTGTAAAGCTGTCATCAGCTAGGAAACACCTTAATACTGCTTACCTGTTCAGCAATGTGATTTTGGATAAGAATGATTTTAAATTCCTTCTATCCAGATAGTTTGTTAAAAAATTCCAAATTTAAACTTTAAGACTCTTATACACAGTCAATTTCAGAATTTCCTTTGTTTATATTAAACGTATGGGAGTAGAATGCATTAGTATGTTTAAAATATACCCTCATCAAATTAATATTTCAAACTTCATGTATCTTTGTACTCTCCTTGAAAGTTGTTTATTTTATTCTTAGTTCTCCAAATATTTCTAAACTCTAAATTTAATTTAATATTGTATGTTTTAAAAGCTAATTAACAGTGAGTAAGATTTTAACACTTCACAGAAATTCAGTATATATTTTAAAAGTAAGTGGAAAAAAGACATATTTTAAGAAGAGTGCATACTAAAGTTAAAAATTTTAATTTCACTTGGAGATATTTTATGTAGACAAATTCATGACACACTCATAGGCTTTAGATTATCGAATTGATTTCGGAAGTTGGCTGAATAACAGCTCACTGTTAAGTAACCAGTTGAGTTATCAGTTTTTGGTTGGGAGATATCGTGAATTAAAGATCAGTTGTCGATGGCAAACATATCATGATACCGGGTGTCCTAAAAAGGACTGACTGATTTTAAAATTCAATAACTTGTAAACGGTGACAGATATTTAAAAAATTCTTGCAGGAGGGTTATGCATAAGGTCAAAAATTTTTTTACAGTGATTTTCAATTTTAGTTCGAATTACAAACAATAGATGGCGCTGCAATCAATAGACGCTAAATTCAGGCTCGATTTTTGGTACTTCGTGGCTCGGATAATACATTTTCATCTCCTTTTTCCGCATAGAACAAGAGAAAGGACCAAAAATCGAGCCTGTATTTAGCGACTATTGCTTACAGCGCCATCTATTGTTTGTAATTCGAACAAAATCGAAAATCACTGTAATAAAACTTTTGACCTTATGCATAAACCTCCTGCAAGAATTTTTTAAATATCTGTCACCGTTTGCAAGTTATTGAATTTTAAAATCAGTCAGTCCTTTTTGGGACACCCGGTATGAATTATACGAAGTTTGGACATTAAATATTTCAGATGTAAAAACATAAAGTATATTTCCCAGTTATTTATTAAGTAATATTTTATAAATAGATACTTAACCCTTTCGGGTCTCGTGTTCTATTAATTGTACATGTATTTTCATCGAATATTATGTTGTCTTAGCAATTGCTTTTGTTACAATCTACATATAGTTATAATAGTATATGTCTATGCATTTCTTATTATGACTTCTTATTCAGTAATAATAATAATAATAATAATAATAATAATAAGTTTTCATTAAGTACATTTACCCCTAGCAATTCCTGTATTTTAAGCATATATTTCACACTTTAAATTTAAAATGCATACTTTTCTGAACGAAGCACGTGCAATAAAACGCAAAAATATTAGAAATTTGCAATATCGCTTAAATACTATATGTAATAAAATATTTTCCTAACGTCTCCAAAAACTCTTCCTTACCCCATTGTCACATGAATATGAATTGAATAGTACGCAAATTAACTATATTTGTTAGACTTCAGATAATAGAATATTCTTTAAAATTCAGTAAATCCATTTGAATAGCTAAGATTCATTAACATAAATGAGATTTTGTTCTCAAAATTGAAAAAAAAGAATCGGATCCGAAAAGTTCGAAGAAAGTATTTTTTTTTCACTTTGTAAAAAATATATTCAGTTATTTGTTTGCACAGTTAAAAATTAAGCTTGTTTGGAAAGATTCTGTACATTAAATTGCAGTTGCCATTTAAATTGAGCTTTCTCTTTTCGTTAGTAATTTAGGATTAATTGATTTAATGTTCTCGTAATTCCTTTTAATAATTTATATTCTCAAAAAAAAAAAAAAATGCTTTTGTATCTTATTATCCTTTTGGAATGCTATAACTTAACTTGCTCTATGCGAGCATGTGTCAAAAAACATTTTCCCTCTCTCTTCCGAAAAAATCATATCATTAACCATTTCTTTTTAAAACATTCCAATAAAATTGAAAAGTGTTTATGATTTTGGTTTATCTGGCCGTCTGGCCGCACTCGAACTCTCGTAAATACACCCGGATTGCCCTGAAATTTTTGGATATTATTATGGTTCACTATAGTACGAGCCTGATTTCAAATGAAGATTCTAGCATGTTTAGTACATTTACAGGGGCAGTCAAAAGTAATCCGTTACATTATGGCCAATTGGAAAAAATCGTTTCAAATGATATTTAATGATGTTACATGCTTTCAAGCATAAAATAATTTACATGAATTTTTATGAAATCCACTATAATAAGCAGTCTGTAGAATATGCGGTGTAAAGAATGCATACTATTCATTTACAAGGCCACACAAAATAGTTCTGTAACATAATGATATGGTGGGGGTTGTTTGCGGCGTATTTTAATTATGTTAAACTATTTAATATATTATGAAGTTCATATACGTTGCTGATGTTTACTATAAGTTATTTCATACATAATAAGTAGTGCATAGCATTTAAATGGACACACAAAATATTTCAAATACTATATTAACGCCCGAAGTTCTGTACACAAACGATGATTGCTGGAAATACATTTTTAATTATAATATGCGCTTTTATGTTTCAGTTTATTTATGCATACTATGCGGTGTGTATAAATGCTATATTTCATATACAGCTACACAAAAGAATTCGTAATATTTACTGAGTATGAGCGTAAATTGCTTAAAGGTAGTTTTTAAAGGCGTTATGCATTGTTACATTGAACTGCATTTAGTTTTCTACGAAATGCTTGTAGAATACAGATAAATGTTATACAGGATCACGCAAAAATTGGATACATAACAGTCTATGGATGATAATACAGTCAAACCTGTCTATCTCGAAGCCTGCCTATCTCGAAAACCTGCATATGTCGAAATTTTCAAATTTCCCTGCATTTTAATTCAAAAATCAACGTATTTTCCAAACTTATCTCAAATTATTTTTTCTCCAAACCTGCCTATCTCGAATTTTCGGAAGAAACACCATTTTTCAATTCGAGATCCGATCTTTTTTATGAATAACAAACAATCCCACCGTAGCATCAATAAACGTTTGTAACTCGCTAGTCCTCATTTCCGTGAAATTCCTAGGGGACATACGCAACTCTCCGCACCCCAGGGACTGCTCAGGGACAGCGCAGGAATTAAGATAGATTCTACGATGCAGGGAGTTGGGGGGGGGGGGGGGTGAAGGGGAGTAGGGGTTGGAGAAAAGAGGTGTGGGACCCTATTCTAATTTTTCTCCGAAAAAGTAACTCGTTCTTAGTCTTTGATCCTTTAGAAGATATTCAAGGAATCATGAAAATATCTTGGCGACTCGAATGATCAGAAGGTTAATTTAAAAAAAAAAACTTTGCAAAAATTTTACGACACATAGCCAAATATTTTGCGTGCGAGAATAATTCTGCGTGTCCTGGAGAGTTCAGATTTGGTTGCATAACACGTGATCGAAAGCCAGCGCTCCGAAGGAAACGAGGGGGAAAGAAGGCACGGTGCGAGGCTATTGGTCGAAATGAAAAACCTCTCCTCGTGCTGCGCGGAGAGAGAGAAAAAGCAGGCTACTACAATCATTTAGCCAAATGAGTAATGAGTAAAAAATCGTTTCAACACATTTTACTAATTTAGAGCTAAAAATGTCAGGCGTAAAAAGAAAATTAAACGTTTTATCAATCGAAAAAAAAGATGGAGATTTTGACTTTTTTGAAGGAAAATCCGTCTGTGATGAAAAGTATGGTCGCTGTTAAATTTGGAATTCCACCCAGTACTCTTTCCACCATCATAAAAAATAAAGATTCTATCGAGAAGAACTTTGAAAACAGCGCTAAAACCATGAAAAAGAACCGTGCCCGCACTTTTCCCGATGTGGACAAATGTGATAAAATATGGTTTGAGCAATACTGCGGAGAAGGAGTTCCTATCAGTGGGTTAATGCTTAAGAAACAAGCTGAAGATTTTGCAAAAGAACTGAGACTTAGCGACTTCAAAGCAAGTAATGGCTGGCTTGAAAGCTTCAAAATGAGACATGGCATTGTATTCAGAAAACTTTATGGAGAAAGCACGTCTGTACCAACAAGTGTTATCGAAGATTGGCTTAAAACACTTCCACCTTTGTTGCAAGGATATGATCCAGCTGATATTTTTAATGCTGATGAAAACGACCTTTTTTTCCAATGTCTGACAAACAAAACAGCAATTTTTAAAGGAGATGAATGCAAAGGAGGCAAGCAAAGTAAGGTAAGACTAACTGTACTTCTAGCTGCTAATCAAAATGGCAGTGAAAAACTTCCGCCAGCAATAGTAATGATTGGCCGTTCAGCAAAGCCAAGATGTTTTGAAAAAGTAAAATCACTTCCGATTCTCTATAAAGCAAACAGAAAATCTTGGATGACCAGCGAAATTTTTGGAGAGTGGTTAAAGAAAGTCGATAAAACGATGGGCTTGAAAAACAGAAAAATTCTGCTCTTCATCGATAACTGCAGCTCTCTTAAGAATCTTCCTTCAACAAAGAGCGTTACGGTAAAATTTCTACCCCCATACAACTTCAAAATTTCAACCGTTAGATCAAGGGATTATTCTGAGTTTTAAAGTTGAATACAGAAAAGAACTCGTTCGAAAACTCATCAATGCAACTGAAGATGGTGAAAAACTTCCAAGCATAACTGTTTTGAATGCTATGAGGATGGTAGACTATGCTTGGAGATGTGTCACAGAAAAAACTATAAAGAATTGTTTTAAAAAGGCTGGATTTGAGCAACATGCACTGTCGGAGAACAACAGTTAGAAGAAAAAGAAGAAACGCCGGCAGAGGAAATTGATGAAAACTCCAAGGAATGGAGGATTATCAGAGATGAACTAAATTTTGACAGTTCATTTAAAGATTTTGTAAACGTAGATGAATCACTGGTAACGAACGGAACATTATTAACTGATTCTGAAATTTTAGAAAACGTTCGAAGGATTTCTGATGATGAAGACGAAAATGATAATGAGGACAATATCAATATAGAAAGAGTTGTTACACCAAAAGAAACAGAAAAAGCCGTTGAAACATTGAGAATTTTTCTTGAATCCCAGGACAATATTGATCAGGATTGTTTCTCTGCTGTTGTAAAACTGCAAAAAATTGTCCAATCTAAAAAATTTTGCAACAAAAATTCCTAACGTATTACTTTTCGTAAGGTATGTAAATAAAACTTACTATTTTCAATCTTCAGTGTATGTATTTAGTGTATTTAGTGTAAAGAAATTATCTTAGTCTGTTTATATAAAACCTGTATATCTCGAAACCTGTTTATCTCGAATTTTTTTTTTACTCCTGAGAGATTCGAGATAGACAGGTTTGACTGTATCTGGAAATGCGATTTCAGTGTTTTAGTTTAAATTAAATTTTAGCTAAATTGTGGCGTGTAATAATGGCAATTTAAATATTATTTATTATTTCTACAAAGAAAAGTTAACCTGAACAAGATTTAATGTAAAGGTGTTACAATGTGTCGTGCCGAGACGCGAACGCAGGATCATTGGCATCTAATTAATATATATATATATATATATATATATATACATAAATTCAACTGTATACACGGTTCAGCTGGAAAATAAAAGGAACTGTTGTCCTCTTCCCCCAAAAATTTAAAAATGGCTACTTTGAGAATTTTTGAACCACGTATTCTTTTGTTTTGTGCTAATTAAACTTTTGAGTTACAATATTCATAAAAACATTATAAAAATGGCTGTGCATACATAACGTTACCATTTTAAAATGGGGGGGGGGGTGTCCGGCACATGATATCTTAAGATATCTCTAGTGGGAGAGGCGTTTCTTTTGATATCGTTATCATTTTTGATCCAACCAAAATTTTCTCTTTTTATTTGTAACTTGTTATTTATATCAAAATAGTCTGTTATATATTTTTTAGACTATTATTTATTTTTATGGAAATACAAAATTACCATTAATATCATTAAATGATTAAAAAATTATTTAATTCCAAAATATGAAATTCCCAACCGTTTGGCTTTCCTATTAATCTGTCATGTGTATGAATACATACACTATATGGCCAAAGGTGACCGGTTACTTGCAATTTTAGACATTTTCTTAAATATCAATAAAAATACATGAGGAATTATCTTGAAATTCCAGGTTTGTAAACAGAATAGTACAGGTCATATATTTCCGTGAAGATTTATTCCCGAAACCCCATAGGGGACAGCCAACAAATTGAAAAATAAAGAATATCCTTTCGATAACCCTGTAAAACTAACGTAGCAAAAGCGTTCAACACAGTAGATTATGATTAAGTGTCTTATTGCAATAAACTGCGTTCATTTTTATGAGAATAGCATGCATATTCGTAGAGAAATTAAAGTTTTTATAAAAAGAGTCCCAAATTTTGGGAAGTTTTTTGCTTATAATTTGTAGAGTTCTTAATATAAAAAAAAAAGTTGTTTTCAGAAAATATGACAAACAATGTTGTACACAGTACCTTGCAATCACAATTAAAAAATAATAAAAATTGGACGAAAAATGAGCAGGTTTACAAAAAATGTTTCACAGCGCATGCGCGAAAGCAATCAAAATATAATGTGCATAATGTATTAGCTATGTATACAGAGCAACTTTTGTGAAAGTGTCAAAATCATAGCTTGAAAATTCTGAATATTATCGTCGATAGAATAAGCTTGAAATCCCTTGTTCCCAAAAGAAGCAGAAAGATGAGGGGTTGTATCCATATATCCATTAATTAGTGCCAGTATAGCATACATAATATTGCACGTACTACTGTATTTGGATATAGCCCCTCATATTTTTTCTTCAATTTGGGAACAACGGATTTTGAGCTTATTCTATCAATGAATATTTTCAGAATTTTCAAGTTATGTTTTTGATACTTTTACAACAGTTGCTCTATACACTTCGCTAACACATTATGCACATTATATTTTGATTGGATTCACTCATGCGCAGTAAAATATTGTTTAGTAAATCTACTCATTTTTCATCCAATTTTTATTATTTTTTAATTCTGATTGCAGGGTATTGTGCAAAACGTTGTTTGTCATATTTTCTGAAAAGAACTTATTTTTATATTAAGAACTCTGCAAATTATAAGCAAAAAACTTGGCAAAATTTGGGACTCTTTTTATAAAAAAATCAATTTCTCTTCGAATATACATGTTATTCTGATAAAAATAAACACAGTTTATTGCAATAAGGCACTCAATCATAATCTACTGTGTTGAACGCTTTTGCTACGTCAGTTTTTACAGGGCTATCCAAAAGATATTAGTTCTTTTTCAATCTTTTGTCGGTCCCTTATGGGGTTTCGTGAAAAAATCTTCACGAGAATATATGAGCTGTACTATTATGTTTACACACCAGGTATTTCAAGATAATTCCTCATGTATTTTTTCTAGATATTTAAAACAACGTCTAAAATCGCAAGTCACCGGTCACCTTTGGCCATATAGTGTATCTGCTATTCAAGAAACCAACTGCGAAGTATGTTTGATAACAAATAAATTAGAAAGTATGTTGTCCACATGTTTTGTTTATAAGAAGTTCTCTCTGCCCTCCCTCCCCACACACACACGCGTGCGGGGTCAAGTGCAATAAGGCATCATTACTGCTCAATGCATTATGTAAAAAAAGCTATTATTAAATACTTTTAAACAATAACTATTTGTTTTAAATGTTATTTGATATAAAGTTTTTTTTTTCATACAAAGTGATGTTTTATTGATATATCTTCATTTGAAACAATAAAGCATGCGAAAATAAATGTATAACAATATCTGTATATCGCTTGAAACAAAATAAAAATGTTAATTTTTTTAGACATTGATAACGATATCATTACTGGGAGGAGGGGGGGGGGCTTCGAGTTATTATAACGTATGATATCGTAAGGAGGGAGGGTATCCAAAATTAACAAGAGTTGATAGTGTTATAGAAGTTCAACCCCTAATAGACATAAAATTTGATGATTTGTTTCATATCATTCAGCTGTATCAATAGTCAGTAATGCTTATAGAACAGATATCAAAACAATAAACTTTACACATAGAATTTCGGATGATAGCGTTAGAAATGAAAAGTCATAGAACGTGTCGCTGTCTATTTTTTTGACGTATCTTACCCTAAAATGTTAGAACTAAGAAGTGAACAGGGATTTTTCTTAATTAAAAAATAAAAATAATATAATAGCATTTATAGATGTTAATATATGTTAAATGAACAAGTATATATTATAAAGGACAAAAGTGTCCCCGCATGACTTTGATGTCATTTTGATGTTGGTAACAGCAGACGATTAAGTTCAGCTTTTACTGGAATTTTTTTAAACTTCTAAGCATCGCAAATTTTAAAATTGTACACCGTCAGATAAAGAAAAAAAGTTCTCAGAAATGCAATATAATTGACAACTGTATTTCGATTCTTTTGAAAACTTTATCAAAATTTACTCATTGTTAAAATTTTTAAAAATAATTTTCAAGCATGAATGTTTTTAGAATCCCTCTTTATCATGTACAGACGATTATGAATGCTACATTTGTTTGCACTTAACCCATTAAGCGCCGCTATATAAAGCACGTTAAATAAGTAAAGTTTATTTATATATTTTATATATATAAGATGCCCCTATGATAAAGCAGTTGAAATTTTTTTAATAACTGTAACCGTTTAGAATGTATAACATGTTCCCGTAGCGGGAGCGTTGGCGTCTAATGGGGGTTGAACCTTCCTCTGAACTGCAAAGAAACGCGCGTTATTTTCTCCTGCCACAATGCAATTGCGATTAGAAAATTTAATAAAACTTCATTTTTAGGCATGATGCAAACAAATAAACAAACATATAAACAATTACTAAAAATATATGGACTAAATATATAATCACTTTCATTCAAATTTTTTAACGAATATTCAAAATATTAGAAATATAACGTCACTCTTTCTTTTTTATTATTTCCCTACACATTGTCTATGCAACTTGAAAGGAATAATTCAGATATAGCATTATGTTGTAATAAACACTACACGCACATATGTATAAATATGTTTTACACCTAGATTTCTGGCATATACTTATATTACACTGCTCAAAACAATTAAAGGATATTGCAGTTTTAGGTGGATTTTGTATCTGGTAAACTGTTTAGCTGATTGATACATGGTCGACAGACATAGTAGGTTATATGAGAATAAATTACACATGTTTGGCAGAAAAAAATGCATTTTATTGCGCATTTGTGTACTAAAGGAAAAAAACACAATTTGTGCATATGAGAAAAAAAGAATAAGAAAAGGTGTTTTCTTCAAAGAAAATCATTTTCAGTAGGGGGTATGGTTTCCACGGGCGGCCAGCAACGTTGAACACCTTTGAGGCATGGACTCAATGAGGCTATTAATGACGAGTTGGGGTATTCTGCCCCACTCTTCCAGAAGAGCTCTTTCCAGTTCTTGGAGAGTTTGTGGGGGTTTTTGGCGGCCAGAAACTCGTCTTCCTAGAGCGTCCCAAACGTGCTCGATTGGATTCATGTCTGGAGAACACGCTGGCCATTCCATTCGAACGATTCCTTCCTCTAAAAGGAAATCCTCCACCAGGTTTGCACGATGTGGCCTACAGTTATCGTCCATTAAAATGAAGTTATCTCCGATTGCTGCAGCGTAAGGGACTACAATAGGTCTGAGGATCTCATCCCTATATCTGCGACCAGTCAGAGCTCCATCTCGAATGATGTAGAGGCAGTGCGCCCGTCAATGGAGATGCCACCATACACCAACACTCCTCCACCGCCAAATCTGACACTTTCGTGCACGAACGCAGGATTATTCCTACTGCCACGGTCCCTCCAGATGAAAATACGCCTATTATCCGGATGCACAGAAAAACGGGACTCGCCAGAAAACAGAATATTGCTCCATTCATTTCTCCTCCAGTTGACATGCTCGGTCGCCCGCTCCCTGCGGTCGCGACGATGCCTTGATGTTAATCTAACACATACCATCGGTCGGCGAGCATACAGACCTACAGCATGGAGCCGGTTTCGGACAGTCTGAGTTGAAATCGTGGTGCCTGTAGCCGAGCGAAGGTGTTGTTGGAGAAGAGTAGCGTTCGTGGTTCGGTGTCTCCGAGCTGTTAACGCTAAATACCGATCTTCATTGGGCGTTGTTGCCCGTCTACGACCTTGCCCTGGTCTTCGGCCTGCACATCCACTCTCCAAAAAACGGTTCCAGATCCTATAAATGACACTTTGTGACACTCCAATGGCTTGCGCTACTTCGGCTTGAGTTTGGCCCCCTTCTAACCTACCAACAATTCTCAAAGCTTCTGAATCTGTCAAATGACTTTGCTGAGACATCGTACTCATCGAAACAAAGCAATCACTGAATGCCGATCATCCTTGTCTTCATTCTCTTTTATCCAGTTGAAAGTCAAATTTCATTCGCTGCCGCTGAAGCGACGTTTTTGACGTCGAACTCAAAATTTGCATACTCCACAGTTTGAAAACCAGAAAAATTTGTATTTGGGATTCTCTTCTTCTATTTTCGGCAAAAAAAAATTCGTTTATATCTTTATTTTATATAAAACTTCAAATATCCTTTAATTGTTTTGAGCAGTGTAGAATATAGTTGTTTTCATTGACACGTAACTGATATATATAACTCTATATATTCCTAAATGATGTTTTGAATTTTCTTTATTACCTGTTTCAAATAAAGTAGTAGTTTTACAAATGAAAATTGAGACATCTCTTATTTCAATATAATAAATGCTTTTCACGTTACTATTACCAAACATCGATTTTCAAATTATTTAAATATATATATATATATATATATTATCTCTTTAATAAGAGGCCTGCATATATTTAAAAATCGATCTACAACAGTATCACCGTTAGTACAATTAATGTAACATGAAACAATTTAGAATTTTCGTAATCCTTCTTTTTCTTTCTTTATATTGTATATGAATCTACCTATGGATTTAAGTTTCAAAAGTAGCTGCCAACTATTACTGTATTATATCATAATTTATGGTCAAATTTACTGTTACAAGAAATTACCAAAATTCTTTTTTAATGTTTTAGCAATAACTTACTTCCATGCAAAACTCAATCTTTTATTTTTGCATCTTGTATTTTAATTGTAATTAAAAAATTTTTTTTTCTGCGGATGAACATCATAAAGGTAAATTTCAAGGGGTTTTTTGTTCACAATGGTTCTGTTTTTCCGCATAATATTACGAATCCACATTCAAGCGAACTGACATACACTACTTTTCATGAAAAATCAATATAAAATGTTCCCCTCTTTATGGAAGCGCGCTTGCAGAAAAAGGGACGTGAATGTAACCACAAGCCGCCAAAGCTCCCGTTGTGGGAACATACGAAAGAAACCTTTCTAATATTGCTTTAAATGAATATATTTATTTCGTATTAGGAATTTATTATTAGATGATCTGTTGTCTTTAAATATTCACTGCACTTGTAAAAACTAAAAAATTTACTTTTTTCTTTTTACTAATTTTACTTGAGGAAGTCTAAAAACCAAAAATTCTCTTTTTTAAAAAATCTGCAAAAAATAGTAAATATATATATATATCATTCTGAAAAAATATGTATACTATACGCCATACTATTAACTTTTCGGCACAAAATGTATTTTTTAAATAATTCAAAAATATGTTGAGGGGAAAAATAACAAATTGTTGTTCCCGCAACGGGAGCGTTGGCGTTTAATGGGTTATACAATGTGTCCATAATTAAAAAAAACCCTACTTTAAAGTTGTCTACAGACAAAACTATTGTTCATAAAGTTGTGAAATTTTGTGAAAGACATAATAAAGGGATAGGAATTTGTTTAAGCTAAAAAAATGTAAGTAAAAGTGATTCAATATTTTGCCACCAGAGGGCGTTTTTTAATAAATTACACATTTAGCATTAATATAGCTTAAAAATTTTATTTATTAACCTGACCTTACTTTAAAGACAGCTTTTCACGACATTTCCCTAGCTTTTCCCTGAACATACTGCGGTCAACTGTGGAACATGCTTTCTTACGATTCCAGATGGCATCTAAAAAGGATGAAAGTCATGCTGAACATGTTTGATTGTAATAAAATTAGCTAAACTATCGTAAATGTATGCTTAATGTGCAATTCGTTAAAAAATGGCCACCTAATTTATTTTTCGCACACACATATTCCCATACTTTTATTATGTCCTCCAAAAAATTTCACAACGTTATGAACAACAGTTTCGTCTGTAGACAAATTAAAAATAGGGTCGATTAATTATGAACATCCTGTAAATAATATTTCTAAACTATCTTAATGCTAAATATGTAATTTATTAAATATCGCCCTCTGGTGGCGAAAATTTAAACTATTTTTATTTATATATTTTTTTAGCTTAAACAAATTCGCATCTCTTTATTATTCCTTTCCCAAAATTTCACAACTTTATGAACAATAGTTTTGACTGTAGACAACTTTAAAGTAGAGTCGTTTAATTATGGACACCCGGTTTATAGTTTATCATTTGTTTGCGGCTGATATTCCATAATGAAGTTTAAATTCCACCAGTAAAATAAAATTACATAAATAAAACATAAATATTACAAGCATGTAATCGAAATATGCTCTTAAACTACTGAAATAATCAGAAGTAAAAAATATTAACTTAAGAAGTGAAATCTTTGGCAATTTCTTCGGCTATTAACTCAAACGAAAATATCGCTTTTGATAAATTTCAAAATTTTATATGAATGCAAAATTGATATTGCTAAAAAGAATGATTTTTGGTTTTGTTAGAGGGCAATCTTAAAACAATACATTAACCGTTGCAATACTAAAGTAAGATTAAAATATTACTTAAAAGCCTAAGATGGGGTCATTTTGAATCCATAGCTAATTATAAAGTTTAGTCTAAAAAACTGATCAAAAGATAAAATATCGACATAATACTGAGAATCAAGATTTATTAAAAAAACGAAAATTTAATTTCCACAGCATTAAGAATATTTAAATTAGCACAAAAACTCAATGAGAAAAAAAACAAAAACAATAAAACAATAAAACTTTATAAGAATGAATGGTAGTAATGCATTTTATCTAACTGCAGTTCCGCTGCCCATCTATTTGGTAACCACGACCCCAAAAATGTCATGGAATATGACTTTTGTACATAAACCGTCTGCATTTGTTGCACTTCAGGGAATATTTGGTGTCATTATAGAAAGCTTTCATTTATTATTTGATTGCTTAGGATTCGCAATTCCTATAAATAAACAACAACAAAAAATTAAATGTGCGAAACTTACTAAGTAGACAAAATTAGGAAAGAGATCTTTATAAGCGAATTCCTAGAAAATAATATTAGAATAATATTAGAATGCCGCCAAGTTTGTTACCAACTTGGAGATATATCGCCAAATTTGGCGATCGAAATTAGTCCCCAAATAGGACACTTAAAGCTTCAAATTTTCGAAATTTAATTTTTTTTAGATTTTAAACTCTTATCTTTCTGAATATTTTGGTATCATTGTTTCCTTAAAATTTCCATTAGAACAGACGTTATGGCTTTTAGAATTATACACACTCAATAGTTAAAGCGGCGTTTCCGAAACTTTGGAGTCATTTTTCTCGAAATGACGTTTTTAGGCATAAAGCGAACGATATCTCAAAATCTTCTGAATATTCTTTATGAAATTTTCAAAACATTTGATTCATATTAGTCTATATAAACTGAACCTAAAATTTCGTTTTTATTGTTCAGGAAAATATATTTTTTAGGTGATTATACTGTTGATATTTACGAAATTTTGCATTAACGAACTACAGCTTTGTATTAAAAATATAAAAATGCTTTAAATACAGACTTATTTAGGTTCAGGAAATTATTACAATATGAAGTATAATTAGGCACCAAAATTTCCATTCTAGTTACATTTTTTTTTTTTTAATCCTGCGCGTAAGCTGATATGCCAAGATTTTGCTCGTTAAATGTATGACAGTTTAGAGCTCCCTATAAATTCTAATTTTGCATCTTGCAATATTTTAAATACCCGAAATGAGAGAACATACTTATATCTTTAATCCCAATAAAAAATGTTGTTTTAAAATCACATACTTTGTAAGATATTAAATGTTGAAAATAGTCCTTTGTTTTCTTTTTTTCCAATTTTAAGAGTCCTGAGATCCCTTAAAAGTCATACAAGGATATCAGTTAGTTCTATTTCAAATGTTCTGGCGTATCCTAGTGCCAGAGACAACATGTTCTGAAAACTTCTCCATTTTAGATGTATGATACGCATTTGTAGCGTTACTGTCGTTGGACCTTTGTAGAAACATAATAAATGAAAGAGGGGGGGGGGGGGGATGGGAAACGAAAGAGTATTGAGAAAGGGGTGGGTGGGATGCTTATTGAAATAAACTAAAATGATAATGCTAAATATGTAACGTCATTAAAACGCTATAGTAATTCATTTAAATGCGTTCTTCTAATTCCACTTAATTTAATTTCAAATAATTTAACTGTGATTGGTTTAATTGCAGCAAGGGAGACCGGATCACATTGGGTTTCGAGGCACACTGTGCCACCCCCTAATATTTTATTTACTTTCATTCTTTTAAGCTTTTCAGCTAACTGAATTGACAGCAGCACTTTATCCTTTATGTATACCCTTTTGAATACATGGTTAGCTCAGAATATATAATTTTATCCTGACTGGTTATTTTGATCTTTTGAAGTAATATTTTTCATTACCATTCTTTTCTTTTTTTAATAACTAAAGGTTATAGATTAACTAGCAAACCCCGCGGCTTTGCTCGCATAATAGTTGAAATATGCCAAGTGATATTTGCATGACTATATTTTATTCGAAGAACACTTTTTGGAATAATTCAATAATTACAAATTAAGCCACAGTCTTCATTATAAACGTGCAATAGACAGAAATTAGATTTTAATTAATATGAAGAACTAAAACTAAAAGCAATTAAATGATAATTTAGAAAGTATATTGAGACTTTTATACTCATTTCAGTATTAATTTGAAGTTTTGAATTTTTTAGAAACGATCTTAATACATTTACAACTTAAAATTAACCATCATGTCAAATTCCAAGCTTCTTGTCTAAGAGTCTATCACCTCTCTGGTGTTAGTGAAACCAACATAAAATGCCGAAACAGAGTTGAAATAGAATGTCTCGAAACATATTGAAACAGAGACTGTCACCATTAATTTGCCAAGATTAACCTTGAAATCGGTTGGTATTTCCTAATATTCTAATTAAACGGAAGTCAGAGGTTTTTAAAGACTTTCTTGTTGTTCCTTCTAACCAGGTGGTAGTGACATCGGCATAAAATATAGCCCGTATAGGATCAGGGACTATCACTCTTAATTCCAACCAATAACTTCTGTAATCGCTTTATTATTTCCTGGGATTCCATAGAAATCGTAATTTAGGTACTCTTTTAGGACTCTTTTACAATGCTTTTCGCTCCTTCCCTTCGCTTCACCCCTTTTTAATTTCGAATTTATTTTCGACTGTTCTTAGAGGGCATTTATATTTTATAAGTAACTACCGTGTTACATTTAAAATTTTTAGCCTCTTCAGTGCCGCAGAAATCGCAAGTTAGAAAGTTTTTTGCTCCTGCAACCCTCGACATAAAATATAGCTTATGTTTGATCAGTTTCTATCACCATCAATTTCAACCATTATGTTTGAAATCTTTTTCGTATTTCATACGATTGTATAAAAATCGTAATTTAGAACGATTATAGAACGCTTTTCGCTCACTTCATCCTTTTAAATATGGAATTTTCTTTCGACAATTCTTAGAAAGCATTTGCATCTTTGAAGTAATTACCATTCCAAATTTAAAATGTTAGACCCCCTCAGTAACACAAAAAACGCAATTTAGAACATTTTTTGCTCCTGTAATCCCCAGGTGGTAGTGACAGCAACATAAAATATAGGCTATGTTGGAGCGGGGACTGTCACCATCAATTTGAAACCATTACTTCTGAAATCGGTTTATATTTCCTGAGATTGCGTAGAAATCGCTATTTAGAATGTTTTTAGAACGCTTTTCGTTCATTTTCACACCTTTTAAATTTAAAATTTTTAAGGAACTCTTATTAGAGAGTGTGTACATCTCATAAGTAATTACCATGCCAAATTTCAAGTTTCTATCCCCTTCAGTATCACAAAAATCCCAATTACCATGCCATATTTCAAGATGCTAGCCTTTTCAGTATCACGAAAATCACAGTTTACAACCTTTTAAAAATGCATCCGCAAGGTGGTAGTGACACCGACAGGAAATAGAGCCTATGTTGGAGCAAGGGCCTATCGTCATCAATTTCCAACCATTGCTTTTGAAATGGGTTGGGTACTTGTGAGATTGAGTAGAAATCACCATTTAGAACGCTTTTTAGAACTATTTTCTCGCATTTTTAACACTTTTAGATTTCGAATTTTTTAAGAAATGTTCTTAGAGATTATTTATATCTGATAAGTAACTACCATTCCAAATTCCATGTATTTGCGCCATTCAGTAACACAAAAATCGCAATTTAGAACTCTTTATTGCTCCTGCACCTCCTTTAGGGTTAGTGGCACTGACATAAAATGTAGCCTGTATTGGAGCAAGGGTTGTTACCATCATTTTGACACCATTATATTTGAAATCGGTTTGGTACTTCTTGAGATAGCGTAAAAATCGCCATTTAGAACACTTTTTGCGCATTTTCACCCCTTTTAAATTTCGAATTTTTTAAGAAATGTTCTTAGAGATCATTTATATCTAATAAGTAACTGCCATGCCAAATTCCATGTATCTGGACCCTTCAGTAACACAAAAATCGCATTTCGAACGTTTTTCGCTCCTGTACCCCTTTTAGGGTTAATGGCACCGACATAAAATGTAGCCTATGTTGGAGCAAAGGTTGTCACCATCATTTTGACACCATTATTTTTTAAATCGGTTTGGTACTTCATAAAATTGCGCAAAAATCGCCAATTAGAACGTTTTTTAGAACGCTTTTCGTGTATTTTCCCACCTTTTTATTTTCGATTTTTTTAAGAAAGGTCCTTAGAGATTATTAATATCTCAGAAGTAACTACTATTCAAAATTTCCTGTTTCTAGGCCCTTCAATAACACAGAAATCGCATTTTTAGAACGTTTCTTGCTCCTGCACCCTCTTTTGGCCAGTGGTATGGATATAAGATATAGCCTATGTTCTAAGATGGGCTAACACCATCATTTTGATACCATTACTTTTGGAATTGGTTCGGTAGTTCCAGAGCTTACGTCCTACAAATAAACAATTTTTGCCTCTTTATAATATTAGTATAGAAGTATAGATAAGATAAAAAAGCTTTTTTGAAAAGTTACGATACTTGTTTCTATTTACTTTCAAGGTCAATATGACTAAAAGAAAGCTTTAAGCAATATTAATATGATTGCTTATAAAGACTATAAACTATTGTGTTAAACAATATTAATATGAATTTATTCAACTTCAAAATGGGTCATAGTGGACCTCCCATTACCGGGGCACAGTGGTCCACAATGTTACAGGATTGATGTTAATACTACATTGGCGACGGGACGGTAAGTGGGATCAAAAACTTGCGCCAAATTGAATTGGCCCAGGCTAAATTATTTCAGACCAGTGAGTACACTGTTAAAAATTTGCAGCATTCTGGCAGGTCATTAGACCGTTTTTTTTTCCGAAAACGGTTACACAACCGTAATTTTAACACTATTCTGACCATATTATTGGCCATTTTATGGTCACAATATAGTTAAATTATGGTTATGAACCCGTTTTTTCAAAAAACGGTCGAATGACCTGCCAGAATGCTACAAAATTTTAACAGTGTAGAAGGCCAAACTAGTTTATCCTATATGCTTTAGGCCGAACTTTTTTATCCTGGGAAAAACTAATTTATCCTAAGTGCGTTAGGAAATTGGGTTTGGCCGGTAACACACGCACACGCACACACACATATATATATATATATATTTGAAATTTGCAACCCCTCAGGAAATAAAAACATTTGCCATTCCGGTTAAGTAAATGGCATCATGTATTTGATCACGAAAATGTCAATGATTGCTTCAGAAATAAGCTTATGATCTTCGATTGAACAGGGACATTTTTGGTAAGTGCACAATTTTTCTGTTCCGCGCAGGTTGTGAATGATTATTGAATTGATCATTATAAGGATGTTGATTGAAGTTTCTGTTGACAGGAAGGTGGATTTAAAATTGTATATCCCGTTTTATTTTCTTTAATTGAAAGTGATAAAAAATCACTCTTCCTTTAATAAAGATATTTATTTCTATCGATTGTTATCAACATTTTCCCCCTTTTTAGAACATTACAAAAAAAGGTTGTATTTAAATTATTTTTACTGATAATTTATTCCGCTACTAATCGTATTCATCCCGCCGCGTATCATCAGTTTTTGGAATGTGTATTGTTACAATAAAAAAAAATGTCCAATCTAACATGTGCGTTGTGCGTATGCTGTTACGCGTCTTTAAATAACTATACCAAATTAAGTAGCAGCAAAAATGTAATGCTATCTATAAGAATTATTATTATTATTATTATTATTATTATTATTATTTAACCCCTTAACTGTCGCTTAATATTTGAAAAATCCATCAAAAATGCACATATTATTTTTTTATTTTTTTTTTACAGAAATTGAATAATTATAAGGTTTCTATATGAAATATGCAATTAGTTTCTTTTTAAGTCGAAAAAAAAGATGCTATAGAACAAATTCACATTTTCAGAAAAGCCATCATGCGATAATTCTATGTTTTAATGTTTGTTTTACACCATGCAAATTAATTCGAATAAGGCCTTTATTTTCCACATCTTAGATCTTTATTTATCATCATCAAACAAATTTTTACAAATAATATTTGAAATAATATAATATACATTAAATTTTGATTATTAATAATTTTTTTGAGTGTGATATATTTCGAAACATGTATTACGATATCCAACATCACAATCAGCGCCCAAAACCAAACTCAAACGCTATTATTCGAAGACTTCACACCGAAATGCCAGTTAAATTTTTCTGGTTTCAAAAATTTTTTCCAGCATTAAATCTCCCGCCCGGAAATATGACGGGCACGAGAAATAACGACAGGCACCCCAGCCCGTGATATTGACGGCAGCGAGAATTAAGGGGTTAAACAAAATTTCCTATTACAAGAGGTAATTTCGTTCAAACTATACTTTCGTTCGACAAATATTTAATTTTTAATAGATTTTTAATGTATGTCAATCCTACGAAACATATTAATGAACACAATAATCTTCTTTATTATAATTTCGATCACGAAAATTACACCTTATCAGCGGAAATTACTTACTTTAAAACAAGGGAAAATGTATTTAAATTTTTCTATGACTTATTTGGTATAGGTTTTATAGATAAATATGTGAGTTTAAGAAAAAAGCTCAAATAATATTAAGAGGTGAGCATATAGATATTTTTTACATTTGCCATATGGTCTAGCTAAAGCAATCACTTAAAAATTCGAAGTACATAAAACCTTTTCCTAATTACAAAATGTGTTGTGCGAAAAGCAGCATAGTTAGAAATACGTGTCTTTTTTTAATATTAATCGATATTATAGGTATAGAATAAACTTAGAAAATTTGAAAGTTTGTTTTCTGTATCTTGAAAAATGTCAACTTTTTATACTAGTTTTCAAATTTCTCGATATACAAGTCCTGAGTCCTCTGTGTCATCAATGTTCTAGGACTGTATCAATTGCAGAGTATTTTCCATACAAATGGATGATAAAAAATTTTCATAGGCAAATTGCGGTCAAAATTCGTAGAAAAAAGTTTTAAAAGAAACCGCATCTTGAAATAGAAAACGTACTTGTCATTGCGTGGAGATGTTTGTAGCGCAAGTTAAAATTCATGAAGCTAATTGGGGTTCATAAAACCTACAATAACCCCAATTACCATTTCAAACTGAGATTAGTCGGAAGTGCCAATCCCAAAACTTTCTTCTCTCTCAGACCTGTTAATAATTCAAAATTGGCTAGAACAGAGCGAAAATTAAATGGCAATCTATACTCATCATGAGGATTCAAAAGATAAGAAATCTCGTGCATTAATTCTTGAGATATGACTGCGACTAAAATCCTGTAAATCATGCAAAATGCAGCGTAGTAATGCCACTTGTTGGTGGTTTACACCAAAACCTAATCAGGCATAACTTATGTCAACGTCTATCTGTATGTGAAATTTGACGAAAATTCGTGCATTATTTTTTTAGGTAGAGCAATTCAAAAAAATTGTAAAAACATCCAGCATAGCAGCACCACGTATTGGGAGATTAACACGAAAACCTAATCAACAACAACTTGTGTCTACGTCTAATTAAACCTGAAGATTGATGAAAATACGTGCAATAGTTTTTGAGTTAGAACTACTGCAAACATAGTGAAAAAGGCAGCACAGCAGCGCCACCTGTTAGGCGATTTTCACCAAAATATAATCAGCACATACATTTGTCATGGTATACTTGAATATGAAGTGTGATGAAAATTCTTGCAATAGTTCTTGCGATAGATTTATTGCAAATATCGTAAACAAAAGACAACATAGCAGCCCTACCTGTTGTGCGAGTGACCGGTGTCTGCAAAACGTAATCAACTACAATTCATATCAAGGGCTAACTGAATGTGAAGTTTTATAAAAATCAGTGTATTAGTTCTTGAGATATTGCTATTGCGGAAATCGTGAAAAAGGCAGCATAGCAGCGTCACCTTTTATGCGATATGTACCAAAAACTAATAAGCACCAGTGTATATCAAGGTCTAACTCGATCTAAAGTTTTGTTAGATTCTGTGCATTATTTCTTCAGATAGAGTGCCCACATTTTTTTTTTTTTTTTTTTTTTGTCACATATATACGTTTTTCTAAAATCCAACTTCTCGTGTTCATGGACCTTCTAAAACGTATAAATCCATCGAAAATCGGATGTCAAAAATTTTCACAAACCTAATGCCTTCTTCTTGTATAGATAGAAGAAAGTAAAAAATTGCATTTATTTTAGTAAACTTCTTTTCATGAGATACCTTTTTCTAATCAGGAAGATAGCTTATGCTTATCCTGTTTAAATAAAATTTACATTTCATCGTTACATACACATACATATATCGTACAGCTCATATTAAAAATATTAGAATAATTGAGAAAAAGTAATAAGAAAAAATAATTTGTTTATTTGTTTATATTTGATACTAAGTAAATCCAATTAAATTTCTTATAAATTAAATCTGGAATGTTTAGATAGGATTTTAACATTTACAAAATATAAAATACAGTACAATAAATTAGGTATATAGCTTTCTGAAATACATCAAAATGTTATAATAAAATTTAGATTGGTTCCAAATATTAGACTATTTTATTTTACGTAACAATATTACCTTATGAATATGAAGGAAATGGTGGTGAATATATTGTAGCATCCCCTTTAGCTTTCATACCAGCGTACAATCGATCTTGCATACATGGCGGAACCAATCCTTAGTTGACACCGAGGTATGCGTTGACGCTAAATATTATTGAAAGTCGAAATCATCTTCAAATAAATTTTCAGATGATGGAATCATGTAATATTCTAAAATTTCTTGATTTGTCGGAGAGTTAAAATTTTCGTACAGGATGCATAACTTTCCAGGTCTTTCTGCTCTCATGCAACCCCAAACCATGACACTAGCAGAAAATTTTACTGAACGTTTATGGCATTCTTTATCAAATGCTTTTTCCTTTATTCTTCAAACTCGAATACCTTGATTACCATATGAAACACAAAACATAATTTCATCACTAAATAATATATTTTTTCCAATCTTCTTCGCTCCATAAATGTCTCGATTTACACCAATTCGATCTTATACAGTTTTGTTTTCGATACACGAGATTCAAACTGAAATTCATGGAGACGTCTTAATATTGTCGATGTAGAAACTTCAACTCCTTCTTTCCATTTTCGGCTCAAGAATCGCACACTTTTAAAACGGTTTTTCTTAACTATACGCTTCAGTTTCCTGTAATCTCTAGCGGATGTTTTTGGATTTCGGCCGTCATTTCGGTGATTAGTTTGAAATTGACCATTTTTTGAATATTATGTTAGTATTTTACTAAAGCTTTATTGCGAACAATGTAAATAATTTGCTATATAACATTGATTTTTACCGTGCCGATACAAATCAACCATACGAAGTTTAATAGATTCAGGAGTATGACTCACACGACCTATTTTTTTTTTTTTTTTTAACTACACATACTAAAAAAAAAAAAAAAAAAAAAAAAAAAAAAAAAAAAAACTGCAATAAGTTAATTAAATTTAAAAAATCGAAAAACGCGACTGCATAAAAACCGAACTTATTAATTATTTCTCATCAATGTGAAACTATTTTTTATATTATTTATTTATTTTTTTATTTACTTGTATTGGTGACTTTTAATTTGTGTTTAATTGTTAGTTCCTATCTATAAACACTATTTTGAAGAGGCGTATAGAAAGGTTAGAGTTGTAGAACAGCTAGAGATCCTACCCATACAACTTCCAGGTTGTGTAATATTTAAACGGAGCTTCTGGCTGTAAAATAGTCCATGAAACATCGCCTTTATTTTGTAAGACATGTCCAATGATATGCCACTCAATCTGGTGCGTAATTTTTTTTTTGTCTCTACCGCCATTTTGCATTTTACGGCCGACATTTAGAATTTATAAGAACAAACCCTAGCCTATAACCATCAGACGGTTAAGACGAATCGTTACAGACCTCATTCATTAAAATCCATTCTGCCATTGGGCTGTTTCGAGGGTATAAAGAAATACACATCCCCGGATACGCGTGAAACACATAACTCTTCTTGGCAGTCGGGTAAAAAGAATACTGATTTTAAATAAAATCGTCTGAATTTAATCAATGATGCCACCAGTTATGAATTGGTGATAATTAAAAGAGAATTAATGTGAAATAGTCTGATATTTGAACCACTTGAATAAATATTCTAATATTTTGACTTTTCAAAATATTTCTTTTTCAATTAATCTTTTCAAAAAGGATATTAATTTTAAGATAATAAATAAGTTTAATCAACAATAAGATCTTAATAAAAATATCGTTTGCAAATTTGCATTAAAAGGCATTAAATTACCAAATGATATTTTGAATTTGTAGAAAAAACTAATTATTCTAATATTTTAAATATGATCGGTACAGCTTTTCTCATTTAATTAAAACTTCAAAACCTGTGAAATATTAAAACTTGCGACAGTTTAATGCGTTATCAAATACAAAAAAACTATTCGTTAAATGAATAAGCAGAGTATAGGGGCGCATTCGAATGAATCTACTTTACGTTATTCAATAAAACCCATATTAATTTAATAAAAAACTTATAATTATATTTCATGAAAACTTATACGACTGTCTTTTTTGTTTATTTCTTGACATGAAACTATTATTTGCTGTTACAAAAAATATTTGATTACTTCCATCTGATTCCGCAGCAAATTGCAGCATCACGAAGTCAATTTGGATTCCAATAATTAACATGTACCTATGCGGGCTTAAATTTTGGAAATGGGTGTATAAAATTGAAGAGCCAAGATGATAAATGTGGGTAAGTGACACAATCATCATTTTGAGAAAATGAGCCCTCAAATTCCAAAGCTTTTTTTGCCTTCATTGTCAGATGGCTCCTTTATCAATCAAAATCTCTGTGATTAAGTTTTTCCAATAGTAATGTAATAGACTTACCATTCATTATTTTACCATTAATGTAATAGAATACCATTCATTATTTTCAATCATATGATTAACTTTTTTTTTTTTTTTTGTCACATACCACACGTATCATCTGAGTTCTTCTATGCTTCGCTATAATAGACAGCCGAAATCATAATAAATAAAAAGAAGAAAGGTCAAAACAAACATTTCAGGTCTTATTACAATAATTAGCAAGCCTGAAAATATTGATTAAAAAATTAAGCCAAAGGATAAGAAAGTTTTCTCATGTATCTGCTTTGTGTTAAAAAAAAAAAAACTATGATTTACTTATCGAAAACTAAAAAGCATATTTTCAGGGAAGAAGGCTGGCTGATAACAATGTAAGAATAAATAATATATTAAGTATCCCATTGTGCTCTTCTGATGCAACATTTGATAGCAGAATATTAGAGATTGTCAACGGGAATTACTGTACAAAAGAATGAAGGTGTTTCCATTTTGCTAAGATTTATTTGGATTAGCATCTCATTGTGCTCTTCTGGTGCTACATTTAATAGCAGGATATTACAGCTTGTGAAGGTGAATTATTTAATTTGCTAATGAATGGATGTTTTTTTCATTTTGGTAAGATTTATTTGGGATTTATTGTTAAGATTTTCTAAACAAAAGCAGCATTAATCTTTAGCTTTTCTCAAGGATACAATGAAATGTATTTATTTCTTAATTACAAGAAAATATGCAAACTTAGAAAATTAAGAGTTTTTACACATTAAATTTACTTACTATTATTGAAAGTAAAATGAATGCTTTACACATATCTGTATGATTGCGTTAAACCATTAACATTGAAATAAACAGATGTTTAATTATCATTTATTATTATAAACATATATCTTCTTTCTCACTTATTTCGTACAAAGTAAGATGGCATTTCTCACATATACTAAAGAAATGTATTTGGTATTCAAGTATCTTTTTACTTACATTTGTACAAACGCGCGGTTCTTTATTACTGTAATGTTTGAGATTATTTCATGCTATGCTATTTCATTAATTGTTATAATTTATCAACTACACAAAATTCCAAAATTACTCTCCCCCCGACTTTGACAATATGAAATAGTGATAGAAGTGGAGAGGGGACTTATAAACGTAAGTTTCTCCAAAATTTACCCAATACTATTTACATCAATATCTATTATCAAAAATTGGTTGGCACATTGTAGATTGTACGGTATATTCCGTAAATATTTAAAATAAAATGTTCTAAAAAAGTTTTCAAATTTTAACAATAAACAAAAAAAAAATAATAATAATTAAATAATCTACTGAATAAAATATTTAGTAGTTATTTAATTAGAGAGAGAAACTATTCAAATTCTATTTTTTTTTTAAGTATTAAGAGGACTCTTCGAATGCAAGAGCAATTTCGCGTTGTTGGATTTCGTTTAAAATAAATTACTAAGTTCCAAGCAAACAGAAAAGATAAGAAAAAAAGATCGAAAATGAAAACAACTTTTTCTTATTATAATAGAAGATAATTATATCACTGATCCCTCCATCTTTTTCATCTCTTTAACTCCCGAGATCAAACGCAAAGCGCCTGATATGTACCTGGTAGAAAATCCTCATTGGCAAATTATTGACGCAACTCCAACGCTCTTAAAGTGATCAGTGACCTTTATTAGAATTTACAAAGAGAAAATTTTTCATATTTGAGTGAAAAAATCTCGTTTATTACACTAAAAGTAAGTAACCTTGCGCGCTCTTGTTCGATTAGGATATCGGAAATAATTATGATATGCCTTTGTGGCGACCGATTATGGTTCAGTGGATTTCTTAAATTAACTAACACTATCTTAAAAATAAATCAATTGGCACTTACTCAATTAATTCCACGGGATATCAAATTTTCTCTTCTTTTAATTGGAAGACACATATTTACATCTATTATACACTATAATACATTTTATTTACAAAAGCGAAACGCGTTCTTAAAAACAGAATATTCTTTCAACAACACCATCTCGAAGAAACAGAGAGAGAGCGCGCGCGATGAGCCCAGGAGGGGTTACCTTACGTAAACAATAGATCCATTGCTGTCCCGTTATCGCCCATTTGGCGTCAAAACATATAATTCTCCACACACTCCCCACCTGGACTCATGGGAGTACATAATGATAAATCAACATAAACATTCTTATAATAAACTTGACCTTAAATGACAACTCAAATGATAAAATAGAAAATTTTCAATCTACAGGCGTTGAAGTATAAAGAATTAAACATAAAATAATAAAGTCACGATCAATATAAATAAAAAAAAAAATGATGCTCTTATAACATGTAGCTACATGAACATATCTGGCCAGATATTTTACCTTAATAAGATTAACTGAATATATATATATATACATAATATAAACAAATTAAATACCATTATTAATTCAATTATCTTTTCAATTTGAAATAAAGTACAATTATGCATAAATGAAAGATTTTTACTAAATAAACAACAAATTGCAAAACACACCCCAAAAAAAAAAAAAAAAAATATTTCCAAACATGAATTTATAAAACAAACACACTTTGATATTCAAACACTAGTAGAAAAAATAAATTTCAAATCAAGTACTGAAATCACTTATCATTCAGATATCTAGTTCAAAAGGATACAAAAGTTGTATTGGTTTTCTCAGCAGTCCTTTAGCAGTTTTTATTATGCAAGCACGAATAAGTTTATCTCTGCCAATAATGACTTCCTTAACTATTCCTAAGTCCCACAACAGTTTAGATTTAGCAGTACCATCTACTAAAACAACATCGCCAATTTTTAAGTTTTTGTGTCTTTCAGGAGTTTTAAATTCATGAACTGAACTTAAATTCAATAAGTATTGTTCCTTCCACTTAATCCAGATCTGTTTCAACAACTTACTTTGATATCGTTTTCTCCTTAACAATGTTTCTTTAGTAGAAATTTTATTTTCTAATTCGGCAAAATGTAGAGGAAAACTGATGTTCTCTCTTCCTAGCTGAAGGAAATGGGCCGGGGTAAGTGGCTCTGGCTCGCCGAAATCACTTGTTGTGTAGGTTAGCGGTCTCATATTTATTATGGCTTCTATTTCTGTCAAGATTGTTGCCAATTCTTCAAATGTGATGAGAGCTCTTCCCAAAATTTTTCTTAAGGGTTCTTTTACACTTTTTACGAGCCTTTCGTAAAACCCTCCCCACCATGGGGCACACTCGACGATAAATTTCCATGTCATACCTTTATTCGATATAAAATCCTGGAGTTCTTGATCTTTAATGATTTTCTCAAATTGTTGTAATTCTTTATCAGCAGCCTTAAAACTCTTTGCATTATCCGAAAAAATCATTTTACAGTTTCCGCGTCTTGAAATAAATCGACGAAAACACAAAAGGAAAGATTTTGTAGTCATATCCCTGGCTGCTTCCAGATGTATTGCTCTTGTTGTGGCACAGGTGAACAGTACAATATATGACTTTGACGTCTCTTTATTCTCTGTTCTTACGATTATCGGTCCTGCAAAATCCAATCCTATAACGGTAAACGCAGGAGATTCTGATATTCTTTCCTTCGGAAGTTGGCCAGTTAGTTGGTCAGCTGCTTTCGCATTGTAATTTTTACAAATTAAACATTTCCTGACACTTTTCCTAATTAATTGTCTTCCTTGAGGAATCCAAATTTTTTTTCGGATTTGTGCAAGTGTCAAAGAAACTCCACTATGCAACAATTTTCTGTGTTCTTGCATAATCAGCAACTCGGTAAATTTTTCATTCTTTGGCAATATGACTGGATTGCTTTCATTTAAACTAAATGAGCCTTCATTAAGTCTGCTTCTGATTCGTAAAATTTTATTTTTATCCAAATATGGACATAACGAATAAATTCTTGAGGTCTTCTTAATAGGATTTCCTTCTTCTAATGACTCAATTTCTTCCTTATAATTTTTCATTTGTACTTCTTTAATTAATAATTCTTCAGCTTCTGTCAATTCTTCAGCAGATAATACACCTTTATGTTTAATTGGACTTCTTAGATTGAAGACAAATCTTTTAATTCTTGCCACTGTTCTAATTGCCTTCAATAAAGAACTAAAACGCTCAATCTCTATAAGTGGTTTCTGTTGTTCTGATGAACAAAGGTTTTGGGAAATTACTTTTCCTTTAGCTTCTAGTTGCTTCATATCTTCATCTACTTCTGTATCTTCCTTGGGCCATAAATTTGAATCCTTAATTAACCATGGAGGCCCTGACCACCATAGATCATCGCTCTCGAGGTCGAGAAGTGAGAGTCCTCTCGTAAGTCGGTCAGCAGGATTTGAGCTACCGGGACAATGTCGCCAGTTCATCGGATTTGTCAAAGTTTGCATTTCCGATACTCTATTGCTGACAAATGGCTTCCAAGTACTAGATGAACTCTTGATCCAGTGAAGTACGATGTTCGAGTCAGTCCAATAGTGTACTTTATTTTCACTTATCTTGAGAATGGACATTACCCGTTTTCCAAGTCTAGCTCCAATCATAGCACCCATTAACTCCAAACGTGGTAAAGTTAACTTTTTTATGGGAGCTAATCTGCTTTTTGATGTAACAAAACTTGTCTTTATGCTATTATTGTTGTTATATCTAAGATAAATAACACTTCCATAGGCTTTAATACTTGCATCACTAAAACAGTGGACTTCTACATTATCAAAACATTCGAGGTCCTGGAAATAATACCTTGGGATTTTTATTTTACTAAGATATGGAATCTGTAAGCACCAATTATCCCATTTTTTCTCTAAATGTTCTGGCAATTTCTGGTCCCAATCGATACCGTGTTCCCGTGATGATTGAAAAATCATTTTTATTAAAATCGTGAATGGAGATAAAAACCCAATGGGGTCAAAAATTCTCCCAGCCGCTCGAATTACAGTTCTTTTAGACTTTTCCTGACAATGAACAAATTCTAAAAGACTATGATTATCAAATCTAAAAATGTCTTCTTCCGTGTCCCATATTAAGCCTAAGATTTTAAATGGAATTGTATCAGCTGATGTATCAGGGCAAACGTTCATATCTAATGATTTTAAATGTTCCTTTAAAATAGTAGAATTACTTTGCCACTTCCGCAAGGACATATTTGCTTGTTGAAAAATATATAACGATTCTTTTGAAAATTTTAAAGCTTCACTAACAGTATCTGCTCCTAACAAAAGGTCGTCAACATATATGGAAGATTTAATTTTGGAACAAGTTTCCGGATACGAAGTTGCATACTTTTTCACATGATGCTTAATTACTGCTCCTAACAGGAATGGACTCGAAGTAACGCCAAATAATACGCGGCACATTTTCATAATTATAAAGTTTAATGGAGCATTTTTATCTTGAGGGAGTTCTTCGATCCACAAAAATCGTGTCATATCTCTGTCAGTCTCAGCAAGGCTTATCTGCAAGAATGCCTTTTCAATGTCTGTCACTACGGCAATCTTATTGCTTCGAAATTGTAAAATTAAATCAAATAAATCAGAGTTCAAATTCGGACCTGGAAAGAGCATATCATTTAGAGAAGGTTCAGAAGGAGCGTGAGATGATGCATCGAAAACGATGCGCAGTTTGGTTGTTTGTTTGTCCGTTCGAATCACAGGGTGGTGGGGTAAATAGTATGTCAAATTACCATTGGTCGAATTTATTTCCTGGGGTTCAACAACTTCTACTATTCCCAAAGCCTTATATTCATTAATTATATCTTTATATTCTTTAAACAATGCAGGGTTATTCATTAATCGTTTAATTAAACTTTCAATTCTCTTTTTGGCAATTTCATAATTATTAGGAAGATCAAGATTATCATATCTCATAGGTAGTTTAACTTCATATCTGTTGTTCTTAAATCCAATCGAATTTTCAAATTGTTCTAGTATTTGTTTATCACACAAATCTTTGTTCGTATTATCTTCTTGAATTCCCAACCCTTCTATAGTCCAGAATTTTTCAAGTTGAACTGAAATTTTATCATCTTTATTATTATCCCAAATAGATATGTACATAGCGCTTACTAAATTATTACTATTAACTTCCTCTGAGAATTTGCCGTGAAGTGTCCAGCCTAATTTAGTTTCATTCAGAACAAGAGTTGGTGAAATACGTTTATATTTTCCTGTCATAATTGACCAATAGTAATCGCTACCAATCAATAAATCTATTTCATTATCACCATCATCTAATTCATTAGAAACGTCTGATAACTCTATACCCATATTTTTAATTTTTTTATATAACTCAGAACTTGGTGCTCGTATTATATCGGAACAGATTCTCTCCGTTTCTAACGCTTCCAGACATATTATATTGTCCGAATTATTGTCTTTTAGGAAAATCTTTACTCTATTATGATTATCAACAATAGGTTTCTTTCCAGCAAAGGTATGAATTTTTAATGATTCCTGACCTGTCACCTCTAAATTTAAACGATTAGATAAATTCTTCCCAATAAATGTTCGCTGCGAGGCGCTATCTAATAATATTCGAACATTAATATTTTGATTCTTTCCAATCATAATTCCTTTCAATGTTTGAAAATAAATATATTCATCTGGATTACAACAAAGTGATGAAACTGTTATTTTTTCATATTTCTTATTTTCCTTTCCCCCCGGTTCACGCTCAGTCGAAAGAAGGTCAATTTTATTTTCATTCGATGATTTTTCTTTTTGTTTTTTGTTACAAAGAGAATTTTGATGCGTTCTCGAAAAACAAATTGTGCAACGAATTTCAGTGTTTCTGCAATTCTGTTTTCGGTGGAACCGTTTGTAACATCTGAAACATTTAGCTTGTTTTAATAAAGATTCTTTTCGTTGTTCCAAATTTAACTTACACGAATTTGCGTCGTGTTTTTGAGAGCAAAAGGGGCAAAGGTTTTCAGTAATTGTATTTAATGTGAATGCCGAAGGATTTTTTATTTTTCCTTGGTGAAAGTGTTTGGGAGAATTTTGTTTAAATTTATTTTCATGGGATTTAGTATTCTCAAAACTGATAGAAGTAACATTAATAGCCTTTTCTCGCGCTTCTGTTTCACGTTTCAGAAACAACAATAAATCATTTACACTAACATCCTTTTTATCGCATTGTTCTCTATGAAATTGTAATACGAGATCATTCGGTATACATTTATAAATAATGGGTAATAATAAGCAACCATATTGGTCTGACTTCACATCAAGCGCTTCGAGACATCGTATTTGTATAGTTATCTCATCAAATAATTTTCTCAAAGAATGTATGTCATTTGATCTTCGTACTGCTTCTAAGTTTAATAATTTGTTAGTGTGCTCGGAAATTAAAACATCTCTTTTCCCAAAACGGTCCTTTAATATATTTATTGCCGTTACATAATTTTCACTTGTTAATGGAAGCCCATTAATAGCGGCAGCTGCTGAATCAGAAATTAAAGATTTTAAGTAAGTAAACTTTTCAATTTGCTGAAGAACTTCATTTTCGTGAATAGCAACTTTAAACTGAGGCCAAAATTCTTGAAATTCGCAAATGTCGCCTGTAAATTTATTTAAAGAAATTCGCGGCAATTTCGTATTCGACTTTAATTGACTGTCTGATATGGAGGGCGTAGTTACTTTTGGTTCACTCGTGATAGTTGAATTTATGTTTAACTTTTTCAAATATCTACTGGCTCTAGATTTGCAAGTCACAATAGCTTCCTTATATTCTATCGAAGTTTCTATATCTGTTTCTAAATTATCGGTTTCAATTTCCGATTCAATTGACTCATCCAATTTTTCTAATGATAATTTGTGTTCAAGTAATGCTTCTAAAGAGTCCTCAACTATTTCCGGTTTGGAATCACTTTCTTTTTTAATTTCACTATCAATCTTTTTTATCAATTTCGTTACTGTGGTTCTAATTGATCCGCGTTTTGCTATGTTTCGTTTTAAAACTTCACTTTGATTCATCTTTATATTCACTCATTCAAAGAATTATGTCTTCCAATATATCGTAAGTTTAAGAGAAATTTTAAATAATTTACCCGTTTAATGAAATGCCAGTAGCGTAGTTATCAATTTATATTCCCGGCCTTATGCACCAGTGTGGCGACCGATTATGGTTCAGTGGATTTCTTAAATTAACTAACACTATCTTAAAAATAAATCAATTGGCACTTACTCAATTAATTCCACGGGATATCAAATTTTCTCTTCTTTTAATTGGAAGACACATATTTACATCTATTATACACTATAATACATTTTATTTACAAAAGCGAAACGCGTTCTTAAAAACAGAATATTCTTTCAACAACACCATCTCGAAGAAACAGAGAGAGAGCGCGCGCGATGAGCCCAGGAGGGGTTACCTTACGTAAACAATAGATCCATTGCTGTCCCGTTATCGCCCATTTGGCGTCAAAACATATAATTCTCCACAGCCTTTCAGGCCTATTACAATCGACGGAGGGTTAATTGAGCGATTTCGTTCAAATTTTCAACAAGTGGCAATAATAGTGCTAGTGCTGTGAAACAATTTTTTATTAAAATGTAGCATTATAAAATTCAAGCATCCACAAAAAACGCACTAGAAAGGCATTGAAAAGAAAAGTTAATAGACCTATATGCGGTTTATTTTGCTTATTAACTCCATGAAGCCGGACATTAAACGCTATCCGAGTCAGATCGTCAGCTTCTGACGGACAATATGTTTCGTTACGTAGAAAGTAACCATGCATAGTTATTTTTCTTTTTTGGGTAAATAAAATAATGACATGCGTTTCCGCGAAAGAAACGAAAAATATTTTGTAAATAATAAACAATTAAATTTAAAAAATCAAAAAACCCGACTGCGTAAAAAGCGAACTAATTACTTATTTCTCATCAGTGTCAAACAATTTTTTTTCAATACCTGCTATTAACTCAGACTCTCGCTATATATATCTTGTTCAAATTTTCAATCGTTAATAAAATACTTATTATTCATCCAATCAAGCTCAAATATTTTTTTAATTTGTAGTGGATGACACTTGGTGTTAATCCAATTTTTTCAAATATTAATTCATTAATTAAATTTGATTAATTAATTTTCAATAATCGAGAGAGCCGCCTTCTTGATCAATGTATTTTAAGACCGAGAGACCAGAGATCAAGGCTTTTTAAGCGCCACTCAAAAGGAATGAAGAATGGGAGAAAGAAAAATTCTCTTATTGACCTAAGTAGGAATTGACTTAAAATATATATATATTATTTTATATAACTTGTTTATATTACTTACCTATTTTTTTTATTATTTACTTGTATTGAAGACTTTTAAGTTGTGTTTAACTGTTAGTTCTTATCTTTAAACACTGTTTTGACGAGCTCTATAAAGGTCTATGATGGTTAGAGTTGCAGTAAAGCTAGAGATCCACAATACATACACAACTTTCAGGTTGTATAATATTCTAACGGAGCTTCTGACTGTAAAATAGTCATTGGAACATCGTCTTCATTTTGAAAGACCTATCCAATGATATGCCACTCAATAGGGTGCGTAATTTATTTTAGTCTCTACTGCCATTTTGTATTTATAAAAAAACAAACAAAGCCTATAACGATCGGACGGTTAAGGCAAATCGATAGAGACCTCATTCATTAAAATCCATCCAGTCATTGGAATGTTTCGACGGTATAAAGAAATCCACATACCCAGATACGCTTGAAATACATAACCCTTCTTTTCAGTTGGGTAAAAATAGAGGGAGACAAGCAGAAACATGGAAAGGTGGTGGGGCGATTTTAATATGTCTAAAAAAGTAAGGGCGAATCTGCACTTATAATAGCAAGGGCCGTGATTGGCGATCTTTGAAAAACGTCAAACGGGCTCACTCGGGTGCATGAAAACAAAGGAACTGAATACGGTAAGTTTTTTTTTTAAGAAATCTTAATTCACTAAGTAAAAATAATGTTTAAAGACTTTTCATAAAAAAATACATTGATCATTGTACGTTTCATAAGGTGCAGAAAAAAAAAATATTGACTTGGGAAACGACAGATATGATTGAGGGGGATATAATGGTACAATGGGTGAAAACGGGATTTTTTTATTATTCATAATATTTTGTTATTAATATAGGGGAGGGTAGTACACAGTGAGACGAAAATTAATATTACTTAATAAATGGCGATGACTTTTATTCTTTTTAAAACATTTTTGGTACATCGTTAAGCTACACAAGTATGCTACGCATTAATGAATAAATGGTTTTAATAAGTTATTTATAAAAGCACAGAAACAGCATAACGAAGTATTGGAGATTGTCTCGCTGTGTTACACAAATAGTACACAGTGAGACAATGTATATATTTTCAAAAATCATACATATTTACAATCTATCGATAATTTTCTGCAGTTTATGATTTCTAATTAATATTTTTAGGTTTTCAAAATGTTAAAAATATGTGTATCGGGTGTACAATGGCAGATTTTGGGCTACCTTCATGCAAATTATCAGGCTCTTACGTTTAGTGGATTTCCCTAACCATCACACGTCCCCTCCCCTACACACACATATAGAAAAAGAGAGAGCGAAAAAAACGTTATTTTATTAATAAATAACTTTTTTTTAATATCAGAACCACATAGTAGGTACACAATGAGACACGTCTCACTGTGTACCACAGCCGTGTGTCTCACTGTGTACTTTCGTTATGTTGTAACAAAATGGAGGCCACATCTGTTACATCAATTTCATCGCTTTGAAAAGTTTGTCTTTTTGTCAAAATAGTCTGTTATTAGATATAGCTAGGTTTGGTTAAATAAATATATGTCATATTGAAGGAAATAAACTCAAAAATAGACATTTTTGTAACTTTAACCACTATAAAATAAAGAATTATTTATTATTTTGTCGGACGAGTAACCGAAGTGTCGAAACTATATCTACGTGTTGCATAAGATGTGGTCGTTATGTGTGTGTGCCAGCATGGATAAAAAGATACAACTATATGTCAAAGTGGCTGCTGTCTCACTGTGTACTACTCTCCCATGTGTATATACGTATTGCTACTCTAATCACGTTAGTTAGTAATTCTCATATGCACATACGCATGTCGTTCACAATATTCATAAAAGTATAATTTGTTATATTCGATGGTGTACTACTCTTTATAAATTTTATAAGTAAGACGGTAACTGACATAAATGATGGGGCATATACAAAAAATTACTAATTTGCGCCATTGTGTGAAAAACTGTAATTTACCTGTTGAAAAATTAATTAAAAAAACCTTAAAGAATTCAAACTCGGAGCGTAACATTGGTGGGGGATACACAATATGTCAAAAAGGAAGCTCAGTATTTTTCTACAATCACACATTTCATCACGGAGTATTACACTCTGCCAATTAAAATTACATATTTTAAAAAAGAAATTATTATTTTCTTTTAAATTTAATTAATTAATTTTAATATTTAAATTAAATTTAATATAGTGAAGTAACCCATTTATTTTTTTAATATGTAATTTAAATAAATCTCTTATTTATGTATTACAGGTTGATCTACTTTTCAGTAGCTTACCTTCTTTTAACATGTGAAATTAAATGATGTAATATGTAGCATAATATATATAAAGCAACTTTTGAATTGTGAAAACATGCCTAAATTATTTTCAATTATTACACATATTCAAATATTAGAAAACAATTACGAAGTTATACTATCGTTATTTCACATATTTTAGATTATTTTGCTATTAAATTAAGGAACAAATATATCCTAATTACACCATCAGTTCATTTTTACGCATATATCAATAACGGATCTCATTCACTGTATCACGAATACGTCTAAACTGAGTTAAATGTTACATCTTGAGATATTTTATTGCCTTTTGAATTATGAAGCAACTGATGAAATTGGAATCAAATTCAAGACGGCGTTCTAATGTAATCTTCTTTGCATTAGCATTTACACATAACAATTTGCGTATAGGAAAACTAATAAGTATTTTACACCGAACAAACTCACATCATAAACGTAAGAACATAAATAATAATATACTATAAATATGCATACATTAGTCATTTCGAATAATTTTTTTAAAAACTATTTTGATGAAATTGAAATCAAATGGTAGACGGCGTTATTATACAATATGGTTTGCATAGCATTTTAACACAGCCATTTACGTATTGTTAAACAAATAAATAATTTTCACCTAACGAACCCACATCAAAAACATAAATTAAAATACACTAAATATCTGTATACATTAGTCATTTAGGACATTTTGTTATAGACTGTTTTAATTTATCAACATAAATTACTCTCTATGGGAAAAGATAAATCTATCTTTACGTGACTTTGATTGATTTTTAGGGTTCCGTACTTAAAAAGTAAAAACGGAACCATTATAAGATCACTCCTGTGTCTGTCTGTCTGTCACAGCCCTTTTGCTCGTAAACTATGCAACGTGGAAAGTTCAAATTAGGGGAAGTAATAAAGACTATTGACCCACATATTTACAGACTAATAAATATTCATAAATATATTTAGGAAAAATGTAGAGGGGCTAATTACGTTACATAAAAAATATATATATATTTTCTTTGTATATCGTGTGAAAGCTTTCATACCGCTGAAATCGAAAATATATTTCATTTAATTTTAGGTATTATATTTTCAAAGTTATGGTGGAAAATGTAGCGCAAAAATATGTTTCCCCCCCCCCCTATAACTCCGAATCTATCGAAACTAAAATTATGAAAAAAATTAGAGGTAGTAGACATTAATTTAAATCTTGCAGGAAAATTATTTTCCGTGTTTCACTCAAATTTCGATTTACGTGCATCAGCAAAAGCGTCGAGCAGAGCTGGATGCACCTATCGTAGCAGAAGTATAAAAGCATTGTTGATCATGAATTTCAGAAAGAATCGTCGGTAATTAGCCGAGATATTAACCCTTAAAGACACGGACAGTTTGGACATTCATAATGACAGGGAACGGCGTACTCTATGCTCCATCGGCTTTTAAAGTCTAGATAACAAATTTGAAGGATATATTTATGTAATATGCAGTGCCCAGTATCAGTATAAAAGCAATAAACGGCAAATTGTTAAAAACAGACTAATTTAATGAGAATTAATCACATAAATACTATGGGATTCGCGACCAGTGTCCATAGAGTAGCTCTCTCAATACACCTACTATGTCTTTAAAGGTTAACTAAAAACCTATATGGAATAACAAATATACAGAAAAGCTATATTTGCTATTATTAAAGTTCCACATATCTTTGAACTTTCATGGTATATCCATTTATACTTTTCTAGTATACAGGGTGCAAAGGAAAGTCCCTTTAACCTGAAAATACTTGTAAACGGAGAGAGCTACAGCTATGCAAGTGAGGTAACGGTATAGTAAAGCGACTAAGCCCGATTTAATGAAAACGACAGCAGCGCCCCTCTAGTGGTGAAATTTGGAAGATAGCCACTGCAAATCGAAAACGAAAAGAGATAGAGCAAAATTTCTAGTTAGAAAGTTACAGAGCATCAATTAATTAATAGAATACGACATTTGATTTACATGGATAAGATAAATCTTCGCCTGTTTACCCAAAAGTGTCCGAAATCGATGCACTCCATTTTGTGTAAATGTTTGAATGGAATAGTCAGAAGTATGAGAAATACGCACAATTTATGCTATATATACGTACTTATCTCAATACATTTTGATAACATCACACGCACACGAAAAAGACAAACTGTCTCACAGTGATAAAAAGTTAATTATTCAGTATGTTCGAAAAGTTCGCCATTGCTCACGATACACGTTTGTATTCGTGAGAGTAATTCTGCATGCACATTTCTCAGAATAGAACGTCTATTACAAGCCTCTTCAATACGATGAAATTATTTAACACTTTCAAGGGCGGTGGCTAGACGGTCTAGCCATCGAAATAACGCCTGCATTCAACAGTTAAAGGTATATATAAATATTATACAGACATACAAATAATAAATACAATAAACTTTAAATGCAACAACTGGATATAGATGGCTGGTGACTTCCCCAACATAGTTTATTAGTGAGAAATTGCAGACTCAGGCATCGTCCGTAGTAGCTCAGTGGTTAGAGCAGCAGTCTTATATACTGCGGTGCCGGGTTCGATTCCTGGCTCTGGCTAATTTTTCACTCCAGTAGGGTTTATTGTATTTATTGTTTGTATGTCTGTATAATATTTATACATACCTTTAACTGTTGAATGCAGGCGTTATTTATGTGTGTTTTGATATATATTGTAGTATGAGTGTTTTATTATAATTATCGTAGACCGATGTAATAGTAAAAATCTATTCATCGTTGCCCGGTCATCCAAGGCTGTCGTATAGATGGCTGATGACTTCCCCAACATGGTTTATTAGTGAGAAATTGCAGATTCAGGCATCGGCCGGAGTCGCTCAGTGGTTAGTGCAGCAGTCTTGTATACTGTGGTCCCGTGTCCGATTCCTGGCACTGGCTAATTTTTCACTCCAGTTGGGATTATTGTATTTATTTTTTGTATGTCTGTATAATATTTATATATACCTTTAACTGTTGAATGCAGGCAATATTTATGTGTATTTTAATATATATTGTAGTATGAGTGTTTTATTATAAAACGACTCCTTGCTCGTCTGAATGTGGGAGGAGTAAATAGAACAAGTACCAAAAATAGAAATGGAATCTTCACAGGTTTCGCAAGACATGGCCAACCCCGTACTCCAAAAGTGTAAAAATCATCAAAGAAACTTAAACTTTCAAAAACTTAACGAAACAAAACTGCTTTAAAAACTAACCAATTCAAAATCAAAAGAACTGAATTAAACTTATAAAACGGAATCAAATAAAAATTCTTATATAACTAAATCGTTAAGTAATTAAAAACAGAGAAGGCCATATCTCCACTTTGACCCGTGAAGACTTGAAAAACTTGATACCTTTAATATATCCACTACGCTCCACATCTCTCTAACAGCAGGAGTTGCAATCAAGGCCAAGTTAGACCAGCGTCAAACAGACTTGTCTTTCCGTCATCTTAAAATTCATAAACTTCATTCCATATCGCTTCAGGTGCAGCTTGAAATTCATTAAAATACAGACTTCCTTAAAAAGACTTTAGTCCACACCTTTCATATACTCAAGCAGTTCCATCGCCATCCATTAAGGTGTTTGGCTATACTTAGTTGTTGCCACTTCAGAAAACTCTTTTTAGCTGATTTACATAATGAAAAATAAACTGATATGGAAATAAATTATTGTAAAAATGATTATCAGCAAATTTAAAAATCTGCAAACTCAAAAATTCTGCACTGCTACAAATCCTATAAAATCTGTTAACTTGCCCCAAAATAATGTTGATGAAAACTTTTTACCTTTTCCTTAAATTTGAAAACCAGTGCGGCATTGATTGAGTTTCAAAATTAAAAAATACCGTTTATCAAAAAGCTTAACCAATATATTATTATCTTTAATAAATAGATCTAAATCCAAAAAATTAACATGCAAACTATCAACATAAGCCTTATTTCATTTTAAACATGGAGGATAGATATCGTTAATCGATACCAAGAGTTTATCATCGAATACGATTATATCATCGATTTACAACACTCAGAATTATAAACACTCACATTTTTAATGATTTCGTCGAAAATTTAACACATTTTATTTTGTAAAAAATGCTTCTAACCATCCGAACTTTTCTAAATTAATATAGATGATGTCTATGGAGATGCTGTAAAAAGAGTGTGTTAAAATACGGACGTTTAATTTCTTTTAGCGAAGAAAAAATATCGTCACAGACGGGCGAGAAGTGTCCGCCTTTCACTGGCGTATTTGGAAGGGTTAAAATCCATATATTTATAAACCGATTACATAATTGATTAGAAGAAAGCTTCTGCTTTAAGAATATATATATATATATATTGTCTTTAACATAAACATTGCGTCCTGGAGGGGTGAAAACGCGACGAAACACTCGGGTTTTTACTGATTTAGTCGACATTTTCACGACTGATAGTAGACTCATTTTATTTTGTAAAAAAATTTTTCTACTCGTCCGAACGTTTCAACATCTGTAGGAGATTTTGTAGGTGATGTAAATCTGGTCTATTGAGATGTTCTAAAAAATTTTTTTTTAACATGTGGGGGTTTTGTTACGTTTATCGTAGAAATAACATCGCATCCGGGAGGCGCAAAGTGATCTGTGTTTGCCGAAAGGTTAAAGTTCATATTAAAAAAAAAAAAAAAAAAAAAAAAAAAAAAAACATTGCACCATCGATTAAAAAACGTTTCAGCTTTAAGAGCATACATTTGGTTTGTCAGTATCTAAATTTGCGTCAGGAGAGGCGTTGCAATAAGTGAGGAAAGCTTCTTTGGAAATTGACCCCTTTTGAAAAAAAAATAAGGGTTAACTGTGACATTTTTGTTTAAATTGATTCTGGCATTTCAGACGCAGATCTTGTAGAACATATCTTTCAAATTTAACTATACCAAGCGGTTTGACCGATTTGGATGAAAACAAAACTATCAAAAAACAGAAATAATGTCAAGAAACTTTTCTTCTCTAGCTCTGGATGCGTAAATGAGTTTGTGAGCAAGCGCAAGTGCTTTCTTTGGCCTGAGATCAATTAAAAGACTTTTTTATGGGAGAGAGTTGCAATATTTAATTAATAACTCAACTAATTATAAAACAAATTTAAAATTCTGAGTCTCAAGTGAATCGGAAGACAATTTGGTCTAGTATTACAAACATTTTCAGCCTTGTACGTCCAGTAGATTTTGCGAGATACACATAAGCATAAACAGAGAGAGCGACACACACAGACAGAGCGAAAGTTTCTTTTATTAGTATAGATTACGATAATTCCTTTCATTTATACAATATTACGTTTCTAAATAATATCCTGTTAGTTTTGCAAAGTGTTATAGAATCATAAGTGTTTTATATTCCATTATTTTCCCTTGTAGTTAAAAGTAGTTTTTTAAGGTACTGGTGGTTAAAAATATATACAACATTTTCTATTTTAGTTACACAAATTATTTTTGGTTTTATTTCGAAAAGCTAAGCATTCTAAATATTTAAATATTAAAAATCTATAATGGTTTACAAATCGTTTACCAAAAATAAATACAAATATATTTGTTATAATATTACATTTGTGTTTCCTATTTCTTAAAAATAACATTACAATGCACATTTTTTTATTATTATGCATCGTAAAAGATGCTGTACCATAGGTTTTTGAAAAAAAAAATTGTATTTATTTATTTTTAATAAATTATTTTATTTAATCAAGCATATCGGAAAATACATAAAAATATTTATTAAATTAAAATTAAATAACATTTTGAACAGTTTGTTTAGCCAAAACTTTGGAATATTAGTGATTTTGAAGTTGTCTGACATAAAATAAATTAGTAGTCTATCCAAAAGTACATATTACACATTTTTAAATTTTATGAAATGTGAGATTGTTATTCCGGGTTGTTAAAAAGGGATTCTGAAAAAAAAAAGTATATTTCAGTTGTAAAAACGCATGCGAAAACTAATTAATTTCTTATTTTTAATCCTCTCTTTATATGACGAAATTAGAACAAATTACATTTAGGTATTCTGAAAATTTCAAATTAGTAGTTCGCAAAAGAAAAAATAACAGTAATTGCTCTGAACTATTTATTCAAATTTCATATAAATCTTTAACATGAGAATGAAAAAAAAAATATATATTAAGCTTAATCTCCAAATAGCACAATCCGATATATTGCAATAATAATACAATTTTCTGTTTAGTTTTGTGATAAATAAGAAATATTTCTTTAAAAGAGAAACCATAAAAAACATAATGTAAAAATAAATATTAATTTTCATTTCATTTACATGTTGTTAATTTCAATATTTTCAGATCTGTCATGTAAACATACTATCTCTGACGATAGTCTGTACATAAACAGTAAAGTTAAGTTTGAAGAAAAGGTCCACACTTAGACCAGCAGCTCAGTTGTGGTTTTAGGTAGCTTTCATTACAAAAAGCTACCTATTGCAGCCGTTCGGAGGAAAGCGATTTCAAAAAAATTTGGTATATTTTCATCGATCATAACCCCCAGACCCCGAAACCACCCTCCGTTCAAAATTGATATATATATATATATATATATATATATGACATATGTCATACTGTAACTCTCGTAATTATGAACCGATTTCGATGTAATTCGGTGTGAGCATAGTACATACCAATGTCTCGACCGAGTTCGTTGGCCAGCTTCATCTGCCGATTTGTTTCAAAATGGCGGCCATTTAAATTTAAAAAAAAATTAAATTTGAAATGTGGTACCAAAAAATTAAAAATGGAAAAATAGTTTTTTCTTATGTATTTGACCTTTATACAAACATTCCGGAGCAGTTTTTGTTTCGTCTATATCTTAAAAAATGGCTGAGTTATAGCATTTTGAATTTCTAGCGTGGCTGACATTTTGAAACGTCCTGAATCTTGTCACGCGATAAAAGACGTATTTATGAACCGATTTGGACGTAACTTCGTTTATATATAGTACATACCAATGTTTCGACCGGGTTCGTTGGCCAGCTTCATCCGCCATCTTGTTTAAAAATGACGGCCATTTAAATTTTTAAGAAGAATTTAAATTTGAAATGTGGTACCAAAAAATTGAAAATTGAAAAAATATTTTTTTATTATGTGTTTGACCTTGATAAAAAGATTCGGGAGCAGTTTTTGTTTCGTCTATATCTTAAGAAATGGCTGAGTTATAGCATTTTGAATTTCTAGCGTGTCTGACATTTTGAAACATCCTGATTTTTGTCACGTAATAACAGGCGTATTTATTAACCGATTGAATGTACCTTGGTGTGTACATAGTACATACAATTATCTCGACCGAGTTCGTTGGCCAGCTTCATCCGCCATTTTGATTCAAAATGGCGGCCATTTAAAAAAATTTAAAAAATAAAAAAATTAAAATGAGATACCAAAAAATTGGAAAATGAAAAAGATTTTTTTTTTTCTATGTGTTTGACCTTAGTACAAAGATTCCGGAACAGTTTTTGTTTCGTCTATATCTAAAAAAATCCCAGCCTGCCCGGCCTACAGGCAGAGGTAGATTTCGAAGTTAAGTATACTAATTTCATCAAAAAAAACTAAATCATTATTAAATATAAATCCACTTTAACAGTTTTATCTGTCTGCTTTTGACGAGTTTTTGTTTCCTTTTTATAAAATAGCTGGTTTTATCAGAATCATGTTAAGGCGATATTAAAAAAAATATTTTTCCATACTCAACAACTCGAAATTTTCTGGCACATTTTCAGATTCATTTTTAATTAAAAAAAAAAAAAAAAAAATATATATATATATATATATATATATATATATATATATATATATATATATATATATGAAACATGCTGACGTGATTTTTGAAAAGATTTATAAGCGACCTGTGTTTTTATTTTTCTTTCAATTAATTAAAACTTGATTAGAAAACAATTATTTTCTCAGTAGGGCAATATTTTTCGTTTCTAACACAATCGCTTCGGGAAATTCTGTTCAAAATGCCCACTTTGACATCATTTTTTGAAATATATTCTGCCTCTATCAAAAAATCGATCATTACTGTACATTATATAGTTTCTGAATAAGAGAATCTAGCAATTGGATGCGTTTGAGAGCAAAAATGAATTTAAAAATGAGTAAGAAAATAGACAGTTTGGATTTGAATGCACCCTTAATAAGATGATTTTTTTTCTTCAACCGCTATGTATTTTTAATTTGTTTTTGCTGTAAGAATTGGCGCTATCAAAAACTTGTCTATATAAATGTTGAAGACAATATTAAGAAGATATATGATAAATTCTTGGAGATTTTATATCTTGTGAATTGACTGAGTTATGAAAATTTTTCTTCTTCAACCTCCCTTTTTTGTTTTCGTTTTTAATTTTTTTTTTTTTTTTTTTTTTTTTTTTTTTTTTTTGCGGTACGAATTGGTCCTATCAAAAACTTGTGAATATAAAAGTTGTAGATAATATTAAGGAGATGTATAATAAAATTATTGGATTTGATATCTTGAGAATTGACGAAGTAATGATTTTTTTTTCTTCCAAAAACCCAATTTTTTGCGCCCCTTGAGCTTATTTTAAATTTTATCAAAAATATGTGATGCATAAATTTTTGGCGCTATTTTTAGAAGTAATAAAAACTTTACACTGATTTGATATGTACAAAAATTAAGAAGTTATGGGTTTTTATCGGTTTTCACAAAACCCCTCCCTATTCCCATCCCCTCTGTCCGCTTTTGCCCATTAACGAACTTGACCGAGTTTTTATGTCCCTTGATTTTATGTATCAGTTTGGAAGAGATTTGTGCAGAATTGCGGAAGTTATCGTGTCCAGAAGAAAGTTATAACACAATTGCTTCGGGAAATTCCGTTCAAAATGCCCAATTTGACATCATTTTTTGAAATATATTGTGCCTCTATCAAAAAATCGATCATTGCGGTACATTATATAGTTTCTGAATAAGCGAATCTACCAATTAAATGCGTTTGAGAGCAAAAGTGAATTTAAAAATGAATCAGAAAATAAGCAGTTTGGATTTGAGTGCATCCTTAATGCAATGATTTTTCCAACACAATCCGCTTTGGGAAATTCGGTTCAAAATGCCCACTTTAACAGCATTTTTTAAAAATATATTCTGCGTCTATCAGAAAATCGACCATTACGGTACATTATATAGTTTCTGAGTAAGAAAACGTACCAATTGGAAGCCTTTGAGAGCAAAAATGAATTGTAAAATGAGTCAGAAAATACGCAGTTTGGATTTGAATACATCCTTACTTAGATGATTTTTTTCTTCAACCGCTATGTATTTTTAATTTTTTTTTTTGCTGTAAGAATTGGTCCTATCCAAAACTTGTCTATATAGATGTTGTAGACAATATTAAGAAGATGTATGATAAATTCATGGGGATTTTATATCTTTTGAATTGACGGAATATGGATTTTTTACTTCTTCAAACCCCCTTTTTGTTTTCGTTTTTAATTTTTTTGCGGTACGAATTGGTCCTATCAAAAACTTGTGAATATAAAAGTTGTAGATAATATTAAGGAGATTTATAATAAAATTAATTGGAATTGATATCTTGAGAACTGACGAAGTTATGAATTTTTTTCTCCCAAAACCCCAATTTTTTGCGCCCCTTGAGCCCATTTTTAACTTTATCAAAAATCTGTGATACATAAAATTTTGGCCCTATTTTTAGAAGTTATAAAAACTTTAAACTGATTTGATATGTACAAAAATTAAGAAGTTATGGGGGGTTTTCTGTTTTCACAAAACCCCTCCCTATTTCCACCCCCTTGGTCCATTTTGCCCATTAACGAACTTGACCGAGATTTTATGCCCTTTGATTTTATGTATCAGTTTGGAAGAGATTGGTGCAGAACTACGAAAGTTATCGTGTCCAGAAGAAAGTGATATATATATATAGATAGATAGATACATACATACATAGATAGATAGATAGATAGATGGATAAAGTTTTTTACTGAGGGTGGATTTGGGTTCTAGGGGTCATGATCGGTGTAGATCTGCAAAAATTTTTCAGAAACTCCAACATAGGAACGATCCCAATAGGTAGTATTTCATACGAAATCTACCTGAAAAATGGCTGAGTAATAGCATTTTGAATTTCTTTTGTGGCTGACATTTTAAAACGACCTGATTTTTGTCACGCGATAACAGGCGTATTTATGAACCGATTTCGATGTAACTTGGTCTGTACATAGTACATACCAATGTCTCAACCGAGTTCGTTGGCCAGCTTCATTCGCCATCTTGTTTCAAAAGGGTTGCCATTTAAAAAAAATAATAATTTAAAATTTAAAATGAGGTATTAAAAAATTGTAAAATGAAAAAGATTTTTTTTATGTGTTTGGCCTTGATACAAAGATTCCGGAGCAGTTTTAGTTTCTGAAAATTTGTTATTTTGTTTATATCTTAAAAAATGGTTGAATTATAGCCCTTTGAATTTCTAGCATGGCTAACATTTTGAAACGATCTTGTATTTGTCACGCGATATCACACATATTCGCGTATTTCGATGTAAGACGGCATGTGGATAGTATACGTCAATACCTCGACCAAGTTCGCTGGCCAGATTCATCAGCCATCTTGTTTCAAAATGGCGGCCATTAAATTAAAATATATATATATATATAAAGTGAGGTGCAAAAAAATTAGAAATTGAAAAAGGTTTCTTTCTTAAGTATTTGACCTTGATATAAGGATTCAGGAGCATTTTTTGTTTGTCTTTACCTTAAAAAATGGCCCAGATATAGCAGTTTCAATTTCTATTGTGGGTGACATTTTGAAAAATCTGATTTTTTGCATGCGACAGCAGTCGTATATATCAACCGATTCCGATGTGAGTGAGCATGTGCACAGCAATTACTAAGGTCTCGACCATGTTCTCTGGTTAGACTCATCCACCATGTTGTCTTAAAATGGCACGCACTTTAAGAAATCGCCGAATTTGGCAGCCAAATATAAGTTACTTTAAAGAAAAGCAGCTTGGATAAAGCTGACTAATTTCGCGAAATTCTCATTCATTATATTGATAAAAAGTAGTATTGAATCTCCTATATTCGGTTTCCACTAAATTGAGCTTCGTGTGTTTGAATGATATAAGTTGGCTTTTTTTAAAATAAGGAATATAAAAGCTACCTCTTCCTCCCGGCACTGGCCGGAAGGACTTTTTAGTTAACAGTCATCTTAACTTAACAGTCAATTACTCAATAATCGTAACATTAATGAAATTTCTCTTGTTTAATATGAATTGTTTGAAGTTCAAAAATAAATTATTTTCGTAGAAACATATTCCACAGTAGTTTATTAAGTCATACTGTATCACTGTGTGCTTTGTTTTTCGGTGCGTTCGTGATTATATAAATACGTAGCACTTATAGTCTTCGTTCAGTCCGTCCGCATGTCCGTCTGTCTGTCCGTCAACATATAACAGAGCAAAAACTACCCAACCGAATGGTCTGACATTTTAAATATATAATTGTTGCAAAATGTTGTCGAGTCATTTCCAATTTTATGAAAATCGGATGTATAGTTTTACAGGGACAGTCAAAAGTTTTCCGTTACATTACAGCTAATTGGAAAAAATTGTTTCAAGTGCATTCTAATGATGTTACAGCCTTCCTAATAATCTGAAATTTTAAATATATGATTGCTAATATTTTTTCTAGAGTCATTTTAAAATTTATAAAAATCGGATTTTAATTACAGGTACAGTCAAAATTTTCTGCTACATTACAGGCATAGGGAAAAAAATTATTTCAAGTGCATTTTAATGATGTTACAGCCTATCGAATTCTACAAGCAAAATGAAATTGATATGCACTTATGAAGTGCATTAAAATATACATTTAACACAATATGCGGTGCAAAAAATATTTATAAAACTAGTTATAGTACAGACGCACATCATTTGCCACGTTTTGCATGTTTACTTTTGTAAAACATCTATTTATCTGTAAAACATCTATTTTACTTGGTTGCTTTGTACAAAAAAGAGCGGGATTTAAAAATGTTTTGTACATGCAATTGTAGTTCCCTTTTTTCGTTAAAATTTTTCTTTTGTCAACATTTAAAATCATTGAGTCAGTAGTACACGATTATTCAATTAATTTTATCCAACATCCTTCTCATAATTTACGTTCCTCAGAAACCATTTAAGAATGCTCTCACTTGTTATTATTCAGTTCGAATAATATAAATTAATCTTGGTTTACATGAACCTGTGTCCAAATAAATTTCTAAGACCGTCCTTCGAAAAACAATAATATCTTTATCCAGTCCTTTCTTTTATTCAATTCCTACTATTAGTTCACACTCTCCCTATATATATATATATCTTGTTCAAATTTTCAATCGTTAATAAAATACTTATTATTCATCCTATCAAGTTGAATAAAAATTTTTAAACTTGTACTGGATGACAATGGATGTTAATACAGTTTTTTTCAAATATTAATTCATTAATTAAACTTTAATTAATTAATTTTAGTTTTATATGGGAGACAAAATGACAGCCATTGGTTATTGAACAGCATTTAATGCATCTTCATATCTATAAGGGGGGTCACCATAGGGGACCCTGTTCTGTCGCCAAATACCGCCAAGTTTGTCACCAACTTGGCGAGATATCGCCAAATTTGATGACCAAAATTAGTCGCCAAATGTGACACCAACTTAGCGATATCTCTAATATTTCGTCAAATTCCCATAGACTTCCATTGTAAACCAATAGAGTTTACTGGATTATAGAGATATTTTAATGCAACAAAACAAATATTAGCTTAAGGGATTATATCAAATTTTTCTGTGATGACCTAAGTAGGAATTGACTTTAAAACAAATTTTTTATATTATTGTTTATGCTATTTTTTCCTGTTTTTTTGTAAAGTTAATATGGACTACATGTAATGTATATTTAATATATTCATCAGTATGAAAATGTGTCCACGCGGATATGAAGCACAGAATCTTCAGATTTTACTTCCAGTGCTCTTCAAATTTAAAAATATGAGAAGGAATATCAAATGTTTCTGAAGTAAGTACATAAAAATAAAAGAAATATTTGCACTCTCCCTTCCAAGAAAGTCTAAAAATAGCGCGTCAAAAATGTACTCATGTATTTCTCTATTAAGTGATAATTAAGTTTTTGAGTTAAGATATTGTTAAAAGCATTATATTATATACAGAGCTCGATGTTTTCTCACATTACTTTCAACTTTAGCATTAGTCACTATTACTTATAAATAGCCAAATCACAACAATAAAACTAAAACATACAATGTCGGAGGAGACCATTAAGATATGAATTGTTTTAGAACATACTGCTGCTTATGGCTGTATTGTATACAACAGAGCCAAAAATGTTTGAGGAAGAACTAAGCAGTCCTCTTGGATTTTTTTCTCTTTTAAAAAAGTTATATATATGTGGTTTTCATGGACTTAATGATATTTCTAGTTAATTAATATTTATAAAAGTTTACCGACACATTTTTTACATGTTATTTTATACATTTATCTTATTTTGGTTTTGAATAAAGAAAATACAAGGGTATTAGTTATATATACTGCAGAATATCAGTGTATTGATGCACTCTAATGCCATGAAGTAAAATGTTTTGAAAGCGTCTGAGTTATAATGGTATTATCCAAATTGATGTTGTTATTGTCGTTGAGCTTTTTAAGAAATTGATACTGGAACTTTTGTAGGAATGGATATTTTTATCTTTGAAAAATTAGGTCGATCGACCACTATTGGTAGATGGACTGTTAGCCAGTGTTACAGGAAATTGGCCATTTTTTAAATTTGGACCAAAGTACGAGTCCACAGTTAGCCAAAACTTTGGCCCAATAAGTCTGCGCTACTTTAGATTGGCTTGTCTAATACAAACTTTTTCTACAGATTATTACACACTATGAATGAAAATTACTGATTTTGTAAAATAGGAAAGGTATTTTAATTTTTAAAATACTTTTCTGTTATATATTTATTTTAGACAAATGTGTTGTTAAAAAAATAATTAATTATGAATCTTACGATTATCAACTTTTAAAGCTCTTAAATAATGTTACGCACATCATAGAAAATCATTCAGCACTTTCTTTATGTTCTAACAGCAACTATAATTTTGAACTACAGAGTAACTATAAAGGCTTTCCCATATTGCAAAAATATGTTTAATGAAATGTAACATACCCATAAAAATGTTTTCATTTTTTCTTTTTCAAAAATACAGTAGATCATTTTTTTTTAAACCACAGTACCTTAAAATTTTTCAAAATATGTTCCCAGTATCTCGTACACATTTGTCACCACATTCATTGGTATGCCAGATCTAAATATTTTCTCTTTCGAAGCTCTTTTTTCAAAATGCATCAATGGTAGAATAATTCCAGCGTCAATTCATGATAGTACATATATGATAGGAAATGGAAGCTATGAATGCTTTTCCGCGTGAGACCGCCCCACCAGTGGCCGATGGGTTCTGCTCTCGAAGCTGGTAAACGGAAGGTGCTGGGTTCGAACCCAATCAAGACCGTCGGCCTAATCGTTCGGAGGTTTCCATAGTTTTCTTCGAACCTTGGATTTCCTTGCGTAAATACGGAATGGGTTCCCTCAGAAAGAACCCCACGAAGGGCACCCCCTCCCTTAGGGCCTATATCTCTCGTATAGATAAATTGCCCTCATAAACAAAATTATACAACCTCTTGAGACTTGTAGTTAAACTACCAATGCAAATATACTTTAATTGATTTTGCACAAACAAAACGGCACCATAGATGACAGAAAGAGGCTTATTTTTTAAACTGATACTTTAGTGAACTAGAAATTTATGTTCACAATTGATCTAAAATTACCATCTCTCTAAAGTTATCAATTTAATTTTTAATAATATAAATTGCCACAATAAAAAAATAACATCTTTAAAAACGTGAATGATCTACCAAACGTCATCTTTTGTGAAGGGTTTTCTGTTAATTATCTGATCACAAGTTCTTCTTGCTCAGCCACACTGTCTTGAATGCATTTTGCGAACTCAGATTAAAATACCATTTCTTTTATGAGAAAATAAGCATCAGTGCTACCATTGATGTGTTTTGTTTCAAAGCAGAAATATTTAGCTGCATAGTAGTAAAGTAAAGTTAAGTTCTTCTTTTTCAGCCATACTGTCTTGAAGGCATTTTGCGAACTCAGATTAAAATAACATTTTTTATGGGAAAATAAACATCAGTACTACCATTGATGGGTTTTGTTTCAAAGCAAAAACATTTAGCTGCATAGAAGTAAACTAACGATAAGTTCTTCTTTCTCAGCCATTCTGTCTTGAAGGCATTTTGCGAACTCAGATTAAAATAACATTTCTTTTGTGAGAAAATAATCATCAGTTATACCATTTATGTGTAATGTGATTAAAATACACATCAACAAAACCATTGAAATTAAAAGAAAAAAAAAAGAGAAAACCCCAGCGTTCAGGAGACCTCCCATTAGTAAAAATCGTTATCGGACACATTTTACACTCGCCATTTATAAATAAGCAGAACTATAACAAATACATTTTACGAACGGACAGTTTTACGACAACGTTCGGACATTCGATTTATGATACTGGACTAGAGGCTTTCCCTCCAGGACACACAGCTGGAAGATAATGAGTGGGTGGTACAGACATAGAGACAGGGCATATAATTTTCAAAAACGACCATTTAAATCACAAGAACGGCAGAGGGGAAAGCAACAGATGAGACCTTATTGTATGCTGAGAAGAGTAAATAATTAAAGGGACGAATAAATTTAAAAAATCTAGTGTAAGAGGAATACAACGAGAGGAAAAAAAAGAGGGCATTCTAAAAAAATGGTTTGCTAAGAGTGTTTCCAAAAAAAGAAGGTGCTCTCTACCAGTTCTCACATCAGCGTGCTGTCGTTCTTGGTAGAATGAAATCCGAATTGAAGCTAGTACCCTAAGGCTCTTGATATGGATACTTACCAAATACTTATCTGTCTACATTCAGTGCTAATATCTCTAACAAGTTAGGGTTTCTGTCACAAAATGTACATTTTATTTAATTCCCTTCTGCCTGTTAAATTGATGAATTATACCATTTTAAATTGAAGTATGCCCTTGCCTACCCTTGTCAGTAAATTAAAGACAGAATATAATTTACTGGTTAAAAATGAAAGTTATTCAAAATATTATATGAATTCAATTGTTTCCAATGAAAATCATTCAGTATATTATATGTGTTTGTGTTGTATATTTGTGTTTTGTTTTGTATCTAAATAAATGTTATTGTTTGTGTATAAAACTAAATAAGTGTCTAAGTAAATGATTCATGTGTCTGTTTAATTTTAATAATTGTTAATTTAAGCATTTTTAGTCGGCTGCTTCAAAGGGAAATTGTTGCTGCAAAAACACTCAGCGCAAGAAGATTAAATTTATTTTTTTAAACGAAGATTAATGATTGAGATGTTTCCTTTAGGTATACCAAATTCCCAGAAGCGAAACGATCACTAAGTTTTAAATAATTCCAATCAGCTAACTAAAATATATGCTTAAAAGGGGGTATTAGAGAGATGCTTAATAAAGGTGAAATAAGAGCTAATTAGATATCTATAACGTTGATTGTAAAATGTAAATTTCTCCCCATCAATTGGTTTTATTTCAAAGCAAAAACACTCACATGAATAGAAATAAAGTAAAAAGGTATAACAATCAATCAGTTTAGTCGTTATGAGGAAATGAATAGAAATCCATTTGTGTACCCAAGCTCTGAATATGTGAAAGAAGAAAGTTTAAAAATACTTATCAAGAAAGGGAAGACGTACTTACCATTTTTCGAGACACGAATAGCGCTCACATTGCAATTCACTCAGATAATTGATGTTCATGAAATACTCGAATACATCAGTTAACATTTACATAATCTCACCTATGTTTAAGTACAACATTTCGCTCAATACCTTTTTGTAGTTGAGAAAATATTTTGCACTGAATCTGCATATGTAACATTGAAATAAACTATTTCTCTTTACGTACACATGCATGAGCTCTATCGCTTTTCCCATTCAATGAAATATTTTAAAGCTGTGTGAAATATTAAATATGCTGAGTAAGAGAATATGTTTCAATGAAACTGCTTTAGATTATCAATAAAACTCAGAATAATTTATCGGAAAACTAATAAGCATTTTTCGGTAAATATAACTCAGGCCTAACAATGGAAGCATAAATAATATGTTGATGATCTGAATATTCTATAATTCAACATTTGATTGCAGACTATGAGACCCTGTCAACGATAATACTTAATTCAGTAAAAAGAGAAACGCATTTGCATTTCGCTAAGATTTATTGCGCATTATTTTTCTAGAACAATATATTTCTTAAAAAAAGACATTATAGACAATATGTATATTATGAAACGTCCAATCTCTTAACTAACATTAAGAAAAATGTCTAATATTTTTCTACATATTTTTCAGGTTCCTGATAAATTAATAAAGTTTAAATCTTTCCCGAATAGTAAGAATTACTTAAGGTTATATACATAAACGAACATCCTATAGTTTTCGAAGCACTAAAAAATTACTAAATTGTGCATAATATTGCATCTTAAAATAATTAAAATCACAAGAAAGTAAAAAGCTAGTCAATAAAAAAGATGTTTAATGTATGCACTTCGGAATATGTCACTGTAGCTCGGAATGATGATTTTCTCGATAAGAATTTGAATAATACAGCTGGACTAACCATAAAACCCAAGTTGTGTAAATCACGCAGAAATATATGAAAATAAAAATTAGTTTTTATTAAAATTAGTTTAAGCACTTACAAAATTAATTGTGTCATAGCTATTGAAATATTCGCCAATAACATCTGCCAAAAGTATTACGTATTTTTTTTTATAAAACGACAAAAAGAAATAGAAAAGTTGAAAAGAAAACAGGATTAGTTGCACTAAAGTTGCAAATTAATTTGTGTTTAACGAATACATGTGCATTGTACAATGTACATCCAGTCGCATACAGCGGATAGTGTCTTTTTAGCTGGCAGAATTAGAAATACGGGATTTATAATTTAAATTGCCGACAAGATTTCGGAAAAAAAGTATGTAGTCAAGCATCTTGTGCTTTCTGCTATCGCCAAGCTAATCTTTTTTAACTTGTTATAAGCTTCTATTTAACTTGTTTTCTATGTCCACTTGGTTCAAATCTTGAAATAAAATGTTAACCCTTTCAGGGGCAAAGTACTTTTATACGTAAAATGATGAAATTAGTGAACGACACCAGAATTTACAAACAGATTAATCTGAAAATAAGCAAAATTCACGTACTTAATAAAAAGAAATTTTTTATTCCAATATTCTGGTGCCTATCTAGTATTTAGTAATTAAGATTAAGTGGCCCAAAAATGAACCACCGCCTTCGAAGAGGTTATCACACTTCCTATGCAACAATTGACATAATTTTTGGTAGGGTGGAGTATTTCCGAAATTTATGTAATTAGAGGTGGACGATATCAGAAATTTAATATCGCACTATATCAGCGTGTTAATATTGATATTGGTGAAATATTGCGATAACTATCTTAAAGTGCGTGCGAGTTCAATAACCCTTTCTTTGAAAGGTAATTGTTTTGCAGCAACAATTTAAGTACAAACGATTGTAGAAAACAACGAATCAATTGTTTTATACCTATCTTCTCAAAGAGTAGCCTTTAAATTAACTAACTAATAAATAAATAAATAAATTTATTTATTTATACAAAATAGAAGTATTTAAAAAAAGAATCAATGTACGACAGCCAGTTGCATTTATACTATAGGGTTTTTCTTCAAAAATTGGATGTTACATATTCTTCCTATTTTATGGATTATTCATTAATGACATTTTAACTAAGTCATTTTTCTCGTGTATAACAGAGAATAAAAAAAAATCAACAAGAAATACGAATAAAATGTTCTTAAATTTAAGATATTGTTGATTTTAGCATATATATAATAAATGAAATGCAAAAATTGAAATTGATTTATTGCCACATGTCATGCTAATATATTTGTAATTAAATAGGTTTAAATGGATGACAGATGCAGCAGAAATGTTGTTTCTAAATATTTCTCTGTTGTATCAATGCTTAATTCAAAACTCTAAAATAATAAAAGATGTCACTGTATTTTATAACTTCCTATATGTTTACTACATGAATAAAACATTGAAACCTTTTTTTGAAATAAAAGTAATTAAATGACATCTAGAAATAGTTTTATACTGTTTTTTTTTCATTGAGTAATATTCATTTAAAGCTGAAATACTGAAGCAGGTTACGTTAAATGTACGCGAAAAACATTCACTCTCCCGCTAATACGTCAGAAAAGATCATACAAATGATAATTGGCCACAGAAAAGGCACCTTCTAGACTTTAGTAGGTAAGAAACCCAACTCAAGAGCAAACAATTCACAATCGGAAATGCCAAGGTAACGAACAGCAAAAAGGAGAAGCGTACTTATTACGGAGTGTATCAGCAGCGTACTCTGATTGGTTGTTCTTGAGCCGAGCTTTTAAGCTGCTAAGCTACAGTAAAATTCTTGACTCCACACATATTTTAGCTTATGATGTATCAAAGCCTTGATAAGTTGCAATAGGTCCAGACCAATAGCAGCAGCAGAATTAAGCACAGAAGGTAACAGCTTTATTCAGTAACGAACGCTCAATGGATTTTGCTGTGAATAACAGCAAATGTAGATAATGTATTGGGATATGTTGGGATATGAAGAAGCAGAGATAATGACTGGTGGGGGATATTCTGGTTTGAATAGAATAGGCAGTAAATAATTTTGCTCGCGAAAGTAAGGATTGGAGAAGGTAGTGGGATAATAGGAACGGAAAATTTTGCGTTTATTTCACTGATTGACGTCGCGCTGCGGAAAGAAAAATGCTCTTGGGATATTGGTATATATATATATATATATATTAGTAGAGTCCAAGGGCGGATCCGGCCCTTCATTTACAGGTAGGGGCATACGGCTCCTTCTTTTTTTGGGGGGGGGAGGTGGAGGGTGACAACATTTAATAATTTTTGGGGAGTCGTTTTCATTTGTAAATGATAAAAAATCGCAAAAAATTCAAATAAACATAAAATTTACACATTTTATTAGAGTCCAGATATATTTTCTTATAAAGACAAAGAATTGTTCAAAAATTGAGCAATTTAAGCCAATGTGTAGAAATTAGCAGTAACAAAAATGCTGTCATGAGGGAGAAATTTGTTGTCGAGACCGGAAATTCGGTTTAAAATCCCACATTTTACGTAGATTTCCCTAAAGATTCTTTCCCTTTATCAAGAATTCGGAAATTAATTACATTTGTTTATTAGCAAATGTCCTGCATCAGAGATTGAAAATGACTTCCTGTATGTCTTAGAAATTACCTGATTCGGATTTCAGTAGAGCTTCAAAGAGCCTGAAAGATTCTCATTGTTGAGCAATAACTAAATTTGAAGGAATTTAATATATATTTCATTTTTAAAACATGCTTTAGAAATTTTCTTCCTGCAGGGAGTGGGATATGTTCCCCATGACCCCCACCCTTGGATCCGCCATTGGTAGATTCAGAACTTAGATATCGATATTAGGATATATCGTCAGAGTCAGAGCTTGGATATTGCCATTGTGATAATTTAAAAATATCAATATTTCTCGATATATTGATAAATAATCCAGCCCTAAATGTAATATTCTCTATAACCGTATTTTAAATTTTACTGCGCCATCACCCAAAGGGCAAAAGCAATTGTCCGATAAGGGTACGTAAATATCATCAGATATGTGTTCTCCTAAAAGCTACTGATTGCCTCAGAAATTTCATGACAACAGTGCATTATTGGTAAATTAGTCATCTTTCGGTTCCATGCAGTGTGTTTAATGATGTTTTTTCGATACTATCGAAGACGCTAATCAATTGTTTTCTTGTTAGTGTGTGTCTAGATGTAATTCTACATTACATATCCACGTTATTTTTGTAAATGTCTAACGGTTAAAACAAATCGTAGGGTATTGAATTATTTTAAAACTTTATATATTCAAATCAATTTTCCTTCAAATTTTTATTCTTTTATTTCCCTTACATTATAGGAAAAGATTGTATTTAAAAATATTTTTTTACTTTACGTTATTTCACTTCTAATCGATTTCATGTCACAGATTATCACTATTTTCTCAAATAGGATTTGTCACAATTTAAACAAAATTTTAAATATAACATGTCGCTGTGAGAATGTCGTTACTCGACTTTAAGTGTCCCCATATTTTATAAAAACTGCGTAGTCAGTTCAAAAGTAGTGTGGTTTCCAGATATCATAACTTTTTAATTACTTATTGAAATTACATAAAAATTTGTAATGTATTTCAGCCATTTTTACCTCATTATTTACCCTATATATATAAAATCCTAATGGGACGAATTTATGAAACGGATATATGAAACGACTGAAATGAAACGAATTTATGAAACGATTCTTTGAAACGACAGAATAAACAGCTGATTATGTTTCACGGCAATTTCTCCTAAAATATGGAACATTTTGCAACGTAATTAACACCAAAAATCCGCATTGGTCTGCAGATCTCAAAACTGGTATTAGAAGTTTTAAATTCGAATTAGTTTTCGAAATATTATTTTTTTAATTTGAAATACTATTCTCTAATGATGGCATCTCAAATTTTAATCATAACAAATATTTATTTTTCACATTTTAAAAAAGGTTATTATTTTAAACTAATTTGGCGGCCAGTTTGGCCTCTCTTAAATGTATGCTGAGAAATGCATCCTGTTACTTTTATTCATAATTCAATTGGTATTTCATTATCATTTTATTTAATACAAAACTTTCGTTTAAAACTCAAACATTTAAAATAAATGGTCATCTTTCTTTCTTTTTTTTTTAAACGAAAAGAAAAGAAAAATATTAGGCACAGTTGTCAAATACGCAACGGGGTACCTAATTGGCGCCAAAATGGCTTTATTTTGCCTCACATGGTAACCCGGTTATTATTGCTTATTTATTAATAAATGGTTATTTGAATTTATTTTCTTTTTATTTACAAAAAATGTTATAAATTGTTTTGTTCTATAGTTATTAATTAAACTTTTTTTTATTGTTATATCATTTAAAAAATAACAGTAAACAATTTAAAAATGCATATGTAACTGATATTCGAAACGAGGTTTTCGCCAAATTGTCGTAAAAAAATCCCGCCAAACCCGGGCCGTATATGACAATACAACAAATCGTGGCATTTAATTTCCATTTCAAAGGTATGTTTTAATGGTACTACGTCTCCCATTGGCCAATTTCGCCAAATTACACACATTGACATTTTTTTTTTTTTTAATAACGAGAGAACAAATAAATTAGTATAACATTAATAACATTACAAATAAAACGTTGAAATAAAAATCACTTGATGACGAAAACACATGTAAGTTCCTTAAAGTCAAGTGAACGTGACATTTACGATCAACCATTATTGGCATTCAATCTTATAGTTTGGTGACAGATTTTTGGCCGATGGGATAAACAAGTAGCACCGTTTTAATTTACCACTCGAAAAATAAAACAAAATGCTAACTGGTGAGTTTTAAAAAAAGCTATTGGCGAGATTTACAACCGGCTAACATAAAAGTACCAGGAATTTTTTGCGATCATGGGAAATTTTATGTAGTTTTATTCGAAAAATAACTTTGATTCTCTAATCAAAATGGAAACCCTTCTTATGAAAAGCGAATTGATCTGCCCGTTGTTTATGGCAGTTACATGAATTGGACTATTATAATATAAATGAAATAATGGCGATAGAATTTCGAGACTTATCACACCTGTGGCTTGCTAAAATTAAAGTACCAAAATGGCCGCCTGGAACATAAAAAGCGAAGGGATTCGCCTGAAACTGTTGATGATAGTCACATGTCTTAGAATATTATTATAGAGATTGTTTTCAATTCTAAAAACAGCGCAAAGAATAATTTTTCCTAACGATTAAAAATTTATTTACACGTGATTATTAAAAAACAGAAAAATAAACTTTAAATTTATTATTAAAAAAGTATGTGTTAAAAGCAGGAAAATATTGAAAATTATGTCTTGAAAATTGTATTTATACGTGAATATTAAAAGAGAAAAGAAATTTTAAAATAATAAATACATTAATATGCGTTTAACCCGTTCAGGAGCAATGTACTTCTATTTGTAAAATCTTGAAATCAGTGAATGGCACCAAATTTTACAAACAAATTTCGAAATACAAAAATGCTTTTAATAACTTACTTAATAAAAAAAAAAAAAAAATCATCCCAATGTTCTGGTGCCAATGTGGTATTTAAGAATTAAAATTAAGTGATCCAAAAATTAACCATTGCCCTTGAAGGGGTTAAAGCAGCAAATTTTAGTAACTGTAGTAAATTATATACTGTCAATCGTTTTATAACGCTGTTAAAATATACCGGGAGACAAAGACTCTGTTTAATTAATTCACTTTATTTTAGCTTCTTTTCAAATGTTTAACTGATCTTCTTTAACCAAACACGAAAACAACCATTGGATGTCTTAACAGCAACTGATTCTGCGGTAAATTTTTGCAGTCTAAGGGAGATGAATGGAAACCTGTTTACGGGAGATCGCTACATGTTTTTTCAGTATAATTCAATCTTCTCTAATCTCTTTAAAACCGACCAGATTAGCGTGCTTTTAGATTCTGCAGTATCTGAACGGGGGTAAGCGAGCTTAGCTTGCAGGGGGCAGAGCACCTTAGTAAAATATAAAAATAAACACTTATAATATCATACAATACAAAATATAGATACATTAATATTGCAATTTATTCTCATATGGTATGTCCCCAACCGCAAGATAACTTAACTTCGAATATACAAATTAACATAGAACTTATGTTAAAATGAACTTTAAACGCTACTTTATAGAATGAATTAATGATATATAAATTCTTTGACAGAAACTATATTAAAAAATCAATTGAATTTGAAAAATGGAAAAAAAAATGAAACAAAAAATTAATCAATAAAAAATATTGAAACTATTTACCTATCTCAGTAATATTGATTCATTCTATAAAATATAATAGTTTGGAGATCATTTTAACATAATTTTTAGGAGTCCGTACTTAACAAGTAAAAAAGAACCATTATAACATCACTCATGTGTCTGTCTGTCCGTCTGTCACAGCCATTTTACTCGAAAACTATGAAATGTGAAAAGTTCAAATTGGGGGAAGTAATAAAGACTATAGACCAACATACTTACATATTATTAAACATTCGCAAATATATTTAGGAAAACTGTACAGGGGCTAAGTATTTTACTTTAAAAAAAAATATTTTCTTTGTATATCGTGTGGGGTATCGTATAAAGCATTTCCTAACGCTGAACATAAAAATACATTTCTTTTAATTTTAGTCATTATATTTTCAGAGACATCATCGAAAATATAGTGCGAAAATATGCTTCCCTCCTTTATTTCCGAATCTACTGAAACTAAAAATATGAAAAAATTAGACGTAATAGGCGTTAATTTAAATCTTGCAGGAAATTTATAGCGATTACCCTAGGTCACATAGATTTTCCTACATTCTCATTGTCATATTTATTTAAAAATCTATGCAAATAGCTGCGAGAACAAGAGGTTAGTTTTAACAACTATAATTCTATTTTATGAAACCGTTTCAGAAATCAAGCGATAATTTATCGCTACTGAAACGATTCATCGTCGTTCCGTCACCTAGAAGACAAGAGACTATAAATTCGTGATCATTCGTCTATTCAGCTGAGTTGTTTAACCCTATTCGTAAAGCTAGGAAATCTATATTTCTAGTTAAAGGATTCAGAAAATGAATACCTATTCATTCTAGATATTTTTATTATCCCAGTGCATGTTCGTATAACAAGCCAGTGGTATAATATGTTCGATAATTTCATACTGTTGGATCAGCATGGGACTCACCAATTAGCCAACTCTGGAAATATCGTTTCATTTCTACATGGGATGCGCTTGTCTAATCCAACACCTGATCGCAGATTATTACATCCTATCATCGAAGTTTACTTATTGTGAAAAATAGGAATTGTATTTCCATTTCTTTAGTACTTCTTCAACATATATTTATTACAGACAAATGTGTATGTTAACAAAAACCATAACATTAATATGATTACTATCATCTTTTAAAGCACTTAAATTATATTATTTAAATCATAGTAAATGATTTTAATTAATTTTTCTATTAATTTTAAGCAATAACATTACGCTCGAAATTATTGAATATTTAATACGTGGTTTATCACAAAGCTTAGAAGTAAATAAAAACGAAAAATGTCAAAGGTTTACGAGTTCGATTCTCGGCTTAGACATCCTTCTTTCTGATTGTTCTACGCTTAGTTAGCAACGTGATAAATCACATTAAAAATTCAATAATTTCGAGCGTGATTTCACTGCTGGAAATTAATCGAAAAATTAATTAAAATTATATATGTTTTGACCCATGATGGGTTTATTTATTTCTCATGTTTCGCTGCAGGGTTGGGTGTTCATGAAGTCTATTCCATCTTGTGCCGCAGTTGCAGCCTTACTACCATATGCGAGTGAGAAATGCTAAGCTGGGCATCGTCCAGGTAGCCTAATTGGTAGAGATGTTGGAACACTATTCCAAGGTTTCCTGGTTCGATTCCCGGCTTGGACATTTTCCACGCTTCCCATCACGTATAATATATTAATAGAAATGATTTTACATTTACTTTATGTTCCAGCTATAAAATGAATTTTTAAGTACAAATTAAGTGTGATGTCTTCCTCTGATTAAAAATAATATTTTGAAAAAAAATTGTTTACTTATACACATAAGTTTTTTATCTTTTTTGAAGTGCAGCAATTTTTGTTAAGCACAAAATACCTTAGAAACTTTAAAATGCGTTCGCATTTTGTTGTAGGATGTCAGGTATGTACACTAGTTCCCACATTCTCGGGTACACCAGTTCCAAACATTTTCTCTTTAAGACGTCTTTTCTCGAACTGTAGTGCAGAATATTTGCCAAAAGCGTTCTTGGTAGAAAATGATTGATAGACATCAGATGCTGATTACATTCTTATACAAGCATGTTGAAGAACATTTTTCAAGACGTGTAACTAATATGCACTTGAAATTTTTTTAAACACGAATAAGGCGCTTTTTATAACATACTGCAGTATTTGATGTTAAAAAAACACACTACAATACAGCAGTAAATGTTTACAGAAATATGCGCATATTTTCGCTTAATCGCTTTTCGCTTACTCATTTTTTTAATTACGCTGACTCTGTATATGTAATTTTTACTTGCGTTACTTATCTTTACATATGGGTAGTTCTGAAATTAAGTGGAAATTTGAGTCCCAATCAAATTTTTTGTACTTTTATGCAAATAATTGTTCAACTAAATAGATAATCTATGAAGGCACATCTGAAACTTGCAATAAAATATACTTTAGAGTGAATTTGAAATTTAAAACTATTTTAATAAAATTAAAATCATACTAAATGTCACCTCCATGGTATGTCCCTCCATGCCTGTTTTTACTTTACAACATGAATATATCCCATAAGATAAACGAAAAGAACCGTATAAAATGTATTAAGATAAAAAATGGATCTACTTTACTTACTTTTTAAAAGAAAATTCTGAAAATTTATATATATATATATATAAAAATACAGACCAAGACACATCAGTCCCCAGAATTAGAGCTGCTTCCATGACATATCAGTTATAGTTATATAAAAATCTACTAGATGGCAGCATAATCTAGAACTTGGAATACAAATTAACTCCAGGCAGCTGCTTATTGGATGGAATATGGTGGATATATACTAAAGCATGGAAATTTGTTACTTCATCTAGTTTTAATTAAAAAACTGTTAATTATCATAGTGTACATTAATTGGGTGTCAATTCCATGGCCTCATTAATTTTGCCAGTTTTAAAAATAGCAGAATTCTGTTGATAAGTAGAGTTAAATTGCTTTATTTAATTTTGTATCCAAGTAGCATTACGTTCATGCTGTGCATAGTTTAGAAAATATTAGGCCTAATCTCAGATATGTCACCTCCATATATGTCACCTCCATGCCATTGTTGTATCATGGAGGTATTACTGATCTATGGATGTGACAGTTATTGATGTAAATAACATTTTAAAAGTGCTTAAAGTATATTTTTAATTATTGAACCTATATTTTTATTTTAGTGATAATTTTATATTAATACAAATATTTTTCGAAACTGAAAATTTTTAATTTTCTATAAGTTTGATTTTTTAATGTCGTATTATATCTTTAAATACAGGTTAAATTTTAGGTTTAATTAAACTTAATTTCAAAGCCTCTTATTGAATTACCTGATCTCCTAAACTTAATCAAAAATAAGAACAGAACTAAATTTAAATTTTCAGTTTTTCTATGCTAGCCAATTTGATAAATAAATAATAATAATAAAAAATTGTTTAATATTTAGTATATTTAAATAATATGGCCACACTAGAGTACTCTGCAATCGTATATTTAAAGTGCTGTATTTTCTATTTATCTATAAATCTATTTATTTTTATTTTAATTACACGTTAATATTTTTCAATATTTTTTAGTTATGGCTCGGGCAAAAAGCAAAAACAATTCTGTAGAGGAGAAACGAAAACTCAGACGAGAAGCAGAGCAGAAAAGATGGGATAAAATTAAAGAAAATCCAGAATTGTATGGAGAATGTAAGAAAAAAGATAGCAAAAGGTATTACAAGAAGTAAAAAGAAGGAAAAATAAAAGCTATTTGACAATGAGTGAACGACAGAAGTGTGCACAAAGAAAGAATTGGGTACAAAAGACAAAGAAAAGTTGAGAGAAGAAAGCAAATATTGAAAAATCACAGCAAGTTCTTTTAAATTCAGCTACACCAGAAACAGATGATGATTCGGAAATTATAAACAATCCTATTGCGAATGTTAAAGATGTGATAGGAAGAGCAGGTACCAATCGGGTAAAAAGTGGTCGAAAAATTGTTAACAGAAACAAAACAAAGGCATACTAAAGAATAAAATTGCTTGAAAAAGAGTTAAAAATATTATGAAAATTGAAATATAAAAGAAAAAAAGTTTATTATAAGAAAAGATATCAACGCATCATAAGTAAACGAAAAAATTTAAGCAGTCTAAAAGAGAAGGTACAGAAAATATTGAAAGGTGAAAACGTTTCTACTAAAGTTAGAAAATGCCAGGAATTCAGTTCAGCATTAACCAGTCAAATCGAGAAAAATTTAAAAAAAAAATTAGAAGTCTCAAAAGTCAAAGAAAGACTCTGGACTTAATAAATAATAATAATAAAGAATAAAATAATAAAGAAGTACCACAGTATGCACAAGATTTCAGTTATGTCCTGTTAATCTGTATTTAGCAAACGTGACCTCAGTTGAAGATTACGTGGAAGTTAAATTTATGCAAAGATGTTCCGGATCAAAGGACAAAATTGTTTTTAGTAAGAAACAAGAAGCAATCATAAGATCTGACAAATAAATTTGTGTGGTTTAAACAACGGAAAGTGAATAATCGGTTACAACGTATCTTTGATTTAATCCCTCAAAACTGCAATATTATTTAATAAAAAATTAAATTTGAGATTTGTTTTTTTTATGTTACTCAAGCTTATGTTACTCATGCTTTACATGTTACTCAAGAATAGTGTTCTCTACCTATAACGTAATCCAGTTTTTGTTTTGATGTGTTATTTGACTTTCTATATTTCATTGAATTAACATATTACACCTCTTAAACAATAAAATAAACTAATATCGCAACCATAAATGTTATTCAATCTAGTAAATAGACAATAAAACTTATATTCATCATTACTATTAAAGGTTGTCACCTCCATTGAATAATGTGTCACCTCCATGTTTATATAAAAAATGAAATTTAATTTTAAATTTAAAAACAATTAACCTTGATCTCGGATCACGATTTATTTATCTCTAAAACCTTAAGAACATGTTGGAAACACAACTTAAACGCGACAATTGGAACTTTTATTTTTTACAAATTACCAAAGTGAAATTTCCACTTAATTTCAGAACTAGCCATATACATATATAATTATATCGCTTTTGACATTCTATACAAACAATTAAACTGTGTGAAATAATGCTTCTTGTGATATTTCAATGCATTAAAAATAATAAGCTATTGATTTTTTGAAAAGTTATTACAATAGGGGCGTTTTTAACTGAATCTGCTTTACGTTATTCTATAAAACCCAGAATAACCTATCGGGATATTAATATGTGTTTGACAGGAAAGATGACTCACGATTAACATTGGAAACATACGTAATATTTTGAGCGCCTGAATATGCTTGTCTAATCCAACATTTGATCGCAGAGTATTAGATCCTGTCCACGGTAATTATTTACTATAGAAAAAGAGAAATGTATTTCCATTTCGCTAATATTTATTTAGCACTCATAAGTTTTCTGGAAGAATATCTTTGTTAAACAAAAAACATTATGATGAAGATTATGCAACCTTAAATACCGAAATAAAGAACGGAAATTGTATAATGCTATTCTATATTTTCTCCATGTTACATCAAGATTAATATCAGAATAGGATATCTACAATATAGTAAATTATATAGCAAATTTTACAATAAACATACAGTTTATTTGTACAATTTTTGTAATAATTAAAAATCTAATTACTCGAAATTACTACCACAAAAAAAGAGTAAGAAATGTAGGTATTAATTTTCATTTTCAACGCAACTCCACGGTCCGTAGAGACTTAAAAACTACTACCTTCCGTAAGCGTATAAACGATCTAGCCAAAAATATTTATGAAAAAGTTTCCGACCTCCCTAATGAAATCGTAGCGGAGCTACGGGATTATGACGCTTTTGAACGCCACCACCGGAAACGGCCCCGGTTTTCCATGATTATGGACCCTCGGTAACATCTGGGTGCACCACGTTATTATTCTTCTTATTATTATTCTTATTATTATTATTATTTTTTTTTTTTATTATTTTTTTTTTTTGCCTTGTCAATATTTTTTGATTTTTCTCTTTTTATTTAAAAAAAAATCTCTCTATAAATGCTATAGAGACCATAAATATTGTAAAATTTATAAAAATAAAATGTATGGCCCTGATTAGTCCCCTTTTTTTGGAGGATTATGTGGTATTTGCAACCTGAGCTTTTCTTGCCCTTGCTTGGTGAGAGTTTCTCTGAACAGTACTAACTTTAACATTCTAAATTCCTTTTAGTAGTTCTTCAACTACAGTTAGACTTTTCATATATTTTTAAGATTCTTGTATTTCATTTAGATTTATCCTTAACTTTCTAATCTCTTAAGTTTAAACTTAATTTTTCTATTTTTATTCCTTTCTTTCTTAAACTTTCTTATTTTCTTTTAGTTAACTTTATTACTCTTCTATTAGCTTGCTACAGTTTAACTTTATCCCAATGGCTCATTAAAACATAAGATATTTCAATTTCCTAGTCTGGGTGTTAAGCTGTTATCAGCTAGGAAACCTCTCAATGCTGATTACTTGTTCAGTACCTGTTCAGTACCTGAATGGCTTCTGTCGTATAAGGAAGATCAGTCATGTTAGAAAACTGTATATGCCGATACTTTTTCGAAATTTTACATTAAGTGTTAAGGCTGTCTTCTTAGTCAGATAACTTCAGAATTCACCTCTATAAAGTTAGACCTATTGGCGTTGAATACATTCGTATATTTAAATATCTTTTCATGAAATTAATATTTTTTACATCATTTTTCTTTGTAATCACTTAAAATGTGTTTCTTTTTTTTCTTAGTATAAATTTTAGAAATGTTTTGACATCTAAGGAAAAATACATCTAAGACATCCTTCGAGAAGGGTACGCAGCAAAATAAGTTAACAATATATATTTACCTAGCAGATATTTTAAATATACAAATGGATCATACACCCGTATGTTTAAAATTAGCGAGGGCAAATTGAAAGTTTATTGACAGCAACCCACTATTGATTTACGAGTTGAGTTATCAATTTTTGGTTAGGAGCTATCAATACTTAACATATAGTTATTGATAGCAAAAATATTATGCAATGAACTTAATGAAAATTAAGAATTAAATACTTTTGTAATAAAAGCTTAAAGCGTATTACGCAGTTGTTCATTAAGTCAGATTCCGTCAATGAATTTAAAAAAAAAATGTATTTTTCACGATTATAAACATATATTCGCTTGCTTTGTTGAAAATAAGTGCAGTTTAAATAGATTTTGTACATGGAATTTTAGTTGTTCTTTTTCATTACTCAGCAATTAATATTACTACGTTAGTAGTTTACGATTATTGCGTTTTATATGCTCCTACTTCCTTTTAATATTTTTTGTTCCATAACAAAACACATGCTTTGATATGATATTATTGTTTTGCAATGCGATAACGTAAACTTTGTTTTATCTGAGCTTGTGACAAAATAAATTCTACCTCCCTCCTCCGAAACAAATCACAGCTTTAAACAGTTTAATTCTTTATTTTTCTTTTGGTTCACTATTTTTCAAAGAAATTCTACTTTTCACTATTTTTCAAAGATATTCTGAATTACATTGAATGTATGCGAGTAATAAAATTTCCATCGGAGCGAAAATGTGCCCAGACCCGGTATCCAACCCAAGACCTTCGGCAACCAATTTCAATATACGTAAAAATAAATCTATTTTAATTTTTTATATGTTATGCAGACCAAAATTAAATGAAATTTCTGTCAATCAAGCCCCCTCCCCAAAGAAAGTTTTAAAATTGCGCCTTTCAGAATATATGACTCGTGAATTAAACTTTTTTGTCATACTTAAATTTATCAGTTAAGGTATTGTTAAAACTTTATATTACATACACAAAGTCCAATGTTTTTTTTTTTTTTTTTTTTTTTTTTTTTTTTTTTTTTTTTTTTTTTTAAATACAGTAAAATTTCTCTAATAAGGAATCGATCGCGACCGAGAAAATTTTCCGTAGTAGACAATATTCCGCCTTAGATAAATTTTACTTTATGTCTATGGATTCGCAGGGACTTGAAAATCTTTCCGAGTTAGACAGATTTCCGTCTTACACAGAGTCCGCCTTAAAGAGAGTTTACTGTGTTAGTCAACTGTCGCATTTTTCACTGTTACTAAAAGTAAGAAAACTACAAAAATAAACTTAGGACATACAATTTGGAAGGAGCTATTAAAACAGTAAACATTTTAGAACATGTTGCTGTTTATCACTTGAATGTATCAGGCCCTAAAATGGTCGAGATAGAACTAAGAAGTCATCTGGGATTTTTTCTAAATAAAAAATAATAAAAATAATGCAAGTCCATTCACATATTTTAAAATGTGTCTAATGAACAAGTCCATATTATAAAGGACAAACATATCTGTGCGTAACGCTGATGTCATTTTGCGAATGGCAACAATTTCAGACGAAAATTCGGTTTTGCAATTTTCGAACAAAATTTACATTGAAATGCATTTTTTTAACTTTATCTTAATTGACTGATTTATTATGGTTTTAAAAATATATTTCAGGCATGAATTTTTTTAATGTCTATATAACGTGCCGGCTGTGTTACGGAAAAATTAAATTTGCACTTAAAAAATTTAAACATTTTAGTCATTTGTCTCCGGTTAATTTTCCATGAGAAATTAAAAAATTCAACAACAAATAAATAAATATAATTAATTGAAAACACAAATTTAACAGATAACTAATCAAATAATTTAAAATTTTGCACAGTCAAAAATTTTCGTTCCTGCTATTTTTTAATCTTCTAAACTTTGCACATTTTCAATTTTTATGCCGTGCTATAGGAAAAGAAATGTACTTTCAAATGGAATTTGATTTAAAACTGTATCTTGATTGATTCATTTATTACAACTTTCTAATTTTGAGGGATTTTTTTTTTTAATTTCTGTCGCGTACCTTCATTAAGAAATAATAATAAACTATTTGCAGGTAAATCTATAAATATTGTTTCGACTAATTTTTCATAACGAAATTAAAGCTGCATTAATAAATAAATTAAAGAATGATATTTAAAAAACACAAATTTAACATGTTATTAAAAAAATACTTTGAAATATAACTCATTTGAGTTTATTGATTGGCTGTGGTTTAATATTCATATCTCGCGCACCTCGATTAAGAAATAACGATCCGTTTACACTAGCAGATAACTTGAAAACAATGTAAAGAGTTCAGCATTTGTTTCAGGCTAATATTACAAAGCAAAATTAAAACTTTTTTCTGTAAATAATTAAACAAATAAATTTTAATAAAATACAAACTTAATAGACATCTAATTGTACTACGCGCTTAAAGCACTGAAATAATCTTAATCAAAAATTCTGCCGTAAGTCGCAAAATCTTTTACTAATGACTCGTGGCATGCGCCTAATACAAAAATATCGTTTTTGATAAATTTATAAGCTTAACTTGGTTCCATAACTGATATTTTTAATATAAAAATGCATTTTGGGCGTTAGTTTCCAATCTAAAAAATGTTACATTAAAAAAAAAAAAAAAAAAAAAAAAAAAAAAAAAAAAAGGAGTTTTTAGTATAAAAAAAAAAAAAATAGTTTTTACTTATAATCTGTTCGATGTACTTGTATATATAAAAGCTCAGAGTCACATGATTTTTTATGTTACCTTATGTAATTATCTTATGTAATTATCTTACGTTTCTTATACAAAAATACCAGGATATTAGTTATTTCTACTCAAGATGTTTTGATACATTCTAATGCCACGGAACAACACCCTGTTGGAAACTTTCTTATTTGACACACATAATCCTAATTTCTAGGTTAATTGTTTGTGTTATTGTCGTAGGAACATAGTTTTAGGAATTTGTGTAATTATATTGTCCAGCCTAGGTATAGATTGTTAAGCCTTTGTAGAAGCACATCGTTGAGCCATTGTTAGTATAAGGCTCGTTGGCCAGTGGTACAAGAAATATCGACATTTCCTACATTTGGACAAGCGTGGGACTCCACAATTAGCCAAAACTGGAGCAACCGTTTCTCTTCTAATTGGGATGCCCTTGTATAATCTAATATTTAATCGCAGATTATTACACTTTATAATCGAAGCTTATATTCTGTGGAAAATGGGAATACTTCCATTTCATTAGGGCTTTTCCGCCATATATTTATTACATACAGATGTGTTTGTGAACAAAAAACAATAATAAAGGTATTATTATCATGTTTTAAAGCCTTTAAATGATATTACGAAAATTATACAAAATGACTCTACAATTTCATTATGTTCTAGATATAACATGAATTTTTTAATTCATATTTGGTGTAACATTTTCGCAGATTATAAAATACGTTGAAAGAAATGTAGTATATTTGGACTCCTGAGCTTTTTCTTATTTGAAATGCAGCAATCGAGTTTTTGTTAACAACACATTAGCTTAGAAATTTTAAAACGAGTTCACTTTTTCTTGAAGGATGTCAAATATATACACCAGTTCCCACATTCACAGGTACACCAGTACCGAAAATTTTTTTAGGACTTCTTTTCTTGGGCAGACTATTTGCCATAAAAGTTCTATGTTAGAAAATGATTGATGGGCAGCTGATGTTCATTAAATTATTATACTATAAGAATGCTGAAGAACATTTTTATAGAAATGTCACTACCAATGAACTTGCAGTTTTTGGAAACATGAATTGGGCACTTTTTAAAGCATACTAACATATCTGATATTAAAAAAAAAAAAAACACTCCAATGCAGCAGATAATGATTATAAAAAACGCCGCATATTTTTAAGCATTAAACGTTTCTCTTAATATTTTTTATAATTGCGAAAAGATTTTAGGCTGACTCTGTATATGTAATTTTACGTTAAATATTTATCTTTAAATATATATATATATATATATATATATATATATATATATATACTTTTTATCGCTTTTGACATTCTATACAAACAACTAAACTGTGTGAAATATTACTTCTTGTGATATTTCAATGCATTAATTAGAAGCTAAGAAAATAAGAAGCTATTAATTAAAAAAAAATTATCCTAATATAATGTGTGTTTGAATGAATCTACTTTACATTATTATCTAAAACTCAGAATAACTTCTCGGAAAACTAACAAGCATTTTACGAGAATGTTGATTCACGGCCAACTTTGGAAACATACATAATACTTTGAGCGTCTGAATATGCATGTTTAATCAAACATTTGATGTCAGATTATTCGATCCTGTAAATGGTAATTACTTATTTTAGAAAAAGAGAAATGTATTTAAATATTTCTGAGATATATTCCGCATAATTTTACAGAAGAATTTGTTTATAAATTAAAATACGTTATACATAATATGAGGATTATGAAGCGTTATATACCTTAAATAACAGTGGGGAAATTTTATAATTTTTTTTCCATATTTTATTCATGTTATATCAAGATTAATACCAGAATAGAATGTCCATAATGTAGCAAATTTTACAATAAAAATACAATTCATTTGTACTATCTTTGTTAATAATTAAAATATATATATTTATTCGAAACTGCTACCACATAAAACTTGTAAGAAATAACATATTTAATATTTTCATTTTCAATGCTAAAGGCTTCGGCTTTAGGCATAGGTCATGTTAAAAAACTATCTATCCAGATAGGTTTTTTCAAAATTTTACATTTAAGTGTTAAAGCAGTTTTGTTTAGTGATGGGTGATTTTCGGGAATTTACCAATCTAGAAAAATCGTCATCGTGAAAAATACAAACGATACGTTCATCGATTACTTCACGGAATCTACAGTCGATATGTTTTACAATCGATTATTAAAATCATTGCTTTTACATGCTTATACAGTAAATTATAGTAAATACGTGGCAACTAAAGATAGATGGAGTAAAAAAAACATACGAAGAAATCAACTTTAATATTGAGATGCACAATTTTAATATTGAGATGCAATGTAACTTTAATATGGAGATGTTAGATGACTTTGTAAAAAGATGTACAATTTTCATTTGAGGCTAAATGAAAGGTTGTGAAAAGGCAGAAGCAGTAATGTAGTTTTCTGCTATCGTTTTCATTATCTCTTTCGTTCAACTTCAATTGATGGTGGGGCACCCAATTTGAATCCTTTAAAAAGTTGTACTGTAAGATTTGTTAATAATCTTAATACAACTTGTTATGTATACATCTTAACAGTGTTAAGCCTTCTGGAAGAAATGTTGATCCATTAACCTACCCCCTTTTCTACTAATGTTTTATGACAATTAACAAATGTTCCGTATAAATTTCTTTAAAGAAGTGGGCATACTAATGCTGCTATAAAACACTGTAAAATTCATATTGTTTGAGCATATTAATAATAAGTATCATTTCATAATTTATCAAATCCTTTTTTATGTATGCATATGTCCAATAAATTGTACTACAGATGAACCAGATGCCAGCAAAATGAGTTGAACACACGTGTGTTCGATAGAATCGAATACCTTTTTCACTTTCTCGATAAAGGCAAAAATTTGATACAAGTTAAAGTCCCCCTAAATGTCTAATGCTGTGGAATTTGTTTGATAATGGTTTAAATTTTCGTAAATGCGTGCCTAATATTGGGGAATTTCCCCATTAATCGAAAACGAAAGAACTTTATCGAAAAAGGGAAGGAAATCTAGACAAATATACATGCTACCTATTTAAAAGGAACCTATTTAAAAAGGAAACCGGTTTCCACTCCCTAATGATTACAATATAATTCCTTAACCCTTTATCTACTGACAGTACTTATAAGTACCATTAAAATAACCTGTTATAAAATTCATTTAGTTCTTCGATTAGTAGTATTGCAGTTTAGAATGAGTTATAGATGCATTACTTTATCTTGTTCCAAAAGCATTATGGGTTGCACAAAACAAAAATATTTTTAAAGGATGATTTCTTTTGCCTTTGCATCTTTTCAGCTTTCTTACAGTTGGGGGGAGGGGGGGATTTTTCAATTCGGAAATATTGCTACATTATTTATTGTAAGAACATTATATTTGTACATTTCGTAATTCTACAAAATACTAAGAAAAATATTTAAAATAAAAGATTTCAGTAGGGTTATATACACAAAACTCCTATAAACTCAAATTTAATTAATCCTTCTAAACGCTTCAATCCTTTTAATATCCTTTTAAAATTTATTAAATTATTATGTAAACCTTCTAATGTAGTTTCAAAAATTCACAAAAAATGCTTTAGAAGATAAATTTTCATGAATTCATAATTCAGTTCATAAAGGGTTAAGTTAGTACTCAAATACTATGTAACTACTTTTTGTTTCATTTAAGAACTCAATTGTATTCTCAGGTGCAGTAGCTAGAATCAATTAACTTTTTCATTTTTTCGATAAAGGCAAAAGTTTTTGATATATGTTACACTTCCTAAATGATGAATAGGCATGTAATTCTGTGGAATTTTCCCCTTGATCAAAAACAAGAGTTTTATCTAAAAATGAAAGGATAACCGCACAAATGTACCAGCTAAGAGAGAAACTGTTTAAAACGGAATTGATCTCTGGTCCTTAGCTATTCAAACATGACTTTTCTTTGTATGTACCCAAATCCAAAGAAGCGCCTAACTCATTAACCTTTAACTGATGTTATCGGTCTCACAGAGCGGTGCGTTTTTCAATTTTCATAGTTTAACTTGCAAATTTCAGTTTATCTAAAAACACTACTGAAATTTTATTTCGATTGGAACTTTAGTACTAACACCAGAGACTTTTGAATCGGTGAATTTTAAATACATCTCTCCTGTATAAAAAGTTTAGTACAAAAACAACATCCCATGAGTTAATCACGACTTTTATTCATCTTTTGATGGCACGGTCTTACAAACCGCTTCACACTAGTTATGTGACAATTTTTGTGACATCAGTTAAACGTTAACAAACTCATTTTTATTCTTATGTGCATGAACTAGGATCGATTAACATTTCAGATTTTCGATAAAAGTAAAAGGTTTGACAGAGGAACAGTTCCTAAATGTTGAATGCATGTCAAATTCTGTGAAATTTTGCGGTTGGTCAACAGAAAAAGAACTTTATTAAAAAAATGGGAGGATAACAAGACGATTAAAGCAACTAAGAGGGAATCTGTCTAAAATGGAATTGATTTCCGGTCTGTAAATGTGTCCCCTAACATGACTGCGTAGCAGACGTAGCTACGCAGTCATGTGATTTGTGACACATTCACGAACTCTCTAGAATCGAACAGCATTTTTCCTTTTTTCGGTAAGGCAAACGATTTAATACAGATCAAAGTTCCCTAAATGTCTAATGCTCTAGAATTTCACTGTTGATCGAAAACAAAAGATCTTTATCGAGAAATGGAATCAGACAAATATATCTGCTGACATTAAACCTGTCTAACACGAAATTTATCCTTCTTTGAAAATTATGTCTTAAACCAGAAACGCAGTATCAATCTGACTCTGAAAATTAAATAAATACTCGAAGAACTTCTAACATCTAACTGATAACAAGAGAAGCTAATTACTGTTTTATTTGCGGGGATTTAGTACATTCGTCATAATGACTTCCCTTATTTACGCTAGAAGTTCTTAGTCTTGACCAGACCACTAACGTAGATGGAATATGCTTCGTTTTAGCTCTTTCCTATTTTTTCTCGACAGAGGTCCGAGATGCGAGAAGCGATTAATGCATCTCGATGAAAAACCTCTTGATTAAAAACACACCGAGAAGCGATAATCTCACTTATCGATCAAAGAACTCTGGATTAAAAACAGCTCGAGAAAGGAGATTATCGCTCCTCGGTGTTTTTCATCGAGATTTACACCTCAAGAAACGAGATTTTGTCGCTTCTCGGTTCTTTTCATCGAGATTTGATATGAAATGGAGAGAATAGGAAAGCAGTTTCGAATTCAGACACTTTTCTCCGGGAGGGCTCCGGGGGTTATATTATAGATTTCCGGGGGGACATCTCATTGCTCTGGGGGAATGTCTCCCCATGGCTACCCCTGAATTCAACAGGAAAGGATTTCAGCATTTCATGACACAAAGAGCCTATTTTAATGGTATTTTTATACTAATAAAAGAAAGTTTCGTTGTGTGGTGTATGTTAGATGTCTGCATGGGCACAAACTTCTGAAACCGGGCACGGCACGGCCCATAGAAAAAAAATAATTGGCCGGTCCGGTATAACGGTTAAAAAGTCGGCCTAGCCCATAAAAAAATAAATAAAATGATGGGTTGTCTGAGCCCAGTTAAAAGCCCGATACCGGCCCAAACAAAAAAATTATGGGCTTATCCCGGCCCAAACAAAAAATTATTCTGGAATAATTCTGCAATATTAATAACGTTTAATTGCAGAATATTACAGATTGTCAACGGGGATTGTATTTCCATATTTAAATATTTATTTTGCGTATTTTTCCTAGATATTATATAAAAAACAAATATTTATCTCACGTTATCTCGTGATACAATTAAAAGTATTTATTTGTCTCATATTTGTTAAGCTTGGCATTTAAGGCATTTTTTTCGTAAAAAAAAAGAAAAAAAATCACATTAAGTGTTTTTTATTTTTAGTCCTCAATTACTGATCAGTTATGTAAAAGAAAACTTTGTTATATTTAAAAATGTATAAATGAGAAAAAGTGCTTATTTATTATTGTAAAATTTTATTAATAGTATTTTTAGCTACACTAATCACATTAATTACTACATAGACATAAAACACATCTTATTTCTTTTGTCCTAGCATAAAATAATCCATACTGAGTGAAATATTACTCTTCAAGTGTTTTAATGCATTAGCAAGTGAAAAAATATTGATTAAAAAATCAAGCCAAATAATAAGGAAGTGCTCAAATGTAACCTATTTTGAAACAATAAAAACAAAGAGATTTACTTATCGGAAAACTAATAGGTATGTTCTTATGAAAAAAGACTCACTGATAACATCGAGAGCATAAATAATGTATGTTAAGCATCTCAATATGCTCTTCTTTCCCAACGTTTAATCGCAGAATATTACAGATTGTCAACGGGGATTGTATTTCCATTTTTAAATATTTATTTTGCGTATTTTTCCTATTATATTAAATAAAAAACAAATATTTATCTCACGTTATCTCGTGATACAATTAAAAGTATTTATTAGCAGATATTACAAGAAAATATGCATACTGTTAAAAGAAAATAAGAGTTTTTAAGCATCAAATGTATTCATTATTTTTGAAAATAAAATAATGTTATATTACATAATACACATAATTGAATTAAGCTAGCAATGATGAAATGTACAACATTTAATTTTCAATTTGTTGTTATAAATATTACCTTTCTTATCAATATTGTTGCGCATAGTATGAAGGTGTTTCTCACATATTTAAACCCGTTCGGGACCATGGGTGCACATATGCACCCTCAAAAAGTCCTTAAAATGCTTGAGTTTTATACTAGTAAAAAATAAAAATAAAATTGATTTTATTTAATTGCGAGAATTTTGTGATTTACAAAATTAATTCAAATAATTAACAAAAAGTGGTGCCAAACGAATAAAATCCGTATAAAAGATGCCCGTCCTGAACGTGTTAAAGATTTACAAATATTTTTATAGTTACACTAGCAACCACGTACGAGGCTTTCGCACTGGGATATTTGAGATTATTTGCTTATACATTATTTCATTAAGTTTTAATGACTTTTAATCAATCACGCATTTTAACTTAATAATTATGTATTGTGGCAAAATTTAGTTTAAATGATTTCATATGATACATCATACATCATTGTACATTTTCGCCATAGAAAAATAATAGAAATAATATATATAATTGAAGAAAATGCGATGTAACGAAATAAATTATATTTTATTACTATTAAATTTATTTTTTGCAATCCTAATCAGCTCAATTATTACTTGTGATATACATATGTAAATATCATTCTGCAATATTAATAAAAGTATAAGTGTTTTCCTCCATGAAATATTGCTCTTTAGCCCTCTAGGTGTCGGACGGCTTTCCAGTATATTCATAAAAAACATATAAAACATGAGTTAAAATTATCTTCAAAGTTCTGTGTTAAAGTACCTTCATATCCCTTCAGTTTGAATAGTTAAAAAAAAATTATATTGTACATATTTTTCCCTAGACGTAAAGTATTTTGTTTTAGGGAGACATAAAAATACATTACAGCCTCTTAGAGATTTAATACGAAATAGGATGCGGACTGAAACTACTGTAGGGACTTCTACAAAGAAAAAAATTTATTCTGTAAACAAAAAATAATGACATTCTTTAAAGAATTCAAACTTTTATCTAACGTTGTTGTGTGAATGCGCAATATATTAAAGAGCTCAACATTTTTTTTTTTTTTTTTTTTTTTTTTTTTTTTTTTTTTTTTTTTATAATAAAGTATATCATAACGATCGAGGCGCACGGAGGAAATTTGCATATGACAGAGGCAAGAATCCGTTTTCTACGCTGATTATCTGTGGAATGGGGTTCTATGATTGTTGTCTTGCCTGTGTTATATGCAAATTTCCTCCGTGCGCCCCGATCGTTTTGTTTTTGGCCGTTCGCTGAGCTGTTTTTTGTGCGTGCATAACGCGTCCATTTGTTGCGATACACGTACCGTTCTAACGCTATTTAGGGTTATCGCATGCGCTGAGCATTTTGCGACGAAAAAAAATGGGCGTTGCCATTCGAAAATTTCGAGTTTCTTTACCTATAACCGTAACCGTGAGCGTCAGTTTGATGCCGTTCACAGAATCCCGAGCTCATACCTCTGAATAACTATATCTGAAATCTCATCTCGACCGGTTAAACGGGCCGGCCACTAGAGTTCCATATATCGGCAAAGTTTCTTTATGACCACCCTGTATATACAGAGAGTACTGAAGTGAGTTGTGGAAAAAAAAGGACGCTGGAGTGTTTTTGCGGTGAATGTGAGATATGCGGAAATATATTAAAAAGAGACGTAAAAAGATGAAATAGACATGTGCACGAAGACAAAATTAAGATGTATTAATAATTATGTAAATAGTATCTTCTTGTATCTACCATGTGAATAAGTATTCTTAAATATAATTGTTTTACATTGAAAGTGTCTGTTATTTCTGGTATCAAAGTAGCATTTTATTGTGTCAACAATGAGATTCTTCCATATATATATATATATATATATATCCATTACATAATATTACAATTCATCACCTTTTTTTGAATAAAAACTCATACATTGAGTATAAAATCATGACACAGACGTTATACATGCTGAATCGGGATAAACTGTTAGTAATTTAACTAACCATTATTGAATTTTTTAAAACCTAGACCCCAATCACTAACGTATGAAGCATAAAAAAAATAATACATTCAAAATTTGAAAGAGGAAAATATCAACAGAAAGGCGAATGCTTAAAAAGAACAAAGATATAAAGATATATATGTAGGAAATCATAAATATTTGAAATATTTTGTAAAGCTATTTTGTAAGCTGTAATTGTTGCAACTAAAACATTTTAACCAATGAAAAAAGACCAGAAATACATACATACATATACATTATATGGCCAAGATGATCAGTCACCGCGATTTTACACGTTTTGTTAAATATCTAGAAAAATACATGAGGAATTAACCTGAAACTCCAAGATTGTAAGCGGTATAGTATAGGTCATATATTTCCGTGAAGATTTTTCCCGAAACCCCCTAGTGGAACGTCAACAAATTTAAAAATATTAACATCTTTAGCACAACGTTTTAAAAACTAATATAGTAAAATCGTTCAAACTGCAGAATATGATTATGTTCGTTATTGTAATACACTGTGTTCATTTTTATGAGAATAGCATGTATATTCGTAGAGAAATTAAAGTTTGTATAAAAAGAGTCCAAAAATTTGCCAAGTTTTTGCTTATAATTTGTAGAGTTCTTAATATAAAAAAAAATGTTCTTTTCAGAAAATATGAAAAATAAAATTGTACGCAATACCCTGCAATCAGAATGACAAGATAATAATAATTGCATGCAAAATGATCAGTTTTACTGAATAATGATTCACTGCGCCTGCCCTAATGTAAACAAATCTTTTCAAAGCTTCTTATTATTTTTTTTTAAATGTTGGTTGAACAGCTGAAAAAAGGAATTTATGTGTAAAATTGTTAAAGATGAAGAGCTTAAGTTCATATTTATGTAATTAGAATTATGTGTCATTTTCTTGGCATATGTATGCCAGGATAATGACAATTTCATTCTAAAACATTTTTCACACTCTTGTTTTTTTTTTTTTTTTTTTTTAGATCTAACATTTTAGTTTTATTTAAAGGAATATGTTTCCTCTATAGTACCGCAAATTATGGGTAATGTACAGTTTTATTTGTAATTTGTAGAAGCCAGGAAAATGACATAGTAAAAGTCTACTCAATTTTTTCAAAGCCATTAAACAGATTCTTTTCAAAGAAATAGCTAAGAGATCTTGCTGGTAGTAATGATTTTACCATTTCTGACTTGAACTATGTCAATAACCAGAAGAATTACTCTGGAGTGTCATCTTTATACCATATAAAGAACTAAAATGGACAGGCCAGGACAATGACATTCATTTTCAGTGACAATCATATTTTAATTATGGAAAATTATTTGTAAAATACAGAACTTGTTACCTTTCACACATATGTGTTATATAAGGTATACGTATTAATTAAAAATTTAAAAAAAAAAAAAAAAAAAAAAAAAAAAAAAAAAAAAAAACTGGAAAAATATGTTTAAACATGATAGCAGAAATCCTTTTACTTTGCACACTTCACATTGTGACATGCCACGAAAATGACAAGCTGAAATTTTAAGTCTTTTAATTGTTTTATTTTTGTGTTATTATGAATATAATATCTCTTGAAAACAGTTCTAAAAATATTTTTTATTAGAATGCAAAAAAGAAAATGCATTATATAACATTAAATAGAAAGTTTACTGTTCGGAGTACAATTTCCGAATTTTCTGATATTGACCCATAAACGCCAGTTAAATGTATTATTTTTGAAAAAAGATTTAGAAATAAAGTGTCATTAAGAAAGATGAGATTGTAAAATATATAATGACAGCATCTTTAACCCTTTGCACTCCGTTGTAGCCGATGCCGCGACATAATCTTTCTTTGCAATTTTTTTTTTTTTTTTTTTTTGTAGAATAGTACATATATCTCTATAAAAAAATAAAAATAAAATAAAATAAAGTACAGTAAAGAATATGAAAAAAGAGCCTGTCTATGACGAAGTCATGTCTTAAACGAAAGAATGTGTCAATCCGTGCGAAAAGAATATAAAACATTTACATTAGACGACGTAGTTGCTAAGGAGATAATATGTATGCAATAGAATTTTGTTCTCCTATGTGTTCCAAATTGAAAATTTTTATTGTATAGCTTTGTTTCAGATTTTCAAGTGTTTCAGCCAGAGGATATGCTTTAACGATATTAATTATATCCCAGACATTTGCATAGAAATAGAGATTCATTAAAAAAAAATATACATATATATATATGTATATAATAGTTTACATAATCACAGGCAAAACGAAATCTAGGAAATGATAGTGTTTTGGAATGGATAAAGTTTTTACTTTGCATGCCACGGCGCTTTTTAAAAATGAAGATTAAGAAGCATGGGATAAAAATTTAAATAAGTATTTTTTGTCAGAGAGCTTCATATAAGAAAAAATTCAACCATACATTTATAAATATCTACTTTTTAGGGTTCCGTGCTTAAAAAGTAAAAACGGAACCATTATAAGGGCACTCCTGTGTCTGTCCGTCTGTCTGTCTGTCTGTCTGTCACAGCCATTTTATTAGTAAACTATGGAACGTGGAAAGTTCAAATTCGAGGAAGTAATAAAGACCATTGACTCACATATTTTCAGATTAATAAACATTCATAAATATATTTAGTAAAAAAGTAGAGGGACTAATTATGATACTTGAAAAATAAAATCTTTTCTTTGTATATCATGTAGGAAATCCTGTGAAAGCTTTTGTAACGCTGAACTCAAAAATACATTCCTTTTAATTTTAGGTATTATATTTTCAAAGATATTGTTGAAAATGTAGCGCAAAAATATGTTCCCCCACCCCATCTAATTCCGAATCTACTGATCTAAAATTATGAAAAAACTAGAGGTAGTAGACGTTAATATAAACCTTGCCGGAAAATTATAGCGGTTACCCTAAGTCACATAGTTTTTGAGTAATTAGCATTTTTCTGTTATACACAAATTTCGATTTACAGGCATTCAGAAAAATTGTTGAGCATCGCTGAATATACCTATCGTTGCAGAAGAATAAAAGCATTGTTGATAATGATTTTCGAAAAAAATCATAGGTAATTAGCTGAGATATTAACCCTTAAAGGTACGGTCAGTTTGGACATACACAAGGACAGGGCGGCGTACTCTATGCCTAGTTAACGACTTTTAATGATGTATATGTGTAATGTAATGTCCAGTAACAGTATAAAAGCAATAAACGTCAAATTGTTAAAAACATAATAATTTAAGGGGTCTCGGGACTCTAAAAAGTGGAAAAAATGAAAAAAAGACCATTTTCAACATTTAATGGTCTTAAAATGCATATGATTTTAAAACACAATTTTAATTGGAATGAAAGATATAAGTATATTCTTTCGTTTCATGTATTTAAAAAATTGCAAGATACAAAATTAGTATTTATAGGGGGCTCGAAACTGTTAGACATTTCTCGAACAAAAAAATGGCATGACAGTTTCCGCGCAGGATTACAAAATAAATATTCAACTAGAATGAAAATTTTGGTGCTTACTTATAATTCAGATTGTAATAATTTCCCTGAACTTAAATAAATTTGTATTTAAAGCATTTTTATATTTTTAATGCAATGCTGCATTTAGCTAGTACAAAATTTTGAAAATTTCAACAGTAAAATCACCTAAAAAAATATTTTTTTTAACAATAAAAAGGAAATTTTAGGTTCAGTTTATACAGAATAACATGGAATATATGTTTTGAAAATTTCATGAAAAAAATATTCAGAAGTTTTTGAGGTATCCTTGCGTGTTATACCCAAAAACGCCATTTGGAAAATAATGACTTTAAAGTTTCGGAAACGCCGATTCAGCTATTGCGCGGGTATAATTCTAAAAGCCAAAACTTCTGTTCTAATGGGAATTTCAAGGAAACAATTATATCAAAATATTCAGAAAAGATAGGAGTTTAACATCACAAAAAATTAAAATTTCTTAAATTTTGAAACTTTAAGAGTCCTGCGACCACTTAATCCTTTCCGGCACGGAGTAATTCTATTTATAAATTTATGAAATAATGAACTGACACCAGAATTTATAAACGAATTTATTAGAAAATGCAAACTTGCTTATTTTCACGTACATGATAAAAGTAAAATTTTAATTAAATATTCTTGGTGCCATTTGTATGTTTTGGAATTAAAATTAGGCGTCCGTTTTTTAACCCTCCGACTGTCTTGGAAAAGGGCAAAATTGTAATGTTGTTTTCTCTGCATTTTGTTTTAAATTCTTAAAAAAAAAATTATTCTTTGAACATTTTATAAAAAAAATTAATTACGAACATGAATGCAATCCTTGGAAGTATTAATCATTGTTCAATGATTTAAAAATACTTTAAATCAATAGAATTATATAACTTTAAATATTGCTTGTATTGCAGTGAAACCTGGAGCTTAGTGAACGTATTAACACGGGCTTGTCAGTCAGGGGGTTAAGGGCATCGCCCTCGAAATATTTAATTAGAATGAATCGCATAAATACTGTAAGATTCGCGATAGTTTGCATTGATTGTATCTCTCAATACGCCTCGATTGACTTTAAAAGTTAATTAAACACCTATCTGGAAAAACGCGGCACTGACCAAGGCGGCGTTGCAACTTTGAGACCTCAATTCGAAGCGCGCTTATCACAATGCCAAATTTAAACTTTGAACAAAGGTTTTGTTTTAGATACACTGTAGAAATAAAGGTTATTACTATGCTGAATTTAGTTTCATGAAATGCCAAATGAAGTTTAACCATGCACTGCCTTTATTTTCAGTACCGAATTAAGTTCATCATAAACAGATTAGGATAATAATAAAAAAAGAGTTATACGAATAGCTATATTTGATATTGTTCCATATATCTCTTTGAACTTTCATGGTATACCCGATTACGCTTTTCTAATATATACAGTTATACCCAACCCTACGTTATATAGTTTTTTAAAAAGTCTTAGTATTCTTTTAACAACTTTTTTTTTTATGCAATTACAAATTCATATATTTATTCTACGGAACCCTTTGATGGCGAGTAATCCTCGCAGTTGACCGTTTATTCTAGGAATTACGCGGAGCCGGGCCTGTCCAATTGAGTTTTTGTATAGGACGTGCCAGCCTTAGGCCTAACTTGTAAATTTTATATCACGGTGTGAGTAGGGCCACGATTTTAGATTTTATATGATGCGAGATCTCGCATTCCATATCTATGCGAGAACGTGTAACTTTTATACCAGGGCGTGCCGAAAAAAAAAATGCTACTGTTCGGGGAGAGAATTGAAATTTCCGCTCGTACAGACCAATATTTATTTTTACCACATTGCAAGTAGATTTAAGTATTCATTCTACCAATATTTCCAAATAATATTCTTCCAAAAAGTTTTAAAAAAAAGTTGTTAGGTTTTTAGACCATATGTCCTATAAAGATTGTTTGTTGGAAAAAGTGGTAGAAAAAACAGTAAAAAATAGTCGCCTATCGTAATCCTGTATTATGTGTCACTTTAATTAAAATAATGTATTTCATATTTACTCGTATATAACTTACCTGAATATGCGTAGTAAAGCATGAAGAAATGTGCTTTATTTTTTAAGAAACTTGAGTAGGGCATCTTTTATTCATTTTTCAATTCTGATAAAAATAAAAGGTAAAAAACATAATAAATATGGTAACTAGTATAATAAATTTTGTTGTGAATTTCTTTTTAAAAGAAATATTTTTGAATAAAACTATACAATAGTCACAGTGATTCAGACGAAAATTTTATATTCGTAATATTTGCAGTAAATATTTATGGCACTATTTTGTATATATCTGTAATTACATGAATCTTTAAAAATAGTTATTTTTCATAGTGTTCAGCGAAATCTGTCATGAGAAAACTAAACGTTCATGAGGAATATATGATTTCTCATATATTTTATGAGAAAATATTTGACTGCACAGTATTTTGTCGATTAACGGATAATATGCATTATGAATTATTTTTTTAATCGTTTTTCTATGTTTTATAATTTTTAACTTTTATAGACTGTTTTTCTATCTTTTTTTCTAATTATTTGTATATATATTTTTTAATTAATAGGGGGGAAATGTACATTTCTTTGACTTTGCGTTTGATAAAGAACAATAATTAAAAAAATAATTCCATACCAAATATATTACTCGCTAATTAACACTAAATTATACGATTAAATCTCGACATCCTAAACAAAAGCTCTCATTTCAGTTATGAATATTTTACAAAGGAATGAACGACAAATAATAATAATAATAATAATAATAATAATCATTAGAAAATGGTTATATAAGTAAAATAAAATCATTGTAAATTAAATGAATTGTTTGTATTTATATAAATCTCATCCCAAGGCTCAGATTACAGAGAAGTTTTCCTAACAATCACGTTAATGAATTAATACTAATATCTAATTGCCACGATGAAATTAATTTAAATAATTGTATTGGAGGTTATGAATATAAATAGCATTTTATGCTAAATCTTTAATTCAAAATATTACATGCATTTATCATTGCATTTATTTTATATTTTTATTTGCAATTTTTAAGCGCTAATTAAAATAGCAGTAATTGGTTAAATATCCGTTAGTTATATTCACCAAAAAATACTTTATATCATTTTTATTAATCTGAGTTAAATTAATACAACTTTTAAAACCATATAATACTCATATTTGCGTTATAATAAAGCAGTTTTTGATACTAATGATTAATGATTAAATGGTTTTAACTATCGCCCAAACTAACTGGCTAATTATGCTGTATGTAAATAGTAAATCTATTCAATAATGCTCTATGAAGGGACGACAATAGCTATTTTAATAGATCAACAGATACTGTTTTGACACAACACGGGTATGTATTTAAAGCATGTTAAGGTTAATTAATTATGTAAAAATTACCCTACTTTTATAAACTGTTTATAATAAATGCATTGTTAATAACTGTCTAAACGCTCCCGTGTTTATGTAACAAAGAATTCATGATTTATTTTACGCATTTGTTATAGTTGAAATTATTAAAATAATCATGGTTGAAAATTTAATATTTATTTCCTTTTTTGATTATTATTATTATTATTAATTATATTGAAATTCTGTTGAACTGAGGGAGACATATATCCATCTTTAAGGTTTTCAATATATACCAATGTAATATAAGGAGTATTGTTTTTTAGGCATCGACCAGTTTTAGGCACAATATTATAAAAGTGCCTTATTCCGAGGAGATAATTAAAAGAATAATACCCGGAAAATTTTTACTACTGAAAAAAAATATAATAAAATCATTTATAGCCAATCAGCCTAATTGATGACAGTAAAGAACGAGCAATCTACATATCCAAAGTACAGTCGTGGAAAAAGAAAAAGTAAACACCCCCTACTAACTCTGCAAAAAAATTATCATAGGAAAAAGTTACTGGTACTACACGATTGTAAATAAAGCCGACCTTTTATTGATGAATATAAAATTTGCTTAGATGCCCCTCTGCGTATTAAAACAAACCATAACTTTATTTTTTTCTCAATAGCAGTACACAATTTTGACAGCATAAATAAACTCTACACCTTTCAATTAGCGTAAAAACAATTTTTTTATGCAATTCGTACGATAAGTTTCTGAGAAATTAATTATTTTAAAACGAGCGTAATTTAGAGGCTGTATCCAAATTGAAGTTCGGTACTCGATTATTGACCGAGAGAGTTCCCTTCTTGATAAAGGCATCTTAAGCGCAACTCAAGCAGTCATTGAAGACTGCTATATTACAGGATAGCATAAGAAAGTTCAAAATATCAAATCACTACTATCATAGCCGGCCCCTTAAACCAGCATTTTGCCGTTTTTTAAGCATAAATTGAAAACTACTTGGAAGAAAAATGTGAAATTCTGGATTTACATAAAGCAGTACTTAGTAAATCTAAATTCATCAAAAAAATTGTAGGTTGCAATTCATAACGTTTTCGAATAGTAATTTCATAATTCATATCATAAAATTATAAAATTTGTAAATTCAACGTTTTCATGTTTGGGTATTTTAGTATTATTTCTACACAAAAAATTAGCACATTTGGAGTATAATTTAAGGAGATATTAAAGAAAATATGAAAATGTAATTTAATATTAGAAGCACTAAATTTTGAATGTTTATAATTCAAGAACTTATCATTCAAATGACTTCAAATTTGGTGACTAGGCGAATTTTGAATCGGATATTTGAACTATCTTGTTAAAATTAGGTATTGCCTTAAAAAAAAATGAAATTTGGTTCATTTTAATATTTAGATGGCCCCTAAGCAAATTTTATATACATCATTTAAACGTAGACTTTATTTCCAATCGTTCGGTACCAGTAACTGTCTTCTACGATAATTTGTTGAGGAGTTAGTAGGAGGTGTTTACTTTTTCTTCCACGACTGTACTTAAATTGTAGCCATGGTGCTGACAAAGAAGTCCCCGTAAGCGCATACTCAGAAAAATTTGACAAAATTAGGGAATGTTCTTCTCGGGACGATATAAATGTTTATTTAAAAACACTTCGATAAAGCGCCCATAAAAAATAATGAAAATTTCGTTGTCTCGTCGATTTATAGCTGGTTGGCGACACAGTGAAATAAAATAAATACACTTTAACATTAAATGTACTCTTTAAGAAAATACTTTTATACTCTACATATTGAACTAGATTAAATATATATTGCTTCAATAAATACAGTTTTATAGCTACGGGTTTATAATATGCATTTATATGTATATAAGATGAAATTTAATGATCGTTTAACGACGGTTTAGAACACAATTTAAATTGATTAAAATTGCTTCAAAATCAAAATTATCGTCCGATTCTCAGCCCCATAAATTTATATTTCCATATTGTTCATGTGGGAGAGAAAAAGAGAATAGCATTGTTGCCATAAAAGGATCGACTTAATCAATATCGAAATGTATAAGGTGAGATTTCTTAATCGGGTATTTATTTAAAAAAAAAGTCCTTCCGGCCAGTGCCGGGAGGAAGAGGTAGCTTTCATAATCCTTATTTAAAAAAAGCCAAATTATATCATTCAAACACACGAGGCTCAATTTAGTGGAAACCGAATATAGGAGATTCAATACTAATTTTTATCAATATAATGAATGAGAATTTCGTGAAATTAGTCAGCTTTATCCAAGCTGCTTTTCTTTAAAGTAACATATATTTGGCTGCCAAATTCGGCAATTTCTTAAAGTGCCTGTCATTTTAAGACAACATGGTGGATGAGGCTAAGCAGTGAACTTGGTCGAGACCTTAGTAATTGCTGTGCACATGCTCACTCACATCGGAATCGGTTAATATATAGGAGTGCTGTCGCATGCAAAAAATCAGATTTTTCAAAATGTCACCCACAATAGAAATTGAAACTGCTATATCTGAGCCATTTTTTAAGGTAAAGACAAACAAAAAATGCTCCTGAATCCTTATATCAAGGTCAAATACTTAAGAAAGAAACCTTTTTCAATTTCTAATTTTTTTGCACCTCACTTTAAATATATATATATTTTTTAATTTAATGGTCGCCATTTTGAAACAAGATGGCTGATGAATCTAGCCAGCGAATTTGGTCGAGGTGTTGATGTATACTATCCACATGCCTTCTTACATCGAAATAGGCGAATACGTGTATTATCGCGTGACAAATACAAGATCGTTTCAAAATGTTAGCCATGCTAGAAATTCAAAGTGCTATAAATCAACCATTTTTTACGATATAAACAAAAGAACAAATTTTCAGAAACAAAAACTGCTCCGGAATCTTTGTATCAAGGCCAAACACATAAAAAAATCTTTTTCATTTTCCAATTGTTTAATACCTCATTTTGAATTTTAAATTTAATTTTTTTAAATGGCAACCCTTTTGAAACAAGATGGCGAATGAAGCTGGCCAACGAACTCGGTCGAGACATTGGTATGTACTATGTACAGACCAAGTTACATCCAAATAGGTTCATAATTACGCCTGTTATCGCGTAACAAAAATCAGGTCGTTTTAAAATGCCAGCCACAAGAGAAATTCAAAATGCTATTACTCAGCCATTTTTTTTAGATATAGACGAAAGAAAAATTGTTCCGGAATCTTTGTATTAAGGTAAAACACATACAAAAAAAATCTTTTTCACTTTCCAATTTTTTGTTATCTCATTTAAATTTTTTAATTTTTTAATTTTTTAAATGGCCGCCATTTTGAAACAAGATGGCGGATGAAGCCGACCAACGAACTCGGTCGAGATATTTGTATGTACTATGTACACACCAAGGTACATCCAAGTCGGTTCATAAATACGCCTGTTATTACGTGAGAAATATCAGGACGTTTCAAAATGTCAGCCACGCTAGAAATTCAAAATGCTATAACTCAGCCATTTCTTAAGATATAGACGAAACAAAAACTGCTCCCGAATCTTTTTATCAAGATCAAACACATAAGAAGAAAATATTTTTTCAATTTTTAATTTTTTTGTACCACATTTCAAATTTAAATTTTTCTTAAAAATTTAAATGGCCACCATTTTTAAACAAGATGGCGGATGAAGCTGGCCAACGAACCCGGTCGAGACATTGGTATGTACTATGTATAAATGAAGTTACATCCAAATCGGTTCGTAAATACGCCTTTTATCGCGTGACAAAATTCAGGACGTTTCAAAATGTCAGCCACGCTAGAAATTCAAAATGCTATAACTCAGCCATTTTTTAAGATATAGACGAAACAAATACTGCTCCGAAATTTTTGTATAAAGGTCAAAGACATAAGAAAAAATATTTTTCCATTTTCAATTTTTTGGTACCACATTTCAAATTTTAATTTTTAAGTTTTTAAATGGCCGCCATTTTGAAACAAAATGGCGGATGAAGCTGGCCAACGAACTCGGTCGAGAGATTGGTATGTACTATGTACACACTGAATTACATCCAAATCGGTTCATAAATACGCCTTTTATCGCGTGACAAAATTCAGGACGTTTCAAAATGTCAGCCACGCTAAAAATTCAAAATGCTATAACTCAGCCATTTTTTAAGTTATTGACGAAACAAAAACTGCTCCGGAATCTTTGTATAAAGGTAAAATACATAAGAAAAAAATATATTTCCATTTTTAATTTTTTGGTACCACATTTCAAGTTTTAAAAATTTTTAAAATTTTTAAATGGCCGCCATTTTGAAACAAAACGGCGGATGAAGCTGGCCAACGAACTCGGTCGAGACATTGGTATGTACTATGTACACACCGAATTACATCGAAATCGGTTCATAATTACGGGAGTTACAGTGTGACATAGGTCAGATATATATATATATATATATATATATCAATTTTGAACGGAGGGTGGTTTCGGGGTTTGGGGGTCATGATCGATGAAAATATACCAAAATTTTTTGAAATCGCTTTCCTCGGAACGGCTACAATAGGTAGCTTTTTTGTAAAGAAAGCTACCTAATACACTTAAAACTTATCAAAATGTGTAAAATTAAATAACTCCAACAAAAAAATAATGTGCACGTTCTATAAGCTTATAGAAAAAAAAATATAAAACTCTTTCATCATTTAAGTTTAGATTCTTGAAGTTCGCTTAACTGGCAATTTCCAGATGCATTAAAATTCCTTGCAGTTGGCGAGGAAAAGTATTGCTCGCCAAATCTCGATAAGCATTCGCCTTTAGCGTCACGCCAAATATTTGAAAGTTTATATATATATATATATCGTCATCATCAACCGTTTTCAATCCACTGCTGGATGTAGGTCTCCACCAACCAGATTTTTCCAATATTTCCAGTCTAGTGCTTTAGTCATCCAATTTAGACCGGCTACTTTTCTGATTTCATCACTCCATCTTACTTGAGGTTGTCTTCTTGGCCGTTTTACATCTCTGGGATCCCTCTGAAGGATGCTAGTGCCCCATCTATTGTATTGTCTTCTTGCAATGTGCCCAGCCCATTTCCAATTTAGCCGTTTAATTCTTTCAATGATGTCAAAATCTTTCGTCTGACTTCTTACCCAGGTTATTCTTTTTCTGCCTCTTCTAGTTATACCAAGCATACATCTTTCCATACTTATCTGTGTTGTTCGCAATCTTTGTATCATCCGTTTTGTTAGCGTCCATGTTTTTGCTGCATAAGTTAGCACAGGCAAAACACATTGGCCAAAAACCTTTTGTTTCAAACAAACAGGCATGCTACTCTTCAGAATAATATTGTTCTTCCCAAAAGCTTTCCATACATTTCTTATTATTCTATTGATTTCATTCATGATACTATTATCCGATGATATTTCCTGCCCAAGGTACACATAACTTTGAACTTCTTTAATTTCAGTGTTGTTGCAGATGATTTTTTTGTTTTGATGCAAATGAATAGAACATCACGTTAGACTTTTTCAAGTTTATTTTTAATCCCACATTAATACTAGCTTCTGCCAAACCTTTTAGCATATTTTCCAATTCTTCAGGACTGTTACTGAAAATTAGAATGTCGTCAGCAAATCGGAGCTGACTTAAATATTCCCCATTTATTCTAATCCCTTTGTTTTCCCAATTCAGCTTGTTGAAAATATTTTCTGAGAGAGCGGCAAAAAGCTTAGGCGAAAAGGTGTCTCCTTGTCCTACCCCTCTTCCAAGTTTGATCTTTGCTTTTCCTTTGTCCAAGGGTTGCTGTTGCTTTTTTGTAAATCTTCTTTATGATATAGATATAAGGTTTGTCCATACTAATGTCCTCCAGAGATTCTACTACTGCTGATGTGTAGACCTAATCAAATGCTTTTTCATAATCAATAAAGGGAAGGCAGAGAGCTAAATTATATTCCTTATGTTTTCCTATGAGTTCTCAACTTTTTGGATATCATCCATTGTGCTTGATCCACTTCGGGATCCACTTCTGCTTGTTCTCTAGGTTGAGCTGAGTCCAGAGCTGATTCAAATCTTGTCGTTAAAACTTTGTTGAAAATTTTCTAAATCACTGAGAGTAAGCTGATCGGATTTTTAATTTTTTTTCTTCTCCCCTTTCTTGTAAATTAGCACCATCACAGCTTAATTCCAATCTTTTGGTACATCTGACTTCTAGAGACATCTGGAAAACAATAAAGATAGCATTTTTGCAAATTATTTTCCTGCTTCTTTGATAAGGTCGATTGCGATTCCATCTTCGACAGGGCATTTACCTTTTTTTCATAAATCTAATAGCTTGTAAAACTTCGTCTGTCATCACTGGGATTATCGCTTCGGTTTCTGTTCAATTTTCTCGTGGATCACGCACGCTGATTTCCGTTAGATCTTCACATTTATATAGATCGTTATAGAATTTTTCGACAATGTGTACTATTGCTTTATTGATTTTGGTGATTGTTCCATATGCCCCCTTTAGTGCAAAAATACCTTTTCTTCCAACACATAGTTTGCGCCTAGCTGATTTTAAACATTTGTTATCTTCTAGAACTTTATTTACAAGATCACAGTTAAATTTTCTGATATCTCCTGTAACACATTTTCTTACCGTTTTACACACTTCAGCGAATTCAACTCTTGATTTAGGATCTTTTTTTTTTTTTTTTTCCTTTTAAATTCTGCATTTCTTCAGCAATCTTCTTGTTTCTTCTGTTATTTTCTTTGTCTGCTTTAATTGTGCATCTCCGGCTATCTTCTTTGCAAGTTCTAGTAGAGTATTGGTTAGTTTCTTGTTCACTATTGTAACATCTTGCTCTTTTACTAAAGTTGATTGAAGTACTTGGAAACGGTTTTTAAGTTCCAAATGGAATTCTTCTTTATGTTTCTGGAGATTTATTACATCGATTGATTTATTTGAGTGTTGCAAAAGCTTCATTCTTTCCACTTTAGTATTTAACAGCAGTTTCCATTTAACCAACCTGTCATCGTGCGCTGCATTGAAGTGACTGAGAACAATACAATCCTGAATAAGATGCTTTCTGTTTGTTAAGATGTAGCCGATTTCACTTGTTGAGCCATTTGCACAACGCCATGTCCATTTTCTTCGTGGCTTTTTCTTGAAAAACGAATTCATGATATACAACTCTTCATATTCTGAAAATTCTATCAATATGTTTCATCTTTCATTACGCAACCCATATCCATGATTTCCAACTGATAACTCACCTTTCGCTTTTTCTCCAATTCTAGAATTCCAGTCTCCCATTATTAATTTTATGTAGCATTTTCCCTTTTGATGCATTGAAGCTACTTCTTCATAGAAATCCTTAACTTCTTCATAAGTATAGCGTATTGTTGGTGCATAAACTTGGATAATTTGCAGCTTGTATCTTCTGGACACCTGTATTACTAAGCTTGCAACTCTGTCTGATGCATTATCATTTTCTACGATGTGATTCTTCCACCTTTTATGAATCAGAAATCCTACACAGCTTGTTCTTCCATCTTCTGTGCTCTGTAGTATAATACATGTAAGCTGACAAGATCTATTTTCTCTTCTTCTTTACTTCTTACTTCACATAATCCTAGGATGTCCCAGTTGATTCTTTCAAATTCTTCTTCAAGTTCCTGTAAACGATTTTCCAAAGAAAGGGATCGTCCAATATGCGTAGCCAAGGTTATCAACTTATGGGCAGCTAAGCCGAATGAATATATATATATATATATATATAATATGTATATATATGTATAAATAATAGATTTACTACTGAAATTCCGCTGCTAAATATGACCGATCCTTTATTGCATAGATAGGGTGACCCCGCCAGTAGTTGATACCCTTACAGTAGTTGATCAAATTTTTTAAATATCGCTTCATTTCAGGTGGAAATGAGTTTTACACGTGGCACTAGATATAATATCTTTGTTTGAATGTGTGAGCACCTGTTGTTTTCAGTGACCTGCTGTAAGAGAAGCCATTTTATGATTTTTTTTTATTAGAAATTGTAAAAATTTAGCTTTTGTTTAGTTGGGGACAATTACGGTAAGTTCATATAATCCACTTGAATCTTGCTTATTTCAAGTAATAGTTTTATATGAATTATTGTTAATCTCAGCCCAAACATGATGTTTTAAAGATTAATTTTTGAATTTTTGACAGATTTCTTTGTTTGATCAACTACTGGGGAAATGAAAATTAAAGAAACTATTTATTTATAATTTTGTTGCTATTTAATTTCAGCAGATTTCATTTTTGCCCACTATAGGACATTGATTAAGGGTTGTAGCAATCATGTTATTTTACTTCTAAAACTTAAAAAAGGAAAGAAATATAATAAAAACCCCGGAGCACCTTATTTGATCAATTACTGGCTCGGTCACCCTAAGTCATTTTGTTAGCATTTTTTCAAAATATTTTGAGTATCCGCTTAAAGGAGACCTTCCTTGTGAGTGAGAAATTCAATATTAAAGTTAAAAGGAAAAGTAGAATTAAATGGAATTTAAGAGTTCAAATTTTTAAGTACTTTTTAGATTTTGTTTGTTTTCTTCACTAAACAAATATTTTATTTATAGAAAATTATTATTATTTTTAAAGAGATATTTTTTCCCAGTAATATACTTTAGATTTAAGTTTTTTTTCATATGTATGTTTTTAACATGATATAACAAAATATACAAATAGAGCTCACAAAATATCTTAGACAATACTTATTTCTTTTTTGAAAAAAAAAAAAGTTTCCCCAATTTCAACCAAGATTAAATATTTTTTAAATACAATTTGAATTATCTTTATTTTTTCATTTATTCTAATATAGTAGCACATTTGTAAATATAGCTATCTAAAATTGAGATGTTCAAAAATGTGTCATACGAAAAAAAAAAAAATCTATATGTGAAATGTTGAGAAAAAAAAATAATCCATTAAATTATTATCGCAGATTCCTTTCTTTCAAAATAGGATTCCAGATTTACAATAAAGATAACTGTAATCGACATGTGAGGCATTCTCACAATCTTTTGACTTTTCTATATTTTTCTGCCTCTGAATAATAATTTTTATTTAAGTACATATTCTTGTTTTTTTTTTCTTATACTGTAAAACATCTCATTTGCATGACTGCATTGCAATATTAACGAGATAAATAAGTTTTGGGCGATGTTGGAGGTCCAAATATACCACGAAATTCCTATACCGTACCGTGTCCCTGATGCTGATTTTTAAATTATGAGCTGTCAGTATAAAATTGTCTCAATAAAAGTAATTCAATGTAATTTTTTTCGTGAAATTGGGATTATTCTTTTATACAAATGTGTAGCAAAAAAAAAAAAAAATAAATAAATAAATAAAATAAATAAATAAAAATAAAAAATAAAAATAAACTTCACACATTTTTAGGGTTCTTATTATTTCTTGAACTATGTCCCTGGGTTTTAGGTTCCTTACCGACCCTCTTACTAAACTTATACAGAAAACAACTTCAGATGCATCCACATCATATTTTTCAAGCTTTTTCTTGTGCAGATGTATGCTAGAGAAAGAATGGCTAAAATTTTTGACAGGAAATTTACTGCAGAAATCGAATCTGCATTTAAATATCTATTGCAAGCATCGTGACTTTATTGGTAGTCTAACCGTAATCTAACAGTCCACAAGGTTTATTTCTGCACTTTTCGAGGTAAATTATTATTATTATGATTATTTTAATTTAATCCAATGTAAATAAATGTTTCTAAAAATCCGTGACATTGTACCTATCACTTAGTCTTAACATGATTTGGCCTAAAAATATGTGATAATTTTCCTTACCGTCCCATCCTTACTATCCCTTTTTCCCCCTTACCGCCTCTTTTTTAACACCCCTTTCATACAATTTTATACAAAAATTTTGTACTGAAAATACTGCATTGTTATTATTTCTTATTTGAATCTCCTGTGGGTACTATGCAAATTCATTATAAGTAAAAAATTAGAAGAAAATAAAAAAGTTATAGCGGTAAAATGGTAAGTAAAATTAAACTCTTAAGTCTAACTTAAATCTCAGATAAATACAAAAAAATTCGCTGCTGACCATTTTTTCTTTATTTTGAATGATTAAGGAATTCCTCTATAAGTTTAAAACGTTATTTCATTAATGTTAATTTCACCATATTTTTATCCCTTAAAAGTCGGAAGATTGTGAGAATGCCCCATACATCTAAGTGTAAATCAAGTTTCAGAATAAGTAAAATTATCTCTGCCCCCTGCATAAAAAAGGTGTAAAGATCTTCCTGTAAACGGATTTTCATTCAATTTCCTTTGACTGCGAAAAATCAGTTGGTGTTAAGATATCCAATGTTTGTTTTCGTGTTTGATTAAAGAGGATCAGTTAAACATTTGAAAAGAAGCTAAAATAAAATGAATTAAGTGCACAGAGTCTTTGTCTCCCGGTATTTTAAAACAATTTCTATAACAATTGTCTAAGTGATGTGACTATAATCAACAATTCCGGGCGACCACTTTGCTTTTTATATTCCAGGTGCCATTTTGGTATTTTAATAGTAGCTAGGCACAGGAGATAAGTCGAAAAATATTATTCTATCGCCATAATTTTATCTATATTATAATAGTCCAAGTCATGTAACTGCCATAAACTATTGCGGTCTGATCCCTTCGCATTTCATATTAAAGTTTGGCACAGCTATTATATACGGCCCCATATTAGCACGATGTTTTTCAGACGCCAATTTGGGGAAAACATCAATAGCATAAGCAACAATATCCGGCTTACCATATCAATCAAAATAACGATACTTTGGCTCCAGTTTGGCTGACACATATGACATTGGCGTCAGAAAAAAATCGCGCCAATATAGGGCCGCATATGACATCAGTGCCGAAAGTTTTCCATTTTGATTAAAAATCAAATTTTTTTCGAATAAAACTACATAAAATTTGCCATGGTTACACAGAATTCTTGGTACTGTTATGCTAGCCAGGTGCAAATCTCGCCATTAGCTTTTTTTCAACTCGCCAGTTAGCATTTTTTTTTTTTTTACTTTTCGAGTGGTAAATTAAAACATTGCTTTGAAGTTGAATTTAAATGTTATGGTTTGTTGCAATATTTAATATTTGGCCAGATGTCATATACGCACCGTGTTTGGCGAGATTTTTTTAAAGAAAATTTGGCGAAAACCTCATTTTCGAATGCCAGTTACATATGTATTTTTGATACTACTTAGTTATCCCGTCGACCAAAAATTCTATCACCAAACTATAAGATTAAATGCCAATAATGGTTGATCGTAAATGCCACATTCAGTTGACTTTAAGAGAGTTACACGTGTTATATATTATACGTGTTATATTCCGTGTTATATTACCTGTTTTATATTATTTGTATATTTATTAATGTTGTACTATTTTATTTGTTGTTTCGTTATTTAAAATAAAAATTATGTTCATTTGTATAATTTGGCGAGTGATTTGGCGTTTTATATAATTTCGCGAAATTGATCGACGAATAACTAAGTAGTACCGTATTTTTTATTTGCTTTCTATTATTTTTAAAAGAAAATAACAAAAAAATAATTAATAACTATAGAACAAAAAAAAATTATATAATTTTTAAAAAATAAAATAAAATAAAATAAAAATGTATTATTAAATAAACAAAAATAGCCGTGTTACCATGTCAATCCAAATAATGCCATTTTGGCCCCAATTAGGTACCCCGATGCTTATATGACGTCTGTACCTAATATTAGGTACAGACATCATATACGTCTGTATACGAAAAATATTTTTCGTTTCGTTTTGTTAAAAAAAAAAAAAAAAAAAAAGAATTGGAAGCCATCAATTTTAAATGTTTCAGTTTTAAATGAAAGTTTTCTATTTTAAATAAAATACATGAAATGATTATATTTTAAATGAAATTAATGAAATACAAAAAAAATCTGACGGGAAAAATATTTGACAATTTATCTCCTGCGTCCCGCTAACATAAAAATACCGAGTTCTTTATTTCTTTTTGAGAATCTTTCAGTTTGGCGAAGATTGTTTAAGTAAATTGAATTGTGAATAAAAGTAACATGATACATTTCTTAGCATACATTTATTAAAGGCCAAACTGGTCGCCAAATTAGATTAAAATAATAACCTTTTCTAAAGTATGAAAAAATATCTGTTATAATTAAAATATGAGTTACCATCATTAGAGAAAAGTATTTAAAATTAGAAAAAAAATTAACATGTCGAAAACTAAGTCGATTTTAAAAATTCTAATACCAGTTTTGAACTCCGCGGATCAATACGGACATTTGGTGTTAATTTCATCGTAAAGTATTGTATATTTTAGGAGAAATCGCCGTGAAACATAATAAGTTGTTTAATTAGTCGTTTCATGGAATTGTTTCATTTCAGTCATTTCATAATATCGTTTCATAAATTCGTTTCATTAGGAGTTTATATATATAGGGTAGGTTTATTTTTCGTCTTTCTTTGAAAAAAAAAATGTTATTTACTGTTAAATTAATCACATACTCAATCAACAGAAATATTTTATTCTGAACTAAGTCGTTTAAAATGTAATTTTGAACTGTAATAATTATATATATATATATATATATATATATATATATACATGTATATAAGGGAGACCGGGGCTAGTAGGCGCAGTTTTTAGTTATTGATTTTTACTAATTATTTGTTTACGTTTTTTATGAAACTTTAACTGTACTTTTAAAGAACATGCATTGGGCTATAAATACCCGGAGTTTTGAGTATGTATCTTTTGTAGTTTATGTTTAGCGGAAGCCAAAAGTAAAAGAAAAATTGTGCGCCAACCTACCCCGTCACGGGGCAAATTGCCTATACCTATGGGGTAAGTTGGCACACGCTTTATAAAAATTTAAGTGAAGCTCAAATAAGACACGTAGTTAAGCGAAATCAATTTCATTATTACCAGTAAGTTTAAACGAAGGTGTTATAGCCGTACAATATCAATTCTAATTTATACAGAGATAAAAATAATGAATAAAACGTTAACGTTGAGTAACTTTTATTCTACTATATCATCATCAGAGTTACAGCTGTCACAAATAAAAAATCAAGTGTCTCCGTTTGGGCAAGCCTCGTGTAACCAAAATCTTGCATCGCAACCACTTTTCTCGTTCTTTGCTGTTTTTCAAGCTACCAACGCACACCAAAAATCGGGCCAACTTGCCCCGTGTTCAATGCGCCTACTAGCCCCATAATAAATTTATTAACAAAAGGGACACGTAATCCTCTAAACATAAATAATCTAAGTAAATCACATATGGGGTAGGTACAGTAAATCATACACTAAGAAAAACTGTACAAGTTAAAACGCAATTATTAAGATAAGTATTAGAAATTTGAAAAAGAATGAAGCAACAAAAAATTACTTATGAATGCAAGAAACAGAAAAATCGTAATAAATGTTCACTGCACGTAGGTAACTCTGCGAAACTATAATGAGGATTGTAAAAAGCAATAAGAAAGGTACTCTTTGAGTGGTTGCGCAACCAGTCCACAAACAGGCGATATATGAGGACTGCGCCTACTTACCCCTGTAGCCAACTAGCCCCAGTCTTCCCTATATATATATATATATATATACACATGGTGTTCACAAAGTTCAAAGTTCAAAGTCGGATAATACAAAATTTATTAAATACTTGGGTAATGCTATTTTCGATCTTATGAATCCATCTCTTGAATCGTTATCACAGACAGAGCAGATGTTTCAACAATGAAACCGACGAAATGCTCAAATTTTTCCAAAGAATTTAGTTTAACTCCTCTTTTCAAAGGCCTTTTAATATTAGGATATTTTTTATGATACTGTCTTATCTTATAAAATAATTGTTGTTCTCTTACATTAGGAATTGAACTTTCTTCCCATATGTGTTTGAGATCTTTCAGTAATGACAAACACACATGAGCTGCACCCACCAGTCTCCTGTTTCTGTATTTTATTAAAAGTTCTTGCTGTGTATTTAAATAATGTCGTACAACGTCCGCGTAGTTCGGTAGCAAATTATGTTTAAAAAATTCTGGAGCACCAAACACAGGGTACAAGTCATTGACCGCGTCCGAGGCATTTCTTTACGTACTACCTAACATGAAATCGAGATGATAACAAAATTAACTAGTAAATCTGCAGATCAAGAGCTTCAACGTTAGATCTTAAAGTGAATGCCTTTTAATCTCTTATTGCATAATATTCAGCATCCCACAATCCGCATTTTACTTATTTAATAATATAAGTATTTAGAAACATTTAAAATTCTTGGAAGGGTTCGAGAATTAGAAGCATTAAATTTTACACAGTGTGACAATGGTTTTCTGAAATTATGGTGAATTGCTTATTCAGGTAATTTTTTAGATTAAAAAATATATTTCCCCAGGGGAGCTCTACCGACTGAACACATTCTCTTGTTAAATTCAAATTAATAATATCCTATTGATTGGGCGAATGGTTATAATGTATCTTGAATTTCGTTTTGCATTTGAATTTTCTTAGGATAAGCAACAGTTTCGACAAGGATTTTATGTTATCGTATAATGCAAATATCAACATTTATACTTAATATTTTTATATAATACTTATGTGATATTTATACCGAAATTAATATATTTAATTAATATTTAATTTAGGATCTAATATTTTTTTAATTTTTGTTTATGAAAAAAAGATTTGATGATCATTATATAATAGTTAGATGTAATATCTAGTCTAAATCTACCCTATATATATAAAATCCTAATGAATCGAATTTATAAAACAGAAGTATGAAACGGAAGTATGAATCGACTGATTAAGCAACTGATTATGTTTCACGGCGATTTCTCCTAAAATATGGAATACTTTGCGATGAAATTAACACCAAAAATCAATATTGATCCACAGATTTCAAAACTGGCATTAGAATTTTTAAATTCGAATTAGTTTTCGATATATTAATTTTTTTCTAATTTTATATACATTTTTCTAATGATGGCAACTCAAATTTTAATCAAAAAGATATTTTTTTCAGATTTTAGAAAAGGTTACAAACTAATTTGGCGAGAAGATTGGCCTCCCTTAAATGTATGCTAAGAAATGTATCATGTTACTTTTATTCATAATTCAATTTGTATTTCATTATCATTTTATTTAATACAAACAGAAACATTTAAAATAAATGGCTTTCACTTCTTTATTTTTTTTTAAACGAAATGAACAGAAAAATATTAGGCACAGATGTCATATACGCACCGGGGTACCTAATTGGCGCCAAAATGGCATTAGTTTGGTTGACATGGTAACCCGGATATTGCTGTTTATTTAATAATAAATGTTTATTTACTTTATTTTCTTTTTTTAAATTACATAAATTGTTTTGTTCTATAGTTAATTATATTTTTGGTTATTTTTCTTTAAAAATAATAGAAAATAATTAAAAAATACGGTACTACTGAGTAATTCCGTCGACCCATTTCGCCAAATTACATAAATCGCCAAACCACTCGCCAAATTATACCATTGAAACTTTTATGTAGTTTTATTCGAAAAATAAATTTGATTTTTTAATCAAATGGGAAAACTTTCGGCACAGATGTCATATACGGAACCATATTGGCGCGATTTTTTTCTGACGCCAATGTCATATACGCAACGGGTACTTAACTGGCGCCATAGTACCGTTATTTTGCTTGATTTGGTAAGCCGGATGTTGTTGTTTATGCTGTTGATGTTTTCCCCAAATTAGCGTCGGAAAAATATCGCTCCAATATGGGGCCGTATATGATATCTGAGCCAAACTTTCATATAAAAAGCGGAGGGATCAGTGCGTATTTATTTATGGCAGTTACATGCCTTGGACTATTATAATATAGATGAAATGATGGCGTTAGAATAATATTTGGCGACTTATCACCTGTACCTGGCTAACATTAAAGTATCAAAATGGCACCAGGAATATAAAAAGCGAAGTGGTTCGCCCGGAACTGTTGATGATGGCCACATGACTTAGGCTATTGTTATAGAATTTTTTTTTAAATACCGGGAGACAAAGACTCTGTACACTTAATTTATTTTTTGTAGCTTCTTTTCAAATGTTTAACTGATCCTCTGTAATCGCAACTGATTCGGCCTTAAATTTTTGAAATCAAAGGAAATTGAACGGAAACCCGTTTACAGGGAGATCTGAACAGCTTTTTTCAGTATAATTCCATCTTCTATAATATTTTTAAACCGATCAGATTAGCGTGTTTTTAGTTTCTGCGGTGTTTGAACGGGGGTTGGCGAGCATAGCTTGCAGGGGGCAGAGCCCCCTAGTAGAGGCTATAAAATTGAAGAAAAAAATCACTTACTCTCAATAAACTAAGGTTATAATGTGCTAAAATTGAAAAAAAGTACATTTAAAGGCATATAAATAAGCTTTAATAAACTGATTTCCATGTTTTGCATGCATAATCGGCGACTTTTAAAAGATAAATCTATATATATATATTTCTCTTACGTAGCGCTAAAAAAGGGCTGTATTTGTAGCTTGCTATTTGGCAACAGCCAAAGCGACGTTTGTCAGTAGTAGTTACGGTCACATGTCCCAACCCACTCAGCAAATCAAAATCCAGACAGGATCTCTCTTTTAACGCAAACCGTTTGAGCAATACATGAATGCTATTGGTCCGTTTTACGGTGACGTAGCTTTTTGATTGAAGGTTGTAGTTAGACACATGCGAAAACGTTTTGTTTACATTTCGATAGCGTGATACATAGCATATAGTTTTAAATTAATTTAAGCCGTGATTTTCAATACTATAGGCAAAATGAAAGGAGAAGGACCCCATCTGACACTAACATGCCATTTAAATTTAAACCGCGTCAATTTCCTGTTCGCTTAGCTTTCTCAAGGATGATCAACAAGTCACAGCTCCAAACTTTTGATAAATGCATTTTTATTTATATTTTCAACAAAATTTTCAATTACTTTTTTATGAATTAAAATATTTGTAAATTTCATATGTTGCTTGCACGGATCTCATAGCGGCCCAACTAAAAATAATTTTTATTGTGTTTTCACTAAGGTTTTTAGTTTATTCTGTTTCAAAGGGACTTTTTTATTTACATTTTCAACAGTTTTCCATTACTTTTTTATGCAATAAAAACATTTGTAAATTTATTATGTTGTAATGATTTACGATAGCACTCATTCTGGCTAGAGTTGACATAAATAATGGCGAGCTAGCGAAGCGAGCTGGGATCGCGTAGCGATCAAAAATGAATTGCGTAGCATTTCGTGGGGGTTGGCGAGCGTTATCGAGCATGGGGCTGATCCCCCTAGTATTTATAAAAAAGAATATTCCGTAGAATTTTTAAAAATAAGTGTTGTAGAATAAAAATCGCGAGATTTTAAGTGTAATGAAAGCATGTTCCCCAATATCGCTGGACGTCAATTATTTCATTCTATTGTTTTTAATATTGCAAAGTATCGCCAGTCATGTTCACAGATCAGTTTATTAAAAAACATTTTTATACCTTGCACTTCTTCTCCCATTTAGCATGTTAAGACTTTAGTTTAAATACATCATGGACTCGATAGCTATAACATACAAAAATCACCAAGAATAGGCATATTTGGAGACTTTTAAAACTACTGAAAATTCTTCAACACAGAGTCCACTGCTAATTGCCTAAATCGCATCTACTTCTCGCTGTAGAAAATTTCTTCGTAATAGGCTTTTTATAGTATCTACATTAAATTTATAAATGTAACGTTACTAACATCGTTAATGTTTTACGCAAAGCTATATTGCACACCAAATTATTAAAGATTAATTAATTTTTTATTTCTCTCAGCCAGACGTTCTGATTAATTTTTCGTAATCGGGATTATTTAAATGATTTTTGTTTATAGGCTACTAGCAAACCCCGCGGCTTTGCTCGCGTAATATATGAAATACGTCAAGTGATCTTTATATGTCTAATTTTTATTAAAGGAAATTATACTTTTAGGAATAATTCAAAAATTACTATTTAAGAGAGAGTTTGACTAAACTTCATTATTACACTGCATTAGGCAGAAATTAGACTTAAATTAATAAAAAGAAATAAAACTAAATAAATGATAATTTAGAAAATATTTTGAAACTTTTATGCTCAATTAATACGCTTATCAGTATTCATTTGAAGTTTTGAATTTTTTAGAAACCATCTTCTTGCATCTTAAAATTAATCATCATGTCAAATTCCAAGTCCTAATACCTCCCTCAACATAAAGGGCTATGTTTAAATAGGAACTGTCACCATTAATTTGCCAACAATAATTTTGAAATCGGTTTGTTATTTCCTAATATTCCACAGAAACGTAATTTAGAAAGTTTTAATGGCCTTTTCTAGAACGTTCGTTGTTCCTGTGAACCCCAGGTGGTAGAATCACCCGCATAAAATATAGCCTGTGTATAATCAGAGATTGTTACCATTGATTCGCTATTATTACCTTTATAATGGGTTTATATTCCCTGAAATTACATAGAAATCGTAATTTAAGACATTTTTAGAACGCTTTTCGCACCTCCTCTTCGCTTCAGCTCTTTTTAATTTGAATTTATTTTCTACAGTCCTTGGAGGGCATTTATATTTTGATCGGTTTAATATTTCCTGAGATTGCATAGAAATCGTAATTAGGACTTTTTTATTGATATTTTATAAGTAACAACCTTGCCATATTTAAAGTTTCTAACCTCTTCAGCATCACAGAAATAGCAATTTAGAAAGTTTTTTGCTCCTGCAAAACTCTGGTAGTAGTAGCACAGACAAACAAAATATAGCTTACGTTTGAGCAGGTCTATCACCAACAATTTGTCACGATTATTTTTTAATCGGTTTGGTATTTGATAAGATTGCTAAAAAATTGTAATTTAGAACGTTTTTAGAACGCTTTTCGCTCACTTCATCCATTTAAATTTGGAATTTTCTTTCGACTGTTCTTAGAAAGCAGTTGCATCTTGTAAGTAAATACCATGCCAAATTTCAAAATGTTAGACCCCCTCAGTTATGGAAAAAACGCAAATTAGAACATGTTTTGCTTTTGCACCCCCACATGATAGTGACAGCAACATAAAATATAGAATATGTTGGAGCAGGGACTGTCACCATCAATTTGCAACCATTACTTTTGAAATAGGATTGGTATTTCCTGAAATTGCGTAGAAATCGCAATTTAGAACGTTTTTACAACGTTTTTAGAACGCTTTTCGCTCATTTTCATCCTTTTTTAATTTTCCATATTTTCGAAACTGTTCTTAAAGATCATATATATCTAATAAATATGTACCTTGCCTAATTACAAGTTGCTATACCCTACCGATCACTAAAATCGAAATTTAGAAAGTTTGATAGTGACACTTACCAGAAATAGCCTCTATGTTAGAACAGAGGCTGTCAGCATCAATTTTCCTACCATTACTTTCGAATCAGTTTGATTCTTCCTGAGATTGCTGAAAAATCGGCATTTTGAACGTTTTTAGAACGCTTTTCGCGCATTTTCACCCCTTAAAATTTTAAAATTTTAAAGAAATGTTCTTAGAGATCGTTTATATCTAATAACTGTATTCCATGCAAAATTTCATGAATCTAGGTCCTTCCATAATTCAAAAATCCCATTTTTAGAACGTTTTTAGTTTCTGCATCTCCACTGGGGTAGTGGAAACATACACAAAATATAGCTTGGAGTATGAGCTGTCACGATCATTTTTATACCATTGTATTTGAAATCTGTTCAGTACTTGCTGACATTACATAGAAATTGCAATTTAGAATGTTTTTTACAACGCTTTATGTGCATTTTCACCCTTTTTAAATTTCGATTTTTTTTAGGAAATGTTCTTGGATATTATTTATATCTTATAAGTAACTACCATTCAAAATTTCATGATTCTAGACCCTTCTATAACACAAAACCGCAATTTAGAACGTTTTTGCTCTTTCACCCATTTGGGGTAAGGTCACCGACATAAAACATAGCCCATGTTATAGCAAGGGTTGTCACCATCATTTTGACACCATTGTTTTTTAAATCGGTTTGATATTTTATGAGATTGGGTAGAAACCACCATTTAGACTGTTTTTTAGAACGCTTTTCACGCATTTTCACCTTATTTAAATTTCGAATTTTTTAAGAACTATTCTTAGAAATAATTTATATCTAATAAGTAACTAATATTTCAAATGTCATATTTCTAGGCCCTTCCGTAAAGAAAAAATTGCATTTTTAGAACGTTTCTTGCTCCTGCATCTCCTTTGGGGTAGTGACACCGACATAAAATATAGCGTATCTTGGAGCAAGCGTTACCACCATCATTTTGACACCATTATTTTTTAAATCGGTTTCGTATTTCTTGAGATTGTGTAGAAACCACCATTTAGAACGTTTTTTAGAACGCTTTTTGTGCATTTTCAACCCTTTTAAATTTCGAATTTTTTAAGAACTGTTCTTAGAAATACTTTATATCTAATAAGTAACTAATATTTCCAATTTCATATTTCTACGCCATTCAGTATCGCGAAAACCGTAATTTAGACCGTTTTTTGCTTCTGCAACCCCTTTGGGGTAGTCGCACCGACATAAAATATAGCCTATTTTGGAGCAAGGGTTAACACCATCATTTTCACACCATTGTTTTTTAAATCGGTTTGGTGTTTCCTGACATTGTGCAGAAACCGCCATTTAGAACGTTTTTTAGATTGCTTTTTGTGCTTTTTCACCTCTTTTATATTTCGAATTGTTTGGAAAATGTTCTTAGATATCGTTTATATCTTACAAGTAATTACTATTCCAAATTTCATGATTCTAGGCCCTTCCGTAAAACAAAAACTGCATTTTTAGAACGTTTTTTCCTCCTGCACCCCTTTGGGGTAGTAGCACAGACATAAAATATAGCCTGTGTTCTAAGTTGGGCTAACACTTTCATTTTGATACCTTAACTTTTGCAATCGGCTCTGTAGCTCCAGAGATTACCTCTAACATACAAAAAATTTTTACTTCTTTATAATATTAGTATAGATAAAATGCAGTCGCTATCGGTAACAGAAAAAAGAAAAAAAAATGAAATATGTATCATGTCAAATAAGTAAAATTATAGAACAAAATCTTTTATATTATTGTAAATCAAGTATAAAGTTCCACTAAAATTCATATACTTACCGTAATTTCCGGCGTATAATCTGCGGATCAAATAATTCAGTTTGGACCTATTAATTTCATTTAGTTCTTTAAGCCAAATATTTCCTGCGATTTAAAAAGCTACATTTTATTTAAAAGATTTTCTGGGTCGAAAAATGTTTGTTTGATCCGCGGATTATACGGCGGAAATTACGATAATTTTAAAAATCCGACAGATATATTGACAAAATCCCAGAATAATAGAAATAATTTAAAACCCTTATTTGGTAATTTCAGGATCCGGAATTTATCATTTAAATGCATTAATCAAACACGCAATTTTCTTTCAACAAATGAAAATTTGAAAATCGTCTGAACTGCAATAGAAAACCATTATGGAGCAATTAAAATGTACTATATATTCCGAACGAATAAACCAAATTTAAACAAAAACTATACAACTAAATCCAGGGACCTCACCAACATGTCTCCTTAATGTCAAGCTAATTGGATGACTTTTACGGCAGTTATCGCAGAACAGACAGACGGACCAACAAACAAACGGAAACCAAAATCTTTTAGTGTCCATGCAGTAAGCCATGACTGACGTTTCGGCAAATATACTTGAAAGAAAAAGACACAACATAAAATACATAATAAACGTAATGTAAACTAAACTAGTAAATCTGCAGATCAGGAGCCTCAACGTCAGCTCTGCAAGTCACTGTCTTTAAACGCAGTTTTGGGTAATATTCAACTCCCTGCAAACCGCAATTTAAAGTTTTCTAATTACGTAATTATTTATAAGAATAAAAAATACGAAATTTTCAGACAGTAGAAGCGTTAATTTAAAAACGTTATGTAAGGAAATTCTGAAATTTTTATGAGCAGATAATTCTGGTATTTTTTTACATAGTAAAGTAGATTTCTTCAGGAGGGCTCCGCAGCCCTGAACCCCCCGTGGTCTCATTAAATTTACATATGTAACTATTTAGTAATTGTGCTAGTGGTTATCGTAAATCTTCGTTCGATTTTTGCACTTCCGAGCCTTATTTTTTAGTACCAGTGACCAGAAGATAATTTACATTGGCGCAATTATATTAAATGTTTAGGTTTTATGAACGAAAAGTAATTTCCTTTTAAAAATAAAATAATTTTCATTCATATTTTATGAAATGAGGCTGCATTAGGAAGTAACACTCGTCAAAAAATATTTTTTCAGGCGATCTATTTAATGTTCGACTTTTAAGACTGAAAATATTTATTTACCGATACAATGACGTCAATTTCGACAGAGATAATTTTTCGGTGCAAAATTTTGACATTTGCTATCTATTTGCTTTTCAAAAGTTAGCAGTGTGTAGACGATAAAATGTGAGATATTGGTATTTTATTTTAATATTAAGAATTAATATCATAACACAAGGCCCTTTTATTTCAACCTCAAAGCATATAGGTTTTGTTTTTGATATATGAGGTCAAATTCACGTTCTTTTCGTATTTTCGTTGTATTTCCAATATGAAGACGTATATTCATGTCTATTGTTTATTTCATTTTCCTCTTGTACATGAAAATCTTACAAATCAAAATTAAATGTTTAGGGTAAATTATTATTTCGGGATCTGATTTTGTTGGCAACGGTAAAAAAAAATTGTTAAATTTGATAAAAGAAAAAAAATGTCAATTTATTTCTTATGAAAATAATGATTTTTTTTTTAATTTATAAGCAATATATTTGAATAAAATAAATAGAACATAGCCTGCCTTTATTTCTGGAGTAAAACCCATCTATATTTTTGTAAAGACAAAAAGGCATTAATTCATCCCTTTTTGACGTTCATGTGACTTCAAGCAATTACACATACTTTCACATCTAAGATATTTTTAGGTGTAGTTCCGTTGCTAGGCAACAGTTAAAAATGTGTACATTTAAAGAAAGTAAATTTGTAAAAATATTTTATATTATTTGAACGGATATATAAAAACCCTCCATAAGTTATACACCGAATTTAAAAACTCTGACAAATGTATAGAGAAAATTTCAAACTATTATGAATAATGTATGATTCCAATTAGGAAATTTTATGATCCATAATTTACCCTTTAAATCCTTCAATCATATGAGTCATTTCCTTTCAACAAATAAAAATGGAAAAATCGTCTGAATTGCCTCAGAAAAGCATTATTGTGCAAAATAAAATATTCTATATTTTCCGAACGAATGAAACAAATATAACAAAAAACTATACAGCTAATTACGGGTATATCACCAACATGCCACCTTAATTTCAAGCTAATCGCATGCTTTTTACGGGAGTTATCGCGGAACAGACAGACAAACAAACAAACTAACGGAAATCAAAAACTTTTCGTGTCTCCACAGTAAGCCTTCACTGACGTTTCGGCAATAATATATGCACAGACAGAAAACCAACTCAAAGAGAGAAAATAGTCGTACTCGCACTCACAAGGATCAAAGCATCAGCCGGAGTTCAAATGCGGTAAAAGAGATAGATCAATATAGTAGTATGCGAACGCGCATTGCGAATTTAAAGAGCGAATTCCTCAATTCCCAGTCTTACATTACCTGATAAAATTTTCATTTCTCATACAGTTTAATTTCAACCAAACGCGGTTACGAATCTGAGCTATTATACTTAAGGAATGTTTTGTGTTAGTTATGCGGGAAATTACGCGAAATTGCTCAAATTTAAATTTATTTGGGTAGCCAAAAGTTTTCTTTGATGTACCTGAGATTTTGCATTAAAAATAGACTTTGTAATAGGCAACATTTATATATATAGGCTTTATAAATTTCTAATTTAGTTTTTTCACTCTACCCTATTACACACATGTGTTTATTAATGAAAATATTCAGAATGATACGTACACGTCTTAAGTGAAAAATAACTACTAGCCAGAACTAGCGGCCAAAATAATTTCATCTGATAGTGTCTACTGAAAAAAAGTATTTTGTATTATACAAAGTACACATTATAATTTATATAAATATAATCCTTTTGAAATCAAAAGTCACCACACAAGTTTATGCAACAAAATTGGATCAAATCTCTAATTTACAGAACTATGATTATTTTCATCGTATTTTGCGTTTGAAACTATCTTAAAGTACATTTAGTCTGTTAAATATCTATTTGATTTTTTTCTGTTATGTTTTTATGTTCTATTCTGCATTATATATATTCTGTATTCTATTTATTTCTTCTATTATTCCCATGCAACTTTATACCGAATTTTGCAATTAATTTTATACTTAGGATACATAGTATAGATTTTAGATGCGTATATTTTTTAAGTACATTGAATTTGTTTATATTAATTCAGTAGAAATATTTTGTTTAGTTATTGTTCTTATACAATAAATAATAAAAATGTATTGTATTAATTGCGCAATTGAGATTTTAAGGGATCTTGTACCTTTTACACGCGTCGAAAATTAACTAAAAACTTCAAAGTTTGAATTAGTCTATCTTCAAAACCTTTTTATGTATAAACATGAAACTTTTGAAATTGATTAAAGAGATTGTACTTTGTAATATGCTACCATCAGAAATTTCTTAGCCTTTTACAGAATTTGTGTATTATTGAAATAAAAATAGGTCTTATTTTTACTCCGGAAGTGATTGCGCGCATGATATCTTGAGGAAGTATGCATGGATTGTCATGAAATTTGATAAAGATACTAAACAAATATGTGTGTTTAAAATGAACTACTTTTAAGTATTTACAATGGTAATATTTTTAGTTATAATTATTTTTATTCATTAATATATATATATATATATATATATATATATATATATATATATATATATATATATATAATATATATATATATAATATATATATATATATATAGATATATATATATATAATATATATATATATAGATATATATATATACAATAATATTTTTTCATATAGTTAAGGAAATAATTTTGGCCTAACAGTAGTTCATTTTAAACACACATATATGTTTAGTATCGTTACCAAATTTCATAACAATCCATAGATACATTCTTAAGATATCATGTACGCAATGACTTCTGGAGTAAAAATAAGAGCTATTTTGATTTCAGCAATAGACAAATTATGTAAAAGACTAATACATTTCTAATGACATTATATTACTAAGCACAATCTGTTTAATCAATATCCAAAATTTCATGTTTATACATAAAAAGTTTTTGAAGATAGACTAATTCAATCTTTGAAGTTTTTCGTTAAACTTCGTTGCGTTTAAAAGGTACAAGACCCCTTACTGAAAATTACAGATGCCTAAAAATATATTTATGCTGATGCTATACTAATATAAAAGCGTTATCAGCTTATTTATTTAGCGTTCTTAAATCTAATTTATATTTTTATAAATGGACAATAAACTGTGAAAGTAATATTAACCTAATCATTTCTCCTTTAATAAAACTAGGGGATCTTACCCGGGCTTCCCGGGTTAAAGAATATAGGTGAAAACATTTTTTTTTAAATTTAACACTAATAATTTTTTTATATGCAATTAATTTTTTAGATTGACTACTTACATTAAAAAAGCATTTTTTATATTGAAAATGCGAATTATACTATCAAATAAACTTTTGAAATTTATCAAAAGCTATATTTTCTTATTAGCTGCATGCTAAGAGTTATTTGCCAAGATTTTTCTACTTATGGCATCCTTTTATGTTCTGATAATTTCAAAGCTTATACATGTCTGGCAAATTTGTGTTTTATTTATATTATTTTATTTATTTATTCATAGGGAAGTTTTTTTAATGGATATTAGCCGTAAGAAAATGATGAACACTTTATTTTCTTTTAAGGGCAAACGGATTAATCTTTCGTAATCGAACTCCGCGAGATATAGATAAATTAAAAAATATTTCATGCTTTAAAATTGTTTTTAAAACCCTAGACAATCAGTAAACTGAGATGAGCTTTGCAAACAAATTTCATTTGAAAAAAAAATTTTTAGTGATCTAAAAATTTAAATTGTACGATTACAAATATGTTAGATTTGTGGTTTTTCCATATTATTCTTTTATTTGTTTATAAAAGAATCATTAATTTCGTTGATTTTTTTTCACAGATATGTTAGATTGGTGGTTTTTTTAATATTATTCTTTTATTTGTTTTTAAAGGAAGTATTAATTTCGTTATGCAAAAATAGTAAAAAAAAAAAAAAAAAATACGGAGAAATGTTTGTTGCTTTATGTGCAAAATGTTTATTGTTATTATTTATTGAAACCGGCACATGATAAAATAAACTTTAAAAAAATCATGCTTAAAAATTATTTCAGAAAATATAATGCATCAGTCAATGAATACAGTTTTTAAACAAATTGCATTTGAAAGTAACTTTTTTTCCCTATGCGACGAAAACTGAAAATGTATCATGGTCAGAAGATTAAAAAATTACAGTAGCGAAAATTTCAAGACCGAAATTTGATCGTGAAGTGTTGCCATTCGCAAAATGACGTCAGCGTAACGCACAGATACGTTTGTTCTTTATAATATAGATAGACACTTAATCAGTAAAATATAATAAAAATCAGTTATGAGGATGTGGTTATTAACTGAGGCTCTTATGCTTGGATATCCAGAATGAAAACAGCAATTTTCACATTCTCAAAATTTGAATACGCAATTTTTCTATCATATTCATTATCATTATCATCATCTATCATTAAAAAAAAAATTGTATTTTGTTTAATCATTTAAAAATCATTTTAACTCAAAACTTGAAGTCACGATTGTCAGCAATATCTTTTATGTGAACAGACGCACTCTTAACTTGAGATTCTAATCTCAATTCCGGAGAGTAAAAATTTCCGTAATTTATGTTTTTTAGACGCATTTGTGATAAAATAAGAATTTTATCTAAGAAAATAATCGTTTTCTTTTAAATATGACTTTATTTTCACTTAAATAAGCATTTTGCCTAGTGTCTGAAACTTAGTATCAGTACACATGCGGAAGGGAAAACGATATAGAAAATTTATGAGGAAAAATGCGTGTTTTTAAAAGCAGTATGTCATTTTCCGTTATTATGCCCCAAATATAATATTCTGCTCCAAATGGGATTTTGAGCCACTAAACCCTATACAAAAATTTTTATCAACAATTTTGAATTTTTATCAGAAAACAGTATGAATAAAGTTAGTAATACATCGTTATTTCTCTCTAGTCTGCAATAGTGAAAGCTATCTAATTTTCATCATTTTGAAGAAATTTCATAAAATCCTTTTTAAACTAAAATATAAAAGTGGAGGTATTAAAAAAAAAAAAAAAAAAAAAAAAAAAAAAAAAAAAAAAAAAAAAAAAAAACCCGATAACTCTCGATCACATATACAAAGGAAGAACTTTCAGTTTAAAAAATATATTAGTAAAATTGGTTCAGCAGAAAGATCAGGGCAGATGACTAAAGGACACACTTGTGTTTTAAATACATAGTATATAAAATTAGGAAAAATTAAATTAAGCAAATTATGTTATTTTGATAAAATTATAGTAGAATGTCCTAAAGAATAGCATTAAAATTTTATTATTCGAGAGAATTTTGGATAAAAACTTCTCGAACATGATATTATTTTAAACCACAAATTATTTGTTTGCTTGTCTAACTCGGCGAATCAAATCCATCCAGTCAAGAATCATCAATTTATGTAATATAAATCGCTATTATTTGCATGTCACCTCTTTTTTATAAAGACACTCTAAATTTTTGTAAAACATTACGCTTTATTAGTGCGTGATTTCGATTACATTATTTTCAAAATGAAGCATTTTCACCTGTGAAGAATTTCAAAGCAGCTGGGTTGTGAAAATGACGCACTTCTACGAAACATAATTCAGTTTTAAGAATTAAAATACACGCCTTTCTATAAAATGACGTCATTTGCATCCGCTAAAGCAATCCACTTTTCCAGTCTTAAACTTCGTCTATAGAAAAGTGTGCATATGACGTCATTACCACGAAATAACAGACAATATTCTTGACATAGCCCATATTTTAATTTCAACTTTTCTTTTTCAGATTTTATGAGAAAATGGCAACAAAAATATACAGTATCTACTATTTTTGACTATTTTCCGTTTACTTTCAATGACTTTCAATAGAAATGGAATACTTTTGTTGCCATGATAAGAAAAATGGTATTAAAAATTACAAAAAAATTAATATCTCAAAAATAAATTGAGATACAGCCTTCAAACAAATTGCATTTAAAATAGCATTTTTTTCTTTATACGACGGGGTAAAAATTTAAAATGTGAGATGTTTAGAAGTTTAAAAATTTGCAGTAGAGAAAATTGCAAAACCAAAATTTTATTTCAAATTTCTAAGTGTTGCCATTCGCAAAATGACGTATGCGTTACGCACAGATATGTTTGTCCTTTATAATATAGATATGAAAGAGTAACAAATAAATTTTTAAATCTTTAAAATAAATATAAATTGAAAGCCGGTGAGAAAAAAATAATAATTTTTGTTTTCCATTGTAAATTTTTACATATAAAAATAACATCCTGGCTTCTATAAATATATTTATTCACAAATATATATTTTACTAAAATAGCTTATTTTTTAAATTGGCAATGAAACAGAATAATTTCTACATTTAAATAATTATATTCTTTAATTTTTCAAGATTTAACATATTTTTATGGCTTCACATTTTCTCTCTTTCATTTTTTTTTTTTTTTTTTTTTTTTTTTTTAAACTTGCATTAGCAGCAACAATCCTACAATTTATTTAAAAATTATTCCAATCTGCCTCGACGTTTTCTAAATTTAAAGAAATCTTTTACAAGGATTTTTTTTATATTAAAGAATAAATTTGAAATAAATTCAAGAGATTTTACTAGATAGCTGCGTCAATTATTTTTAGAAAAACATTTCGAAATGAATAAATAGATTCTACTTCAAGTGATTGTATGACTTATCATTGGAAATAACATGCTAGAGAATGCAAGAATATAAATTATTTGAGGTTTCAGATAATAAAAGAGAAAAATAATTTTTGCTAAACTGCATTCACTTATTATTCAGGGATAAATTGTGGGAAAAAAGAACACATAAACCCTCCAGATATAAAAGATAAAGGAAGGTTTTTTTTTTTTTTTTTTTTTTTTTTTTTCCCGCCGTGAAAATGAGAAATTATACTTTAAGTAACGACATGATAAGTCGGATATATTTAATTTATTTTATTTTTGTACTAGCTGACCTGCCAGGCGTTGTTCGTGCCCGTGATGAGAGACCCTTAAATAAACTTCAAATTTGTATGATTTTATATCATAAACTCCTTAAACTAAAAAAATAATAATAAATAATAATAACTAAATAATAATAATAAAAAATAATAACTAAAATAAAACTTAAAATATGGATTTTTTGTTACTTTTAGCGCAGAAAAAAATATCGTGTCCAAAGTGACATGCGTTCGCCGATATTTTTGAAAAGGTTAAAATTCCTATTTTTAAAAACCAACTGAACCATCGACAGAAGAAGGTTTTGAGTTTGAGAAAATATATATTGCTATGCGGTACTACTAAAATAGATGCCTGAAGAGGCGTTGTTATAACGGGGAAAATTTTTTTCGGAAAAACGACCATATTTATTTTTTTTTTCAAATTGTTAACTGCGATATTATTTTGAATTGATTAAGGCAGGGAGAAGTAAGAATACGATATTTCAGAATATCTCTTTCTTTTTTAACTTTAATAATCGGTTTGGCTGATGTTAGTTAGTAAATAATGGCAAAATAACCTCCCCCCCCTCCCACGAAATTGCTTCTTTTCGACCTTATTCTCTGCCGATGCGTAAGTAACGCGTTTACGCATGCGCCAGCGCTTTTTCTGCTATATATATATATATATATATATATATATATATGTGTGTGTGTGTGTGTGTGTGTGTGTGTGTGTGTGCGTGCGTGTGCACGCGCGAGTACAGCACGATATTTCATTGCTTGTTTGTAAGTTGTAAAATTTAAAATGTTTGTATATAGTTATATTATAAAAGGGACATATATAAATTCAGGAACAATTGAAGAATGGAAAAGTGTACGCTAATTTAAAGACTTCGTAGATTATATGCAACGTTATGCATCGGAGATATGTGCGCAAATTGCCAAAAACACAAAGAATCGAATTAAAATTAAAAATCTAACAGTTGTTAATAATGACGTATGAGAAACACTCGGATATCGAATGAATTTGAAGTTCATAGAAAATTAATTAATTTGCATTATATGTGCATTAATATGTAACGTATATTACACAAGAAAATTAAGAATAAATTATACCAATTTTTAAGACTTTTTTTCCATAGTTTCTCTAAACACGGAATTTAATGTACAAATCTAGAATAATAATATAAAGAAGCAACTTTTTTTTCTTCGTTTGTTTGTGTATTTGTAGGGGCTAATCTCTGGGACTACCAAACAGATTTCAAAATAAATGGTGGAAAATTGGTGGTGACATCCCCTGCTCCAGCAGAGAATATATTTTATGTTGATGCCACTACTCCCAAGGGAGTGAAAGTGCAAAATACACACTAATTATGACATTTTTGTGTTACTGAAGCGCCTTGAAGCTTTAAATTTGGAATAGCAGTTACATATGGGATATAAATGCTCTATAATGACTGTCTGTTTCGAACAAAATAAAAATTGAAAATGGGTGAAAATGCGCGAAAAGCGTTCTAAAAACATTCTAAATTACGACTTCCATGAAACATCAGGAAATAACAAACAAAATTCAAAAGTGATGGTTATAAAATGATGTCGACAGTCCCTTATCTAACAAAGGCTATATTTTTTTCTCGGTGACACAACGACCGGTCAGTTACAAAAGCAAACCACGTTTTAAAATACCAATTTTGGTGATACTGAAGTGGGTAGAAACTTGAAATTCGCATGATAGATACATAAATTATGTAAATGCTCGCTTAGATTAGTCTAAAAAATTTTGAAATTTAAAAGGGGTGAAAATGCGCGAAATGCGTTCTAAAGTCGTTCTAAATTACGATATATATAGAATCTCAGAAAATACGGAACTTATTTCAAAAGGAATAATTGAAAATGGATGGTGATAGTCCCTTTTTCAACATGGACTATATTTTATGCCGGTGTCGCTGCCACCGATGAGTTGCAGGAGCAAGTTATGTTCTAAAACGACGTTTTTTGAGATACTGAGGGTGGTAGAAATACGAACTTTGGCATGGTAGATACTTATATTGTAATATATCATACACTTATACGTCTACTCACCAATACAATTGGAAACAAGACTCGTTAGACTAGGAAATTTTTTTCAGTCATCAACTGTCTAATGAACTGTCGATGTATAAAGTTTTGTTCTGTCAACCGTGCTGTCTACAACGGTGAGACAGTGGTCATAGGGCTGTAAAAGTCCATTTTATTGACGGCCTGTTAAACAGTTCGCACAGCTGACACTTCTTCATAATCAGTATTGAAATCTGAAGCAATATAATGAAGTGTTATACATCTACTTCGTTTAAGTATTCACGTCAATTGCCGAACGTGTCGTTCTTTCAAGGTCTTTTTTTCCGGCCGCAGCGCTGTCGAATATATGGCATTTTACCAGACACTTGATACAATGCACACTTTTGAAATGGTGGTGTGCGAACATCAAATTTGCATTGCTAAATCGGAGATGATATGTTCCAACTCATTATGAATAGACTATAACTTCCACTATATCAAAGTCATTTGAATCTTGATAACCTGCCTTTGTAGCAGCAGGAAAAGATCTAGCAGCTTCGATATACAACAGATGTCTTATTTTACTGCTGTCGATCGCTTCGCGTTACGCTTGTTGGTTGCATATCTCCGTTATTTTCAGACTCACGCCTGTACCAGTTGTCCTGTCTTTTTAGTTTGCTATACAGTGTGTCCACGTATAACCTGACCGACCTTTATTTTCGCAACCGTTGGTCCTAGATGCATACTTCCAATTACAAAAATGGTCAAAATTAGGTGCATGGTTAAGATGAAAAAAGTTTGAAGCGAAAAAACGATTTAGTAAAGAATTACATAATCTAAATTTTTATACGGTCCCCCGGTCCTATAAGTTATATTTAGTAAAATTTCCCTGTTACACTGGCAAGTGTGGCAAAAAAAGTCCCGTTATTCTACGATTAAAATTGATCGAGTAATAGCTGTTAAAAGTTGGAGTATATTTTTTGCTGTATATTAGGGGTCATTCACAAATTTAGTCAAAATATAATTTCGTCAGATATATTAAAGAAATGGTTGAGAGTAAAATTAGCATTGCAATATAAATTTGAAATCTTTAATCATTTTGACATATTACTGCAAAATATACAATTTGTACTGAACATTATAAAAGGATAAAAATAACAGATTTTTTGTTAAATGAAATGATGAAAAACAACAGCCTTAATTCTTTAGAAAATGATGCATATTTTAAAATGCTGATAGATGACTTTCAAATTTTGGGTTGTGGCATGTTTTTTAGCTTTTGAAAACTGATTCTTATGTATTTTTTAGCACTGAATCAGAAAAAGACCTTCATTTTAAACCGTCAGGAATTTTCCCAAATCGCAAATTTCAAAGTTAAAAATCTAAAAGTTAAAAATTGTTTCCCCCTCCCCTCCCAACCTCATCGGACCCCCGAGCTGTTTTGCTGTAAGAAACCCAGTATAAGCCAAAAAATCTAATACATTATTGAATTAAATAAAATCAATCTGAATAAAAAAGTCTTACATCTATTTTATAGTATCAGATTTTTCGCTATTTTTTAACCTAGAAATTTACAATTTGCGAAAAATCTTGACATGATGGTTAAAAGTGAAGGTAATTTTTTGATTAAGCGTTAAAAATTACATAAAATGTAATTATAAAAGTTAAAAAACACAACCATCGTAGGTTTATGTTATCTAATCTAAAACTCTTTCTTAAATACCTTGACGGTAATATATCCGAATTTTTTTGTGTTATCCTCTAATATAAGTATGTATAAGATGGTAAGAGTCGAAAATCATAATAATATTGCACTGTCATCAGATTTAAGTCAGTATGTAAAATTTAACTTTGAGCGGACATTTGAATGTAAGTTAAAGTTCGAGTACAAATTTTAAACTTGAAAGACGATCATTGCAAATTAAATAAAACGTTATGAAAATAACATAATTTTAGTTAAAAGAAATCATAACCTCCAATCCTTACAAAATAAAACATACGTTAAAATACAATTAATTTAACTAATCTGAAACTTAACTAATAAAAGTTAATCGTAATAATTGCACGATTTCTTTCAAAGCGCAGATACCTTGAAATAAGTTTAAATACTTTATACACGACCCCTGAAAGCATGGTTGAAATCATCTGTTTTGATATGCAAAAAAGTGGTATAAGTCATTCATTTTAAAGTTTCATAACTCGGTCAATTTTAATGTTAGTTAATGAGACTTTTTTTGTCTTAATTGTTAGTGTCACAGTAAATGTTTAGTAAATATCACTTATAGGACCGAGGGACCGTATAAAAATTTAAATTTCGTAATTTTATAATAAATGTTTTTCTTGACTCAAATCGCTTTAAAAATAATTATTTACCGTATTTAATCCATTTTTGTAATTGGAAGTATGCATCTAGGATCAACGGTTGCGAAAATAAAGGTTAGTCAGGTTATACGTGGACACACTGTATACACTACTGGCCACCCAAAATGCAACACCAAGAAAAACAAGAGATACCAAAGTCAAATTTATTTTAGGATTACACATAGTATCAGTGTTAGTCGATTTCAAAGACAACCTTCTTTGAAGTGAAGTAGACGGTAAAATCAGCAAGAACTGTTACCTCCACGTCTTTCAATAACCGCTACTACACACCGCGGCATAGAGTGAAAGAGGCTTTGGATGTGTTGTTGAGGAATGGTATCCCCCGCATTCTTCACACGTAGCCCAATTTCATCTTGGGTACTCGTGGTTACGGCATTCCGGGATAGGCATTCTCCAATCATTGACCAGACATCCTCGATGGGTGATAGATGTGGAGAAGAGGCAGGACAGGGTAACAATGGAATATGATGGACTAAGAAGAAAGCTTGAACATTGCGTGCAACATGTGGTCATGCATTGTTCTGGTGAAATGTGGCCGTAGCAAGCCCTGGAGGTAAGGGAGGAGAACAGACTGTAAAACCTCAGAGATATATTTCGCGGGCTGGTAAGTGTACCGTTAATGCATACTAGGAGGGTGCAGGAATTGAATCCAATACCCCCTTACACCATAATACCAGATGCAGAACCAGTATGATCATGCATAATACAGCAGTTGAGCAGCCTCACCCCACGGTGTCTCCAAACTCTAATTTGACCATCGTGATAACGCAGGCTGAAGTGTGATTCATTTGAAAACACAATGCTATGCCATTCGTATGTCCATCTCTGCCGTTCAGCTGACCATTGTAAACGCAAACGCCTGTGGTTTAATGCCAAATGCATGCCGATACATGGACGCCTAAGGCAGAAGTGTGATTCATTTGAAAACACAATGCTATGTCATTCGTATGTCCATCTCTGCCGTTCAGCGGACCATTGTAAACGCAAACGCCTGTGGTTTAATGCCAAATTCATGCCATGAAATGGACGCCTAGCGGACAATCCACTGTACTGCAAACGACTTCGAACTGTTCTTAGGGACGCCTGTTGTTGTGTTACAGACGGCATTCGTTCTGTTATGGTTGCGGATGTGGCAATGCGTTTCATCAGTACCATGCGCACAATATCCCTGCCTTCCAGTGGATTGGTGTGACGAGGCGGTTGCAATTGCTCCTGTTGGTCTGTCTTTCCCTCCTGCATCCACTGATTCCATATGCTCAGGATTGTTGCTTGGCTACGTCCGATAAGATGACCAATTTCTTAGAAGGATAATCCGCAATCTCTGTATGCAACGATTCTTCCGCGATCGAAATCAGAAACGTGCTCAATGGTTCTCGTGTTCTTCTGCGAGGCATACTGAATCTGTACACACAAAAAATCGCACGAGAAAACAATTCATTTTCTTCAAAACAACAATATTTCTTTCCCTAAAATACACATTGTAAGGGGCGCTGCAGTTGCCCATGATGTGTGCAAGCGCTGAATTTGTAATAATTTGCATATCCTACCGAGGTGTATACTTGGTGTAAATTTTACGCTGTTTGGTTGATCAATTCATGGTGTTGCATTTGGGAAGGCCAGCAGTGTATATATTGAGGAATTCAAGAGCTAATTGGAATCACTTTGTGAGGTTGGGGCAAACTTGTTCAACGATCGCTCGTTATATTTACAGAATGCTATTTATTGTTCCATTGTGTTTCATCAGTTGAATAAACACATAAGGTATATTTAAAAATTCAATCTCTATATTATACAGAGTTATATCAATATATTGCTGTTTGTTCCATCACTGGAATTGTGGAAGTATTTTTAAACAGGAATGAAATGTTTGTTTAATTATAATTAGAAGTGATAAGCATAGTCGTCTCGCAATGAAACGCACTCTCAAACTTTCTTCTATCTCATATTAAAGCTTCAAAAAGCGTATTTTTTGAGTATTTATCTTTCATTTTTGAAACAAGACATGAGTACATAACATATCAGTTATGAAATTTTAGTTTACACTTCATGTTGTTTGTGAATATTTTTTAACCGTGCGGTGAAACAATTTCCTAATAAAATCTAAACTATGTATAATATATCAAAAAACCTGAATTTGTTTGTTTATAACAAATATACAAATTAAACCTAGATTGAGCCATTAGGTACTTGAATTTTTACGAGTTGCCTCAACCGTCCGAAAAATTGAACGAAATTCACTATCACGGCGACACTTTAAGGTCTATTTTCTTCCGAATGTTTTATAAACCTAGGTCTGTGGCATTACATCTAAATTTAAAATTTCGTCAACACATATTCTTAAATTGTTCACTTAACGGGTCTCAGGACGCTTAAAGCATCAAAATGTTCGACATTTTAATTTTTTTGCGTATTCATCTCCTATCTTTTCCGAACATTTTAATATAATTGTTTCTTTAAATTCCCATCAGAACATAAGTTAAGACTTATAGAATTATACCCGCTCAGTAGGTGAAGCGGTGTTCCCGAAACTTTGAAGTTATTGTTTCTGCAAATGATACGTTTTCGCATAGTGCATACTATATCTAAAATAGTTCTGAATATTTTTTCATGAAATTTTCAAAACATGTGTTTCATGTTAGTGTGTATAAACTGAACCTAAAATTTTCTTTTTATTGTTAAAAAATCTTTTTAGTGGATTACACTGTCGAAATTTTCAAAAATTTGCATTAGCTAAAATGCAACTTTGTATAAAAAATACAAATATTCTTTAAATACAAATTCATTTAGGTGAAGGTTAATTATTTTAATCTCAAGAATAAGTAGTCATAAAAATTTATTCTTGTTGAAAAAATTATTTTGTAATCCTGCGCGTAAGCTATTATGCCAATTTTCTGCTCGTCAGGTGTGTGACAGTTTAGATCTGTAAATACTAATTCTGCATCTTGCAATTTCTTAAATACATGAAATTAAAGAACATTTTTATAGCTTTCATCCCAATAAAAATTGTGTTTTAAAATCATATACATTTTGCCTTATTAAATGTTGAGAATTGTCTTTTTTTTTTTCATTTTTACCATTTTTAAGAGTCCTGAGACTTTTAAACTGCAAAGAATCTATGAAATCTCACCAAAATTGTTATAACAGCGAACCTTTCGTGAGGAACATTCCCATTTTTTAGTGGGAAAGCAAACCCTTAAGCAAAAAACATAAATAAGAAGTTTGAGTTAATTATGTCCATAACTCCATACATTCCATGTGATTCAAAAGAAAAATCGCTCAAACATCGTTATCACAGCTCCCTTTTTCCGGCGGAATATAGCCTGCATCAACTGACACTTAATGGACCTAGTCAAAGCATATATATATGAATTTTGGTTCAATTATATGCATAACTTCGTACACTTTCCCTTCATACAGTAAGAAAAATGGCGCAAACTCGATATCACAGCGATCCTTTCCGTGGAATATCGCCAATTTGAACTCACACCTGCCGATCATAGCTAAAAGCATTTTTATGAAGTTTGGTGCAAGTCGAAAAAAATTTCGATTGCAATATATTATTTTATTATAGATAGAAGAAAGTAAAAAGCAAGTTGTCATACTTAAATTAAGAATATTTTATATTGAAATATTTAACATCCTGTTTTCATTTCAAATGTACAATTGCTGGCGAGACGGGGAGAGTAAGCCCGAAAAGAGATGAAATTTGCAAATATTTTACAAGTAATCAAGTGAAAAAGTCTTATACATAAATTTATATTTTAAATTTATATATTTCACCAGCAATTTTTCTGATTTGATTGGATATCTGAAAATTTGATTGGTCGAAAGATTTTGAGAACGTCTGCAATTATCGCGAGGCTATTAATTGTTGATTTGTCTTGTTCGTTTAATAGAACTTGCCGATGTCCAACTTCGAAGTTCTGTATTGGGTTGCAATAAATAGAAATCTCACCGGAGTATACTCCGTGTCATATATCCTTACTCTTTTACTAATATAAATATTCGAATCACAACAAAGTAGTTTAAATCGAATGTGGTTTTCGGAAATGAACTCTTTTGTGCTATGCCATTCGCACAAAAAAACGCGAACTGATTCTGCAAAATAAATAAATAAAAATGTGTAAATTTAAATATATTCATTTAATGTTAAAAACATTCATTAAAACAATCGTTTTATGTCGCGTTGATTTTCTTTCCCTTCAAAATTACTTGTTAATTGCATTGACTGGAAAAAATTGTTTTACGTTTATTTTTTTATGAATAAATAACAGCTACTCCTCTATTCAAATGTAAAAATTTATAATGGTGTGGAAGTATTACTTACTTAGCATTTAGGGATTAACTGTAATTTAATTGCGCCCATATAAAAATTTCTTTACAGTGAATATTACCTAGCTTATAGTTTATGTAAAAATACTTCTCAGCAAGAATAAACTCTTATTCGAATTATAAATGTAATTATATGCGAGCAGTATTGCATATTTAAATGGCTTTTAAGTTAACACCTAACGTTAAGTTACACAAATGCTAGGCATTTAACACTTTCTGTTTAAGCTTTAAAATAATTTTAAAGGTAATTAAGATTCTTAATATCATTACGGAGGTAATTTTAGGGCTTTTAAGCCTATTATTGTTTTTCTGAATGTAAAATAGAAAATCCGAACTAAAGGCATCGTCTATATTTTATTCCCTATATTTTATTTATTTTATTTCCTATATTATATATTTTAATCTATATTTTACTGTAAATTTCATTTCAGAAAAACGAATGAAATTTAATTTTATAAATGTTTTATTGCTTACAAAAAATCTACATGTCTGTCTATCTATTTCTCTCTCTCTCTGTCTCTGTATATATATATATATATATATATAGAGAGAGAGAGAGAGAGAGATAGATAGATAGATAATGTTTTTTAAAAGGTGTAATAAAAACAAAAACATCTCAGTGCATCAGGCGCAACGCAGCTTCTTAAATGCACCAAGTAAATTTACCTCTATCAAAAGTATATGAATTATGATTGATGAGAGGGATTTAAAAAATTCATTATGCAATTATGTTACAAATTTAGCACTTTAATACTTTTGATACTTTTGATAGACCTATATATATATATTTCATCGATAAATAAAAAGCAAACACACCATAAATTTGGAAAGAAGATGTATATTAACAATAATTAACTGTAAAAATACCAAAAACTTCAAATTTAAATAACACAGGTAAAAAACTGTCTGTTCTTCTTCATCAGTGGGTGGACACACAGACCAAACTCCATCCCCACTGTTAAAAGCTTGCAGGTTTCTAAACACACGCTCCTCCTGCATTCAATGCAGAAAAAAACAAACTATTGTTATTTTAGATATAAAATTCAAAAAGGCAAATAAACCAAACTTAAATAAAAAAGTAATATAAACAAAGAATAATTAAATTATAAAACAAAAAGGATTTAAAAAAATGTCTTTTAAAAAGTTATTTAAAAATTGCATTTTAAATATTATTAAAAGATAAACAAATTAAATTATCTTAACATGTATGAATGCAGATCAACGTGCATCCACCGAAAACTACAAGAAAAACACATAAACATAAAACAGATATGTCTGCATAATGCCCTTCACCTGTTAATAGGGCAATTCCACAGAAAATCATCTTTTTTTTTTGGGGGGGGGGTGATCAAATTTATAATATGTTTAATTTGAGGGTATGATTGGAAAACTTGATATTTTTATATTCTATAGAAAAATCCTAATAATAAGGCATTATAAATTACTGTTTACAAACTAAGTTAAGTACCATTATTGTCTTTGTAAAGCCATAATATTGCGTCAGTTACAAAATAAGAGTTACGTCAGTTACACCTGTAAATACCATTTGATTCTTTTTTATTATTCGGAAATTAATTAAACAAGTTACTGTTATAATTTGGCATTACTTAGTGTTGTGGAGAACATTGAATCACTTTTTTTAACTGGATAATTTTGATACTTTTTACACTTCAATGAAGGCAGAGAAAATGTTTGTATATTTTATGTTACGTCAGTTACAGAATTTTGAATTGCAATTTTGGGGAATCAAAGAGAGATTGAAATAATTTGCAGGTGTTTGGGTATTAAGAACTTAGTAAGAAATATTTTAAATTGTAAAAAAATTTTCTAGCTTTATTAGTAAATTTTCTACATAGATTTGAAAACATAATTCGATGATAAAATGTTACGTCAGCACGATCGAATTGCCCTATAACAGCAAACCATTAATATTCTTTGAATATCCAATTCAAAAATTTTTAAATCCTAGTCTGCAAGCCTCCATCTATTCAATAATCCATGTAAACTCGTTCTTTATACAAGACTTTAGGGCTTACACATCGTATGGAATATCAGGAAGAATGGAATATCTACCATACGTTGGTCACACCGCCAAACCACAGTGTTGCCATTTATTTTTCAAAACAATCTTTAAATCATATTTCAAAAAATTCATAGGATAACTATTATTGTAAAAAAGATTAGCTAAAAACTTAATTTGTCTATAAAAATTACTATCACTGCCACAATTTTTTTAAAAACGAATTAATTGATTAATTGTAATATTTATGTAAATCTTTTTATATAAATTAGAAAATCAATGTGGCATACTTCTTGTAAAATTTTAAAACTATTTGTTTTATCATACAAATCCAAAATTAATACATTATCAAAAATATTAAAATAAATACGTAAAAAATCTGCATTCTAATAATCACCGTTTGCCCTATTCAACTTTAAACAGTTTGGATATATGATGTCATATTCATTAGTAAAATCGAAATTGAAAATCAAAATATCATCAATATACCTAAAGACATTTAACGATTTATTAGATTGTATTATATACTTAAATTCATATTAAAACAAAAATAAATTATCAGTAGTACTAGAATAATTTGTCCCCATCCCAATTCCACAGATCTGATTGGAAGTGTTGTTGTTGAAAATTACGTAATTATTACAGAAAAAAATGGCATAAACTTAAAAATAATTCTCTATCGAAATTCAATTCTTCATTTAAACAAAATAAATCAAAAATGTTCATTAAAACATTCTAAAGATAATTATTAATTATATATATATATATATATATATATATAGTTTATTTTGTACATAACTTGTACCATTTTTATTAACATTACATTATAGAATGAGATAAAATGTATTAAGTTTGAAATGGAACTCATTTTCTTAACTTTAATAACTTTTTTATGTCGTAGTCCGCATTAACTTCAAACATAAAACAACAATTTTATTCAGACACATATAAAGGAAATACATAACAACAAAACAATTGTACTTAATAACTTTTATGGAACTCAGACGTTATAAAGAGTCCCTAAATGTGAAGTCGTGTATTATTTATCTTTTTCTTTTTTTTTTCTCATATTATGTTTCGGCTATTTTTTCACAAATTATCCATCTCTGTTTACTTTTAATGATTTTAGGTGGTTCATTGTAGGCAGTGAATTCGTAAAATGTTAATATGTAAATAACATTCACGCATATTATAAAATATAATTTACGTATTTATTTAAACATTCTTTTTTTATATCTTTAATATGTAATTGAGAACGTGAGTTTCAAAACTTCCTTTATCCAGGAAACTAAATTTTGGGAAATCGCGAAAATCGTTTAACCGCATCCGTTGATTTTCATTCAAAACCAAGATTTTACAATGCCAGAAATACAGGATAAAACTTTTTTTTTTTCAGATTGTAGTGTTTTTTGTGCAGATTTACCAAAAGAATAGATTGATAGATAAAACACGATTTTTTTAAAATTTTGGATAAGGCAAGTTTTGAAACTTACATCCCCTATTCGAAAATGAAAATTTCTAAAGATTTTTGTTTTTTAGAAACAGCTAAGCATTTTTCCATTCGTTACATACATTTTTGTTCGTATATATTTTCGCCCAAATCATTTTACAAATTTACGCTATATGAAACATACAGCAAATCTCCATTATCTGGAAAAATAACTTATAGCTATTGACATACTGAGAGATTGAAAGCTAATATTTAATGTAAAAGAACTTTTTTTATTTAAAGAAGCCATGAATCTACTACTCGACTACTCTTTCGATAAAAAAATATACATATTCTATATTTGTAACTATATTATTTGATAATTAAGAACTATCAGTGAATTGGCGGTTTGTAAGGCTCACCTCACCCATTTAATATTAGAAAATAAGTTTATTTTTAAAATGATTTGACTTTCAGAACATAATTAATGTCTGAATAATTATTTTCTACCTTTCTTCTTAGACGGGCTACTATTCTCAACTGGTTTTATATATAAAAAATAAAATCATTAAAATGATTAAATTAATATTTCAATTAGTTTAAAATAGCTTTCAGAAGGATGAAAATTATTTACCCTTATCATATGTTAAATTAATTATCATTATAACAATATGTTATTATACTCCTTGAAACAAATTTGTACTTTTATGAAAGAAAAAAAAAAAAACAACAACAGAAACTATATTCTCATTTCAATAATATATTCATTGAAATTGAAAAAATAAATTGGTTAAATAATGCTATAAAGGGAAAGAAAATGAATAATCTTAGTTTAAAATAACTGCATACGTTGCATTTGTATATGGAGTGTTATAAATAATTTTATAAAAAAATATTTTTACTGTTGTGATTTATTTTCTATTCAGCACTGATGTAGATTAATACTCTACTGATGCTATGTTTAAAATTTTTAAACTAAAACGAAAACTAATACCTATGCTTTAAAATAATATTTTGAAATTGCGTTTCTGCTAGAATTTTTTCTTTATCTTAAATACAATTGTATCAAGTACAATAAATACAATAAGTACAGTAAATACAGTAAAATGTATAATACAATACAATAAATACAGTAAATACAGTAAAATGTATAATACAATAAATACAGTAAATACAGTAAAATGTATAATACAATAAATACAGTAAATACAGTAAAATGTATAATACAATACAATAAATACAGTAAATACAGTAAAATGTATAATACAATACAATAAATACAGTAAATACAATAAAATGTATAATACAATAAATACAGTAAATACAGTAAAATGTATAATACAATACAATAAATACAGTAAAATGTATAATAACGAGAACGAGAAAAAAATTGAGAATTGTGAAGTGAGAAGAAGCTTTATTGGAAGGTTGATAAGTGCAGAAGTCTTAATTCCTATGCTAGTTTTTTCGTTATTCTTAATCTTTAACTCCTGTATTGTGCGTATTATATGGCCATGGAAATTTTGATCTATTTTCTTCTATCAAATGTGCGTTATATGCATTGTTCACAGTAATTAATTGCTTTAAATGTATAAAGTTTTTAGTAAGTGGATTTTTTTAATTTGTTGAATCAATGGTACAGATCGACTGTTTAAGAAATTTTCTGTTAGAATACGATAAATAGATATGAAAAAATACATGTGACTATCCCTTACTTTATTATTATATCTACATTTAAGAATTTCATTGAAAATTAAATAACTGTAGTAAATAATGCGAAATATTTCACTCAAGTGAAAGTAACAGAAATGTTTTCTGTTAACGATTTATTACTTTAATCTGACAAAGACACTTTCTCTAAGCTTAAAAATTAAAAAGCATAAAAAAATCAGAATATTAATACTCAGTGCATATTAAAATTTATTTTTGTATTCTTTAACCGCGTAAAATCGAATCATAAGATGAATATAAAAAAAGATATGCTAAAATTACTCTTCCTGTGAAAAGAAATACTTATGTGTTTTGAGTTCGTTATAATAGTTGGAAAATATGCTTTGAAGAAAGCAATTATCGGAGTTATTTTATCGCTAAATACTTTTTCCGTAAGAAGGTTTACAAAAATACTTTGAAAATATTGATTAACAGAGAAGATAAGAGAAATAAGAAAACTACTCTCTTTAAGTTTTTATTTATCGCAGGTTATATTTTATAAAATATTTTTTATGCTGCTCCATAAATAACGATATTGCTAAAAAATGCTTTGTTTGAATACCTAAATGTAAAACGTTAAATTTGCATGTCAACCAACCACTTAATTATTTATTATATCTACACTTAGGTATTATTTTGAAACTAAATATCTCTAGTAAAGAATGCGAAATATTTTACTCATGAGAAAGTAATTTAAATGTATACTGTGAACAAATTATTTTATATGCTACTTTAATCTGATAAATAGACTTTCTCTAACGTAAAAATTAAAAACACAAAACAAACTTCAGAACATTAGCACTCAGTGCATATTTAAATTTATTTCAGTCTTTAATCTCGTAAAATCGCATCGAAAAATAAATATAAAAAAGGTATATTAAAATTACTCTTTCTTTGAAAAGAAATACTCATGTTTTTGAGTTCGTTATTATAGTTTGAAAATATGCCTTAAAGAAAGCAATTACCGAAGTCATTTTATCACTAAATAGTTTTCCCGTAAGAAAGTTTACAAAAATACTTTGAAAATATTGATTAATAGAGAAGATAAGAGAAATAAGAAAACTACTCTAAGCTTTTAATTATCGTAGGTTATATTTTATAAAATATTTTTTATGCTGTTCCATGAATAACGTTATTGCTAAAAAATTCTTTGTTTGAATGCCATAAATGTAAAGCTATTAATTTGCATGTTAACCACCCACTTAATTATTTATTATATCTACACTTATGTATTACTTTGAAACTAAATAACTCTAGTAAAGAATTCGAAACATTTTACTCATGAGAAAGTAATTTAAATATATACTGTTAACAAATTATTTTATATGCTACTTTAATCTGATAAATAGACTTTCTTTAACCGTAAAAATTAAAAAAGCTCTAAAAAATGTTCAGAATATTAATACTCAGTGCATATTTAAATTTAATTCAGAGTTCTTTAAACTCGTAAAATCGCATATCAAAATAAAAATAAGGAAAGAGATACTAAAAATACTTATTCTGTGAAAAGAAATATGTATTTTGTGTTCGTTATATTAGTTTTAAAATATGCCTTGAAGAAAGCAGTTACCTGAGTCATTTTATCGCTAAATAGTATTCCCATAAGAAAGTTTACAAACATTCTTTGAAAATATTGATTAAGAGAGAAGATAAATGGAATATAAGAAAGCTATTCTCTTTAACGTATTAATTATAGCAGGTTATGTTTTGTATAATATTTTTTGATGCTGATCCATGAATAACGTTATTACTAAAAAAGCATTGTATACTGTTTAATAAACATGTTAAACATTAAATAAAAACAAGTATTTTTTCTCACTATCAAAAATATTGGAGAAAACACTATTTAAACGCCAATTTTTAACTTTTTTATCTTACAAAATTAAATTTAATTCAAATTCGAAAGCAACATTTTAATTTTCAATAAATAATCAAACTTTCATAATTCTGGAAACATTTGTTTCCTAATTGTTTATTACACATGGAAGTTGTTTCTAAAGTATCTAAATAGTGTAATGATTTATTGGAAGTAAATGATATCGTTTAAATTAGAAATAATGTGTTTTAAGTTTTAAAACTGAAATAATTTGTGTAAGTGCGTCAACATGCCATAGTTTTTAACATCTTTTAACATAGTTGGAAAGTGCTTGTGAATTCCGTTTTCTCTGTCTATCGCTCTATGTCCGTTTTCTAACTCTTGTAAATATACTCTGATAACTATGCAACTTTTATATCTTATTTAGGTCTTCTATTGAAATTGAAGTGTGTTGTATTTATAGTTCGTTTACAAAGAGATACAAAAGAATTCTAACACATTTCGATGCATTGGAAAAAATCGCTACCGGTGCATTTATTTATGTTACGATATTTAAAACGTAATAAGTTTAATATACATCATTTGGACTAGAACAGGGGTTCTCAAACTATGATACGCATACCATTACTGGTACACGAAGCTCTGTATACTGGTACGTGGTCCGATAATGGTACGTGAAATGAAATAAAAATACAGCAATCATGATGGATCGCTGGAATCCACATAAAACTAGTATGTATTGGAGATCACAAAACTATCTTCTATATAAATCAGGTCAATTAAATCCTTTAAATAGCACAATAAATTACATCAATTTAGCACCAATTCATGTATAAGTATATCTAAATTTGATGTTTGATGAAAATTCGTGAATTAGTTATTGAGATAGAGCTATAGTGAAAATTTTTAAAAATACAGCATAGCAACGCCACCTGTTGAGCAATTTTCACCAAAATGCATAAAACGTCAATTCATGTCATGGACTAACTGAATCTGAAGTTTGATGAAAATCCATGCATTAGTTCTGGAGATTAAGCTATTGTGGAAATCGTAAAAAATGAAGCATAGCAGCGCCACCTGTGGTACGATATGTACCAAAACATAAACAGCACTAAATCATATCAAGGTATATCTGAATCTGAAGTTTGTTGAAAATCCAAGCATTAGTTGGTGAGATATCATCTATTGTGGACATCGTCAAAATTGCAGCATATCAGCGGCACCTGTTGAGCCATTTTGCACCGATATGTGTAAAACGTGAATTTACGTCAAGAACTAACTGAATCGGAAGTTTGGTGAAAATAAGTGCATTAGTTCTGGAGATTGAGCTATTGTAGAGATCATGCAAAATGCTGCATAGCAGCGCCACCTGTTGAGCTATTTATTCCAAAAACTAATCAGCACCAAATTATATCAGGTTCTAACTGAATATATTTTTTTTATTAATTTCCGTGCATTACTTCTTGAGATTGACCGCCCACAAAAATCGTGTCACATACATACAAACTGACAGACAAACAGACAGTCACAGATTCACTGACAGACATTTTGTAAAAATATGTTTTTTTGGAATCTATGACCCCTAAAACGTGTTAATCTGTCGAAAACCGAAAGTCGAAATTTTTCACGAATCCAATCCTTTCTTCCTGTAAAGATTGAAGAAAGTAAAAAAAAAATAATGTAACAGAATTTTGGTTAGTGAGAAAAGAAGAATTCCCTCTGATTATACGTAAAAGCTCTAAAATTCCTGCTTAATTTTAGCACAACATATCTTTGTGAATGTGCTTTCACTTCCATTTCTGATATAAAAAACAAATACAATTATAAACTAAACATCGAATCTGACTTACGTCTAAAACTAACTAAGATTGAAACAGACATAAGAAAGCTATGTTTGATAAAGCAAGCACACACTTATCATTATCAAGACGAGGGAATAGTTTATTCACCCTACTGTACTATTAATTTACGCCAATATATCAAGTATTGTAACTTTTTTTATATAAAAATGCTGTATTTTGATAATTTGCGTATTAAGATATAATTATGGTGTTAACTTTTATTTGAATATTAATATAAAGCAAAGAGACTCAGGGGAAATGAAATACTGAATTTGTCAGGGGATAAAGGCTGTAAAATTATTAAATTTTATTTGGTGGAGTAAGGAGATATCTAGGAAAAAAAAGTATAATATATACAACTCTATTGTAAGGAGCATATTGTTATATGGAGCAAAAGGAAGGAGAATTATGGAGACAGAAATAAATAAATTAGCGGGAGTAGAAAGGGATGCCCTAAGGAGGTCATGCAGGATATCAAGAATAGAAAGAATAAGAACTGACAGAATCAAGGAAATGATTAAAATAAAGGGAACCATATAAGATGATATTAAAAAAAGCAATTAATCTGCTATGGCCATGTCAAAAGAATGAATGATGAAAGACTACCCAAAATCACATTCAATTATGAAACAAACAAAAAAGGAAACGTAGAAGACCACGAAAGAACTGGATGGATGATATTTCAAAGGCAAAGCGGGATAGAGGTCTGGAGGAGGAATGGACCCTTGACCGAAAAAAAAAAGACTTTTGTAGATTCTTCGCATAGTCGCATCTGACGCCATAAACAGAGTTTATATATATATATATAATATAAAGCAGTTAATCTAAGTACCAATTTAATCACGTTATCATAAAATTTACATTTAAACCCCCTTAGACGGAAGCACAAAATACCGGAAAAATATTTCGTTTTATATATATTCCATTTAGACGGCTATTTCTGTATTGGCTTTGAGTCTGTCACCTTAGTTGTACGTCGGTATTAAGGTTTGGGAACCTCTGGACTATAACATTCTTTCACAACAGTATAAAATAAGTAACATTTATAGTTGTTTTGAAGGAACGAAAAAGAAAGATCCCAATACATTATGATCTATAGTGGAAAATCGACTGCGGTTTATTTTAGTGATGTTATGATACTTAAAATACACATAGTATTAAGAATGCTTTCTGTAGATCATAGATTCCATAGCATTTATCGTTCATTTACAGATAAATTCATTTAAAGGATTTACTAAAAACGATATTTTCGAAAAGAGCGTTGTCTTCTGTGTATGCATTTTCAAGGGATCTCAGAGATCTTAAATCTTTAAAATTTTAGAAATTTAAATTTTTTTTAGATGTTACACTCCTATCTTTTTTGAACATTTTGATATAAATGTTTCCATGAAATTCCTCATAGAACAGAAGTTATGGCTTTTAGAATTAAATTTATAAATTCAGCTGAAGCAGCGTTTCCGAAACTTTGAAGTGACTTTTTTCCAAACGATGTTTTTGGGCATAACGTTCTGGATATCTCCAAATCTTCTGAATATTTTTTCAAGAAATTTTCAAAACGTCTGTTTCATGTTAATCTGTATAAACTAAACCTAAAATTACCTTTTTATTATTAAAAAAAAAAATTTGTGTAATTATTTTGTTGAAATTTTCTAAATTTTGCATTAGCTAAATACAACTTTGTATTAAAAATACAAAAATACTTTAAATACAAATGTATTTAGGTGCAGGATAATTATAAAAATCTGGAGTATAAGTAGGCACCAAACTTTTCATTCAAGTTGCAAAATTTATTTCGTAGTCCTGCGCGTAATCTTTTATGCCGATTTTCTGCTCGTGAAATGTCTGACATTGTGAAACCCTTTGTAAATCCTACTTTTGAATTTTGCAATTTTATAAATATTTGAAATGAAAGAACATATTTATATCTTTCAAAGGTCAATTAAATTTGTGACTTAAAATCAAATACAGTTTAAGATATTAAATGTTGAAAATGGTATTTTTTTTATGTTTTATAATTCTAAGAATCCTGAAACCCCTTAAACGGATTTAAGTTTGAGTGTATTAGATGCTGTGCATGAATTACATGTATGGCATATAGGCCAACGCAAAATACTTCACACAAAATACTGGATATGAAAGACAGCAATTGCTGAAAAATTTATTTTTACTGAGTTATGTCTACTTTAAACAGCTTAATTAGATATGACAATTCATTGTAGGTAAACAATGATTTTTTTTTTTTTTATAATATCCTCTTAGCATTTTAAAGTGTTTCATATCCAATGTCTGATCCGTGATTCTTCGTTTTTGTTCTTATATTAGCTTCGAAATTCTTCATAGGATGAAATAATCTTTGAAAATTGAAGTCCACTTATAAAAAATTGTCGCTGAATTCACAGACTGAGAAAACTGCGATGCTTAAATATTTTAAAGAATTTTTAAAGGATATAGATAACATACGCAGAATACTAATTTTTACTGGTACAGGATACTAATTTTTATTTAAACCTTCGGAACACACATTTCAGACGAGCTTCCATTAGTTAGACCCCTAAGCAGTTACTATTGTAGCGATAATAGCATCTCGACAAATTCCAGAGAACGGCAAATTCCTGAAATGTTTGACCAAACCTCTCTCGCCTAATCACATTAAATTACTCGTGCATCGCTATTGTCTTTGTACATCGGAATCTTGTAATTTCGAAATAACAATTTTCATAATTTTCCAATAGCTAAGTTGTTAATATGTTTTATTTCTCATAATAGGAGTTTTAGTAAATGAGCATAATAAATATTTTTTAAATGCAAAATGCTTACTTACCCTACAAGATCGGACGATCCCATACAGAACTAGTATGTTGTGGCTATCACAAAACTTTCTTCTATATAAATCACGTCAATTAAATCATTTAAATAGTACAAGAAATAACAACGATTTAGCACCAATTCATATCAAAGTATATCTGAATTTGATGTTGGATGAAAATTCGTGCATTAGTTCTTGAGGTAGAGCTATAGCGGAAATTCTGAAAAATGTACCATAACAGCACCACCTGTTGAGCGATTTACGCCAAAAATTAAACAGCACTAATTTATACGTCAATTCATGTCAAGGACAAACTAAATCTGAAGTTTGATGAAAATCCGTGCAATAGTTCTTGAGATACAACTCTTGCGGGAATCGTGAAAATTGCAGCACAGCAGCGCCACCTGTTGGGCGATTTACACCAAAAATTAAACAACACTAATTTATATCAGGAACTAACTGAATCTGATGTTTGAGGAAAATTCGTGCACTTTTTCTTCAGTTAGAGCTAATGCGATAATCATGAATAATGCAGCATAGCAGCGTCACCTGTTGGGCGATTTTCACAAAAAAGTAACCAGCACCAAACTATGTCCTGGACTACCTAAATCTAAAGTTTTATAAAATTCCGTGCAGTAGTTCTTGAGATATAGCTATTGCATAAATCGTGAAAATGCCGAATAGCAGCGCCACCTGTAGGGCGATTTTCACCAAAAACTAATCAGGTCCAGTTTATATCAAGGTCTAACTAAATATAAAGTTTTGTGAAATTCCGTGCATCAGTTCTTGAGATAGTGCGCCCACAAAATTTTTGTCACATACAGACTCACAGAGTGACAGCGACAGATTGGCAGAGTGACAGACAGATTCACAGACAGACGTTTTCTAAAAACCATCAAATCGTGTTCTGGGCATTCTAAAACGTATAAATCCGTCGAAATCTGGAAGTCGAAAATTTTCACGAATCCAATACTTTCTTCTTGTAAAGATTGAAGAAAGTAAAAATGGGAGCACATCACATTGCTACTTAGTTAAATATCGTTAAGGAGGCTGGTCACTCAGCTTCCGATTTCTCTCACTAATGTAAAATCTATGGTAATTTGATGCATTCGTATATTTAAAATATCTCCTCGGGAAATTAATATTTTTAACTTCTATTTTTTGTGTACACTTCCTGAAAGATGTCTCTTTTTTCTTAGTTCTCAAAATATTTCTAAAGTATAGACTTAATTTTATATGAAGTGTTAAAACCTTACTCTCACTTCGCCCGCTTTTAATACATAAAATATTAAATTCAGCATAGATTTTAGAAATATTTCTAAAACTAAGCAAAAAAAAAAAGAGATTAAGAAGAAATAAGAAGAATAGACAGAAAAAAGTTGTTAAAAATATGAATTTACCGAGAAGATATTTTAAACATACGTACGCATCAAAAGTCCATAGACTTAACATTACGGATGAGAATTCCGAAGCTGAGTGACTAGCCCCCTTTTTTCGTGTAAAGCGCCCTACCCTTTTTGGGACCAAAAATTTTTGCTATGACGAACAAAATAATTCTTTCATATTATAAATTGTATAATATCTGCAAATTTGAGAATTTTGTACTTTTCATACGATAGAAAAATTCCTTAAATCATGATTGTACGAGCCTTAAATGATATGCAGGCAGATCGGCGATATCTGAGAATGCAAAACGTCAAGCTCGATTATCTCGAAATAGTATTATTTAGCGGCTTTGGTGCAAAAAATTTTGAACGACTTTAAATATTTACATTTTTTTTTTTTTTTTTTTTTTTTTTTTTTTTTTTTTTTTATGGTAAGAAATTTGTATTCTCTACTAAACTTGAAATCCAAATATTTTTTCTTTCAATTCATAAAAAAATACTATTAAGTTTTATGCATTTTGAATTTTTTAATATTTTTTTACATTATTTTCTGTTTCAAGTAAATCAAGAAAGATCGCTAAAAGGTATGTAAAGGGAAATGACGGCTGAAAAATATGAAACCAAAACTTAAACATCGTGGCAAAAGTAGTTTTACAAGAATAATTTGGTCGCACAAACTGTAAAATATATTTATTGTCTTTTACAATTTAACTAATATATTTTATTTGCATAAAATACAAATAAGACCAGAAGTAATTGTAGAATTATTACAGGCTTCATAATAATTCGTTAAACGTCAGTTAATTTTCGTCAGTTCCAAACTTCGCCAGTTCTTTCCCTTAAACAAGTTAAAGCTTACTGAAAACTGACAGATATAAGTTTTTTCGTTGAACAATTCTTTTTAATAAAAGTCACAAAACTTCTCTCAAATGCATCTTTAAATGATATTCTTCGCCAGTTACTTTCTTACCACCTTATACCTTTCTATATATAATGTAATTTAAAATAGACAGAGCATTTTGAAAAACCAATAACGAGTAAACGGTAAAAAGTTTTTGCCATTATTTGTGTTTTCTTTTAGTTCAAAATATCATCTGCAGATGATTCCGTTATGCAAATAATTGTTACAATGTTAAAGTATTGTACAATGTTGTAAAAGTTCACATAGATTCTACACATTATTTGGTTTAACATCATAAATGGCCATAAATTTGGCTTGCGATTTGTAATTGTAAGCATTTTTTTTAAGCTTTAATACAGTTTGAAATATCGTAGCTCCATCTATCGATAGTATTTTTATGTCAAACAAGCAAGCATTATAAAGAAATTTCTGACTTTCGAAACTCTAATAAAGGAAGAATAACTTTAAAAGCCGTCAACGTTTGTTATTATTATTATTTAAAGAAAGAGTTATTTATTGGTATTTTATATAATAAGTATTTTTCGTCGTTTATAGAATAATAAACAGTTATATCGGTAATCGACTGAGAAAAACTGAGGAAAAAAAACAACTTAAAAATCCAACCTTTTTCGAAATTATATTTTCTCGAAATTTATAATACAAATATCTAACACCACTTCCACTTCCTCAAGTTAAATAAAATGAACAAACAACATCTGATTGTATAATAATAAACAAACTTATCATTAATGTTATTGTTGTTTAAAATAATCGAAAATACAACATATTTTGAATAAAAAACCTATTGCTCATTTTGGCGTAAATTACAGCGTAAAATAATGCTATTTCTAACTTAATATGTTATATTTTTATCCAATTTATAAGTTTTCTAAACTGCATCATTATTTTCCGGTGTATAGGTGCATAGTGTATGGATTTATTTGTTATTTTGGGTTTTTTGCTTTTTAATAATCCTCTGTATGGAAAATATTTAGATTTATAAGCTCTACGAATAAAAAATAAAAATAACAAATACTCCCCTGTTCACAAGAAATAAAGATTTGTTGCAGTTCTAATTTGTTTAAATGTTCAGATGAATTGTATTTTAATTTATAACAGCTTAAGGATTTCTTTTTATTTAAAAATATTTCAAGAAAATAATATAATTTATAGATGGTAGTTCACAGTAAAAATCATCTATTGGAGTTACAAATTTAATCATTTGAATACTGACATTTAAGAAGCAAAAAAGTAAAAATTCCATTTTATTTTATGGGATTTGGTGAAGAACGATAAAGCGATATACAATATAATAAAACCACCCTGAAAAATTATCTAACAATGCAAGTCTCTTCAAAATACAGCAGTAGAACTTTTTAAAAAGGCTAGAAATTTATAGTAGAGTTCACCGCATTATAAAACTTCTCCACACAATTCTATAACAGAAAGCAACGTAGAACAATATGCAATATACAAAACCATCTCTGGAAAATCTTCTGACCAACAGTGTTAGTTACATCAACGTCCATTCAGTAGAACGTTTTTTAAAGACAATGCTTTCATAAACGAGTTCAAATCATTATATAATTTTCTCCTGAAAATTTATATATAAGCAATGTAGAACGATATATTATGTAGTATAACCATCGATAATCTTTATCTATCTAACAATGCAAGTCTCTTTAAATTTGTTCAGAAGAACCCTTTTAAGGGGACGGTGGAGTTTAAAATCCTTAAAAATATTTTTTTTTTATTTTTGTAAATTTCAACTTAAATATTATTCAAGGGTACATTATATGCATTATGGCATGCATTTATCACAAAAAAAAATTAAAAAAATTTTTATTTTTGAGAAAAAAATGGAATTTTACGCGTCGTCTTAGAAATCTTCGAAGTGCCCCCTGCGTGTTCCATATCAATGAAAATCCCCAATATTTTTTATAAAAGTTTGATTTATATATATAAATAAAATAGAGAATCGAATTTTATATATTTGAATTTAAAGATTTAAAAAAAAATTGAAAATTTTTGAATTTTTTTCGAAAAAATTTTGAAATTTTGAATTATTATTTTTTTTCTTACATTTAAATTCAAATATATAATATTCGATGCTCTATTTTATTTATATATATAAGACAAACTTTTATAAAAAATATTGGGGATTTTCATTGATATTGAAGACGCATGGGGCGTTTCGAAGATTTCTAAGACAACGCGTAAAACTCCATTTTTTCTCAAAAATATTTTTTTTTAATTTTTTTGTGATAAATGCATGCCATAATGTATATAATGTACCCTTGAATAACATTTAAGTTGAAATTTACAAAAATAAAAAATATATATATATTTTTAAGGATTTTAAGCTCCACCGTCCCCTTAAAAGGCTAATAAAGTTCACCTGATTAGTAAACTTCACCCCATAATTCTATATCTGGGCAACTTAGAAAAATTTATTATATAATAAAAAGGTTTTTTGGACTAATTTTCTAAGTCCCGTCAAAATCCATTCAGCAGAACTCAAGTTATAAACAGCCGGAACGAAATTTCCATTCTTATTTTATATATATTCTAGCAGGCTACGACCGAAGCGCTGTTGTATTTTTCCAAACGAACCTTGAATCAAATAAAACCGTAAATTTTACCTTGTACTTTATAGAAACATGGACCTTCACCTTCAATGGCCATACACATTGCTCTAAATGATGCAAACGCCATTGCGATATTGTATTGTCTAATGTGTTTTACAAAATTTGGCTGTTAAGAAGCAACTCTTGTTCATGTATTGTAAAGTTTGGTATGGAAATGAGCCAGTTATGACAACAGGAATTAAAATATCCTCTAGTCACCAGACTACTAAAACAGAGAACAATTATTGCAGATACTGACTTTTGAATTGAAATAATTTTCGAATGATTCATTTTAGTTTCATAGTTCTTGAATTCTGTACTTCTCATCTTCACTATATATGTGATTCTAGGGGCATAAACCCGTAAGGCATGGTGGCGTGAAGGCGACGTCGTTGTGAATTCACACTGTGATTTTGTGACCGTCGATATGACGTCATAGTGACTAGAATGCGAAGTCGTTATGGCCGCTTTAGAGGCAGTTTGTGACGTCACACTGTGACCACTCTGTGAAGTCACGGTGTGACAAATTTGAGAAACTAGATTTGATACACTAAAATTTAAATATTTTACTCCATTTTTATAATATTAAATGCCATTTATGTAACTTACATTTGGATATTAAATGTAACCCGAAATTGCTCTCGTACACTAAATAACGCCATTATTTGACTTAAAATAGCATTGTTTGGCTACAAATGTAAATCAAAATCGCAAATAAACAAATAACATGCAACTTACAGATACAGCCATTTTTACAATCAATTCCGCTAGTCTCTGCTGTAAGACAAATATTGGGAGAATTAGATAAAAATTAATATTAAATGAAAGAAAAAAGAAAAGCAAAATTATATAGATTTTATATATTAAAATTTCTCCGAAGCATTTTTCCTATCCTGAAGCAAAAGGTAAATCGCCAAATATTGCATTAACTGAAATCTACCACACTGAATAAATTTTTAAGCATTTTGAATATTCCTTCATATTTAAACTAAATATTTACTTTTTATAATACTATAATTCGTCAAAACTGTTTTTATTTATGTTTGTTTATTTTCTTTAAATAAAATTAGTAATAGATATTCCTATTATTTTTTGAGGTGTATAGCTGTTTCCATGCTTTCATCAATGATAATGGTCCGCAAAAAATAATCAATGGTAACCTTTTTGTTCAAAATAACAGACGTTTCCATCATAATTCACAACTAATCTACGTAGAACGATATGTTATATACTAAAACATTCCCTGACACATTATCTATCTAACAGTCCAAGGTCCATCAAAGTCCATTCAGGAGAACTCAAGTTATAAGCAGCGCGAAAAACATTTTCAGCTGTATTTTATATATATATATATATATATATATATATATATATATATATATATATATATATATATATATATATATATATATATATATATATATATATATATATATATATATATATATACATATATATATGTGTATATACATATATATATATATGTTACATTATTAGATCTAATTACGAGATTTCCTTATCTTATTCTAAATTACTACATTATATTTACTAAATCCTTATCCTTAAATAATCTCTACCGTCAACTCTGCTAAATTCCCTTTAATTTAATGTTTCACTTGTCTTAATCTCTTAAATATTACGCTTTTAGTATTCTTAAATTAAATGTTCCATTCCCGCGCTTTTTTCTTTCGATATTATTCTTTTAGCTTCCATTTTTACTTCCCGCGCATTTCTGATGTTATCCTTTTTTTCCTCCAAATTGATCCGCTAGTTCTGTTCGCACTCTTTATATGACGTGACATTCTTAATTATTAATTGGTTGAGAACGCGATCTACGTCATATTTGTATCCTTACACGTGAGGAACAAAAAGTTGATACTCGCTGTGTTTCAGCAGATTTGAGTCGTATTTCCAGTTTTCATCCATACCCTGGTCACCGTCCTGTTATTCGATTATCTGGAACTTTGTTTAAACCTAATTACTACTACTGAGCGATGGCTAATTATCTTGGTGGAAACAGTTTTTATAAGATGTTCTAATAAAGTGCTTAGCTGATATTATGAATTGTTTCAATTTCTTCTGGGGAAACTTCACGGAACGATGCATTCCATTGTATTTCACTCGACAACTGCATTTCAACAATTGGTTCTACTAACATAACAGATTCGAATTATCTGTTCTGACCACTTCTTTTACGCCATTATCGCTGCTGCATGTGATCCACAGCTACTATCGTGACAGCCAGTACGACATTTTCAACGATAAAGCCAATCCAATGTTGCTAGAATGCAACATATATATATATATATATATATATATATATATATATATATAAAATAGTTTTTGTCCGCAATCGCCATTTATAAACGTCGGTGAGATCTTTTATTTAAATTTTCTAATTCATTTAGCTTGGGTGATAATATTAACTTTTATATGATGTTTAGCTTTTGGCAATTTTTAGCTGATTGGTGCAATTTTTCATATATTTTGCATTAATCTAAGATTATTTCATCAAACCATATGCACTATTTTGAAAATTATTACACTATATAATGAATGAGAGCATTTTTTCATCTTTAAGCACACACATTATGTTTTTTGAAAATTATTTGTATGATAATAAACATACATCTTTACATGTAGTACATGTATGTATGTGTGTGTTTGCGTGAATAATTCGCGTTATTAATGCCATATTGAAAAATATGAAAAAAATGTGGAAAATTGTCATGAATACTATATTTTAACCATCGTGAAATCTATTTTGAATTTCCTTTAAAGAAAAAAGAACATACTAAAAATATAAAATAAACTTTTCATTTTACATCAAAATATTTTATTAAATAAAAGGGAAACAGTAAATTATTTCAGTATTTGTAAAAATAAACAAGCAAAAGAGAATGAAAATGAAAAACCTCAGTTTATAAAACATAATTGCATATATACAAAAGTAGATAGATTTTCATAAATACATGAAATGAAAAATAAACATTTCTCAAATAATTCATTTTTGATTCTGCACTGGAACAGAATAATCTTTTTCTAATGTTTTACTCTAGTAATTTAAAATAAAAACAGTAAAAAGAGCAATTTGAAACTCCATTACTGTAACAAATATTCATTTATTAAAAAACCATCCTAAGTTTAGTTCTTATTTTTAAAATTAAAGAAAAATCTTTTACATTGAGCATATTTTTTAAACAATAAAAAATTTAAAAATAAATTTAAGAGATTTACTATGTAGCTGAGTCAATTATTTTCCAAAAAGAATTTTGAAATAGATTACATTTCTAGGGATTGTATTGCCTATCTCTGCAAATAACTTGCTGCAACAAGCACGAATACAATTTTATAAGGAATAATTTTTGCTGAATTGCATTTTCAAGTAAAGTATATAAACCAGATAGTTATAAACTAAATTATTTAAAAACTATATTATTTATAAACAATATTATTGTACTAAAGTTCTAAAATATGCTTTCCCTCGGGACATGAAAGATGAAAAAGACAATTTTTTCTTCTCCAAATACACCGTTTTTACTATATTACTTCACGCATAGACATAAATAAATAGATTGTATCAAATATCTGTTGATTAGTGCCAAGATAGCGTACACAATATTGCACGTACTACTATATTTGGATACAAACCCTCATCTTTTTGCTTCCTTTTGGGAACAACGTATTTCGAGCTTATTCTATCGACGATAATTTTCAGAATTTTCAAGCTATGAGTTTGAAACACACAAAAGTTTTTCACAAAAGTTGCTCTATATACATAGGTAATACATTATGTATATTTTGATTGCATTCGCGCATGCGCAGTGAAACATTATTTAGTAAACCTGCTCATTTTGCATCCAATTTTTATCATTTTTTAATTATGATTGCAGAGTATTGTGTACATTGTTGTTAGTCATATTTTCTGAAAATAACTTTTTTTTTATATTAAGAACTCTGCAAGTTATAAGCTAAAAACTTGGCGAAATTTGGGACTGTTTTTATAAAAACCTCAATTTCTCTACGAATATACATGCTATCTTCATAAAAATGAACACCGTACATTACAATAAGCCACTTATTAATATTCTCGAGTTTGAACGCTTTTGCTCCATTAGTTTTTACAGGGATTTTCAATATTCGTTCTTTTCAAATTTGTTGAGGGGTTTCGGAAAAAAAAAACATTCGCGGAAATATATGATCTATACTATATTGTTTACACACCTGCAGTTTCAGGTTAATTCCTCGTGTATTTGTGTAGATATTCAACAAAACGTCTAAAATAGCAATTGACGGGTCACCTTTTGGCCATATAGTGTATATGTTTTTGTGTGTGTGAGTGTGGGTATGCACGTGGATGTGGGCGTAGCAGTATATAAATATGTGTGTCTGTGTGAACACCCAAACCAAACTACTACCGAGTCTTAAGTGTAGTCTTACAGACTGTTATTATATCGAACAAAATGCTTTAGAAATATAATTACAGGATACATACATATTGTTGAAAAATGTGAAACCAGACGCATTAGGAAACCTTATAGTACTTTTAAAACAAGAAAGAAAAATCTTGCGTTAAGCATACATTATGAAAATCTTTCAAATACTTCAAATACTTACTGATTTCAGCTATTTCTGTCCATGGTCGAATATTTATTCATGTTCTTTGGTACTGTCTTGTATTTGATCAATAGATTGGTATATATACTATATAATGCGGAAATATAGTTTAGCAAGAAAACGCATAATAACTTGAAATTTCACTTTCAGCAATTTAAACCAGTAAACGGTAATATACTTCAATACATTAGTACAGTATGTATTTTACCTACTACTTTTATACACACGCCACTATTTAGCTAAAATTTAATTCAGACTAAACAGCCTTAAAAGTACTGAAATCAAACTTCTAGAAATTATCATCCATAGACGGTAATGTATCGATACTTTGCGTGGCGCTGTACATCATGTTACCTATATTTTAAAAAAATATATTGTTTACTAAATATACTCGTAGTTCAGATTAAAAATGCATAACACATTTAAAAATTACCTTGCAGTAATTTACGCTCATACTCAATAACTATCCCTGTAAATGAACTATACCTGCTACAAAGTTTATTTTCAATAGGGATCATACTATAGCCAACGTCAATAAGATACAAAAATATCATGGTAATCAGAGTATATTTAAGAGAGTTATAGCGCGGAAAGGCAGCAGACAAACCGAATTCACAAATGCTTTTCAACTATGTTGAAAAATGTTAAAAATAGCAAGACAATTTCTTCAGTGAAATAAACATAAAATTTGTTTTACGAAAAAATTAGAAGTGAAACATCATAAAATATTTTTTACTAAATGAAAATTTGATTAGATCTGTCGTACTGTAGATTACAAAAATAGTTTGATAAATATTGTTTTTAAGCTTATCACATTAAAACAATATAATTTTGCATAAATTCGTAACATCTCACAAGTTTTGTAAATCGCCGTAAATATATTTAAAAATTTCGTTTTACACAGGTTTCCGTCTTAGCTTATAGATTTGTAGTTCTTCAACTCTGCTTGGGCTATGAATTTTTTTTTTCCGTTTCAGCAACGATTCCATTACGGACAGATTTTACAAAGTTTATTATAATATTTACTGTTCTTATTTATCGAATGAAATTATGTTAAAATAACAAAAAACAAACTAAATTAAAATGACAGTTTCTAGTGTATAGCCTAAAATAATAGACTAAATGCTAAAATAATATTTAAAGCGAAATTTCAGGAGCAAATTATATTTTCAAACGTTCCTTCGTCTTATTATCCTAAAAAAATGATTTGACCCGAGCTTCTTATCGCATTCAAATATAAATTAAAAACATTTTTAATTACTTCACATACTTGAAACACATTTCCATTCCCAGTTACTATTAACTGCCTTGTTTAATGATTGCAATAATTAAATATCAGATTAAAGTGATCACCTCACTCTAATTTATAATTTAAGTGTCAAAAATCCCTTAAATCCGAAAAGACGATTAGTAGGTCAGTTCAATTTATCATTTACCTCTCTTAATCTCCAGATTACTTACATGAAGGATGAGCTTTTGAAGGATTAAAACTAAACCGTTTAAAGTGCCACATTAAAACACAAATCCATTGATAAAGATTACAGCCATTGCATTATGTAAGTAAATAAAGTATTACATGAATTTTTTCCTGTTAGTAATAAATAGTTTGAATAAATTAATTTCGCATAAAATTTGCGTTTTTGTTTTGTCAAATACTTTAAGAGGAAAAGAAAATTTTCAAAATACGAAATAGCTTAAATAATACTAATAATAAAGAAATGGAATAATAAAATGTTTTATTACTCCAAATTTAATGTTTTGGTTTTCTGCAAGCGTTTACTGACACCCGTGAACATTTTAAACATATGGCAATATATATATATCATCATCATCATCATCATCATCATCATCACCATCATCATCATCATCAACAACAACCGTTTTCAAACCACTGCTGGATGTAGGTCTAGTGCTTTAGTCATCCAATTTTCACCGGTTACTTTTCTAATTTCATCACTCCATCTTACTTGATGTCGTCGTCTTGGCCGTTTTACATCTCTGGGATACCACTGCAGGTTGTTTGTGCTACATCTATTGTCTTGTCTTCTTGCAATGTGCCCAGCCCATTTCCATTTTTGCCGTTTATTTCTTTTAATGATGTCAAAAACTTTCGTCTGACTTCTTATCCAGGTTATTCTTTTTCTGTCTCTTCAAGTTATACCTATCATACATCTTTCCATACATCTCTGTGTTGTTTGTAATCTTTGTACCATCCGTTTTGTTACCGTCCATATTTCTGCTCCATAAGTTAGCACAGGCAAAACACATTGGATAAATACATTTCTTTTCAAACAACAGGAAGCTACTTTTCAGAATAATTTTGTTCCCAAGACCACTCCATCCATTCCTTGTTCTTATATTGATTTCATTCATGATAGTATTATCCGATGATATTTCCTGCCCAAGATACACATAACTTTGCACTTCTTTAATTTCAGTGTTGTTGTAGACAATTTTCTTTTTTGATGCAAATGAATTGAACATCACTTTAGTCTTTTCCAAGTTTATTTTTAATCCCATATTAATGCTAGCTTCTGCCAAATCTTTTAGCATATTTTCCAATTCTTCAGGACTGTTACTGAAAATTAAACTGTCGTCAGCGAATCGGAGATGACTTAAATATTCCCCATTTATTCTAATCCCTTTGTTTACCCAATCCAGCTTCTTAAAAATATTTTCTAAGACAGCCGTAAAAAGCTTAGGCGAAATAGTGTCTCCTTGTATTACCCCTCTTGCAAGCTTGATCTTAGCTTTTACTTTGTACAAGCGGATGGTTGCTGTTGTTTTCTTGTAAATCTTCTTTATAATATTGATGTAAGGTTTGTCTATACCTACATCCTCCAGAGATTCTTCTACTGCTGATGTGTAGACAGAATCAAATGCTTTTTCATAATCAATAAAGGCAAGGCAAAGAGGTAAATTATATTCCTTATGTTTTTCCTTAGTTTACTAGGATACCTTACCGTTTGGACATGATCCATTGTGATGAATCCACTTCGGAATCCTGATTGTTCTCTAGGTTGAGCTGAGTCCAGAGCTGATTCAAGTCTTAAGTTAAAACTTTGGTGAAAATTTTATAAATCACTGATAGTAAGCTGATCGGACGGTAGTTTTGAATGTTTGCCTTATCTCCTTTCTTGTAAAGTAGCTCCGTCACAGCATTATTCCAATCTTCTGGTACATCTAACTTCTTGAGAAATTTGGAAAACAATAAGGATAGCATTTTTGCAAATTCTTCTCCTACTTCTTTGATAAGGTCGATTGTAATTTCATTTTTTCCGGGTCATTTACATTTTTTCATAAATTTAATTGCTTGTAAAACTTCGTCTGTCATCACTGGGATTATGGCTTCGGTTTCTGTTAAGTTTTCTCGTGGATCGTATAGGTTGATTTCCCTTTTATCTTCACATTTATATAAATCGCAATAGAATTTTTCGACAATGTGTACTATTTCTTTATTGATTTTGGTGATTGTTCCATCTGCCCTTTTTAGTGCAAAATTATCTTTTCTTCCAACACAAAGTTTGCGCCTAGCTTATTTTAAAATTTTGTTATCATCTAGAATTCTCTTGACAAGATCAGAGTTAAATTTTCTGATATCTTCTGTAACACATTTTCTTATCGTTTTACATAATTCAGCATATTCAATTCTTGATTTGGGAACTTTTTTTTTCGTTTTAGATTTTCTGCGTTTATTCATCAATCTTTTTGTTTCTTCTGTTATTTTCTTTGTCTGCTTTACTTGTGCATCGCCGGTTATCTTCTTTGCAATATCTTGCAGAGTATTAGTTAGTTTCTTGTTCACTATTGTAACATCGTGCTCTTCTTCTAAAGTTGATTGAAGTACTTGGAAACGGTTTTTAAGTTCCAAATGGAATTCTTCTTTATACTTCTGGAGATTTATTATATCGATTGATTTCTTTGAGTGTTGCAAAAGCTTAATTCTTTCCACTTTAGTATTTAACAGCAGTTTGCATCTAACCAACCTGTGATCACTTCCTGTATTGAAGTTATTGAGAACGCTGCAATCCTGAATAAGATGCTTTTTGTTTGTTAAGATGTAGTCGATTTCACTTGTTGAGCCATTTGCACAACGCCATGTCCATTTTCTTTGTGGTTTTTTCTTGAAAAAAGAATTCATGATATACAACTGTCCACATTCTGCTAACTCAATCAATCTGTTTCCTCTTTCATTTCGCACCCTATATCCATGATTTCCTACTGATAACTCACCTTTCTCTTTTTCCCCAATTCTAGCATTCCAGCCTCCCATTATTAATTTTATGTAGCATTTTCCCTTTTGATGCATTGATGCTACTTTTTCATAAAAATCCTCAACTTCTTCATCAGTATAGCTTACTGTTGGTGCATAAACTTGGGTAATTTGCAGCTTGTATCTTCTGGACACCTGTACTAACCTTGCAACTCCGTCTGATGCACTATCATATTCTACGATGTGATTCTTCCACCTTTTATGAATCAGAAATCCTACACCGCTTGTTCTTCCACCTTCTGTGCCTCTCCAGTATAATACATGTCCGCTGGCAAGATCTATCTTCTCTTCTCCTTTTCTTCTTACTTCACATAATCCTAGGATGTCCCAGTTGATTCTTTCTTATTCTTCTTCAAGTTTCTGTAAACGATTTTCCGAAGATAGGGATCGTCCATTATACGTAGCCAAGGTCATCAACTTATGGAAGCCTAGCCGAGGCCGGTTATTCTTAGCACCCACTGTCTTCATGTCTTTCTGATCGCTACCGTAACCAGGAACATTCAGACCACCGGGAATTAAGGGCCGTGATTTATTTCGCGAATCCTTGGTAAAATAAGGGGGTAGGTGGCCAAATTCCTCCACGCTGGCCAAGCGGGTTGGAGGAAGCCCATCCGCGTTCGTTCCCCATGCACTAGGCAATTGTACTAACAGACTGCACCGGGGGAATGTGCGGATTAGACATGAAGTCTCCGCTCCCAGGATTTCCTTTAAGTCCTCCTCGAAGGCAATGAAAGGGTCTTCTCCTGGTTAATAAGCAGAGGCTGTTAAACAGCCCATATATATATTTATAATATAATTTCTAAAGAAAAGCTTTTACTTGATTTCGTGGATATGATTTTTTTATACATAACATCATTCTGCATCTTCATATATGAGAATTACTATCTTAATCAGGAAAAAAAATGTCGATACGTTTTAATAGTGTCAGTTAAAAACAGGAATTTACAATTTCGCATTAACAATTTAGTATAATAGATTTCTATAAATATGTGTCTTTCTGCAGATAGCTCTTTTTATAGGGGGAACAATTCAGATTCCATTGTTACATTCCAGATCAAATCAGGAAATATAAAACGAAATCCAAATGAAATTTAAACTTCTTTTAAGTCCAATTTTCATACGACTCAAAATCCATTTTGTATAACATTAAATATATATTTTTGTAAATATACAGTGGTGGCCAACATTGCGGACACTTTTAGGTAGCTTTCATTGCAAAAAGTAAAAAGCTACATATTGCAGCCGTCCGAAGGGAAACACTTCGAGAAATTTTGCTATATTTTAGCCCATCACGACCCTTAGATCCCAATATCACCCTCCGTTGAAATGCTGACTTATATATATATATATATATATATACGATTTATATATATACAGCAAACAGAATAATAACAAATAATACGAACACCTATGACACCAATGGCTTACGAATTGAAACTCTTCCATAAATGTTCGAAGCACGAAGTTTCCTTCGGATAGTTTTTGTGAAATGGGATTCTGGAGATGACTATCTATCTTTCATGTTATCTGGGATAAAGATTGCCTGGGGTTTCGGACCGCTATGGGGGTCAGTTCTCTTTTATCCCTCTCAGAAAGCTTTCTTTTCCGTCCACTATTGTACTTCGCAGAGGACACTTTATCAAATTCCGTGTACGCTATCGTAACGATTGACACAGTTCTCCTTTCTAGCTCCAAATAATTGGCTGTTTCCAGCACTGAGCAATCAGCGCGCGGCATTACAACAATCACTCCTTTTTCGAACTCTGACAGCTCAGTCATTATTGAGTTTTCCAGAGCGTATGGTAAGCGCATGCAACACCTATGACTGATGTTGAGTGACTGATACCTTACTTTTCATAACCACTATGTGGCAGAAATGAGTGCAAAGTGACACGCGCGTTCTACTTCTTTGAAATGGACCATGCCTTTTTCATGGGTGTTCGTATTATTTTGTCACCCATCTGTATATATGTCGTAGGCTAATTGAGAATTCCTGCTCTTTGCAAACAGCCGGGCTAATTGGAGAATCCATCTCCCTTTTTACAATTAGCCTGATATTTTTCAGGCTTATTGCAAAGAGCCTAGAAAGCGTTAGGCTAATTGAAAAATGACCACTTATTATCCGATCAGGGTGATATTTTTAGCTCACAGGCTATCAAAGCCTGAGAGGTTATGTGCCCGCCGATTCTGTATGTACGTGTGTACGTACGTACGTATGTACGTAACGCGATAACTCTTGATAGAAATATCCGAATTGGTTAAATTTTTTTTCTAGGTTCATTCTGATAAGGTGCTTCCCTGATTATTTTTGGGGGTTCATTGGTTAAGGATAAAGCGGAAAAAGGGGGGCTAGTCCACACCCTTAATTTATATAAATGGGTTTTTCATGCAGAAATATTCGATTTGCTCCAAATTTGGTATACCGGTTTATTGTGTTAAGGAGCTTCCCTGGTTAGACTTGGAAGCTCATTATTTAAGTATAAAGGGGGGAGGGAAGAGGGCTACCCCTTAATTTAGATAAATCGGTTTTTCATGATGAATTATTCGATTTGCTCCGAATTTGGTATACCGGTTTATTAAGTTAAGGAGCTGCCTTGATTAGATTTGAAGGTTCATTAGTTACATATAAAAGGAGAAAGGGGGGGCTATCCCCCCGTAATTTAGATAAACGGGTTTTTCATGCAGAAATATGCGATTTGCAATAAATTTGGTATACCGGTTAATTATGTTAAGCAGCTTCCCTTATTACATTTGGAAGATCATTATTATGTATAAAGGGGGGAAAGGGGGCAATTGCCTTTCCCCTTAATTTAGATAAATGCGTTTTTCATGTAGAATTATTCGATTAGATCAAATTTGGTATACTGGTTTATTATGTTAAATAGATGGCTTGATTATATTTGGAGGTTCATTAGTTAAGTATAAAGGGTGGAAAGGGGGGGGCTACCCTCCCCCCTTAATTTAGGTAAATGGGTTTTTAATGCAAAATTATTCGATTTTCTCTAAATTTGGTATACCGGTTTATTATGTTAAGGAGCTTCCCTGATTAGATTTGGAGGTTCATTAGTTATGTATAAAGGGAGGAAAGGGGGGGCTAGACCCCCTTAATTTAGATAAATGGGTTTTTCATGCAGAGTTATTCGATTTGCTCCAAATTTCTTATACCGGTTTATTATGTTAAGGAGCAGCCTTGATTAGATTTGGAGATTTATTGGTTAAGTACAAAGGAGGGACAGGGGCTAGTGTCCCCTTAATTTAGATAAATGGGTTTTTCATACAGAATTATTCGATTTGCTTCAAATTTGGTATACCAGTTTATTACGATATGGCTTCCTTCATTTAATTTGGAGGTTCATTGGTTAAGTATAAAAGGGGGGAAAGGGGGAAAATTGCTCCTCCCTTTAATTTAGATAAATGTGTTTTCATGCAGAATTATCTAATTTAGTTCAATTTTTCTTCTAGGGTCATTCTAATAAGGAGCTTTTCTGATTAGATTTGAAAGTTCATTATTTCAGCATAAAGGGAGAAATTGGGGAGCTAATACCCCCCCCCCCCCCCTTAATTTAATGAAATGGTTTTTTCTTGCAGAGTTATCTGATTTACTTCAAATTTGGTATACCACTTTATTATGTTAAGTAGGTTCCCTGATTAGATTTGGAGGTGCTTTGGTTAAGTAGAAAGGGGGGCAACGGGGACTAATACATTTATTTTTCGAGGACATTTTTCTTTGAAATAAGAGTATAATATGCAATTAGTGTAAATAGCCTGTGAGCTCTATGCCATCAGTTTAACTGGTCAATTTTCTTTTTATTAGGTTTATTAACGCATAACCCTACCCAAACACGAAAAATAAATTACAACAGACAGTACCCCGATCCGAGCAAGAGAAAATAATTCCAGTCTACATGCAACCCGACCCGAACCTGAGAGTTAAATTTGAAAAAATCCGAAATCCCGAACCAAATCTGATAACCGACAAAAATATTCCAAAGATCCATAACCGGATCCGAACAAGACAAATTAGTTTCTGTGGACACGCAACGCTACCAGAATCTAAAAATTCCATTCGAAGTCCAACTGAAACCCGTCAGGAACCAAATCTTAACCGACAAAAATATTCCAAAGAACTATAACCCGATGCAAGCCAGACAAAATAATCTCCGTCCACAGGCAACCGGATCCGAACTTGAAAGTTCTAATTGAACTCAATCCAAAACCTGGACCTGGGTTGACTTCAAATGGAAACTTCAAGCTCGGCTCCGGTTGAAAAAAAATTAAACTAAATCAGATAATTCTGCATGAAAACCCATTTATCTGAATTAAGGGGAGGGGCAATTGCCCCCCTTTCCCCACTTTTATACTTAACCAATGAACATCCAATTCAAATGAAGGAAGCCATATCGTAATAAACTGATATATCAAATTTGAAGTAAATCGAATAATTCTGTATGAAAAACCCATTTATCTAAATTAAGGGGACACTAGCCCCTGTCCCTTCATTATACTTAACCAATAAATCTCCAATTCTAATCAAGGCAGCTTCTTAACATAATAAACCGGCATACGAAATTTGGAGCAAATCGAATAACTCCGCATGAAAAACCCATTTATCTAAATTAAGGGGGAGGGTCTACCCCCCCCCCTTTCCTCCCTTTATACTTAACTAATGAACCTCCTTAAAATAATAAACCGGTATACCAAATTAAAATAATAAATTTTCCTTAAACATAATAAACCTCCTTAACATAACAAACCGGGAGGAAAGGGGGCGGTGTAGCCCCCCCCCCTTCTTCCTCCCTTTATATTTATCTAATGAACCTCCAAATCTAATCAAGCCATCTCCTTAACATAATAAACCAGTATACCAAATTTGAGCTAATCGAATAATTCTACATGAAAAACGGATTTATCTAAATTAAGGGGAGAGGCAATTGCCCCCCCCCCTTTTCGCCCTTTATACATAATAATGATCTTCCAAATGTAATCAGGGAAGCTACTTAACATAATTAACCGGTATACCAAATTTATTGCAAATCGTATATTTCTGTATTGAAAACCCATTTATCTAAATTACGGGGGGGGTTACCCCCCCCCTCCCTTCCTCCCTTTATATGTTACTAATGATCCTCCAAATCTAATCAAGGCAGCTCCTTAACTTATTAAACCGGTATACCAAATTTGGAGCAAATCGAATAATTCATCATGAAAAACCGATTTATCTAAATTAAGGGGGGTAGCCCCCTTTCACCCCTTTATACTTAAATAATGAGCTTCCAAATCTAATCAGGGAAGCTCCTTAACACAATAAACCGGTATACCAAATTTGGAGCAAAACGAATATTTCTGCATGAAAAACCCATTTATTTAAATTAAGGGAAGGGGGGACTAGCCCCCCTTTTCCCCCCTTTATCCTTAACTAATGAACCCCAAAAACTAATCAGGGAAGCACCTTATCAGAATGAACCTAGAAAAAAAAATTGAAGCAAATCGGTTATTTCTATCAAGAGTTATCGCGTTACGTACATACGTACGTACGTACGTACAGGTACATACAGAATCGGCGGGCACATAAGCTCTCAGGCTTTGATAGCCTGTGAGCTAAAAATATCTCCCTGATCGGATAATAAGTGGTCATTTTTCAATTAGCCTAACGCTTTCTAGGCTCTTTGCAATAAGCCTGAACAATATCAGGCTAATTGGAAAAAGGGAGATGGATTCTCCAATTTGCCCGGCTCTTTGCAAAGAGCCTAGGCTGTTTGCAAAGAGCCGGATTTCTCAATTAGCCTACGACATATATATTTATATCTGAATTTTATCATGTTGTAACTCTCGAATTTTAGAATCGATTTGAATGAAATTTTTCATATACATAATACACACCAATTTCTCGACCGAGTTCGTTGGCCAGCTTCATCCGCCATCTGGTTTCAAAATGGCGGCAATTTGAAATTTTGAATTTTTTTTATGTTTTCTAACATTGTATACTTATAGAAAATGTTACTTTTCGCAAAATGCAAACTCGTATGCATCATTTTAAAGAGAATGTTAGAAACTTTAAAAGATATTTTAAAGAGTCACACAATGTAAGTTAACAACATAGGTCATTTTAAAGATTTTTTTTTTTTTTGGGGGGGGGGGGTAGTGAATATATAGCAAAATTTCCAGAAGTGTTTTTCTACGGACGGCTGGAATAGGTAGCTTTTTACTTTTTTTAATGAAAGCTATCCAAAACTGCCCACAGTTTTAGTCACCTCTGTATATATGCATTATAGTTTTTTTATTGGTTGTAGAGAGGTATCCGCAGATATTTCCTTTTAAAAAATATACTTAAAATGATATTATTTTTTTGTTAAACCATATTTTTAACTTAAACATGTCTAGGTGATGTTGTAAGCATATTCCAGAGCATCAACTAGAATGTAATCGTAATAATTATTTCAATATATATGTATATGCTATATTATATATTTGAGAACGTGAGTTTCAAAACTCATCAGAAAAATCAAATTTTGAAAAATCGCGAAAAACGTCTCTCTGCGTCCATTGCTTTTCATTGTAAACAAAATGGTTTACCATGACAGAAAAACACTACAAAACCAGTTTGTTTGAAGATTGTATTGTTTTTTTCAGTGCAGGTTTACCAGTAGAATAGATTGATGGAGTAAACCCAATTCTCTTTATTTTGGATTAGAGTAGTTCTGAAACTCACTTTCTCATATATTAACATAATAAATGGTCCCTTGATATTCTCATTTTTAACCCTGGCATATATTCATTTGACATTTTTCGGGAAATCTTCAATACTTGAAAATGTGATGTTTGCTCTATATTTTATATTTTGTGAGCAATTTGGATGATTTACATGTTCCTGTTTATTAAGTTAATATATAGATGAAATTATATACCATAACAATTTTAGAAAATTTATATAAAACAGATTTTATGTGTGGCATGCCAAATGATTTTCACTTATTGTGCACGGTGTATTTTTATTGAAATCGGTTTAGAGAATTTTTTTCTTGGTTGCACTCTTATTATCCAGATTCATCTTGAAACATATTGTTGCCAACATCGCTGATGTTTTATGTGAATATTAAATGTTTTCTTTTTTTCCTGTATAAAAAATGATTCAAAATTCCGCGTGCAAACATTTAGGGGATGTATAAAACACATAAACAAAAATAATCATATAGCAATAGAAAATCCGGACATTTAGAAAATAGACGATCAATTTGTCGCTGCTGTGAATCGTGCAAAACTGTGTTTGGCCTTTGAGCACTTTTTTTATGAAACGCAACGTGTACTCGTACAGCCCTAGTAAAATGTATTGCTAAGTAAGGAGTTTTAAATCAGTTTGTTAGCTTGTAATTTCTGTATCTTCGATGCTGATCAAATTGGAGTTTCTGGTCATACATTCCTAGGTGATTCTGTTACATGTTATGTTTTTGTGTTTCCCATAAAAATTTGTGAGTTGGCTTTTGACTTGCCCTGTATATATATATATATATATATATATATATATATATATAGGGTTACTTGGGGTAACTGGGCCATGATTTTACAATGTGATTCTGGAGATTCTGGCATTACAAATTTATGAATTCAAACTATATTTTTAGAAAATACTGTTACAAAAGGCTGAACTTTTGTAAATGCGTTTAGATAGAATCTCTCTATCAGACAGAAATGTTCAAAATTATATTTTAACATCCAATATATATATATATATATATATTTCACATTTCCTCATGCAGCCAGTTGCCCATAAAAATAGGGAAAGTGGAACAGGAGGGTCTATGTTCTACACGCGTATATATATTTTTTATTTAATACGGGGTACCAAGTTCTGTTTGAAAAAGAGAAATCGACTTAAAAATCAATGTAAACCAGGCAGGTTGTGTAAATTATATATCAACTAAAGATCGTTGTAAGAGAAACTTTTGCTGTCAATGTGTCTAAACAATCACTAAAAGTGAAAATATTAGATTTATTTACACAAAAAATATAAAAATTAAGTATTTATGTACTTTAGAATAGGTACTAAGTATAAAAGATACATGGTTATATTAAGGAAAAAATAACATGTTAAATCTATGAATACATTACGTAAGTACTTAAGTATCTCGTTTCGTTTTTTTATTTATCGCAATGAAAGTTCGATATGTTCAGTAAACCTGCGGAGAAATATAACCAAATTGTTATATCGAACAGAGATATTTGTTATTCGTTTTAATAATTTTTTAATAATTTCACTTGGCCTTATGTACGCCTCTTCATCTGTATCGTAAAATTTCGAGCTATAGCTATCACACATAAGAAATTTGGTTTGATACCCCAATATGCTTTTTTAAAGTTGTATTATGTAATTTTAATAAGGTATTATATAATTTTCTTTATTGCAAGCAAAACAAAGAATGGAGAAATTAATTTCTCGTAGTAAGAGTAACTCATAAAATATTTATAACTGTTGAGTTAGCTGGATCCCATAGGGTCCACTTACCCCATTCTTTATAGATTTATGAGGTAACTGGAACCCCGGCCTTACATTTGAAACATGATTAAATATGTATAAATAACTAATAATATTAATGTACTTATGTGTCTAATCTTTAAAATAATGATTGCTGAATAAAAGTACTTACCGTATTGTAATAAAAAGCCGAGGAAGTTCAACCGAATCGGCGTTTTTTTTTTTTTTTTTTTTTTTTTTTTTTTTTTTTTAAGAAATCTAATATTCCGGCAACCTATTACAAAAAAGACAAGGTATGATTGGGTTTACACACGTTGTTTTAAAAAGTAGAGCAGTGTTGCAATGTTGACAAAAGCTAACACTTAAAAAATAATAATGTTTTTTTTTTTTATAAAACAGCCTATGGCCCAGTTACCTTAGCTTAACATGTATATATATATATATATATACAAGCGATTATCTACGCTATTATACACCGGTTTAAAATAATTTATTATTTATTTTAACAAGCATTAAATACGATGTTCCACAAATTATTTACAGCATTAGAATTGACTAATTAAAATGAAGTTCATCACGCTTATAAACTTTTATTTTTATTTTGCTTCTGAACATGAACGTTCTTGACACTATCCTCACTTGAACATCGAGTTCTGAAGAAATAATCATTCTAACAAAAACAAAGCCAGACTTATTTTCAAATATCAACTATAATCTTAACATAAAATTAAAAAGAGTATAGATATGTTAAAACGCTGGCGTTTAAAATTAACAAAGAAATGTCAATAGTATTTATTTTTTTTTATATTTTTAACTCTGTACATAAGCCAACATTATCAATAAGGCTTTTTAATTTTTAATTTATAGTGCTATTTTTTGCGATATTGACCATTCTATTATTTTACACTAAAAAGCCTTAGTTAGAAGATTACAGAATTACATTATAAAATGTAGATTAGATTGAGCATCCTTTTATAGTTTGTATATTTTAAACATACATTACCAAGAGCACATTCGATGTGTTATTTTCTAAGTGAATTTAATCCTATTCTTACTTTCATTTTGCGGGCTGATATAATTTCTTTCACAACATGCCAGAAACTTGAACCTTATATCCTTGATACAGTTGATTCTGCTGATTTTTTCCTCTTTAAACAGTATTTTTCTATGTGTATAAATTTTATTACAGTAGATTTATGCCCCATTTGTGTGCAGTAGATCTAATATAACGCAACGTCCAGTTTTAGAAAAGTATCATTTAAGTGAAATTAAGAAAGGGAAAAAAAGCATTAGAAATACAAAAAATACAAAATAGTAAACACGTAGAACACATCGAAATTATAAAATGCTCGTGCAATATAAAAATAATTAATAAGCGATGTATATTTTCTATTAGTAATTTTGCGTGTTTTTTTTTCTTTTTTAATTTGCAAAAGATTATATTTTGAAATATAATAGTAACTTGATATTTTCTTGTTCAGAATTAAATATCTAACTTAGTAGACGTTTTCTTCTCTCCATAAATTATCATTTTGTTTTGCTACTTAGATTTCTTTAATCATCTGCATTATGCAATAAGATTTTGACAGGACCTGCAGCAATTTAAAAATGGAACAATGTAGTCATTTTATGGATTCCCTAGTCGCCATGCGACTTTATATACGGTGTATAGATATATGCGATTTTCATCGCAATGGGTGCCATAGAAGATGTTTAGACGCGGCTGGTCGCCACAAAAAACTAAAGTTTAATATAGAGTGAACAAAAAAAAAGGAAAAAGAAAGAAGTAAATAACATTATTAATGTTAGTATAACAAAATATAAGATGGAACAAATGTCCATTGGATCCAATTAGCCTGAAACAGTCCATAATCAGGCGAAAACGGATGCCAAAGGGATGCCCTAGCGTAAAAAAAGACTATTTACAGAGACTATGAAATAAGTTTAATTATGTATAATTATAAATGCTTAAAAACGGAAAAAAGATGGAAAAATTTAAATTATTTACATATTGAATAACGTAGCTACAATCATGAAAAATTAACAAAAAGAGGCAATAAAAAAGTAAATGACGAGAGATCAAACTAACTATACAAAAAAAAAAAAAAAAATCTGTATACAAAGGGCAGTTTATGAGAAAATGAGGATGGCGACCGCATAGTCAGGTAAGTCATAGAATAATGTAGAGAAATAGATAAATAAGATAAGAAAAGTTAAAAAATATAAATGATAAGGTAATCTAAGTTTAAAGCGTTTATATTTGTTATGTTTTTTACAATAAAAAAATGCAAGACAAAAAACATGGAAGGGAAGAACTACTATTTATTATTATTTTTATTATTATTGTTATTATTATTATTATTATTATTATTATTATTATTATTATTGTTATTATTATTATTATTATTATTATTATTATTATTATTTATGTATACCTTTTCTGTTATAATTTTTCTGGTAACTACATTTTAGGACATATTTTTATATGCAAATGAATTTTTGTTTTATCTGTATCGAACTGTGAATTTCTTATTAAAATTTTTATTCATAAAACAGGGACTTCGCATTTGGAATGAAAGATGTTCATTGAATAAGAGAACTGAATACGTTGTCGGCACCCTTTTAAACAGCAATATATTTACTTAATGATTTATATTTGAATTCTGATAGAAGAATAAAAATAAAAAAGATGTCTTTTATTTTTTATTCATTTTTTTTTTAATTTTAAATGATAGTTAAGCTAGTTTTATTTTTAAGTCAGCAATATTACACTCAGTTCTACAAAATAGAAATAGATTTGCATTTACCACTATGGTTTCATGCATTTTCTACATTTTTCTGTGCAATCAATTAAAAGTTTTGAAATATATTATAAATAATTACTAGAAGCAAGCATGTGTTACGAATTCGCACCTGTTTGCGTTGGATAGAGTTCTAAAAATAGCCGAGATCACATAACTCGGTACGTGTGTTGCAAAAGAGAGCGCGAATAAACTATCAGATTGATGCTAGAATTTTTTTTATAAGTATTAAAACTTGAATTGTGCTCTGTCGGGAAAAAAAAAAAGGTTTCCTCGGATTTGTAAATATTTATATTAACATGTGTGATATAACATGTGTGATTATTGTTAACTAGAAGATTCAGAATATCTTTATTGATCGGCTGAGATGCATATTTGTATCGCATTCTCGGAATTTATGATCTTATTTAAATGTTAAATATTAAATGGGCAATATGTAGTCTTGCTGTGCTGCAAAAAATAAAAGATGAAAAGACCATCAAGATTAATTATTTAACATAAATGATTTATGATTACAACGAAATATATTTTTTTTTTCTTGAAATAATTTTATTACTAAGAATGATATTTCTCGATTGTTTTGAAAATAAATATGGCTCCGAAACACGTCCAAAAAGACAAAAAAAAAAAAAAAAAAAAAAAAAAAAAAATCATTTCCTCCCGGTTGAAAATTTGTCAAATTATGGCTAAGCCAATATCTTGAAGAAAAAAAAAGTCAGCTGAATATAAAGTGGTAGTTAATACGTCAGCTGGTCACTTGAACATGAAAAAAATATACAGGGTGCAAAGGTAAGTCCCTTTAACCTGAAAATACTCGCGAATGGATTACTACTAAATCTATGGAATTGAGGTAACGGCATAGTAAAGTGACTACGTCCGATGTAATTCAAACGACGGCAGCGGCCCCTAGTGGCGAAATTTGAAGATAGCTATTGAATATAGTAAACGAAAAGAAATAGAGCAAAATTTCCAATTAGAAAGTTTTAGAGCATCAATTAATTAGTACGAACCGTCATTTGGTTCACACGGATAAGATAAAGCGTCGCCTGCATACCCAAAAATGTCCGAAATAGATGAGCGACGATTCTACCATTCCGTAAATGTAGCAGTGCACAAATTCAGATTGTGACGTTGTACTGTGCTGTAATGTCCGTAAAAAATGCGATTAAAATTTTAGATTAACCCTTTCAGGGGGAGACGAATTCTGTTCGTAAACTGATGAAGTAACTTACTGACACCAGAATATTCGAACGAATTTCTTAGAAAATAAAAACCCGCTAATTTTCACTTTTATTACAAAAGCAAAATTTTATTAAATTATAATTGCTGTCATTTGTCAGTTTTGGAATTAAAATTAGGTGGCTAGACCGTCTAGCCACGGCCCTTGAAAGGGTTAAATCTATATCGTCGTATTGAAGATGCTAGCAATAGACGTACCATGCTGAGAAATGTGGCATGTAGAATTAATCTCACGAATACAAACGTGTATCGTGAGGAATGGCGAACTTTCCGAACATACTGAATATTAACTTGTTATCACTGTGAGGCAGTTTGTCATTTTTGTTTTTTGTGTGATGTTATCAAAATGTATTGAGATACGCACGTATTTATACCATAAATTGTGCGTATTTCTTCATACTTCTGGTTATTCCATTCAAACGTTTACACAAAATAGAGTGCATCGATTTTGAACATTTTTGGGTATACAGGCGTAGATTTATCTTATCCATGTAAACCAAGTGTCGTTTCGTACTAATTAATTGATGCTCTAAAACTTTCTAACTGGAAATTTTGCTCTATCTCTTTTTGGTTTCGATTTGCAATGGCTATCTTCCAAATTTCGCCACTAGGGGCGCTGCCATCGTTTACATTAAGTCGGGAGTAGTCACGTTACTGTACCCTTACCTCACTTCGACAGCTGTAGCTCTCTCCGTTCGCAAATATTTTCAGGTTAAAAGGACTTTCCTTTGAACCTTGTATGTTTTTCTCATGTTCGTGTGACCAGCTGTATTATTAACCACCACTTTATAATCAGCTGACCTATTTTTATACTTCAAGATATTGGGTTAGCTATAATTTGACAAATTTTCAACCGAGAGGAAATGACTTTTTTTTACGTGTTTGGGAGGCTACCCCGTCTCAACCCACCCACGGAACCGCAGCTGACGTTCACGGATCTTCATGATACAACTCTCTGAAGCATTTTACAAATTATCGGTGGAGAGGAACTTGGTCATCAAAATCTGTTGCTGGCTCGCGGATTAAAATAGAGTCGCGCGAAGCAGCTAATGCAGTTTCAGGGGTTGCCTTAAAAATCAGAAAGTAATACTATGGGAAAAAAGGGCTCCTAGGATAAAACCTAATGTTCCCACTTCAGTCGCTCTTAACACCGTTGTAAAAAATGATTGCATCTTTTGTAACTCGACCCATTTAAGCTTAAAGTGTAACGAGATTACCGATGAGCAGAAAAGGTATAAGTTGAAAAAGGATGGGAGATGTTATCGATGCTTCTTGAAATCGCATTTAAAATCCTTATGTAAGGTAAAAATACCTCACTATTGCGTAAAAGTTATCAACATAATTATTTATTTTGCCCCACTAAAAAATCGGCAAAAACGCGTCCCGATGATGGCTCAGTGAAAGCCGAAGCATCTAAAAATGACAAAAGTCAAGCCATGTTTTCATATGTAATAAAACAAATAATTCGCCTGAAAAGTATGCAACATTGTTGCAAACTGCCTGTGTACAAGTGCAGGGAACAGGAAATAAATTAAACACCAGAATTTTATATGATTCTGCATCCTCTATAACACTCATTACAAAAAGTTTAGACTCAGCGTTGAGACTAAAACCTGTTGATAAGGAAACACTTTTGGTTTATACATTTGCGAATAGTGACGCCATAGAAAAGCAGTTTAATGTGGTAAGTTTAACTATTATTAGTTGTCATCATCCTTATCAAAAAATAATTGTAAAAGCGCTGGTTTCTGAAATTATTAGCGGTGCTAAGATAATGACTTAGTTAATAGATAAACTACTTTTAGATAAACATGAATTGGTTGACACATTTATTTATTCGAAACCTGTTCAAATATTGCTAGAGACAGATGTTTATTCTGTATAGGATCTGTCGAAAAAATTAATCATCAATTATTTTTGCAGCCAACAATATTTGATAAAACCCTTGTCGGTAGAGTTAATAGTAATAATTCACACATAACTTCCAGTTTAAATGTAATTTGTTTTCCCTCCAGAAAATGATCTTAAGAATTTATGGCGCATCGAGTCCTTTTTAATCGATTTTAAGGTGTGTCCCAACGAAATAAAGCCACCGTAATTCTGTGCCGTAACTGGAAACGAAACAAACGGATAAGAACGAAACAAATATATTAAGAAAGTCTATATACAAATACATATTTGCCAGGCGTAAGTCACTCCCTGCCCCACTTGGGCAGGAGAAAACGACGAATGTGTAAAAAAAGAGGAGAAAAGTGTCCCGCCGAAATAAAGCCACTGACAATATTAGTATTTATTGGTAACTACAGACATTCGAGCTGCTGCAGTTCAATATGTTTATGACGTCAGGACGTTGTCAAATACTTGTTCTGTGCCAGTCAAACTTTGTGCAGACTTTAGAAGGTTGTATTTTCTATTTCTCCACCAGTATTGCAATGGGGAAAAAACCCAGCTATGAAAGTTCGAGAAAGGACAAAAAACAGAATTTAAGGAACAAGGTCTTTCACATAGACAAATATCTAAGTAAAACAAACGTACTAAAACCGTAATAGACAAATTTTTAAATATGGGCAATGCGTACGAGTATAAAAAAGGAAGTGTACATGTAGAAAAATGACTTCCAGGCAGGAAATAGAATTTTGCGTCGTCTTTCACGAGGTGGTATTTCCCTAAAACAGTTGGTCAAAGAAGATAACATCCCTGTGACAAAATAAACCCAGTCACGAATTGAAAAACGTACAAGAATCTTGCGATATCAGAAAAGGAAACAGCCACCAACGTTGAAAGCTATCCACATACAAAAAAGAGTCAATTAGGCCAAATATCATCAAACGTGGAAGTCCCCATGGCGTCGTGTTATAGTCTCAGAGGGGAAAAAAGTTATTTGGGTGGACTAGACGGGTTTGCTTTCTATTGGTATGACATGAGGAAAGAAGAGGAAATTTTCTCTAAAAGACAACAAGGTGGAGGCTCATTAATTGTGTGGGGAGGCTTCGGCTATTGAGGTAATCATAACTTGTTTTCTCAGGCCGCATGAAGGCTACCGATTACCAAGAAATGCTAGAAAACCATTTACTGCCATTTGCAAAGAGGACTGGTAGACTAAGTTGGATTTTCCAGCAGGACAAAACCTCCATGCATAGTGCAAAATCCTATTGGGAATGTTTTTTGTATAATCGGGTGCATGTTAGGGAATAGCCTGCACTTTTTCCTGATCTCAATCATCAAGAAAATGTGTGGGGGGTATCCTCAGTAGTGCTGCATATGTCAATGGCAGACAGTTTCAGTGTGTGGCAAAACTGAAGGTCGTCATCATTGAATAGTGGGAGAATATTGATGCTACTGTACTCAAAGGGTTGGTAAATGGTATGCCACATCGTATATTCCAACTCATATATAACCATGGCGGATGTATTGCCTATTAACACTAGTGGCTTTATTTCGGCGGGACACTTTCCCCTCTCTTTTTTTTACAAATTCATTCCTTTTTTCTGGCCAGGTAAGGCAGGGAGTGAGTTACTCCTTGTAAATATGTATTTTTAATAGACTTTCTTAATATATTTGTTTTGTTCTTATTGGTTTGTTTCGTGTCCACTTACAGCGCACAATCACGATGGCTTTATTTCGGTGGGACACACCTTAATGACCAAAAGCACGAAGATACTTATGAGGTCATTAATCAATTCGAGAAAGTAATCATTTAAAAAATGATAGATATATGACCCCCTTGTTATGGTGTAATGAATTAGATAAACAAAATTTATTTAATAAATACGAGGTTGTAAAAGCGCGTTTCGCTCGTTTGGAAAAAAGATTAAAGACTGAAAAATCTTTGTTTTTGAAGTATAGTTAAATTAAGAAAGAGCAATTAAGGCTGGAAATTATTGAGAAATGTATTGATAATTCCTCTATCGATTATGTAATGCCCCAATTATCTGTTTCAAGGCCAAGTTCTTCTACCACAAAAAACAGAATAGTTTTTGAATCGAGCAGCCGAAAAAATGGGGTAAAATGTCTAAATCAATGTCTTTTTGCGGGGAAAAATTTAAATCTTAATCTCATAGATGTGCTGTTGAATTTTAGGCATTTTAAAATTGCTTTCACGGAGATATTGCTAGGGCCTTTATACAAATACAGGTATCAAAAAATGATAGAAATTATTTATGTTTTTTGTATTTCGATGACAGCGGCATAGATAAACAGAGCGCTTTATACCATTTTAACCGTCACTGTTTTGGCGTGACCAGCTTCCCCTATGTTTTAGTCTCTGCAATTAAAAAATATTGATAATTATAAGGAAACAGAACTCGTCACTTATGAAATGATTAATAAATATTTATGCGTGGATGACTTAAATTATGGAGCATCCACGGTTGCAGAAGCCATGAAACTAATAACAGCTGCAGTTTCTATATTTAAAGATGCTAATATGCAATTGAGAAAGTTCGTTACTAATTCACCAGAATTAAAGGAATCGTGGAATGGTAACCCGATTATAGAAATTAATTAAATTTGTGCAGAATCTAAAGTATTGGGGCTAAACTGGAATATTGAAGAGTATTTTCTGGCCATAGATTTGGCATCTTTAGTGTCAATTGGTGATAGCTTGGAAGTTACCAAAAGGCACGTTCTCCAAACTGCCGTCAAAATACTTGAACCTATCGGATTTATGTTACCATTTTTTATTAGAATTAAGATCTTTTTACAAGCATTATGGCAGATTGGGTTAGACCGGGACGACGAATTTAACTAAGAATTTAAAATTAAATACAGAACATGGTATCAGGAAATAGAATTGCTTGAATACTTAAAAATACCCAGGTATTATTATCATTCGGGTGAAGTGCAGGACAATGTACATCTTCACATATTTTTCGACGTAATTAAAATATCCGAAGGTGCTTTTAAGACATGCTTTGTTATGTCTAAGGCTCGAGTGGCCCCGTTGAAGAAAATAACTCTACCAAGACTCGAACTTTTAGGTGCTCTAATACCTCCAAGGATAGCTAATCACCTTAAATCACCTTTTCTCTAATCTGGAAAAAATAGTACTGTGGATTGATTCAACTATCGTATTACATTGGATACAAGGAGCGGCATGCAAATGGAAGCCATTTATTGCCAATAAGGTAACTGAAATTCTTAGGAATCAGAGACCCTAGTTCTTGGAAGCATGTAATTAGCGGGGATAATCCTGCAGATAGGCTTACTGGGGCTATCAGCAAAAGAATTATTGAGTTCGAATCTAATGAATAATCTTCATGATTTTCACGAGTTTCATGATATTATTATTGAGAGAGCATAGCTGAAGAATTCACGACTGAAAGTGGGGCAGGTGTTGTTCAGCTGTAAATAATCACCAACAAGAAATCCTTTAGAACATGTTATTGGCAATCCGATTATATACAAAATGTATACTATTTACATATTTATAGATGAAACCTATAATTAATACTGGAAAAGTACTGGTTTAAATATATATAAATTCCACACTGGGAATCCAAGATGATTTCTTATTAAATTCAGGAATATTAATTTCTCCCTTTATGAAAAATCAAGAAATACACAGTGAGCATGCTGCGTTCGAGTTTCACATTCACAATAAAAATAACTAAAAAAAAAAAAGTGTAAAAAATGTTTTCAAATATCAATTCTCTCGAAGGTCACGTGATCCGGCGCAGCGCCTTCGGACTGCTCGAGAGAGGAAGGGGTTTGCGAAATTAAACAAACTCCCCCCGATGAAGAAGGGTTCATCAAAAATGGGATTCAAAATAATTAAAGTAGAAAAAAATATTCTAAAAGATCATCAGTTACAGTATACATAAATACAATACAAATCAAAATATATACTTACATACTGGACTTCAAATAAAAACTAACTAAAACAATTTAAAAGATTTGCGAACAGGTTTCTGCTACTAAAAATAGAAAGGACAATTTAAATCAATACAACTTTTTCTAGAATATTCAATACAAAAAATTAAACTAAAAATTAGAAATATTAATAAACAAAAAGAACATTTTTTTTAATGAAAAGAATAAAAAGTTTTTAAAGTCAATAACAAAAACAGTTTTTTTTGTACAAATTAATAGGTCTTTCAATAAATGAATTATTTGTTTTCAATTCACAAGACCTTATCTTGCCGTCTCTGCCCATGAAGATTTTAGTAACTTTTCCTAACTTCCACAAACTTCTGGGTAAGTGTTCATCATGTACAAGCACCACATCGTCTACTTTAAAGTCTGAAGTTTTATTCTGGTCCGTGTAGTGAGCAGATTTTAAGTTGAGAAGATACTCATTTTTCAACGCTTCCGAAAATGATTTAGAAGCATCTCACGTAAACGGAAGCGTTTCACTAAAGATTCTTTCGTCGCTGGTAAAATTAAATCGTTCAATTTTATGGTAGGTAAACACAACATATGTTTTCCGATTAAAAAATATGTAGGAGTAAGAGGAGATGGTTCTTCTAACTCGGAATACGTACGGAATAAGTCAACGGACGAGAGTTAATTACAGCTTCTACTTCAATTAGAAGATTTTCTAATTCAGTCAATGTTAAATAAGATCTTCCGATAACTTTACGTAAGGTAGTTTTCACTGAGCGAACCATTCGCTCATAGAAGCCACCCCACCAGGCTGCACGCTCTACAATATACTTCCAGGAAATTCTGTGATTGGCGAAAAATATTTAACATAAGGATGGTGGATTACCTTCCACATTTCTTTTAGTTCAAGATCAGCTCTTTTGAAAGTTTTGACGTTGTCTGAATAAATTACAGCACACAGCCCTCTTCGTGAGATAAACCTGCGAAATGCTAACAGGATTTCTGTTGTTGACATGTCTTCTAATAGTTCTAAATGAAGTGCTCTTGTAATAGCACATGTAAATAATAAAATATAAAATTTATTTTCATTCCCCTTCATATATAGGGGTCCCGCATAATCAAGACCTGTTACTAAAAACGGTGGAGCTTCGATAATACGGTCACCTGGAAGAGGGGCTATAACTTGTTGACCAGGGCGCTCGTTAAATGTCTTACAGATTGTACATTTGTTCAGGACTGATTTTTTACGCTGTCTGGATCTTAAAATCCAAAACTTTTCACGAGTTTGTACTAATGTACTGGACACTCCTGAATGAAAAACTTTTTCATGTGCATCTTTCACGATTAATTCAGTCAATCTATGTTTTGCAGGAATCACAACAGGATGTTTTTCATAAAATGAGGAGTCAGAATTTTGTAACCGTCTTCATACCAACAGCAAACCTTCATCTGACAACATAGGATTTAACTGTAGGAGATTCGATTCTTTAGGGATACTATTGTTACATTTCAAGCTTTTTATAACTTCAGGGAAACTTTCTTCCTGCACTAGTTTTAACCAAACATTTTCAGCATGCAACATTTCCTCAGCTGATAATTCTGAAAAATTTCTTTTTCTACCTTTAATTTTATATTAGAAATAAATTTAAATACCCATGCAGTTACTCAATACAGTTTCATTAAGGACCTATACTTTTCTAGATTAAAAATGGGAATTTCATCAGCTTTATTTGTTTTAACAACGCAAGAAATGGTTGCTGCTTTTTGAGACTTCTCTTCAGAAACATCAGGTAATCGAGATGCAGCAATTTTAACCCTAGGCCACTGATTTTCGGGAAGGGAAAAAAATTCAGGACCGTACCACCTTTTTTGTGAATTTATTAAATACTTCACAGAACAGCCTCTCGTAATTAAATCTGCGGGATTAAATTTGCCATCACAATGTCTCCATAAACTAGGATCAGACAAATTATGAATTTCAGCAATTCTATTACTAACAAATGGTTTCCATTTTTCTTTTGGCCCTTTAAGCCAATGAAGAACAATTTCTGAATCAGACCAGAAAATAGTATTATTTACTTGTATAATGTGTGTGATAAACTTTGCCATTCTGGCAACTATAAGTGCTCCCATGAGTTCAAGACGAGGAAGTGTTATCTTCTTCAAGGGAGCAACCCTAGACTCAGACATTAAATTTATCTTTAGAAATGGGATAACATAAGTATGCCACTGCACCATACGCATTTGGGTTAGCATCAATGAAAATATGCAATTAGAGATGCTCTTATTCCATGATCAGGTTGTTAAAATAGCCTTGTGTTAAAATTTTCTTTAATGTTAAAATTTTCTTTGTTAAAATGTTAAAATTTTCTTTAATGTTATTACTTTCTTTGTTAAAATGTTAAAATTTTCTTTAATGTTAAAATTTTCTTTGTTAAAATGTTAAAATTTTCTTTAAATTCTTTTATTACTTCAAGATCGGTAATGTTCTTTTCATTGCTTTCAGCAATGCCAATTGCTTCGAGATCTCAAAATGCTTTCATTTGAGTATTTATATTTTCAACTGAAACACGCAAACAAGCTACTTCTTTTTTATTCGACTCTATCTGCCCTTGCACGGTATGAGCGAAAGTAGTTTCTGCAACGTATAATTCTTTTGTCAATTTTCCCTCGATTCCCTTTAATATTTTCCACAAAAAGTCAGACCCTAGCAAAATATTTATTCCCTGTTCAAGACCTGCATCAGCAGGCTTAAAGCCTCTTGTTCTCATTATGTCTGGAAGTTCTGGTTCTAGGGTTTTTACAGAAGCTCCAGTTATATTATCAACAACTATTGCTAAGATCTTTATCGAGTTAATAGGTTGCATAACACTCGATAATTCAAGAGCAACAACTTCATAACAAGATTCATAAGGGCGTCTCCGCCCAAAAGGATAAACTAATAAATTTTCTCTTCGCAATGGCTTCAATTTTAATTTTTGTACTAGAGATCTCTTTACAAAACATTTTTCTGAACCGCTATCACACAAAACGCGAGCCAATAAGCATTATTTACCAGCAGACACAGAAACTGTACAAGTCTGCAATAATGTTGCTTTCTTTTGTTTATATTTTTGTTCTGACATCATAGATACAATTGCACCTTTCTTTTATTATCAGGATTTTCATTTCTTGTTTCAAAACAAATGACTATGGATGTTGTTACCACATTTGGAAGAAGGATTAATTTTTGTTCTACAATTCCCTGATAAATGCGACTTATAAAAGCAATTGTAACAGCGACCTTCTTTCTTTAATTTATATCGTTTTTGTTCATCAGTGAATTTCGAACAATTTAGTCCTACATGATCAGAAGACTTGCAAAATATGCAAAACTGTTTTGTAGATGTATTTAAAGCAACAGCCGAAGGTATATTTTTCCTTTGAGGAAAATTTTGATATTTACTTGAAGAATTTTCATATTTGGTTTTAGAATTTTCATAAGCCTTGCTTTGGGAATTATTTACTAAATTAGTAGCTTGAAGGCATCTTAATTCCGTTTTAATAAAATTTATTAATTCAATGACTTCACAGTCCTTATCGGGGTCCGTTTTCGATGAAAATCTAGTATCAAATTTTCTGGTAAATAACCTTAATAATATGGGTAGTAATAAATGACCATAGGAGCTTGATGTTACTCCTAACGTATCAAGATTTCTCATACAAGTTTCAATATTATCATACAACTTTCTTAAAGAGGTAACATTGTTAGTGGATTTCACTGGTTCAAGACTTAAGATTTTATTCATGTAACAATTATTGTATTTTCCCGTTTACCATACTTTTCTTCTAACAACTTTAAGCACGTTGAATAATTTTGATCTGTCAGTTGAAAACCAGCTACAATATTATACGCAAGTCCGGACAACAAGGATTTAAGATATTGGAATTATTCAATTTTTGATAACGATTCGTTTGAATCTATCGCACTAGTAAATAAATTAAAAAATTCCAAGAACTGGCTTGCATCACCAGAAAATTTTTCTATGTTAAATTTAGGTAGCTTCACTGCCGAAACTGGTTTACTACCGATTTTTGAACCGTTACTTGATCCTAGTAAAACTTTTGTTTCAGTTTCGATTTTACATTTTTTAAGCCTCATCTTAATTTTAAATTTCAAACTTGATATTTTTTCAGTATATTCTTTTACCGATTTTAGTTCATTTTCATATTCAGTTTTTTCCTGAATTAGCTCATCTATTTCGGAATCTAATTACTTGAGTAGAGCTTCCTTTTCATTTACGAGCTCTAATGATTCCATTAAAGAATCGCAATCAGTATTATGAATATCAACAGATAACAATGTATCACATTTTGTGATTAATTTCGTAATAGCTGCTCGAACAGTAGCTCTTTTACTTTTAAATTTTTCTGGTTTATCCATGTTTAAATTTTAATTCGACAAATGCTTATTTTCAAGAAATCAACAATCATGCAGAATAATAAAGGTATTTCTTACCTTTTTTCCGGGTTCTTGAGGCGCCAAAGAATAATGAATAATCTTCATGATTTTTACGAGTTTCACGATATTATTATTGCAAGAGCATAGTTGAAGAATTCACGACTGAAAGTGGCGCAGGTGTTGTTCAATTGTTAATAATCACCAACAAGAAATCCTTTAGAACATGTTATTGGCAATCCGATTATATACAAAATGTATACTATTTACATATTTATAGATGAAACCTATAATTAATACTGGAAAAGTACTGGTTTAAATATATATAAATTCCACACTGGGAATACAAGATGATTTCTTATTAAATTCAAGAATATTTATTTCTCCCTTTATGGAAAATCATGAAATACATAGCGAGCATGCTGCGTTCGAGTTTCACATTCACAATAAAACTAAACTAAACTAAACTTAAAAAAAAAAAAAAAAAAAAAAAAAAAAAAGTTTAAAAAATGTTTTCAAATATCAATTCTCTCGAAGGTCACGTGATCCGACGCGGCGCCTTCCGACTGCTCGAGAGAGGAAGGGGTTTGCGAAATTTCACAGAATCAGTGGTGGTACGGGCCTGAATGGCTCATTAAAACTGAAAATTTTTGTCCTAAGGATTTTAAGTTAAAAACAAAATCAGTCAACCCTGAAGTGGAAGTGAAGTCTAGAAGTAAAATTATTGTTAACACTATCATTGTTAAGGAAAATTTAATTGACATAAACAAATTCAGAAAAACTATTGCGGGTAACTGGCTATGTTATACTCTTTATCAAAATACTGAAGTAAAAACGCGAGAAAAATTGTAATCTTACGTCAGAGGAAATTCGAGAAGCAGAAATTTTTTGGATAAAAAATTGTCAAAACGATATTTTCGCAAAAGAAATCTTATGCCTGAAAAATTCAAAGCCACTCCCTAGAGACACTAAATTGCTTTCATTGAACCGTTATCTAGATTCAGAAGGAGTTTTGTGAGTTTCTGGATTACTCGATAAGACTGACTTATCGATGGATGAAAAACATCCTATAATTATTCCGCCAAAAACTAAATTGGCAGAGTTAATAATTTGGGATGCTCATTATAAAGTTTTCACCCTGCTGTTGTCCATACACTTGTAGTAGATCGGGAAAGATTATGTCTAATAAAGGGTAGACAAACCGTGAGAGGTGTGCTTAAAAATTGCATTGTATGCAAGAGGTTTTCTTCAACTCCAGGAAAAAATAAATTAAAAAAAATTATTTTTGAGAGAAAAGATGGAATTTTACGCGTCGTCTTAGAAATCTCCAAAATGCCCCCTGCGCGTTCCATATCAATGCAAATCCCCAATATTTTTTTTATAAAAGTTTGGTTTATATATATAAATAAAACTGTGCATGAAATTTATATATTTGAATGTAAAGGTAAAAAAAAAATAAAAAAAAAAAAATAAATTGAAAAAATATGAAAATTTTGAAAAAATTTGAAAAAAATTGAAAAAAAAAAGGCATTGCAGAAATCTTCGAAATCCCCCCTGAGCCCCCATATCAATGAAAATCCCCAATATTTTTTTTATATAAAAGTTTGATTTTTATATATAAATAAAACTGTGCATCGAATTTTATATATTTGAATATAAAAGTTTTTTTAAAAAAAATGAAAATTTTCGAAAGAATTTCAAAATTTCAAAATTTTTCAATTTTTTTTTTCTTTTTTTTGTAAATTTTACTTTAAATGATACTCAAGGGTACATTATATGCATTATACCATGCATTTATCACAAAAAAAATTAAAAAAAATATTTTTGAGAAAAAAAATGGCATTTTATGCGCCGTCGTAGAAATCTTCGAAATGCCCACTGTTCATTCCGTATCAATGAAAATTCCCAATATTTTTTATAAAAGTTTGGTTTATATATATAAAAAAAATTGACCATCGAATTTTATAGATTTGAATATAAATGTAAAAAAATAAAAAAATCATTTTTTTAAAATTTTTTCGAAATGTTTTTTAATTGTTTATTTTTTTTTATATTTTTTTTTTTACCTTTATATTCAAATGCTAGGGGGATCTGCCCCGTGCAAGCTACGCTCGTGAAACACCATTCAGACACCGCGGAATCTAAAAACGAGCTAATCTTATCGGTTTTAAAAATATTATAGAAGATTAAATTATACTGAAAAAAGTGCATATCTCCCTGTAAACGGTTTCCATTCAATTCCCTTTGATTTCAAAAATTTAAGGCCGAATCAGTTGCTGTTAAGACATCCAATGGTTGTTTTCGTGTTTGATTAAAGAGGATCAGTTAAACGTTTGAAAAGAAGCTAAAATAAAATGTATTAAGTGTACAGAGTCTTTGTCTCCATGTATTTTAAAACAATTTCTATAAAAGTCATGTGACTATCATCAACAGTTCCGGGCGAACCACTTCCATTTTTATATTCCTGGTGCCATTTTGGTACTTTAATGTTAGCCAGGTACAGGTGGTAAGTCGCCAAATATTATTCTATCACCATCATTTCATCTATATTATAATAGTCCAAGTCATGTAACTGCCATAAATAAATACGCTCTGATCCCTTCGTTTTTCACATGAAAGTTTGGTCCAGATATCATATATGGCCCCATATTGGCGCGATTTTTTTCCGACGCTAATTTGGGGAAAACATCAACAGCATAAACAACAACATTCGGCTTATCAAATCAAGCAAAACAACGATACTATGGCGCCAGTTAAGTACCCATTGCGTATATGACATTGGCGTCTGAAAAAAATCGCGCCAATATGTGTCCATATATGATATCTGTGCCCAAAGTTTTACCTTTTGATTAAAAAGTCAAATTTCTTTATCGAATAAAACTACATAAAAGTTTCCATGGTCGCAAAGAATTCTTGGTACTGTTACGCTAACCGGGTGCAAATGTCGCCAATAGCTATTTTTCAACTCGCCAGTTAGCATTTTATTTTTTCGAGTGGTAAATTAAAACATTGCTTTGAAGTTGAAATTAAATGTCATCGTTTTTTACATCATTTAATACAGTGTCATCGAAAAATAATGCCTAGATTTTAAATAACTGTCACAAAAAACTATGAAAGGTAATTTATTGGTTTTAGTATTATAATGTGCGGCAGAAAAAAAAAAAAAAAAAAAAAATCATACCTTAGTATTTTTCAATTTGAGCACCGTTCGGTGTGCACCAGGAACAAATGTGTGCAACGTGAGCACCAGGAGCAGTTTGACCTGGTTAATGTCTTTGATAAAGCCGCTGTACACTGACTATTGACTTTGACTCCACATACCAAATCACGCACTGTGCTTTTTGTTGCACGGTCAACATCGTACTGTGCTTTTTGTTGTGGTCAACATCGTACTGTGCTTTTTGTTGCACGGTCAATATAGTACTGAACAGTAGGGTGGGCCGAAAAAAACTTTTTTTTGAATTTCGATGATGGGTAGTGCGGAAAAGTGGCCACTAGTGGCACCAAGTTCACACAAAAAATTTGAGATTTTTAGGACCATTCCTATATTTGCCGCTTTTGGCTTGAAGTTTTGCTAAAAAGCTGATTTTTGAACTTTTTAGCAAAAATTTTAAAAATGTTAAATTAAACTTATTTTAATCGTATTTACTTGAAAATTCATATTTAATGTTCCAAATGTATAAATAAGCTCTGATAATGTATTATTTAATTGTTATGTGTATTTTAAATTAGACGATTTTTTTAGCCGTTTTGTGTTTAAGTGAGCAAAAGTTGCATGTATTGTTTGAATCTTTCAACTGTTTCTCTCTTTTGTCTTGTTTATGTCCCTTGCTCTTCCTTATTGTTTTCGATGCTTTAAGGGTCATATATTTGGGTGACGGACAGCAGAATCCCTCAGAAACAGATCTGGAAGGAGAGAAGAGGGTGGGGCGAGAACTTAAGCGAATGCAGTGACTGATCGCGATGTTGGGGGAGTGAAGGAGGAAATACAAGAGGGGAGAAAATGTGTAAGGGATGCTTATTATTTTCAGTGCTTAGTTTCCCTGAGACATGGCGGACGGTGTGTGAGACAGGAATATGCGTTTAGGAGTGTTTGGCTTTGAAGGGCCTGGTTCAAATTCAGATTCAGTCGAACTGCTTGCTTGAAAGCTCCCACTACTTGAAACTTCAACAATATAACTGTCTTCCATCTGGATCTAACTCCACTCGTTGAAGGCTTTGTCGCAGAACCACTATTCCTCGTTGAAATTATCTCCCTTTTCATTTTCTGCGATATTTTCTTTGCAAGAGTTTTGCTTGTTTTTAAATCGATATTTCCGATATTTAAATCAATATTTAAATCAATTTTTCGAACAGTTCTTTGATCCTTCAAGAAGTTCACCTCCCATTGGGGAACTTTACGTCTGATGTCGCAGCTACAATTGTTCAATCCTCTACAGCTACAAGCTGCAATGTCAAAGAGAGAGGTTTCCGCATTTCGTACGAAATCTTCATGGATCGCCTTGCCTTTAATTGATTACAAGATTTCTCCAATGATCTACACTCATTGTAATAGTTTTTAATCTTTCCGTTAATTGTTCGTTGGGAAACCACTGGTATGGAAAATTTTATTCAGATTTCGGAAACTTTTTCACCTACCATTTTAATAATATCATCCACTGGTTGAAGATAAATATCTCGATTTTCTTCTATATCGCTTCGCAACCAATAGTAGTGGCGCATGATGTCAGCATTAGTTGGCAATTGCAAGTCTTTCAATTTGCACGGTGCCCCAAAATGGCTACTTTTCACGCTATCACATGTCTTTACATGATCATGAGCTTTCGCACTAGCCATTTCTAAACTCGTCGTAATAAAACGTACAAAACATAGTAAAGGCACGTTAAACGATCCAAAAAGCAATGTACTGCACGAGAAAAAAGGTTTTACTTTTACACTGAACAAATGTCACAGGGAAACCGAGCACTGAAAAATAATAAGCATTCCTTATCGCATTTCTCCCCTATTGTATTTCCTTCTTCACTCCCCCAACATCGCGATGAGTCACTGCATTCACTTAAGTTCTCGCCCCACCCCCTTGTCTCCTTCCAGATCTGTTTCTGAGGGATTCTGCTGTCCGTCACCCAAATATATGACCCTTAAGGCATCGAAAAATATAAGGAAGAGCAAGGGACATAAACAAGACAAAAGAGAGAAACCGTTGAAAGATTCAAACAATACATGCAACTTTTGCTCACTTAAACGCGAAAAGGCTATAAAAATCGCCTAATTCAAAATACACATAGGAATTAAATAATACATTATCAGAGCTTATTTATACATTTGGAACATTAAATATGCCTTTTCAAGTAAATACGATTAAAATGAGTTTAATTTAGCATTTTTAAAATTTTTGCTAAAAAAGTTCAAAAATCAGCATTTTAGCAAAACTTCAAGCCAAAAGCGGCAAATATAGGAATGGTCCTAAAAATCTCAAATTTTTTGTGTGAACTTGGTGCCACTAGTGGCCACTTTTCCGCACTACCCATCATCGAAAATCAAAAAAAAGTTTTTTTCGGCCCACCCTACTAAACAGCTGCAGTCTGGCACGTCGGCTGACCTTGACAACTGCGCAACTAATCCGCGCATAACACAGACACGCAAATGAATTCTGGTGAGCTAAAACCAAACTTGCGTTCATCAGTTATCGTGTAGTAAAAGAATTGCTGATATAACATAAGAGGTATCGATGTTATGATTTTTTTAAATCTAGGCATTATTTTTCGATGACCCTGTATTTGGCCAGGTGCCATATACGCACCGGGTTTGGCGCGATTTTTTTTAACGAAAATTTGGCGAAAACCTCGTTTTCGAATACCAGTTACATATGTATTTTTGGTACTACTTAGTCATTCCGTCGACCAAAAATCCATCACCAAACTATAATATTAAATGCCAAAAATGGTTGATCGTAAATGTCACATTCACTTGACTTTAAGGGGACGGTACACTTTTAAAAGTCGCAGAACACGCAAAATTGTGTCATGTGCTTTACATTAAAAAAAAAAAAGTAATGTCTCTAGAAGCACAAAAATTTCAGAATGTCTTTATGTGGTATTGAACTATGTTTAAAAAATTTTAGTTTAGATATAATATTTAAAAACAAAAACCTACAGGTAGGTTTCAAAATGATATTTAAAAAAAAATTATACCGAATAACATTTCACTGCGCGCATGATATCTCATGCAGATTTCATGTTATTTACATAAATTTTATTTTAAATTAAACAGAATACCCTGGACTATAATTTGAACTAAAATGTTTATAAATGGTTAATTAGATAAAGAGAAATCAGGGTTTAATTATAAAAAATTGAAAAATCATGAATTTTTACACACATTCAACCTTATAATTTTTTCATACTGATCACAGCTGCATAATTCTAGTTCATTTTCATTATTATATGCACATTCAGGTAGAGTAAAAATTTTGAAGCTATACTTCAAACGGTTTTGGAGATATCATGCGCGCAAGTGTAAAAAACCTGATTTTGAAAAAAAAAAAAAAAAAACGTTTAAAGATTTAAATGTGTTTTACATATATAAAACTCACAATAAAAGAAACAAACCTACTAATAAAATAACTTATTCAGTATTAAAAATAAAATTTGAGGCTTTCTTAAATTGATAAATAAAAAATAGTTTGTAAAATGCAGTAAAATATAGGAAATTGCGTACACTTTTACCAGTCGTAGAAGATGTGAAATTCTGTCATTTGCTTTGGATTTTTTAAAAATAAATAATAATGACTCTAGTAGAACCGAAATTTCAGGGGATGTTTACTTGATATTAAACTATGTTTATAAATTTTTAATTTGGATATAATACAACAACAACAACAACAACAACAACAATTCAAGGGATAGGTTTCAAAATATTTTTAAATTTTACGTTGAATAACATTTCATCGCACGCAAGATATCTCATGCAGATTTCACTCAATTTACATAAATTTTATCTTAAATTAAACATAATATTCTGTACTATAATTTTAACTGAATTTTTTATAAATGGTTAGTTGTATAAACAGTAATTACTTTTGAATTATAAAAAAATAGAAATCATGAATTTTTGCACACATTCAACCTTATAATTTTTTTCAAACTAAACTCAGCTGCCTATTTCTAGTTCATTTTCATCATTATATGAATATTCAGGTATAATAAAAATTTTGAAGCTATACTTTAAACGGTTTTGGAGATATCATGCGGGCAAGCGTGCAGAATTTCATTTTGAGAAAAAGCCGTACATTTTTGCACACATTCAACCTTATAATATCTTACAAACTATACACAGCTGCATAATTTTAGTTTATTTTCATGTTTATGTGAACATTTGGGTAGAATAAAAAATTTGAAGCTATACTTCAATCGGTTTTGGAGATATCATGCGCGCAAGCGTGTAAAATTTCACTTTGAGAAAAAGTCGTACATTTTTGTACACATTCAACCATATAATTTCTTACAAACTATACACAGCTGCATAATTTTAGTTTATTTCTATGTTTATGTGAACATTTAGGTAGGATAAAAATTTTGAAGCTATACTTCAAACGGTTTTGGAGATATCATGCGCGCAAGCGTGCAAAATTTCATTTTGAGAAAAAAGTCGTACATTTTTGCACACATTCAACCTTATAATTTCTTACGAACTATACACAGCTGCATAATTTTAGTTTATTTCCATGTTTATGTGAACATTTAGGTAGGATAAAAATTTTGAAGCTATACTTCAAACGGTTTTGGAGATATCATGCGCGCAAGCGTGCAACATTTCATTTTGAGAAAAAGTCGTACATTTTTGCATGCATTCAACCTTATAATTTCTTACAAACTATACACAGCTGCATAATTTTAGTTTATTTCCATGTTTATGTAAACATTTAGGTAGGATAAAAATTTTGAAGCTATACTTCAAACGGTTTTGGAGATATCATGCACACAAAATTTCTTTTTGAGAAAAAGACATACATTTTTGTACACATTCAACCTTATAATTTCTTTCAAACTATAAAACTCATAATAAAAGAAATAAAACTATAACTTATTCAATATTAAAAATAAAATTTGATGCTTGCTTAAATTGAAAAATAAAAAATATTTTGTAAAATGTAGCAGATTATAAAAAATTACACTAAAAAATGGAGTAGAATACAGGCATTCCTCGGTTAGTGTGTAATTAATCGAGGGATACCTGTAGTAAAAAAAAGAACACTTACCTCTTTAAAAAAATTATTTATAAACCACAAAGCAGCTAAAATTTTATTTTGCTTTAATTGCAAAGTGAAGTATGTCGTTAAAACGAATATGGTTTACATATTTTGCAAAAAATTATCAAAATTTACCACTTTCATAAATAATCCCTTCCCTTTCTTTTATTTTTTCTACTTTTAAAAATTGATCATGTGTCTATTTCTTCGAACATCCAAACTCAGTTCTGTAGCATTTCTTTCAGCTTCTGCGATTTGTTGCATGTCAAATTTATTTGCCGCTTGTAAAGCGAACTGCCCAACGCGGAAACCTAAAGAATCCATAATTTGGAGTCTTCCTTTTCTTCCTTCATTAAATGCCACAAGTGCTTCATTCGCAGCAATGTCAGCAATTATTCTGCTTGAACCACTAATTTTGGGACATAATTTCCATACTAATGAATTAAAAGATTCATTAGGATTCTAGGTTCGTCCCCCGAGGCAACGATTCAAAAGTTTAGGATCAGATAAATCCTTAAAATTTTTCGTTATGGAATCCATTACTGGTGCTGGTATGACATTTTTATGGTGAATTTTTTTCAGTTTCCCTTTTGCTTTTGTCTTTTGGTATTTACACTACGATGCGTCTCCTTGTGGGCAAAAGTCATGGGGCGGCTCTTAATCGTTTTATCGTTTATGAAAATAAATCGCCCATATGGCTTTTCGCATATCCATGACACTGTTTTTATTGTTCCTTATAGCACCCCCATAATAAGTGGTTAACTCAACGATTAATTTGTCTGTTAAACGTCCCTTGCCAAACAATGATTTGCCATCTTCTAGCTTTTTCCCACGCATAGAATTCTTTAATTCTCTAAGTCTGCTCCCCATTATTTTCTGGATGTGACCTACACATTCTACCTTCTTTAATTCTTTATCTGCTCCATAAACATGACTTTTTTTTAGTTCAAGGAAAGTTTTTGTGTCTCCATCACCAATGTAATTTAAATAATGGGCATTATATTTTTTCTTCGGAACGGCGAAAAATCTTTAACATGCCGGTAACTTCCATCATCGCAGCCGATCCAGAGTGTTTTTTCACACACTGCTTTTCATGGCTTTTCTTCCAGTCTGCAAGTTCTTTCCCCTTTTTATTATTAATTCCTATTTCACAGCGTTTACAATAGGAAGACATTACTTCTATATCCAAAACTTTTCCGCATTCAACAACAATTACGCTGGTAATTCCGACTTCGAAGAGTGACCGCGTGTTTTCCACGACCCGTCTCCACTGACAGTCAATTGTGATTGGCCTGTCATTTCAATTTCTTGCTGTGTAGTATTCAGCATTGATGTGCAAGCAACATTCGACACTGAATTTGCTATATTTTCCAATGATCGATTATATGCAGACTTTTGCACAGGTGGTGACAAATCCATTGCACCACAAACATTTTTCATGCTACATAAACCTTGACCAATGCATCACATTGCATAGGTAAATCGCATGTTTATTTCTGGTATATTTGATTTTTCACCCATCATGCGTGAATTTCTAAATGATTTAAGTTCATTGCACATCTTAGAGCTTATTTGGAAAACAGATGAGAGTCCATGTACACGAGTCTCTGACAGTTCCACATCTGAGCCACACATTTTACAGCACAGATTATTTGATATTACCTTTGATAAAATGCCAATATCAACTATTCTATATCCAACGTTGTCTGTCTCTACAAAACTGTTATCTTAAAGGCTGCTATTTAACTTTTTAGATGATGCACTAGCACCTTGAGACAAATCGCTTTTTGTGAAGCGATTTCCTTCAAACTTTCGCTTCCTTGGACGTTGTCCTGAAGCACGTTTCACGTTATTAGTCATTTAACGTAATAATAAATGAAAGAAAACTAATAATAATATTAATTCAGAAAGATTTTGTTCTAAAAAGAACAGTTTTGTTTTAAATTAAATGCTTACTAGCGAAACAAAATAAATAAAATGTTAAGAAAAAATTTGATCACGTTTCAGAGCAAAGTCATGAAAGCAAACAAGCTTAGGGGCAAGTGGAAGTAGAAGTTATTTTTTTAAAGCTTTCTTCTTATTATTTAAGATATTCAACTAAAAATGTGTAGCGAATTTACGCATATTTCGTCAGTTGCGATAGTGTGAAAGCGTGACAGCAGAATGTAAACAAACCTGAAAGCGCGACAGCAGAATGTAAATAAACCGCCATGAGTGTACTCGCAGGGCATTTGAATCGGAAATGAAAGAGTGATGTTTACATTTTAACCGATATCTCAGTAAATAATAATCGCACAGTTAAAAGATTGGTATCGATTTATTCAGAATAAAATTATCTTTCTAAAAATCGAAAAATCGATTTTCTGAACATTTTAAAAGCGTACTGTCCCCTTAAGCAAGTTACACGTCCTTACGTCATCAAGTGAATTTTATTTCGAGGTTTGGCGTGATTTTTTTTAATTATTATTTTATTTTTATTTATTTATTTTTTTTTTTTTTACGAAAATTAGGCGAAAACCTCGTTTTCAAATACCAGTTACATATGCATTTTTGATATCACTTAGTTATCCCGTCGACCAAAAATTTATCGCCAAACTATCAGATTAAATTCCAATAATGGTTGATCGTAAATGTCACATTCACTTGACTTTAACATGTTTTACACGTGTTTAAGTTACACGTGTTTACGTCATCAAGTGATTTTTATTTCGACTTTTTATTTGTTTATCTATTAATGTTATACTATTTTCTTTGTTCTTTCGATATTTAAAGTAAAAATTATGTCAATTTGTATAATTGACGAGTCGTTTGGCGATTATTATAATTTGGCAAAATGGGTCGGTGGAATAACTAGGTAGTTCCGTATTTTTTAATTGTTTTCTATTAATTTTTTTTTAAAGGAAAATAACCAAAAAAAATAATTAACTATAGAAAAAAACAATTTATGTAATTTAAAAAAAGAAAATAAAGTAAATAAACATTTATTATTAAATAAACAACAATAGCCGGGTTACCATGTCAACCAAAATAATGCCAATTTAGCGCCAATTAGGTACGAAGGTGTGTATATGATATATGTGCCTAATATTTTTCTTTTCATTTCGTTAAAAAAAAAATAAAGAAGTGAAAGCCATTTATTTTAAATGTTTCAGTTTGTATTAAATACAATGAAATACAAATTGAATTATTAATAAAAGTAACATGATACATTTCTTAGCATTCATTTAAGGGAGGCCAAACTTCTCGCCAAATTAGTTTAAAATGGTAAACTTTTCTAAAATCTGAAGAAAAAAAGATATCTGTTATGATTAAAATTTGAGTTTCCATCATTAGAGAAAAGTATATAAAATTAGAAAAAAATTAATATTTCGAAAACTAATTCGAATTTAGAAATTCTAATACCAGTTTTGAGATCTGCAGATCAATACGGATTTTTGGTGTTAATTTCATCGCAAAGTATTCCGTATTTTAGGCAAAATCGCCGTGAAACATAATCAGTTGTTTAATCAGTCGTTTCAGAGAATCGTTACATAAATTCGTTTCATAGTATCCGTTTCATTAGGATTTTACATACGTGTGAAAATTATTAGAATAATTGTGAAATTTACATTAAAATCTTGTTATATTAAATAAATAATACATTATTTAAAAAATACCGATACATTTAATATTTAGTGTGCATTCCCTTATTTTTTATTAAAGATTCCATACGTCTTGGCATATTTTGTATGAGTTTTTGGAAATTAATTTGTATTTCGTTGTCATGGTGCCAAATTTGGATGAGTCTTTCTATCAGACCACTCTTGTTTGTGATGTTGCATTTCTTTAATTTTTTCTTTACAATGGCCCAAAGATTCTCTATGGGGTTCATATCTGGACTGTTTCCAGGCCATGGAAGTGTTTTTATATTTTTTCCATCCAAATATGTGGTCACAAATGAAGCTTTATGGCACGGAGCTCCATCATGCATGAACATGAAGTCTCCATTTGGAAACCAGTCTTTTAATTGTGGAGTTAGTCTTTGTTCAAGAACTTTTTTATACTGATGCTGGTCCATCATGCCTTCTACAATGTATAAACGTCCAGTACCCTGAGCAGACATCACGCTCCAAACCATTACTTTAGTAGGATGTTTAACCGTTTGTGCTATGCAATTAGGGGAAAATGCTTCACTGGTACTTCTCCTGACATATTGACTACTTTCTTCTGATATCGCAAATATTGATTCAGCGGAAAAACATACCTAAAAGATAAAACATACTTTAAGGTATGTAATTTGTAGAGAAATATTCTTATAAAAAATTGTCATGAAATTTATAAACAGTTCTGCATCTTTAGTCAGTATGCAAAAGACATAATTTCAGGAAAAGAAATGAACAACTTAAATTCAACTGATTAATTAAAGCAAAATTAATATTTCTCACCTTGCTCCAGTCATTTCGAATTCATCTTGCACAACTTTTGACAAAGTAAGTCTCTTCTTTGCCATAGCAGATGTGATTTTAGCCTTTTTTCGAGGACGATGAGCACTGAGTCCAGCTGAGATGAGCTTTCTACGGATAGAAGAGTCACATATATTTACGCCATGCGCTTGTAAAGATATTTTTAGTTCATGACTAGTTGCTCTTCTGTTAGCTTTAGCAATTTGAATTAGTTTCCTTTCTGTTTTTGCAGTAAATTTTCTTTTCCTTCCACATTTCCCTACTCTATAATTTTCTAATTCACATTTGGAGTCCAAAGATTTTTTTTTAATTCTACACACAGATGCTTGAGAAATTTTTGCTTTTTTAGCGATTTCGTGCTGTGTATAGTGATCTTCTTGGATGAGACACTTTACCACAGCTAGTTTTCTAGGAGAAATATCACTTGCTTTACCCATAATCACGCAATAATCCTTTGACAAGCGAAAAAAAGATACCAATTAGTATAAACTGATCAAAACAGCGAAAAAATTTGTTTTCAGAATAACATAATACTGATGCCAACTCAAGAACATAAAGAAAATACTAGCACAGCAAGCAGACAATTTTAAAATTTTATTTTAAATTCGTTTGTTAATCAAACAAATTCTTTATGCAATGCAAACAATTTGATTACTTTGAATCAAATATTTTTCTTTTTAAAATATGGCAAAATTTAACAAAATTATATACCCAGAACTACTCTTTAAGAATGAAAAATTGACAGGCTCAACAAAACAAATTACCTTTCATGAAACATTGCAAATATATACAATATTAATCAAGAAAAACTGAAAAAATCACAATTATTCTAATAATTTTCACACGTCTGTATATATATAGGGTAGATATAAAATTCTATGCACAGTTTTATTTATATATATAAATCAAACTTTTATAAAAAATATTGGGGGATTTTCATTGATATGGGACGTGCAGGGGGTATTTCGAATATTTCTAAGACGACGCGTAAAACTCCATTTTTTTTTTCTCAAAAATAATTTTTATTTTTATTATTGTTATTTTTTTGTGATAAGTGTATGCCATAATGCATATAATGTACCCCTGAATAATATTTAAAGTGAAATTTACAAAACATAAAGAATTGATTTTTAAGGTTTTTAAGGTCCTTCCTCCTGTTAATGGAAAATTACAGATGTTTACTGTAAATTAAAACAGTTTTCCACTGGAGCTAAAGTAGACATTTTTATCTGTCAATTTGACAGTTTTATTATTATTATTATTATTATTTATTTATTTATTTATTTATTTATTTATTTTTAACATTGTAGTCGACAGTTGGGCTTCAATAGTACCAGTTGTGTGTTGATAGTAGCCGAAGAAAGTTGCATTCCGTGCGATGAAAATTAGGTAAGTTTCAATAATTTATTTTTGATCTAATATATTTAAAAATTCAAGTGCGTGCTGACATAAGAATACTGCAAATTTCTACAAATCCAATAAATAAAATCTGGGAAGAACTGCATCATTTTAGCTTCTAAATGTCGTGAAGTTTTCCTAGATTGAATTTCTGTAAGCTTTCAGTTGGCCAGTTAAAAGAAAAAAAAGACTCCACCTCTTCACTGAGTGTTTCAACCCCAATCAATAGGGCAAAGACACGCAGAGCAATATTTTTATACAATTGCAATTTCTTGCGAAATTATAATTTTACAGAAACTAGGCTGATAGTGGTACTGTGTGAGGTTCTACTATAACCTTTGATTCAGCCATCAAACAAATTAAAACCAATATGTTCATTCAAAATCAAAATTTATGGAGAGTGCGTAGAGGGCGTGTTTTTACCCCCATTATCTGAAATTAATATGCCACCTAATTTGACTATCATATAAAGCGCAGTTTCTCCACTTACATAATAACAACAACAGAGATTTTTTTATTATCAACCTGATACGTTAATTCACCGAATAGTACTAATTTAATCTCAAGAATTAAGTAGAAATAAAAATATGTCTTTCGAAAGATGATTTCCAATTCACATTTTTATTTCTTTCAAAGTTTTTTAACCCCGTAAATTAAATTTAAATATGAAGAAAAATGAGCTAGATACTAAACTGACGCTGCATATGAAAAGAAATAAGTAATTCATTTTCATCGGTTATAATAATTTAAAAATAATCTTTGAAGAAAAACTATTGTAGGTGCCGTTTTATCGCTAAATGGTATTCTCTAGAAATGTGTTTGAAACAATAAAAATATATTTATTTGCTAATATTCTCTTACATGTATTTTATATCATATATCACATTCTCTTATACTTCTATTATCTTCATTATTATCTTGCATTATTTCATATTATATTAACTCATACATTCCCTTATATTATCTCATATATTCTTTTGTACACTTTATACTTATTATCTGTCACTTATTGTATTATCATCTGTAATATGTTGCAAACTAATGCTTTTTATATAATTTTATTTAAATATAGTAATAAATATATATGTATGCAAATATTTTATAGAAGATTTGTTTTATATGATACTTCAGCCGATTAAATGACGTTTTTACAAACGTCAGAATTCGGAAGTATAAATACACAAAAATATCCGAAAGAAAAAATTACTTTGTCAATTTTAATTTTATTAAAATGTTCTTAACTTATTAAACATTTATTTAGAAATAAATAATTATATATATACATATATATTATAAAATAACGTATCACATAAAAACGGTAAACATTTCAAAATATTCATGGATGAAAAATTCTTGTTGAAGTCATTTTAACGTTTAAGTCTTTTCTTTTCTTTTTTTTTTTTTTTTTTTTTTTTTTTTGAAAAGAAAGTCCACAAAAATTATTAGAACTAATACGAAAGCGTGTTATTAAACCTTTTAGGTTTTTTTAAGTATAGATGGTTACTGTATAAAAAAAAAATACTTGTTTATATTTCCGCAAATGGTGTAACCCTACAAATTCTGCATTTTAAAAATGAATTAAATACTTGCAAGTAATTAGTTTTCATTGTGAAAAAAGTAAAGGATAAATTCTGATACAATCAATCCATAAATTTCAATCAAAACAAACATAAAATAACCAAATTCCCTTTTCTTGTGTATAAACAATGATTCAATTACTTGCTGAAATTTTATTTAGATCAAACATTTATTACATACAAACGATGGATTTTTAAGAACCCGTTTGCACTCACTATATTTCTCAAATCTTTATATATGGATCATTCCACACAAAATGAGCAAAAATTTAAAAAAAGTCGTGGCTGCATAATAACCGATTTTAACAAAATTTGATGCACAGATTCAATTCATATTCAAATAGAGCATTGTAAAATATTTCGACAAAAAACAAAACAAAACAAAACAAAACAAAAAAAATGGAAGTTCTGGACATTTAAAAAGCTCGTGACATAGAATGGCATGTGTATAATCGTTCAAAGTTGCAAGTTTGAAGTTCCGTATCTTGAAAACTATTTAACATAAATTAAATCTTTTTATAATATTGTAATCTCTGGAAAATTATCTTCATATTTATTTAATAATAATAATTTGGTAACGTCATGATTTATCATAAATTTGTTGTAAAAATTGAAAATTTGTCAATTTTGAGAAAATTAAAAATCTTATAAAAATTAAAGGAATTCAAAAACATCTATGAAATTGATGCCTGATGTAGTGTTACATATTAAGATCGAATTGCTAAAGTTTTTAAGTTGCCATGTATTTCCTTCACCTTTAAAAAAAAATTAGAAACTTAAAAAAATGACAAAACTGTAATTTTTCCTCTTATTGATAGGCAAAAAAATTTGAAGGAAAGGTCAAACATTATAGTTATTAATATAAAGATAGTTAGTCATTGATATAAAGATCAATAAATCCATGATATTGTAAAAAAAAAATTCAAGATTGTCTTTTGATTCCTAACGTCCCAAAATTTGGTTAAAAAAGTAATATATGTTGCATTCCAAGAGCTTTACTCTTTGAATAAGCGCGCGTTTTTTTTACAATATTGCACGATTTAAAAGGGAAAAAAGATGCAGTGCTGACATCTATGGATTTAGAGATAAATATATCATTTTTTTTGTTCAAAGTAGGATATATAAGTTTCTATATTTAAAATATACACTTTTATCTATAATTTGAAGTAATTTAAAAGTTTAATAAGGCTTTTTTTCACTTAAAAAGAAGTGATAGAAATATTGCATTTTACCCTCAACATTTTTTACTGTTTATTTTTTTTCTCATTAGGGAATAAAAAGGCAAGAATGAAACTTTCGATATTTAAAATATATACATTTAGCTATAAAGCCAAAAAAAAGTAAAATTGTCAAAGCTGTCCTTCATGCTTAAATGAGCAGTAGGAATATTGCATTTTTACTTCACAATTTTTGAAAAATAATTTTTTTCTCATTACGGAATAAAAATACAATTACTAACTTACGCCAATCTGTTACTTATTATTCATTCCTAATTATAAATAATTTTTAATATAATCTTTCCAGTCCCAAGGCTAATAATCAGAATTGAAATTTTAAGCATGTAGACAATACCTCGATTTTGCATTCACTTTTAATGTGTATTTTAATACTTAAATAAACAATACTGATATCTATTATTTTACATATACTCACAAATAGATATGATCTACATATAGACTGATTTTCATTAAAATCTGTGACATGTCTGCCACAGCTGATTTGCTCATTTTGCATGAAATGATCCATATCTTCCTTATACATCCGTTGTTTATTAGTATTATTCGACTCATTCAATCTCATAATTATGCTATTATATAAAGTAAAGATTTATATTCTGAAATACTGGTACTTAATATTATTAATCCTTAGAATTTTTTTAACAGTTTTTCTGCCGGTGATAAATAACAATTTAACAAAATTTTATATTTTTGGTTATTTTAGTTATTACTAATCACAAATCATTTTTAATACTACAAGTAAAACAAACATAAATAAAAACTTGAAAATATACCATTTGAAAAATTTCATAAGATGTCTCAAAACTCTTAAACTTCAAAAATTTCCATATTTTAATTTTTTTTAGATGTTAAAATCCTATCTTTCCTGAACATTTTGATATAATTGTTTCCTTGAAATTCCGCCTAGAACAGAAGTTATGGCTTATAGAATTATAAATCCAAATAGCAGAAGTGACGTTTCAATAACTTCGAAGTCATTTTTCTCCATATGACGTTTTGGAGCATAAAGCACGCGATATTTGAAAAACTTCAGAATATTGTTTCATGAAATTTTCAAAATTCTTGTTTCATGTTAGTCTGTATAAACGGAACCTAAAATTTCCTTTTTATTGTTCAAAAAAATATTTTTTTAGGTAATTATACTGTTGAAATTTTCTAAATTCTGCATTTGTTAAATATAACTTTATATTAAAAATATAAAAGTGCTTTAAATACAAATTTATTTAGGTTCAGGGTAATTAATATAATCTGAAGCATAATTAGGCACCAAAAGTTTTATTCTAGTTGCAAAATTTATTTTGTAATCCTGTTCGTAATCTGTTCTGCCAATTTTCTGCTCGTCAAATGTCTGACAGTTTGGAGTCCCCTGTAAATGCTAATTCTGCATCTTGCAATTTTTTAAATACATGTAATAAAAATCACAAAACAAATTATTTCTTTAAATCAAATACATTTTGATATATTAAATGTTGAAAATGGTCTTTTTTTTTCATATTTTGCGACTTTAAGAGTCCTGAGATCCCTTAATAGTGGAACCCCTCTTAATATCTAGATCAATACATCTTAACACTAAATAATGTTAAGCGACATAGGTATATTCACCTTTGTGTTCGATCATTTTTTTTTCTAGTTACGCTGTTGAACAATTTTATATATTGTAGTATTTCCATTAAATTATGTTTTTTTTTTCAATAATTGAAATCATTTTTTCCTCTTGAATGACAACTAATTAATTAGTCCATCTAATATTACATGTATTACTATTTAAATTTCTTTACCAGCAAGAAGGATTTTGCGTTAAATAAGTGCATTCATCAAGAAATTTGAACTTTATTTTAATAAATTGCCGATTCATTCATCTAAAGACAATTACATTTTGATCTGTAATCATAATTACATGTCCACTCTCAAAAAAACTTTCTTCAATTCACGGAAATTTTAGTGGCAGCAGTGTTGCCGGTATATTTCCGTGGATTTTCCAATATCCGTTTTTTCTCCTCCGTTACAGAAGGTAAATATCCGCCAATTGAAGAAAGTTGGGAAAAGCAGAAGCGGGCGAAGTTGGATTCAAACCAGCCATTTCAGTATTACGAGACGAACGCGCTAGCGCTGAGCTATAATTGTATAACGGCAAAACGCTTTGAATCAATATGTTTGCTTCAGATGTGTATGACTTGATCAATTTCTTTAATGCTTTTAATTTTGAACGTCATTTCGGAAAGATTTCGTATTTAATGAGATCGTGACTGGGATTTTTATACTTTAGTATTAATATAGTATAAAAATACGAAATTTAAATAGTTTTAGTTAGATTGCTAGAGGTAAATTACGAATATTAAATCTTTATTCGTGAGATTTTTTTTTAGTAATATCGATTTTTTTCTATAAATTTTCTTAAATATATTTTAAATGTGTTCATTTAAAGAATATTTTAAATGTGAATATTTATGTATAAACAACTTTATAAATTCAACTTTATTTAACTTTATTCAACTTTAAAAATTAAATTGTGAGTACTTTTGAATTAATGAATGAGAAAAGTAATTGTTATTTATTTTGAAATTTGAAAACCTTTTGTCTTTTTTAATTAAATTAGAAATCTTAAATTATAGAATTTTTGGTTTTTCATTTTAAAAATAAATTCGGATTTATTATTAATAGACCCAATACGCGTGTGTGCAAGGAATAAACTTAATTTTTCCCACTTTTTTAGACGTTCAAGGAGAATTCAAGGATAAAACGTTTTTTCTAGGAGTACGGAAATTATTTGTAAAAAATGAGGAATAATTTAGTGTATATTGACGCGTTTTTATGACAGTGCGTCGGGAATGATTTGTGTTTTAAATATTGATTATAAAATGTTTCGAAAACATATTATTGAAAAAAATCATAAAAATTGTATGTAATATAAAGTATACCAATAAACTAAATATAGTTTCAAATACGAATAAACCCGGAATGGAAAATAAAGGAAAAGTTTTAAAAAAATTCTGTAATAACCAATGCATTAATTATAATAAAAATTTGTCTTTCCATGGAAAACAGCAATATATTCGTTTTATATATACTCGTATATATATATATATATATATATATATATATTCGAAACGACAGACATACTTTATTTCTAAAAAATAGATTATAAAGCTATTTGAAACAAACTGATTATGATGCTCTACACTTACAGAACATTTAAATATCCTTGAGGTGCACTAAGATTATTATTTTTGTAACAGCTATAATTCTTTTTTTATTTGTTTTATCGTGTAATATTTATTCTAAATACATATTTTCAATGTTTTATGTTGAAAACCGCGCTAAATATGGGCTAAACAGATTTTCAATGCGATAAAAATTGAACTTTAAAAAACGAAATTTGAAAATTTTGATTCGACTATATCGATTTTTTTTTTTAACGGGAGTGGCAGAATATCCATAACAATAACTTTGATCTCATATATATGATGCAACCAATGCCAGAAACGATATTTTCAAACTTAACACAAAGTTTTTTCTTCAATTTGCTGTTTTTTACATATTTAATGATTACTTGAAAATTAATTTTCAGAAGTCAACTTTAAATAAATTTAGTACATTTTGTCCATGGGGATTGTAATAGTGATAAAATAAAGTCTATATTTCTATGGATGAATTTATAACTAGCGGCATATTAATTAAAACTTATTAAAACCATCAACCATCACACAATTCTTTTTTTTTTTTTTTTTTTTTTTTTTTTTTTTTTTTTTTTTTTTTTTTTTTTTTACAATTTTCATATGTCTTCTCTCCAAATGTTTAAAATGGCATTTTTGATCACACTCAAAAAACACTCTAATTATACAAGTCTGCGATGGTTGTGTTATTTAATTTTTGATAATTGATTGCTACGTATTTTTTAGCGCTGGATCTGAAAATGATCTTCGCTTTTAACGATCACGTAAGGATATTTCGCAAATCGTACATTTAAAATAAATAAATAAATAAGTAAAATTATGAAAACCTGATACGATAAAATAGATGTGTTGTTTGTGTTTTTTAACCCTTGATAATTGATCTTTATGTATTTTTAGCGCTGCATTAAAAAAAGACGTTTATTTTAAACCATTACGTCAGGAGTTTACGCAAATCGTACATTTTAAAATTAAAATGTCCAAAATTAGCAAAAATCTAACAAAGCAATTGGCCAATGCCTTACCAAAAGAAAGCAAAGGTTTTAAATACATCAACGACAAATTTCCAGCTTTATCAAATTGCAAAATAAAAGGTTACACCTAGGTGAACCCCATAAAGAATATAAAAAGAAAAGCGCGAGGCAGGGCACAAGTAGTTCAAAGAAATTTTCCCGCATGGAATAAAATTATATAAGGATTTTAATTGCACAATAGTTTACAGGTTTAGCTGTAAAAATCCATACTATAAGTCAAAATATAAATAAATTATTCTGACAAAAAAGTTTTACGTCTATTTTACAGTATCAGATTTTTGCAATATCTCGACTTTAAAAAATTTAAAAAAAAAATTGCTATTTGTGAAAACATCTGACGTGATGGTAAAAAATGAAGGTCACTTTCGGATTCAGTGTTACAAAATACACAACAATCTATTATCAAAATCTAAAAAAAAAAACCACTACATCTACTTTATAGTATCAGATTTTTCGCTATCTTTTATCTTTTTAACTTTGAAATTTACGATTGGCGAAAAGAATCTGACGTGATGATTAAGAAAGAAAGTCATTTGAGCGCTACAAAATACATAAGAATCAATTATCAAAAGCTAAAAAACATGACACGGCTCAAGTTTTGCATGCTAGTGCTATACCGGAAATCTCTAGAAGTTTTCGCCGACTTTAATTTACCATACCCTAAAAATTGCTTATTTTGGAGCAACAATACGCTGTGGAATTTGTAAACGTACATACATCATTTATTTGATTCGATATATTTATAATTAGGGTCGCTTAATAGCTTAAGTTCTTTAATTATGTTTTAGTTCAAACAGAAGCAATAGTTCATAAATAGAGACAGCTGATCCGGGCTTTATTAGGATGAGCGAAGCGAACCCTCTACGATTCTACACAAATTACATTTTGTCGTACAATTTACAAAAAAAAAAAAACTATTTAGTATTTTGACTTAAAATTTAACATAAAAATAAATTATGATCTGTAGATTCGCACAATATTATTTTTTTTACAGAATAACCTAAAAAAAATTACTATTTTAATTAATTTATTTTGCATGTTTTTTTTTTCATTACGGGCGCATTTTCTCAAATAAAAAGTGAAACAGGTACATTTTCAGAAGAAAAAATAAATCATGGATCAGTAATTATAGATAGAATCATGATTAATTAAATAGTTTAGCGATTTCTTTTATAAAACTTTTTAAATACCCTTTTTTAATGAAAATTATAGCATATTTTTAATGCATTGAAATTTGTGAAAATTCAATTATTTACATTGAATTATAAAAGTATTTTTCAGTGTTAAGAATTGAAATACACAATTTATTCGTATTATGTGAAATCATTTACGCAGACGATGCTTACGCATTTTAAAAGAATTATATTATGATTTTTTTGTAAAGTGGCAACAAAAGAATTTATAAACAAATAAAATTGATTGTAAAATTCTTTATATCATAAATAAAAAATTCCGAGGAAATCCTTAGTTATTTGGATGAATTTACATTTGTAAAATTAAAATGCGCCAAAACGTAAAACAACGTTTTAGCTTAATAAAGATGCAAAAATAATAATAAAAAATATTGTTACTTTCAAATGTTTATCTTATTAAATAATGCTTCGCGATTCCAAACAAAGCATGGCTTTTGCTATTTTATAACATTTTATCTGATATATTCTTTGAAAGAGATAAATAGATTTTTAATTTCAAACAGAACGTATTTTATTCGCCACAATAACGTTTTCATGGATTTTATACGTTATTTCCAGACATAAAACAAACATTTTGTTCAGTATCAGATAAAGGACATACATCCGAACAAAATTTATATCGCAATGGTTTCATTTTGATGGAGTCCAATGGTGAAACTCTCTAATTTTTATATCCTTTTGTGGAAGTAATTTTTTGATCTTTTTCTGTGGTATTATTGATCTTGATTCTGTTTTATTATTTTATATCGGTGTTTCCTTATAAATACTGTATTTTTGAAATGCTAACACTTACACTTCTGTAACTGTGTTAAGATGTGTAGTTTGCACTGAATTATTTGTTCTTATTATTTTTTACTGTATTAGAGTATGCATGAATGCTTCTCGAAGGTTTTTTTTTTTTTTCATTTAAAAACGTTACATTTATAATTGTTGAATTTTGCATTGCAAAATGTTGATAACATTTATTTTAAGTGCTACACACATTTGCATTCAACATTTACTTTCAAGTGAAAAATTAAAAACCACAACACTATGTAAAAAAAAAATCTAATCAAATATTCTGAAAACTTTTAAACAGAGATAAAAAGTCATGTTGTATAACAGCTATTGGAATTCTGAGAAATTCAAATTTCACATTTATTTTTAAAGGGTATTTTACTAACAAATAATTTTTAAGTGAAGTTTTATAATAAACTTTTTAAAATAACCAAAACATCATATTTATTTCGATACTTTATTTTTGTCCTATGCATGTATTTAAATTTTATCATAATTGTTATATATGTCAGTCGATTTAAAAGGAGTCAACAATTTTAAACGATTAAAAAATTGATTTTTATTCTTCATATGGTATACAATTGTATGCATTTCATATGTTTTACAATTCTGTAGATTTTTATTACACGTAAAAATGATATATTTTATATATATTTCATTTAATACGTCATAATGAAATTGAATATTTTTGTCCGATTCTAAATTTGCTGTTTTCATATTTTTCAACACTTCAATATTATCTATTTTAAAGAACTTTTTACATAAGTCTTATTCCTTTATAAAACGCGTTATTTTAATAATAGATTTTATTTCTAATAATATAAAGAGTACTAATATATAAGGTTTCAAAATAAATGTTAAAATATCACTAATATCTAAAAATGAATCTAGGTAAACCAGAAGTACTCTATATGTTTTGAGAGTACAACGTATAGGGTACTTTCGGCTGCCAGAACTTTGGCATGAGAAAATCCAAAAACCATTATGTCCTTTTCTGAAATATGTTGAAGGGCTTGTTTTTAAATCCTCACTTCTGTTACGTGGTGTAATTACCTGGTGTTAATGTTATCATTAACAAATAGCTGTGATATATTGTTTTCAATTCCAAAATTACATAATTTTGCTATGTTTTATTTTTTACTTTTTAAATAATTATTCTTAATTGGAATTTTTTTAATTGATGAATTTTTATTCAACTTGACGATGGCTTCAGGGCCTCGAGCACAACCCTTCCCGTTTTCCAATATCCTTCGTTTAATGAATTTCGCTTTTAAATACGTTTCATTTTCACTATGGGCAGAAAAGAATTGCTAACCAAAGTACATTCATTTTGAGTTGTAGTTTTCCAACTGAATTAAAAAGTTTCCATGCCAGTTTTTGACCAGGCGCCCTTGGCTTAAGCTGCCAATGATCTGCTAACTAAGCTGTTCCGAGAAATTAGGCGGGCTCAATTCACCCTCAATTAAATACTGTCATGGAAAATTTTCCCACTCAGTTGGAAAGTTTCAAAGCATATGGATTATTTACCAATCAGAATACTTGTGTTAAAAGTAATCATATTAATCTTTTATTTTATAAAATAAGAAGTCATTTCACTTTCTTCTAAGTATAAATATACTACACTAAAAATTATTTAATCAACGTGTTTCACATAGAAAAATTGATACGCGAAAAACAATAAATATATTCTGTTATGCCTTTGAAATGACTAAATATTTCAGCTTTTTGAAAATTATCTAAATATTTGTAATATGATAAAACCTAGAAAAAGCATGCATCAAATCTCAAAGAGCGCATTCTTTCGAATTCATTTATTTCTTAAATGCATTCTTAGAATTTACTTATTACTTTAGAAATGAGAACTATATAAACACTTTATATTATAAAATATTTATTTAATCATAACTATTACTTACTACTCTAAAGAATTTGTTTAAAATGAATTCACATATCAGAATTTATTCGAGGTAGTATTACATTATTTAATTTTAGTAATATTCCATATCAGTTACTTGATAGTAAATTCTTTAAATGACAAACTTTTCTATAAATTTTAATTTATTGTGCAGTCAAAATGAAATATAAATTCAGATTTAAAATATAAATACTTTATAGTCATTGTATTTTATTTATATTTTTCAGTCTGCAAAAATTTTATTCCTGAAGAGCATTACATTTTTTAAATATGTATTTATTTATGATTTATTTATCTTTACTTTAAAACAATCGTAAAACTCTCAGAAATTATAGCTGCATTACAATTTGAATTTTATGTCACAATACATCATGTAAATTGCAAACAGATTATGAAATTTAACACACTGTCATTTTTAACAATAACCCAGTTACTATTATAATCACAACTTACATCCATTAATAAATAACTTTAGAACTAGTTCCACACGTATAATAAAATGATTCTTGATAAATTAAACAGATCTCCTCATTACGTAAGTTCAGAGTCTAGTATGTCATTTTCTTTATAGATGTTCTCTAGGGGTTGTTATATAGGAGAAACAACCGCATTTACCAAACGACGGACTATTTACACAATATTCAACAATTCAAGAGCATAAATCATACCATATACTAATTTTGTAGCTTCCAAATAAACCTCACAATACACAATAACTGTTGAAAGCTTGGATGCCTTTTGAAGTTAAGGAAGCATTTATACTTGTATAGATATACATATTTCAAATTCTTTACAGTATCTAAGTTGCAATGACCAAGCGTAATGCAGGATTGCAAGACAATTTGTTAAAGAATTTTCTAAAATATTTTTCTTTTCCTTTTTCTACAGCAGTTTGTAAAGAGCAGTGTTTTGTACACTTAGCGAAAACTGTATTAAACAAAATTGGTAACAGACAACATTTTAACATTCGCAAAGAGAATATTTAAAGGATGACCTATCATTAAACATTTCTCATCTAAAGCATCTCAGTTAGCAAATTTCAACCATGCTTTAATCCTACTGATACATTGGGAGAAGTAATTGTACCTAAATTTTATTAAAGTAATTTAGACAAAAGTTCCGTAGTTCAGAAATGCTTATATTAACTGCAATCTTCACTGCAGTTAAAAAATGATGGCGGTACCGATTTAAATTTCCCAGAAAGTATTGTTAGAATAAAAGGTATATAGAGTCAGTTTGTTATTTGTTTAGAATTAAAGAGTATCTGATATCGGAGAATCGAGCACTAAAATTCCGCAATTTATTTACTATACAAGTATAAAGATACAATAACATAATGTCAATTACTTATAAGCTCGCTATATAATTCCTATACAAAAGATGTAACACTTGTTAAATCTTTCGTAATTAGTTAGCCCAGTGTTATCTCAGTCCATAACTAAGCTCAAATTAATGTCACGTAGAAAATATCAAACATTACTTTTAAAAATATTTAGCTGTCGTAATTGCGAAACAAAGGTTGCTATTTAAAATTTTGAAGTTAGCTTAGGTATTGCTAGAATTTGTGAGAGTTCAGCGTCATCTGTTGATGAAAATTTCACGCATTGTTAAAAAAAAAAAAAAAAAAAAAAAAAAAAAAAAAAAAAACAGCATAAAATATCTATCAACTGTCGTATGAATATCTTACTTAATTTTTTCTTGTATATTTTTAAAGTAATAAACTATGTTTCATTAAATTTAGGGCATCCCATTTTTTTAGTTATAGATTTTTGTACTCTAAATTACAATATCTAAAATTTACAGTTACTTATTCAAGTGTTTTCTTTTTTTTATATCAAACTTTAAATATAAACATTAATTTCCATAAGAATCCTAATAATCGGTATCGTAATGGATGAGAAGCGCATGAGATATAAATGCAAAATTCACGGGCAACGAGAACAATGACTAAAAACTTTGAAAATCGAAAAGAGTCTCTTATCTGTCCATAACGCATGTGGTATTGGCACAGTAGATGTCAATAACGCAATTGGGTATATTTGGCCAAATTATACTATTCTACAGATTATATATTTTAAATTTTATGTCTAGAATTTTTCAAGAAGCTATTTATAAAGCATTGTAAAATGTTCGTTAAGGAATTAAATAAAAGTTTATAATTTCAGCGTCCTGTTATCATTTCAATATTTTAACAGGTTAACGTTCTTTCATTCCACCCTCCTACCACAACCGTATGTACATAGAAAAGAAATTCAAAAATTATCCTATAAACGTACTATACACATCAGAGTATAATTTGCACAACGGAAAGTCTACAAAATAATACCAAATATTTCGCTCGCATAAAAGAAACTAACATATGATCAAAACGATTTGTTTTATGCGATACTTTAAACCTAAATATGAAGTTTCTTTAATCCCGTGAATAAATAAAAATCCTTAGAAGGAAAGATCGTAATGCATATTTTAATTTCATTCAGAGTTTCTTAACCTCTTAGAAACTCATCGAAAAATAAATTAAAAAAGAAGATACATTAAAATGACTCTACGTATGAAAAGGGATACTTAAATATTTTCCTTCGGCTGTAATAATTTGAGAATACCCATCGAAGAAAAACTATTATTAGAGTCATTTTATCGTTAAATGGTTTTTTCCAACAGAAATTCCCTAAAAGTATTTAGAAGAATATTGATTGGAAGGTATATAAAAAGCTATTTCTTTAAAGTCGTTTAAAGTTTTAGTTATCATATGCTAAATTTTGTATAAAAATTCTTATTTTCATTTACGAGATAAGGTTTTTTATACATTTTCTCAGTAGCTTTATAAACAAAGTAAACTTTAATTAAGAAGAAGTAAATAATTTTGACCTGTCAAAAAGGATGAACAAACCTGAAATAAGAATATTCAATTTTCAAGTAAAATAATAAATCATTATGTTGACAAAAAATATTAAATAACATATGAAATTTGAATTTTGTTTCGCGATATCAATATATATATATTATGTAAGTGTTTTAAGAGTGTTTATTAAACGTTTATACACATACTTGTATCGTTAAACATATATCATCTTCAATGTGGACCAAGGACATTTATTCAAGTTGAAGAAATAATTAAACACAAAGTCCAAAACATAATTGCATATGCATCACTGGTTACTGAATAACTAAGAAATTAAAAATCGAAGTCAATTTCAATTTCCATAATATACATATAGAATTAAAGTGTAAAATGGAATTAAATTGTAAATTTATTATGTGCAATTTTGCACAATTGCATTTCCAACTTTTGTTCAAAAATCATAACATTATGCATGTACAATGAAACAAACTGATATATGTGTAAAAGGTTATCAAATATGAGTTTTGTACTTTAATGATAATTTATCGAATCATATTTAATTGTAAATAATAAATTATTATATCTAAATTAATATAGTCGTCATGCATATGAAGAAAAGTTGTGTGTACGCTCATGCCCCTGTATTATTACCCTCCGGCCTAATTTTTGTTATTCATTCATGTATTATGAAAAGTTACTGCTATATTTAGGAACGTAATAGATTTTAGCAAGCAAATTAATAGCATGTATTTTACTTTATTCGAACATAAACGTGGAATTCTAAATCATAGAAGTTTTATAAATAAAGTTTTTCCCTTAAATCTATAAGTGATTTTTTTTAGATTCTATACAACCACATATGTTCATATTAATAAACAAATATTTAAATATTTTTACAAATTTTAAAATGGTATTTTATTTCTCTAGTTATTTTGTTACATAAGAAACTCGTTTCCGATGCCGTAAAGACATGTAATGTAAACTTTATCTTCATACATGCACAAAAAGATAAATCCCAACAAAAAGTTTTCGGTTAAAAAAAAAAAAAAGCGCCAAGTTCTCCTTAATGTTTCGGCCAGAAAAAGTAGTGATATCTGAAGTTCGCACAAGTTAAAAGTCAAACATCCCAAATCTTTCATTGAAAATGGCTTCCTGCGACTTGGCCGTTAATGCTTCTACAGCATTTCAAAATTAATGATTGGAAATTACGCATTTAAGAATTATTTAAATATTAAAAGTAATATTAGAATGCAAAGAGACAAATTCACATAAAGACATTATAAGTAAAAGATTTCTGATAACTACCATTCAGTTTCAACAAACATTAGTTTTGATTACAGATCATTTAGTCCACTTGTGGTTTAACTGCCATTTTGTACGGTCTAAAGCTAAAGTCATTAACATAAAACCCAAGAAATAAAACAAAATTTACTTACTTCAAATCTCACAGTATGTTACATTATATTTTATTGTATAATATTGAAATCTTGTGTATTGACGAAAGAGATTTTTTTCGTTTGAACATTTATTATAGTTTGTTTGCATACATTAAGAGGCATTCGATTTATAAACTGTTAAAAGCTGATACTAATTATGTTTTAGCAATTAGGGATATTATTTCCTGAATACAAGTATTTTGTTATGTTTAACTTCTAAGCATTTAAATAGACTGAAGTTGTTTAAATGCTTTTTTCAAATCTGTATTTTATTTCTATACTCTGTGCCACAAAATGTCTAAAATAATCAAAAAATGTAGTTGACATGTAGCTCATTTGTACATATTTGAGAATTTGAAAACTCTCTCGAAGACATTAACGGCCAAGTCGCAGGAAGCCATTTTCAATGAAAGATTTGGGATGTTTGGCTTTTAACTTGTGCGAACTTCAGATATCACTACTTTTTCTGGCCGAAACATTAAGGAGAACTTGGCGCTTTTTTTTTTTTAACCGAAAACTTTTTGTTGGGATATCACTACTTTTTGTATGTTTTTTCAAGTTTGTTATTCTAAACTATATTAATATGAAAAAACTTAAATTTCGGTACTTTTATGTTAGCCAGGAGCAAATCTCCTTATTAGCCTTTTGTTTTTTCGCCGATAGCAGTTTTCATTTTTCACATGTGTAAATTAGAAACAATGCTTTGATTTTCAAATAAAATATTTTGGATTATGTTATTACTTCTTATTTATTTATTTAATTATTTGTATGTTAAATATTCTATTAAATAAAATGAGGGAAATGCATCTATTTTAAATGAGATGACTAAAAAGTATTTATCTTTAAATGAAATGAATGCAATATGAACAATGGGAGTTGGGAACAGTATTTGGCGATTTGCCACTTGCGCCCGGCTAACATAAAAATACCTTAATTTATTTTATTGAGCTTTACAAATGTATATATTATTTCTTTTTATATTAAAGTACTAGCCGCCTCTAGCAAGCAGTATTTACCGTATTAATTCCATGTTAAACGTTGCATCATGTTACTGTTAATCATAATTTAATTTACTTGCCCATTCTTTTGCCAAGTCGGAAGCTTTTGATAGAGAAATCAAGAACTCTTTACGATCATGGAAGCACATCATATATTTTGTGTTGATATGTATTCCATCTTTCATGACAAATATCTCTTAACTCACTGCTAAGGAAACGCATGTTTCCTTAGCAGTTACGATTCGTTCTCTAATGTGGAAATTTTTAATCCTATTTACTAATCTTTTTTTATTGGGCTCACTGCCAATTGTTGTATTTTAACTGATACGACTGGGTACAAGTGAAATGGTTCTTATGAAATCCTTTGACAATATCTGCATTTGCATTAAACCATATTGATGCCAATATCTTTTTGTTTCACGTTAGCCTTTTCAATAGATTCGATTACGGAAGAATAGAAGGTCTACCGGCTCACTGCCATGATCCATTTGGAAATCTATCATTCTTCTCATCTGATCGTGTTGAAGAATTAGTCAATGTGCCATGGTTTTAAGATTTTAGCTAATTTTATTCGAAACCTGAAAACTAAAATGCGAGGAACCGGATTATAGAAGATTCATTCTAACGTACATATCGATTAACATATTACATATTACAGAATTATAATAATCATAAGGAGAACTGACCGTTTCAATGCTTTAATAGTTTCAGTAAATTCTTTTTATATAATACAGAAGTTTTAGCGGTGTAAAGATTAACAACATAGTCACAGTAAGTATAATAACAGTGCAATATAATAACAATAGCAGAGGTTTTGGGCAGTGACGAAACTATTAGCACTTTGAAAATATTAGTACGTTATATCATTTAACTATTCAGATGATATGCGGAAAAACAAAAATAGATGGCTCGCATTAATAATTAACTCATTGAAAAATAGTAAGTAGCGTCAAATATTCGCCAACCTTGGCGACATTTAGCAAAGTTTCGCCAAATTTGGTAATATATCATGTGAATTCTCAAATTTGGCGATAAAAAATGTTTTATTTATTCTGACGTCATAATGATGCATATGTATTATGCATTATACACATACCTATAATATGTATGATGCAAATGTATTACATATTATATGCATATGTATAATATGTATGATGCATATGCATAAGTTCATTAACATCACTAAAACGCACTTAAAGGAATAGTGTGCCATAAATAGTAGGGATAATTGCTAGATTGAGCAGAGTGCTATTGGGATTAGAATTCCGACATTTATAATAGACCGGGAGGCGTCTGCACACACCATCACCTCATCGAGTTTACAGCTGAAATTTTAGGATTAGTTAAAACTAGATTAGCATATTTAAATGCAATTCTCTGTTAAGTCATATCTTGGTAGAAACCACCTGAAGACCTAATTTTAGTGGTTAACTGATAGGTTTACTATTGTATTTTCCTGCATTCAAAAGTTTGGAAACATGGAGGAATGAGTGCAGGAAAACACAATAGAAAATCCACCAATTAACTCGTAACATCGGGTCTGTAGGTGGTTTCCACAAAGATATGACTTGGCAGACCAGTTACAATACGCTAATCGATATTTAACTAATCCTAAAATTTCAACCGTCAACTCGATGACATGATGATCTGTGCAGACACCTCCCGGTCTTTAATAAAATTTGTTTTAAGGAAATAAAAGATAGAAAGATGGACAGATAAACTGAAAGATTTGCCTTATTAAGATTTTTGTAAAAACATATAAAAATTCATTCAGCTTGAAATCATGGCCTTTAAAACTCTGGCTAATTTTCTGTAATCGGGTTTTGGCGACCAACATATCTTATCTATCTATATTATAAAGGACAAACATATCTGTGCATAACGCATACGTCATTTTGCGAATGGCAGCACTTTGAAATTTGAAATAAAATTTTGGTTTTGCAATTTTCACTACTGCAAATTTGTAAACTTCTAAACATCGCATATTTTAAATTTTTACACCGTCGTGTAACGAAAAAAATGCTCTTTTAAATGAAATTTGTTTGAAATCCATATCTCAATTTAATTTTCAGATATTATTTTTTTTTAGTTTTTAATACATTATTTGTAATTATGGCAACTGAAGAACTCCATTTCTGTTGAAAGTCGTGGAGGGAAATTAATCACAGAAGAAAGAAAATAATATATTACTGTACCTTTTTGTTGCCATTTTCTCATAAAAACTGAAAAAATAAATTGAAATTAAAATACGTGCTATGTCAGCGATTTTTTAAATTTCTAACTATCGCACATTTTCAATTTTTAAACCGTCAAATAGAGAAAAAAATCTACTTTCAAATCCAATTTGTTTGAAAATTATATCTTAATTGACTGCGTTATTATGGTTTTTAAATAACTAGCCACCCGTGGCGGCCAATTTGGCCTACATTAAATGTATGCTAGGCTTTGTATCATATTACTTTTATTCATAATTTAATTTACTTGGTCAATCCTTCGCCAAATTTGAAATTTCTGATGCAGAAATCGAGAACTCACTAGTTACGTTAGTCGGGCACAGGTGATAAATCGCCAAACATTGTACCCGTCTCATTTTTTTTTCATATTTCGTTAATTCAGATTAAAATATAATCCTTTCACTCATTTTATTTAGTATGGATGACTTTAATTTAAAAATAAAATCTTTAAAATTGGTAACTTTCACTTAAAAAAAAATTCTTTAAAAAAAGAAAAAAGAATAAATAATACCATAAACCATTTAATTTCAACATCAAAGCATTGTTTTAAATTGCTCCTCGAAAAATAAACAAGTTGGAAATTGCTCGTCAAACGTGGCAAATGAGGTGCGTTCGTACTATAACTAGTTTTATAAATATTTTTTGCACCGCATATTGTACTGAATGTATATTTTAGTGCACTTCATAAGTGCCTATCCATTTCATTCTGTTCTAAAGGCTATAACATCATTAATTTGCACTTGAAATAATTTTTTCGCATTGGCCGTAATATAACGGAAAAATTTTGACGGTCCCTGTAATTAAACTGTACATCCGATTTTCATAAAATTTGAAATGATTCGACAAAATCTTGAAGCAATTATATATTTAAAATTTCAGACCATTCGGAAGGCTGTAACATCATTAAAATGCACTTGCAATAATTTTTTCCCATTGGTCGTAATGTATCGGAAAACTTTTGACAGTCCCTGTAATTAAACTATACATCCGATTTTCATAAAATTTGAAATGACTCGACAAAATCTTGAAGCAATTATATATTTAAAATTTCAGACCCTTCGGAAGGCTGTAACATCATTAAAATGCACTTGCAATAATTTTTCCCATTGGCCGTAATGTAACGGAAAACTTTTGACTGTCCCTGTAATTAAACTATACATCCGATTTTCATAAAATTTGAAATGACTCGACAAAATTATGCAACAATTATATATTTTAAATTTCAAACGATTCGGTTGGGTACTTTTTGCTCTGTTATATGCGGACGGACAGACGGACAGACGGACAGACGGACAGACGGACTGAACGACGACTATAGGTGCTACGTATTTATATAATTACGAACGCACCTGAAAAGAAATCACATCCTTCTAATTCTGTCGCAAATCTTAAAATAAACGTTGACTAGTACTAATGAATTTTTAATAAGGTGTATTAATTAATGCTATATTTATATTTTGCTTACGGAGTAGTTTAACATATAGAAATTGTACCAAACATGAAAATTTCTGTACTAACAATCCATTTTGACATCATGTATGCATTTTTGAAAATTTTAACTCACAATACACAGACAGACGGACGGACAGACGGACGGACAGACGGACAGACGGACGGACAGACGGACGGTCTGAACGACAACTATAGGTGCTACGTATTTATATAATTATGAACGCACCTAAAAATGCTGCTGGCGAGTTAAAAAATGCTATTGGCGAGAATTGCACCCAGCTAACATAAAAGTACAAACTCTTTGCGATCATAGACTTGGACACTTTTATGCAGCTTTATTTGAAAAAAAATATTTTGATTAAATCGGTTGCCAGAGAAAAATTTCTTTTCTCGCCATGGACCTTTTCTCTATTTCGCCAAGTACCTATATTAGAAAAGCACCTTCATTTATTTTTTTATTTATTCTATTTTAAATTATTAGATGAATAAAAGACGGCACAGGTGCCATATACGCACTACGTTGGCACGACATTTTCTTACGCCAATGTCATATACGCACCGGGGTACTTAACTGGCGCCAAAGTGTCGTTATTTTGCTTGATATGGTAACCCGAATGCTGTTGTTTATTTATTAATAAATTGTTTATTTACTTTTATTTTATTTTTTTTAATTATGTAAATTGTTTTGTTCTATAGTTATTAATTAAACTTTTTATTTATTTATTGTTATTCATTTTTTTTTAATATTACACAATAACCAATGAGATGCGTTTCATTCGGGCGTTGCCATTACACAATTAACCGCCAATTGTTTACAACTAACCAATTGTACAATTAACCAACAATTAATCGCGATTTCTGTGCCACGTACGATAGCGTAATATATATGTAGATTTTCAAGCATAAATTATTTTTTAATTTATCTCTATGACGTGTTGCTCGATTACGGAAGGTTAACAGACATGTGATTGAACCACGCGCTTATGCGCCGAAATGATCGGAAAGACTGACGTAACTCGCAAAATCTTGGGTTAATAACTCCTGGCATGTGGTTACATGTGAAAGTATCGCTTTTAATAAATTTCAAAACTTTATTTGATTGCATAATTGATATTTTTCATGTACAAATTCTTTTTGATGTTAGTGGGCAATCTAAAATATATATTACATGTAAAAAAATAATTAGATTAAAAAAAATTTGGTTTTCACCTATTTTCTGTAACCCGAGGAGCTCGGGTTCGATCCCCTAGTAACTATAATATTTCTTTTACAGATTTAAAATTAACAATAAATTAACTGTAAGTAGGTTAATAATACAATATAATAACATTAGCAGCAGACTTCGGACCCTGCATCTTTCGCATATCGTTAAAGACAGTTTATTAGTTACACATTTCATTTAATTAAAAGGAGATTTTTAAACTATCATATGGAATTAGGATATTTTTCCACTATAGGGACCTTGTCATTTTTTAAAAATCTTGGCGCAATTCGGACTGCAGAAACTGAGATATGTTGCCAAATGATATAAAAACTATGAAAACAAACCTGATGAACTTTTATGTTATTTATATATATATTTGGGTACTTTTCGGTTAGCCGGGCGCCAGTGTTTTATATACATATTTATATACATACATATATGTAAATATACATATATATACATATACATATTTTGTATATAAACACATATAGATATATGTAAATATGTATCTATATATACATACATTTATATATACATGTATTTATATATGACACTAGCCCCCGGCTAACCGAAAAGTAACGTATTTGGTACTTCTTAGTTATCCCGTCGACCAATTTCGCCAAATTATATAAATCGCCAAACCACTCGCCAAATTATACACATTGACATAATTTTTATTTTAAATAACGAAAGAACAAATAAATTAGTAAAACATTAATAAAAATACGAATAAAACGTCGAAATAATGGTTTTATTGGCCATTATTGGCATTTAATCTTACAATTAATTAATTAATGGCAAACCATTATTGGCATTTAATCTTACAATTTGGCGACAGTAATTTGGTCGACGGTATAACTAAGAAGTACCATGTATTTATATACATATAAACATTTTATTTATACATGTATAAAATATTATTTTTTATATACAAATTATTTATGCTTGTATATAAAAATAAATAAACGGGTTCCTTACATTAAATAAATTGTATACATATGGAAAAAATTGCTTGTGTATATGACACAGTAAATAGGTTGCCATAAAATACGTTATTATCAAATTTCTTTTCTCGTCAAGGCTATTTTCTGTATTTCGCCAAGGCTACTATATCGGAAACGTACCGAATTGCAGTTATATTTTGTTAAATGTTTTGTTGTTTTAATATCGTAAATATATCATAACCTATACTGATTAAAATTTTAGGTAGATTTCGTAAGAAATACTACCTATTGCAGTCGTTACCATGGTGCGACTTTTTAAAAATTCCTTCATAACTTTTCATTACATGACCCCAGGAACCCAAAACCACCCCCACCTAAAAAGTTTATATATATATATATATATATATATATATATATGTATGTATGTATGTATGTATGTACTAAATTTTGTCCGCACGATAAAAGTCGCAATTATGCACGGAACGTCTTCAAACTCGCCAACAACTTTAAGATGGCTAACTTCTCGGCGGGGATTGAAAATGAGCAAAATCGGTCCAAGGGAATGGGAATTGGGAAGGTTAAAAATTTTGAATACCTTCTTAATATGATTCTGATAAAACCAGCTTTTACACAACAATGGCAGGAAAAAATAAATATTTTTCATTATAGCTGTTGCCAACAATTAAAAAAAAGCAATAAAATTCTCACCACAACAAATGCTTTTCTAATGCAATGTTTTCACGTGCAAAATTAAATTAGATAAACAGTTTGACGAATTGAAAACAAATTGAATATTACGTCATAAGTTTTCTAGAGCAAGGTATCTGCATGAAAATTAAAAATGAAATAAATAGTTTGATGAATTGAAAACAAATTGAATATTACGTCATAAGTTTTCTAGAGCAAGATTTCTGCATGAAAATTCAAAATGAAATAAATAGTTTGACGAATTAAAACAAACAAACAAACAAACAAAAAAATATGTTGCGTCATATTGAAAATATAATGGACCACAGCAGGTGAATATGTAACGTCATGTGAGTTTGAAGAAACGTATTAATACATGATAAAAACCCGAGTATGGAAATATTAACATATTTTAACACTTTGAGGTTCTCTGAATTTGATTTAGCCATTTTTAAACCTATTCCATATACATGCGTGTGTGTATTTGTGTATATTAGAATTTTCACAAAATGTTTACCTCCCTAGAGCTCATTCTTAGCGAAGGAACTAACTGGGTTTATCTTTAATCTTGATTTAAGTTTTGTTGGTGAATTTAGTGCTTAACTTCGAAATCTACCTCCGCCTGTAGGCCCGAGCCGGCAGGGATTTTTTAGGACTATTCATTTTTTCTATTTAACAAACATCTTTGGAAAAGCATATATATAAAATGTTATTCTGTTTGAAATCATGTGACTTCCTTCAAAACTCTGTAATCGAGTTTTAGCGACCAACATTGGCACAATTGAATGCGTTAAGGAACTGTTTACGGCCAAATGAAGACCCCCTGTTTGAAGGGTTTAGAGGCGAAAATTCTGTGTTTTCAGATTTTCCTGGTTAATTGTGCTACAAACCCGACTTACTTGTGAAATTTCATGATTCTACGACTTTTAGAAGTACCTTAGTTATTTGATGATGCGAAGTGAGTCAGTGACAAAAAAGCGCTTTTTCGGAATTTAATATTTCGAAAACTACTAAATATAGAAACATGAAATCGTAGAACCTAAGTTCAGTTTGACCATACGAACATGTGTATTAAAGAAAAATGTCTATATCTCTCCCTAAAACGACGTTATGAGGGGGTGAAAAGTATGCCGAAATGGTTCAGGAAAAGGTAGCTTACGGCTTGTGCGAACTTAGCGGACGCACTGCCGTGCTCCCATATGGCAAAATTAAACTAAAAATCCCACTTAATAGAATTCCACGTATCTGTGGATATACCTGGTGTCCTATTGATAGCGGTGGACACTTTAAGAGGAGGCGAAGAATTGCAATATGATTCAGAGTTGCGTAAGAACTCATGACCGGTAGCGTCATATAAAAGTCGTAGCAGAGGTATCAGAAATGGAAGGTCACAAGACATGAAAAAAAAATATATATTCAATTTCATAATGTTATAGGAGGTAGTCGAAAATACCATTATTACAACGCAGGATCATGTATTGTCGTACACAGTCACCAAGATTTCCTTAGATGTCTGCAGCTGTGAAGAAATTTCTTGCAATCAGATTCCATTTCAGAATTGACAGGTGCTTCGTACACTACCAATTCACTGCCCAACAAAGCATGAAATAAAGGCTATTTAAATCCATAGAGAGTAGGGTCTAGGCAACCGTCCACTTAGCCCAATCCATCGTTGAACGATCTCAACAGTCAATGTTGATGGGCACACAAGTAATAACTCAGAAGCTCGCCATCTCCATCATGTTTTAACTACATTTTGCGTCTCAAAATTTTTGGAACTTTTTTAAGTAAGCGTTGATTATGATGTTTCAGAATACGATATTTTGCTATACGTCATAAAGGATGGTAACATGTAAGGCCCGACTTAGCGGCCGCAAACCAAACTGACCCAAGTATTCACGGAGACGCTGCGCATATTCATGTTAGCACCATGGGAATTCTCGAGATCCGCCGAATTCGCATTATGATAATTAAAAATGGCCTGTAGAAAAAAAGAATCATATGAACAAAATTTATGATGAGAGGCAAACATCTTGGCGATATTTTTCCAGAAACCATTAGTCATAACGGACACGTGTACGGTGATCTGTGTAAAGCAGTGACTGTATATGATATAAGTGTAAGTAGTCCGTGCGAAATACACGCTGTATAGATTTCATAAATAATATAGTGACAATAACAAGAACGCTAGTGCTGGTGCACGGATACCTATATACGACATCTAACACACTTTGTACTATGACGAGTTTCGGAATCCCTCGTATCCTGTACTTTCTATGTTTGTTACATCTTTAAGATCCATCTTTGCGCAAATTGTAATACACATGTGTAAACAAACGATGACCCGGTACATCTCTCTGTGAGAACTGTTCTCGATACAGTCATCCATCTGCTGGTACATTTCCTTTAGCCAATCCATATACTAAGTACATGTCTTAAATATGTCTTAAATAGGTGCATGACTGTCTTGGTATAATTTTGCATGTTGTTCCTATGGTGATTACTTCTAGAACATGGAAATCCAGCATTTCCCCAGTTGGTCTCTGATTTATAGCGTTGTCTACCGACGATCGCTCATGGTCTCCTTTGCAATTTTGAATCGTTTTGATTTTCTTCATCGCCTATAAAAGTTTGCATCCCTATTAATGGGACACCCTGTGTAATACTGCCATCATTTAAGTACGTTTCCTATTCTATATAGTTCAGCATCATCCATTTAGTACAAAAAGACACCTTGCGAACATTAAATGTAAAGAATAGGATGGTTAAAACGTGCATTTGTTTGTTTTGTTCGTGATTTCTTACACCCTGACATGACAAAACGAACTTAGATGGAAAAGAACTAGCTATGGCAATATACCTTTATATGAGATGTTCAAAGATCTCTCCGCTATACGCATATGTCCGAAATATATTCATAATTCATTCCGTTCAAGTTTCGTTACGTCACAGTGTAGGAAATTATGAAAAATCAAACGCGCGTTTTAATTGTTGTATTCCTCGCATTAATATCCACAAGATGTCTTTTTGTACTAAACCATTGATGCTCTACAGCTTTATATTTCACCGTTTTCCCCATCTCTTTCGGTTTTCGAGATAGTAATGCTAACTCCGCCGTTTCCTACCAGGCAGCGTCGTAGGCAGTTTCATTCCGTTTCGCATGATTACTTTACTATACATAGACACAGCGTTTATGAATATAGCACAAGCCATTCCGAAGTTAAGAGGGTTCCAAGGCACTTTATTGAGCATTCTGTATATATATATATATATATATATATATATATATATATGTATGTATATTCAAAGATATTGTTAATTTCAAAGATCTTGTTAATAATATAGATTTATTAGATCTACATAATATAATAAATCCATTACTTAAACAGAATCCTCATAAATTAAATTTTTCAACGAATATCAATACCGATTATTTTCACACCTTAACAAATTTCATTATCTATAGTAATTTCATATTGCAAGATAAAACAATCTATCAACAGAAAATCGCCATATTACAAGGTGGTTTTAATTGCAGTTTATTATCAGGCTTATATCATTATGAACGTAATTATAATAATAATAAGATACGTTTATATCATTATATTGATAACATCATTTTAAATGCTACTGATAATAATAATGTTTCTTAATCCCTAGTAGATTATCGTACTAATTTAGAATTAACGTAAAACCTCATATTTAGCAAGACCATTAACTTTTAAGATCTTAAAATAATAACTGAAAACTACCGGATTTCTTAATCCATAACTTACCACTCATGCGGCCTGACCTGCATTTGACTGCATCATGAATCACTGGTGTTTCGATTGAACTGAGCCCGTCTTATTGCTATAAACTAATCGATATTGTGATTAAATTGGTCAACTAAAAGTATTATGCCTGTCCACAGTGCTAATATCCTACCATATTGATACTTCCAGCAGCAATGTTTTTACTAAGTGATAGGAAATTTTTGCAACGTCACCGATGCCTGGTTAGATTTTAGTAATCATCCAGCAGGATGTAATATATATATATATGTGTGTGTGTGTGTAGGATTTGAATTTAAACATACTTTATTTTCTTTATGACGTGCATGATCAACAAATTAACTGATGTTCTAGTATTTTTATTATCCATAATTTGAAAGCACGAGTAATGAAAATTCACGATCACGAGATCAAGGTTTGGACATACTCAAAAATTAGAAAAGAGTCAGTCTATAAAATAATGTTGTACATGAAGCATCGGCTTATGAGATGCCAAGGGAGGTGTTGTTAAGCCTAATATAATTATTCGTAAGAAATATGTTGTAAGTTTTAAGTGAGAAATGTGCTGTATTTAGAAAAGTATCAACGAAGTGATGTAAAGTTACCCTTATAGAATTGTATTAAAGTGTAAGTGTTGTGATTCAAACGTCTACTTATTCAAATTATCCATATATTAACATTTTACAAACAATAACTTCTACAAATTTGAGGGCTCGATGCCGGGATTTTAAGCGCCTATTAGTGGAATAAATAGGAAAATATTAATCGAAGAGAAATTTTTTTCAATCGACAGTGTCAAAAAATGGATTGTGAATGAACAAGGCAAGTGTGTAAAAACCGTAGTCATATTTATCCAAGTACAACATTGAAAAACATGGTATCCTTAAATAAAACTAAAAGAATTGATCTAATAGATCTCTGCGAGGAATGTGGAATTCAACCACCAGAAAAACCAACAATCCATATCCTAATAAAGCTAATTAAAAACTGGGACGATTACGATGAAGATTTTATAAATGACCGCCTAGAAGTAATTGTGGCAGCTAGAAAAGCACAAGCGGAATCGGAACTTGAAGAAAAGAAGATACGAACAGAGATCGAAGAAAAGAAATTACGAGCAGAGATCGAAGAAAAGAAACTGAAAATGGTGATGGAGATGGAAGAAAGAAAATGTAAAATAGAATTGGAAGAAAAAGATCGCGAAAGAGAATTTGAAATTAAGAAAATGCAACTGCAAGAAAATTCAAGACAACACATCGATGTGAACACAAGGGCAAATCCAGGTAAGCAATATGAATTGCTTAGATTATTAACAAAATATGATAGTACGAATGATATTAGTTTATACTTGGCTATGTATGAATGGCAAATGGTGCAAACGGGCATTGAGAAAAAAGAGTGGGTCAACTATTTAATTAACCTAATGCCATTAGATGTGATTAACATAATAACTAGGGAGAGTGTATCCGAAATGCATGATTATGATTACATAAAAAGTATTCTTTTAAAACGGTGCAAACTATCGCCAGAAGAGTTTAGGCTGAAATTTTTCTCACTCAAAAAATTGGCGCGATTTCGCTTATGAGATCAAGGTATATTTCAAACAATGGACTGACGACCTTGAAATGGATAGCTTTGAGGAATTATCGGAATTAATTGTAGTTAATCAAATTATGCATAATTTACCTGAGGAAACAAAGACGCATTTTGCAGAGGAATTGTTAGTAATAAAAAAGATAGACGACTTAGTAAACAAATTAGATATTTACAAAGCGGCACGAAGGGTTTGCAATAAACAAGCTATAAGGAATACAAGTGGGAGTTTTGAGGATAAACGATCGAGAGTGGCTGACTACACCAATTCGAAAAGGCGCCAAGTTGACAATACGCACAATGTGAACCATGGAAGAAAGGAGACGCATATAATATGTTATAATTGTGGAAGACCTGATCACGTGCGTATGAATTGTACCATGGGAAGTAAAACACAACAAAATTATTCAAATTATAACCCGCAACGTAATCATGATTGGCGAGAAACAAAATACCAAGATTGGAGCCAAAACACGCAAAGAAACGTAGTTAATACGAGAACGTTAAATAGTAAGAAAGGAAGAATCCTGGATATTCAAGGAATACAAACAAACATAATAATCGATACAGGGAGTGATATTTCAATCGCCAATTCAAGATATCATACTGCAATAAACGCGCCAAAGTTAACCAGCGACAATATATCTATATCGGGCTTAGGTGGAGAAGAGATTAAGACAACGGGTTTTTTCTTGCATAAAGTTTATGTTGATGGTATAGAAATACAAGATAAATTTTATGTGGTACAAGAAACTAACTTTGATTTAATAATTGGCAGAAAAGCAATCGAAGGCCTGACGTTAAAAGTAGAGGAAGATGTCGTTAGAATAATAAACGAAAATAAAGTACGAGTAGGTTACATTAAAATTAATAAAGTCCCTTCCAAAACAGATGAAGTAGCCACACCAAATATAAGCAATGATAATCGAGGGAGGTTGGGAAGATATGGTTAATACTGAATGCGAAAATAGCGGAATGGATTTGACTCATATTACAAATTTAGCTAACAGAGAAGAAATACGAGGATTAATAAAATCCTGCAAAACGAACAAAACAAAAGATAATGAATTAAACATAAAAATACTACAGGGAGATAGAAAACCTATCTGCGAACGTCCAAAGAGATTCTCCAAAGGAAATCATCAATAAACGAAAATACAGGAATCATCCAAGGAAATCATCAATAAACGAGTACGACAGTATTTAGATAATGACATTATCAAATGGAGCACCTCAGATTTTACGGCTCCTGTTATCCCGAGTACGGAAAAAGAAAGTGATAAGAAATTCGTCATCACTGGACGGAAGAGATCCGAAAGTAAAGACACTGAGAAGAAAATAGAAAATAATACCTGTTCAAAGACTATTTGTAGAGATACTAATAATTTTAAACACAAAAAGAATAGAAAAAGACCTAAAAGAAAAACGGTTAGAAAGAAAAAATCCAAAAACAATTCTGATCAGAAAATAAAAGATAATCCTGTTGAAAATAATACAAAAATGTTAAAGAAGAGAAAAATAATAACGCAACAAGATCTACAGGAAAAGCTTTAATTCAACCTGAAGTATATAATGACGAATCCAAGTGGTATAAATATGTACCAAAATTACAAAGAATTATCAATAGCACAGTAACACGAAGCACCAAGTATAGTCCATTCGAATTAATGACAGGTGTTAAGATGAAAGAAAGCGACATGCAAAACATTACGAAGATTTTGGAAGAAAAATTTACCGAATGTAAAATGGAAGAACGCGAAGCCATGAGAGAAGAAGCAAAGAAAAATATACTCAAAATACAATAAGAAAACAAGGTGCAGTTTGATAAGTAAAGAAAACAGCCACGAAAATATAAAATAGGAGACATCGTCGCCATAAAGAGAACGCAATTTGGCAATGCTATCAAACTTAAGGAAAAATACTTAGGGCCATATGAAATAACGGCCGCCAAGAATCATGATCGGTATGAAGTAGAGAAGGTAGGAGATCATGAAGGTCCAGGAAAAACGTTATCCGGAGTCGAATACATGAAACCGTAGTCTATGGGTTGAACTCCTGGATACGTCAAATAGATTAAGTATATGTGTATGTGTATCGAACAAGTAATCAAAATTTTGGGACAGAAAAAAATATAAAAGTTTCCAAAATTTAGCTGTTTAAGCATAGAAAAATAATAAGCCAAGATATTGATGTCGGGACGCTATCATGTCAGGATGACCGATTTGTAGGATTTGAATTTAAACATACTTTATTTTCTTTATGACGTGCATGATCAACAGATTAACTGATGCTCTGGTATTTTTATTATCCATAATTTGAAAGCACGAGTAATGAAAATTCACGATCAAATTATCAAGGTTTGGACATATTCAAAAATTAGAAAAGAGTCAGTCTATAAAATAATGTTGTACATGAAGCATCGGCTTATGAGATTCCAAGGAAGGTATTGTTAAGCCTAATAAAATTATTCGTAAGAAATATGTTGTAAGTTTCAAGTGAGAAAGGTGCTGTATTTAGAAAAGTATAAACGAAGTGATGTAAAGTTACCCTTATAGAATTGTATTAAAGTGTAAGTGTTGTGATTCAAACGTCTACTTATTCAAATTATCTATATATTAACATTTTACAAACAATAACTTCTAGAAATTTATATATATATATATATATATATAAACATATTAGTTTTAGTCTTGTCTAATTCAATATTAATTTCTTTCTGCGTTTTATTATCATCTTAAAGAGTGAGAAAACATGCATTATCATACCGACAGGTTGTACTGAATGCAATTAAATATTTTACAGCATTTGTACAAATCAAAATCTAATGATGATTGGTATGATTTTCATATCGCAAACAAAACTCCATTAATTAATCTATTTAAAACAATTTCAAGATTTCAAGCTGAGGATAGAAGAATCAATTCTTTTATCTCTTTTGTCAGATACAGTAACAGAATATCTTTCTAATAATCATTGAAATATGCTCTATTATTTCCAGTATTATTCTTTTTAATGAATCCATTTAGGTTTAACTCCTATTATTTTTTACCAGTAATATATGTACTAGTTAAATTTTATGCAATTATAAAATATCATCAGTTTACAATACTGCAATTTTATGTGCATTCCAAGCGGTTTATTTCCCCTCGAAATCTACTAGGTATATCGAGGTACGCGTCTTGAATGATTAATTAGCTATTGACTGGCTTCTATATGCATGATCATTTGTTACTAAATGAAATATTCAGGAGTAAGATTTATTTATATTTGTGAAACAGTAATTTCATTGTAAATACAGTGCACATTTAGCACTAAAAAAAAAACCCTTCTCCCTGAATGTGTTAGATAAATACCAGTTACGTATGTTACACGAGGTCAAGGCTTACATTACCATATGTTAAAGCTATTTATAATAGTGTAACAAAACAAGTTGCTGTTGTCACTGTGCAAAAAACTCATGGCGTAAAAATAATAATCTAAAAGATTTTATATGTTATGTGCTGAAAAAAACGTTTTGCTGTGAAACTCAATGGTCTTGTTTAACTGTATCCCAATCACAGTAGCATGTTCGCGTACCAGCATAGAAATGCTGATTTGCCAGAACCGGGCAGCTTAGCACATTTTTTACAACCTTTGAGGATATATGATACTTCAGGACATAATAATCAGAAATTGTATGGTAAAATGTATGAAAACAGACATATTCAATAAGCATAGTATCACAGAAGGCCCAAGAACGGAATGATTGAAACATCAGTCTCAATGTTAAATATATTTATCTAGTAAACAACATAATCCAATAAGTTATCCAAGGAATTATTGGAGTTTTTAATATCGCAAAAGCAACCACTTACAGTTACCCGATCAGTTCTATAATTAATCTTGGTATTGAGACAAATTTAAGACGACCATATTTAATGTGGGTAAATGTCGCTAAATTTATTCTATAACATAAGTAAATAGAATGTACCCCAGTTCTGCTAGCATCTAATGAGTAAGTTATAAAATATCGTAAAATATATATTTTAAATATTTAACTAATAAATTTGATTTCAAAAATAGGTCCCATTTATTTTCATTCGTGTAATTAAAATAATTTCTTTATTCTTTTGGAATAGGCTGTTTTTTATATTTATAGTCGCTATGCACTTTGTTTCGCAATTGCAATTACTGCCAATAAATAACAAGTGCCATTTCATACATATGAAAAATATAGTCTTAATGTGGAAGTTTTTCTTTCTTAAAATTTAAGGATGAAATACCTTTTCATTACATTCATATGAAAATCCGCTTAGATTAATGATTACGCAGAGATGAATAAGATAATTAGCAAAATTCCCCCTTTATAAGAAATAGTTATTCCAGTTGTAAATGGAACCATTTGTATGCTGTATTGCATATTAAAATAATGCCATTTTAATCCCTGTTTACATTACTAACGAATTTACTAGATTTTATTTAATCTTTAAAGTAACTAAAAAAGTAAATTAAGACTTTTAATTACATTAACTAAGATATTTCGGTGTTTGTAATATCTTGTAGTCTAAATGATTTGAATGAAGTAAACATTCAAAAGAGTTCTATTTTGTATTTTGTTAAATAATTGAATTTTTCTTACGTATATCATTAGGAATATTTATTGCACTTTTTATAATCATTTTCAGTTTATCTATTATAATGTTATATTAAATTACTCTTCTTAAGATTAAAAGAAAAAAAATCAAGACATTCTGGGATTTTAGATAATAGCCTATTTAATACTCTTTTCAGTTTTAGAGTTTTATCTTTTTGGTTTAATGGTAAATAAAATATTTCTTTTCATAAAACTTGCGGAGTAATTTTCTCAATTGAAGAAAATGAATTTCTAAATCTGTTTTCATCCAGCATTTTAAATGAAAAAAAAATATTTTTTCAAAAATAATACAATAAAAATTACGCAACATAAATTATGTTGAAAATAATTTAATGAATATATAATAGCAAATAAACATAAACACTTATGTACAGTATTTATAAATTCCAACATTCGGAATTCCTCGAATCATAACACTCTTAGATAGCACTACTATTTTTTACACCTTGCTTCAAACAGATGTAATTAAAATATTATTATAGACTGTGTAAAAAGAAAAAGTACATATAAATCTCTGGTATTTACTTAGATGCATGTTAAAACTGATTTTTTTCAGGAATTGACAATAAAAAGTTTGTTCCTGATAAGTTAAGGACGTATAATTTGCTGCCAAAATCTAAATTTCCGCAATCTTGCAGAATAATCCCGTTTCAAAATAAGCTTAAAAATACAACAGGTCACAAATACGTGTGCTATAAATAAGTTTTATATAAACTAGGACTTCCCTCAGAGGGATTAGTCTGAGCGATATTGCTGAGAACATAGGTTTAATAATAACATGTGGAAGCAAAGAAAATGAAATGTTATCTTTAATTGTCCATATACTGCGATAAATTGAAATGATGAAAATAAACGAATCGTAGAATTACAAAATCTTATATATAAATTCGTATACACTGTTTAAAAAAAATGGGAAATCAAACCATTAAAGACACCCATGCATGGATATAAAATTGAAAGTACGCAATATATTAAAAGTAAAATAGAAAATGAAACACTAAATTACTTATATCGGAATTTTAACTGTATAAAATGATGTCAAGAGTATATCCAGACGCTCCGCACCAATTTGAGTAAGTTTAAATGACAAATATATGATGCTTGAAAAGAATGGACTATATTTTATATGGTGTGTGATCCCCCGGAATAGATAATATTGTACAATATCTGTTTTCCACGGATGCAATGAGGTTGTCGATAAGACTTAAGGAATTCTCTTTTCAAAACCTGATATATTATAAAAGTACCGAACACATCAACAGTGGAATGCAATGCGTCATTTGAGTGTGTTTTAGATATGCTCGATCGGATTTAAAAATGAGTGTGTGTTGGCCACTAAATACGCTGTATTGTTTTGTTTTCAAACATATTATGCACAGGTTGAGCCGTATTTAGCATGTATTAAATAAAAGAAATCGGCAATATTGCAGCATGACACAAGATCTGAATATATAGTCTGCATAACTTTTGAGCTGTCAAAGTGTCATTTGAAGTAATTTACAAATCCATACATATTTATTCAGCAAATCATGCAAGCTAACATACGCCAATATGAACCCGATTATGAAATTTCACCAGAATAAGTTAATATATAAAAAATCTACTAATGATAATTGAGAATATGACCTTATGATAAAATGTCTAGAAAAATGAATCGGATAAAAAATTCATATCACATTTAAAACGGCACTTCTCTCTGTTAGTGGCATTGGCGAGAGAGAGAAAAGCCTAGAGAAGGAACACTTTAACAAGTACTTTCGGGCAACCTACTCACTGTTTCATACAGGTCTTTATTCAATATTTACACAATTTATTTAATGCTAGGTAGGTATCTATCAGTTTTGTTGCATTTAAATTGCATGTTTTGCGGAGAAAATACAGCATTATGAAATATTTAAAGTTGCTGTACCTAATAATTCCAAATTAATGGTAAGTGAGATCGCTTTCCGTTAATTTCATCTCTTTAAATTTTTAATTTTTTAGAAAGCATTCATAGAGACAATTGTATATTTTAAAACTAACCCGAAGAAAAAATTCAAGATTTTGGGCTCAGCAGTAACACAGAAATAGAAAAATTTCGAAAGTTTTTTGTTTCTGCACTGTTTTATATAGTGACATTTTTAGAAATTGTTTATTGCGAGAATTTACGTAATGATAAATACAGCCATGTCAATTTTCATGTTTATATTCCTAACAATTCCATGTACTTCGTTACTTAGATCATCTTTAGATCTTTTTCTGCTTTGTTTAGTCTTTCGATTTTTTAGAATTCGTTCTACAACCAGCATTTACATCATATTAATTACTACCATGCCAAAGTTCTAGTTTCTAACCCCAACAGTATCCCAAACATTTCAGTATTCCAAATAAATCATAGTTTAGAATCTTTCTAGAAATGTTTACGTTTATCCGTTAAATTGAACCTTTTAGAAAGCGTTCATTACGAGTATTTACATCTTAAAAGTAACTACCGCAGCAAATTTAAAGTTTCTAACACAATCAATATCGAAGAAATCGCAGTTTTAGAACTTTTTTGCTCCTGCAGCGATGTAGGTTCTTGCACTGAATTAAAATAGTCTTTTATATTTTGGAGCAGAGATGGCCACCAAAATTTTTTTAAGTTGGCTATGTAGTTTCAGAGATAATACCTCACAAACGTACAAGCATTAATAATATTATACACTTTATAATATTATAACGCTTTATAATATTAGCATTAGATGTACAGATACAAAAGCCATTTATCTGTTACAAACTAAAGTGCCCGGCGTCGCCCAGAATTTGAAGGATGTTTGTTCTGAAAAATCAATTTCAAAATTTAACATACAACACAAAACAAACATTAAAAAAAGCAGTCGAAATGTTGTATGAATGAATCATATGAAAACGCTATATAAAAATGTATAAATGTATGTAACAGACGCAAAAGAATACAGCTATAAATGAACTTATTTCAATTTATAATTGGAGCAATAAATTTAAAATACGCCAATATTTCCCTAATCCTGTTTTTATCATGCTTCAATACATTTTTCACACTCATATGACGTTATACTATATCCATCACGTCCTTTATATATCCAATATGACGTAATATTTTCCTCTTGCACGTGGAAACCTGGAAATAGAAAAGTTATGAAGTTATATTCACTTTCATTTAAATTCGTCAAACTATTTATTTCATTTTCCTTTTTCACGTGAATATCTTGCAATAGAAAAGTTATGATGTAATATTCACCTTTTTTTTTAATTCGGAAAACTATTTATTTCATTTTCATTTTTCACGTGGAAATCTTGCAGTAGAAAATTAATTGTTGTAGTAATAATTTTATTGTGTTTTTTAATTGTTGCCAACTGCTATAACGAAAAATGTTTAAATTTGATAAGAAATTGCTGTTAAATTGGTGGTTTTTCATTAATTAAAAATTAACTATAAATTATTTCGATTCCGGATTACTTTAGTTGCCTCGGCCATGTTTTAATACACATGTACGTATCTTTTCACAATTTTGGCTTCCAAATTGTGTATTTTTATAGAATTACAAACAGAGAGATAGACAAGTTTTCATTTTTATATATCTCTCTATTCTAAAAAAAGTAACTAACTCTGTCACCACCGCCGCCGCCGGTTTTGAATTTTTTGTGACCGGAGGTCTTTCTTCGTCAATATTAAGAAAACTATTGCATACAAAAATATGAAAATCGGTGGTATTATAGCGAAATGTTTGATCAACACGCTGATGAATACAGTTTTCAAATCGAAGAATTATTTTAAGAGATATTTAATGCTAAAGTTGGACAAAATCGTTCCATTTAAAAAGTTTTATAGGAGCAAAAACTATACATGAGAATTTAATCATTTTTAGATCATTTTATTCAATAGAAGATCCCGGTATGCAGATTCCATTAATTTTTTTTAATTTGACTCATTTTTTGAGGTTTTATTTCTATTTTAAATTCAAATATTCAGCATTTCAACAGATATTTTTTACATATTTTAGAAAATGGTATTAATTTAAACTGTTGCCAACTGTATAAAAGCGCAAACAATAATGTTTGCTTCAAATAAAAAAATTATTTAAATATTACTCTTATAAACAGAAAAAAAACCCTTCAAATTAGAATTAAATAATTAGGTATAAAAAGCAGGCACTTATTGGAAATTACGCCATAACAACTATACTTACATGTGAATTTTTAAAGAGAAAGGATATTGTAAAATAAATTCATTAACATGCGTTAGAAGTCTGAAATAAAAGAAATTACGTCACATTACACTTATTATGCAAAATGAACAAAATATAGTATTGCAAAACAGTTTAAATTTAAAAATTTCGCGAGACAAAATATTAGAGGTTCAATATTAGATTTTTTCAAAATTTTATTATTTGTCGTTTGATGTGAGGTGTTCAGCTATAAGTATGCAAAATTTCATGTCTCCAACTTAATTAGGAACTGAGTTAGAAAAATTGTTTAAGATACACAAGTTAGAGCCCAGAGGGTTAAATATTAGACCTTTTTCAAAATTTCATTATTCGTCTTTTGATGTGAGGTGTTCAGCTATAAGTATGCAAAATTTCATGTCTCCAACTTATATAGGGGCTGAGTTAGAAAAATTGCTTAAAATACACAAGTTATAGCCCAGAGTGTTAAATATTAGACTTTTTCAAAATTTTATGATTTATCGTTTGATGTGAGGTGTTCAGCTATAAGTATGCAAAATTTCATGTCTCAAACTTAATTAGGGGCTGAGTTAGAAAAATTGCTTAAAATACACAAGTTAGAGCCCTTAGGGTTAAATATTAGACTTTTGCAAAATTTTATTATTTGTCGTTTGATGTGAGGTGTTCAGCTATAAGTATGCAAAATTTCATGTCTCCAACTTAATTAGGGGCTGAGTTAGAAAAATTGCTTAAAATACAGAAGTTAGAGACCGGAGGGTTAAATATGACTGTTTCAAAATTTTATGATTTATCGTGTTATCGCAAGTGTTCAGCTATAAGTATGCGAACTTTCATGTCTCCAACTTAATTGGGGGCTGAGTTAGAAAAATTGCTTAAAATACACAAGTTAGACCCCTTAGTGTTAAATATTAGACTTTTTCAAAATTTTATTATTTGTCGTTTGATGTGAGGTGTTCAGCTATAAGTATGCAAAATTTCATGTCTCCAACTTAATTAGGGGCTGAGTTAGAAAAATTGCTACACAAGTTAGAGTCCAGAGGGTTAAATATTAGACTTTTTCAAAATTTTATTATTTGCCGTTTGATGTGTGGTGTTCAACTATAAGTATGCAAATTTTCAAGTCTCCGACATATATAGATTATGAGAACGGGCTCTGTGACAGACGGACAGACAGACAAAGGAGTGAGACAGGTAGTGTTTCGTTAGATGAACGAAACTCTAAAAACATGCTGCGGATGACTTTAATAACACCCTAAAATTACATTACCATCAGCGATCTACCAATCCCGAATTTAGTTTATATTCTTATTCTTTTGTGCGGCCTTGTAAAATAACTATCAATAATATATACAGTAACACCTCTGAATAGCGAACACCTCGAGAATGCAGAATTTGTCCTCTATTCGGAGGTGTCCGCTACTGAGAGTAAAACATGTACAGTTATCTAAGTGTTGGTAATCGAAAAAATGTCCGCTAAATAGAGGTGTCCTCTAATCGGGTGTGTCCGTTACATAAGTTTTACCAGTAAAACCTCTGAATACCTCTGGGTTTACCAGTAAACCCTCCGAAAACCTCGGGAGGGCAGAATTTGTCCTCTGTTTGGAGGTGTCCTCTACTGAGAGTAAAAAATGTACAGTTATTTAAGGGTTGGTAATCGAAAAAAAAATGTCCGCTAAATAGGGTCCACTAATAGTCCACTAATCGGATGTGTCCTTTATGGAGGTTTTACTGCATAATAATATCATCCTTTACAAGAAAATTGCATGCTGTATGATAGACAGACAGATATCCAGAGAAAGCTAACCTCCCGGAGCAATAAACACTCATGTCTTTTGTTTTAATCATCCACAATTGTATGTCATACAACAGGTCAGATTTTATACAACAGGCTAAAAACGGCCACCGTGGTACGGAGTACTGTATTATTATTTGTTTGCCCACCAAAACTGGTTGCCACGGGTTGTTGCAAGATTTGTGATCACGTGGTTGAAACTGATCTATTCAATATTACTGCGTGCGTATTTTTATTTTTATTTGCTCCATGTGTTCAAACCAGTTGTCTACGAAAACGTCCACCGGTGAAAGTGACGCACACCAAATTTCTGTGACGTATGCAGATAAATTGCGCTTTTTTATCAGTTTTTTTAATATAATTTTTAAACGGTTTGGAACTTATTTTTCATAGTAGGTGCATTCAGTAGGTGGCCCTCATAGGTACCTTCTGGTGCAATCAGAAACGAAATCCGACAAATATTTTTTGAGCTATGCTTGACGAAAGGTTTTTATTAGGCTTTTTTTTTAGTAGGACATGGCGTTAATATCCATCGTAGCTCTAATGTGTCCGGACAGTAATATTTCGCTGAGTATTAGCCTTCGCTTCGCTCAGACAATTAATGACTATGCAAGATATGTTTAATTTTATCACAATTTTACATTCGTGTATATAATATTTAATATCATATTATTAAAATTTCAATTATAATAATCACTGGAATATCAAAACTCTAACAAAGTACACATTTTTACTTTCTTCTATCTTTACAAGAAGAAAGTATTGGATTCGTGAAAATTTTCGACTTTCGGTTTTCGACGAATTTATACGTTTTACGGGTCAGAGTTTCCGAAAAAATGTTCTTACAAAACGTCTGTCTGTATGTGACACAAATTTTATGGACAAACTATCTCAAGAACTAATGCACGAAATTTTTATAAATTTACATTCAATTAGTCCCTGATATTAATTGGTGCTGATTAGTTTTTGATGTAAGTCACTCAACAGGTAGCGCTACCATGCAGCATTTTTCACGATTTCCGCAATAGCTTAATCTCAAGAACTAATGTATGGATTTTCATCAAACTTCAGATTCAGTTAGTCCGTGACATGAATTGATGTTTTATATATTTTGGTGCAAATCGCTCAACAGGTGGCGCTGCTATGTAGCCTTTTTCGCAATTTCCGCACAGATTTCCGTCAAACTTCAGATTCAGTTAGTCCTTGACAGGAATTGACGTTTTATGTATTTTGGTGTAAATCGCTCGAGGCTATGCTGCATTTTTTGCGATTTTTCGATAGTTCTATCTCAAGAACTAATGTTTGGATTTTCAACAAATTTCAGATTCAGGTATACCTTGGTATGAATCAGTGCTGTTTATGTTTTGGTGCAAATCGCTCAACAGGTGGCGCTGCTATGCAGCCTTTTTCGCAATTTCCGCACAGATTTCCGTCAAACTACAGATTCAGTTAGTCCTTGACAGGAACTGACGTTTCATGCATTTTGGTGCAAATTGCTCAAGGCTATGCTGCATTTTTTGCGATTTTTCAATAGTTCTATCTCAAGAACTAATGCTTGGATTTTCAACAAATTTCGAATTCAGGTATACCTTGGTATGAATCAGTGCTGTTTATGTTTTGGTGCAAATCGCTCAACAGGTGGCGCTGCTATGCAGCCTTTCTCGCAATTTCCGCACAGATTTTCGTCAAACTTCAGATTCAGTTAGTCCTTGACAGGAATTGACGTTTTATGCATTTTGGTGTTAATCGCTCAAGGCTGTGCTGCATTTTTTTGCGATTTTTCAATAGTTCTATCTCAAGAACTAATGCTTGGATTTTCAACAAATTTCAGATTCAGGTATACCTTGGTATGAATCAGTGCTGTGTATGCTTTGGTGCAAATCGCTCAACAGGTGGCGCAGTTATGCTACATTTTTCAGAATTTGTACTATAGCTCTATCTCAAGAACTAAGGCACACATTTTCATCAAACATCAGATTTAGGTATACCTTGATTTTAATTAGTGTTCTTTATGTAATTTATATAGAAGAAAGTTTTGTGATGGCCACAACATACTAAGTACATCTTGCTTCAAAAAGATGTAATTAAAACGTTCTTATAGATTCTGTACAAATATTTAATACATATGAATCTTTGTTATTTACTAGATGCATGTTACAACACATTTTGTTAAAAAATTGACAATAAAAGGCTGTTTCCGATAAGTTTACAACGTCTAATTTGCTGCCAACGTCAAAATTTTGGATTCTCGCAGAATAATCTCCTTTCAAAATATGCTTTAAAATGCGTCATCTTACAAATTATTATAGATTGTAATATGTGGTTTTAACTAATTAATTAATAATCTGCTCAATTCTAAATGAAGAGCTGGCCCAGATTAATAATAAACATTTTATTAACACTTAAGTAAAACAAACAAGCTATTTTACATAAAACATCACAGAACAGAATAGAAACAAAAATTGTTTAAATATCTGTCACCGTTTGCGAGTTATTGAATTTATAAATCAGATAGTCTTTTTTTTTTTTTGGATACACGGTATAATAAAGACTGTTCCTCAAAGTCAAGACCCTCTAATTTGCTTCCCAAGTGAAAATTACCGCACTTTTGCAGAATAATACGTTTACAAAATATGCTTTAAAACACACTATATTACAAATATGTGTGCTACAAAGGAGCTTTATATAAACTAATGACTAAAAAGATATGGAAAGAGCTTCTTAAAACACCATCAAAACGATGGAGTTTTAACAAGATATTTTTGTACTTATTGATTCACACCAGTTCCAACTTTATTGCTTTAAAAAGATATGTTTAATTTTTCCACAATTTTACTTTCTTCTAATACATAAACGTATCATTTGAATTTAAATTTGTTTATGCATTAATTATTCTTATCTACGTTCGTGAGTAATTCTACGCAAATAGGCCATAATGATGAAACTTGGGGATATTTAAATTTTATCATCAGATAAACATAATGCATTTTTTAACATGTAGTTTAGACATGGTTTTTAATTAAAAAATATATTTCAAATAAATTATTAATCCTATAAAGTATCATACCCTCGCATGCAACTACTGCCACACAAAATATAAAAGATATCATTTCTTGCTGAAATATTTATATATTTTTCTGTCTGACTTCTATCTTTTAATATGAAAAGATAAAGTATTATTTCTAATTATTAGATTTTTTTTTTGATTTTTCACATACAATTTTCATTTGGTAAAACAGTTTACAACACATATTTCAGACTATTCTCTCACTCATTAATAATTATGGATATTTAAGATAGTTGGTAGTAGGTACTGTATGCTTAAACATTGCAAATTTGCTGAACATATGGGTCTTACCTGTCAGCAAAACAGTTTTAAGTTATCCTGGAAAAATACTTTAGCGTGTAATAAATAATTTTATAGACAGATTGGGCCAATGTTAAGATGGTTTTACCATTTTCTCATTTAAATTTATAAAAATAATTTATTTTCTATAAATTCATTAATGTGTGGTTTTCTTGGTTTTCTTCAGTTTTTCTTGAAGGGATAATTTCAGAACATGCATTTTTATTTACATTATATTTATGACTACCCACTATGTGACATTTTTTAACCCGAGTGCAGTCGCGTCTTTTTTCAGAACGCTTTTAGTTGCGCTCCGTCTTTTTGTCACCGGCCCTCACCATACAAAGAATGTAAAATATGAAGCGTTTTACATTTAATATTCAAATATTACATTTCAATGAATTTATAAATTTGCAGTTTGCTTAAATAATACATTTATTCACGGGATTTGGAATAATGGAAAAGGTAAAAAATAATTGTAATTAGTGAACATTGCGCATACTTTTCCAGCAATTTCAACGTTGCTTGTGAAAATGTACCTGAAGTAAAACCAGAGATGTCTTGTTACTTCAATATGGTGCTGGAGAAACATTTAATGTCAGCTACAAGGTAGTTCTCCATTGTATTTGCAACGGGATATGGATTACGTGCAAATAATTTATATGGGAAGCAAAAAGTCTGGCCATCAACTACTGCCGGGCAAAAAGATTGAACCTCTAGAGACTTTTGATAGCAGAGAATATAGATTTAATTTTTCCCAACAAAAGTTTACTTAAAGAATATTATTTGAAATTGTTATTCAGAAAATTGCCATTTTCTCACATTATAATCATCTTTTCAGTCTAACAAAAAATATAATAATTATGGAATTTCTTAATATTAAGCCTGCCGGATTTTTTTTTACACAATAGGTGTCTTTTCTAGTGTCTTGTTACAAGAAATTAGAAATTTCTGACATTATTTATTTTTTCTTCATCGCTATGATATAAATGGCCTATTTGTGTAGAATCACTTTTATATGATGTTTTGGATTATTTATTTACAGTTCATGACTTTAGATTGCATATGAAAACACATTTTTATTTTATTTTTTTAAACTTATCAATGTAGTTAAAAATTGTTTATGAATTCGGTTTGTCTGTCCATCTCTCTAATCCACTTAAATATTCCAACATTGACATGTAATTGTTATAGAATGTCGAGATCTACTGTGGTATGTTCAGTGTGAAAATAACCTTTGTAGAATTCATATTTCGTTATCACAGACACCCAAACTAATGCCATTATATTATGATATGTCTGTTAAAATCCTTTGTAGTGAATTTTAATGATATACAATTTAAAACATATCGAAATTGAATAATTTCAAATTATTTACACAAGTGAAATTATGCCCGACATTATTGAATTTTAAATACATGAATTCCTATTACATTGCTAATTAGGCTTAAAACCAACAAAGTGAAAGATATCCAAGCCCGGAATCGAACCCGGATCTTTGAAATAACTCTCCAATCCTCTACGATTTGAACGACGATACCCAGCCTGTCATATCTCACTTACATATGGAGGTAAAGCTGAATGATAAAACCAGAGACGTCTCGTTACTTCACTATGGTGGTGGAGAAACGTTTAATGTCAGCTACAAGGTAGTTATCCATTGTATTTGCAGCGGGATATGAATTACGTGTCGATAATTTATATGGGAAGCAAAAAGTCTGGCAAGCGGGCCTGCGTTCGATTCCTGGCTCGGACATATTTCACTTTTTTGGTTTTACGCTTAATTAGCAATGTGACAATTTACGTATTTAATGTATCGAAATTGACAGAAATCACAGAGATTCACTATAACACAATTCTGTAGAATTTCGTGTTGTATTTATTGTTCATTTACAGGGAGAAAAAAATCGACAACAGGGCTGTCTATGAGCAATACTTGGTGGAAATTCATTTTCACTTATAATTTATATGGGAAGCAAAAAGTCTGGCAAGCGGGCCTGCGTTCGATTCCTGGATCGGACATCTTTCACTTTTTTGGTTTTACGCTTAATTAGCAATTTGATAACTTACGTATTGTAATGTATCGAAATTGACAGAAATCACAGAGGTTCCCTATAAGACAATTCTGTGGAATATCGTGTTCTATTTATTGTTCATTTACAGGGAGAAAAAAATCGACAACAGGGCTGTCTATGAGCAATACTTGGTGGAAATTCATTTTCACTTATAATTTATATGGGAAGCAAAAAGTCTGGCAAGTGGGCCTGCGTCCGATTCCTGGTTCGGACGTCTTTCACTTTTTTGGTTTTACGCTTAATTAGCAATGTGATAACTTACGTATTGTAATGTATCGAAATTGACAGAAATCACAGAGGTTCCCTATCAGACAATTCTGTGGAATATCGTGTCCTATTTATTGTTCATTTACAGGGAGAAAAAAATCAACAACAGTGCTGTCTATGAGCAATACTTGGTGGAAATTCATTTTCACTTAAGGCATATATTTTTTTAATTTTTGCATACTACTTGGCGCATATAAATTGCACAGACCACGTACATGAATTCACAAATATATTTGAATACATTTCCGCTTATTAACGTAAATTGATGAAGGTAAATTATAAATTTCAATTGTTTTATTTTTTCTTTACTGAACTAAATTTATCCATGTACTATATGTATATAATTCTATGCATGATATGCAGAGTTTCACGAAATAATTCGGATATTTTTCTGAATATAAATAGTAAACAGCTAATTTGGGTTTGCCAATGTTGTATGAGTTTTCCAAATTATTTACTTAAACGTCATCTTTAATCTTAATAAATGTGAAATTTTGTTACAGTGTTTGGAATGTGTTGAAAAATATTTCATACACTTGGGTAGAGGGCTAGATCAGGACATATACGGATCTCCTTTTAAAGAGGTTTCCGCCCATAATCTAACCCTGCACTGTTTATCTACATCGTTAAAATTTTGCTTCAAACTGTCAAATCGTTCGTCCGTTTTTATAAAAATGGGTAACATAACCGTAATTTTAATTTATTTTGAGCATAATATGCTCAATAATATGGTTAGATAGGCTTTATAATATGAATAAACATCCATTATCTTCAAAAACGGTCGAACGGCTAGACTGTTTGTTGCAGATTTTTAACAATGTAGTTGCTATCGCTCTAATCACTAGACAAGCAAATGGACGATTCCAGATTATCTGAAATACATAAAAATATCCCTCAAATGAATTTGTACATAAAACAATATATAGAGAAAGTAAGTTTTATTTGTATATTGATATGTGATGGTTGGCCATTTTAAATAATTAGATGCTGATTAATTTATACTTTTAACGGAAATCGATGCGCATATCTTATATAGTTCAGATACTTTTTGTTCAGATTATTTTTATACAACATTATCTTGCTAATTTTTAAAGATCAAAACACTGCAAATCTTTTAAGAGGGATGATCACCTTAAAACTTTTGACACGTTACACAATCTTAAAAAGAAAAATTATAACGATACTCCAATTAAAACCGGTTTTATGATAAAATATGTTAAACGATACCTGTCTAAATCGATGTAAACTTGTTTTTTAAAGTCATTTTTCTCCAAAAAATACTTTTGACATTGCACGCATCATATTTCCAAAACTAAATAAGATAGAAACTTAATGTTTCGTATTATATTGTATTTGATGTAGTTTTATAAACTCTACCTATTTTTAAATAAATGCCTGTAATATTTGTATAATTTTTTTAATTTTGTTTTGAAATTTGTATCATACATTTGTATATTATTGTTGAATTTGCCTCGAAAAATAATTTCATCTGTAAAGTTAATTATTATTTTAGGTTGAAGTTAAAGTAGAATATTTTGCGAATATATATACGTAATATTAACTGGATATATGCAATATATATGTTTAATAATCCTGGGCACAATACATGTATGTCAAATCAGCTTTTTGAAAATCCATAATCAGTATGTCTTAATTAAACTATTTACTAATTATTTTTCATTAAACGTATTTAAAGGTATTCGTAAGCAGAGATTTGTACAATTTATAAACAAAAAAGCAATATCGAGCTGTTGTATGTGATCTCCCTCCTTAAAGTAACATCTTTGCCGTGGCACATTTAGCATACAGATTTTTTTAAAGTGCATATTTCAAAATAAAATTTATATTGACAGTGACAATTTACATCTAGAAAATTATGCAACAATTTTGTTTAGAGTATATTAGGCATACTTTATTTTTATTTTTTAAGAGATTATTTTTATTAGGCTATGAAAAATTCAATATTAAGGAAACAATAACTGCTAGAAATATGTGGCGATTGATTTAACAAATAATGCAATTATCGTTATCTATATAACTCGCCATTTATAAAATAAAAAAAAAAAATAGTTTTCACTATTAATCTATTTGTGCACCCAGAAAATACTACAATCTGCAAAATAAAACTAGTTTTACCTTGTAGTTCTATAATTGTAAAACCTTGGTTTACAATGAAAATCAATGGGCGCAGTGAGAGGTTTTTCCCGATTTCCCTGAATTTCATTTTCTGAATTAGACGGGTTTGAATGCCACGTCCTCAAAATCTTTAAAATTTTTATATAAATTTACTGTTGGCAATATATCCAACGTTGTCTGTAGTATATACAGTTGAAATTGTATGTATTTATAAATAAAAGAATTGATAATTTATTCATGTATAAATTTTGAGTATCAGAAACCGTTGTATAAATGTTTATGCGAAAATTATTTTAATTGCAAGTGTCAACTAGACACCTTTAAATTTCAAATAATATCATAAGACGATAAGCAATTTTTCATCTTCATTCAGCATAAAATAAATAATGTGAATATTAAAAAGGTCCACAATCTTACTTGGATGGCGACTAATGTAATGAAAAAGATGTTACAAGTTTAATATATATATTACTTCCTTAAAACTTCTTAGTACTTTCAATCCTTCCAGGCTCATCATCAGAGAATATCTTAATAACAAAATGTACAGTCGTGGAAAAAATAAGTAAACACCCCTTACTAACTTCTCAACAAATTATCGTAGAAGAAAGTTACTGGTACCGAACGATTGGAAATAAAGTCTACTTTTAAATGATGTATATAAAATTTGCTTAGGGGGCCATCTACATATTAAAACGAACCATAACTTTGTTTCTTTTCAATAGCAGTACACAATTCTGACAGCATAAATGAACTCTACACCTTTCAATTAGCCTATAAACAAATTTTTTATGCAATTCGTGCCATAAGTTTCCGAGAAATTAATTATTTTAAAACGAGCGTATTTTAAGGGTTGTATCCAAATTGAAGTTCCGAACTCGATTGTTAACCGAGAGAGCCGCCTTCTTGATCAAGCACGTTTAAGCCTCAATGAAACCTGTTTGATTACAGGATAGCAGAATAAATTTCAAAAATTTACTCACTGCTATCATAGACGGCCCCTTAAACCATCATTTTGCTGTTTTTTACGCATAATTTAAAAACTACTTGGAAGAAAAATGTGAAATTTGGGATTTCCATAAAGCAGGACTTAACAAATCTAAATCCATCAAAAAAATTGTAGGTTGCAATTCATAATTTTTTCGAATATTAATTTCATAATTCATAATTCATATCATAAAATTATAAAAATTGCAAATTCAACGTATTTATGTTTGGGTATATTAGTATTATTGCTACACAAAAAATTAGCTCATTAGGAACATAATTTCAGGAGATATAAATAAAAATATGAAAATGTAATTTAACATTAGAAGTACTAAATTTTGAATGTCTATAATTCAAAAACTTATCATATGAATGACTTGAAATTTCGTTTCTAGGCATATTTTGAACCGAAGATTTGAAATATATCGTTAAATTTGGGTACTGCTATTGAAAAAAATGAAGTTTGGAATCGTTTTAATATGTATATGGCCCCCTAAGCAAATTTTATACACACCATTTAAAAGTAGACTTTATTTCTAATCGTCCGGTACCAGTAACTTTTGTCTACAATAATTTGTTGAGGAGTTAGTAGGGGGTGTTTACTTTTTTTTTTTTCCACGACTGTACATGTAAGGTTGATAAGTCTCTGATAAGTCTCTATTAAGTCTCTGATGATGAGCCTGGAAGGCTTGAAAGTACTAAGAAGTTTTAAATAAAATGTATTTTTTAAACTTGTACATGTTTTTCATTACATTAGTCGCCTTTTAAGTAAGATTGTGGACCTTGTAAATGTTCACATTATTTATTTTACCTTTAAATTTCTCTATGGAGTTCATTTCAATTTATTTGAACAAGTTTAATTTTTCTCATTATTTATTATTAAAATATCATAATATAGGAACCCTTTTTTGAGTTAACATATTTTTTAATTATTTCAAAATTATTCTTTGAATTTTAAGAAATTTTGAAAAATATATGTATTTTTATATTATTCGACTTCGAAAAATGAAAGGCATTATGTGATCCTCTCTTTTGTGAACGTAACTGATTTTTTTTTCTTTCGATTTTCAAATTTCTTCTTTTACAAGCAGAATGTAAATATATACATATATACGATGCTATAACATCAAAACCTATTTGTTCAGGGCGTTGTTTGGCCAAGTGCAAACTTGTCTGACGAAAACGAAAGCAAATATAATGCATTCCAGTGAATATAAATCGATAGCTTTATTTCCGCACCTGAATAGAATTTCCTATTTTATAGCGCATAGAAAAATGCCATTGAGTATTTCTGTGTTTATAGAAACCTACCGAAACTTGATGATTGTTTACAACTAATATTATGGATTTTTAGGTAACTCATACTCTTTAAATTAACTATCTTTTTTAAGGTATTCTACATTTTAAATCCGAATTCACTGTTATTTTCTTCTGTGAGTAATTCTATTTGAGGATACAATACATCCATTTTATAGAAATTAATAACTATATATAACTATATATATATAGTGTTTTAAAAAAGGTGTATTAAGAAAACATGCCCAGTGCATCAGGCGCAAAGCAGCTCTTATGCCCACTAAGAAAATATGGTTTTTATCTGAAAAGTATTAGAAGTATGAGAAAGCATGAAAATTATGCAAAGAGGGCGCAAAATATAACAATGAAACTATTAAACAATTGAAGCATAAACAATAAATACACTCAACTCCTTGTTCATCGGAGGGAGGAGTCAAAAAGTATGTACAAAACAAAAACTTGAATCCTCACAGGTTTCGCAAAATATGGCCAACCTATTACCATATCCATATGGCTAATTGCTGTTGCAGTTTACATGTTGTTCAAACTTTAAAACTTTCAGACCATTTTCGGACACCCTGTATCAAATCTGCAATACAAGGATGAAACAGAATTAAATAAAGGATACGGTATGAGTATGGCATATATGTATATATATAAATTTAACACTTTATCTACTGACGGTACTGATACGTACCATTAAAATAACTTTTATAAAATTCATTTAATACATCGATAAGTAGTAATACAGTTTAGAATGCGTTACAAATGCATTACTTTATCTTGTTCCAAAAGCATTATTGTTTACATAAATCAAAATATTTTTAAAGGTGTCCGGGGTTAAAAATTCTCAAAAAAATGCATTTTTTTTTTTTTTTATTCGCTTAAAAAAATGAGTTCAATACCGCAAAGACCATGCTTTCATCTTCATTAGATAAAGAGATATAACACCTTTTGCCTTGAGAAGCGATGCATCAGCTGCTGGCTGACGAGAACTTTAGCTCCATTTATCTCAGAATGAATTTTTTCACGATTTATCAACTTTAAAAGATATATCTAAAGTTCCTTGCAATATATATGTATGAAATTTTTAAAAGATATTTTATGCTATATTTCCAACATATTGCCGTCAGTATTTTTAATTTTGAGTGATAATTGAGAAATATGCTAATTAATGCAAAGCTCACTCATAAAAAACTTCATTTTTTATTTAATTTTTTTTTTTAATTCCTAATCGATATTTTAAGAAATCCTGAAGATAAATAAAATGACACATTTTTTGTACACAAAAGTGTAAAAACTTTGTAAATCGAGTAAGAACTTCCAGAGTTATATCAAAATTAAATATGTTTAAAATTTTACAATTTAAATAAAAAAAATTAAAATTTTTCAGATTTGTTTACGTGCAATATTCTTATTAATTAAAAAAAATTTCAGAAAAAATTTCATAAGAAAATCTCTATAAATAAAAGAGAATTTTGAGCCCTGGATCCCCTTAAAAGGATGATTTCATTGCCTTTTCATCTTTTCAGATTTCTTAACGTTGGGGGCGGGTGGAAGGTATTTTTAGATTAAGAAATGTTTCAATATTTCTATTGTAAGAACATTATATTTCAACATTTCCTAATTCTACAAAATACTAAGAAAAATATTTAAAATCAACGATTTGAGTAGGGTCAAAAATATTGCACAACATCCCTATTAAATTCAAATTTAATTAATCCTTCTAAATCATTCAATCCTTCTAAAATTTATAAAGTGTTTGTGTAAATCTTCTAATGTAGTTTCAAAAATTCACGAAAAATGCTTTAGAAGATAATATTTCCAGGAATTCATAATTCAGTACATAAAGGGATGTATCGTATTGCAATATGAAATAATTCAAAGAGGAAATTAAATTATATTTTCATTTTTATCATGAAATATGTTACAAAGTTAAAATGCATACAATGTTCATATATTGAAACAGACAGCTTTAAAAAAAGTAGACTGCGAAAAAAAAAAAAAATAATAAAACACTAAATTTTAATTTAATTTGACATTCTCTATTATTTTTTTTTAACTTGTTGCTTGGGAAAGTTTGGAAACACAATGTTGTTATTGCCCACTATCACTGTTATACGTGTATGTGAACTTTCTGCGACAGTTAACGCAAATATATATATATATATATATATATATATATATATATATATATATATATTTAATAGAAATAGTGCATGGCTACCTCCTCCTTTTTCTGACATCTATTTGAAACATTATTTAATTATGTTTCATCACTGCCGTGTGTTAAAGAGTTAATACAGGGTATCCAAAAATGGTCTGAAAGTTCTTAAGTTTCAAAAACATGTAAACTGTAACAGACATTAAACTATTCCATGAAGATGATAATATAAAAAGTCAAAATATTTAATTAATAAGTTTCTTCTTTTAGGTCTAAAAATTACTATTAACTGAGTTTGCACAAAAATTTATGGAAGAGGTACACTTTTGCCCCGTAAATCAAACAATCTATAAGCTTACTAAGACTTTTTTAAGAAATTGGGATGCCTAGAAATTTTTATGTAACTGCAACCTGGGTTACAGAAAAGAATGTAGTAAGATTATTATAATTTTAGCAGATTCTTCTGTAAAGATACAGATTTTTGCAGCTTAACAGAAAATTGTTTTGTAGATTTACATCTTTTTTTTTTTTTTGGTACAGTGTCGAAATAAAATTTTAGTAAGCATACATATTTCAGTAACTCTACATCTGTAGAATTAAAGTTTTTTTTTTTTTTTTTTTTTTTTTTTTTTTTTTTTTTTAACAGTGTAGTAATAAAGAAATTTGTGATTCCTCAGTTTAAGCTCCTGCTATAATAATTGCAACAGCTCTAACCCTATATTTTTTATTTTAAAAACGTAATATTTTAACTTGTATATGATATCTATTGGGCGTGTCCGACATGTTGTAGAAACTATACTATAATACTTCCCGAAAGTCGTCTGCTGAAATTTTAAGATTAGATTTTTTTTATTGTTGTTATTATTTCTAAAAATGCAAGATCTATTGGCGCACGTAGATCATTTTTTGTTAAAAAATGCAATACATGTTCTATACAAGAATATTCTATCATGTTCAGACATGGCCTTGGTACTCTTAAAATAGGGGAAAAAGTCTATGTTCAACATTTAATATCTTAAATTGTATATGATGTTAAAACACAATTTTCATTGGGATGAAAGATATATGAAAGTGCTTTCATTTCATGTGTTTAAAAAACTGCAAGATGCAGAATTAGCATTTATTGGTAGCTGTCAGACATTCGAAGAGCAAAGAATTGGTATAACAGCTTACGCGCAGGTTTATAAAATACATTTTCAACCAGAATGGAAATTTTGGTGCCTATTTTTACTTTAGATTATAATAATTATCCGGAACCTAAATTAATTTGTATTTAAAGCATTTATCGATTTTTAACACAACGTTGTATTTAGCTAATACAAAATTTTGAAATATTCAACAGATTTTTACTTAAAAGATTAAATTTTCACTTAAGAAATATATCTATTTTTTAACAAAGAACATGAGATTTTAGTTACCGTTTAAAGACCAGCATAAAACATATGTTTTGAAAATTTCATAAAAAAATATTCAGAAGTTTTTGAGATATCATGCGCGTTATGCACAAAAACGTCATTTTGGGAAAATTTACTCCAAAGTTTCAAAAACGCCGCTTTATCTAATGAGCAGGTATAATTAAAACAGCCGTAACATCGTTCTAATGGGAATTTCAAGGAAACAATTCCCCTAAATTTTCAGAGAAATGGGAGTTCAACATCTAAAAAAATAAAATCTATTACACTAGATTAATATTAACACAATTATTCTAATTGGTAAACAAATCATATTAGATGTAAATTTCCAACTGGGCGAAAAATGTCCGGACCAGGATTCGAACCCGGGACCTCCTCGCTGAAGCCGCCAGTGCTCTGCCATGTGAGCTATCCCGGACGATGAACTTTTTCACCCAGCTAACCTTGATGATTATAGCATCTGGTCTGAAACCTAAGTTCAGCTCAACAGAATAAATCTCAGCTAATGGAACTCCAGAATTCGCTGGATACGAAATTACATTAGATTAATATTAACACAATTACTCTAATTGGTAAACAAATCATATTAGATGTAAATTTCCAACTGGGCGAAAAATGTCCGGACCAGGATTCGAACCCGGGATCTGGCTGAAGCCGCCAGTTCTGGAGTTCCATTACGTGAGATTTATTCTGTTGAGCTGAACCAGGTTTCAGACCAGATGCTGTAATCATCAAGGTTAGCTGGGTGAAAAAGTTCGACCAGAATAGTCCGGGATAGCTCAGATGGCAGATCACTGGCGGCTTCAGCCAGGAGGTCCCGGGTTCGAATCCTGGTCCGGACATTTTTAGCCCAGTTGGAAATTTACATCTAATAAAATCTATTAATTTCGAGAATTTAGAAGCGTTAAGACTCCTGGGACCCCTGTAAATTCTGACGATATAATAATATTGCTGTAATACATTTAATGTCTCCAAAGGAAATCAAGTCTTTACATGTATGTGCAAACAGTTTAAAATAACTAATGAAAATTGCATTTTTAATTATTCCTTTACAATTATCTCCTTTCCTATCATTAAATTTATATTGGAACAGTTTTGTCATACACTCCTTAAAACACTCCAAGGTAACACTTATTTTTTTTTTTTTTTTTTAATTAAGCCAGTTAGTTATAGCTTTGTGTATCATTTTTTTTTTTTTTTTTTTTTTTTTTTTTTTTTTTTTTATAATTGGGTACATTTTTATAGAATTTAACATATTGTTACGAAAGAAATATGTATGATAACTGTTAATAGTACAATTTTGGTAATTATATTTCTAATTTATCAGGTATTTTTTTAACACAATAAAACTCTTTACTCAGCGGGTCTACGCAGGCTTGTAAACAAAATGTTTCCTTTGATTTCAAGCAGGCATAATTATCCTTCCTCTTGAAGCTTAGCAAGTGCATGTCATACTTTGTTGTTATTAATTTAAGAATTCAAATATCAATACTTATTTAAATTGTAATTATTGTGTTAAGGTATAATTCGGATGCCATTATTTTCGTATGCATGCTTAATTTATACAGAATAATTAAAAACCCATATTTATTTTTCATCAGAATAATAATAATAATAAATAGCATATGATTATGTATGTTGTTATGCCTTTTTCATTTTTATTAATGCTAATTGGCTAAAGTACGTAATTTAGAATTGGTCCAAAATTTCAAAAAACGTCATAAGTTGACTGTTAAGGTATAAATATTCATATATATATATTACATGTTCTTCTGCGAATGCAAAATATAATATGAGTAAAAAAAAAAAAAAAAAAAAAAAAAAAAAAACCAATTTATTAAACACCTTCTAACAGGATGTAAAACTTCTGTTATAAAACTTCTTTTATCATACGATGAAAGGAGATGCCAAAATGTGCAATTAATAAAACAAAAAATATTGTTGGAAACTCACTTTCATTAAACACCAGTTATGGATACAAATATTTTTTTTGTGCAGTCATGTATATTATGTTTAAAACGCTTCATACAAGTCACATATTTTGCTAAAAGTGAGTTCATAGTCAAAAATTTATTGCAGAAATGGAATGGTATATCTGACAATTACACTAGTAGTCTAGGCATTTTGTGAATGAAAATGGGCAAAATTGTAATAGAAGCATTTTACATACTTTTTTAATCAGGAACTACTGCTTAGTAACATACTAAAAATCAGACAACATCTGAGCATGGGAACATCCCTATATACGGATTTCAAAAAGGCGAACGGAATTTTCTGAAACTAATGTAAAGAATATATCGCTTACCGAAATATATCACTTTATTTGCCAATCTTAACTTAGAAGTATGGTCAAAAACGTTAAACTGTACGCAAAAGCCTACTATCCCCTACAAATTACTGCTTATGTTCGTTTTTCCTGAAATGTCCCAGTGAAAAAAACTTGTATCCATCAATTTCATCCCTTTTTTCATATTCATAGTTAGAAGTTAGGTAGTTGTTGTTACAGTCATTGACTTGGCACACCCCATAAACTGCAGATAGGACAATCCATTAGGTTTACATCCGCATCGTAAAGTAGCACAGTTTGTCTTGCTAAAACCTTAAGTCATATTAAGTAGATAATCTGGATCCTGTGGTAAGTCGCAGAGTATTGGGCAGTATGAGTTATTTTTTACATACTGACCCCATTTTTGTGGCTTGGTTCTTTCTTTAGTAGCTTTCCAGATACTTAAATGTAAATAAGGCGATAGATATGACAATTTGTAGAAGAATCGGTCGGTGGCAGACGTTTAGATGCAACAAATTATTTTTCTGTAGTTACCTTACCTACCAATACTTAGTGATGTAGCTTGACTCTGGATTTCAATGACTTGCAGTTATAAAACAGAAACATTGCTTTTCCCCCATCCTCAGCGATATCTGAATATATACATGAATATGAACAAAATATTTTTCAATAGAACTGAGCTGTGTATCCCTCATCAGTTTGAGAAATGTTGAGGATTTACCTTCTACAAACATTTTGTGCACTTTTGCGTTTTCAGATGACAGATTAAACATTTTCCGTAAATACAGCTGTATTTACTTGAGACAATTAATATGTCCTGCTTCTGCTATGATGGGGAGACTCTCCAGCATAGCAAACTTGTGCAATTCCTAAGAGACAATCCTGTCAGCTGTTATTAAGATTCTTACAACACTGATTATTCGCTGATATTCTAACCAGAGTTTACTTGTTCTCGAAGAATATTGCAAGTTGTTTTTCTTCGTCTCCAAAGCGATGTTTATCTGCGAGACTGCGTCATACAGTTTAATGTCTTTCATTTGTTATCGGTCGGTCATAATATTGCCGAACAGACACAAGCTTCTTTTACCAGGTCATGGGGATATACATGTTCATTGCTATTAAAAATCTCTGATGCTAGTAGGCAAGTAAGAGCTGCATCTGCGTGGGTATGTCCTCGTATCGCCCTAGAAACAGCTTTCAAAGTCATCATATGTACAACAGTATTTGATACACAGATTTCCCCAAGTACTTCAAATAATCGTTAACCATTCATGAAAGTTCCAACTGCACCTAAAACATTCATTTGAGTATGAAATGTTCGTAGCATTAAAATAATATATTGAAGGTCTGTTTGTCAGTTAATCATTTGGGAAGTTTTCCAAAATAAAGGCTGATCAAAAGTAACTACACACGGGACGATGATCGTACGCTACTTTGTTAAGATATAATAGTGTCGAAAAAATACAAGTCATGTCGACTGCTGTTATATCACTGATAGGATGAAATGAGATAAATGATTCCCCTGTATGTGAAACATCTGATTTGGAATGACCCGTTTGGACCCTGTCTTTTTCATGATGAGATCTGACACAAAAGACTGAGTCTATTCAGCGAAGCATTAGGTGATATTGGAAGTTTACATAATAAGATAGTCTGCATGACTATTTTCGCATGTCTGTATTCTACAACGTTAACTTTGGGTAGGTTCTTAATATCAATATTACCAACATTAAACCTATTGACAATAGGATAGTTATTGCCCTTTGGAGTTACTGCAGCGATCTTAGCCATACCATATGGTATGGGTATGTTTGCTGGACGGGAATAATACCTTTCATATGAAAAGTTTTATTCCCGTCCAGAGTGATAAAAAGGTATTAATACATTTCATTTGAAATGTATTATTCCAGGCTAGAGTGCAGGTATTGTGACCGACATTATCTGCTGCTAGAAGTAATCTGGTATTTTCAACAGCACTCAAAGAAGCGAAACCGCCTGATACTACAGCATTTTTTAAAAAAAATCTTATTACTACTGAGTAGATGAACAAAATCCAAGATCGTGAAGAATGTAATAAGATATCTTGACCTGTAGTTATGGTGAAGCTGAACGGACAGACCAATTTGTAGCGTACATAGTAATTCTCTGGGAGCTTGCATAATGGTCTGACAAACAGCATTAATTTTCAAGGCCATATCCTTTTCCACAAATTTTCATAACAGCAATTTCAAGATACTGGCATGTGATTTAAAGCGCTCTCCTCCGTGAGGTCATTATGTAAGGGATACCCATTACTTTAGACGTGTTGATATTTTTTGGTAACTTCGAAGAATTTCATTTTCTGTCTCATTCAGGGTTACTACAGTAGCGCTCAAAAGTATTTTGACAACCTTATATTCTCTCTTATTTTATTTAATATAAAAATGTAAAAGAAAATATATTCCCTATAATTGAGAATACTATGACTGAAGTTATTCAGATGTATCAAGTTTCAACTTCTTTGTTTACATTTGGCGCCACCGAAGAAATATGACTCCTCCTTAACTCGAAAGTATTTTGACAATTAGTTTGCATTTAATTGCTGAAGGTGTCAGTGGCGCTATAGCTTCGGTCAGTGTTTATATTGAGTTATTGTGAATATTTGTAAATGCCGAAATGTAAAAAAATATTGAAGTGATTCTAGAAAAGCCGCTTGTCAATGCACTTAAGAAAGGTAGACTGCAAACAGAATTAGCTCGTTCTTTTAACGTGTCTCGGCAACTTGTTATTACATGTAATAAAGTTTTTAATAAACAGAATTACGTCAAAAATATACCTCATACTGGTCATTCGAAAAAAAATTACAACTTTCAATGTTGACTGTATTATAAAAATGATATCTAGAAGTGATTGTCGTAAGTCCGCTGTAATAATAAAAAATGAATTGAAAGAAAATTAAGGCATAGACATACACATTTCATCAGTCAAACGACGCCTATACCTCTATAGTTTACATGGCAGAAGCCAAGCAAAAACACGTTTGTTATCTACTAAGAATGGGAAGACTGAAGTTGCATTTGTAAAACGGCCAGGGTCAAAGAAATTACATTGCTAAAGTGTTGAAATTAATGATTTACATCGGAATTTGAAAACAAATTTAATTCTAAATAAGAAAAAAGCTATATTTCACACACATAATAAACCGATTTTTTTTAAACCAGAATTCTGGTGTCAATCATTAATTTCAACACTTTAGAAATGCAATTGCTTTGCCCCTGAAAGGATTATGCTGTTTTACAAAAGCAACTCTAGCCTTTCTATTCTTAGTAAATAACAAATGTGTTTTTGCTGTTCTTCTGCCATGTAAACCATAGAGGTTTAGGAGTTGTTTGAAACGTGTATGTCTATGCCGCAATTTTCTTTTAATTCATTTTTTATTATTACAGCGGATTTAGGACAATCACTTGTAGATATCAGTTTTATAATACAGTCAATATTGCAAGTTGTTTTTTTCGGATGACCACTATGAGACTTATTTTCGATGCATTTCTGTTTATTAAAAACTTTATTCCATGTAATAACAAGTTGTGAGACACGTTAAAAGAACTGTGTTTCTTTCTTTTTTTTTTTTTTTTTTTTTTTTTTTTTTTTTTTTTTTTTTTTGCTGTTTACCTGTCTTAAACGTTTGATGAAATACTAATAATGGAACAAAATTTATTTCCACACATATCTTTCTTATTTTTTTTTCACAAAAATGTAATTTCATGTATTACTTAAGCAGAAAATTGTGTTATGAGTCACCAAGCCCAAATAATATATTTTTTAAAAATATTTCTGCAATTTTGGCAACTAATATATCTAGCAGCGGCAATTGTGTATCCATACATTTTACAGAGATGTGTATATTTTTATTTTAGATTCAAATATATTCAAACTAAACAATTTTGCTAAAGAAATTACTTTGTTCTTCCAAACGTTTTGTTAAGTATAAATTATGATCAATTCATTTAAATGATATGTGCTATATTGAATCTTTTCAACTTTATCTCATATTTAAAAACTTCGTAAAATAACCCTTGGTAAAGAACATTTCACTTTAAATGATATACTTAACTATTTTCCTGCGGCCATAATGATTCCCAAAATATTGTTTGAATAAAACTGTTATCGAAGTTATTACAGCGTTAAATTGCTTTTTGAATGTAGTTTCTAAGAATATAGTTTAAACTATATTTATTCTGAAGAATATTTATTTCTTTTTTAACTTTCATATTCTATTTAAAAGTTATTGGACGTTGTCAGTGAACTCATTTTCTTTTCTACTGTCATATTAAATGTAAAATGCTCTCTCGGTATTCCGAAATTATTGAAATTCTCCTACTTACATTTATATAAAATATTCTGTAACTGTGTTTTTTTATTATTGTTTTGTTTAAATTTTTCTTTATAATATATCGCGTGATAATATTCAAATGGGTTTAGAAAATATTCTTACGTATTTCAGTGAAATGACAAAAAGGTGGATGTATATCTAGAATAAAAAAAATATATATATGTACAATACACATAACTTATTTTTATTTTTATTTATCCTATTAACGTTTCTTTTAAACTTTAGAAAATACTTTTTTCAAATCCCAAGGATATGTGAGAAAATTAAATATTAAATGGGATTGTTAATATTTTTCTGAGCAAATATTAACTCCAAAAATAATGTTTACATGATAAAGTGTTAAACTGTTATCGAACCATTTGATCGTTAAATGGATTTAAAGAACATGCTTTATATTTATTACACTAATTGTTTTTAATTCATATATTTTGCTTAAAACTTAAAATGATCATTTAACACACTTAATATATCCTAATATTTCTTATTTGCAGGATAATTATTATTTTAAAGAAATGATTTATTTTAAAACAACAAAATGTTACGGTATTCAATTCCTACTATTAATTCACACTCTCCCTATATTTATTTATTTATTTTTATTTATTTATTTATTTATATATATATCTTGTTCGAATTTTCAATCGTTAATAAAATACTTATTATTCATCCTATCAAGTTGAAATACATTTTTTTAAAACTTGTACTGGGTGACAATTAATGTTAATACAGTTTTTTCAAATATTAATTCATTAATTAAATTTTAATTAATTAATTTTAGTTTTACATGGGAGACAAAATGGCGGCCATTGTTTATTGAAGCATTTAATGCATCTTCATATCTATAAGGGGGGTTACCATAGGCGGGATTCTGTTCTGTCGCCAAATATCGCCAAACTTGGCGGCCAAAATGAATCGCCAAAAGTGACGCCAACTTGGCGATATCTCTAATATTTCGCCAAAATCCTTTTTTTTTTTTTTTTTTTTTTTTTTTGTAAATTTCACCTAATTATTATTCAAGGGTACAAGGGTACTTTATATGCATTATAATATGCATTTATCACAAAAAATATATATATTTTTATGAAAAAAATGTAATTTTACGCTTCGTCTTAGAAATCTTCGAAATGTCGCTTGCGCATTCCATATCAATGAAAATCCCCAATATTTTTTTATAAAAGTCTGTTTTATATATATAAATAAAATAGAGCATCGAATTTTATATATTTGAATTTAAAGGTTAAAAAAAAATTAAAAATTTTAAAATTTTTTCGAAAAAATTTCAATTTTTTTCATTTTTTTTTTAAACCTTTAAATTCAGATATGTAAAATTCGATGCTCTATTTTATTTATATATATAAACCAAACTTTTAATAAAAATATTGGGGATTTTCATTGATATGGAACACGCAGGGGGCATTTCGAATATTTCTAAGACAACACGTAAAATTCCATTTTTTTCATAAAAATAAATAATAAAAAACAATTGTGATAAATGCATGCCATAATGCATATAATGTACCTTTGAGTAATATTTAAGATAAAATTTACAAAAAATAAAAAAAAAATTGAAAAATTTTGAAATTTTTTCGAAAAAATTTCAAAATTTTTCATTTTTTTTTTTTTAACCTTTAAAGTCAAATATATAAAATTCGATGCTCTATTTTATTTATATATATAAATCAAATTTTTATAAAAAATATTGGGGATTTTCATTGATATGGAATGCGCAGGTGGCATTTCGAAGATTTCTAAGACGACACGTAAAATTCCATTTTTTTCACAAAAATAAAAAAAAAATTAATTTTTTTTTGTGATAAATCCATGCCATAATGCGTATCATGTACCCTTGAATAATATTTAAGATGAAATTTACAAAAAGTAAAAAAAAAAAATGAAAAATTTGGAAATTTGGAAATTTTTTCGAAAAATTTTTTAAAATTTTCATTTTTTTTTTACCTTTAAATTCAAATATATAAAATTCGATGCTCTATTTTATTTATATATATAAAACAGACTTTTATAAAAAATATTGGGAATTTTCATTGATATGGAATGCGCAAGCGACATTTCGAAGATTTCTAACACGACACGTAAAATTCCCTTTTATTCTCAAAAATAAATTTTTTTTTTAAATTTTTTTTGTGATAAATGCATGCTATAAAGCATATAATGTACCCTTGAATAATATTTAAGGTGAAATTTACAAAAAATAAAAAAAAAAAATATTTTAAGGTCCCTTGTCCCCTTAAAGGATTATATTAAATTTTTCTTTGACGACCTAAAGAGGAATTGACTTTAAAAACAAAATTTTTACATTACTTGTTTTGCATATTTATTTATTCTAATTACCGACGATATCTTTTAAATAAAATTATCCATTATACATTCTTTTTTCTCTAGTTTAAATACACGGCGTGGCAATTTCAATCAATATATATTACCAACATATACATATACATGACATATACATACATACATACATACACATACATATACATGATTTATTTAAAAACAACAAAATGTTACGTTATTCAATTCCTACTGTTAATTCACACTCTCCCTATATTTATTTATTTATTTTTATTTATTTATATATTTATATATATATCTTGTTCAAATTTTCAATCGTTAATAAAATACTTATTATTCATCCTATCAAGTTGAAATACATGTTCCATATATTACCAACTGTATTATTTAATGCAATATTCATGGCATGTATTATTACTTTATTCTACGTTTAGAAGAGGAAAGTATTGGACTCCTGAAAATTTTCGAATTCCGGTTTTCGACGGATTTATGTGTTTTAAGAGTCAGAGAACCCGAAAAGCATGTTTTTACAAAATGTCTATATGTGAGTCTGTCTGTCTGAATGTATGTGACAAATTTTGTGGGCTCTCTTTCTCAAGAACTAATGCACGGAATTCAATAAAACTTTAGATCTCTTTAGTCCCTGATATAAACTGTTGCTGCTCAGTTTTGGGTGTAAATTGCTCAACAGGTGGCATATCTCAAGAACTAATGCACGGATTTTGTTCAAACTTCAGTTTCTATTAGTCTATGATATAAGTAAGTGGTGAGTAGATTTTGGTGTAAATAGCCCAACAGGTGATGCTTCTATGCTCCATTTTTTCACGATCTTCGCACTAGCTTTATCTCAAAAACTGGCCCATGGATTTTCATCAAATTTCTGTTTCCGTTAGTCCATTATATACGTAGGTGGTCAGCAGTTTTTGGTGTAAATAACCAAACAGTTGACGCTGCAATGCTACATTTTTTTTACGATTTTCGTAATAAATGTAGGGGAGACTAGTGAGGGTTGACCAATTTTTTACAAAATGATTTTTTATTTTTTAAATATTGAACGTAGAATAAAGTTTCATATGTCATTTTATTCGTTATACAATCAGTTATCAAAATAAAATTGCTTCATAAGTGTAACATATAAGAAATTTAAAAAATGATTGAATTTAATCATGAAAAAATATTGGGTCAAGGCTCCCCACATATGAGAGGGTTGACCCACTATATGGACGGCTTGACCCACTTTGTTTTGTATTGCAATATTTGTGAAGAGAAATAAAATCATTTAAAAATATAATTTTTGCTACCTCCTTTAATTATTATAAAAATATTTAAAAAAAAATATATGATGCTTAAACAGTCCTGTTGAGACGCAATCGCAGGTCAGAGGAGAAAATTTTTTTTTTAAACAGAATTTTGTCTGAACAGGTACAATTTGTGCAGCGGATAAAATGAAATTTTAACATTTATTCTGTTAGAGACAGGTTCCATTCTCATAGTATTTTACGTTATTATGGCCGGACTTAGGAGCAACTGTCCCGCTTATTTTCTTCTCCTTGTCCTTTTTTGTGACACGCGACCTTTTGTCTTCATCTCACTGTATTCACCCTGGGGAAATTTGTCTACATACCTTTCTAAGTTTTACGATCGATTCTATGTTCATTTACTGCCACATGAGCACTTAACTAATCATTTACAAAACTTTAAGGGACAAAGTACTTTCAGTACTAAAATTTTTAAATAAATGACTGGCACCGGAATTTACAAACAATTTTTTTTAAATAAGAAAAAGGCTATATTTCACATACATATTAAATGCAAAAGCTTTTAGCAAACTTCTGGTGCCCTTGTGATGTTTCGGAATTAAAATTAAGCGGTTTTATAAACATACCACTGCTCCTGAAAGGGTTAAGACTGCTGCTTTCCTACTTTCTAGTCCTTCACATGTGTCAAGCCTCTCGTATAGTCAATTGTCACTAGTCTCAACTATCTCAGGAACTAATGCACGAATTTTCATTAAACGTCACATTCAATCAGTCGCTGACATACATTTGTGTTGATTATATTTTAGTGTAAATCGATCAACAGGGTGGTGCTGTCGTACACATTTTTTTTTTTTTTTTTTTTTTTTTTTTTTTTTTTTTTTTTTTACAATTTCCACAATAGCTCTATCTCAAAAAGGAATACACGGATTTTCATCAAACTTTAGCTTCAGTTAGACGTTGATAGAAGTTCTTGCTGATTAGGTTTTGGTGCAAATCACACAAGAGGTGGCAGTACTATGCTGCATTGTTCAGGAATTACAAGATTATAGCGATACTTATTTCTCACAAACTATTTTACGGAATTTCATATATTTAGAATCTTTATGATAAGCACAGATTGCCATTTAATTTTTGCACTCTGATAGCGAATTTTGAAGTATAAACATGTATGAGATAGAAGAAAGTTTTGGGATTGAAACATGCAACTACTTTCTTCTTTCATTAAGAAATGCATGCATGCCAAATGTTTTTTAACAAGATCCGAAATTTCCATCTTTTTTCAATTTTAACATATCTTTTAAAAGTTTGCAATAAAATACGAATAAAAAAACGAGATATTAATTGAGATTGTTAATTGTTTCTAGTAGTCAAGATATTTCTTGAAGCAAAACTAATTTCGAAGTCATTTGATGGTTAATTTTCTTCATGGAAGATGTTTCTAAATATGTTGTTTAAATTATATGTTTACTATGGAATGGTTATTTGTTATATTTTGAAATTTACTTAATATTTATAAACTGGCTTTAGAAAAGTATTTTTCAGCGTCTTTGAAATTCATTAGATGTGAAAATTTGCACACATTTTGAATGTTTTTTTATAATTTGGTATGTGTAAGTACAATAATTTAATTTAATATTTTTTAAGGGGTTAATATTTTTTAAGGACTCTTCAAATTTGAAAAAAAAGAGAATTTTCAACATTTAATATCTTATAATGTATGTGATATTAAAACACATTTTTTTGTATTAACGTATATACTCATTTTCTTTAATTTCATGTATTTAAAAAATTGCAAGATACAGAATTAGGAGCAGAAAATTGGCATATGAGTTTACGCGGGGGATTATAAAATAAATTTTTTAACTGGAAGGGCATTTTCTGTGCCTAATTATACTTAAGATTATTATAATTAACCAGCACCTAAATAAATTTGCATTTAAAGCATTTTTGCATTTAAAGCATTTTTGCATTTATAATACAAAATCATATTTAGCTAATGCAAAATTTTGTAAATTTCAGCAGTATAATTACCTAAAAAATATTTTCTTGAACAATCGAAATGGAATTTTAGGTTCAGTTTATACAGACTAACATGAAATATATGTTTTATAAATTTCATGAAAAAAATATTCAAAAGTTTGTCAGATATCCTGCGCGTTATGCTAAAAATGTCATTTGGAAGAAAATGACTTCAAAGTTTTGGAATCGCCACTTCAGCTATTAAGAAGGTGTAAAAGCCATAACTTCTGTTATAATGGTAATTTCACGGAAATAATTATATCAAAATGTTCAGAAAAGTTAGGGGTTTAACAACCATAAAATTTAAAATTTCGAAAATTTTGAAGCTTTAAGAGTCTGAGACCCCTTAATATTTATAAACCGGCCTTAAAAAAATACTTTTCAGCATCTACGAAACTCATTAGATGTGACAATTTTCACACATTTTCGATATATATATATATATATATATATATTTTATAATTCATATGTATAATAATGTAATTTGATACGTTTTAAAACTTTTTATGATAAATTTTATATTAAATTTAACAAAAACAGTATGCTTTAGGATTGACTAAGACTACATGATTCTATTTATTAGAAGACACTTGGTGAAATGTTTTTCTAATTATATACCCAAAGTTATGCAAAATAAGTGTCATAAAATGCAAGATATAAAATAATATCATTTTTTTCTTTTATAGCAAATGGTAAAAGAACGCACTTTTAATGTGATCATAAAGACGAAGACAGTGATATTAACAACTTTGAACAATCCAAAAAGCTAAATTTATACTAATTATACTAAATTTATACTAATAAGAAATTCTTTATATCTAATTCTTTCAAAACTGGCACAGACATTTGATCTTCCCCAAACACATGAAGAGACAGAATTAATGAATTAAAAAAAAACTTTAAACATGCTTTTTAATTCATATATTTCGTTGAGTAAAATGTTTCCTGCCACAATATTTTTTATTGCAAAATGATAAATACATGCGAAATCACCAAAACTAATGAGGATGGTAATCTCCGTTTAAATCTACAATCGTCTGCTATCGTTTTGGCAACTTTTCAATCCCTTCTGCGAAAAATTGGGGCGTGCGCGAGTCCAGTAAGTGATAGAACGCATTTATGACCTCCTTATTTGAAGCGAAAATTGCTCCATGAAGATGCAGCCGCAGATGAGAAAAGAGATAGAAATTTAAAGAGGCCATATCCGGGCTGTATGGTGGATGTTGCATTAAATACCTCTCTAGTTTGTAGAGTCTCCAACCTGTCATCGTACTAACGTGTGGCCGGACATTATCTTGATGGAAGAGAACCACCTTACTTTTGAACTATTTTCTTAGTTCTTCGCGAATGGCCTCGCGAAAATCGATTAGCATGTTGCTGTATATTGCACTGTTTATAGTCTGTCCGCTTTTCAGGTAGTCTTTGTACAGAATTCCGCGACAATCCCACCAGATGCAGAGAAGTACCTCCTTGTTAGTTATGGCACGTTTTGCAACCGATCCTGCTGATTTCCCAGGTGCTGACCGCCATCCTTTACAGCTTGTATTGCTATAGTACACTCATTTTTTTCATAAGTTACAATTTTGTCCAGAATGTTTTATTTCCTTTGATCTCTGAGCAGAGCCAAACAACAGTTTCTTTCTCTTGTGCTTGTCTTCAGCAGTCAATTCGTGAGGCACCCAGCGGTTGGACTTAATCGTTAGATTTATGCGTTCTAGAGCGCTAACTATTGTCTTTTGGGAAACGTTAAAGTCTAATGCAATAGTTGGTGTTGGAACATTTCTGTCTAGCTCAATGATTTGCTTTAACTGCTCATAATCAACATCAATAGGGCGGCCAGAACGTGCTACACGTTCAATGTCGAAATTTCCAGCTTTATGCTTCCGAAACCAAACTTAGACTGTATCATAAGAAACAGTATTGATGCCTAAACTTTCACACATTTTTCTGTGGCATTCAGTCGCACCGAGTTTGTTACGGAATTCATAGTACATAATAGTTCTGAACTGCTGACGTGATAGCTGCATTTTAAACATTTTTATGAAGCACAAGATAATAAATTTTTAACAAACAAATTACACAGTCATGTAGATACTATGCTCTGCTTTCTAATAGAAAAATTGGTTGGTTGAAAAACTAAAACCGCACAAATGACAGCTGTTGGCAAGAAGGTATCTCATCTTGGTGGAAAACTTTTTACACAACGTAATATTTTGCTTAAAACTTAAAAAGATTTTTCAGTACTCTTTTTATATCCTAATATGTATTTTAGGATAATAAATGTTTTAAGGAATAGATATGTTTTAAAAGAACAAATTATTATGTTATTTTGTATTTTTATATATTAAATGTAATTGTCAATTTCTTTTAAATAAACTTATTCATGAGTTAATAATAAATTAATAAGCCTTATAAACTTATTATTCTTTAATAAACTTATTTATGTTCTTTATTTTCTATTAAGATTATCTACTTATATAAAATTCATGTCTAGGAAAATATAGGTAACCATATCAGAGCAAAAAGTGCCATGAATATATTTAAAACGCAGTGCTGTTTTTTTGCCTTCTTCATCTGCCCTGAAATTTCTACAGAACTGATTTTTCTAATTATTATTTTTTTAAATTAAAAGCTGTTCATTTGTAGACGTGCTCGTCCATGTGACCCATCAAATCGAAGGACTTCATGAGTCTAATTTGTCCCCCTCCTCCCCTCCTCTCCTCCTATTTCCCACCCCTCCTCCCCTCAATTTTCTTACTTAGCGTGTAATTTCTCCGAATTTCTAAAAAATTAGAAGATTTTTCATTGGGAAATCATGATATAAGCTCGCTTCAATAAAAAGACCATGTGAATGGCTACAATGGAGATCTTCAGCAAGTGCAGCATGGACTTTTCACGTTTAAAGCGGTAAGTAATTTAAATCATATTTTACTAGAATTCTGAACTTCAAACTGGACATTTCATAGATTTGCATAAACAGTACTCGACCACCGACCTCTTACCTTCTCTAACGCTATGGGTTAATATATATAATTATTATATAATTATTTATTTATTGAACCAGTATACTTATAACTCTGCGACATAGGGGTCTAATTCACTACAACTATTGAGCATAAAATTGTGATCTTCCTGAAGTTTGCTGAGAACTAAATACATTTTAGTAAGGTGCTAATTGTGGCACGTTAAGAAATAAATTGTATATTGTAAATAATAATATTAACTCACAGTATTAATCACTATTTCTTGTATATAATGTATATATATTGCAAATTATATATCTTATCATTACTTTTATTAGCAACAATTTATTTTTATTCTGTACTAATTCATAAAAATTTCATTCTTTAAATTCATAAGTACCTTAAGTCATCTTATTAGCCAGCTTCTGGGCTGAACAATAACAGTGAGCATGGGAAGTCGTGGCTACATATCCCCCATATTATTTTTCATTTTATTTTTCATTGGCAATTTTTTTTCCTATCATTTATTTGTTTTCATTTAATTTATTTTTATATTCCAATTTGTCCATTATTCCAAATTGATTTTTCTTAGTCATTTTCAATGGTCTAGACCATTGCTTTTTGCTTTTTCTTTCCTTACTACCTTTCTTTCAATGATATATGGTGGACGGCTGGTGAATCCTCATCCTAATATAAATAGTTATTTTCATTTTATATTTCATTTTCATTTTCTATTGTAAAGTCTTACAAATTCTAAGAATTAATAATTTGTGATAAAAATTTTAATAGAATCAAAGTTACCCGCTGAGAAAAAGTAGGTAAAAGTTCAAAATGTCGGGAAAAAATTACGGACGCCCCCTCCCACCATCAAGAGGTAGGTCTCTATACAAATATGAGGAAGTGCAGAAATACGAAGTCAGCATCTTCCAACTTTACGATTTAATGGAGAGGTTCTACCTCAGAAAGGCAAGTGGAAGTGACGACGAAGCAAAGAACTACCAAAATGCCCTGGAGCAAAAAATAAAAGCATTGTCATGTCAAAAAGACAAGATAATAATAGATGAAAAAGATGAAGATCAATTAGAACAAGACGACCAATCAACGGAAGAGGACCCGCTGCTCCTGTGCCTTTCTCAAATTGCTGACCATTACAAGAAACGTCAGACGGATAAAAACGAAGCTTTTCAGAAACTAAAGAACGAATTTCAAGAAGAACTTAGAAACAGATTCATAACACATGAATATGAACAATTAAGCAGAGAAATAGAAAAGGCAAAACTGGCTCAACCAACTGATCTTGATATAGAGAGGAATACATCTAACTCATTGATAGAAAAGGAAGATATAATATCTACTCCAAACATTATCTATACTTTAAGAACAGGAAGCTATTCCGCAAAAAAGAAAATGAGTCAACTGGAAGAAAAATATAAACAAAAATGGAAAAAGAATTAAAGGATCAAGAAAGGAGAAAGAAAAAAAATGAATTCACACAGACGGAAGACATGGAAGAATATTCGCTACTCTCTGCAGATAGTGGGGACGATGAAGAAGAATTAGAATCAAAAGAAGAGACTTCTCCAACAAGAGGTCTGAAGCTCTTAGAACAGGATTTCATTAGACATGGGCGAAAAACCTGGTCTGATAAAGATGTTATAAATTTCTTAAGACTCTTCAAAATACAAAATACTTCTTCTGCCAAGATACAACCCTCTACACAAACAGATACACAAAAATTAACGACAGAAATAACAGCAACAATAAAGACAATATATGGAATTACGCAAGACTTAACAGAAACCTTGTCAACTTATCATAACAAAATTACAAATGAACTAGAAACAGTTAGAAACTCAAAAAGTAAATACACAACATTCCAAACATATCAAGGACAATGTCAAACAGAAATGCACCGTAAACTCAAAAAAATTACAACACTACTGTGAATCACAAATAGATCAAATACAAGCATTTAATTATGAAATTCAAGACAATCATATAGACCTACTCAGAAAACAGTTAATAGGAAACTTCAACAAACAATTTTAAGAACAGAACCAAAAACTCAACGAAATGTTGAAGACATTATGCATCCCAAAAATAAAGACGACTCAAGAAGTAAAGCCAGTAGTACAAAAACCTAAAAAATTAATTATAGTTCCGAATAAATCTATCGAAGTATCACAAGTCACAAAATAATCAGAGAAGAAGCCAAAGAGAAAGACAAGCAATTGGAAACTAAAAATATAATACGTACAAAAAACAACAACATAGAACTAAAAACCTCAGAAAAAGAAGTAGAAACGATTTCAGAGTTACTTAAGAACAATTCAAAACACTTTGAAATAATCAACCCAGAGGAACGGAAGATGAAAATAATTCTACTCAGAATAAACACAGAATTCACAAAGGAGGAACTGGAAGAAGAAATATCTAAAAGGAAGTACTTAACTCCCTGACCGCCGAGCAAAAGGGCAAAATTGTAATGTTGTTTTCTCGGTATTTTTTTTCAAATGCTAAAAAAGATGTTTTTTCTAACATAGTATATATATTTTGTAATAACGTATAGGCATATAAGCCCTGAGCGTATTAATCATAACTTAATTTTTTAAAACTGGATTATATCCGTAGAATTATATTTATTTAAATAATTCTTCTATTGCTGTGAAACCTACGGCTTAGTGAACGGATATATCAGTTCGCGGCGGTGAGTATGTTAAATTCATTCACAATATCTAAATCTTTAGAAATCCCCAATTCAACATTCAATAACTGGATAATAGGAGCCCCGGCAGGTGAATGCAGGAAAATTGTCAAAACAGGAAAAATAAAATTATTTTATGAACTAATCAAGGCTGAATTCTACATACGAGTGCTCAGATGCACAAACTGCCAAGAATTAAGCAACCACACCAAATCACAATGTGAATTCAGATCACGATGTGCGAATTGCTCAGGGAAACATCCAACAAGCGAGTGTGAAGAAAATATAAAGAAATGCATAAATTGCTTAAGATATAACAAGGACGACTTTAATCACCCGACGTACTCAGCCCAATGCCCAATTTTTCAATATGAAAAAGGAAGACGCCTACAAGGCTATTATAAGTCAAAACCACAAACCCAAAATTTTCTTTCAAAAAATAGTCGTAAGTACTTTATTGATAACAGATATCAACGACCATCAACTGAAGACCCAAGGGAAAGGGATAATGAAAGAAATAATCAAGTAGAAGAAAATACCGGAAGAAGAGAGTATAGTAAGAACTACAAAACAACAGATAAAAGAACAGTCAAATACAGAGATGTTTACATCAACTCATCATTCTGAAAAAGGGAGGCACAGCCTCCCCAACTATTTTATTTAATGCAAATATTCAGAACATGCATTTAAAAAATTGTTTTTTCTTCTTTTATTATAAAATGCATGCATGCCAAATATTTTCATACAATATGCGTAATTTTGATTCTTTTCTCATTTAACATTTCTTTTAGAAGATCACAATAAAATATGAATAAAAAATACTTGATATTAAATGATATACTTAAATATTCCTAGTAGCCGTAATAACCCACAAGAAATTGCTTGAAGTATAACTATTTTCGATGTCATTTTATCTTACTTTATGGAAGATAATTCTAAAGATATAGTTTAAAATATATTTTTATAGGAATGGTTATACGTTTTATTTTCAAAGTTACTTAATATTTATAAACTGGCTTTAGAAAAGTAATTTTCAGCGTCTACGAAATTCATTAGATGTGAAAATCTAAACGCATTTTCAATATTTATTATAATTTGATTAGAGGGCTCTGCCACCTGCAAGCTACGCTCGCCAACCCACCGTTCAGATACCGCAGAATCTAAAAACATGCTAATCTGGTAGGTTTTTAAAATATTAGAGAAGATTGAATTATACTGAAAAAAGCTGTGCAGATCTCCATGTAAACGGGTTTCCATTCAACTCCCTTTCATTGTAAAAATTTAACGTCGAATCAGTTGCTGTTAAGACATCCAATTATTGTTTTCGCGTTTGATTAAAGACGATCAGTTAAACATTTGAAAAGAAGCTAAAATAAAATGAATTAAGTATACAGAGTCTTTGTCTCCCGGTATTTTAAAACAATCTTTTATAACAACTGACTAAGTCGTGAGACTATCATCAACAGTTCCGTGTGGACCACTTCGGTGCCATTTTGGTACATTAATGTTAGCCAGGCACGGGTGATAAGTAGCGAAATATTATTCTATCGCCATCATCTATATTATAATAATCCAAGTCATGTAACTGCAATAAACAAATACTGTCTGACCCCTTCGCTTTTCATTCGAAAGTTTGGCACAGATGTCATATTGGCGTGATTTTTTTTCCGCGTTAATTTGAGGAAAACATCATCAGCTTAAACAACATTCGGCTTACCATATCAAGAAAAATAACGGCACTTTGGCGCCAGTTACGTACCTGTTGCGATATGAGAGTGGCATCAGAAAAAAATCGCGTGAATATGGGGACCGACATCTGTGCAGAAATATTTCCATTTTGATTAAAAAAAAAATCGAATAAAACTACATAAAAGTTGCCATGGTCGCAAAGAATTCTTGGTACTGTTACGCTAGCCGAGTGTAAATCTTGCTAAAAGCTTTTTTTCAACTCGCGAGTTAGCATTTTTTTTTTCGAATGGTGAATTAAAACATTGCTTTGAAGTTGAAATTAAATGTCTTAGTTTGTTACATTATTTAATATTTGACCAGATGTCATATACGCATCGGATTTGGCGTGATTTTTTTTAAACGAAAATTTGGCGAAAACCTCGTTTTCGACTGCCAGTTGCATAAGTATTTTTGGTACTACTTATTTAACCCGTCGACCAAAAATCTATCGCCAAACTATAAGATTAAATGCCAAAAATGATTGATCGTAAATGTCACATTCAGTTGACTTTAAGCAAGTAACACGTGTTTACGTCATCAAGTGATTTTTATTTCGACGTTTTATGTGTATATTTATTTGTGCTATACTAATATACTAATTTATTTGTTCTTTCGTTATTTAAAATAAAAATTAGGTCAATTTGTATAATTTGGCGAGTTGTTTGGCGATTTATATAATTTGGTGAAATTGGTCGACGGAATAACTAAGTAGTACCGTATTATTTAATTATTTTCTATTACTTTTAAAATGAAATAACAAAAAAATAATAATAACTATAGAACAAAACAATTTATATAATTAAAAAAGGGAAATAAAAGTAAATAAACATTTATTATTAAATAAAAAACAATAGCCGGTTTATCATGTCAATCAAAATAATGCCATTTATGTACACCGGTGCGTATATGATATATGTGCTTAATATTTTTCTTTTCGTTTTGTTTTAAAAAAAGAAAGAAGTGGAAGCCATCAATTTTAAATGTTTCGGTTTTAAATGAAAGTTTTGTATTTTAAATAAAATGAATGAAAGGATTATATTTCAAATGAAATTAATGAAATACAAAAAAAATGAGATGGGAATAATGTTTGGCGATTTATCATCTGCGTCCCGCTAACAAAAAAAAATACCGAGTTCTTTATTTCTCGATCAGAATCTTTTCACTTGGCGAAAGATTGTTCAAGTAAATTGAAATATGAACAAAAGTAACTTGATACATTTCTTAGCATGCATTTAAGGGAGGCCAAACTGGTCACCAAATTAGTTTAAAATAATAATCTTTTGTAAAATATGAAAACAAATATCTGTTATGATTAAAATTTGAGTTGCTATCATTAGAGAAAATTATTTGAAACATAGAAAAAAATTAACATCTCAAAAACTAAGTCGAATTTAAAAATTCTAATACAAGTTTTTAATTCTGCTGATCAATGCGGATTTTTGGTATTAATTTTAACCCTCCGACTGTCTTAGAAAAGGCCAAAATTGTAATGTTGTTTTTTCTGCATTTTGTTTAAAATGCTTAAAAAATGATTCTTTGAACATTTTATAAAAAAAAAAAAAAAAAAAAAAAAAAAAACTTAATAACGAATATAAATGCAATCCTTGGAAGTATTAATCATTGTTCAACGTATTAAAAATACATTAAATCAATTGAATTATATTACTTTAAATACTGCTTGTATTGCAGTGAAACCTGGAGCTTAGTGAACGTATTAACACGGGCTTGTCAGTGAGGGGGTTAACAGATAGTATTCAATATTCTAGGAGAAATAGCCGTAAAGCATAATCAGTTGTTTAATCAGTCGTTTCATAGAATCATTTCATAAATTCGTTTCATTAGGAATTTATATACATAGGGTAGATATGTAAAAGAACTAGTTTAAAAAGATATGATGATAAATTTCATTTTAAATGTAACAAAAATAACAAACTTTATGTCTTGCCAAACCTACAAGAACACTATTTATTGAAAGGGAAGCACGTGGTAAAACGCTGTGGTAATTATATGTGCAGATTAATACAAGTGGATTTTCATAAAATGAAAAAATAAACGAATTGCATATATATATATATATATATATATATATATAATGATATAAATAAAATGTCATAAATACGAGGACAGCGAAGGTAACAACTTTGAACAATCCCTAAAATCTAAAATTATGCTAATTATGAGAAATTTGTGTTAAACGTTCAGAAGTGGCACAAATGTTTGACCGTCCCCCAAATGTAAAGGGACACAATTAATGGATATTATGCGAAGTTTTCCGTCAAATATATTTTCGTATCATATCGAAAAACGTCATCTGAAATAAACAGAAAATTATCAAACGCGTTTAAAATTGGTGACATCGGATTTATACACGGTGTGTGAAAAAGTTGTCTAAGAGAGAATGTGGATGATTATCAGGTTAGGAAGCAAAATCAAAACGTATTAAAAAAAACGAACGTAGAACATTGCAGTATATATTCAAAAGTAAATATAAAGTAAAACATTTCTTCTTCGGAATATTAACAATTCATAAACATTTTTGTATATGAAATGAATATTAAGCCTAGGTTAATTCAACAGCACAAATTAGCGCGGAATGAACCTAGCTTTGAAATAATTGTAATTCCATTCAATAAAATATTTTTGTGATGAAAGATTTAACATTGACAGATCTTATGGTATACAGAACTACTGGCAGAAAGTTTGAAAGAAAAGCAGAAAAAGAATGAAGAGTAATAAAGGTTTGTGGAAAATTCTTCATTCTAAAGAATAATATTGTAACAGACAGGACATTTATTAAACATTATGAATGTATATTTTTAAGCTATTCATGGTATGAATTTAATTTTCTTCTTCCTTCTAAAATGTTTTCAATATACTCCTCGGCAAATTACTAATCAGTACTCAATATATTACCAACAATTGTATTTAATGCATATGTTCATGACAAACATTTAGAAAATCCGTTTTACTTTTCTGTCATTATGAAATGCGTATATGCCAAACGTTACATACAATCGGAGTAAGTTCTATCTTTTTAAATTTTAAAATATCTTTCATATCTCAGCAATAAAGTATGAAAAAAAGCACTTGATATTAAATGTCATACTTAAATGTTTCTATTAGCCCTAATAACACCCAAAATATTGCTTTAAGCAAAACTATTTTCGAAGTCATTTGTTGGATAATTTTCTTTATGGAAGATGTTTCTAAAGGAATACTTAAATATATATTTATACTAAAGAAAAGTTATTTGTTATACTGTCAAAGTTACTTAATATTAATAAATTGGCTTTACAAATGTAATTTTCAGTGTCTTAAAAATTCATTTCATGTTAAAATTATCACGCATTTCCATAAGTTTTATAATTCCAAATGAATAAGTACAATGATATATTTTCATAAATTTTAATATATTTGATAATAATATTTTAAGTTTAACATAACAAAAATAACACACTTCGCTATTGGCTAAAATTATAAGAATATAATTTATTGAATGGGAAACAAATTGTAAAATGTTGTGGTAATTATATATGCAAATTTATGCAAGGGATGTTTCAGTGAATTTTCATAAAATGCATAAAAAAATATACCGAAAAAGAAACCACTTTTAATGTAGTAATAAATACTAGGCTATCAAAAGTAACAACTTTGAACTATCCGTAAAAACTAAAATTATGCTAATTATCAGAAATTGTGTTAAACCTTCAAAAAGGGCACAAATTTTTGATCGTCCACAAATACATAAAGTAGCAGAACTGCCAAGATATCTCACATGGTTTTTCGAATCATAACGGAAAACGTCATAGAAAATGCACAGAAAATTACCAAATGTATCGAATATAGTGGAAATTAGATTTATTAACGGTGTATGAAAAAATATCTAAAAGAGAATTTCGACGTTTTCTGCGTCTGGAATTGAAATCTGAACGTATTTTAAAAAAGATTTGGAAGTAGAATATTGCAATAGATATTCAAAATAAAATATCAAGCAAAACATTTCGTCGGATTCTTAACAATTCATAACTAATTGGATGTGCCAATCCAAAAACGTTCTTCTATCTCACATATTTCAAAATGTTGTTACAAATGTCAATATTTCATTTTTATTAGTGCAATACTATATCAACTTCGAAAGAAAATTACACAGCAATTGCTACTATAGTGCACCCTTTCGGCGGAATATTTCCAAATTCAAGGCTATGGCAAAAACATACGCCAAAAATTTTGTTCAATTCTATGCATAACTTCATACACTTTTCGATTGTACAATATTCAGAATGCCACAAAAATCGCTATTACATCGCCCCCTACCGTCTGATTTTTTCCAAATTAATGGACGATCTGTTAGCCATAGCCACAAACTTAAAAAAAAAAGGTTCAATTTTTAGCATAACTTCATACACTTTTCGATGGTACAATATTCAAAATACCACAAACATCGCTATTACAGCACCCCTACAGGCAGATTTTTTCCAAATTAATGGAGGTCCTGCTTGCTGTAGCCACAAACTTAAAAAAAATTGGTTCAATTCTATACACAACTTCATACCCTTTTTGATGACACAATGGCTACCGTCAGATTTTTTCCAAATTAATGGAGGACCTATTAGCCATAGCCACAAACTTGAAAAAAAAAATGATTCAATTTTATGCATAACTTCATACACTTTTTGATGGTACAATATTCAAAATGCCACAAAAATTGCTATTACAGCGCCCCTACCGGCGGATTTTTTTCCAAATTAATGGAGGGCCTGCTTGCTATAGCCAAAGGCTTAAAAAAATTGGTTAAATTCTATGCTTAACTTCATACATTTTTCGATGTCACAATGGCGACATATGGACACACGGACACACGGACAGACATACATTTTCTATGAACATGTTTTTTGGGATCTCTGACCCCTAAAACGTGCAAATCCGTCGAAAAACGAAAATCGAAAAAAAAATTCGATTACAATACTTTCTTCTATTGAAGATAGAAGAAAGTGAAATTTTAGTATATCAAAATGAACGACAAGCTAGAGTTAATTGAGCAACAAAATTTGTCAGGAATGGAGCTATCATTCAAACAATGGAAATTTCATTCAGTAAAATATTTTTGAGAAGAACGAATTAATATTAAGATAAGATAAGCTGAGGTAACTGGATCCACGAGGTAACTGAGCCATAGGCTATGTTATAAAAATAAGTTGATGTATGTTAAATTTTAACTTTTGTAAACATTGCATCCCCATCTGTACTTCATTAAACAACGTGTGTCAACACAATCATAAATCTGACTTTGCTAATAAAAATTAATAAAAATTTTTACATGCATGTTGGCGGGTATCAAACCGAATTTCTTAAGTGAGATAGCTAAACCTCGAATTTTTACGATAGAGATTAAGAGGCGTACAATAATACAAACTGACATTCTTGGAAAATTATAGAAACCAATAAAAAATTGTTTTGTTTGATATAAAAACATGGTTACATTCTCCATAGATTTATTGGACTTATCGAATTTCCATTGAGGTAAATAAAAATGATAATGATATATTTAAGTACTCGCGTACCCGTTTGCGCATAGATTTAACTCATTTATTTTTTTCTCCCTAAAATAGCCATGCAACTTTTATATTTATTGCCTATACTAAAGCACATAAGACCTTACTTAATTCTTATGTTTTTTGTATAAATAAATCGAGTAATTTCACATTTGGTGCTTTTTTAGACACCTTCATAGCAAATTGTTCCCTTAAAACGCGTTTTAGTTGATATTTCATTTAGGTGATCTGCCTGGTTTAATTTCTTTAAGCTACTTACACATTTTAAAACAGGACCTGATACCTCACGTAAATAAAAACGCGTGTAAAACACAGACCTACCGGGTCCAGTTGCCACATAGGTTAAACTATTTCACAGCCCTTTAAACCCTGTCCTACACAATTCTATAGGTGATACTAAAGTAAAAGTAAAAGGCAGTTTCCTGATTTGGTGATATTTAAAACCAAATCTGCAGATATATATGAGTTAATTGGCTTTAGATGTTTTGATACGACACAACATGGGGCACCAACTGCAAGACAAGGTTAGATTTTCTGCTTTTAAAAAGACTATATCCTCTGACAGCAATAGGCAAAAAGCATGTACTGTCGTAATTTCTTTTAAATATCATTTTTAGTGTTTACATACATTTATTTTATTCTTTTCATATGATTTATTCATGATTTTAATTGACTTTATCCTTGATAAATTTAATTAGGATTGCAAAAAAACAGATGACCTATACAATTGTGTAAGTCCGGTATTTACTATTTCCAAAATAGTTGAGATTCCTAATATATAGTATGTTTCTGTTCTGAGTTATAGATTACATATATGATTAATAAGTTTTATATCAGCTATATACATACCACAAGATAGATTTTTAAATTTGATAAATTTATTCCATTTTGTCGACAAAGCAACTAAACCATCTGAAATGAATAATAAATTATGGAAAGTTCAGCAAATGCTCGACAGATTCCGTAGTGTCTGCTTGAATTTACCAAGAGATCAGGGAAAATTTTCCATAGATGAGCATACGATTCCTTTTTTTAAGACGTGCCTCAGTAAAGCAGTATGTAAAAAACAAACCGCACTCTGTGGTAACAGCATCCTCTGAAATAGTTTTAAATTTTATTACTACTATTATAATGGTTACTAATATTATAATTTAATTACTAATATTATAATGGCACTTTGCAAAAATCGCTCTTTTATTTCCACTTTATCCGAATACATGGCAGCGGTAGTTCTAGGTTTGTTATTTTAGAGAGGAATGAGGCTATCTTTGAAGCAGTCAATGTGCTTGTGCCGACTTTTTGTACAGATTGCCACGCTCGTCTTTTTATTGCTGCAAACACAGTAAAGGAAATAAGATAAGTTTTGGATTTTTTTTATGTGTTCATTATTATCTTAGAATACAATATGACTAGCTATTTTAGTTGAACGGTGTGTGTATTTGGTTTAATAGTTGAATTACTCGGTGTTACTTATAAGTACCGTCAGTACAATGAGTGCTGAAGAAAAACTTATTGTTTACTTTTCGTCTGTGTAGTTATCCATCGTTTTCATCGGATTTAAAATGCAATTACTAAAATGTAGTGCAGTAGTGATTTCCCTGGTATTTCTTTTGTGTTTCATTGTTATTTTTTATAGGAAATCGGGAAAGTTGCGTCACTGGCTGGTTTTTGCTATGCTAGAAATGGCATATGTAAATTCATATATTGCATAAGTAGAGATGCGAGAGAGCATGTTGTCCCAGGATTATTGACGTCGCAAAAATAAAGGACTGCTAACAAGATCGAAACCTATTTTTTTTTAAACCCTTTCAAGAGCAAAGCATTTTCAATTCTAAAGTGTTGAAATAAATGATTGGCACCGGAATTTGCCAATCGATTTATTTGTAAATATGACAAACCCTATATTTCATATACTTATTAAATAGAAAATATTTTCTGGTGCCAGTTGAAATAACGCGTGGGTTTTCTGTTACGATAATTTAGTCATAGTGTACTGACGGTACTTAAAAGTACCACTTTAGTTAATTACATCTCAATAATTAAATTTCTCACGGGTCAGTATTTTTTTATGTTTATCCTTTAATTTTCATTGTAGTAACTGAAAAAAAAATATTACATGAAAAAAATTGCAGTAGATCATAATGCCATAGATAAAGGATTAAGCGTCAAATAGAGAAAATGTTTGTTGGAATGCGGTGTTGAAATTAGCCCTTTACCATACTATTTATTAAATGTATGCAAAGTATCATTGGCGGGTCATATTTTTTCTATCGGTTAAGAGTCCAAATCTCTTAGAAATTTTTAGTGTATATTTTCACAACGGTAAATCAAAGATTGCTGTTTTTTAATTTTTATTTAGACAGCTAAAAGAATGTCTAAAACATTTACGCATTTAGGAGACATTTAGAATGTACTTATTTTTAATAGTTTCAGTAGTGGATAGTCGAATCTTTATTGTAAAAGCAATTACAAAAAAATATGTTATTTTAAAACATATTTTTTTTTAAAAAGGATACAATAATGGGTTAAAGATAGATTTTTCAGTGTTTCAAGCCTATTCTACTTTACTAAGATTACTGTTTATTTGGGTACTTTTTTTTATTTCTTATTCGCCTAATCTCTAATGTTTGTCAAAAGACAGCGAAAACACTGTGCACATCCCTGGCCCCTCCCCCAATTTGCTCTCCGGGGGACACCTTCCTAAATTTTTGGGACACCATTCATGCCCACCGAGGAGAATATTTCGGGGCAGCATTATGCCAATTTCTGTATCTTTTTCTATGTAAAAATAATTAAATTTCTGATGCAGTTACGTTATGCAGTTACAAATCTGTGTACCGTACACATAACAAAAGATTTTATTCTATCAAATATAATTTGATGCTTGCTTAAATATCTATATTTAGACTCAATTTGTTAAAATATATATGTATCTGTTGCATATTACCTTGCAAACGAATAAATATGCATGATTTTTCTAATTCTTATATTATAAAAACTACGAGCGCTGTTCTTTTTAGATAAAAAATATTTTTTAGCTCTTATGTATTTATTCTGAAGGAGAATTATAACTTTTTTTTGTATAAGAATATACCATATGTGAAATAAATTTATTTTTTATTTTTTCAATTACCTCTAATTTATATATATTTTTAATTATATTCTGTATATTACTTTCCATATATTTTTGTGCTATCTTAAAAAAACGAATTCTTTATTTATAATACAAAATATATATTTATACATAATGTAGTTTAAATTATGTACCATAAAATTATTTATGATAAAAGTACAGCAGAAAAAAGCGGTAAATAAATATTTTTGATACATTTAAATTTAAAGTCCCAAAAAATTCTCTGTATACTACGAAATAAATAAAAACTATGAACTAATTATTCTCTTCGGTGATCTTCTGTTTTCAAGATTTTCTACACATTTAAACAGGGTGTCTAAATTAAGTTTGATATCAGTGAATTCATTCAACGTCAAAAATCAATTAAAAATAAAAATATTTATATAAAATCAGTATCCCTAATACAAAAAGGACATTATAATATATTTTTATATTTACATTACAGAATGAAAATATAGCATTTGCGAAATGAACATTCATGTTTCAACAGACTATTATTCACTGAAAATAATATACCGAAAATTCTTTATTTATTGAAAATATATTTATAAAATTAATTCTGCTACACTGTAAGAATACAGGGGAAATATCTTATCAATAAGTTTTGAGATTTAAAGAGCTTTAACAAATATTTTAGGGACAATCATCTAACAAAGCGATTAGACAAATATTTTATATGAACTCATAATTACAAAATATCATAATTTAATATTTGAGCCGTTCGGTGCACAATTCGATAAACTCCATCAAAGGAAAATGTTCACTATAAAAAGTTAAAGTTATTGCAACTATAAAAATATTGTATCTATATAATATTTTTTCCCTGGATATTTTGAATGAACTCATGAATTTCCTTTTAATCAAGGGTAACTTTTTATCACTGTATAAATAGTGTGTGACCGAGATAATAAAACCCCTGAGTAGGTTTCCTGCTTCCGAAGGTTCCAGAACTTGTAGGGAGAGAACTTCATCCATAGGACAGAAATAGACCGCTAATTCTCTGAATAATCGGTTGAATGGGATAAAAAAAAATGTGGGACTTCCCTAAAATAAAGTCGACTGACCAGTTACCTTGGCAACAGGAACGAGCTAAGAACAGTTCTAGAGTCTTCCTCATCGCAGCCAGAAACGGAGTTATGAATAAAGAGGATGAAACATATAGTGTACTGTCAACCAGTTGGGAGGGAAGTAACTAAGGAGGTTGTCGCAAGATGGAGGATGTCGCTTTTTCTAAATCGAATCTACAGTTTCTGAAAAAAAGCCGGGGTAAACGTCCCCCAATTAAAATTGAATAAAAGACTTTGCCTTACTTCAGCGCCTTATTCATGTAAATATTTTCTCACAAATATGGTAAAAACTTCCATTTGTTTTTAATGGTGTTAGTTTGACTGGTAAAACAGTAAGTTTGTTTCACCGGTTGTCACAATATGGCGGAAATGAAGGGGCTGACTACCACAAAAGTAAACTTACACCAGTAAAATTGAAAATATATTTCTGTCATTGTTTAGGACTGAAATTTTGCATTAATAAGGCTTTTAAATACGGAAAAAAATTCTATATAAATTTACTGGTGGAAGTTTTCACCGGAGGCAATCAGCCCTTGCGAAAGCGGTTACAGTTGAAGCTTAAGACTGTGTCAGTTCCTCTTTATTAATAGTTACATGCAGTCAGACAGTATATAGAAATTTTTAATGATCCTTTGTTACAAAAAAAAAAAAAAAAAAAAAAAAAAAAAAAAAAAAAGCAACTTAAAATGGAGTTTGCCGGATTGTCTTCTGAACACCTCATTTATAGCTATGTTTATAATGGCACCAAAATATTTTATGCAGCACTTTTTTAACTGTACTGTTATATGTGAAAGAATATTATAAAAAATTATTTAATGACAAGAGTTAATAAAAATTTTAAAACGATATTTATACAAAATTTTGAATGCGCATTTAGTTTATGTCTATCGAAGCACTATAATAGAAACAGATCGCTAGTTTTCAACCAGTGACTCACAAATTCTTCGGCTCCGCTTGCACTATCTATGGGCACCATGTAGCTCACGGAAAAATAAAATACATTTTTAATGTTTCAACTATTTGTAAGCGATTATTTTTTTAAACATGCGTTAAAATTTTGTTGTTACAAAATCACGATAAATTTAAAATTATTTACAATAATTTAACGTCTTCATTAGTGATGGAATTCTTTTCTGCACAAAAAACCAGAGCAAACAGTATATTTTGCGTCTCGGCATACAACGTATGGGAAATTAAAAAAAAAAAAAAAATGGAGATTCAAATTTGTAGAACGAGAAATCGCATTCTGAACGAAAATATATCAACTTATATTTTAGACTAACTCTAGCAGTTGCTGTTTTATGTGATTTGCGTTATTCTGTAAATTAAGAACTCCATGTTTCATTTTAACCTGCAACATCCTTTCAAAAGTAACCATCATTACTTGATTGTTAAACCAAGTGCTTGTTAGAAACTTTCAAAAAACTTTGTAGAAACAATACTTATCTGATCGATAAATGATGCTGATTTATTCTATTGCACCATTTTTCGGTGCATTAGCAGAGGTGCCAAGTTCGCAAAATCTTCCGTAATGCGTGGATTAGTTTAACCCAGTTTAACAACGTTTCGAACCAGAAAAATTATTTGATGAACCTTTATTTACTTAATTCCAGTTTTCTGCGTGTAACTTATTTAATTTCATCACTGAAAAAAAAATTCTGGTGCGAAATGTATTAAACCAGGGTTAAATTAACCCACATATTACGGAGGATTAGTGGCAACTTGGCACCTATGCATTAGCAATATTTCACGATGATATGAAAACAAAATCATGTATCAGTTACTTAAATGTATTATTTTGTACTACAAATTGATTACTCTGATTTTGTCGTTAGATTGGAGGTTTTAATATTATTTAGCTGTTATCTTTACTTTCAAAAGCTATCAGGATGAATTTTTTTCTTGCACAGTATTAGAATCTATTATAGAAGATTTTTTTTTTTTTTAATGCATTTGGATCATCAAATGAGATGGATCCAAGAATCTCTGTAGATATATGCATCGATGTAACATAGGAAATATTCGGTCTTAATGCTAACACTATTGTCAAAATTAAAGAGAATGTATGGGAATGTAACCACAGTCCCCTCGTTCTTCATAATTGCGAGGCATCCTCTAGAAAAATATCTATTGAACTAACGATAGTTTGAATGTCATCAAATTATATACTATATATATATATATATACATATATATATATACACACATATATATATATATATATACATCACAACCTTTTAAAAGAATCATTTTTAGATAAATTTTTTACACGTTCACGCCGGCGCGGTGGGTAACACTCAACAGTCTCAGAGATTTCAACAGTCTCAGATCTCCGGCTTTTTACACACCACTGTTATCTTAGAGAAAATGTTGTTCCTTTAAATCACCCAATTGTTCTAATAAAATAAAACAACATTTTCTGTATTAAAATACTGGTATCCAAAGAGCCGGAGACTTGGCAGCTCTGAGACAGTCAAGTGTGACGCACCGCGCTGGCGTGAACGTGTTAAAGATATGATAAGACATCTTCGCTCATCCTTGTAGTTAGGTGGATATCTTATAAAAACAGTTTACATATTCGATCGAATTGAGTTTGCAGGTAGCAATAAATTTTATGTAACATAATGTTGCAACTGCAAAGGTTTTAAATGATTATGAATTTGTGCAAATTGAAGAATTTTACTTTCATGGCTATGGGAGTGGATTAAATAAATCAATAATCGCAAATAAAAACTGCCAAAGATTATGAAGCGAATGCTAAGTGTATTTGTTTAAAAGGAAATTTTTGTAAAGTTTATAGTACGTGGGAAATGGAGATATTGACTGTTTTCCTCCTGCAGAAAGGTTATTGAATGATAAAGGTATTCAAGTTTAAAGAAACACAGAAAGTATTTCGAAGCATTTCGAAGCATTTAACATTGTTTCCCAACAGCTCAAAAGAAGACGCTGAAAGACTTAAATGTGTAGTGCAGCATTATTTACCCGCAAGAGTTAACTTTCGAGCGTAAAAACCATGTGCTACACGAGGTTCTTGTTCATTTAAAATCTCACTGCAAACTAAAAATCGCATTTCAAGAAAAACACTCTAACAATTGTAGTGATATTGGTTAAATTTATTTTATATTTTGCCTTAAGGGGACCGGGTAGGCGAAATTCAACCAAAAAAATCGATTTTTACTTTTTTATATCATTAAATGGTTTAAACGTTTATCTTTTCAACACATGTTTATATTTTAAAAATGTGTTGCATTTTTTTCATTCTTTCTAAGAGCACTTCACGGCAGTTGGCTCTTTTTTTTTAATTCAAATTTCTTGATTGGCGCCACTTTTCTGAAGTGGCAAAATCACCATTGTTTTCGCCTTAATTAATATATTATTAAATAAGACTAATTTTACTATTTCAAAAAAGTGGTACCAATCAAGAAATCAGAATTTAAGAAAACAGCCATTGTAAACGATATTTTTGGCCCATCAAAGGCAATTAATGAAAGCCATTTACAAATGGCATGGTTGATATACTAAATGCCTCCAGCAAACATTGGTCCTTCTAATTTAGAGCGTATCTGAGCAAAATCTGTGCAGCTTTCATCATATTTCGCTTTTATTACCAAATGGTTCTTTTGGCAAAGACGTGGCAGTACGGGCTTTTGTAAATGTGGAAACATAACAAAAATATTAGCAAAATTATCGAACAATTAATCAACATGGGTTTAATCATTTTTGTGTCAATCGTGAATATAAAATCTATTGTAAGAAAAAATATTTTTAAAATTTTGGAGAATTTCTATTGATGGGAGAGGTTTGACAACATCATGTGTGTTTGTGGTATTTGAGAATGAATGGAGTACTATATTAAGAATTTCAAAATTTACTTTTATTTAAGGGACAATACACAGAGGTATCGACAACTTCTTTCTCCGCTCATTTAATTGATATTAGCTATCGTTAACTTGTTAAATATAGAACTTGGCTGAAAGTGGTCCGCTTTATAATTTCCCCCTAAAAATGGCTCCGCTTGTAATAAAGCTGGAAACCACTACTATAAATTAAATCCCATATTCTAAAAAAAAAATAATTGAATACATTAATAACAATTCTACAGCAATTTCTGTTTACTTATTAGGGACTATGTCTTATTTTAACATGTGTTTAAAATACGTTTTGAGAGCCATCTTTTTATAACGAAAATGTATAAAAAATTGAAAAGTTTAATATCAATGCACAATATTGACATCAAATTTTAATTGTTTCGCACATTTTACATAAGAATAGAAAACTTTAAGTCATTTGACTGAGTGGGTAGTTTAGGACATATGCCGATTTAATAATTAGCATTCCTAATGTAAAATTCAATTTTTTAGGTGTAAAACAAGCTGTTCTGAAGGTAGTTTTTAAATCATAATTTAAAAAGTATTTGGTGGAATAAATTCTAATTTAGGATTGGATTATTCAAGTCTTCTAGTAATAGAATTCTGTCAAGAAATTCTTAGATTACATTTAACTTTTACTTTGAAAGTTATTTTCGAAGAACATATATTTTTAAAATTTATTTTCGAAAATGCCACACATATACTTTTTCGCAATAGATTTGTAGAATTTTCACCCATACAAACCAAAAGTTATTCCGTCAAGTGATATTTGAATTGAAGCCCAGTGGTCTAGTGGTCAGAGCACCTGACTGCCGCACCGCAGGTCAAGAGTTCGACTCCCGACTGGGCAAGGTTCACTCAACCTTTCATTCCTTTGGGGTCGATAAAATGAGTACCAAGCTTGCTTGCGAACTAAACACCGAGGGTCTCGCATTAGGCTAACCACCTGGCTGGGACGAATACTGCATAGCACCTCGGGGCTCAGAGTCAAGAAAACAGAGACGGGCGCTGTCGGCACAAATCTTTCACGGATTGTATAGCCGCAGAGTTTAGTTCAGTTTTAATATTTGAATAATGATTAATGAACTTTACATTTCTATAAATCCTAAACTTCTCTAAATAGGGACATCTGTTTTGTATATGGGTATAAAAGTTACTAAAAACCCAAACATGGTATAAAAATTATGTGTTCGTATTGAAAGTTCTATGTTTTATTCAATGTCTGCATAACGACGGCATCTTAAGCTTATTTTATAAACATGCGATATTATGGGAAGACATAATTCGCATTTGAATTTGTATTTTTCTATGTGTTTATTTGCCAATGAATTTGAAAGAGGAAGATGGGTTAACTTCTGTTTCTGTTTCGACCGATTATCTTAAATAAAATTGATAATAAAGAATAAATATAGTTTAATATAGAAATATTTTATCTTATATGCTTGTAATAAAGAATAAATATAATTTAATATAGAAATATTTTATCTTATATGCTTGAAACAAAACAATCTTCGAATTTTATATTTAACATCTTCATAATTTGTTATTTTTAATAATGTCAAGTTAGCTGTTTTGATATTTGGATTATTTATTTAAGCTTTAGGGCACAAAGTGTGTAGGAGTAAAAGGTCACATCAAAATGCATAAATATTGACATTTATAGATTTTAAAGCCAGACGTTTCTATCATTAGCAGTTATGTTTATCAAGTATTTTAAAAATATCTTTTCAAGCATAACATAACTAGCTGAAGTGTTAGAATTTCAGTATTATCTTCTGAGAAGGGGGGATTAAACTTTGTGATGCATGAAATAGATAATTTATATTCACGTCAGAATATCTTTCGGATTATGATAAAACACAACTTCGTCAAAAATTTATTTTGTTGTGGTACATCAAAAATTAAAAAAAAAAAAAAAAAAAAATTAGCAGTAAATGTTTAAGCAAATACTTGTGTGAATTATTAAAAATTTTAGATAGATAAAATGTGGGTGAAAGCTAAAAACTTGACAGTAAATTATTTTTTTAGTTGCTAATTGAAAATGATTTTTTCTTCTTAATTTGCTTAAACCATTAAATTTATATATATACCGGGTGTCCCAAAAAGGACTGACTGATTTTAAAATTCAATAACTTGCAAACGGTGACAGATATTTAAAAAATTCTTGCAGGAGGGTTATGCATAAGGTCAAAAGTTTTATTACAGTGATTTTCAATTTTAGTTCGAATTACAAACAATAGATGGCGCTGTAAGCAATAGTCGCTAAATTCATGCTCGATTTTTGGTACTTCGTGGCCCGGATAATACATTTCCATCTCCTTTTTCTGCGTGGAACAAGATAAAGGACCAAAAATCGAGCCTGTATTTAGCGACTATTGCTTACAGCGCCATCTATTGTTTGTAAATCGAACTAAAATTGAAAATCACTGTAATAAAACTTTTGACCTTATGCATAACCCTCCTGCAAGAATTTTTTTAATATCTGTCACCGTTTGCAAGTTATTGAATTTTAAAATCAGTCAGTCCTTTTTGGGACACCCGGTATATATATATATTTTTTTTTGCTTCAGAAAGAATCTCAGCTGCAAACGATTTTGGAAATAATATATTTATACAGGGTGCTTCCAAATTCATATAACAAATTCATAGGGGTGATATAAAGCGTTTTGAAGATGAAAAATAGCCATATACCACGGGATCACAAACCATGTATTTAATCAAACATACAGGGTGTTATTCCTCAACTCAATTTGGGTTCACGGTAATAACTTTAAGAAAACTGCAGCATATTATAATAAAAGTCTGAATAGACAGATCACCTTATTTCTCACCTGTAATTCTCACTATTGTTGTAAATGTGACAATATAAATAAGTGGTAGAATTTTCTATTACACAGTATGCACTTGACGCTTCACATTTTGGCCTGCGACTACCAGTTCATGCAGCATCACCGATTGCTTGATGAGCACCAAGTTTTTCCAGAACTTTTCGTAATGTTACACCATTTCACACAAAACAAGGTGCATAGCGTTGCATTTTCATTCCAATAATTTTATTTTTCTCTAAATTATTAACAAGTTCAGTTAATATGAAACACCCTGCCTTAGTAAGTAAATCAGTGGTCTACGACCACGCAATCAATCTCAATTTTTCATCTAAATGATGCTTACTATAACCTCTCTGAATTATTTGATCGAATTTGATAACACTCTGTATATAAAATAAGTGATAAACTAAGACGTCGAACTTGTTTAAAATGTTTCTGTTTCACGTAGTATTTTATAGATATCGCTTAAGTTCTTTAATTATATTATAGTTGAAACAGAAACAATAATTCTGAAATAGAGACAGCTGATCTGGGCTTTATGAAAATATAAATTGAAATCTGTAAAAGACATTTGTCTATTTGTGGCATTTTTCAGAAATTTTCTCCTTTGTTTAAAACAATATTTTCTCGGAATATGTATTTTTAGATGTTATTGTTGACAAAATATGCATATTTACAGGGTTTGTTTACGTGGATGACGAAAAACTGTATTTTAGGCACTTCGTTTCTTGTTTAATAAAAGAGAAATAATGCTGATTGGAAATATTAATAATATTTTATATAAAATGTTCTACGTGTACTAACCGGAATAAAATCAGAATTTTATTATTGTAAGATTTTGGTGTACATGGTTTACATCTAATTATGAATGGAAATCAAAAAGAATTCCCGAAACTGCAATGTAAGAAAATAAATATATAGGGTAATTCCGGGAATTATGCCGCACATTTTTTTTTTTTTTGAGTTTGTGTATAAAGTTCCTTGGTGGACATAAATAAAAAAAAAAAATCATGCTGTGATGTTTAATGTTAAATATACAACGCGTGTACTGCGACAAAAAAATTCAAAACAAATTATTAATATTTTTTAACAATTTTTTCTAAAACATTACACTGCGGGGCGTCACCCGTACATTCAGGCTGGGACGCCGCACTTGTGCGGTAGTTGTGCCGCGCTTGTAATAAGAACAGAATGAAGTTATAAATAAAAATATTAAAAAAAATATTCATATCTGGACTATAATTAACGATGTAATAACAAAATGAAATTAAATGTGTACAATGAAACGTATTATTAGATTCAAATTAATAATTGTTGCCTACTTTCACTTTTAAAATTATCGACTTTTTTTTTTCTTGTCCTTCTTACTTTTTATTTTCCCCTTTTTTCCCTTTGGTTTTAGTAAACTTGATAACATGCCTAACATGGTTAGTCTGTTCAAAAATAAAAGAAAAAGTTAATAACACTTAATCATCCCGTACAAAAGAAACTGCGGCATGAATACCGGAATAGCAGTGCGGCATGTATCCCATTTTGCATGGTGCAGACGTCGGCCATCACAGTTACCTGCCATCGCTAAGGGGAATGGCGTAATCATACACACAGTACTCTATACAAATGCTACACTTAGTTTTGACTTTGAAATCATGCATGCATTTAGTAATTATTGTATGAAAAGTATTTAAACATAACGTGTTTAAAACTTTGGAGAGTGAAATCATGCACTTACGTCAAATTAAGGATTGTACTTCTACAAGTAAACATCGAAATTGGATACACGCTATACACTGGTTAAAATAATCTCATTGCGCACCTATACTGTGCGTTTGACGACGATCGATCGATAATTATAAGAAATAGAAGCGGTGCGGCATCTATCCCGTATGCGGCGACTCTCCCGGAGTTACCTTATATTTTTTTTTCTGGTTGTAACAAAATTTTACAAATATCTAAGAAAATATTTTCATGAATATCAAGGATTTGAAAAAGCCTCTTAAATATATTTAGAAACATTATGAACCACTAGATTTCAGACGCTGAAAGTAGCATTTCTGGAAGAAAAAAAAAGTTACTTTTGCTGTTCGTTTGCGAAAATCGTAAGAAAACGAAACTTTGCCGAGTAGTTTTTAAATTGCATTAATTAGTTATGCGAACACACGAAATATCGTTTTTTATGCTATCAATTACCAAATATTTATTTTCATGTTCAATAAACATATTAAACCTAAAAACATGCTAAATATATAGTATTAGCAATAATATAAAAATTAACTTTATTTTATTACTGTTGCATGCATGGTTTCAACTAAGCAGCTAAATATTTTATCTGAATATATATTACACCATTTTATGTTTATAAAACGGATTACTGCATTTGAAAACCTATTAAATGCGTTTAGATTTTTTTTTGGTAGCAAAATAACCTTTTGTTTGAGAAATGCATCTTTAAATCTCCATATGTATAGTTTTATTAACCCTTTCGGCCCTGGTGGTCACATATGTGTTCCTTACTTTTAAGATGCTTTTAACTATAAATAACGCCTTGCAGATACTCAAAAACCTCATAATTACATATGTGCGTTCTATATTTTGACTTTTTAGTGTACAAGTAGCGCCATCTAGCTTTGAAATAGTAAACAAACAAAAAAGTTGACAAAAGTTTTAATTTTTTTTGGACTTTAAGAAAAAAGTCAGTGTCGAAAGGATTTAAATTTAAATTAATGACTTTTTTTCCGAATGAATAATTTGTGATAAACAATAAGATATATTAGTATGTGCTTATATCTGTTAGTTGTAATACGACATTTTCCAAACGTCTTCAAAAATTCTTCCTTCGACTATTGTCAAATGTAAAGAACGCGAAATAACTACATTCGTTAGCTTTCAGAAACTAACATATTCGTTAAATTTCAGTAAAACCTAACTTCTGTGATTTGGTTAGTTACTTTTAATTTTATTAGCGTAAAAGGGAATTTTTACCCCAAACTTAAAATAAATTTAGTGACAATAGAGTTAATTTTTAAAGATTATCTTTAGAGAACTCCTTTTAAAATAGTGTATAATTCTCAAATAGTTACGTTATATTTAGTAAAATTTTGGCAGATTCATAAGCACGTCTCTTTTTTACAGTTTTGTCTCCTAAAATTGTGAAGAATACATAAATAAATTACTAAATTATTCTACGTTTTCTTTAATAAAAAGTAAATTATAAATTTTAAAATTAAATATTCCATGTGAAGGATATTAATGCCCTCTTTTAAAAATAATTGTGTATTCTAATATATGTACAATTTAGCTAATGAAGCATTAATAAATACTGTATATGTAAACTTCAGTTAAAAAAAAGTGTCACCGAAACTTTCCTAATTTTTGATAAAATATTACTTTAATAATTCTGAACCGTAATAATAATTTCTCCATTTTAATTGATTAAAGATAGGAATGTTCCGTTACTTTTTACAAAATATTACAGCTATTTACATTAACATGTATTTACTAGCATTTTCTAAAATGATAAAAAATATAGCTAATATATTGACATTTTACGATATTTATGAATTATTGTGACAATTACTTCCTTTGTTCTGGAAATATGACTTATCATGAAGTGGGCAATTGCATGTAAAAGGATAAAAAAAAAAAAAAAAAAAAAAAAAAAATGTTTTATATTTTTCGAGCAAATGTGGTAACTTCCACCAAACGTTATACACTAATTTCAAACATCTGACAAACATATTAGCAAAATTTCCAATTAGTCGCAATATTTTAAGAAACCCATTACTAAATCTTAGCATCTATAATTTACCGTTTAAATTCAGGAAGATACTTCCGTCTTGGTCAAGTTTTTCCGTTGTCAAAATTCAAATCCTTTAGAAATTCTTTTTAACGCGAAGTTCAGAGGTCAGTTTTCGATAGGAAATGGACCGTTGACCGACCAATTGGAATTTTAGCAACTTGGCACAATTTCAGACCTCCTTTTACGCACGGGTTGCCGCCAATTCATGAAAGAAAATCGAAATTTATTTATTTTTTAACCTTCGCCATTTATAACAAAATTTCTTATTTGATTGCATTTAAACCGCATGAGAGCAGTTATGCAACAATGAACTTATTTGCTTTCGACAGAAAGTTATTTAATGTATGTTGTATAATTTAAAAAAAAAAACTGATTTTGTAATATTTGTTTTTAATTATTCTGTTCTTAATTTTTTAAACATTAAACTCTTTATAAATACATAAATACACAATACATTTGTTCTCCCTTTATGAAAATTTTTTTCGTGATCTTAGAGACGAACTAATAAACCGTTTTTTCACTAGAATTTGCCAATTTAATGGTGGTACTGAATAATTTACAAAATTTACAAACACTTGTCCAAACAAAACTCACATTAATTATAGCTCGTGAGGCAAAGGCATTGCAAAGTAGAGCTAGGGAGGGACAATCGAAATCTGACAGGGATCTGCATCAGATTACCCAGTGTTTTTCAAAATCCCATTTTTCATTAATTTTGTTTTCAGAAACTGGAAAAAAGATAAACGCATAAATCGCTTAAAACAAGCATCCGCGCATGCACAAAAGGTAGTCGGGCACTGTGCCTATATTAAAGGTCTGCTACGATCAGGACTTAATTTCTAATAAAATAAGTACCGGTGCTCTAATAACCACCAATACTACAACCGTAGCTCCACCCCGCCCTCACTCCAATCAGCATTATTTGTATTTCATATATTATTTACAAAATGTAAAACCTTTTTCTTGTTCATTAAAATAAAATATATAAATGTATCTATCAACATTGTATCGATTTGCATATACTTAGCTATGAACTATACTACTTTTTAGTTATCATCGTCCGGAATAGAAATCTTTAAAAAAGGATTATGATCCGGGAAAATTGTTAACACAAAAAATCGATAGTTCGCACTTAAGCATTTTTATGAAAAAAAATAAAATTTACAGAAATTAATATTTATATACTAAACAATGGGACAACGTTTTTCAATTTCTCATAAAAGATGTATATCTTAAACTATAATCGATTCCTTCCGCATAACAATCTTTTGTGGTGAGTCCCGGAAAATCAGATTAAAGTTTTAAAATTTGACATTATTATCGCAAGGATTGCTTTTACAGAAAAAGTAGAAACACTGCTCGATTGCTTTCCATCAGAAATGCAATACAATTATATCTACTTACAAATGACACTGACTTTGTAAATGCGCAGAGCGTGTGGGGCGTTCATAATACAGAATAAATAGAAAAATCTCTAACCTGATTTTCGTACTCGTACACGACACTACACTAAAAATCTCAAGCTACTGCTCATTAGCTAAAAACAGAAAATATTATTTTTTTCAGGTTAGATATCTAAATAAAAAAATAAAATTAACCTTCCAATAAAATTACCCTACTGCCACAAAAGAAAATCGAACTGAAAGGAAATTTATTGTTCAGGCTCTTGAGTGCGGCCGAATAAACACGTCGCCGCCATATACGGCAGACATAAACTTGCAAATATCACTAAAATGAAAAAAAAAAACACGATTTTTGTTTCCCCTTCATTTTGATCAAAAATCATTAAAATTACTTGAAATAGAATAGAATACGTAATTTTTAAGGAGGCATTTTTTCTTCAATACACGAATAAATTAAAGTTTGAATGTAAGACAGATTGAGCTCGAGGCATCCTAAGCCCAAAAAAATTACATAAAATTGAATCCGTTTCCTCTCCATGTTCTTCATGTTTGACACATTACGTCATATGTAAATAATTTGGTTAAAAATAATGTAAAAGCTTAGAGATGGGAAGGAAAGGGAAGGGTAATAAAGGCTTCGGTTTTTCTGAAGCACTATTGCACTGGGATTCTGAGCCCTGTATTTATGAGCTCCGGTGAATTACGACGAATATTTAAACTTTTATTAAAAACAGAGAAGTACCGGAATACAACAGCTCCTAAATGTGGTATTTCATTCTTTGACAAATACACTCAGAATTTGAATGCCATTTCACATACGTTTACGTTCAATAGTGCTTCTTGCGAAAAATACATTTTATGCGGTTTTGCTTCTTTATTTTAAATATGCGTAGTGAGAAATTTTCTGTAAATATAAGAAATTCAATTCCTTTACACATTATGAAGATAAGTTCAGCATACTCAAAATAAGATCTAAAACAACCAACAATAACTTTGAATATGCGTAATAAGAATTCTTCTTACGGCATAAATATTTAACTGGAAATTTTCAAAACGTTCCCCATTTAAAATTATGAAAATTGTGAAAGCATTTTAATATTTCTTGAATAATGTTCCCACTTTTGAATAATTTAAATACCGAGAAAATATTCAGAATTACTTCGCAACTTTCAAAAATCTTTATTAAAGAGATGGAAAGCTCTTTTAGTATTATTATAATTCTATTTTCAGTGTGCGTTGAAAACTTAAATACCACACTTTTTACTATATTTTAGAAAACTCTTATTGCCAATGCATTAAGTTAACATGGAATGAAACAATAAAACAGGTGATGAAGCTAAACAAATAAATAAATGTATTAAATACAGCACAAATTATGAGATATATAACATTTTCGAAAAAAAAAATCTCTTATGAGTCCTAATAATAAAATCTTGTATTTTTGCGCATGAAAACAATTAAATCGTTTTGGTTTTTTTTTTTTTTTTTTTTTTTTTTTTTATAAAATGTCATTGCCGAAACAAAAAAAAAAAAAAAAAAAAAAAAAAAAAAAAAAAAAAAAAAAAGGAGGTAAAAAAAAAAAAAAAAAGGAGGTAAAAAAAAAAAAAAAAAAAAAAATACTACTGCATTTTAAAAAGTGATAATAAACCCTTTATAATGTAAACATTTCAAAATTAAAATTTTACACTGTAAAAAAAACCACTGTAAATTTGCCAGAACAAACTCGATCACCAGTGAATGTGCTGTATCTTTCTTTGGTTTCCTGACTATATTAACATGGAAAATACAGTAGTTGCGTAAAATTAACAGCAATTTGCTGGCAATTTGGACGCATTTTTTTACAGCACAAAATGATGGCGTCCAAATTGACAGCACATTGTGCTGTTAATTTTACGCAACTACTGTATTTTCCATGTTAATATAGTCAGGAAATCAAAGAAAGATACAGCACATTCACTGTGATCGAGTTTGTGCGCGAGATGAGCAGTACATTGTACTGTAAAAATGTCGTTTTTTTTTTTTTTTTTTTTTTTTTTTTTTTTTTTTTTTTTTTTTACAGCGTACATAAAAACTACGTTTAATGAAATTGCGAAGACTTTACTTTTACTTTAAATCCCTCTTTCTCAAAAATTGAACTCACACGCATAACTTTTAAAGAAATATTATATTTCATTAATGCAAACAAGCTTTAATTTTTAGTATTATAACCTGCAAATTTTTTACTGTAATTTTTGAACATACAGTTGCAAAATATACGCAAGTAATTCGGGTATGTCAGATTCGATTTTGGATAACTGACCTTTCCTAAACGTAACTGACCATTTGTACGAAATGTCCGTCGTGCGTTATTTCAATTCGTCGTGTGTTATTTCATTCGTCGTGTGTAATTTGTCAATTAAAAATTTCTATGTTAAACACCAATGATTTTGCATATACTCACATATAGGGTGAAATCTCCGATAGTTCATACCTTCCAGTAGTTGATACAATATTTGAAATATTGCACCATTTCAGGCGGAAATGAGTTTCACAAGGGGCACTAGACATAATATTTTTGTTTGAATGTTGGAGAATCTGTTGCCACATTAATGCCAGCTGCCTGCTTTAAGAGAATCCATTATATGATTTTTTTTTTAATTAGAATATGTAAAAATTTGTTTTTTGATCCGTTGGAGACAATTACGAAAATTAAAATAATCCACTCCCATCTTGCTTATTTCAAATAACAGTTTTATATGAATTATTCTTAATTACAGCTCAAAAATGTTATTTTAAAGATTAATTTTGAATTTTCGACCGATTTCTTCGATTGATCAACTACTAGGAAAATGGCAATTAAAGAAATTGTTTATTTATAATTTTAATTTCAGCAGATTTCATTTTTGCATATTATTGGACATTCATTAACATTAGAACCGCCGGAAATTTTACTGAAGTGTAATAAAAATATTTTACACCGGAATTTATACTTGAAACTATTTAACTTATTTATTTCACTTATTTCTCCATAAGGCGTTTTAAACTTATTTTAGAAATTAATTTCTAGTGATAATCGAAATATTTTTATTTGGTACCAGTCAAAATGACCGCTTTGGTGTTTCTTATGTTAACCCTCTCGCTGCGGAACCCGAGATAGTCTCGGGCATGCATTTTTCCGTCTAATTAATACTATTTCGTTATTCCCACCAGTTATTTTTTAGCGAAAACTTTGTCTGATTTAATCAGGATATTTTCCCCGATTACGATAGTAAAAAATTTCTGCTTTAAAAAACCGATGATAAAAGATTAAAAATTCTGTAGAAGACGCTCATCGCGCAGAATTACTTACGCAGGGAGAGGGTTAAGGGTTGTAGCAAGTCATGTTAGATTACTTCTAAAACTTAAAAGGATGGAAATATAATTAAAACCCCGTAGCACCGACATTATTTGATAAACTACTGGCTAGGTTACCCTATTTTTGTTACTTTCGCAATTTCAATCTAGTTTCATTTACTTGTGGTTCTACCGATATTGGTGAAACTACAATATATTTTACATGACGTAATCCTTCGACACGGACAACCGTGCCTGTGGGTAACGCTGCCGTCATTTGGACGTTGGCAGCAACAGACGATTACATTTTACTTTTATTATTTTTTATTGCATTTTTTTTATTTGTAAACACCGCACATTTTCAATTTTTTACACCTCCGAATAGTAAAGAAAATGTACTTTCAAGTGCAGTTTGTTTGAAAACCATATCGCAATTTACTGAATTTTTATTGCTTATTAAGAATGATTTTTTAAAAAATCTATCTCCATAGAGCGCAGACGATTACGAAAGAAAATACATTTTTAGTTTAATTTGTATAAATAACGCATCATTTGTTTCCAGCTTACATTCCATAATGAAATTAAAACATTAATCAACTAATAAATAAAACAATAAAATAGAAACAAAACAGAAATCTAAGACATGTGACGAATTTATGACTTAAATCATTGAAAGAGGAAATCATTAAAGGTTGAAATCATTGAAGGTTGTAGCAATTCATGTTAGATTACTTCTAAACTTAAAAGGATGAAAATATAATAAAATCCCGTAGCACCGACATTATTTGATAAACTACTGGCAGTGTTACCCTAATTTTATTCCTTTCGCAATTTCAATCTAGTTTCAGTTACTTGTGGTTCTACTGATATTGGTAAAACTACAATATATTTACATAACATAGTCCTTCGACATGGAGAAACGTGTCTGTGGGTAACGCTGCAGACATTTTGACGTTGGAAGCAGTAGACCATTAAATTTGACTTCTAATATCTTTTATTTCATTTTTTTAAAATTTGTAAACACCGCACATTTTCAATTTTTTACGCCTCCGAATACTAAACAAAATGTACTTTCAAGTGCTCTTAGATTGGAAACCTTACCGCAATTTACTGAATTTTTATTGCTTTTAAAATAATTTTTAAGATTGATTTTTTTAATCTATTCCCATAGAGCGCAGACGATTACGAAAGAAAATACATATTTAATTTAATTTATATAAATAACTCATCATTTGTTTCCAGCGTATATTCCATAATGAAATTCAAACATTAATCAACCAATAAATAAAACAATAAAATAGAAACAAAACAGAAATTTAAGAAATGTATCACCAGAAATTGATAAACTACTAATTTATCACTTAAATCACGGAAATGAACCGAATCAAAAAGTATGATTGTAAATAGCAGTTTTTTTTGGCGATTTCTGTGGCTGTTAAATCCTGAAGCACGGCCAATATTAAAAAAATATTTTTAATAGGTTTCAAAACTTTACTTGGACGTATTATTGCTATATTTTATATCAATATAATTTTTAGTATCGTTAGTGGGCATTCTAAAAAAATAATACATTAAATCTCAAAAATCTATTACAATTATCAATAAAAAATAAAAGACAGTGTACCCGTGCGATGCCTTCTGGCCGCAATCAATGAGGTTATTTGCTGATGCATTGTTTCCTTAATTTTTTATTAACTTCAATTTTTCTTTACTTTTTTAAAAATCAAACTACGTGTTTTAACGAAATATAAGTATACTACGTCAAAAACCACTTGCAGAACTTTTCGAAAAATACATCATTCATCGGTGTGTCTGTAGTATGTGCCAAGTAAAGAGGATTTTAACATCAGAAATAATATATATGATGGTTTCACAATATATTATGTAATACGTGAAGACCAGGTTAGTTATTTGAAGAAACATTTGTTGTTGTATTTTGACAATATGTGCAAGAGAAATTTACCAAAAAATGTACACTGGCCTCCAAAAGTTAAGGTACACGGACTAAATGCGTTCGATTGCACGCGTTTTGTCGAATATCTATAAAACTTATTGGCGAATTGTTCTTGAACTTCTGGGATGACAGGAATATGTTTCGTTTCATATATCTCGGAGAAGATTTAGTCGGGGGTACAATTAGGGGGCTAATAATAAATTTAATAATAAAATAATATTTGCGATCACCTATGTAACAGGAAAGGCTGGAAATGGTTTGTCACTGAGGTAAATGACTTTTTGGGTCCTGTTCAACATTAGTATGCATTTGTGTAAGCATAGCACTCATATTCGTGAAGATGTTAACGTTTTTGTGAAAAACTCAAACTTTTTTTTTATAGCATACAGAGTTTTCAATCAAATTTAACACAACTTTCCAAAAACCTGACAAAGAACAGTAGAAACAATATACTGCAATTAAAACATAAATATATTGAATATTTGATGAGATATGGGCATTTTTATGAAATAATTTTTAACTGCGCATGCGCGGCAGATTTAAAAATTTTTATTTCAGAATTTGGTAGTCAGATATTTAGAGAAATTTATATAAAAAGTCTAGTCAAATATCGCCAAAATTAACAAAGATAGGGTCGATATAGTGAGTTGCTTCCTAAAAATAGCTTTATTATAAGGGATTTTACACAACTTTTCAATCAGCTCCCTATATCTTTCTAAGTTTTCACAACATTTATAGAAGTTGCCCCAAAATACTGAGTATCAAATTATGAAATAAAAATTTAGAAATCTTCCGCGCATGCGCAGTTAAAAATTATCTCATAGAAATGCCCATACCTTATCAAATTTTCAATATATTCATGTTTTAATTACAGTATACTGTTTCTACTGTTCTTTGTCAGGTTTTTGGAACGTTGTGTTAAATTTGGTTGAAAACTCTGTATGCTATAAAAAAAAGTTTGAGTTTTTCACAAAAACGTTAACATCTTCACGAATATGAATGCTATGCTTACACAAATGCATACAAACGTTGAACAGGACCCAAATAGTCATTTACCACAGTGACAAACCATTTCCAGCCTTTCCTGTTACATAGGTGATCGCAAATATTATTGTATTATTAAATTTATTATTAGCCCCCTAATTGTACCCCCGACTAAATCTTCACCGAGAAATATGAAATGAAACATGTTCTTTTCATCTCAGAAGTTCAAGAACAATTCGCCAATAAGTTTTGTAGATATTCGACAAAACGTGTGCAATCGAACGCATTTAGTCCGTGTACCTTAACTTTTGGAGGCCAGTGCACTTTTAAAATATAGTGATTCAAATGGAATATAAAACTAAAATTATGTTTATAAATACTTGGGCAGATATTTACCGAGACTCGAGCGGAAGCGTTTAATACTGATATTGTAGGTATACTAAAAAACTTCCAACAGAGCGCAAATTTTTTATGTGTTTGCCCTGCGTACGTTGTAGTTATCGATACTTCCATTTAATTGGGGCATGAAATGTTGTTTTGTTATTAAAAGTTCCACTCGTAAAAGAACTGTACGCATAATTCATTAAAGTTATAAAATTTCCAATTCCAAGACTTACTCCAAATACAGTCGGTCTCTTAACACCACACTTACGAAAGTGGTAGTATATTTGATTATCTGGAGGACGTTAGCAGATGCATTTTGACAGTGTAGAAATTTTCAGCTACAACAGAAATTACTATAAATAAAGGTAAAAGCTATGGTCAAGTGTATAAATGATAAAGTAGGGTAAATAGCTATTATCATAAAGAAAATTTTCTGAGTTGTTATCATACAAGAATTGGTTTCTAGTTTTTGTCATATATGTAAATATAATGTCATTTGGTTTTCAAACCATATTCGTAGACAGAGAAAATTCGGATATGCATCTGAGATTTTTCACCAATTTTTAATTTTTTAAAACTTAGTTTATATAATGATTGTTAAACAGTTCTGTACTATTTAAAATCCTGTACAATGTTCTGAAGTATTTTAACATAGTATAATCCAGGTATCGATTTTTTATTATGTTTAATGTTAAGCGCAATTAATTAGAAGTTTCAAAATGAAATATTTTTGTTCGAAATTTATGTGTGTATCCAAAAACATGCATCCTTTAAATGGGATATGGGATGGTTGCTAAACTAAGAGTGCTGTAATGTCAACCGTCATATTATCGGGAGTTTAATGCATCATATATTTCATCAATCCTGTTTTATAACAAAATAATGCACTCTGTAACATCAATATTTAACCCATCGTACGCGATAACCTTAAAAATCCGTTTTTACGGGTTGGGAGTGAAAATTATTACTTGTAGCGAATTTTTTTTTTTTTTTTTTTTTTTTTTTTTTTTTTTTTAAGGACTAAAAAAGACGCTATAATTTAATTATCCCTTATTCTGATTTGCGTCTTCTCTGTCGTCGCGCTTCGTCTGTTGCTTTTGTAAATTTCCTAATTTAAAATTTGATGTTTAATCACTGAAAGGTGCGTTTCTAACACTTTCAAACACACATAGATCAAATGTGTTTATGACTTCGGTTTGTGTGTTTGCCGTCTGTTAGTTCGCTAACTCGAGTACATATACTCGTATTGACATGTAATTGGTATATTTTTGGGGTTTGCCATGGCATGTTTGATATTGAAAATGAGGAGCGTAGCATCCATATTTTATTTACAGGGACACTCAAAAGAATTCCCTTACATTTTGATCTTTGGGGGGAAATCATTTATGCGTATTTTAACAGCGTTACACAATCTTAAACATAATTAAATTTATGCACATAATTGAAGTGAATTCAAAGATGATCAGTATAGGATATGTTACGTTTATCGCTTACGGTACGCGTATAAGGGAACTAAAAAGTATTTATTCCGTTATATTATATTCTATGAAGTAAAATCGTTTGCGGCGTGTGTTAGTGTTGTTAGTCTGTCACAAAGATACTGATATTGACATGAACATCTCAGGTGTCCTAAAACATTCTTTTTGTAGCATATGTGTCTTTAATAATCATTTACAGGGTCACACAAAAGAGATTGGTTATATAATATTTTACGCAGAAAGCTACTTGCAGCGTATTTTTATAATGTTAAAATATTTCAGACATGATTTAACTGATATACATTTATAAGGTTGACAATCAGATATTTGTTTTACACTATGATGTTGCATGTATAATTAAATTATAGGGACATATAAAAGATATCTAACACATTACCGTATTCGATAATTGTCTATTAGGGATGACTGCTGAAAGGGCTTAACTAAATTTGCTCACACTACGCGGTGTGTTTAAATTCTATAGAAAATATAAAGGGCTACAGAAAAAAAGTTTGTAGGCATCAGCCAGAATGACTGTAAATTGCTTAACAGTGTTTTTTTTTTTTTTTTTTTTTTTTTTTTTTTTTTTGAGTTATGTAATTTTAATCTCAGGTATATATAGTATGTTAAGAGAATCTTGCGGTATATAAATAAAATCATATACAAGGCTATGCAAAAAACTAGAAGCATGGCCTATGGACAGAAACCACTGGAAGTGGGATTTGAGTAGTTTTAAGCGTGTTTTTACCTGAATCAAATTTCAGCTAATAATTTCAGCTAATAATAGCTAATTCAGCTAATAATAATTTAATATATAGCTGTATATTAAAACATTTTGGTAATATAAAGAGCTATACAAAAGAATTGAAGTGCATTTCCGTCTACTGGCAGAAATTGTTAAAGGTGAATTTTCAAATGTATTATGTGTTTTCAAACTACGCTAACATTTAACTTAATATGAAGAATACATACTAATTTCTAGATCATATACAGATATGTTCAAAAGAATTGGACCAACTTTTAGATTTTGTACAGTCTTTGTTGAAATCTAGATTTCAAATGTGTTATGCGTTTCATAACATGATTACTTGGGTATCCTTTTTACCTTATTAAACGGTGGAGTTTTGTTTCAGTATTTTGAAAATGTTGGAAATTTTTGAACAATTTATGCTTCACAAATGATTTGTCTTTCTTCTTTTTGAATGGTTTGGGGTTTAGTCTGGTAGCTTTCTTGTCTTGTCTAGGAATTAAGTGAATATTTCTTTTTTAACCTTTAACTGTTTATATATATATATATATATATATATATATATATATATATATATTCTTTATTTTCCTTAAATGGAAATTTTTATTAATACAATATATGTAGTTTTTTAAATAAGGTCTTTAATATTTAAATTTTAAATGGTTGCATCTGATTCGTTGTGAGACGGTTTCGATTTACAGTGTCATTTGCATACGTAAATTTAGCTTTTATTTTTCAAAAAGCGCCCGCATACAATGTGTTAAAATGCAAAACAAAAAATAATAGTGTATTTTAACGATATAATTACTGACATTATTTAAATTTAAATAATATTTTAACTTATGAGAATAATCAATAGGAGTGCATTATATTTGAAGTGGGAATATTAAATTGTCTGTTTTCTTAACTTTCCAATAATGAAGTACACGTCTTTTAGCTGCAAGCTTCTTCCTTTATACAAATCTTTCAATTGTTTCCCCGTTTAATAGCTCTTGGCAAAATTTCAAATTCAAGTTTATTATTTAACGTCAAATATCCAAGAATTGCAAATATTCTTTGTGATAAGTGTAGTTAGAGGACAATTATCCCAGAAACTTAATCATTCTTGGATTTTTCAATGGTCTGAAAATAAAGGATTTTTTAATTTTTGACAAAATTGTTTAGTGGAAATCTGTTAAAAGATTTTTGATCTGTTACTTGAGTTTTTGCTATTTGAGAATAACAGCTCTTACTTTTTAGATATTTCTGCTACATATACTCAGATGCGCTGATTACAAAAGGTTTACAACAATTTCTTAAACATAAATAATTTCAAATGAAAGAAGTTACGGCTGAAATGTTTAAGACTAAATAATATATGTACAAACATTTATGGCTTATAAAATGTTTTCATGACAATACTACAAATCTAGAGGTTTGAATTTTTTTGTGTATTATACAATTATCTGACTGAATAGTTATTTAGCTGCACTTATTAAAAAAAAAAATTAGTGTTCATTAGTAAGAAATAATTTATAACGTTTTTATATAAAATACTAGGGGCCTCTGCCCCGTGCAAGCTACGCTCGCCAACCCCCCCCCCCCCCCTCGTTCAGACACCGCATAATCTAAAAGCACGCTAATTTGATCGGTATTATAAAGATTAGAGAATATTTTATTATAATGAAAAAACCTATAGCAATCTCCCTGTAAACGGGTTTCCATTCAGTTCCATAATTTTTTAATCGTTAGGAAATCTTATTCTTTGCGCTGTTTTTAGAACTGAAAACCATCTCTATAATAATAGCCTAAGTCATGTGAATATTATCAACCGTTCCGGGAGGATCCCTTCGATTTTTTAATTCCAGACGGCCATTTTGGTACTTTAATGTTAGCCAGCCACAGGCGATAAGTCACCAAATATTATTCTATCGCCATCATTTAACTTATATTATAATAGTTCAAATCATGTAACCGCCACAAGCAATTACAACCCTTTGCTTTTCATAAGAAAGCTTTCCATTTTGATTAAAGAATCAAAGCTATTTTTTCGAATACATACATTTCTTCTACATAAAAGTTGCAATGATCTCAAAAAATTCTTGGTACTTTTATGTTAGCCGGGTTAAAATCTCGCTAATATCTTTTTTTTAATTCGCCGGTTAGCATTTTTTTTTATTTTTCGAGTGGTAAATTAAAACAATACTACTTGGCTGTCCAATCGACCGAAAATCTATCGCCAGACAACAACATTAATTGGCAATAATGGCTTATCGTAAATGTCAAATTCAAATGACATTAAACACATTACTCGTGTTTATTACGTCATCAAGTGGTTTTTAATTCGACGTTTGTATTTTTATTAACCTTTTACTAATTTATTTGTTCTTTCATTATTTAAAATAGAAATTACGTCAATTTGTATAATTTGGTGAGTGGTTTGGCGATTTATATAATTTGGCGAAATTGATCTACAGGATAACTAAGTAGTACCATTAAAACTTTGCTTTGAATTTGAAATTAAATGCCAGAATTTGTTGCATTATTTAATCGGGTTTGGCGTTTTAAAAATTATTTTAATTATTTAAAAAATGAAATAACAATAAATAAAAATAATAATTAATAACTATAGAATAAAACAATTTATAACATTTTTTTTAATAAAAAGAAAATAAATGTAAATAAACAGTTTTTAATAAATCAGCAACAATAGCCGGGTTACCATGTCAGGCAAAATAACGCCATTTTGGCGCCATTTAGATATCCCGGTGCGTACTATATGACATCTGCAACTAATATTTTTCTTTTCGTGTCGTTTAAAAAAAAGAAAGAAGTGAAAGTCATTAATTTTAAACTTTTCAGTTTTAAAGGAATTTTTTGTATTAAATAAAATGATAATGTAATACAAAAAAAAAAGTATTGTTCTTAGCATACATTTAAGGGAGGCCAAACTAGTGGCCAAATTAAATTACAATAATAACTTTAACTAAAATATGAAAAAAAATATCTGTTATAATTAAAATTTTAAGTTGCCATCTTTAGAAAAAAGTATTTAAAATTAGAAAAAAAAATTACTATTTCGAAAACTATTTCGAATTTAAAAATTCTAATACCACTTTTGAGATCTGTGGATCAATACCGATTTTTGGTATTAATTTCATCGCAAAGTATTCCATATTTTAGGAGAAATCGCCGCGAAACGTAATCAGTTGTTTAATCAGTAGTTTCATAGAATCGTTTCATAAATGCGTTACAGTTCAGTCGTTTCATATATCCGTTTCATAAATTCTTTTCATTAGGATTTTATATATAGAGCTTAGATATATAATAAATTTAAAAGGCGTTAATATTTGGCCCTCCCCGTTAACTTGTCTGTACCTGAGACATTACTGAAATACGCATATTATTTAATATATTAAACTATAAACCTAGAGGATATATACGGTGTTCATAGCATACCATTGCAGAGTAACACTTTATTTACATCTAACACCACAATTTTACGAAAAGTAATACTCGAATTTTTTTATCGCAAAATTTGTATCAATGGTCTGCGTTGAAATGGGGAGATTATTATTATTTGAAATTATTGGTGGCAAAATAAAATCCGTAAGTACCATGTATATCAAACACTGTCCATTTGCTCTTAAGTTAATTGAACTAATCTTCCTACTTATGTTATTTAAACAATCATGAAATCTGTTGACAGATGTCGGGACCGCAATTGATGCAGTCTCGAGAGCCACATCATAGTGTTGTCAAAACAAAATAAACGGTATATTGGGCATTCTCACAATTTTTTGACTTTCGGGAATAAAAATCTCGTGATAGCCACAATGTTCATTGATTTTTAGAAACAGTTATTTACATTGGATTAAATTAAAAAAAATAATAATAATAATTTACCTCGAAAAGTGCAGGAATACACCTTGGTGAGCCACGATCTTGAAATTTATATTTAATTGCTGATTTAAATTCTACAGTAAATTTCCTGTCAAAGAATTTTAGACATTCTTTCTCTAAAAATGTAGTACTTTTAATACAGAAATTTTGTATAACATTGTCTTAAAGGGGTATTAAAGAAGGTACGGTAAGGTAAAAAAATGGGACGGTATAGGAAAAAAGGGACAAAATGGGAAAAAAAGGAACGGTAAAGAAAATTACCCCCTATTTTTAGGAAAATCATGTTAAGACTAAGTGATAGCCACAATGTTCATTGATTTTTAGAAACAGTTGGTATTGGATTATTTTTTTTTTTAAATTTATCTCGAAAACTGCAGGAATAAACCCTGTGAACGGTAAGACTACCAATAAAGTCGCGATCTTGAAATTGATATTTAAATTCTGCAGTAAATTTCCTGTCAAAGAATTTTAGCCATTCTTTCTCTATAATTCTTCTGCATAAGAAAAAACTTGAAAAAAAAATTCTGTGGCTGCATCTGAAGGAATTTTCTGTATAGCAAGACGGATGGTAAGAGTCTAAAACCCAGGGACAGAGTTCAAAAACCATATATCAACCGTAAAAATGTGTGCAGGTTAATTTTTTGCTGCATATTTATATAAAACAATTGTCCCAGTTTCGGAAAAAAATACATCGAATTACTTTTATTGAAGCAATTTTTTACAGGCAACTGCAATCTTAAAAATCTGCATCAAATACTTGGGGCGGTATAGGGGTTTTCCTGGTATTTGGAACCCCAACATCGCCCAAAACTTATTTATCTCGTTAGTATTGTTATGCAATCCTGCAAAGGGATGTTCCCTAGTATATTAAATTTAAAAAAAAAACCAAGAATATGTACTAAAATAAAAATTATTATTATTCGGGACATAAAAATCAAAAGATTGTGAGAATGCCCCATATAAATCAGGAATGACTACCATCATAGTCATGTTAACTGGTAAAAGGCTAATAAGAAAAGAAAAACCTTCTGCAGAAGAAAAGAGTTAAAATTTAGATTCCACTGTTTAGTGATTATTTCAGGTTGCAACGTATGTTTTTTAGTGTAGATATTCTTCAAAAGTTAAAAAAAAAAGACAAAAACGATTTATATTCTATTAATATAGTGCAAGCATTTTACATTAATTAAAATGCAATTATTCAGCTTTTCAGAATATTTATTTATATTTAGGTATGTGTATAAAATTCAGGTATTAAGATACGCTGATAAAAACACATATTTCATTTGTTTAATATTTAAATAGCTTTCACATTTAAGTTACTTATTTAATCTAAAATTTTCAGATTCTGTCTTTACCAAAAGTATTCTTAAACCACAATTATTTTAGAAACAGAACCTTTGTTGAATTTCTTGTGCGTCTAATAGGAATACAATTCTCAGAAACTTGATAACAAAATTATTTTGTAGAATGATGTCGAATAATTTTATAAAAGTTTATCGGATTTTGATATTTCTGACTAATAACTTGAAGCATTGGTTTATTATGGAACAGATTTTCAGAAACACTGATTTTAACACGTTTACACGCATTACATGCACAAAGTTGAATTAAAATAAAAGAAGTTATTTCCGAAGCGGTTGACATTGATAAAAATCCTTTCGGCATGTGCCGGGAGGAAAAAGTAGATTTGATATTCCATTTTTTTCTCTTTTTCTTTTTCTTTTAATATATAGAATATTTTCCTGAAACACACGAAGCTAAAATTAGTGGAAATGGAATAGATGATTCAGTAAAAATTCCTTATTTCTTTGTTTTAAAATGTTGCAAATTTCACTCAAATTTTAGGAAAATAAATGCGAATATTCGTCAATACTGAATTTGAATGAGAATTGCGCCAAATTAGCACGATGGCATCATTTACGGTTGCTTAGTTTTGATCACCAAATTCGGCGATATTTCTCCAAGTGTCGCCAAGCTTGGCGAGAATTTGAATCTAAAGTTCACTAACACTCATAAATAAATACCAGATTTTCTTTGTCTTGTTTCAAAATGTCAACCACTCTAGAATTTCAAACTGCTATATCTCAGCCATTTAGTTAGAGACGAAACAAAAAATACTCCGTTCAAGGACTAACATTTAAACATAAAATGAATTTGAATTTCTAAATTTTTGAAGTATCTTTTTTAGATTTAAATATTAAATGGCCACCATTTTGAAAAAAGATGGCTGATGAAGTTGGCCAAAGAACTCGATTGAGACATTCGTATGTACTATACACACAATAAATCTCATCCAAATTGGCTTATAAATACGAGAGTTATCGCATGACAAAAATCAGATACATATATACATATATGTGTATATATATATATATATATATATATATAACCATTAATTAAACATAACCTACCACCATCAAAAACCGTAATATATATATATATATATATATATATATATATATTATATATATATATATATGCAGGGTGTTTCTAAACTCATGGTACAAACTTTAAGGGTAGGTAGAGCACACAGTAACAATCATTTATTCTATAGGAATGTATGGGACCAAGTGACGCATTAAGGTAAAACCACCAGGGAGGCAATTAGGCCCCTTTTTTAATTTTCAAAATTTCTCATTGATACCAGAAAATTTTCATGCTATCCTTTTCTTTACATTTCATAATTTCTAATTTCTTAATAATAAAATTCTTCTTTGAAAATTTTTGGTAAGAAATCGAAATTTTTTCAATTGAAAATAGAAATAGAAATAGAAATTTTTTGAAATAGAAATGGAGTTTTTGGTTGATTCCACTGGCGGTAGAGGGCAGTAAGTGACTGGTCGCCGTTCAATACCATGCATGCAAGTAGAAGAAATCGCCACTTTTTAATTGTGCTATCGTTCGTCATGGAAGACTTTACATATGCCGGAAAAGCCGAAATGCATTTCATGTATGGTCGTGCAAATGACAACGCCAGAGCTGCCCTACGAATGTATCAGGAGCAGTTTCCTAGCAGAAGAATGCCTGATCATAGAATGTTTCAGCGCTTACACCGTCAGCTTTCTGAAACAGGTTCTTTCCACGTCACCAGACAGGAATCTGGGGGGGAAAGGAGCTGTAATCAGTGTAAGCCTGGAAGAAATTATTTTGAATTTTGTGAGTGAAAAGCCCGAATCAAGTACAAGAGCTGTTGCACAGAATTTAGGTGTGAGTCATCCGACCGTTTGGAGAGTGTTAAATGAAAATCGATTTCACTCTTTCCGTTTTCAACGTGTACACAAAATTTGAATCCGGAAGACTATCTTCTGCGGTTGAACTTTTGCCAGTGGGATTTACAGCAACATGTATTGCAACCAGACTTTACTGCTCATATTCTATTTACAGATGAGACAGTATTTACACGCGAGAGTGTATTTAATGCGCGCAATTTCCATCTTTGGGCAACCAATAATCCACATGCAACGCGGCCACATGCTTATCAACAACGATTTTCTGTGAATTTGTGGGCGGGTATTGTTATTAATTATTTGATTGGCACATACCTACTACCAAAGATGCTGGATGGTAGTCACTATTACCTTATTTTTTTGCAACAGGTTTTACCAGAACTGCTTCCGATCGCCATTCGTAACCGGATGTGGTTTCAACATGATGGAGTGCCCGCGCTTTTCACCACTGATGTGCGCAGTTACCTAAATGTCACATTTGGGACGCGATGGATTAGACGTAGTGGACCAGTTCCTTGGCCACCGCGATCTCCCAATTTATCGAGCCTTGGTTTCTTTTTATGGGGTCATCTGAAGAGTCTTGTTTATGAGACTCCAGTTGACTCAGACGAAGATCTAGTATCTCGCATATCCGAAGCTGCTGCAAGTGTGCGGGAAATGCCTGACATCTTTAGAAGTGTACGCCAATCGTTCCACCGACTCTGCGAAGCATATATCACAGTTGGTGGGCGCAATTTTGAACACTTATTGTAATATTATTGTATGCATTATTATTTACTTGTAAACTACACTATAAATGAACATTTTATCGCGATCTCCCAATTTATCGAGCCTTGGTTTCTTTTTATGGGGTCATCTGAAGAGTCTTGTTTATGAGACTCCAGTTGACTCAGACGAAGATCTAGTATCTCGCATATCCGAAGCTGCTGCAAGTGTGCGGGAAATGCCTGACATCTTTAGAAGTGTACGCCAATCGTTCCACCGACTCTGCGAAGCATATATCACAGTTGGTGGGCGCAATTTTGAACACTTATTGTAATATTATTGTATGCATTATTATTTACTTGTAAACTACACTATAAATGAACATTTTATCGCGATCTCCCAATTTATCGAGCCTTGGTTTCTTTTTATGGGGTCATCTGAAGAGTCTTGTTTATGAGACTCCAGTTGACTCAGACGAAGATCTAGTATCTCGCATATCCGAAGCTGCTGCAAGTGTGCGGGAAATGCCTGACATCTTTAGAAGTGTACGCCAATCGTTCCACCGACTCTGCGAAGCATATATCACAGTTGGTGGGCGCAATTTTGAACACTTATTGTAATATTATTGTATGCATTATTATTTACTTGTAAACTACACTATAAATGAACATTTTATCGCGATCTCCCAATTTATCGAGCCTTGGTTTCTTTTTATGGGGTCATCTGAAGAGTCTTGTTTATGAGACTCCAGTTGACTCAGACGAAGATCTAGTATCTCGCATATCCGAAGCTGCTGCAAGTGTGCGGGAAATGCCTGACATCTTTAGAAGTGTACGCCAATCGTTCCACCGACTCTGCGAAGCATATATCACAGTTGGTGGGCGCAATTTTGAACACTTATTGTAATATTATTGTATGCATTATTATTTACTTGTAAACTACACTATAAATGAACATTTTATCGCGATCTCCCAATTTATCGAGCCTTGGTTTCTTTTTATGGGGTCATCTGAAGAGTCTTGTTTATGAGACTCCAGTTGACTCAGACGAAGATCTAGTATCTCGCATATCCGAAGCTGCTGCAAGTGTGCGGGAAATGCCTGACATCTTTAGAAGTGTACGCCAATCGTTCCACCGACTCTGCGAAGCATATATCACAGTTGGTGGGCGCAATTTTGAACACTTATTGTAATATTATTGTATGCATTATTATTTACTTGTAAACTACACTATAAATGAACATTTTATCGCGATCTCCCAATTTATCGAGCCTTGGTTTCTTTTTATGGGGTCATCTGAAGAGTCTTGTTTATGAGACTCCAGTTGACTCAGACGAAGATCTAGTATCTCGCATATCCGAAGCTGCTGCAAGTGTGCGGGAAATGCCTGACATCTTTAGAAGTGTACGCCAATCGTTCCACCGACTCTGCGAAGCATATATCACAGTTGGTGGGCGCAATTTTGAACACTTATTGTAATATTATTGTATGCATTATTATTTACTTGTAAACTACACTATAAATGATCATTTTATCGCGATCTCCCAATTTATCGAGCCTTGGTTTCTTTTTATGGGGTCATCTGAAGAGTCTTGTTTATGAGACTCCAGTTGACTCAGACGAAGATCTAGTATCTCGCATATCCGAAGCTGCTGCAAGTGTGCGAGAAATGCCTGACATCTTTAGAAGTGTACGCCAATCGTTCCACCGACTCTGCGAAGCATATATCACAGTTGGTGGGCGCAATTTTGAACACTTATTGTAATATTATTGTATGCATTATTATTTACTTGTAAACTACACTATAAATGAACATTTTATCGCGATCTCCCAATTTATCGAGCCTTGGTTTCTTTTTATGGGGTCATCTGAAGAGTCTTGTTTATGAGACTCCAGTTGACTCAGACGAAGATCTAGTATCTCGCATATCCGAAGCTGCTGCAAGTGTGCGGGAAATGCCTGACATCTTTAGAAGTGTACGCCAATCGTTCCACCGACTCTGCGAAGCATATATCACAGTTGGTGGGCGCAATTTTGAACACTTATTGTAATATTATTGTATGCATTATTATTTACTTGTAAACTACACTATAAATGAACATTTTATCGCGATCTCCCAATTTATCGAGCCTTGGTTTCTTTTTATGGGGTCATCTGAAGAGTCTTGTTTATGAGACTCCAGTTGACTCAGACGAAGATCTAGTATCTCGCATATCCGAAGCTGCTGCAAGTGTGCGGGAAATGCCTGACATCTTTAGAAGTGTACGCCAATCGTTCCACCGACTCTGCGAAGCATATATCACAGTTGGTGGGCGCAATTTTGAACACTTATTGTAATATTATTGTATGCATTATTATTTACTTGTAAACTACACTATAAATGAACATTTTATCGCGATCTCCCAATTTATCGAGCCTTGGTTTCTTTTTATGGGGTCATCTGAAGAGTCTTGTTTATGAGACTCCAGTTGACTCAGACGAAGATCTAGTATCTCGCATATCCGAAGCTGCTGCAAGTGTGCGGGAAATGCCTGACATCTTTAGAAGTGTACGCCAATCGTTCCACCGACTCTGCGAAGCATATATCACAGTTGGTGGGCGCAATTTTGAACACTTATTGTAATATTATTGTATGCATTATTATTTACTTGTAAACTACACTATAAATGAACATTTTATCGCGATCTCCCAATTTATCGAGCCTTGGTTTCTTTTTATGGGGTCATCTGAAGAGTCTTGTTTATGAGACTCCAGTTGACTCAGACGAAGATCTAGTATCTCGCATATCCGAAGCTGCTACAAGTGTGCGGGAAATGCCTGACATCTTTAGAAGTGTACGCCAATCGTTCCACCGACTCTGCGAAGCATATATCACAGTTGGTGGGCGCAATTTTGAACACTTATTGTAATATTATTGTATGCATTATTATTTACTTGTAAACTACACTATAAATGAACATTTTATCGCGATCTCCCAATTTATCGAGCCTTGGTTTCTTTTTATGGGGTCATCTGAAGAGTCTTGTTTATGAGACTCCAGTTGACTCAGACGAAGATCTAGTATCTCGCATATCCGAAGATGCTGCACCTGTGCGGGAAATGCCTGACATCTTTAGAAGTGTACGCCAATCGTTCCACCGACTCTGCGAAGCATATATCACAGTTGGTGGGCGCAATTTTGAACACTTATTGAAATATTATTGTATGCATTATTATTTACTTGTAAACTACACTATAAATGAACATTTTATCGCGATCTCCCAATTTATCGAGCCTTGGTTTCTTTTTATGGGGTCATCTGAAGAGTCTTGTTTATGAGACTCCAGTTGACTCAGACGAAGATCTAGTATCTCGCATATCCGAAGATGCTGCACCTGTGCGGGAAATGCCTGACATCTTTAGAAGTGTACGCCAATCGTTCCACCGACTCTGCGAAGCATATATCACAGTTGGTGGGCGCAATTTTGAACACTTATTGAAATATTATTGTATGCATTATTATTTACTTGTAAACTACACTATAAATGAACATTTTATCGCGATCTCCCAATTTATCGAGCCTTGGTTTCTTTTTATGGGGTCATCTGAAGAGTCTTGTTTATGAGACTCCAGTTGACTCAGACGAAGATCTAGTATCTCGCATATCCGAAGATGCTGCACCTGTGCGGGAAATGCCTGACATCTTTAGAAGTGTACGCCAATCGTTCCACCGACTCTGCGAAGCATATATCACAGTTGGTGGGCGAAATTTTGAACACTTATTGTAATATTATTGTATGCATTATTATTTACTTGTAAACTACACTATAAATGAACATTTTATCGCGATCTCCCAATTTATCGAGCCTTGGTTTCTTTTTATGGGGTCATCTGAAGAGTCTTGTTTATGAGACTCCAGTTGACTCAGACGAAGATCTAGTATCTCGCATATCCGAAGATGCTGCACCTGTGCGGGAAATGCCTGACATCTTTAGAAGTGTACGCCAATCGTTCCACCGACTCTGCGAAGCATATATCACAGTTGGTGGGCGAAATTTTGAACACTTATTGTAATATTATTGTATGCATTATTATTTACTTGTAAACTACACTATAAATGAACATTTTATCGCGATCTCCCAATTTATCGAGCCTTGGTTTCTTTTTATGGGGTCATCCGAAGAGTCTTGTTTATGAGACTCCAGTTGACTCAGACGAAAATCTAGTATCTCGCATATCCGAAGCTGCTGCAAGTGTGCGGGAAATGCCTGACATCTTTAGAAGTGTACGCCAATCGTTCCACCGACTCTGCGAAGCATATATCACAGTTGGTGGGCGCAATTTTGAACACTTATTGTAATATTATTGTATGCATTATTATTTACTTGTAAACTACACTATAAATGAACATTTTATCGCGATCTCCCAATTTATCGAGCCTTGGTTTCTTTTTATGGGGTCATCTGAAGAGTCTTGTTTATGAGACTCCAGTTGACTCAGACGAAAATCTAGTATCTCGCATATCCGAAGCTGCTGCAAGTGTGCGGGAAATGCCTGACATCTTTAGAAGTGTACGCCAATCGTTCCACCGACTCTGCGAAGCATATATCACAGTTGGTGGGCGCAATTTTGAACACTTATTGTAATATTATTGTATGCATTATTATTTACTTGTAAACTACACTATAAATGAACATTTTATCGCGATCTCCCAATTTATCGAGCCTTGGTTTCTTTTTATGGGGTCATCTGAAGAGTCTTGTTTATGAGACTCCAGTTGACTCAGACGAAGATCTAGTATCTCGCATATCCGAAGCTGCTGCAAGTGTGCGGGAAATGCCTGACATCTTTAGAAGTGTACGCCAATCGTTCCACCGACTCTGCGAAGCATATATCACAGTTGGTGGGCGCAATTTTGAACACTTATTGTAATATTATTGTATGCATTATTATTTACTTGTAAACTACACTATAAATGAACATTTTATCGCGATCTCCCAATTTATCGAGCCTTGGTTTCTTTTTATGGGGTCATCTGAAGAGTCTTGTTTATGAGACTCCAGTTGACTCAGACGAAGATCTAGTATCTCGCATATCCGAAGCTGCTGCAAGTGTGCGGGAAATGCCTGACATCTTTAGAAGTGTACGCCAATCGTTCCACCGACTCTGCGAAGCATATATCACAGTTGGTGGGCGCAATTTTGAACACTTATTGTAATATTATTGTCTGCATTATTATTTACTTGTAAACTACACTATAAATGAACATTTTATATTTTTTATTCATGTATTTCGTTTGATAAGTTAGCCAGTTTTGTGCTTTTTTCTAATTCAAAAATTTCGATTTCATACCAAAAATTTCAAAGAAAAATTTTATTGCTAAGTAATTATGAAATTTAAAGAAAAGGATAGCATGTAAATTTTCTGGTACGAATGAGAAATTTTGAAAATTAAAAAAGGGGCCTAATTGCCTCCCTGGTGTTTTTACCTTAATGCGCCACTTGGTCCCATACATTCCTATACAATAAATGACTGTTTCTGTGTGCTCTACCTACCCTTAAAGTTTGTACCATGAGTTTAGAAACACCCTGTATATATATATATATATATATATATATATATATAGTCCAGGCAATAGGGAATTTTACCTAGCAAAATTAATGGTAGTTCTGGAAATCGGCTTACTTATGTTTTTTGGTTCGCTGAATCAGAATTATTAACTTCCCATCTAAATTTCCCAAAGCACCCCCCCCCCAAATTTTGGTAAAAAGCCCCCCAAAAAAGGTTTTTATTAAAAAAAAATTTTTATTATTGTTTTAGGGGAAAAGTATCTAGAAATTCAGAAAGTAGACAAAATTTGCAACAAAGTTGATGTATGACATTATGACTTAGGATGAAAGGAAAGGGGAGATCTGCCTCGGAACATACGCGCGGTGCTGTGTGGGCTAAGTTGTGCAATTCCACGTAATCACTCACACGTTTACATTCGCCCTCTCACCTCCCCTCCGAACTTTCCTTATAAGGTTTAGTTTAAGTTTTTTGGGTCGCTGAATGCGAATTTTTAACTTAACCCAAAAATTTTTCCCTTCCGAACCCCACTCCCCAAATCGTTGTTATTAACTTAAATTTCTTATTGTTTTAGGGGAAAAGCATTACGAAATGCAGAAACTAGACAAAGTGTGTAACAAATAGGATACATCACATTATGACGTAGGATGAACGGGGAGAGAGGGAGCTGCCTCGGAACATTCCCCGCGCGGTTTTCTCTTAATCAGTTTTTTGGGGGGTTGCCGGATGAAATTTTGGTGGGAAGTTACAAATTCGGATTCAACGACCCAAAAAACATAAAGTGACTCGAAATCCAGAACTACTATTAGTTTTTCGAGGTAAAATCCCCTATTGTCTGGGCTTCATAACTTAGTGCACGTAGCGCCGCAGTGCATGTTCAGAGGCAGCCCTGCCCCTCCCCGTTCATCCTATGTCATAATGTCATATATCCTCTTTGTTGCAAATTTTATCTAGTTTCTGAATTTTGTAATGCTTTTCCCCTAAAACAATAAGAAATTTAAGTTAAAAATAACTATTGGGGGGGGGGGAGGATTTTCGGGGCGTAAAATTTTGGGGGGAAGTTGAAAATTCGGATTCAGCGACCGAAAAAACTTAAAGTAAACCTTATAAAGAAAGTCTGGAGTGGAGATGGGAGGGCGAATGTAAAGGTGTGAGTGATTAAGTGGAATTGCGCAACTTAGTTCACGCAGCACCGCGCGCATATTCCAAGGCAGATCCACCCTTCCCCTTCATCGTAAGTCATAATGTCGTATATCTAATTTGTTGCAAATTTTGTCTACTTTCAGAATTTCTAGATACTTTTCCCCTAAATCAATAAGAAAATTGATTTTTTTAATAAAAACCTTCTTTGGGGGCATTTTACCAAAATTTTGGGGGGGGGGGGGGGTTGCCGGTGGAAAGTCTGGTGGGAAGTTAAAAATTCGGATTCAGCCACCCAAAAAACATATAGTTGGCCTTTTTTCCAGAACTACCATGAATTTTGATAGGTGGCGCCCCTATACGGTCTCTATTGCCTGGATTAATATATATGTCACATTTAGACAGAGAATGGTTTGGGGGCCTTGGGATCATAATCTGTGAAAATATACCAAAAATACATGCTTTCCTCCGAACGGCTGCAAAAGGTAGCTTTTTACTTTTTGAAAAGGAAAGCTACCTAAAAGAACAAAAAAAGGTGAGACCAATGAATGCCTTAAAAAAGTAGAAATAAAATAATTACTTAATTTCAAACGCTGCATTTCCCTGAATAAATAAATGTTTCCAACACATGGTACATAGAAAATAATGTGTATGTGTTTGTTTTCAATAAAAATTAAAATATAAAGAATATAAATGTTACGGGGTGTTTCAAACTCATGACAAACAATTTAAGTGAAGACTGCACATATTTAAACGAGAACACACGACCTTCCAATGCCTAGTCATATCTCACGGGGTGAAGAACTATAGAGTGCATAATGATTTTGATAATGTGGTGTTTAGATAATAAATTCGTCATGTAATTCATGAATTTTGATGTATGCTTTATTTTTACCAAATTAAATGAAAAATAAAACATAACAGCCTTATGTTGTTTTAAATAGAGAATCGTTCCTATTGTTGTATATCATTCTTTGAAGAGCCTTACACACAATTCAGAATTCATATTTTCAATAATTAATAGGACATTTTTAGAAGTTTGTCATACTTTTAGCTTAATATCCTTATTAGGACGTTAAATCAAGTTACACCAGTACTTTTTGACATCTCACATTTTAGCGCAGTTGTTTTTAATAGTAGACATTAACACTAGAACTACCTATGTTAAATATATACCTAGTTTTACCGCACCCGTCAAATTGACGGATTTTTGATAATGGCTTTCATTGTAACTTTTGACTTAGTTAATATAAATAAAAGAATATAATTTAATAAAAACAACATTTAATATAATAATTCACTAATTATTAATAAAAAAACAAGCAAAAACAGTTTCTATTTTCATTTATAGTGTACCGCATTTCACACGTATGAAATAAATGTGTGGCACATATTTTACAAGTACATGCTATCTTAGATGAACACTTGCCACTTAGTTAATATAAATAAAAGTACATAATTTAACAAAAACAACATTTAATATAATAATTCATTATTAATAAAAAAAAAACCAGTTTCTATTTTCATTTATAGTATAGCACAATTGATATGTATGAAATAACTATGAGGCACATATTTTACAAGTACATGTTATCTTAGATGAACACTTGCCACTTAGTAAATGTAAATAAAATAATATAATTTAACAAAAACATCATTTATTTTAATAATTCATTAATTATTAATAAAAAACAAACAAAAAAAGTTTCTATATGCATTTATAGTATAGCACATTTGATATGTATGAAATAACTATGAGGCACATATTTTACAAGTACATGTTATTTTGGATGAACACTTGCCACAAACATATTTCTTGCATACATTGCAGGTATAAATCGCTCTGTTTTGTTGCACAATCGAATTTTGCAAGATTTGCGTTCATACGGACTTTTTTGAGTTTTCTGGAGTACAATCATTGCTTTCCGTTCTTTTTTTTTTTTTTTTTTTTTTTTAGAGGAGGCTTCTTTTCTGCAGTACCTATATTCACTGGAGAGTTCTTCGGATCAAGTTTCAAGTTTCTTTATAGAAAAGTCACGCATTGATTGCTGCCAAGTCCAAAATATTATAAAATACCCGCAAAGGCCATCTACGTGACCCTGCTTTTACGCTATATTGGCGGGCCATCTGTATCAACTACATCTACTCCAAACTTAGTCTCATTGTAAAACGACGCAATTTTTACGGATTTAGATTTTGAGCTAAGACGTAGTACTTTTTTTACGAGTCTTACTTTTGTAAATTCTTAGAACAATATCAATTGATTTGTAGAGTTTTGCGGAGAAAAGAGCCATGTTATCTTTTCTAACTTCTGCTGCTATTTTCGGATATTCTCTTTTATTTGCCCGCACAGTTCCAACAAGACTCGTTTTGTTTTGTTTTTGCCAGTAGCTACTTTGCGAGTTGTATACTTGTAAAAAAATTATCCTTTGTTATATTTCTCCCACAATTTACATAGTTTTTTACAAGATTCTAAACTACAAATTCATTGAAAGGTACTCCTGATGGTCTAAGTTCATCTTTGCCTAAATAGGGAAAGCCATTTATAAGATATTTACTTCGCACGTCTACAGCTAACCAAAACTTAATTCCGAATTTGTCCGGTTTATTGGGCGATCTGCATGGATGCTGCATTAGGCATATTGCAGAAATCTGCGTGTTGCCATTGTGGGAAACAGTTGTTCATCTACGCTTATATTCTGATCTGGTTTCTTGTTATCAATAAATGACTTCCACATTTCGGAAGCTAATCCAAATTTGTTAATTCGTAAGCGAACACACTTCTTGCTTTTTTTGTCAAAACGAATGAATCTCATAATTTCTGAAAATATTTTCCTATTCATACTTTCGTGAAAGAAAGGAGGTCCTCATTTTTCTGACCTCAAATAAGATAATTTCACATTTCTCGATTCGTGGGCTCTTCGAGCATACAAAATAGCTACAATCGCATATATTTCTTCAATAGTAATTTTCCAATCGTCCTTCTGTAAAACATTTCTGGCCCCAAGTAAACTGAAACGTAATCGGAGCAAAACAGATCCCGTTATAAAGTCTGCCGAACACTTTGGATAATTCAACATTGAAATTGCCAAAGCCGTCATTTTCACGGGTCTCGGTATAAATAGGCATAGGTCATACAGATTATGGAAATTAAAGTGGGTCAGTGGAAATTGAATAGGAATATTTAACTATTCTTATATTTCATTAAAAGTCGTATCATAAAGATCTAGAACAATACATAAATTATATCAAATTTTTAAGCATGAAATTAGAAAACCGTCAAAATGCCGGTCGTGGTAGTTCTAGTGTAAAGTACAATTAAAAGTTAACAATATAGATTTAAATTTGACATTTCTTGATTTTTTACATGTAATGGTCATTTATATCATATTCCTTATAGCCTAGAACATTATACGTAAAGCCATATTAGTTTATTGGTTAGCAAACAGATCTTTTTTACAAAATCAGGAGGCTCCGTCAAAAGATAATCTTCTACACGTAGAACCATGTGCTGTATGATGTTTGACGATTCTCGAAGTGAATCCTATTTTCCCTTAAAGCATTCCTCCATACAGGGATTTTTGAAATGCACTGTATTACAGGCTAAAGTTATATTATTAAATGTTTTTTTATATCTTTTATGAGAGACCGGGGCTAGTAGGCGCAGTTTTTAATTATTGTTTTTTATTAATTTCCTGTTTAAGATTTTTATGAAACTTTAACTGTACTTTTAAAGAACAGGTATTGGGCTATAAATACCCGGAGTTTTGCGTTTGTAGCTTTTGTAGTTTATGCTTAGCGGAAGCCTAAAGTAAAAAGAAAATTCTGCGCCAACTTACCCCGTCACGGGGCAAGTTGCCTATACCTATGGGGTAAGTTGGCACACGCTTTATGAAAATTTAAATAAGACACGCAGTTAAGAGAAATCAATTTCCTTATTACCAGTAGGTTTAATTAAAGGCGTTATCGCCGTACAATGTAAATTCTAAATTATACAGACATAAAAATAATGAATAAAACATTAACATTGATTAACTTCTATCCTACTCTATAACATCATCCGAGTTACAGTTGTCACAAGTAAAAAATCGAGTGTCTCCGTTTGGGCAAGACCCGTGTGCCCAAAATGTTGCATTGCAACCACTTTTTTCGGTGTTTGCTGTTTTTCAAGCTATCAGCATACACCAGACACGACACCGAGCCAACTTGCCCCGTGTTCGATGCGCCTACTAGCCCCTTAATAAAAATCGTAATAAATGTACACTGCACGTAGGTAACGCTGCAAAACTACAATGAGGATTGTAAAACGCAAGAAGAAATGTACTCTGTAACTGGTAGCACAATCTATCCACAAACAGGCGATTTATGGGGGCTGCGCCTACTTACCCCTGTAGCCAACTAGCCCCGGTCACCCCTACTTGTTGATATACTAGTTGATTCACATTTGCAAATACAGTGATAAACTCGATTCTGATATTGGAAACATAGTTCTAATTTCAAACGTATTCAAATGAAGTACAGTTGTCAGATATATAATTTAGTGTAAATAGGCTTTATACATTTCAAAATACGTATTTAGATTTGTTATACGTTGTATATATTTGTTATATCTTTTCTTTAGAAAATATGCTACTTTGTAGCTAAGATGCAGATTTTTAATAATCGCATTCGTTTGATACCAAAATAAGTTTCAGATCTGAAACAGAAACTGTAAAATGTATTTTTAGCTATAAGAAAGATTTCATATTCATAAACATTTGTATAAATCACGTAGTTAGCGTACATTTTTGTTCTAATGTATCTTGATATATAATATAAATAGAAAGGAAAAGCTTCCACAAAAGAAAGTTGTGCTTGGGTACAGAATATGTTAAAATACAGATTTAACAAAATTTCTCCATCTCATTTTGAAGTTGGAAATTTCATAAGTGGTTTGTCATTATGGATTCTTGCACAGTCTTTCGTCAGAAATAACTGTCATTAACATCAAAAGTTTAAAATATTCTAGTAAATCTGCAGATCAGCAGCCTTAATATCAGCTCTAGAAGTTATTATTTTTAACGCACTATGAGTAATCTTGAACTTCTTACAAAGCTAAATTTAAAGTTTTTATGTTACATAAATTTTTATAAAAATATATATATATATTTTTTTTTTTGAAGGAATCAAAAATTAGGAGCGTTAATTTAAATCGGTTGATATGCAATGACACTATGGAATACTTATGAGCTGCTTATTCTGGTTGTTTTTAGATAATAAATTACATTTGTTCAGGGAGGATCTACCATCTGAACCCCCAGAAATCTCATTAAATTTACATTCTCAATTTCATATGAAATGTCTGAATGGTTATGGTATTTCTTGGATTTCTTCTTACACTGGGATTTTATTAGTATAAGCAACAGTTTAGACAGGTATTTCATATTGTCCTAATAATTAAATGACAGTATTTATTTACCTGCTACCCACAAACACCTGTATCTAAATGGATAAGCGACTTATGGAAATGAAAACTGTGTCTTCGAACTTATATCTAATTTAGACATTTAAATGTTTTCTAACTTTTATTTGCGAAAAATTAGTTTTGATTGCCGTTCTTTAATATTTAGATATAGGAACTCGTCTAAATACATTCCAATCTGCTCGGTAGCATTAAGCTTCCTAAAATCACCAAATATAGGCTTATTTGGAGACATTTTAACCTGTATCGTAATTATTCCTTATCGTGTCGACTGCCAAAGGAATAAATAGCAAACAAGATTTAGCAGTATAAAACGTTCTTTTTTTTCTACAATCCTCTACCTGAATCGACAAATTTTTCGTGTCTCCACAGTAAACCTTCACTGGCGTTTCCGCTATACATCTAGATACTACTCTTATTATTAGGTTGTAACGAAAGTTTTCCGCCAGAAAAAGTTCTTAATAAAGTTAGAAAAAAACCATGAAAGCAGTACCTTTAGTGAGGGTAGTAATCACCATCCGAATCTATGATTTTCTGCCAAGGTTTTGGTAGTTTTTCAAAGCCTTCGGCCCAGAAACTTGGGGGCCGCGGGTCCAAAAACAGGTCAGCCTCATTTCGGGCGTCCTGTGCAGAATTAAAGATAGCACCAACAAGATGTAGCTGCAAGTGTGAAAAAAGGTAGTAGTCCGAAGAAGTGATGTCGGGGCTATATGGTGGGTGTGGCAAAAGATCACATTCGAGTCCATACAAAGTCCAGCCGGTGAATGAAAATACATGTGATCTAGCATTATCTTGATGAAACATTATCTTCTTGCGCCGGAACTCATTTTGACATTTTACCTTGATAGCAGCGTCAACACGGATTAGCATCTTGCTGTACACCTTACTGTCCATGGTTTTACCTTTTTCCAGATACTCTTTGTGGATAATACCACGGCAATCCCACCAGATACAAAGCATTATCTTTTTGTTAGTCAAATTGCGCTTTGCGACGCTGCCGACGGGCTCACCGGGCGTAAAGCAACCCTTTTATCGGCTTGTGTTGTTGAAGTGAAACCACTCTTCGTCACAAGTAAAGAAACGGTCCAGAGTTTTGTCCTTGCGTTGATATTCGAGCAGATTAGTGCAGGTCTGAACACGTCTACACTTATCTGCTTGTGTCAGCTCATGCGGCACCCAGCGATTGAACTTGTACGTCAAGTTTATGCAATGCATAGCGCGGCTAATGGACATGGCACTAACGTCTAACTGCTTATGTTTGGTGGTTGAATACTGATAATTATTCCACAAGTTCTCGCGGGTGGGCCTCATCAACATCAGTGGGCCGGTCAGAGCGCTCTGCTTCTTTAATGTCATAAATCTTGTTTTTGAACTTTCGATACCAAAACTTCACAGTGTCATATGATTCAACAGTAGCGCCTAAAGCTGCACACATGATTCGGTGACATTGTGTAGCTCACTTTATGTAACAGAACTGGAAGTAAATGCTGGTGCTAATCTGGTAGCGTAATAGTTCCATTTCAGACACCCTATATTTAATGATAACGATATTGTTTTACAAATTTCACAACACAGTGTTATAAAGCAAGTCTCTTTCTTTCAAATGCCAAAAGTCGTTTGACAAAATATGAGCAAATACGACATCGCAAACTGTTTGAAAAGACGATATTAGCTGTGGCGGGAAACTTTCGTTACAACCTGATATTTACAATCCTACCTTAAAAGAATATTGGTTGAAAATGATCCTCAGTCGTTGTTTTTAATTTATATTCACCTCTAGAATTGTACGATAATTGCTATATTGTACAACCCGATTGCGAAAGAATAAACGAAAATCTGCTGAGTGGAATAAAATATTAGTTGAACTTAATTAATCTGGTCTCTAATATAGGTTTGCGTAATATATGAACGATGTTACTAACAATAAGGCTTTAAATTGAATGTGGGTACTATTAAAAGTTTAACACCAAACGTACTTTCTAAAGTCAAATCACGTTAGCTATTATTCAAATGACAGCGGTCACGACGATGAACTATTATGTATTAGGTTTAAAAATCTCATAGCATGCCTATTTTTCAATGATTTTAGTAATCGAATGCTATAGAGAACATTCGGATGTATTTAGATAAAAAATTAGATCTAAATATTACAGAAAGAAATTCAAAACTTTTTTTCGGAAAAAAAAAATGTTTTATGTAAAAACATTACATTTCCAAATAAGACATATGTTAGATGACAAAATTTATATTTCCAGAAGATACATATCTATCCGATGCATGAGTTTGTGATTGGCAAGAAAGTGAACACTGCTATTTGTTTATTAGGATAATTAGGATAACATAAAATGCTTGTACAAACTTTCGCTTATCCTAATAAAATAGCAGTCTATAAAGAAATTCAAGATATTCTGTAGTCATTCGCACAATCAATTGGAAATTACGAATGTGAATTTAATGAGGCTCCAAGAAATGTCATTTATTATCTTAAAATTTACCAGAATAAAAAGCTCACCAGAATTACAGAATATCATTATAAAACAACGTTTTTAATTTAACACTTCAATTATCTGAAACTGCCGAATACTTTTAAATTCTTATAAATATTTTTGTAATTTAATAATTTTAAATTGCATTTTGGAGGAAAATGGATATTACGCAAATTGTGTTACAAATTAATGACTAACAGAGTTGACGTTAAGGCTCCTGATCTCTTGATTTAGTATTTTCATTTTTCATTGTCTGAGCGAAGCAAAGGCTAATACACTGCGCAATATTACTTTCCGGCTACATACAGCTACGATGGATATTAACGCCATGGCCTACTAAAAGAATGCCTAATAAAAACCTTTCGTCAAGCATAACTCAAGAAATATTTGTCGGATTTCGTTTTTGATTGCACCAGATGGTGCCGTTGAGGGTACCCTACTGAATGCACCTACTATCAAAAATAAGTTCAAAACCGTTTAAAAATTATATTAAAAAAACTGATAAAAAACACAATTCATCTACATGCGTCACGGAAATTTAGTGTACGTCATTTTCACTGGCTGGATGTTTTCGTAGAAAATCAGATTGTGACATAGTACCTTCTCAACAAATTTTGACTGTGGGAAAGCAACAGGCATTTCCATGGAGGGCAATAGTCTTTAGTGGAAAAGTATGCAGGAAGAGAGACAGCATGCTTAACTCTGTCCTTGCTATCTGTTCAATAGAAGATTTCCATGTTCCAAGAAAAAAGGGGGGGGAGTGAATGAACAATGGGGCAGCGAGAGCGCTCATTTCCGAGAATAAAAATTGAAGGATGTGCTAGTGCGCAGATCGGGACAGTGGATAAGAGAACATGGTGAAGAGATGTTGTATTTTATCAACGTGGGAGTAGTTAAGTACGGAAACGTTCACTCCTGTTGGGTGCGCAAAGTATAGACCTACTGATAAAAAGTGAGAGTGTCTTCCTATGAATTGTATATTTAGTATTACATTTTTCATCTTAATTTCAATTGTTCTAATAAACAACTTGGAAAAGAAAAATGTGTTATTTTTCAACGATTAACCTACAAGAGCTTAGAAAATAGAAAAGCTCTGGCGCGCTACATCACAGCTAGTATTATAAATGGTGGCAGCTCAAGAATCAATTAAGTCTAGCATAAATTAGACTAGGCCCACGTAGACCTGATGTACAGACTGAAACATTGTGACTAACAAGGACATTCGGTGGCGAAATTTTGTGTTTCACGACAAGGATTTTCGAGAGTATCTGATTAAGTACTGCGAAATCTTGAGTGTCGAGTATGTTAGCTGGTATGTAACAAGGACTAAGGATCCGACGATATTGAAAATTTCTTCAGTAAACGTCCAGTGCAGTGTATAGAAGAATACTCATCGCTCGCCCTTAGCAATCTACGGAGACAGCTTTTGTGGAAATTTCTCGGCGAAAATCAAAGTAAATCTGGATATACGACAGTGCCTGAGAAAGAAAAAAGTGCAGGAAAACCTTGGAGCAGTGTAGAGTAAATGTCTACAATTGAAGGTAAGCCCTTTTATGAAATTTTCTAGAGAGGTCTGTTATGATTTTATATTGTATATTTCTATTCTTAGTAATTTGCTTATGTTTAAAAGATAAAAATTCTAGGGTAGCTATTAATTTATGATTGAAATTTTTAGTTAGAATTATTATATTATACGGGTTTCCTAAGGTCTGTAAGGTAGTTCATTTTGTTTTGAAAATTAAATATTTATGTAATTTAGAATTTACTTGGGGATAGTAAATTACTGTTGATTAATAAAAGAATTTTAATCGACAAAGTTTAATCATAATTGTGGATGTAACTTTTAGTTATAAAGTTGGGGCATATACAGCTTTTGTTTATTACAGCAATAAAATTATTTGAAATTTTATGGGTATGCTGTGGAAAAATTAGGATTAATTGTTTATATATAAATTGTATTTATATAGTACTGTGAGTATCAAAATAATTTTGAGGATTTATTCAGTTTTAAAGGATATAACATGTGCACGAAAACTTTCGGTAGGAAAATTGTATTATTGTTTTATGCATTGAGATATATTTAGTGGATAAAATTCTATTCCTTATTGTATTTTTCTTTGTTTTATATATCGTATATATTTGTGTATTATTGTGATCAGTAAGTTTGGGGGGGAAATAATGGAAGAATTTCTAGGGAAATATACTAAAAGCATTTTGCTTTTGATAGCAGAGGAATTTGAAACCAACGTGGGGGCAACTGATAAGAAAAAAACTATAATCCAGGCTATTTTAGCAGCATCGGATTATAACGAGAGTTTTGCTAAATCGAATTTGGAATGTATTCTTAACCCGAGAGTAGTCGCGGCATTTTTTAGAACGTTAGTAGTCGCGTTCGGTCCATTTGCCGTCGTTACCAGCAGGCCGAAAACGAAGGGAAACTTGCCGGTGTTATCAGATGGTCGAAAACGAATAACGTAGGGTGAAAATATTGACTGAACTTTAAAAGATTACAGCAATTATTCATTTTACAACCTTTTACAGCAAATTATTTATTTCGCTTAAGTATATATTCAGTTGGCATCTAGATAAATGTTTTTAATAACTCTTTCTTCGTTTTTCATAAATACTTAAAAGTAAATAGTAAATGATTTGATTGAATTTCTGATGTTACTATGAATCAATAATTAGTAGGAAAACATTTACGAATATTAATCTAAATTCGTGATATGGGTATTTTTATTTTTTTGGAAGGACAGAATCAGAGTCAGGTAGATTTTTTATGATACTCCGGCACTCTATATCCATTTAATAAAATAAAATTAATAAATTTAGCATCAATATATTGCACTGACATTAAATTGAACAATTAAACTGAAAATAAAAATGGAACCTATGACATGCAACAGCAAATCAAATACAATACCAATAATTCACCAGCATATTATATATATATATATATATAATAAAGAAAAAGGTAAAAATACTTAATTTCGAAATTATAAATGTAAATGTTGTAACTACGTTTTATTTATTTATTTTGTGGGGTGTCTATGTGTGTATGAAGGGGGGAGAGGAGGGGGGGGGCTCTCTACGTTTTATGATTAAATCCATTTTTCAAATGAAAATGCACGATTTGTAGTTTTTCTACTTATTTCAGGGTGGGAGCAGCGCCCCTGAATAAAAACTCTGCATACGAACTTCGCTTATATAAAGTAAATAATAAGTTATTGAAATTATATATTTAATTTAAATACATTTGCAATTGTAGATTTAAATCCTAAGATGGATAAATTATTTTAATTAATAGAATCACTGAAAGTTTCATCTTAATAGGGATGTATTTTACAGCAACTATTTAATTAAAATAAATATTCAATTGTACATTTCATAATAAGGTATTATTGTTATACTTTATTGTTTTATAATAACATTCATTAAAATAATAAAAACAATAAGAAAATTTTCTCCGAAATTATAAATATTCAGCAATAATTTTATTTAAATGAATTTTCTCTCGTATTCTGAAAAACATTCTAAAAAATAGTTTGAACAATTGATGAAGGACAACAAATTTAAATTTGTTAGATACCGTCCCCAAGCCTCTATTGGATTTCAATAATAATAATAATAAAACATTTTCTGCGGCATTGTTTTAAAAAAAATGTGTTTTTACTTACAGTATGAAAATTTAAAAATAGATAAATATTAGAAAAATACTTAAAATATTTTTTTTTAAATCATAGTATAAATATTCACTGAATTATCCAAAAGAGATTTTTATTTGCGTAATTTCTAACCTACATTATAAAATTCTCATTATTGTGCAAATAAATTATATGTATGTTCTTCGCAGATATACATACTACATTTCTGAGAAAACTGTTTTATCTTTCGAGTTTGTTTTATTGTACAAAAACGATACTTTTCAGATTTTGGAGATACGGAAATTTTTTTACTGATTCCCACAAAATTCTCTTCTCTTTTTTTTAATGGTTTGGCTGTGTTATTGTCTGTTTTTTATTTATTTATATTTTCCGGTAATAAATGGAAAGCAACTTCTTTCAAATAATGATGATGAATTTCCCCTTTTTTCCATATTTAAACGATTATCAATTTGAGAATTTATTCCCGCAATGTTTGACAATGAAAAAAAAAAGGTAAGTGACCATCAATCAGTTTTTTGTGCGAACTGACTTCACAACTAATATAATAAAACAATTTTAAGTAACATTCTAAAAGTAAAAACGGATAAAATAGTAGAAAGAAGAAAGACGAAATAACAACAGACAGAGAGTCCGTACTTCGAAGAAACTTTACCCCGCAGATTTCGCGGAAATGGGAAAGGTTGAACCCGAGGGGGAAAAATTCAACTAACACAAGTGGTCGCAACGCGGTCATTTAGACCGATTGAAACTTAAGAATGCGATAAAATGCTAAGAAATAGCAGGAATGACTTGCAATTTCACTACACAAGAGTGTGAACACTCAAGGTCAGCTACACGGAATTTGGCTATCGTAACTTTAACAGGAAATGAGGTACAGGAAGATAACGAATTTCGGGCGGGGAAAAGACCAACGCGCGACTATTAACGGTTTAAAGAAGATGCAGAACGTAAAGAAAAATTAGTTTCGGAACGGGAAGACGAAGAGCGTGAAAAAACAAGAGAATTTGAGTTAGAAAAATTAAGAATGCAAAATTCTTCGGAAACTGTTTGTATTTCGTCTAGTGATATGAATTTAGGTTTCGCATAGGAATCCAAAAATTAATTTGAAAGAATTAGTTTCACGTTTTGATTCTAAATTAATTGACATCACTCTTTTCCTTATGATCTTTGATAAACAGGCGGAAGAACTAAAATTTCGCAATAGGATATGGTTAGCCAATTAATTCCCTTAATGCCATCAGATATTGCGGAAATTATAGTGAAGCAGCCAGCAAAATTAGGATATGATTTTCAACATGTAAAAAAAGTCTTATTAAATCGTTTTAGGTTGGGAACGGGTGCTTCAAAACAAAAGTTTGAAAATCATTAAAGAAAACCTGGAGCGTTATGGGAACATTTAATATATGAATTAAGGGGTTATTTGGATAATTGGTTGGAATCATTAGAAATAAAGGATTTCCAGTCATTAAAAGAACTCATATTCACTTAGCAAGTAAGAAAACGCGTTTCTTTTAAAGTGAAAGAAAAATTTATGGATGAATGGGATGAAATGAAAGAGGCTTCGAAGCTCACTGATAAATGTGATAAATATGAGAGTATTAGAAGTAGTTTCAGGAAATCGGAAAAAAAAATTCTTGGGAAAAAAACCTTATTCAGAGATGCAAAGAAGCAATGTAAATCCGAAAAGTAAGGGTGAAGTAAAAGCTAAATCGGAGTTAGAGAATAAAAATAAAAAAAAATAAAAATGATAAATTTAAACATGACCAGGCTTTTGAGAGGAAAATGCAGATTAGTTGATTTTTTGTGATCAACCGGGCACATAAACCCAGATTGTGCGGAATGGTTAAAAAAGAAAAATCAGTTCAATACAGTTAATCGTTTAGGTAATGATATGGATTTAGGAGGTTGTTTTAAACCGTATCTAAAAAAAACTCTAATAAATGGGGTTTAAATACACTATTTGAGTGATACGGCAGCGGGATTTGATCTTTGCGATAGAAATTGGGTTAAAACAAAGGACTTTACTGGAGATATAACTTGGGTACGTCAACCTTTTCACAATGAATGTAAATGTTTACAATTAGTATGGGTGACTATAAAAGATTATTTTCGTTGCATCACAACTAAGGCGGCGATTAAATCATCTGGGTCGGAGCAAGGTTACTATCTCTTAGGTAATAAAACTGCGGAGCTTATTGAGCAAAACCAAGGAAATGAGGTTCCAATAAATATGGTAGTTACCCGTAGTAGGACGGATTCTTTAAAAAAAAGAATGGAGCAACGGGATGCTGATGACGAAATGTTGTTTACCGAGCAGGCAAAGTTAGTAGAGCAACCAGGTAGGGTAGATAAAATTGAGGATTGCTCACAGCACGAAGAAAAGCAGGTAGTTCGAATGGATGAGACTAGAGAGGATGAAAGTCAAATCGAAGATCTTACGTTATTACTAAAATGGGAGTGAAAGATAATGTGGAATTGAATAAAATTACGGCGAAAGATTTCAGCTTAGCTCAGAAACAACAGTGCTTATCTTTAAAAACATTATTGGAAAAGGCAAATAATGCCGATGAAAAGGTATTTAAAGTAATGGGAGATAAACTAGTAAGAATTTCACATTCAAATAGTGGGGATGAGAAATTACAATTATGTTTGCCATTAGAATGTAGAGAGTAATTAATGAAAAAATTGCCATGAGGAAGTCGCAGGACATTTAGGGGCAACGAAAACAAAATATATGGTAATTAAATGCTATTTTTGGCCAAATTGTTACAAGGAGATTTAGGAATTTGTAAGAACTAGTGATCCGTGTCAAAATGTTGTTAAAAAAAGATAAAAAGAAAGCGCCTTTGAAGCTCGTGCCAATAATTTCAGAAGTTTTCTCCAGGATAAATATTGATGGTGTAGGTCCTTTGAGTTTAAGCGAGACAAATAATAGATACCTGATTACGTCAATTTGTGTTGCGTTCAAATATCCAGATGCGATACCGGTAGAAGATTTACATTCTCCGTCAGTGATTGAGGGGCTAATACAAATATTTTCTATGACTGGTTATCCAAAAGAGGTACAATGTGATTTGGGTAGGTCATTTACAAGTGAGTTGACATCGGAATTTTTTGATAGGTTCGGTATTGAAGTTGTACATAGTTCAGTTTGCCATCCAGAATCGAATAGCGTTGAACGGATGCATGGTAGTTTAAAGAAGGTTATAAATAAATTATGTTTGGAGGCAGGAAAATATTGGGAACCAGTCTTGCTAATGGCTTTATTTGCTTTGAGGAATATAAGTAATGAAAGTACAGGATTTTGCCCTGCGGAGCTTGTGCATTGTAAAAATTTACAAATGCCACATACTGTTGTATAAGAAAATTGGATGGAAAAGGAAACGTTAAATCAGAATGCAGTGCGCTATATTTTGAACTTAAGTGATAGATTGAAACAGTGTCAAGAATTAGCGTGTAAAAAGTGAAATAGTGTCAAGAAAAACAAAAACAATGATATGATAAGAATGCGGTGTATAGAAATTTTAATGTAGGAGATAAAGTGTTATTTCTGGCTACCTCGAAGTCAAATAAAATGGCGGTTAATTGGATAGGACCGGGAACTACTACTGGTGTAATATCTCAAACATTATCAATCGATATTCCGGGAAAGAGAAATAAGTCTACTATTTATCACTTTAATTTAATTAAACCATATTATAGTAGACCTGAATTTGTAAATTTGTTGATTGATGAAGAGTGTGAGGAAATCGAGGATCAAACGGAAATTCCTTATCCTATTGCTGATCCCACTAAGTTATACTTTTGAGAGTTAGTAAAAGAAAGTGATTTCGAAAAAAGCGTTTCTATAGAGCAAATAGCAGATTTCAGGAAAATGATTGACCGTGATATGAAAGTTTTTTCTACGGACCCTGGGAGTACCCCGTTAGTTAAAAAATGGACAAAGTTTTAACGGATAATGTGTCGGTAAGGTTTTAACGGTAAGGTCAAAACCATATCGTATGTCGCCGAGACAATTAGAGATACTGCGTGAAGAGATTCGGAGACTTTTAGATTTGGGTGTGATTGAAGTCGGGCAGTCAGATTATGCTCCGTCTATGATTTTGGTTGAGAGTGCGGGTAAAGACGCTCGCCTTTGTGTGGATTATAGGAAATTAAATGAAAAAACCAGAACTGAATTTTTCCCTTTGCCAAACATTGAAGAGGTCGTTGAATAAGTTAGTGCGGCTCCTTTTATTAGTGTTATGGATCTGACGAACGGTTATTTTCAGATTCCGCTTTCGGAAGAAACTCAGAGATATGCGGCTTTGTAACACCATTTGGGAATTTTTTACCTAAAGTCTTGATGTTTGGACTTTTAAATTCAGCATATTATTTTTGTAAATTGATTGCCATAGTTTTATGTGGGTTAGAGTTATTTGCGGTTCCATATATCGATGACATAGCTATATTTTCTTTGACCGGGGAACAACATTTAAAAGATGAGGAGGCGGTTCTTAAGCGGTTAAAAAAAGCAAATCTCACGGTGAAGCCGTCCAAATGCAAATTTGCGCAAGATCACGTAAAATTTCTGGGACGCGAAGTGGGGTCAGGAAAAAGGTCTCCTAGTGAAAGCAGATTGAAGAAGCAGATTGAAATCTATTAAAGATTTTCCGATTCCAACGCCGAAAACACAACTAAGAGCATATCTGGGAATGGTAGGATATTACGCGAGGTATATAAAGAATTATGCTACCATAGCAGTACCGTTAACAGATGCATTAAAAGGGAAAAGAAAAAAAGAAAAAATCATATGGGACGAAAAATGTAATAATGCATTTTAAGAATTAAAGTTAAAATTAATGAAAAGTCCTGTGTTATATGCGCCTGATTTTAAGCAGAAACTCATAGTGCAAACAGATGCGAGTTTGTATTGGGCAGGAATTGTTTTATCTCAAATTATTGCAGGCGAAGAGCATCCAATTTTGTATCTTAGCAGAAATATTCTCGTGTGGAGCAAAATTATAGCACGATATAAAGATAGAAAGGGAATTAGCGGCTATAGTATATCAATTAAAAAGGTTAAATTATTATTTGGATGGGCAAAAATTTGAGATACAAACGGATCACACGCCATTAGTGTACTTGAAGAAAATGGTAGTTACAAGCTCTCGTTTGACACGTTGGGCTCTATTTGTGCAGCCATTAAATTTTGAAATTACACATAATCCAGGAAAATTACATGGTAATGCGGATGGTCTAAGGAGGATGATATAGAATCCTAGTTAGATTTTCTGTTTGGAATTCAGTGTTCAAAATTCTAATAATTGTGGTTAGGGCCTTTCATTAAGATATTGTGCTGTATGTAAAATTCTTGTTAGTAAGATTGTGTTACTGATTTTTTTTTTGTTGAATTGGTATTATATTCAAATATTTTAAATTTAAATTAATTGTTCTAGCATCAAAAATGTAAATTATTTTTATTCTTTTTATTAACTATGATTAAGGAAAATTGTGAAAATTTCATATTCTCGGTATGTCCTTTGAAACTGAGAGTGGGTATTCTTGAATTTAAGTAGAATTTTCATAATTGGGTCAAAGTTTTAATTGGTGTTTTAATGCTGGTGTAATGTGTGCTTGACCTCTCGGGAAATATATTAAAAGGGCTTATTACATGAATTCATGTCAAATCTTTCCTGAGGAAATCTCTTTGGGGGGAAGTGTTGTGACATAGTACCTTCTCAACAAATTTTTGACTGTGGGAAAGCAACAGGCATTACCATGGAGAACAATAGTCTTTTGTGGAAAGGTATGCAGGAAGAGAGACAGCATGCTTATCTTTGTACTTGGTATCTGCTCAATAGAAGATTTCCACGTTCCAAGAAATAGGGGGGTGAATGAACAATGGGGCAGCGAGAACGCTCGTTCCCGAGAAAAAAAATGAAGGATGTGCTAGTGCGCAGATCAGGACAGTGGACACGAGAACTTAGTGAAGAGATGTTGTATTTTATCAACGTGAGATAAGTTAAGTACGGAAACGTTCACTCATGTTGGGTGCGCGAAGTATAGACCTGTTGATAAAAAGTGAGAATGAATCTGTGAATTGTTTATTTAGTAAAGCATTTTTCATCTTAATTTTAATTGTTCTAATAAAGAATATGGATAAGAAAAATGGGTTATTTTTCAACGATTATCCTACAAGAGCTTAGAAAATCAAAAAGCCCTGGCCCACTACATTACAGGATTACAGCACATGGAGCAAAGAAAATATGCACGCACTAATATTACAGTATAATAAGACCTATTTAAACAGAAAAATAAATGTGGATTTTTATTCTATTAAAAAGAAAAAAACCAAAATATCTTAGTATTTGATATTTTGCGATAATCTCTGTAACATAATTTTTTAATCACGAATAGCGTCTTTTATATTTCGCGTGTGCAAATTAGAAACAATTCTTTGATCACAAAATAAAACTTTTGGATTATAGCATCATTTCTTTTTCCCTCCTTTTTTTTTTTTTTTTTTTTTTTTTTTTTTTAGTATTTTAAATCAAACTAGATGGAACCCGTCCAATCTTCATGGCAAACAATTTGACAGAATCGTATTTTAAAAACGGTACTACTTGTTTATCCCGTCTTCGAAAAATCTATCGCCAAACTATAAGATTAAACGCCAATAATGATTAATAATAAGTGTAACATTCACCTGAGTTTTAGCAAGTTCAGCAAGTGATTTTTATTTCGACGTTTCATTTGTATTTTTATTAATGTTATACTAATTTATTTGTTTTTTCATTATTTAAATTGAAAAAGTATGTCAATTTGTATAATTTGGCGAGTGGTTTTGCGATTTATATCATTTGACAAAATTGGTCGACGGGATAACTAAACAGTACCCAAAAAACTTCATGGCAACTTTAAAATGTCAGAAATTATTAGAGAATTAGTTCTTAGGAAAAATTGAAATTAGTAGGAATTGTTCTAAATATGAACATAAAAATCTGAATTTGCTAAAATCATAATCAGTTCGGTGGGTGGAAAAGCATAGATGCTTCGACGTCAGACAACGACGATCATGCGACGATCATGCACGTTTTTTTAAGCATAGTGTTGTAAATGAAATCCGGCACCGTACGTGGCACAGAAATCGCGATTATTTGTTAATTGTTTTATGCCAACGCCCGAATGCCTTGATGAAACGCACATCATTGGTTATTGAACAGCATTTAATGCATCACCATACCTATGAGGGGGGTTACCATAGGGATACCCTGTTCTGTCCCCAACTTGGCGATATATATACCAAATTTGGCGACCAAAATGAGTCTTCAAAAGTGACGCCAGTTTGGTGATATCTCTTATATTTCGCCAAATACACATAGACTTGTACTCTAAACCAATAGGGATTGCTTGCTTACAGAAAATCCACCAATTGAGATATTTTAATGTAACAAAACTAATATTAGCTGAAGGGATTCTATTAACTATATTTAAGAGAGTACAAGTAAATTAAATTATGAATAAAAGTAACATGATACAATACTTAGCATGCTTTCCCAAACATAAATTTCAAGGGCGACCAAACTGATCGCCAAGGTCGGTTAGTTGTGATTTAAATTTCTTTGAATTGAAGAAAATGCAGCTATGCATCAAATAAACAAAATAAATCAAATAATTGCCAAATGATATAAACGACTATGGAAATAAAATTGAAGAAATATTAAACTGGTTTATGTATGTATTTTAATAAGTACATCTGTTAACACGTATTAAATAAAATATTTATGTTTTTATATAATAAAAATTAAACGGCTCCTTTATCTACGTGTATGCTAATATTATAAAGCAGTAACGTTTCTGTGCTTGTGGAATGAAATTTCTGAAACTACCTTGCGGACTTAATAAATAATGGTTTGAATATGTTGGTGACCATCTCCGCTCCAAAAAGACTGTATTTTATGTCGGTACAACAACTTCAATGTGTGCAGGAGCAGAAAAGTTCTAAAATTGCGAATTCTGAGATACTGTTTGGGCTAAAAAATTGAAATTTTGTGCTGTGGTCACTTTTAAGATGTACATATTCGTTACAAACGCTTTCTACAATGTTCGAAATTTTAAAGTTAGAAATAAACGTACAACGTTCTAGAAAGTTTCTAAATCACGATTTTTTGGGAATTGCTAGAGAAACAAATTTTGAAATACCACATGGCTATTACTTTTAAGTCGTAAATGCCGGTCAGTTAAAAAAAAAGTTAAAAGGGTGCAACATAAAAAAATCTAATCTCCAATTTCTGTGATACTGTTGGGTCTAGAAAGTTAAAACTTCGAATGTTAGTAAAATATATCTAAATGCTTTTTATAGAAAGAATTCAAACTGCAATGCACGCATTAGAACGAATTCTTAAAAATCGAAATTAAGAAACTTAAATAAAGTAAACAAAGTTCAAAAGGTGATCTAAATAACGAAGTACATGGAATTATTGGGAATATAAAGATTAAAATTTGCATTAATGTTACTTTTAAATAGTGGCAATATAACAATTTCCAAAAATTTCGCACTGTAAAATGATGCAGGAACGAAGCACTTTAGATTTGTCTCTTCTGGGCAACTGCTGACCTAAAAACATTTTATCGGGTTGAAATTTTTGTACGGGATACTTTTAAGAAGTAAAAGGTAAAATGGCTAAGAATGGCTCCTAAAACTTACAAAATTTAAAAAGATGAAATGAACGAAAACCATTCTAAATTACCATTCATTTGCACTGTTAGGTATAGAAACTTTAAATGTTTCATAAAACTACATCCCCCCCCCCCCAAATATCCAACTTAAATCCAACAAAACGGGAAGCTACTTATCTAACATTGAATAAGTTGTGTAACCATTTACTAAATGTCGGTATGAAACAGCGAAATGTTTGCACGAAAGTACTTGTCAATATGTTACTTCTCAGGGTTTTTCTCTTTCTCGCCGAAGCCTCTAATAGAGGAAAGGATCTGTTTAAATTTGATATGCAATTTTTTTTCAGCTTCCCTAATCTAGAGATTTAATCATAAGGTCATTTTCCCAATTATAATTATACGATTTTTTATATAGTAATTTATACCGTTATTTTTTTAATCGGGTTAATATTGGCATATTTTAGCTTGCATGTATTGTTGGAAAAATACGTACGGATTTGTAAATTACTCAAAATGACATTTTTACAGCAGACAGATGTCAGTTTTTACAGATGTTATGCAGACAAAATATTCAAGATGTATCATAAATTACGTTTCAGTCAATGCCAATTTGCTTTATTTAATTATGCTAACACGTAATACAGCTCATCTTGTCGAGAATATGTTTGAAAACAAAACAATACAGCGTGTGTAGTGGCCAGCACGCACTCATCATTTAACACATTAACCGCTGACGTTGCGTTCACACAACAGTCAAAATAATTGCTCATGCAATGAATTAATTACATTTGCACCACTATTTTAGAATTAAAAAAAAAATGTCTTATTTATTGGCAGGAATTTTGCTATTTTAATAAAGCGAAATACTGAATTTGTGGTGGGAAACTACTTTCAACAAGAAATTTGAAAATTTCTATCGTAATAGTTTTGGCGGTTAATGGGTTAAATCCGGTCTGTAACACACACGAACGACGCACTGCATGTTTCTGTCGACGTGTTCGTGACTTTGATATATCACTTTTTTAAGAGGAAATTCTCTAAATTCTTATCGACAACCTCATGGCGTATACGAAAAAAAATTCACGAGTATTAATTATTCGAATGGGAAACATATAAAAGTCCTCCATTCTCTTCAAACATCATTTTTTTGTCATTTAGAGGTAGTCAAATTGGCACCGAACGTCTGTTTATATTTTTGACCTCATTTCAAGAAGTAAAAATTCCGATATAAGATATTTTAATGTTTTATTTTCTCTATTAATTTTAATCTATTGCACACTTCCAATTTCATACCCACGCACGGCTGTTTTTGAGGTTTATTATTACAGGATTTTGTAATTCTACCATTTAATTTGCTCAATTCCATCATCTGAATTTGTAGCAGATCTGTTTGCTAAGTATCAGACTTCTGTTTTTCCCGCGCGCAATAGTGATTCGAAGGCAGCGCACTGTGCACATTGGAAAGAGACAGCTTAATGCTCAGTATTTTTCCACGGATTCGTGTGAGCCAGTCGTTTCCTGCTTCTACCGAGTGAGGTGCTGTTATACGTGTGCGTCGGATTTTGATTTCTCTCAAGATGTCTGAACGGGTTGAAAAAAAGTACTGCATCAAATTTTGTCAAAGCCTGGTGATCCCGAAAGCGAAACAATTCGTACGATTCATCAATTCACCAGCTCATTCAGACTTTCTTGGCAAAATGTGGAATTCCAGAGTTCGCCAAATTCCATACTCTTCAGACATGACTCCTTTCTACTTCTGGTCGCTTCCGAAATTGAATGTGCAATTAAAAGGATCCCGTTTTGAGAGTAGAGATGAGATATGTACAATGCGACGGCGGATTTGAACACCGTTCCAAAAAAATCCTGGCAGAAGTATTTTCTGCAGCGGAAAGAGCAGTGGGTTAAATGTGTGAAGGCGCAAGTGGCCTATATCGAAATGTATAAGGGTACCAATCCTGTCAGGTAACTTATGCATTTTTTTCGTTCAAAGGAATATTTTTCTGACAGGCCACATATTGTAAAATAAACATTACATCTCATCTTCCATTCTTGTCACGAGTTATTATTAAATATGTGTTCTCACTAACATCGCTCAGACTAATCCCTCTGATGGGAAGTTCTAGTTGGGATTCATGTTCATATTTCTTTACTGAACTGCTATTACTTTGGTGGCAGATGTTTGTATCAGTACTAGGCAATAACAATGACAAAAAGCCCTTAATGATAATTAAATCGCTTTTTAAAATAAGGAATCTCTTCTGCTTTTTTTGCTAAATATATGCAAGAAGGTACAATTATTCCAAAAAGTAGAGTGCAGTGCAACACTAAACAAACTGTCATGAACTGAGCAGTAACATACATTGTATTTTTATATGAATTATATGGATTTATATATTATAAAAACATAAGAAAAAACTTATTGTAAATTTTTCCTGACCGTTCCCGCACACATTAGCTAAGACATTGTGAACGATGTCAGAAAAGCCATACTGTTATAACAATACTTCCGCATAAATGTTGAAGAGAACCTTTGAAGTTCGATCAAGATTCCTTCCATGATTTTAAATTACAATAAAAAGTTCCCTTTAAGAAAAAACAGATCCAAGGAAAAAAAAAATGTATGTTTGTGTAGAAACCGTCTACTGAATGCTAGCACCGTATACATTGTTTTAGAATTTATTGATTGCAAATTTTGAGAAATGTTTTATGACTGATGCATTTATAACATATAGAATCAAGTTGCCTAAATGTTCCTTTCGGAGAGTTTGGAGAACCAAGAATTTTAGAAAATAATTCTTATTATCTGCGTATCTATTTTTAAATCAAATGACAACTGTTGAACTTTTTTACGAAGTACTCGAATAATTAGGTAGGTAATTGCACAGACTATAATATGAGCATTCTCAAATAATGTGATGATCTAAGAAACGGTAAGTTTGAAATTCTAAGCGCATTACCATTGAGAATATTAAATATATATATCAACGCATATCTCCACTTAGCTAGTGCAATTATCCCACTGTTGCATAATCTGGACTAAAAAACAATAATGCAGTTAAGTTTATAACGAATATAATATTTCTGAGCAGAACATTTTCGATTACGGGAATTAAATTATCAAACAGATAATTAACAAACAAAATAATCAGGCTATCAACGTTCCGTTTATAAATGCTTTATATAAGAGTAAATAAAATTAAATGTGAAGGATTTGTAAAATCATTTTATAAACCTAAACATATCATTTTCGCTTCTCATTAGAGAAAATCTCCAAGTTTGAGTTTTGGAATTTGAAGATCGTGGTATCGTTCGAAATCTCTTGTCACGAGGATGAAGCAAAGTATGGGATCTATAATCCCAAATCTTATATCCCGAATAGTTCACGGGATTTGGACCGTTTTCTGTTTCAAAAAGACTGTAATAAAGAAGGGAAAAACAGCACGAAATTCATTCAAAAGCTATCGAAATCAGGGATTTTGTCTTAAATAATAATTGCAACCATTTTTTATTTGGCTGCACATTTATAAAATATAATATATCATATAATATAAATATATAACTAGACAATCTTCCCTTATTAATACCAGTAATTCATAAAATTAGGATTGGAGCATTTTATACATCCATAGGCTAAAAATTGAAGATAGCTTCAATTATCCATCGATGTAGAATCATCCTATGTATTAATCAAACTCCCTTGACACCAGCAAAAGTCTGCTGAGTTATCAAAAGTTTGTACTTTTTACGATATAAAAGAATTGTAAAAATTCATTGAGTTGTCCATGTAGTTAATGACCACGTCCATTTATCCGAGTGTCAAGTTACCAGGATTCCACGCACTTGAATCTAGCGTCAGTCACCCATTGTAATCAACAAGGAATTTATCTATCAAGAAATAAAACCCTTCTTAATAAATGCCTCTCATTCGTTTTAAATAAATAAAAGGATGAAAAAGTAAAAGAAATAAATTAAAAGAAATATTTTTAAATTTATTTTTAATATTAAAATGTATAATATTACCCATAGTATCAGTGCTTATAAATATTAATATAATCGGTTAACAAGAGAGAACTAGAAAATCACTTAGTTCGTCATAGGCTGTAACACCAATCAACGTCGATAATAGGCAAATATCATATTTCCAACAAGAAGAAAATTTATAGACTGCACAGTGGAGTATTTTGCCCACAGACCTGGCCAAAAATGTAAACATTTCCTCAACAATTGTAAAAAGTGAATTTTGTAATAGCTAACTAACTGGTTCACCGTTCTATGTCTATTTTAGAAGCATGAGTTATATCCAGCGGTTTCTCGCCTCAGTTGAACTGGAAGTTTCTTTGCGAGAAGACATGCTTTATTTTTACCTTTTAACACTGTAATTACGTTTAATAATGTTTAAATTTATATTTTTTCTGCCTTCATACGTTTTTTAACTCAATAGCTTTATTTTAATATATAGTCCAGGCAACAGGGATTTTACCGGGCAAAATAAATGGTAGTTCTGGAAATTGGCTAACTTTATATTTTTGGAGTCACTGAGTCCGAATTTGTAACTTCCCACTAAAATTTCTCCCGGCAACCCCCCCCCCACACCAAATTTAGGCAAAATGCCCCCCCCCCCAAAAAAAAAGTTTTTATTGTTTTAGGGGAAGAGTATCTAGAAATTCAGAAAGTAGACAAGATTTGCAACAAATAAGATATATGACATTATGGCGTAGGATGAATGGGGGGTATCTGCCTCGGAACATGCGCCACGGTGTTCGTGGACTAAGTTGCACAATTTCACTTAACCACTCACATCGTTTACATTCGCCCTCACGTCTCCCATCAAACTTCCCCCCAAAAATTTTTTTGGGATCACAATTTCAATATTTTTCTTCTCCCTCCCACAAAAAAAAAAAAAAAAAAAAAAAAAAACACTAGACGGGAACGTACAGTAGTATGTGAGGGGTATTATTTAGACTGTCATAAGAAAGCTGTCTGTGAAGTAAAAAGTTGTGTTAAAATTATTCTGATGAAACACCATATTTTAGCTAAATTTACCGAACCCTATAACAAATAAGTATATTTTGATTGTTATATAAAAAAAATAATAAATTAGCACCGGAAAAGCTCTTAAGTATATTTATAAAAGTTATGTATAAAAGTATATTTATAAAGTATTTAAAAAATTATGAGTGCTTGTATCTATCAATTTCCGTGTATGTAATCATGATGCCGGCCTAAGCCACAGAGGCTGGTAAAGGTACCATAAAGATAATGCTATCTTTCACAATGGGCTGCACTTGAACTGTCAAAAATTTCCAGCAAGCAGCACTGGCAATCGACCCTTACGTAACTGTCATGTAGCTTCATTCTGACCGTAATATGGTTATTAATATGTTCAAATACGCTTTATAATATGGTCAATTAATGGTTATCGTTAAAAACCGTCAAATAACTGGTCAGTTTTCTGCAGATTTTAAAGAATGTATGATTTAAATATTTTTTTAACCATTTGACAGTGGAGTATTTGAAGCAAGATCAATGAAGCAGTGACAAAAAATATTTTACATGTGCTGTTCATTAAAATCATTGCTGTTTATTTACTATATTAGTAAATGCATTTAATTAATGATGTATACACAAAAAAGTATGCATTTCATTAAAAATAAATATGTAACAACACATTTACTAAATTTTTTACTGTTTACATGATGAAGGTGATTTTTGATAGAGTCGTTATACTTTCAAATTACGTTTGATAAAACGTGGTTAATTTTAGTACATGTAAACTTTTAACTATTTATATCAATTAATTTATGCGTATATATATTATTTCCATTTAGTATTTATCAAAGTTGAGTCTCTAAAGTTCAGTTGTAGTATAGAGATTCTGTTTTTGGAGTGTTATTATGTGATTATCAAAACAAGTTATGTTTAAAAATGGCAAAAAAAAAAAAAAAAAAAAAAAAAATGACGACGATTTTTTTTTAATAAATTGGCTTTCAAAACTATAAGCAATGCGGTTGTACTTCAAAAATGGTCCAGCAAACACCGGCATACATTAAAAAAAAATCTATATATCTAATTTAGAGTTACAAAACATTAAAAAGAACACATTTTTAATTTTTTTTTTTATTATTAATCCAGGCAATAGAGACCGTGTAGGGACTCTACCTAGTAAAATTAATGGTAGTTCTGAAAAAAGCTTATTATATGTTTTTGGGTCGCTGAATCGGAATTTTTAACTTCCCACCGAAATTTCCTCCGGCAACACCCCCCCCCCCCAAAAAAAAAAAAAAAATGGTAAAATGCCCCCAAAAATGTTTTTATTAAAAAAATCAAATTTTTATTGTTTGGGGAAAAATATCTAGAAATTCAGAAAGTATACACAATTCGGAACAAATAAGATATACGTCATTATGACGTACGATTGATGGGGAGGTAGGATCTGCAGCGGTGTTGCGTGAACTAAGTTGCACAATTTCACTTAACCACTCACATCGTTTGCATTCGCCCTGCCGTCTCCCCTCCGAACTTTCCCTATAAGGTTTACTGTAAGGTTCCCTATAAACTTTTGGGGGGTTCTGAATCCAAATTTTTAAGTTCCCCCCAAATAGTTGTTTTTAAATTAATTTTTTTATTGTTTTAGGGGGGAAATGTAGATATTCAGAAAGTAGATAAAATTTGCAACAAACAGGATATATGACATTATCGCATAGGATAAACGGGAGGGGGGTGCTGCCTCGGAACATTTCCCGCGCGCTCTTCTCAAAAACTAAATTTTTTCAAAAAATTAATTTTTTGGGGGTTTGCCGGAGGAAATTTTGGTGGGAAGTTACAAATTCCGATTCAGCGAACCAAAAAACATAAAGTCAGTTGAAATAGAAAACTAGTATTAATATTGCCAGGTAAAATGCCCTATTGCGTGGACATGCATAACTTAGTGCACGTTGCGCCGCAGTGCATGTTCAGATACAGCCCTGTCCCTCCCCGTTCATCCTACGTCATAATGTCATATATCCGATTTGTTGCAAATTTTGCCTACTTTCTGAATTTCTACATATTTTTCCCCTAATACAATAAAAAATTAATATAAAAACAACTATTTTGGGGGGTTGCGGGGGGACATTTTGGGGGGAAGTTAAAAATTTGGATTCAGAAACCCCAAAAACTTAATGTAAACCTTATAGGGAAAGTTCGGAGGGGAGACGGAAGGGCGAATGCAAAAGATGTAAGTGGTTAAGTGAAATTGCGCAACTTAGTCCAGGCAGCACCGTGGCGCATGTTCCGACGCAGATCCCTCTAAACATTCATCGTACGTCACAATATTATATCTTATTTGTTGCAAATTTTGTCTTCTTTCTGAATTTCAAGAAAAAATTTCCTAAAAACAATAAAAAAATTGATTTTTTAATATGTATATATATTTTTTTTGGGGGGGGGGCATTTTACCAAAATTTGGGGGACTGCCGGGGGGAAATTTTGATACGAAGTTAAAAATTCGGATTCAGCGACCCAAAAAATATATAGTAAGTCTTTTTTTAGAACTGTCATTAATTTTGCTAGGTAGAGTCCCTATACGGTCTCTATTGCCTGGATTAATAATAAAAAAAAAAAATAAAATAAAAATGGGTTCTTTTTAATATTTTGTAACTCTAATTTAGATATATTGATTTAGATATATAGTTTTTTTTTGTAATGTATGCCGGGGTTTGCCGGACCATTTTTGAAGTACAGTCGTATTGCTTATAGTTTTGAAGGCCAATTTATAGAAACAAATCTTCGTCATATTTTTTCCATTTTTAAACGTAACTTGTTTTGATAATCACTTAATAACACTTCAAAAACAGAATCTCTAAACTACAACTGAACTTTAGATATTCAACTTTGGTAAATACTAAATGGAAATAGTATAGCAATGATTTTAATGAATAGCACATGTACAATATTTTTTGCCACTACTTCATGGACTCCACTTAATGGATCCACTGCTTCAAATATTCCATACTGTCGAATGGTTAAAAAAATATTTAAATCTTTCATTGTTTAAAATCTGTAGAATACTAACCGGTCACTTGCCCGTTTTTAACGATAACCATTAATTGACCATATTATAAGGCATATTTGAACATATTAATAACCATTTTATGGTCAGAATGAAGTTACATGACAGTTATGTAAGGGTCGATTGCCAGTGCTGTTTGCTGGAAATTTTTGACAGTTCAAGTGCAGCCCATTGTTAAAGATTGCATTACCTTTATCGTACCCCTACCAGCCCCTGTGGCTTAGGTAGGCATCATGATTACATACACGGAAATTGAAAGACTCATATTTTTTTAAATATTTTTAAAATATACTTTGAGAACTTTTCCGGTGCTAATTTATTATTATTATTTTTGTTATATAACAATCAAAATATTTATTTGTTATAGGGTTCAGTAACTTTAGCTAAAATATGGTGTTTCATCAGAATAATTTTAACACAACGTTTTACTTCACAGACAGATTTCTTATGACAGTCTAAATAATACCTCCCATACTACTGTACGTTTCCTCCTAGTATTTTTTTTTTTTTGGGGGGGGGGGAGTAGAAAAATGTTGAAATTGGGATCAACTGTGTAAGCAAGCAGGGTGTCATTTGTAAGAAAAAGATGATCGTGTTTCACCCGAATCAAAATATAAATATTTTTTCGCCTTAATGGAACTCTTAACAAGGATATAAAATACAGAAAAGCTAAATATTAATTGACGAATCCATTCATTACATAGCTTTAGGAATTTATTACTAATCAGGATGCAGCCGAGATCTCTCACCGAGGTATATGCTCTCTTGTATGTGAGGATGATAGACATCCTCCTACTTATCTGAGTTTAAGACCATTCTGTCCAAGTCCTTTCAAGAAATTAGAAAGACATAAGTTGGCGTGAAAAATCATAATACTATAAGCTACCATACTATCATGTACGCAGTTAGTCTCCGGTCATTCAAACCGCCTCGACTACTAGTCGTACCGGTACATTTGCAGAGAAACTTTATTTCGATATGGCTAATTTATATTTAATAAGTTTATGATTATGTATTCCATTTAACACTTTCAAGGGCGGCGACTAGACGGTCCAGCCACCTAATTTTAATTCCAAAACTGTCAAATGCCACCAAGAATTATTATTTTGCTTTTGTGATGAAAGTGCAAATTAGCGGGTTTTTATTTCCTATGAAATTCGTTTGAATATTCTCGTGTCAGTCAATTATTTCATCCGTTTACGAACAGAATTCTTCTGCCCCTAAAAGGGTTAAAGAAGCATTTCTAAATGATCATCTAATAGGCTGCATTATCAACCGTCAATTCATCCTCCTGAATAAGAATGTCTTAAACAGTATGTTGAGGTAAAAGCGTATCATAACTGTTTTTTGTGTTTACTCTAGTAAAGAAAAAATATACTGAATTAACTGAGTTTAAAAATTGAGTAACAAGTGACCCCTACATGCGTTAATACCTGATATACAATTTCGACCCCTAACAGTTCCCCTCCAAAAAAAAAATTAATAAAAAATAAAAAATAATAAAAATAAAAAAATCTGGAACGTGCAGAAGAATGTCGGAACTTCAGAGTATGATTTAGAATGACACAAGAAAGGTCTCTGCGAACAAAAAAAGTTGGGTTAAAATTGTTCCAAAGAAACTAACATTTTTTGGCTAAAGTTGATTCACCTGTAAGAAAACATATTTTGTTTTATTATCTTATAAAATAAAACGATATTTAAACCAAGCGCTGAAACAAAACGGCAAACATTTTTTATAAAAAAAAATAGCAAATTGAATTAAAAAAATAAATGTCAAATCTCCATCCTAAATGATGTTCCCTACATGTAATACTGAGGCTGGTAGAGGTACTGTAAATATAGTGTAATATTCAACATTAGAAATCATGTAGGATTTATCACATTGGAAGCCATTGCTCCCATTTTGGCAACGTTAATTTATGATTTTTGTCTTCTTTCATATTCTTAAAATATCTGTATTATTTGCATATTTTGTAAATGCAATGACTTCTGCAGTCTTTTAAAAAAGAGTCACGAGATTTAAAAACTCTTAAGAAGGATCAAATTTGCATTTTTTCGACCTTCGTAAAAACATTCTTTATAAATAAGCGTTAAAAATATATTTTATCCCAGAAATATGCTTATAATTGAAAATTACTGTATGAAATAACATCGATACTAAGTTAATATGTGCATTTATAACAATTCCTGAAAAATCAGATTGTTCACAAATTGTGAGCTGCACGACTTCGTTAATTTTTAAATAAAATCCGAACTCCCAAAATTGAATATCCCACTTAAAGCTATTTATGGAAAGTCTTGAAAATGACGCGTCTCCATTCCTAACAATTGTTTAAGTAAGTTCAAAATCACATATCAAGATTTTTGTAATGTTTAAATCTTTGCGCAATTGATTAGTTCATTGATTGTTACAAAATAATAAATCTGCGAGCGAAATTTTTGACAGCATTGTCAATTACCCATCTGACACTCTACGAGAGGGATACGCCAAATAATCGAAAGGTTGTGCTGTATCAAGTGCGGTGTATAATCGAAAGTTCGATATTCAGTGAAATGTTTAATAATTTTAATCGACGAATTACTCCCGAGAAATCTAATTTTAATTAAAATACATTTTTATTCACATTGCTAACAATGCGAAAACCAACAGCCTGGATATTTTTTTTTACTCTTTTAGTTCTACGCTTTGTCAACAATGTGAATAAAAATTCACGTAATTAAACTCCGGTGATATACTCTAACAATGATTATAACAACAATTTTTATAACTGAAAAACTAGAATCGCTTATATCAATACTAGGGAATTCTGCCCCTGCAAACTATGCTCGACAACCACCGTTCAGACACCGAAGAATCTAAAAACACGCTAATCGGATGGGTTATAAAAATATTAGAGAAGATTGAATTATACTAAAAAAAAACTGTGCAGATCTCACTGTAAACGGGTTTCCATTGAATTCCCTTTGATTGCAAAAATTTAAGGGCGAATCAGTTGCTCTTAAAACATCCAACGGTTGTTTTCGTTTTTGATTAAAGAGGATCAGTTAAACATTTGAAAAGAAGCTAAAATAAAATAAATTAAATATACAGAGTCTTTGTCTCCCGGTATTTTAAAACAATCTCTATAACAACAGTCTAAGTCATGTGACTATCATCAATACTTCCGGGCGGACCACTTCGTTTTTTATACCCTAGGTGCCATTTAGGTACTTTAATGTTAGCCATGCACAGGTGATAAGGTACTAAATATTATTCTTTAGCCGTCATTTCATCTATATTATAATAGATCAAGTCATCAACTGACATAAACAAATACGGTCTGATCCCTTCGCCTTTCATATGAAAGTTTGGCACAGATGTCATATACGATATTGGCGCGATTTTTTTCCGACGCCGATTTGGGGTACGCATTAACAGCATAAAGAACAACGTACGGCTTACCATATAAAGCAAAATAACGATACTTTGGCGCCAGTTAAGTACCCGTTGCGTTAATGACATTGGCGTCAGAAAAAAATCGCGCCAATATGGGGCCGTATATGACATCTGTGCCAAAAGATTTTCATTTTGATTAAAAAATCAAATTTTTTTTTCGAATGAAACTACATAAAAGTTGCCATGGTCGAAAGAATTCATGGTACAGTTACTCTAGCCGGGTGTAAATCTCGCCAATAGCTTTTTTTCAACTCGCCAGTTAGCATTTTTTTTTTCGAGTGTTAAATTAAAACATTGATTTGAAGTTGAAATGAAATGTCATGGTTTGTTGCAATTTTTAATATTTGGTCGGATGTCATATACGCACCGCAGGTTTGGGGTGAATGTTTTTTTTTTTTTTACGAAAATTTGGCGAAAACCTCGTTTTGGAATACCAGTTACATATGCATTTATGGCTTAGTTACCCTGTCGACCAAAAATATATCGCCAAACTGTAAGATTAAATGCAAATAATGGTTGATCGTAAATGTCACATTTGCTTGACTTTAAGCAAGTTACACGTGTTTACGTCATCAAGGGATTTTTATTTCGATGTTTTATTTGTATATTTATTAATGTTATACAAATTTATTTGTTCTTTTCTTATTTAAAATAAAAAATTTGTCATTTTGTATAATTTGGCGAGTGGTTTAGCGATTTATGTAATTTGGCGAAATTGGTCGACGGAATCACTAAGCAGTACCGTATTTTTTAATTATTTCCAAAAGGAAATAACAAAAAAAATTAATAACTATAGAAGAAAATTATTTATATAAATTAAAAATAAAATAAATGTAAATAAACATTTATTATTAAATAAACAACAATAGCCGGGTTACCATATCAATCAAAATAATGCCATTTTGGCGACAATTAGATACCCCGGTGCGTTTATGACATCTGTGACTATTTTTTTTTTTTTTTTTTTTTTTAAGATATATGTGAATGTTATCAATTTGAAATGTTTCAGTTTATATTAAAGTTTTGTATTTTAAATAAATGAATCAAAGGATTATATTTTAAATGAAATTAATGAAATATAAAAAAATGCGACGGGAAAAAAATGTTTAGCGATTTACCACCTGCGTCTCGCTAACATAAAATACCGTCAGAATTGAATTCCCTATCAGAATCTTTTGATTTGGCGAAAGATTGTTCAAGTAAATTGAATTATGAATAATAGTAGCATGATATATTTCTTAGCATACATTTAAGGGAGGCCAAAATGGTCGCCAAATTAGTTTAAAATTATAACATTTACTGAAATATGAAAAAAAAAAATATCTGTTATGATTAAAATTTGAGTTGTCATCATTAGAAAAATGTATTTAAATTTAGAAGAAAAAATTATATTTCGAAAATTAATTCGAATTTAAAAATAATAATTCCAGTTTTGAGATCTGCGGATGCATACAGATTTTTGGTGTTAATTTCATCGCAAAGTATTCCATATTTTAGGAGAAATCGCCGTGAAATATAATCAATTATTTAATCAGTCGTTTCAAAGAATCGTTTCATGAATTCGTTTTATTTCAGCCGTTTCATATATCCGTTTCATAAATTCGTTTCATTAGGTTTTATTTATATATAGGGTAGTTTTAAAGTATAAAAATTAATATTCTAACAACATAATCCCTAACATATTCATTAGTTCAATTTAATTTATATATTGAATTATTAAAATACTTAATAATGTTTCTTTACTTTTAAAGTGAGAATATGAAATTGTTTAATTTATTTTACTTAAATAAATGTGCGTTAGCTTCATGCTTTTTCATTTATACGAACCTTTCCGTCGTTTCTCCGTTGAAAATGACTCTTGACAAAATTTCAATCTTTAAGTCTTTATTTTAAACTTCGTATATCCAAGTATTCAAAATGTTCTTTGAGTTAACTATAAGAGGACAATTATCTCAGAAGCAAAATCATTCTTGAATTTTTCAAGTTCGTGATGCCAATGGAATTTTTGAAAAGTCATTTAACGAAATTGTTTTGTGAATTGTTCTTAAATGATTTTTGATCAATTTCTCGAGTTCTGGTGTCTGAGAAGGACAGTGTTGAGAATTTTTTTTTTTTTTTTTTATAATAATTTTTTAGATACACAAATTACAACACATTCACATGCATTTGTGAGACATTTAAATTTATTTGAAAGATGATAACACTTCAGAAAATTACAAACATGTATATGATTTGTTGAGATGATTCCTCTTGAAATTACAGGCGAACACTCATGGTATTGTTTTTTGTTCGTGTTAAAAGCAGTTTGAGTTATCCATTCTTTAGAAATATAATATACTAGCAACCCCCGCGGCTTTGCTCGCGTAATATTTGAAATATGCCAAGTGATATTTTTATATGTATAATTTTTGATGAAAATGTCTTATTTTTATATGTCTAATTTGTGAAAATGTTGATAAAGACATAGACAAACTGCCTGGAAGAAAAACACCCCTGACAGCAAAAGCTGTTACAGATATAGGAAATAAAAAGCAGACAGTAATTTGTGAAGTAAGACCTGCAACAAGGCTGCAGCTACAAATCCTCCCCAAAAGCAAAAAGATCATTAGAAATGTTATTGCCCTTGCTAAATCCAGTTAAATCAAAGTACAGAGAGAGCCAAAACACAGTTGTGTTAACATCATAGCTATATAAATTAAATCTTGAAATGAAAAAAAAACACAAAAAGGAAGCTTTCACAGCGCAAAAGCAATTGGAACATCGAGTTTTAAAAAATAGGTGTAATGTAATTAGCAAGAAAATGATGGAAGAGAAGAACTGCAAACAAAATGTAAAGAAAACTTCTGTTGCAAAAAAGAGTCTGATAATTCAGAATCTAAAAAGAAAAATCTAGACAGTGATGATTGGTTTTGCCTAATTTGTAAGAAAAATAAAAAGGCAGAAATGATTCAGTATTCATATTACCATATACGGTTCCATGTTGTGTGCGCTGGAAAACAAAAACAATAGACAAAATTCATGTATAAGCTTTGCATCACTCCTTACATGATATTCAAGTAACTGACAATTAGTTCCATAATTTCAATTCTTAATTACTGGTAACTTTGATTTATATTTTGAATACAATTTGATTTAAAACAATTACTCTTATTTTCAGGTATTTGATTTCATTATATTTCATTGCTGTTATTTTGTTTGATTGTTTCATTAATCGCAAACTTTGCTTTTAATAAAATTAGTTATATTCCTATTCATTAAAACGACCTGATATTATTTGGTCCAATTTAGGAGACTGGGTGTCCAACTTAGGCGATCAGTTACTGAATTTGCACCACTTTTGACAAAATTTTCAAATTAAAATAAAATGTAAGACTTTCAAAAAGAAATTGATCTAAATATTTATTTAATTAGTAGATGAATAGATTGACACTGTGTAATGATCTTTTGCAGGTATTCCAAAATTTAAATGAGTTACACCTAAAAATAAGTGAAGTGGTCCAAATTCGGCTACTGTCCCCTATAGAAAATTAGTTTAAATATTTTTTCGCTTATTTCGAATAGATTTAACAAATACGTATTTTTATAGAAAAAAAATATTTTTTAGCTCCTATACCACTATAATAAGCATATAAAATAAATAATCCAACATAAAATTTGACGACGTGCCGTAGAAACGACATGCTGCATTAAAATATATGGATTTTTAATTCATGATAGATGAGCATTTCCTTAAAATGAATTTAAACTTAAAAATTTATTTACAAATTAATTCATACAATTTCTGAAATTTCATCAAATACCAAACGTGTTTATATTCTAATCGTAAAAAAGTTTTTTTTTTTTTTTTTTTGCATATTATCCTCCTGCTGAGAATTAATTCTATTGACAGAGAGTATAATTAAATATACTATATCAAATGAGTTTGTAATATATACATTTTATGCTTTTAATTATAAAAATTGGTAAATTATTTGGATAGTAACTAAGTATTTAACATCTTAAAAGAGAAAATAAATCAAATCGAAATATTTCAACAATGTGCATATGATACATTTTGAAGTTCATGTATTCTGTCATAAAACAACCATTAACGTCCATTTCCAAATTTTACTCTTTCAATATGCATTTCAAGGAACTAAATTCCTCCTTCACTGTAATTGCTGAACGAGAACTTTTCAAAGCATTTCACTTTTTAAATTTATTAAAAGTAGGGAAATATTTTAATACTCCTTCCATAATATTCTTATTCTGTCACTGAGAATATATAATTAAAATTTTCAGAGAAGTTTTCAAAATGACTAAACAACTTTCAAAGACTATTATTAAAGTGCTGTGAATCTTTTTTATTAGTTTAAAAATACCTATCACAACTGATATTTCCGTTAATGACTTTCATGTTTTCTTACTACATCAAAATTCTTGAAATGGAATTAAAGAGTTTTATTGGGTCGTTCGGAAAGTCGCGTCCGTTTGAGAAAATCAATTTGTACCGGGAAATTCTATCATTTAATTATTAGACATTGATTCCGATATCTAATGTCTAATAATTACCGGGCAGAACTTTCCGGTACGAATTGATTTTCTGAAACGGACACGACTTTCCGAACGACCAGATATAATATTAAATAACTATTAGACATAAGTCAAAGTAGTGCATTTGTCCATATTGCAAACATTTAAATTACTGACGTTGAAGTCATTTTAATTTATTATAGAAAAGATATACAGTTAAAAGTTTTAAAAAAATACATAAAAGGTGTATTAGAAAAAAAGTAATAAAATAATTTATAATTTCTTGATATTTATATGCAGTACTAATTTTTCTGATTTTTTAAATTTATCTGGTGTCCTGGAACAAACGTCTATCCACAAACTGCAATTTTTCAACGTTAATTGCGGATTTAGTGGGTTAGATAAATGGAGAGATGTGTTTAGCTTTTTCAGTTTATGTGTGGTGTAGAAATCTACACAACAAGGCTTGTTATTAATTTAACTAATTAAATAATTTTCGCACGATCCAATAACATTTAAAAATAATTGAATTCTCGGAAAATAATTCTTTAGTAATTAATTTATACAATAAATTAAAATAACATAAAAAATACTCCAAAATTAAAGTATATTAAAATGAATAAGTATATAATGCGTAGAAAAAAATAAAAATATATATGTTGTTTGGTATTGGTATGTTTAGAAAAAAATAAGGAATATGAATTGTGAATTTATTTTGTATTAATATTGAAAATAAAACATTTCGAATTGTAAATATTTATATGTGCAAAAACAGTGTAATAAAATAAAACTCCCCAAATAAGACCATACAGAAAATAGGAAATTATAGATAAAGAGAACATTGCTGACGCCAGACATGGACAGTAAATGTATAGCGAAAGAATAGAAAATTTACGATGTTGAAACCATAAATTTTCTATCAATTAAGATGGTTTTACAACACTCAACGTGGGTGGTGATTCGCATGAGAAACCTGGCGCAAGGGGCAAAAATTAAGTTAATGCTATGCAGTGAAAAATAAATTGGCACGCCCATAGATAGGCATGTCTAGAGTACCAATAAGGGACCAGGAGTAGCCTCCAATCAGAACGAAAGCTCTGGGTTAATTTAGCCCTCCCAAAAAAAAAATTGGATCTGGGAGGAAGGAAGAAAAAACGAGGATTAAGTCTTGTGTCTCGTCCTCAAGAGGTTCTATAATTTTTGTTAAGATGTGACTTGATACTTCAAAATTTTACACCAAGTTCTTTCGCAGCAAATTTTAAGGACAATACAAAATTTAGCGATTGAAATGAATGCTGAAAGCAGACAAATCTTTGTCACAAAAAAAAATGATTGATGCAGAAAAAAAGGAAATGATGATGAAAATTAATGCTGAGAGTTGACCTGTCCTTGTCATGATCTATTGACAAAGATCGCTGAGAGCAGACAAGTCTTTGTCCAGGAAATTAACTGATGCAGAATCTTACAGAAGTATTCACCTGATTTGGAGATGTACAGTGGTTAGTGATGAGATGCGAATGCAACGAAGATATGACATATCAGCAGATTTCGCCTATGAAAGTGTACATTGTGGAGATGGAGCTCTAATTTTCACGCGTCACAGAGCGCCGAAAGAAAGTGAAATTGGTTTATGAAAGATCCCCATGAACTATATATATATATAAAAAAAAGGAACTTTATGCCCCGATGAACTTACTTGTGTTTAGGATTCCATGAACTATGAGTGAACTGTATGATTTGGATGATTACAGAAAAGATCGAAGTCTGTTTGGGTGAGAAACTCCTTATATTTATTTCAATATATTCGTGGCTATTGTTTTCATGTTTTCTTATGATGTGTACATTTAATATTAAGCAACTAATTTTCTAAATTTCCACTAAAGTACATAATCTTATGTCATTGAATATTATGATTGTTTATGATAAAGATTTTAATGATAACGGGAATGCTATTTTTCATAAATAAAATTTTGATTAAAATTTTGGCAAAAGCCTCATCATCGGATCGTGCTGTGAACAAAAAGGGGCAAGTATAAGATAACATAAATTGATAAAAAAAAAAAAAATAAGTAACAAAGTATAATTTTGATGAAAGCTTTGCTGTTCTAATGAGAATGGAACTATGTTATATTCTGATAAAATAGTAGATAATTTGAAAAGGTTATTATGATATAAAAGGTCATATTTGAGTTATGAATTTTATATAAATGAAAATAAAGTTTGTTTATGTGTGCATACTTGTAAGTCTTTCCTTGAATTCTTTCCTTGTTCCCTTTTAGATAATACTCGTAGTTTATGGTATCTAATATTTTGGAATTATTAGAATTGGATGTTTCTCTATGCAACTTACAAGTTCGATATCTCCATTTCAACGTTAAATAAGTCGTCCTTGAGTTATTGCCAAAATTAATTTTATTCCAAAATTTTCTTCTCTCCTAATTTATTAAATAACATTATCCCATTAGATCTTTTCACAACGCAGATAGGGATAACTGTTTCTATTGTACTAATCATTTTACTGTCGCGTGACCCTGTGTGTTATGGCGTCTAAATCGTCACAACATACTAAAATTTAATGGTGCTAATACCGGGTGTTAGTAATGGAATTTAGAACGTAAAATTAAATGGTTGCAATGAGTTAACTTATAAAAAAAAAAAAACAAAAAAAACATATATATTATTATTTTCCTCTATTTTTATTTTTCTTTTCAATTACTAACAAAATCATTTTCGTATGTTATATAAAAAATTATTTATGTGTATAACAAAAAGAAAAATTAAGGAAAAGAGTAGTTCAGTTCACAGCACATAATTTAGTATGAGCATAACGAATGATTATTATAACTAATATCTATGAAAAGAAATATTGGAAAAATTTTCATATTGTGTTTTATTTATGTGCATGCATGCAGAATATTCAGTGTTATTTCAGTAGAATTTATGAAAAAATATTATTTTACAAATTAGTATGATCTTGAAAATAGAGATAGACAATTATATTCTAAAATTGAAAAAATAATAATTTGCAGTGTAAGAAATTTCTGAGAAACTAGGATAGAAGCAAAACAAAATAGAAATTATTCTATTATATATTTGGGAATTGCAGCCGCTAGGAAAATAAGACATAAAAATAAAATCATGACAGGCGGCAGAGGGAAGAGACAAACTTCTCCTGAAAGGGAAACATTTACGATAGGAGTAGATACCTTAATAAATTCTCTCCAAAATTTTGAAGATAAACCAGACCAAGAAATTACACAATTTTTTGACGAATTTGAAGAATTAGCCGATGGGGCACAATTTCCCGATGATATCAAATTAGTACTTGCAAAATCAAAATTTAAAGGGCAAGCACGGGAAATTATGAAAAATACAACAGAACTTCATAAGGCAAACTGATTAAACAAAAACATAGCAAAAATACAAAAAAAAATTTTTTTTTTTTCAACGGCAACACGGAATTAATAATAATAATAATAATAAAAATATTAATAAATATACTTATATTTGCTTAGATTATATTATTTTAATAAAATAGTTAATATTGGAAAATTATTATGAATGAAGAAGCAAAATTTGAATTTTTAATAAAATTTATGGAGCCATGATGTGTATTTTATACCATGAAAATAAAATGTTATGCGGTAGAAATTTTTGGTAGAAAATGTGGTAATAATAATAATAAATATTTTTAATAAACATGTAGTAAAGCATAAATGTGTTCAAATTTCGTTTTCCCTCAATAAAAAAAAATTCAACGAAATTGGACAAATACTGCCCAAGAAATTCACATGTCAGAAAAATATTTTGTGCAAAACTTCTGGAGGTATAAAGGAAGTCCTTTTGAAATATTAACCCAAAATAAATCAAAGGTAAATAGTCAAAATAAATAAAATAACAATATAATATTTTGTCACAGTAATAGGAATGATTTTTGCAAACAAGTAAAACAGATAATTTTTCTTTCATACATCCCTCCACAAAAAAATATATAATATACACAAACAGAATGTATTACATTATACACAGGTAAGCATGACATAAAAAAATTACTAAAATAAAAAAAAATGTAAATATTGGTATGCGGCGGCAGCATCAAACGCAAAAGAGGGGCGCTATGTACGAGCATCTCAAAAAGAGAAAAAGATGCAGGAAGATGTATATAGCTAGGAGAAAGGATGAGGCGGATCAAAACCCTTTTCCCACGAGGCAGCGGAATTAACACTACACCCACTTTTTCTCTCTTCTGGTTACCAGAGAAAATAAGCCAGGAGTAAACGCGTTCCCATAGCAACGGAAGAACATGCAGGGGAAAAGTAAAATCGAAACAAGTGCTTTACTCAAAACTTGTTTTCGGCAAGGAACGACCTTGAAACTAGCTGTCTTCAGCAAGAGCTCAAAAACGGAGCGAAGGTGTTTAGGAGAATTGGAATAACACGTATCTTGCAGCTCAAAGAAGTGAGAAAATGAAACTCATTTTCTAACGAAACCCACTCACCACTTTCGGAGAACCGGTTAGGGTCAAAAATGAGATATGCAATGGAGCAGATCGCTAGGGAAAAAAATAAATAAAAAGATAAATAAATGTTTTCTCACCGAGCCGGTATTGAAGACGAATTGAAGACTACGACATTCGCCAGTTATAGAGGGCATACTCTAGGCTGCATAAAAAATACTGTTGTTATGAGCTGGCTGCGGGCTTTACGTTGAGTCGAGCAGCCGTGTTGTTTCACATGGGCGTTTCTGGAGAACAGCGAATTCTTTCAGCGATGGAAAACTTTCTGGGGCGCACGATAGGAATGAAGGGGCAATTTGAGTAGCCAACACAGCTGAATAATTGAATGACAAAATTAATATTGAATTGCATATTAATTACAATGGCTAGAAAAGAAATATTTTGAGTGAGTAAAAATGAAGCGTAACATAAGGATTATCCTGGAAAATAAAAATTAGAAAAAAAATATTAATAAAAAAAAAAAAAATAGAAAAACAGAAAACAGGGTACATATAATTTATTTGTTTACACTTCAAAATTGTTTTGACGTATTTCAAAACATGTCGGAAAAATATTTTGATCGCTAGTGATAGACAAACCACATACTTACTTCAAAGTGGACTAAAAATATATATATATATATATATATTAAATTGACATATTAAAAAAAAAAAAAAAAAAAAAAAAAAAAAAAAAAAAAAAAAATGAAAAATGAAAAATTTTGTTGTACAAAATATAAAAAACGGTCACTTTGGAGATAAATAAGTAGAAATTAGCAACATTGGATGGAAAATGTATTTTCCATTAGACATATTTGAAAACATTCACAAAATGTTATGACTTTGACACGAAAATGAAACATTATGAAACACACATGGACATAAATTATGCAAATAATTTAAAATTGTTATGTCACGGAAGCACTTTTAAATATGGCATTTATTTTGATTACCATATTTATGACACAAAAATGGATAAAATTGTATATAATTTATACAACATACCACACTCTTTGTAAAGAAAAACGATTTAAGACACCATTTATCAGAAAATAAAAATTTTCTACACATTGCTACCAATAAAAAAAACAAGTAGTAATTGGGAAAATGTAAACAAAGAGTAATTGTGTAAAATTGCTAAAAATTTATGAAAATAAAAGATTAAACATTACAAAAATCTGAAAAATAATACATAAATAAGTAAACAAATTAATACATATATTAAAATAAACATTACAGACTCATTTAGGTAGATAAATAAAATGGATGACCACAGAAGGGTTCGAAATGAAAAGCGCACCGTTTGTAAACAACAGTATAAGGCAAAACCTACAAGTCGTATATAAAACCTTTAAAATTCACAACCACAGAGTAAGTTGAATATAATAATGTTTGAAAAAACTGTGATAATCGCATGGAAATATTTAAATTTTCCATGGAAAGTGTCATTTTGATCGCGGGTCGATTGGATGACATTGCGCAAGATATTTTCATGGGAGTGTACACGGATTTTTCAGTATCGAAGCAAAATATTAAAACACACATACCTAAATTAATATATTAATATAATAAATAAACAATATTATGCCTAAAATTCAAAAATTATATATGCTAGATTTGCAACACAACCTTAACGGAACGAAAAAAATATATAAAAATTTATTAACTTCATTGTGTTAGAATGAAAACATATTCGGGAATAAACAAAAACAAAAATAAAACCATTATAGATGAATTATTACAACATACATTAAAAATTTCACAATTTCTAAATATAAACAAATAATAAAATAAAACGGATGCATATTAATTTGGGAACCCATTGAACAATTGAATAAATATAAAACGGCAAAATTGAACACGGAACGACATATTTAAACACTATATTTACCGCTAATATATGAGTGAATAGAGGGTACCATCTTTCACACATGTGTTAGAAAATCGTAGTATAAAATAAATAAATAATATAAAATTAACTCAAAAGATGTTAAGCAAAGTACCATGAGTCATATGACGCATAGTAGCGTATAAAATATATATATATAGCAAAACAGTTTGTTAGGAGTTTCGGATTAAAACATTTCACAAACACAAAAAATATACAAAATAACACATTGGAAAGGATACGTTTTACGAAAAAGAAAAATTTGTTTTCATTAACATAGTTTATATAATGACGCACGAAAACCACACTGTGTGCACACGGAAGAAAGCATAATATAAATTGTGAAATAAAATCAAAATATATAAAAAAATACACATGTGTCAGAAGAAAATTACGAAATATTATAATATAAATACTGCGAAAAAAAATAAAAAGGATACATTTAAGACTCCTAAAAATAAAGAAACAAACACAAAAAAAAAAAAAAAAAAAAAAAAAACACATATGGACTATTAAGGCATATGAAAGTAAAATATAGTAGGTAAGGAAAATATTTTTAAAATTTAAGAACAATCACAGTATGAAAATAAATTATTGATACGTGAGAGACAATCTGAAAACACGCTCATAATGGGGAGAAAATGGCGAGCAGTGTCCGACATGATATCTGATAGAAAAAAAAAGGGAATTGTTTATAGGACATTTTTAAGAATAAAGGATGATAAACTATATAAATAATAACAGTTATTAGATAGTACTAAAATCTTCGGATTTTAAAATAAATGACACTTACCTTATGCAGTGTAGAGATTATCCAATATTATATGAACACAATACAAACTAATCGCGCACTTTTATAAAGCCATTCAGAGAAAAAAAAAGTGATTACTACGTTCACAGATGTGATAACGAGCAAACCTGTTTGGCATGTTAGTACTGACCTGTACGTCTTGTTCCGAGATTATTCTCACTGTCAAGGACACATGGAGACCACTCAGGGATTTTATAAGGGATTTTCGGCACATTTTCTCCGAGGAGAAAATTTTAAGTGGATATTCCGCAGAAATGATGCGGGGATGAAAAGGCATTCTTAGATAAAAAAAAGAATGTTTTCAAGCAGAGAGCGATGTACATATATATTTACGCACTTTGGTTTATAATTTTTTTTTTGTAAAAACATAGTTCTACGTAATATCCACACTGTAGGTATGTAGATAGCGCATATTTTTATTTTATGGCCAAAATTTTGAAGTAAACTTTATTACCTACAAGCTGCATGATTGTACATATTTTTATAGATTTCAGTATGCGTAGCATTAAAAAAATAATAATAAAAAAAAATTAGTGGACATTGTTGACTAAAATTAATATAGCATTTTTGCAGTATTTTGATATTGAAATAGCCATCTTATATTGGAATAAATATTTCTCACCTATGCAATAGAGAAAATGTATATACTATTTTATATTTTGTATTATATTATTCAAGTGTACTTACAGGGTATGATGAACAATCTGAAGAACTTACTATATATATCAGGTTTGATTGATATTTTGTAATATATATATGTATTATAAGTGTATTTTTGTGGTGTACATATTATTATTTTTTAAAAACAAGAGGGAAGAAGCAATGTGGTGTAGAAATCTACACAACAAGGCTTGTTATTAATTTAACTAATTAAATAATTTTCGCACGATCCAATAACATTTAAAAATAATTGAATTCTCGGAAAATAATTCTTTAGTAATTAATTTATACAATAAATTAAAATAACATAAAAAATACTCCAAAATTAAAGTATATTAAAATGAATAAGTATATAATGCGTAGAAAAAAATAAAAATATATATGTTGTTTGGTATTGGTATGTTTAGAAAAAAATAAGGAATATGAATTGTGAATTTATTTTGTATTAATATTGAAAATAAAACATTTCGAATTGTAAATATTTATATGTGCAAAAACAGTGTAATAAAATAAAACTCCCCAAATAAGACCATACAGAAAATAGGAAATTATAGATAAAGAGAACATTGCTGACGCCAGACATGGACAGTAAATGTATAGCGAAAGAATAGAAAATTTACGATGTTGAAACCATAAATTTTCTATCAATTAAGATGGTTTTACAACACTCAACGTGGGTGGTGATTCGCATGAGAAACCTGGCGCAAGGGGCAAAAATTAAGTTAATGCTATGCAGTGAAAAATAAATTGGCACGCCCATAGATAGGCATGTCTAGAGTACCAATAAGGGACCAGGAGTAGCCTCCAATCAGAACGAAAGCTCTGGGTTAATTTAGCCCTCCCAAAAAAAAATTGGATCTGGGAGGAAGGAAGAAAAAACGAGGATTAAGTCTTGTGTCTCGTCCTCAAGAGGTTCTATAATTTTTGTTAAGATGTGACTTGATACTTCAAAATTTTACACCAAGTTCTTTCGCAGCAAATTTTAAGGACAATACAAAATTTAGCGATTGAAATGAATGCTGAAAGCAGACAAATCTTTGTCACAAAAAAAAATGATTGATGCAGAAAAAAAGGAAATGATGATGAAAATTAATGCTGAGAGTTGACCTGTCCTTGTCATGATCTATTGACAAAGATCGCTGAGAGCAGACAAGTCTTTGTCCAGGAAATTAACTGATGCAGAATCTTACAGAAGTATTCACCTGATTTGGAGATGTACAGTGGTTAGTGATGAGATGCGAATGCAACGAAGATATGACATATCAGCAGATTTCGCCTATGAAAGTGTACATTGTGGAGATGGAGCTCTAATTTTCACGCGTCACAGAGCGCCGAAAGAAAGTGAAATTGGTTTGTGAAAGATCCCCATGAACTATATATATATATAAAAAAAAGGAACTTTATGCCCCGATGAACTTACTTGTGTTTAGGATTCCATGAACTATGAGTGAACTGTATGATTTGGATGATTACAGAAAAGATCGAAGTCTGTTTGGGTGAGAAACTCCTTATATTTATTTCAATATATTCGTGGCTATTGTTTTCATGTTTTCTTATGATGTGTACATTTAATATTAAGCAACTAATTTTCTAAATTTCCACTAAAGTACATAATCTTATGTCATTGAATATTATGATTGTTTATGATAAAGATTTTAATGATAACGGGAATGCTATTTTTCATAAATAAAATTTTGATTAAAATTTTGGCAAAAGCCTCATCATCGGATCGTGCTGTGAACAAAAAGGGGCAAGTATAAGATAACATAAATTGATAAAAAAAAAAAATAAGTAACAAAGTATAATTTTGATGAAAGCTTTGCTGTTCTAATGAGAATGGAACTATGTTATATTCTGATAAAATAGTAGATAATTTGAAAAGGTTATTATGATATAAAAGGTCATATTTGAGTTATGAATTTTATATAAATGAAAATAAAGTTTGTTTATGTGTGCATACTTGTAAGTCTTTCCTTGAATTCTTTCCTTGTTCCCTTTTAGATAATACTCGTAATTTATGGTATCTAATATTTTGGAATTATTAGAATTGGATGTTTCTCTATGCAACTTACAAGTTCGATATCTCCATTTCAACGTTAAATAAGTCGTCCTTGAGTTATTGCCAAAATTAATTTTATTCCAAAATTTTCTTCTCTCCTAATTTATTAAATAACATTATCCCATTAGATCTTTTCAAAACGCAGATCGGGATAACTGTTTCTATTGTACTAATCATTTTACTGTCGCGTGACCCTGTGTGTTATGGCGTCTAAATCGTCACAACATTATGTGCGTATTTTTTTTTTTTTTTTTTTTTTTTTTTTTTTTTTTTTTAACTAGACTTTCTTCAATAATGTTCAAAGTTCAAAAATGTCATCCTTATATTTTACAAAAGAAAGTTTAATGCATTATTTGAAATCGCATGTATTTGCAAGTGACACTCAATTTTAAAATTACTGCCTATTAAAAAGCTACAAAATGTTCTTTTTTATATATATACGAATATCAAATTGTCTTTTTAATTAAATTTTATAATATGATTATAAGTTAACACTCATTCCAATGGAATGTAAATATATTTTTGCTTACACAGTTGAACAATTGAATAAACAGTTTTATTACCTTTTACAAACTTAATCGACAGTTTTAAAATAAAGCGATCAATAAAAGTTTGGGTAGAAAAGCCTCATCCCACTTTAATTATTATCAAAATAGAATATGACTAAAAACTATGCATGGAATTTGGTTAGTGATTAAAAACATTATTAGTAACTACATTAAAAAGTTATTACAGCAATTATTTTTTGCATGTCTCGTTTAGATATAACATTAAAGACCCCTGCTTCCAAAATGAGGTTGTCACACTGTCATGGATTCTAAATGTGTAATTCATTTTTATATTTGTCAATATAATTTAGAGAATTATTAGACATTTATTTAAAAAAATATTTTTATATGAAGGGCCGCTTTGCATTGTGAAAGATCACCCAGATGTACGATAGCAAGATAACTGTAATCGGAGGTGTGCGCAGAGACGTAAGCGTTAGAGGGTTTCAGAATTTATGTGCACCATCTGGTTCATAGACAATGTTACTTCCATCTCCAAGAATCTAAAAATTTTATGCTTAAATTCAGTTGATCTTGCTACTATTGATAGTTGTCAATCTCTGCGATTTCCGGCCATCATAATTTTTCAACTGAAATCCACGCCATAATGAATGACGTACATCTGCGATTCATTAACAATCAAATATCTCAATATGAAGATAATTGTGGACAAAAAAGTAGGATTTTGCCGGTGTGAATTATTTTATATTTTTATTTACCACTATTATCAAACATTCTAAAATCTGCAGTCTAAAACACAAAATTTGTACACCATGTGATCCGATGATTCTTTCTAGAGTAAATTTAAAACTTTATTTTCAAGTTCCAGATCATAATGATACGAAAATAAGAGGAACAAAAATACTCTTTAAAAACATAAATAAATTTATATGAAAATGTCTTGGAAGTTTAAGATAATACTTATTTCTATTATTAAAAGTTTTTTCCCCCTCTATTTAATTTAGTTAACTACACAATATTCTGAAATATATATAAATGTTAGAAATAAGCTTTAAAACGAATTTGAAATATATTCTGTCTTTTAGAAAATATTGTTCGTATTAAAAAGAATAATTTCTTAATCCTTAGTAATGTTTAAAAGAGAACAACAGTTCCAAAATCGCATTGACAACATCTTACCATTATTAGATTATTTCTGACTGTCAAAGCGATTCAAATTTTTCTTTTTTTATGTTTTTGATCTGATAAATATCTATATTTCAATTGTGTTTGTTTCTTTGGAAAATAAATCCGTTCTGTATTGTTTGTATCTACATTTATTGCCGAACGATCGTTTTATGTTTTGGTTAATGACAACATTTTTAGAAAAAAATATGGCAAACGCCTATTCATCAGCTGCGATCGCTTCAATAGTTTATAAGAGAAATGAAATTAAATATTAGTTTGTTTTATTAGAACTAAGATTGTGTTTTTGCTCCTTTAATCGGATATGGTTGAATAAAATACCCAATAAGCGAAGTTTTTATATTTAGGAATTTCAGGTCATTTGTAAAGCAACCGCATGAAAACGTTTCAAATATGAAGTTTTCATATAACTAAAATCTGCTATTTAATTTATTAAAAACGATTTAGTCTGTTAATCTTAAGAAGAAATACAAAATAAATACATACAAAATCCTATTAGTGAAATTTCCTAAAACAAACCTCGCAGATTTTCACTGTTTTTTTTTATTATTATTTATTTATTTAATCTTATATTTAAAGAGATTAAGGGTGTGTGGCCATATTTGGGCCGCCGCTTTAAATGGACCGTTGCCATTCTGTAATTAATTACAGAAATAGACGCCATTTACAGCTGAAATTCTACACATCTGAATGGCGTCATTTATTATTAGAGGAAGCAACCGAGTACCATCTGCTGTTTTCAGACAATTAAAAAAAAAGAAAACCTAAAATTAGCTACTTTGATCGACTTTTTTCCTACTAAACGTAAGTGAATACTTTTAAACTAAGGTAAGTTGTTATGTTTTCATATGCGTATCTAAATTCATCTGTTTATTGCGCGTATTTGTCACACGGATTTGTTTGATTTTGTTTTTGTTCTTAGTCTTGATATTATCTGTTTTAAAAAACGGCGCAGTTGCCTAAATTGAGTCAGTTTAAGTTGCTTAAATTAGATCATATATACGATTATAAATTTTAAAAGCAAGTAATGAATTTATAGGGCTGTACGCTTTATACACTTTTTTTTTTTTTTTTTTTTTTTTTTTTTTACATTTTATAATGGATTACTATTTACATGAAAATTTTATTTTTATTATTATTTTATTTTTTGTGTATCTGGATCAATTCCTTTATACCGTTTACGCATTTATAAACATTAAAATATTTTTACATGTTTATGTTATAAAATTTGTTTGCAATTTGCTTCATCGTGTAGTATTTGTATTTTCTTTGGATTCTTTATTCCTAGGGCGTATTTGATTTACATAGTCGAATTCAAACATCTTCCTCCTGGAGGATATTTGCGGTTCCGTGAGAGGGGGGGGGGGAGAGACATTTCACAGTTATGGGGGGTGGATACACTTTTTTGCTATTAAAATGCATAAGATCTCAAACCTTCCGAAGAGAGTGATTATTTTAATGTTCCGGGTGAGGGGGGGGGGTACCCTGTAATTCAACACTGTTTGAATATAATAATATTTTGCGTTTGATTAATCATAGCGTATTTTTTCTCCATACAGCATATTTTTTAAACACTTTTTTTAATATAATTGAAAAATGATGAAAACGATACAGGCAAACTTTCCGGAAGAAAAACACCGGTGACAGCAAAAACTGTGAAAAATATAGGAAACGAAAAAGAGAGAGTGAGTTGTGAAGAAATTGACCAGCAGGAAAACTGCAGTTACAAATCTCTCCAAAAACCAAAGAATCATTAGAAACGTTATCTCTCTTGCTAAATTGTATTAAATCAAAGTACAGAGGTAACAAAAAAAAACAGTTGTGTTAACATCTTCGCCATATAAAGTATACCTTGAAATGAAAAATAAACGACCAAAGGGAAGTTCTCACAGCTCAAATGCAATTGGAACACCAAATTTTATAAAATGGACGTAATGCAATTGAAAAGAAAAGGATGGAAGGGAATAACTACAAACATAATGTAAAGGAAACTTCTGTTGCAAAAAAATGTCTAATGATTCAGAATCTAAAAAGAAAAATCTAGACAGTGATGATTGGATTTGCTTAATTTATAAGGAAAATAAAATAGCAGAAACGATTCAGTTTTCAGATTACCAAATACGGTTCCATGTCGGGTGCACTGGAATAAAAAATGAATAAACGAAATTCATGTGTAAACTTTGCATCACTTCTTGCATGATATTCCAGTAACTGGCAATTAGTTCCATAATTTCTATTCTTAATTACTGATGACTTTGATTAACATTTTGAATACATTTTGATGTTAAACAATTACTCTTATATCCAGGTATTTGATTTCATTAAATTTCATTGCTGTTATTTTGATTGATTGTTTCATTAATCGCAAACATTGTTTTTTAATAAAATTAGTTATGTTCCCTAGTCATTAAAACAAACTGATATTCTTTGGTCCGATTTAGGAGACTGAGGGTTCAACTTAGGCGACCAGTTTCTGAATTTGGACCACTTTTGACACATTTTTCAAATTAAAATAAAACTTAAAATTTTCAAAAATAAATTGATCTAAAGATCTATTTAATTAGTAGATGAATAGATTAACCCCGTGTAGTGATGGTTTGCGGATATTCCGAAAATTACGTGAGTTATACCTGAAAATATGTGAAGTGGTCCAAATTCGGCTAGTCTCCCCTATTTGTGAAACTAAATAAGAAAAAAAATGAATACATGTTTCAATCAAAGCAATATATTTTTTTGTCATTTAAGTATCATTTAAGTTTTAGTTTTAGCCATTTAAGTTTTTAGGACATTTAAAAATATGTATTAAAAGTAATAAATTCTTACATTTCTGTTGTTGAAGTGTTGTTTTGACACTTATTCTATTGTAGAAATCTTTCGATTGTTTCTGAGATGAATTGCCCTTGGCATAATTTACATTTTTCTCCTCATTAAATGCCGTCTAATATACATCTTTAACTTTTCATTATTATAAGTACCATCACAATAATTATTTCAATAGTTATTTCAAGTATTCGCGAAACTTTGGCAAGTGCTGAAATTTTGAAAATTTGATTAAAGAAAATTCTTTTGTCTAATGCTACACACTTAAATTTGGAAGAATTTCTGAGTTTTAATATTTGAAAATAACAGCTTAAAACCTTAAATATTTTTTAATAAATGTTTCTGCGAGAATAATTTTATGAAGAATGTTGATATTTTCTTGACAAAGATGGCGTGAAATTAAATATGTTTAACTATATAACGTCAAGTATTACGTAATCTTATTAAATTTAAATTCATAATTTCCTATTAATTGGACGAATGATTATAGTGTATCTTGAATTTCGCTTTACGCTCGAATTTTCTTAGGATAAGAAACAGGATTTTACGATTTTATGTTACCGTGAAATTCAAATAGCAATATTTCTATAATAGGTAGATGTAATATCTAATCTAAATAGATGCTATAAAACTGTGCAAGAAAATCGCTTACTGGCATTAAACCAAAATTATAACATGCTAAAAATGGATAAAAAGTACATTTAAAGGCATATAAATACCCTGTAAGTAATAAACTGATTTCCATGTTTTGGATGCACAATCGGCGACTTTTCAAAGATAAATATTGATAAAAAAGAACTGTTTCCGTAGAACTTTTAAACATAAATTTGGTAAAACAAAAAGGACGAGACTTCAAGTATAATGAGTTCATGTGCTCTAATAAAAAGGATCATCTGTGAACTTGCATTATTTTATTCTATTGTTTTTAATTTTGCAAAGTATTTCTTCTCATATTCTCAGATCTGTTTATTAAAAAAATATTTTTATGCCTTTTAAATGTATTTCTTTTCACTTTTAACATGTAAAAACTTTAGTTTAAAAACATCGGAACCTACTCGATGGCAATAACATACAAAAATCACCAAGAATAGGAATATTTGGAACCTTTTAAATCTACTGGATAATCATTCATCATCGTATCCACTGTTAATTGCCTAAATCGCATCGATTTGTCGCTATAAAAAGATTTATTTGTGATACTCTTTTAATAGTATCTACATTAAATTTAAAAAATATAACGTTACTAACATAGTTAATGTTAGACGCAAAGCTATATAGCACACTAAATTATTAAAGATTAACTAACTTTTTATTACTCTCAGCGAGACTTTCTTCTTAATTTTTCGTAATTGAGATTATTTAAGTGATTTTTGTTTATAGGCTATAAAATGCAGTTGCTATTGGTAACTGACAAAAGAAAAAAAATGAAATACTTAATCATGTCAAATAAGTAAAATTATAGAACAAACTAATTTCCTAACAATGCCTCACCAATATGCCTTCTTAATTTCAAGCTAATCGAATGCTTTTTACGGCAGTTATCGTGGAACAGACAGACTAATTAACTAACTAACAAACAAACAAACAGACGGAAACCTAAAATTTTCGGATTCCACAGTAAGCCTTCACTGACGTTTCGGCCATTAATGTGTTTAATATATTTACATATACATATAGGTGTTTCAAAGGCACGAATATACTCCATGATATTAGATTAACTCAAGTGTGTGTTTTGGCGAAAGTAAGATTATTGGTAGGGGGGGAAATCTTTTTTCAATCATATTACCTAAGGTGTTTAGTAATGGGAAAGGATGATTTATGATTTTTCAATATTTTTTTTTACTCCTGCAAATAAAGATACTATCTCCAAACTGAAAGACCGTATTGAGTTAACTAATTCATTGTACAACAACGTATATAATTAATAGCCAGTGCGGCCTTTCCTATATTGAACATATTTACTATACATGGCGTGGAGAGACAAACAATCCACGTAATGCGTTACTTCTCCAAATACAAGCGATTTTAATGCATTTGGAAATTGCTACTTAAATGAGTGTGTAAATTCGCAATACTTAATGAATTTAAACTTAAACAGTGAAACAATTTATTATTTTTTCTATAAGCTTCTAGAATATATACAATTTGAGTGTTGCTGAAGTTATTTAATTACACACGGTTTCACTAGCTGAATAAGTTTTAAGTGTATTTTAGGAATAACTGTCCTATTAAGAAAGCTCTACTAATAGATTTAGATATTCAATAAGTTGTTGTTTTCGTGGCAACGATACTAGTCTCTTGTTGTCTCCGACTCTAACTATATAGAAGTCATATTAACTGTACTAAGAATCGGACCTTGATGTTGAGTTTGAAGTAATTTTAATAATTTTAAATTGTGAAATCATTAAATTTCATTGTAGATACATATAATTGTAATGACAAATCGAAAATTTTAAAAGTAAATTTATTTAAATAAAATATACTTACTCTAGTTAAATATGAAGAGTACAAAAAGTTTTCCCTTAAAGAGTATTCAAAATATTCTAAATACTATTTCAATAATTTTTCCGCCTTTTTATAGAAAAGACAAGAAAGATTTTCAAAATAATTTATTAACATTGAAAAGTAAAACCTGTTATAGAAGCAAATTGCAGTAAACAAAACATTTATGAATGATAAACTAACCTACAAAAAAAATATTTTGTCAAAAAAATTATTATATATTTCTTCCTTTTACGACTGTTTGAAAAATATAATATATGTTGTTACGAATTCGCACTCCGGGGTTTCTTGGCACCATTTTTGGTTAGAATAAAGATATTTTGACACGAATTATGGCAGAGTGGGTTAGACTGGACAATGAATTTAAAATTAAATACAGAACATCGTATCAGGAAATAGAATTGCTAGAACAATTAAAAATATCCAGGTATTATTTTCACTTGGGTGAATGCAGGACAATGTACAGCTTCACATATTTTCCGTGCTTCCTTAAAATCCTATAGAGCGGTAGCCTAATTCCGGTTTAAAACATCCGAAGGTGCTTTTAAGACATGCCTTATTATGTCAAGGCTCGAGGGGCCCCGTTTAAGAAAATAAAACTACCAAGACTCGGACTTTTGGGTACTCTAATAGTTCCTAGGATAGCTAAACTCCTTACATTTATTTTCACTAATCCAGACAAAATAGTACTGTAGATATATTCCACCATAGTATTACATTGGATCCAAGGAGCGGCATGCGAATGGAAGCCGTTTGTTGCCAATAGGGTAACAGAAATTTAGGGGATGAGCGACCCCAGTTCTTGGAGGCATGTAATTAGCAGGGATAAAACTACGGATATGCTTACTAGGGGTCTATCAGCAAAAGAATTATTGAACTCTAATCAGTGGTGGTACGTCCCTGAATGGATCAGTAAAACTGAAAATGTTTGGCATAAGGACAATAAGTTAAAAACAAAATCAGCCAAACCTGAAATTGAAATTGAAGCTAGAAGTAAAATTATTGTTAATGCAAGAATTGTCAAGGAGAATTTAATTGATTTACACAAATTTAGTAACGTGAGAAAACTATTACGTGTAACTGGCTATTTTTTCTCTTTATCAAATTGCTAAAGAAAGAAACGCGAGAGAAATTGTAATCTTCCGTCAGAGGAAATCCGAGAATCAGAAATGTTTTGGATAAAAATTGTCAAAATGAAATTTTTGCAAAAGAAATTATATGCCTGGAAAATTCACAACCACTTCCTATAGAATCAAAATTACATTCCTTGAGCCCTTACCTCGATTCAGAAGAAGTTTTGCAAGTCTCTGGACGACACGGAAAGGCTAATATATCGATGGACGAAACACATTGTGTAATTCATCCGCCAAAATCAAAATTGGCAGAACTAATAATTTGGGAAGCTCATTTTAGAGTTTTTCACTCTGCTATTGTCCATACAGTTGTAAAAATTCGAGAAAGATTCTGGCTACTAAAGGCTAGACAAACCGTGAGAGGTGTGCTTAAAAAATTGCATTATATGGAAGAAGTTTTCTTCAACTCCAGGAGACCAAACGGCAGCTCCATTGCCTACTGATTGGGTAGAACAGACCAATCCATTCAGTGTGATAGGGTGTGATTTTGCAGGACCTTTCTACGTAAAAGTCAGTGGTAATAAACAATACATCTTGCTGATTACGTTTGCTGTAACAAGAAATGCACACCTAGAACTAGTAGATAATTTTTCAATTCAAAGTCTTTTACTAGTCTTTCGCAGAATTCATTTCACGACGAGGAATACCATCTATTGTATATTCTGACAATGGTCAAACATTCAAACTAACCGAAAATGACTTTAGAAACATTCGGTCCATTATAACTCATGCAGATGTACAAGATTTTTTTTCTTTAAATTATATTAAGTGGAAATTCATAATAGACCAAGCAGCATGTAGGAGGGTGGGGGGGGATTTTATGAGAGAATTGTAAGGACAATAAAAGCTGCATTAAGAAAAACCCTAGGGAAATCATCGCTAGCGGTTGATGGTAGAATTCTTCATAAGTAACAACTTTCAATTGTGCTCAGTCGGGAAAAAATGCTTTTATCGGAATAGATGTTATTGTAAATATATATGTTAATATGTGTGATTTAATGTTGTGAAGTCGTGCTCTAAAAATAAAACATGAAAAGATCTTCAAGATTAATTATTTAAAAAGAATTACCTATGGATACAATGAAATATTTTTTTCCTCGAAATGATTTTATTACTATGAATGATATTTATCGACCTTTTTGAAAGTGAATATATTTTATGGTGCCGAAACCCAGGAAAAACTGTCAATGATGCTAGGTTATTTTTAAATTTCCACCCCACACACAGGTGCGAATTCGTAACATATGTTACTGTTCTAAACAAAGGATAATATGGCTCAAGGCAAATATTTTATTATTGTTCAGCAAATATTTTGCTTAAGCAAATTTACTTCAAGAAATAATGTCATCTAGAAATATTATTACTTTCAAATATCTTTAAAAAATACATTTTTTTTAAGCTTTTTTCCTCTTCCACAATGGCCATTCATGTCACATTCGCAATTTATTTGAAATTTTTACAGAACGTTTTCATCAGTAAGTTAATAGTTAGATATATGACTAGCTAAGTCAAACATGTAATTTACATTTAATAGAAAAACATATTTATCTTATATTAACATTCTGGATAGAATTCCTTTACACATTAGCAAATAGTTTATTTTTAGAACAATTAACAAAAAATATTTTAATTAGTTCAAATACATGTTTAGAAATTCATAGAAAAATGAAACATTGAGATTAACTTCAAAAAGCACTAAAGAAAACTTATTTTATAATTAAGAATAATCGACTTCAGAAAAAAACTTTAAATTCGGAAGAAAAAAAAATCTTTCATAAAATTCATAAATCAGGAATGAAATGGATGTGTAAATATTTTCCGGAAAGTAATTTTAATTACAAAAAAATTCAAAAGTTAATTGAAACTAAATCATTTTAATATACACTACAGAATATCTCGGGATAGTATATTATATTGTATATTTCTTAAATAATATTGACCTTCTAATTATAAGAATAAATTAATAGAGCGATAATGAAATAATTCACTATTTAAAATATATATAAATCAAATCAAAAGTATATTAAAAATCTGCATACATATATCTTATATTGAACACATTGTGTAACAAAAGAACCATTAGCGTCTCTCACAATTTTACTTCTTCATTATAAATACCAATGAATCAAAATTCTTCCGCCAGCATTATTGCTGAACTTAAATATTCTAAAGCATTTCCCGTTAAAGATATTAAAATTTTAAAAATATTTTAAATACTCTTTCGATAATATTTCCACCTTCTCATAGAAAAGACCAGAATATTTTTCGAAATCATTTGTCAGCTGTGATAGAATTTAATTAAATCGCTGTGAAATGCACTTAGTATTATAGAATTTATTATCAAATTGGATATTTTATAAATATCAAGCATTTAATAAACATGAAGTCAAAAGTTGCTACTTTCACTTTTTCTTAAAGAAATAAAATAACTAAATTTTATAAGAAAAAAATAAGCATAATTGCTTTTTCTTTATTAGAAAAACAATGTAATGATAATGTAAATTATTACACACATAATGTTTAAAATAGACTAACGATTCTAAAATTCAATAGCTTGCATATTCCTTATTTTTAAAGAGCCAGCTTATCCTATTCAAACACACGAAGCTCAAATTAGTCAGGTGAGCCCGATTATAAAATATTAACCTTTTTTAAAAGTTCTACTGGACAAATTTTGATAAAATTTGCACTATTAAATTGCACCCAACTTTCTGGAATAGATTTAGTACATAACATTTTGTTTTACATGCTTTGTTATAGAATTAGCTGAAATGTTCTATAATCTATAATCAGGCGAAACCAATTCTGAATGATTAGCCTTTTAATAAAGTTAGATAATTTTTGTGGAATAGCTTTGGTATATTGCATATCCGTCTATCATTCTTAGACCAAATATTACTGTAAATAATCAACTAAAAAATTAGGTCCTAAACAGCCGAAATTTTGTCTTACACATTAGAAAATATAATAGCGCAGTGATGATCGTACCGTTCTCAACTATACGGAAGGACATTTGCGATAAAGATACATATTGTTTTAAACAAACGTATTTTATTTAAAATGGAAGATCAAATTCAACCATATATTTCCTTTAATTAAAGATTTGTTTGGAGAATGTGTCCATAGCGGTAGAAATGTTCTGCGGTAGATGAATAAGTGATCGCTAAAAAGAAACTGATCGCTAAAACGAAAATACCAAGTATACTTTTCCCTGTAGTTGTTGAGAAATCAAACAAATGTACTAAGGGCTAAAAATATATTCGTGTTTCAAACTAAAAACGGTTTTTATTTATGTACTATTAACGGGCAGTATTATATTGATGACATTTAAGTTGTGTTTAATTGTTAGTTCCTATCTATAAATACTGTTTTGATAAGGTCAATAGATGTCTATGATGGTTAGAGTTGCACTAACATCCTACATTCACAACTTCCAGGTTGTATAATATTTTAACGGATCTTCTGACTGTAAAACAGTCAATGAAACATCGTCTTCATTTTGAAAGACCTGTCCAATGATATGCCACTCAAGAGGGTGCGAAATTTTTTTCGTCTCTACCGCCGTTTTGTATTTTATGAGCGCCATTTTTAATTTATAAAAACAAACCTAGCCTATAACCATCGGACCGTTAAGACGAATTGATAGAGACCTCATTCATTAAAATCCATCTAGTCGTTGGGATGTTTCGAGGGTATAAAGAAATCCACATATACATATACGCGTGAAACACATAACCCTTCTTTTTAGCCGGATAAAAAATACTTCTACTTGTCCAAATATTCCTAAATTTTCGTAGGTGTTTTAAATTAAGTCTACAGAGATGCTGTAAAAGATTGTGTTGAAATATGAACGTTTAGGCACTTTTACAGTAGAAAACAGATCGTCTCCGTAAGCCGGAAAGCTACTTACGTTTCTGATATTTTTAAATGGTTATAATCATAGCTGCCAACTTTTACGCTTTTTTGCTACCATTAAAATTTAACAGAGTCTTCCATCCTGTTAAATCGTGAGATTTCGATCATTAAATAAGATAATATTTTCTATAAAATTTTAGTGGTAAGCAAAAACCGTAAAAGTTGGCAGCTATGGTTATAATTCTTATTTTTAAAAACCGATTAGATTGTGGTAGAAAAGAAGGTCGCAGATTTACATACGCATTGTTTGTTAAGCGATACCTCTGACATTGTGTGATGGAGAAACAACGTATGGGAGAAAAGAGAACTACGAAAACATCCCTTTCTGAAAAGAAAACATTTTAAAGGTTTAACAATCATTTATCAAACTGATTTCGGCGTTCTCATTTAAAACGTAAAATACCGGTCTTTTAGAAAGGTCTTCCGTTTTTAACTAAACTAAACATTTTAGCCTATGGTGGTTAAAGCAAAACAGTGAAAAAAAACCCGACATTCAGTTTATCATTTTTCCCCGCTGTGTCAATCGGGTACTGGACATGCGCGAGCGTATGCGCGAGAGTGGTGAGCTTTTGATGAGAATTCGATGTCGTTTTTAAATTAAAATATTGGCTAATTAACAAAAACATAAAATTGTGAGTCTCAGGTGCATCATAACATGCATTGGACTACACTCATATAAATTTTCAAATTTGTACTTGCTGTAGATTTCACTAGCCATCGCAGAAGGACAGGTATACAGAGATCGAAATTTTCTTTTATTAGTATAGATGTATGATGGGTATATTTAACATGGATACATCTTGGTACGTCAATAGGGAAATACATAATTACAAAAGCTTTTATTTATGAAGGTAACAAGCTTTAACGTGTGGATCAAATTAATTTTTTTTTATGTAATAAGTTAATAGTATTTTAGTAGTAATAGTACATTTAATGGTCATTTGGGATTCGAAATTTTCAATAACATATGTGTCAATGACAATGTACACACTGTATGTCAATAAATCTGTTTGTTTTCTGTATTTATGCATGTCTTTATGTTTATTTAGAACAGTTGGAATATATATATATATATATATATATATATAGATAGATAGATAGATAGATAGATAGATAGATATAATTGTATAATATTTTAATATAGGAGATATAAATGCTACACATTCTTTATATTCCTTGAATATAGAGCAATTTTGCTCCCTTTCATCAAACAAGGTTTCAATTTTCTAGAAGACCAATTTTCATAAGCATTCACAGTAACCTTAACTGACAGAACAGGAGATTCTTCAAAAGGAATATTACTAAGAATTCACTAAGAACCTTCGTGGTTTATTATTAAAACGTCAGTGAAAGTGCTAAAATGACAAATGGATTTCTAGCATAATATCTTGTCTGTGGAATAATTTTCTATTATGTGAGTCACTTGGGATTTCTAGTAAAAAAAAAGTTCTATAACAATCAGGATACGAAATTAGAAAGAACGTATTATTGAGGGCAAGTGAAGAGAAAAAATTGCAACATAACATATTAAAAAGGCATGTGAAATTATTTAGAGAATTTTATTTTTATTTTACAAAGGATTGTACTGCAGTAAAATACGAATTTGTTTTGGTAGTGATGGTATGAATATCGCTATATGTTTATTTATTGCAATTAAAGTTCGATAAATTTTATCAAAATACTTATTTTGTCTTTTAAATAATTATTAAATTATATGAAATCTTTATTCTTATGAATTTTCTTTTAACAGCCATCACATATTTAGGCAATATGAATTATTCTTAAATGCTGAGGCATAATTTTTATTAGTTGAATACAACCTTTCACTTTCAATAAATTAAACTGTTAATTGTCTGAGCGAAGCGAAGGCTAATACGCAGCGCAATATTACTTTCCAGCCACATATAACTACGATGGATATTAAACCCATGGCCTACTAAAAAAATGTATATTAAAAACCTTTCGTCAAGCATAACTCAAAAAATATATGTCAGATTTCGTTTCTGATTGACCAGAGGGTACCTATGAAGGTAACCTACTGAATGCAAATACTATCAAAAATAAGTTCCAAACCTTTTAAAAATTATATTTAAAAAAAAACTGATAAAAAAGCATAATTTATCTACATATGTCACGGAAATTTAGTGTACATCATTTTCACTGGCTGGGTGTTTTCGTAGAGAATCGGATTACAGCACATGGAGCAAAGAAACTATGCACGGGCTAATATTACACTATAATAAAATCTATTTAAACTGGAAAATGAATATGTTTTTTTTTTCTATTTAAAAGAAAAAAAAACCATAATATCTTAGTATTTGATATTTTGTGGGAATCTTTGTAACATAATATTTCATTCACCAATAGCGTCTTTTATATTTCGCGTGTGCAAATTAGAAACAGTTCTTTGATGATAAAATAAAACTTTTTGATTATGGCATCATTTCTTCTTCCTTTTTTTCAGTATTTTAAATGAAACTAGATGGAACCCGTCTAGTTTCATTTATTGGTGTCCCATCTAGATGGAAACTTGATGGCAAACAACTAGATAGTAACATATTAAAAAGCAGAAAAGCCAACGTTTAAAATGCACAAATAATATATGAAAAGCAGCAAACAGCTGTTTCGAATCTACTAGCGAGATTCTTCTTCAGTGCAAAAGGAACAGCGTGCTAGAAAAAGCAAGGCTGAGCAAAATCATAGACAGAGACGCGCTGGCTTTTATACCCTATGCGCGTGGCGAAGGCGCCGAAACAACCAATGAGAGAGAAGCAGTGGGAACGACTGTTTCACTGTTAAGAATTCTTTTGATTTTGTTAAAAAACTTCATAATTTTAATCATATGGTCACATGATGGTTTCTTTTGATGTTAAATCATTATTTACAAACGTTCCGGTTGAGGGGGCTTTAGATTGCCTCAAGAAAAGGCTTTGTGAATTCCATTTCTCTTATTTTGAAATCGAGGAACTTATACTTCTCACTCGCGCTTGCTTGTCGCAAAATACTTTTGTTTTCAATGGTAATTTCTTCCGTATGATTGACGGTTTGGCTATGGGTAATCCTCTTAGTCCAATTTTATGCGATATTTATATGCACTATTTTGAGGTCAAGCTTTTTCAAATCTTAAAATTTCCGTTCTATGTTCGTTATGTTGATGATGTTTATGTCCTGATTGAAATGAATTCGGATATTAATCATATTCTCTCTATTATGAATTCCATTGATCCCTGCATTCAATTTACCTCTGAAATTGAGACCAATAACTGTCTTTCTTTCCTGGATGTCCTTGTTATTCGTTGTGAAAATGGCTTTCAGACTACCGTCTTTCGTAAACCTTTTGCTGTCAGTCTCCCACCTCACAGGTATTCTTCTCATCCCCCTAACCAGAAATTCGCTGCTTTCAATACTTTTGTTTTTCGGGCTACTAATATTTGTTCCACTCCTCAGTTACTTAGTGCTGAACTTAATTACCTCAAAGCTATTGCTGTCGATCGTGGTTATTCCTCTAATATTATCGATTCTATTTATAAGAAATTGACGAAATCCGACCATTCTGCAAAGCATTCTAATTCCAACTCTAATACTTCAGTTGTATTACCATTTTTTCCTAAAATCAGTCAGCAAGTTGCTAAAATCCTAAGAAGGTTTGATTTTAAAGTTATTTTTTCTCCTGTTAATAAAATCCCTTTTTCAAATCTCAAACACCCCGTTGATCGCCTAGATAATTGGGGCATTTACCAGATCTCTTGTCAGTGTGGTCTTTCTTATATTGGTCAGACTAAACGTGCTCTTAGATTTCGTTTAAAAGAGCATGAAGGCTATGTTAAAAATCAGGAGCTCAAACGTTCTTCTATTGCTCAACATTCTTGGTCTTCTCAACATAGGTTCGATTTTTCCTCTGCCATCATTATCCAAAAATGTTCTTCTAACCTTGATCTTGATTTTTGGGAAGCTTACCATATCATTAAAAATTCTCACTCTTTAGTCAATGACTTATCTAGTACTCCTGATTTTCCAAGTATTTGGAAAGCGTTAATTTAATTCCCCTTTTTTGGTTTCTTTTCTCTACTTCTCCGGTAGATGTCGCTACTTGTCCACCCAGTCGTTCCCACTGCTTCTCTCTCATTGGTTGTTTCGGCGCCTTCGCCACGCGCATAGGGTATAAAAGCCAGCGCGTCTCTGTCTATGATTTTGCTCAGCCTTGCTTTTTCTAGCACGCTGTTCCTTTTGCACTGAAGAAGAATCTCGCTAGTAGATTCGAAACAGCTGTTTGCTGCTTTTCATATATTATTTGTGCATTTTAAACGTTGGCTTTTCTGCTTTTTAATATTGTTGCACAAAGGCTTTATTTGCTATTTTTATAGATAGTAACATATCCTCTTGAGACCCAAGCTCGCATTTTTCGCCCAAATTTTACCATTTTTAGGAATAAAGCTCTTTTGGGGGCTGGAAAATTTTATATATATTCAATTATTTTTAAAACTAAAAAATATATAGAGTTTTGGCTTGTCCAATATAATGGACATTGGGTCTTAGTCCTGTAAAAATCGTATTATTGAATTACATGATTCTGAATGAAAAATTCTTAATTGAAAAATATTCCTTCCCTATAAATGTGTTTTTATTGTTCATACATCACCTTTAAACATTACGCAATTTTAATTTTTTCATTATCAAAGAGAAAAATTATTTTGGGATGAAATTTATTTGAAAAGTATATATCAATTTAGTGACTTTTTAAATAGTTTTTAAAAAAAGGATTTTAAAAAATCTATCACATCAATAGAAGCTTTTTCTTAAAAAAAATAAATAAAATAAAAAAGTTAGTGGCATGGTTATCACAATTGATATTTGGATGCCAAAAGTAAATAAAAAAAAACAAAGTGCAGTTTATTCATAATCTTAAATTCTTGTCTTCTGTTATATTTTCTTTGAATTTTTAGTTATGTTTAAAAATTTTGTTTCCTTATAAATGTGCTTTTATCGTTCATACACCATCTTTAAGTATTGCTCAATTTTAATTTTTTTTTTTGTTATTATCAAAGAGAAAAAGTATTTTTGGATGATTTTTTTTTTTAAATGTATAAATGAATTTAGTGACTTTTTAAATAGTTTTAAAAAAAAAAAATCTATCATATAAATAAAGTTTTTTTCTTAAAAAAATTATAAAAAGTTAGTGGCACGATTATCACAATTGACATTTGGATGCCAAAAGGAAATTAAAAAGAAATATGCTGTTTATTTATAATCTTAAAATATTATCTTCAGTTATATTTTCTGTAAATTTTTATTTTTGTTTATATTCGATTAAATTAATTAATTTATAAACAACATATAAGCAGTAAAATAATATAAAAAGCTTGCAATTATTTTTTATAGTTAAACGAATATACAAATGCAAGTTGCATTTCATGCACACAACCTTATTATATTTCATACTTATCAAAGTAAGATAAGATCACTACACAGGCTTCAAAAATCAGATTTTTAGCAACAAGTTCATATTTCTTTGACTAAAAATTTTGCTGACATCAGAAGTGTGTTTTTATCGTTTATACGTCACTTCCAAATATCTCAAAAATTCAATTTTTGCATCATCAAATAGAAAAAGTGTACTTTAACTAAGAAACATGTTAATCAATTTAGTAATTTTGAAAAAAAATTAATAGCATTTTGTTTTGTTTTCTATCTCTCCTCAGCACCAGTCATTTGTTTGTTAGAATAATGATATTAATTAGTGGCAAAGCTACCAAAGTTGGCAAGTAAATGCAAAGCAGAAATTTATAAGAAATCAAAATGAGTTTGCTTATAATATTGTACTGTTATCTTTAGTTATATTTTCTTAAATTTTTTGCTGCTAATTAAATATGATTAGATTTATGCAATTATAAATAGCATACTAACAGAAAAATAATACCAAAAATAGTTAATTGTAACTATTTTAATATCAATGAGTAAAAATAAAACACAATAAAAGCTTAATTATAAATATCTATATTTACCAAATGCGGGAAAAAAATATATATATATTTCACTGTAATAAAAAATTTAACAATTTACTGATTTAGAACAGGCATTTTATCAGTAAAATTACACATTTTTAGGATAATATTTAAATATTTTTTTATTTATTTAAGAAAATATGTTATCTACTTCTGCTTCTGTATCTATTATTTATTTCAATACTGTGTTGATTTTTAAATAAAATCTAATGCGTGTCTTCAGTATACAAAAACAGTCTAATATGAATAAAAACAACTGACAAAGACCCAACGTCCAATAGAATGGACATTACCAAAAATTTTGTTTATTCTCTAAAATATAGATTAGATTACTTAAACTGCGATGTCATTTCATTGACACAACATTTAAAATTAGATATGTGTAGCATTAATATCAAAATACTATTAAAATATATATAAAATTAGCGTTAAAACTGTCTGCTTTAATTCAAGAGTCTTTCTCTTGTTCTCTGCAACATTCAAATGATAAAAATACCTATTTAGCTGCAATTGTTTTATTATTTTGTCATACAGATAGTAGAACTGGACTATCTAGTACAGTGGACAGCAAGTATTTACAAGTTCCAATTGAAATTAACTATTTTATATAAAAAATAAAAATGTCCAATAGAATGCACGCGGGGTCTCAGGAAGATATTCTAAAAACGGTACTACTTGGTTATCCCGTCGGCCAAAAATCTATCGCCAAACTATAAGATTAAACGCCAATAATGGTTGATCATAAGTGTCACATTCACATCACTTTAAACAAGTTACACGTGTTTACATTATTAAGCGATTTTTATTTCGACGTTTTATTTCCCATTTTATTAATGTTATGCTAATTTATTTGTTCTTTCGTTATTTAAAATGAAAACTTGCTGTAATTTGTATAATTTGGCAAAATTGGTCGACGGGATAACTAAGTAGTACCAATAAAAACTTCATGACAACTTTAAAATGTAAGAAATATTTAGCGAATAATTCTTAGGAAAAATTCAAATAAGTAGGAATTGTCCTAAATAGGATCATAAAAATCGGAATTCGATAAAATCATGATCAGTTTGACAGGTGGAAAAGCACACATGCTCCGAAGTCACACACCAACAATCATGCATGACCTTTTTAAACACTTTCCAACAAAATTGAAAAGTGTTTATGACTTCGGTTTGTCTGGCCGTCTGGCCGCGCTCTCACTATCGTAAATGTACTCGGATCGTTCTGAAATTTTTGGATGTTAGTGACCTTTTCCATAGCACGATCTCTATTTCAAATTAAGTTTGTAGCGTGTTTAGTTCATTTACAGGGACTGTCAAAAGTTTTCCTTTACATTACGGCCGATGGGTAAAAATCGTTTCAAATGATTTTTAATTGTGTTAAACTCTTTAAAAAATAATAAAATTGATATGCATTGAAGTCCACCAAAATATGCATTCTGTAGTATGCGGTACAAATGATAGTTATTATTCATTTACAGGGCCACACAAAAGAATTCAGCTACATAACTGCATAGGGGTGGAATTGTTTGCGCCGTATTTGAATTATATTTAACTATTTCATATATATTGAAATTGATATACGTCTCCGAGCTATAGTATAAGTTACTTCATGTATAATATGAGGTGCATAGCATTTACAGGGACACACAAAATATTTCTCATACTATATTGTATCCGAATTACTGTACATTAGCGACGATTGCTGGAAATTAAATTTTAATTATCATATGGTCTTTTATATTTCACTATATTTATGCTTAGTATATGGTGTATATATGCTATAATTCATATACAGGGCTAAACAAAAGAATTTATAAGGGTTACTGGGTACGAGCGATTACTTAAAGGTGGTTTTTAAATAAGTTATACATTTGTAAGCTGAACTGCATTTAATTTACTAAGAAATCATTTTACAATATTGATAAAATGATATACAGGATCACGGAAAGAATTGGATACATGGCCGTCTATAAATGATAATTTCTTGAAAAGTGATTTCAGAAGTTTTAAAAGTATTTTAGTTTGAATTAAATTTTAGCTAAATAGTCTTGTGTAATGAAGGTTCTAGGTAAATTACAGGATTGTACAAAAGTATTCAAGCATGTTTCTATGTGTTAGTATACATTGCTGACAGAGAATTTTCAATTTGTAATGTGGTTTCTTGCTAAATTAAATTGCCCCATTATATAGTATATATATCAACCTAAATATCTAATACAGGGCTCTTCAAAAGAATTGGAATACATATTTGGATATGGACAGGTGAAATCAGTTTTACAAATGTTTTATGTGTTTTCTAAAATGTTTACTTAGTTATCTTATTTACCTTATTTCTCTAAATAAGTAACGAAGTTTTTTTTAAAGCATTCAGTATCTGTTGGAAAGTGTTTCATAATCTATGCTTAACGCATGATTTTTCTTTCTTGTTTAGCATAGTGTTGTTAAATGAAATCTATATATAGATTACGCTACCGCACGTGGAACAGAAATCGCGATTATTTGTTAATTGTTTAATGGCAACGCCCGAATGCCTTGATGAAACGCACCTCTTTGAACAGCATTTAATGCACATCTATACCTCTAGGGGATCTTACCATAGGGAAACACTATTTTGTTGCAAAATTCCGCGAAGTCTGTCGCCAACTTGGCGGTATATCGCCAAAAGGGACGCCAGCTTGGCGATATCTCTAATATTTCACCAAATTACCATAGACTTCCATTGTAAACCAATAGGATTTACATTCTTACATAAAATCAACCAATTGAGATATTTTAATGCAACAAAAACTAACATTAGCTTAAGGGATTCTATTAATTATATTTGAGGGAGTCCAAGTAATTCAGAGTATGAATAAAAGTTACATGATAAAATACTTCATGCTTTCCCAAACATAAATTTAAGGGAGACCAAACTGGTCGCTAAGGGCTGTTAGTTGTGATTTAAATTTCTTTGAATTGAAGAAAATGCAGCTATGCATCAAATAAACAAAATAAATCAAATAATTGCCAAATGATATAAAAGACTCTGAAAATAAAATTGAAGCAGTATTAAACTGGTTTATGTATGTATTTTAATAAATACATCTGCTAATACGCATTTAATAAGTTATTTATGTTTTTATATAATAAAAGTTAAACGGCTCCTTTATCTACGTGTATGGTAATATTATAAAGTAGTAACGTTTGTGTGTTTGTCGAATGTAATCTCTGAAACTAATTAGCTGGTTTAATAAATAATGATTTGAAAATGCTGGTGACCCTATCTGCTCCAACAAAGATTGTATTTTATGTCGGTACAACAACCTCCATGGGTGCAGGAGCGGAAAAGTTCTAAAATTATGAATTCTGAGATACTGTTTGGACTAAAAATTAGAAATTTTGTGTGGTGGTTACTTTTAAGATTAAATATTCGTTACGAACGCTTTCAACAATGTTCGAAATTTTAAATTTAAAAATAAACGTAAAAAATTCTAGAAAGTTTCTAAATCACGAATTATTCTGAATTGTTACAGAAAGAAATTTTGAAGTTTCACATGGCTATTACTTTTAAGTCGTAAATGCCGGTGAGTTTAAAAAAAAGATTAAAAGGGTGCACCATAAAAAAAAAGATCTAATCTGCAATTTCTGTGATACTGTTGGGTCTAGAAACTTAATATTTGGCATGGTAGTAACTTATAAGATCTAAATGCTCGTTATAGAAAGAATCCAAACTGCAATGCACGCATTAGAACGAATTCTAAAAAAATCGAAACTAAGAAGACCAAATAAAGCGAACAAAGTTCAAAAGGTGATCTAATTAACAAAGTAAATGGAATTGTTGGGAATATAAAGATTAAAATTTGCATGAATGTTGCTTTTAAGACGTAAATACTCATAATAGAACAATTTCTAAAAAATTCGCTATGTAAAATGATGCAGGAATGAAAAACTTTCGATTTTTCTTTTCTGCGCTACTGCTGACCTAAAAACTTTTTATCGGGTTGAAATTTTTGGACGTGATACTTTTAAGATGTAGATGGTAAAATAGTTTAGAATGGCTTCTAAAAAATACAAAATTTAAAAAGATGAAATGAACGAAAGACGTTCTAAATTACCATTCATTTGCATTGTTAAGTATAGAAACTTTAAATATTTAATGAAACTGCACCCCCCCCCCAAAAAAAAAAAAAAAAAAAAAAACATGCAACTTACATTCAGCAAAATGGGTAGCTACTTATCTTGCATTGAATAAGTTGTGTAAACATTGAATAAATGTCGGTATGAAACAGCGAATAGTTTGCACGAAAGTACTTGTCAATATGTTACTTCTCTGGGCTTTTCTCTCTCTCGTCAAAGCCCCTAATAGAGGATAGTGTCTTTATACAATTATTTTTCAGATTCACTAATCTAGAGTTTTAATCATAAGATCATTGCCTCAATTGTCATTATGCGATTTTTTATGAAGTAAGTTATTCGGATATATATATATATATATATATATATATATTTAATCGGGTTAGTATTGACGTATTTTATCTTGCATGATTTGTTGGAAAAATACGCACGGTTTTGTAAATTACTCGAAATGACATTTTCACAGCTCAAACGTTATGCAGACGAAATATTCCAGATGTGCCATAAATTACTCTGCCGTCAATGCCGATTTGTTTTATTTAATGATGCTAACACGTAATACAGCTCACCATGTGGAGAATATGTTTGAAAACAAAACAATGCAGTATATGTAGTGGCCAGCATGCACTCATCATTTAAATCCGATCTAGTATATCTGTAACACACGCAAACGACGCATTGCATGCCGCTGTTGAAGTGCTCGGGGCTTCGATATATTACTTTTTAAGAGACAATTCCCTAAACTGTTATCGACAATCTTCTCGCATGCATGAAAACAGATATTCAAGAGTATTAATTATTCGAGTGGGCCACGCACCATATAAAAGTCCTTCATTCTCGTCAAACATCATTTTTTGTCATTTAGAGGTCGCGGAACACCTCTTTATGTTTTTGACATCATTTCAAGAAATAAAAATTCCGATATAAGATATTTTAGTTTTTTTTTAATTTTCTCTATTATTTTTAATCTATTGCTCACTTCCAATTTTATACCCATCAGGAGAGTCTTGTAGGTTTTAATTGCCATTTTTTTAAAACAGTGCATATTATATACATAGTATATACAGTGTATATTATATTAATACAGTATTTTGTAATTCTACCATTCAATTTGCTCCTTTTCATCATCTGAATTTGTGGCATGTTTGTTTGATAAGTATCAGAGTTTAATTTTTCCTGCGCGCAATAGTGATTCGGAGGCGGCGCACTGTGTACACTGGAAAAAGACAGCTTAATGCGCATGCATCAGTTTTTTCCACGAAATTGAGTGAGCCAGTCGTTGCTTGCTTCCACCGAGTGAGGTGTTGTTATACGTGTGCGTCGGATTTTTATTTCTCTCAAGATGACTGAACGCAAAAAGGTACTGCATCAAAATTTTCAAAGCTTGGTGATCCTGAAAGCGAAACAATTCGTAAGCGACTCAAAATAATTCGAACTACAATTCTCCAGACTTTCTTAGCATAATGTGGAATCGCAGTGTTCGCCAAATTCCGTACTCTTCAGACATCACTCCTTGCTACTTCTGGTTTCTTACGAAATTGAAGGTGCCATTAAAATGATCCCGTTTTGAGAGTAGCGATGCGATATGTAGAATGCGACGGCGGAGATAAACACCATTGCAACATAAAAAACTGCCAGATGTATTTTCTGCAGTAGAATGAACGGTGAGCTTAATGTGTGGAATCGCAAGGGGCCCACCTCGAAATGAATAAGGGTACCAATCCTGCCAGGTAACTTATGCATTTTTTCGTTCAAAGGTTGAATATTTTTCAGACAGGCCACATATTGTTCATTTAAAATAGCTTCTCATTTTCTTTTCTTGTTGCGCGTTATTATTAAATCTATGTTCTCACTAACATCGCTCAGAGTTAGAGGAACTCTGAGGCAAGTCCTAGTAAAGGCAATACTTAGCTAATTATTTTACACACTTTTTGACAAATCACAATTTATTTTTATTTATTTTTTCGATATTTCTATTTACTGAAACTGTTCTTATGCAATTTTTAAAAATAAAAAAGCAGATATTTAAAGTATTTTTTTATTCATCTTATTCAATCTATTTTTATTTCTGCAAATTAAGAGTGAATGAAGGAAACATAAAATAATTAAGTAGAATCAAGAATGTTTTAAAGACATTTTTTTTTGCACGAACGTTTTGTTGGCACAAACCCTAAAATTCATGATAAATTATTAGTTATCAATTTTATTCTGATAATTGAGGCAATCACTTTTTTCTGGAAAACTAAATTATGAACGATGTAACACAATTAACAATTAGGGTGCATGTCCCAGTAATGGACACCCTTCCAGTAATGGGCACCCATTCATTGTTTTTGATCTATAAAAAAAATAAACAGTAAAAAATTTGCTTTTATTTTTTTTTCACACCTCCTCCGTGCATGTTTGATAATCTGGGTTCTTGATGGCACTCTTAATCAAATCAATCAGAAAGCAGAAAATAATGTTTCGAAGTTCCTCTTTTTTACAGTGAAAACCTTAATGAATATGATAAGAACTGGCTTCGTATAATAAATTTATACGAGGGGTGTTTTTTAAGTAGGGCCTATTGAAAATATAAACCAAAAGAAAGAAAATTTTCAAAAACAATTTTTTTTTCTCAGATTCTACATACATTTATCTATTTTTCAATTCTATCTATTTCTATTTATCTAGTTTCTAAATTTGTTTAAACGCTTATCATGCCTTACAACTATATTTTGAATACTCTCTTCATAGAATCTTGCCGCCTGCTTCGACAACCAAGAGGTCACGGCCGTTTTCACGTATTTGTTATCGTTGTACGGTTGCCGACGAGATTATATTTGAGATAGCGGAAAAGATGGAAACCGCTCGGCGCAAGGTTGAGACTGTAGGTGGGGTGGTCCAAAACTACCCAGCCAAACCAGTCCAAAAAAACTCAGGTCTGATCTGCGGTGTGAGGCCTTGCATTGTCATGGAGTAGAAAAGTTCCCTCTGTCAGCATTCCGCGTCTTTTGTTTGGAATCGAAACAAAATTGGAATGCTACGACAAAAAACGTATCACCGACCGTATTTCGCACGTGGAGGGTGACTCGATAATCTTGAACATTTTATAATCACAAAACAGAGCGTACAGGTTACCTATACAGCTGCAACTAAGTTCAGATATTCCCAAGTATCGCCGGAACACGACGCAAACACTGGTTGCGGCGCCCAGCCACCTATTAGAGTATAGAACAAAACCGCCCTTACATAAAAAACACGCCTCGTATGTTCTTTATTTTCTAGCAAAATTTTTATGTTTTTGGTTTGCTTGTAGTACTAGAAAACGTTGAATTTTATGTACTAATGGCCGTTTAAAAAACTTCATTTTTTTGTAATGTTTTAAGGTCAAGGTTAAGGTGTGCAATACTGGAATGCTTAATCAGTGAATTTCCATTAATGGACACCTGATCTAGGCCTTGATAAAAACGAAATTTCAGTAATTTTAACAGTGCATAATATCTTTTGACATAACTGAAAATATGTATAATCAAATTTAATATTTTAATTTCACTCACCAGGAGGTATTAAGACCAATTTTATATATATATATAAATAGCTGCTTTTAATTAATTTCATACAGCTAATAACCCTTCAATATTTTAATTAAATTACTTTTTTTTATAATTCTCCTTGCATATTTTAGAATCTGGTAATCACTAAAACAATGTAGGAAGAAGCGAAAATTTTTTAAGATAATGGAGAAGGGAGGGGCTCATAGGCCTCATTACCTCCGCATTTAAATAAAAACAATTAAGTTACAAAAATTGTTAAAATGTGTTATTTTCGGTCTTAAATGTTTGATTATTCATCTCTCTGACAAGAAAAAAATAATATTAATTAAATATTTAGTAGTAATGAAGCTACATTGTTAAACATTTTGCAGCATTCTGACAGGCCATTCGACCGTTTTTTGAAAAAAACGGTTTAATAACCATAATTTAACTATATTCTGACCATAAAATGGACAATAATATGGTCAGAATAGTATTAAAATTACGGTTGTGTAACTGTTTTCGGAAAAAACGGTTAAATGACCTGCCAGAATGCTGCAAATTTTTAACAGTGTAGTAAATTTGCAGATCAGAACATCAAACACCAATTCTGCAGTTTTACTTTGAAATTATTTTATTTCGTATTTAAAACATTCAACCCACTTTATAAGTTCTTTCATATTTGTAATACTAATTATTACAAGTAATATATCAAGTAGCTTTGGGGAATTTAACTGTTACAAATAGTAGGAACTATACAAATTTATACACTAATATTGCAAAACTTTTCTTTCAGATTTTTTTATTACCCCTCTAAATACCTTCTTACTGTCTGAATAATTTGAAAACGTAATTCCCTGCATTTAGTACTTTAAAACATCTATCTAAATTTTTTAAAGTATTGATTGTATGGTAATCACAATAATTAATCAAGACAGTGACTAACTTACACAAATATTTTATTAATTTATTGATATCCTGAGTCTTAAATTAATTTGAAAATAATTATTTAGTATCAGTGGTACGCTTTCAATAAATTCTGGCTCTAAATACAGTCATAAAAACAATTATATCTATTAGGGTGGTCACAAGAAATCAATTTTCGAATTTTTTTGGGGAGACCCCCCAAAAAGTTACCAATTGACTAGAAAATGAGATGGAAAAGTTTCAGCTCATTTGGATAATGTTAACCAGTGCCTCACTGGGGTGAAAGTTTGAAAAAAAATGTGATTTTTCGCAAAGAAATGCTGTTTTTTCCGTTATGAAATTAATACAATTGAACCTAGAAACATAATTCAGGTTTCATTTTATAAAAAAAAAGTTTTGCTTTGAAGAACCACACACTATTTTTTATCCAAAAATGTATAGATTTAAACATATGCGCATTTTTCAGGACTAGACTTAACCCGAATCCTAAAAATTGACTTTTTTATGAAAATGCGAAAAAACATTGCAACATTCCATTTCATCTGCTTTCCAACTTATTTTTTCTTTTGTTTTTTCTTTTGTACATGATAAAATATTTAATTTTAAAAATTCAAAGAAAATGAAAAAAAAATCGAATTTTAAACTGAAATAATTAAGCAAAAAAAGGGGGGGGGGGCGCAAAGAAAATATAAAAATTAGAACAAAATATGCTCAAATGCATTTTATTATTAAAGTTGTGTTACAAGAAAGGAAGTATAAGGAAGAAAACAAATTAACATCCCTTACAAGTGTCACGTTAATCCTTTCCGGCATAGAAAAATTCTGTTCGAAACATGATGAAATGATAGACTAACACCGGAATTTACAAACGACTTTTTTAGAAATTAGGAAGCACATCACGTTAAACTTCCATTATAAAAGCAAAATTTTATTAAAATATTTTTGGTGCCGTTTGGAATTAAAATTAGGTGGTGTTGACGTGGGACCACTGCGCTGGTAATGAATAAGGGTATTGGCTTAGATAAGGTGGCTTTTGAAGTTTTCTACTGCAGATACAACTTTTAGCATATACCAATTTTGTTTTTTGTCTATGTTAACACGTTCATGCCGGCGCGGTGGGTTCGACTGTCTCACTGTTATTTTCGAGAAAATGTTGCTCCTTTAAATCGCCCAATTGTTCTAATTAAATAAAACAACATTTTCTGTATTAAAATACTGGTATCCAAAAAGCCGGAGAGTTGGCAGCTCTGAGACAGTCGAGTGTGACCCACCGCGGCAGCGTGAAGGTGTTAAACAGGAATTAAAATATCGGATTAATTTTATTCTCCTTTCAGATATATCATTGACAACTTTAAAACCATTCACTAGTTTTCTTTCAAATAAGGTTTATTTTCACACCATACATTGGGATGAGTATTTAAAATATTTTTAAAAAAATTATAGTTTCAGATGAAACAAAAACGCCGACATCTTTGTTCAATAAATAATCACCTTTTGTTGCTCTTACATTCCTGTCATTAGCATCATTTTCTTCCTCAAATGACATTAATTTTATAGCCATGCTTATATTGACTTTTTCTTTTCTTTTTTTTACCAAAGTATCACCTAAAAATGAAAATGCAACTTGATCCAAGTTAAGATACCAAAAGCGGTTTATCATTTTGGAGAGTACTTTGTCTGCAACTGCAACATATTTATCAATTTTTCTGTAGTGAACAAGTGATTTTATTATTTGCAGGTCTTGGATTGGGGGCCAAAGTGGTAGTCGGAGTATTGAAGCAAGCTTTTACATATTGATTAAAAATAAGCAAAGATCTCTAATACCTTCTTTTTTTTAATTTGTTATTGAAAGATGATCCCTGAAACGATATATTTTGATAGAATAAATATATTTTGAGAATAAATATATTTTAATGTTATAATATATTTATTATAATATTAAATATACCGGGTGTCCCAAAAAGGACTGACTGATTTTAAAATTCAATAACTTGCAAACGGTGACAGATATTTAAAAAATTCTTGCAGGAGGTTTATGCATAAGGTCAAAAGTTTTATTACAGTGATTTTCAATTTTAGTTCGATTTACAAACAATAGATGGCGCTGTAAGCAATAGTCGCTAAATACAGGCTCGATTTTTGGTCCTTTATCTTGTTCCATGCAGAAAAAGGAGATGGAAATGTATTATCCGGGCCACGAAGTACCCAAAATCAAGCCTGAATTAATCGTCTATTGATCGCAGCGCCATCTATTGTTTGTAATTCGAACTAAAATTGAAAATCACTGTAAAAAAAAACTTTTGACCTTATGCATAACCCTCCTGCAAGAATTTTTAAAATATCTGTCACCGTTTACAAGTTATTGAATTTTAAAATCAGTCAGTCCTTTTTGGGACACCCGGTATATAAAATATATAAGTATATACATAAAAACGCGAATAAATAGAAATCCATCCCCTGTGCTATCCATCTCACATGATTAAAATCACCAGATGCTCTAAAAATATCTTGTGGAGGAGGGCGTCCTACAAAAATTAAATAAAATTGAATAATTTCTTTATAATCATTCCTGGGCTATTAATGTTTTACAGGTCCTGTAAGAAAACTTGAAATTTCTTCGGAATTAACTATTTATATCTTGTATTTAATCATGAATAGCATTTTTATATTTGGTCTGGTTCAATTTAGGCCACCCAGTCAGAATTTGTTTTTTTAAATATCTGACTGAGGGGCAGTGATTGTGCCCGTTTTACGATAAAAAACAGCTTTTAGGATAATTTCTAAATTATGGTGGTGACATGGTAAATACAGAAGTTTTTTCCTTTAACAATTGCTATGGAAAAATGTAGGTTTCTATGAAGCGACCGGTGTTTACTGCAGTGGTATCAAAACACGTTTCCTGGATTTTACCAACTTCCTCCCACTCTTCATCTGTTGAAAATACAGCTTTCGCCTGAATTATTCCAATACTATTTTCAAATGTAAGAACTCGTAGTAACTTTTCTTCATCTCCACAACTAATTAAAACTGCTATCCACTCTAAATTCTCTTTATTCAAAAAATGAGGAAGCAATTTTCCATCCTACTGAACAACAGCTCTCTCTAAATCGGAATTTTTAAATCTGGTTTTTATGAGCTCAGTTCTTTGCTTACGAAATTGTTATTTGCGGAGTCATATTTCACTTCTACTTAAAGTCTGTGGTTAATTGGTGGATGTACTCTAAGTCTAGTAGCCTCTCTGGCGTTCAGTTTCACTTAGCGAATATTATAAAATAAAATATGTAAAACTTGACAATTACTTGGTAACTTACTGTCTAAGATTTCATGAGACGTTTGGCCAATTAAAAAAATCTTACATTTATGCCATCATACCGAAAGGGGGAGGGGGTTTTCTGGAATATTTCTACAATTCTGAAAATAGATGACGATAGCAGGTAACAAAATCAGCCTTATAATAAAAAGAGAAATCCAGAGGTTCGTTTGAAATGCACTTCAACTGCAATCAACAAATCGAGAAGCTCTTTCTTTCTAGACACATAACTAGATAACTAATAATTAATTATAATTCGTGAAATATTTTTAAAGTTACAAAAATTGTTCAAATATTTTTGCCTATTAATGCAAATAATACAAAAAAATTCCAAAAGTAATAAAATTATTAATTTGTCATTTTTCACTTATTTTTCAAAAATGCAAATTTTGAGGGTATGGTTCACGAGCTGGCCTGAAAAATACTAAATGTTTATTAAATATAAGATTTTGATGGGATAATATATATTTTGATGGGAGTATAAGTTCAAAGTAACAACAGATTCTATGAAATAAAACAGGGATCGGGATTCGAAGACAAATAGATTGAAATATACATTTCATTAAAAAATATATCAAATGCCTATTGTTAAAAATGAAAGTAGAAAAGTAGAATTTAATAAGTGTCATTTTGTGTATATTATACAAATATAATGGACGAAATATAATAATAATATAACCTTTCTGATGTAATACTTACTATGCCCAAAGAGAATTTTGAATACCGGTTATAAAAAAATTCTGAAATTCAAGAAATATTTTTTAGCACAATTTGATTAAAATCATTCATTTTAATAGTTACGGAAGTCCGCAATTAGAGATTTACTGTTATTTTCCACTTATATACACTACTAAAACTATTAATCTACAAACATTCTCTGAGGTATTTAATTAAAGTGAAACTGAAGGTTAGTCCATTATTTGGATTCCAGCACCCTGCTGTTTTTTTTCATGCATAAATTGAAGCATTATCAGTTAAAAAATCCAACATAGCATTTCTAGATGTAAAAAAAAGGGCAATGAGTTATCTTCCAGAAGATCTTGATATGCCAAAGCATTCCTTCGGTGTTTTAGACGCGTTGTGGTAATATGGTCATTATATCTAGAACCTGTCCATATCGAAAGTAATATCCGGCTCCTGCTATTGGGAAAGAACATGCATGTCCTTTTTTGTAGGTCATGTCAATAATAACTTCACCCTTCAGAGCTATCCAATTTGGTTATCTATTCATCAGATATCCTAACTCTTTTAAATTCGTATTAAATTCACATGTAGTATACGCCTCATAAAAACCTTTAAAATTAGATTATTTCTGTCATTCTCGTTTCAGTCATTCTAAAAAAAAAATGTGTAAAATAGTCACTTTTACATAAGGGTATGCGTAAATGTCTAAAATAACACTTTGTCGTAAAATTTCCATTCTTGTCGTAAAAAAAAAAAATAATAATAATACCTGTATTCTGTATTTATTCGTGTTTATCGGCCTAATGGAAGTACATGTTTATTTTACTGTGCATATTGATATATAATATATGGTGTAGGGAATGATGACTATATCCATAAATTTACGTACCATTTACTGTAAGCGGGATATATTCCATACATTTAAATTATGTAATAATGTACGTGACATTAAATTCTATAACATACAGTATAATAATATGTTATTATGGAATCGGAAATTCCACACGTTGAACACGTAAAGTTCAGAATAGTTTATTAATGAATTTAGTATGGGGAAATAATTTGTTATTTACAAATATTCATTGCTATATCATTAGCAGTAACTATGCATTTGGTGGTATTATTACTGAAAGAAGCAATTTAATTTAATGTATCTAAATCGCTGAAATAATTTAGAATACATTTATGATCAGAATTAATGTTCCTAAATACCTCTAAATTAAAATTAAAAACATTAAAACAATTCAAATATTAATTCCATTTAATTAAACGGTAGAATATGGTTTGAAGCATTGCATAAAAATATTCTGTCGTAGCGCTTATGTTAAAATAATGTAATTTTTTTTTTATAACGTGGAGATTATATAAGGATTATATATTAATAGTAATCATGTTAATTATAAGAATTTTTCTTTGTAAGAAATCATTGAATCACTCTTTTCTTATATATACGAGGGGTGTTTTTTAAGTAAGGACCGTTTGAAAATAAAAAGAAAGAGAAAGAACATTTTCACAAATCAAAATTATTTTCAGGTTCTACATACATTTTTCTAATTTTCAACATAGCTGCTAAGTTTGTTTAAATACTTATTATATCTTACAACTAGATTTCGAATACCACCTTCATAGAAACTTGCCGCCTTCTCCGATAATCAAGAGGTCACGCCCATTTTCACGTTCCCAGTCATCGTTGTGGTGGTTGCTACAGAGATAACGTTTGAGATAGCGTAAAAGATGAAAATCGAACAGCGCAAAGTCGGGGCTGTATGGTTGGGGGGGGGATGGTCCAAAACTTCACAGATAAAAGAGTCCTATAAAGATCGGGTTTGAGCTGCGGTGTGAGGCTTTTCATTGTCATGGAGTAGCAAAATTCCCTCTTTCAGCATGCTGCATCTTTTGTTTTGAATCGCTCTGCGTAGCCAAAAGAGTATCATTGAACGTACCCTGCACGCGGCGTGCGATTCGATAATCTTGTACATTTTAAAGACACAGAACAGACCGTGCGTGTTACCTTCACAGCTGCAACTGTGCACAGCTGTTCCCAAGAAATGTCCGCGCCACTTATTAGTGTATACCACAAAATGCCCTTACTTAAAAATATGTCTTGTATATTTATATATATTAGTTTAATATATTTTTATATATTTGCCATTAAATAAGTATACAAATAAGGAAATAAATATTTATAACTTATTAAATTATCAATGTTCTTTGCAATGAAAATAAAATTTCTAATATCATCTCGCATTCTTTCCATGAATGGTATGTGCTAATTACTTCTGTTACTTCTTTCCCAGACTAATCTGTTCCTTCCAATTTCGTATCCTGATTGTTAGAAAACTCCTATTTTCTTCAAGTCCCAAGCGACTCTTCTAATGGAAATTTATTCCTCAGCCACGATAATAGGCTAGAATCCCATTTGTCATTTTGTCACTTTCAGTGACTTTTTAACAACTCCCCATGAAAATTCTTTGTAACTTTTTAGTATTTTCTTCTTAAGAAACCGTTCTATATGCATTTTCGGTTACATTGAATGCCTTTGAAAGAAACCTTTCAGAAAAGTGAAATTGTGTGATGAAACTAGCCGAATTGCACTTTAGACTAAGAATATATGAATGACATACCTGCTAAAGATTATATTACAAAAAGTGAAAGATAATATAAATCTTTAATATCTATGTATATATTCACGCATTTTGAAATTTAATATTTACACAATTCTACATTTTCATGTAAACACATGCATACATATAAATAAAGAAAACTTATTAGCATTTGATTTTCACAGCAAAATTAACTACGAGGTTACAAAACGTTTTAAAGTCTTATTTAATAATACTTTTAACTTTTTAATTCTATGCGAAATACTATACATAAATCGCAAGATACACTGAAAAAACATAATAAAATATATATTCCTTGAACTCACAAAAAAGTTTACATAAATAAAATATAAATTCTTCCGTGTGGCAACAGATCTGAAAAACTTCATATTCATAAATGTCAGAAATATTTCTGAAATTTAAAGAACAATTTTTGAAACAAAATTTCTGTGGCTGCAGGTAGCTTTTAAAAAGAAGAAGAAACGTTTCGAAATGTTTCTAAATATTTTTTTTACAGTGCATTAATAAGTTTTCTGAACACGAAATATCGGTTTTGTAGATATTATCAAATATGAAGTAAGCATTTCCATGATCAACAAACATGTTCAGCAAATAAAGATCCTATATTAAAAGTAATAACGTTATTTTATTGCACAATATAAACGAATTACGTGTTGATCCTTTATTAAGGCTAAACTATTTGCAAAATTCCCAAATGTTACAACCTCAATGTTAACTTATATATATATATATTATCAAATCTCCGCTTTTTGGCCTTTAAATAATCTTCTTTTTCAGACTGCAATATAAAGTCATTTTCACAAGTTTTGGTCAGATGTAAGAGGTCAATAGTTTGGATATAATGACGTTCTAATCATTTGCACACGAACAACCTTTCATGTAATGTGAACTGTAAATTAAAAAAAATATCGTGAAATCCGTAGGTTTTTTATGTGCCAATTTCAATACGAATAAATTTCTGGCTCTGGATATATCATTGCCTTTCATAACTCAAATTCTTTCTCCTTTAATAACATTCTATCTCACAGTTGTGCAACACGCAACAATCGTTTTGCAAAATTGTACATTTTTGAACATATTTTTTTTCGAATTATGTTTTCATTAAGGCTTTATTAAGCACTAAGAAAATATAAAGTAATTCAGATTGTAGATATCTAATTTTCACTAAGAACATTTATGTTTCACAAAATTCAGTTTCATATTATTTATTGAAACACAGAAATAATTAAATCTTTAAGTAATTTTAAATTTTAAAACTATTTTTTTCGGAGGAAGTTTATATTTTTTTCATTAATGAATTTTTAGATTTAATCATTATTTTAATATGAATATAACATTTCGAAATACACATTGGAAAAATTAAGAACTAAACGATTTATTTTTGAAAATAAAATCATAGAATAAAGTAAAATATTGCAAATGATAAAATTTTAAACAGGTATAAATAATATGCACAGTTTTAAATGGTAATATTTAGAATTTTATTTTATCAATAAGTTTATTTGATGATTTTTTTTCATAGTTACTTAAAAGTTTGCACAAAACTGTTCCAAAATTCGCATTCTGTATATATAAGAACACAAAAAATGATTCGCAATCATTAACGTTTTTTGCAGAAATAACAAGAGTTAAGGTTACACAAAGAGTATATTTATGTATAGAAATTTTATAAAATTATATATTCTGGATAAAACCAGTAAATGGTTTTTATTTATAAATTAACCTATCTCCTTCAAGTAAACATGTATTAAGTCTGAAAAAATAGTAAGTTGTTAAGAGTAATTAAAACAAAATACTGCAAGTCATTTTTTCTTACTTCTTACCTCTGTGCTTTTGCGGCAACACTCTATGGTTATATACATTGGAGTACTGTAAGTAAATGTTAAATCGAAAATCATATGTAAAGTTAGCCAGAAAGACCTTTGTTCGTAAAATCACTTTAAAATGTTGCAAAATGAGCTCAAAAAATGCTAAAATTATTATGTTAAAATATTTTTGTATTTATTTAATAAAATGTAAACGTACTAAATATAAGGGCTGCCATAGACGACTATTTTTAATTCTATTTCGGAACAGCTTTTCAAAACAAAAATCTTTCCCACACGTTCTGACAACAATTGCAAGGGAAATATACTAAAAAATATGTGTTTCAAAATAGTGGTGAGAACAGAATGTAAAAATAGTCGCCGCCGGCAGCCCTGAAATATTGGGATATGCATAATATTTATTATAGTATAATAAGCATAATTATATGTTTTGTCTAAATTTACATAAAATAATGTTTTAAATTTTATGTTATATACTATAATAAGTATTTTATGAACTACTAAAAAAATATTTTTTTTTTCTTTACAGAGGTTATAAGTATTATTAATAATAATTTTAGAATAATCGTATGCGAGGCTTAAAAACATTTTATTTTATAATCACCTTGAAAAGGAATTTAGATAAATAACTGTCTTGTAAAATGACTAATAAAAATATGAACATCTTCTTGCCTAGCGTCCTATTATTTTTTACATTACAAACATGCAAAAAAAAAAAAAAAAAAAAAAAAAGGCTTGAACATATAATTTCACAATATAAAAAATACGCATTTCAAAAAAAGTCTTTAAGCTAAGATTATGACATATGTATTTAGATCCTTGATAGAAAAAATGCAAATAAAATCCCTACTTACATTTCGCCATCTTAAAAAATGAAAAATCAATAACAACCGAAAAATAGCCTTCATTTAAGCATATAAATATACACCTTATGCTATCATCTCTCGGTGACAGATAAAGACATTTATAGAAAATTATTTCATACAATTTTCATGTTAAAAAGAAGAAGGAAATTTTAGAAATTTATTAAAGTTTGAAGCGTCCCAAAAATGGGACGTCAGACATAAATGGGTTAATAAACAACATTTAAAAATCGATTATTTAGTCGATAACTTCCAAACTGAAGGTCCCCTCACGAAGCAATATAAAAAAATTCCATTATTTCCTTAAATATAACCATGGACACATACAAAATTTGCATACGTGAATATTTTCCGAAAATATTAATTTAAATTTAATAATTTAAAAAATAAACTGATAGATAGGGCCAGTGCAGGCGTAGTTATGTACAACAACATAGGGTCGTCATGACGGAAAAACAATCTTTGTTCAACGGATTTCCGACTGCGAAACCACATACCGGATATTTTGAAAATAAAATTTCAGTTATTTGCTTTCATTAATAATATTTCTCTTTTTTAATGTTATCTTAGATGCTTTTTTAACTTTAATTATACTTACACTGATACTCTCTTATGTAGTTTAACACAGATCTCTTCTCTGTTCTGAATCTCTAAGTCTTAGGGACACAGAGATAGGGTGTAGAGTTAATGCCATTAACTAATCCTATAAAATATCCATTCCGTACAACTGTTCAAAAAAAAGAGGTGAAAAATCTATTGCCAACACATTTCACATAAACTTGCAAATATATCGAGGGATCTATGCACATTTTAAGCACCCATAATAAGAAAGATTGAGAAATTTATTGAGTAATAATGGAATATTTCTGCAATTAAAAAGTCGATTAATCCTGTTAAAAAAATATGCTACTGATTTTTATGCATATATTTTTGCAGTGCATAAATTTGAACATAAAAACCATTTAATTATCTCACAGTTTTTTTATTTTTTTATTATGAATGTAATTTGTACTAACTGTTTCTTCAGCATAGTTGAGGAATTGAGAAACACAGTCGACCAATCTCGCTGGCTGAGATCTCGAGACGAATGCTTTCCAAATTTTTTCATGGAAGTTCACCAAATGCCAGATGAGACCAAGATTTATCAGAAAACGTACGTTGATTATTTTGGCATTTTATGAATCTCTAAGACTTAGGGACACAAAGACAAAGTGTAAAGTTAATGCCATCTATGAATCCTATGAAATACCCATTCCGTACAACTGTAAAAAAAAAAAAAAAAAAAAAAAAAAAAAAAAAAAAAAAAAAAAAAAAAAAAAAAAAACAGGTGGAATTTCTATTGCCAACACATTTCACATAAACTTGCAAATATATCTAGGGATACATGCACATTTTAAGCACATATAATAAGAAAGATTGATAAATTTATTGAGTAATAATGGAATATTCTTGCAATTTAAAAATCGATTAATCCTGTTAAAAAATATATATACTACTGATTTATATGTATACATTTTTGCAGTGCATAAATTTGAACATAAAAACCATTTAATTCTCTCACATTTTTTTAAATATTTTTTTATTATGAATGTAATTTGTCCTAACTGTTTCTTCAGCATATTTGAGGGATTGCGAAACACAGTCGACCAATCTCGCTGGCTGAGATCTCGAGACGAATGCTTTCCAAATTTTTTTAAAACTCTTTTTATGGAAGTTCATCAAATGCCAGATGAGACCAAGATTTATCAGAAAGCATACGTTGATTAATTTGGCGTTGAAAGAGTAGAACAAGCCATTTGATCCACTCCTGCACTTGCTACTAGATGTCCAAGTTCGCTGGAATCGCTGTTCACTGGCTCTATAGCTAGAATTGTTTCGAAAATTATAAAATTCTTTATAGTGTCAATACATGGCATGACATACAATACTTCGGCACTTCAAAAAACATTTTTCACGAAAATGTGTAATAATCCACTCCCATTCTTAAAGCCTCAGTTGATGAATGGGAAATTCCAAATAATATTCAGTTTAAAAGTATTAAAACTGCGAAGATATTTCAACATACAATTTCTTTTGTTGCTGACAAGGCACTGAGTTATGTCAAGGCTGAGAAGTCAAGGCTGAGAAATGTTATTCGCTGATTATATAATGTGATTACAAAGCAATATTGGACAAACATTTAATTTTGTAAGTTTTAAATGGCGTAAGCTAAGTTATAATAAAACGAATTACCCTGATAACTTTCACAGTGAGCACACATTGTCGCACGAAACATGTACACTATATCGTACAACTTTTTGTACAGAATGTGTTCTGTAATAGTATAAAAAACAACCATATTCCCATTCTTGCTCAATATCATGAATGGTGCGGCATCGGCTTTTGATATATCTCAAATGAGGAATTAAAAGGAGTAACATCAAATAAGCACCGAAGTCATGATGTTTATGATCCAAACTTTTTTTTTAAATCCATCTACCAACTTAACTTTTGATAAACTATTAATGTTTACTAGCGGCGCCTTGATATTGTGTATTTAAAAAACCCCATCGAGAACAAGGCTTTGCATAACGATACAAATTCTATTGTATTATCTGCAACGCTTAATTCTTGTTAATGTTTATATTAATAAGGAAAAGACCTTGTGCTCACTCTATGTAAGTATACAGCAAAGTTTTGAAAGCAATTCCAGAATATTACACCGTTTATAATTTAAATATTTTAAACCTCCTGTAGTTTCATAACAATTACTCATTGCGTCCTATGGCGTTTTACATATGTAAATGTGACACATTTTATGAATTTATATTCAAAGATTTCTGATTTTAAAGGCATTATACTAATTTTAATATAAGTATTGTATACATATATAACGATTATATAAAGAAAAATATTTTAATTTTTTTTCAGTTTTGTTGCATAAAGTATCATAAAAAACCAGCATTATTTTCCTATTTGCTTTTCATTCTGGGCAATTTGTCGTACAGGATCTTCATATGTACCTCTTTCGATTACATAGAATGGAGATCATTTAAGCCATTGTTATAACGCATTGTGTTCGTTCTGTTCTGCAAACCCACAAATATATTTAATTCAATTATATATACAGTCAATGAGATTAGTTTTTTAATATGCATTTAATAATAAATTTTAAATATCGAAAAAACATTAAATATAATTGTTAACAAGAAATAACAATTAACAAATCGATTTTTTTTTTTCAAAATTCATAATTCTTTTTGTTTTATTTATCACGCAGTTTCAAAAATTTAATTATCCTAACAGAAATAAACTATTTTCTTATTAATAGTAAAATATTGCAAAGTAGAAGTACATTTATAAGAAAATATTTTTATGAGTTTTTTACCAATGTTGTTATATTTATATAAATGACGGCAAAAGCGAGTATTAATTTCACATTTTCATTTCATTCTAAGGTTCTTCATGTTTACCTCGTCCGATTACACAATATGGAGCTATTTTAAGCCATTCTGATAATATTCTGTTTTCATTTCTTTCTGAATCCCCACTAACATACATAATTTATTGTAATTGGAAATCAATTAGATTAGTATTAATATGCATTTAGTAATAACTTTAAAAAATCAAAATACGTGACTTTTATTTCAAAATACATAATATTATTCGGTTTATTTTCTTTTGCGTTCTTTTTTAAAAGCATTTTAGAGAGTATCAGTTTATACACATAACGCTGAAAAATATATCTTATGCAAATTTAAATATTTTGAATAAATTTAAATTCAATGTTTTTGAAAATAAATTTATAGAAACACAATTTGATGACAACTAGCACCTTATTAGGCTTCAATGCGCATTTCATGTATTCAAATTAAAATGGTTTGGTAAATTAATTTAAGAAAATTAAATATTTCAATATTTAAAAATTCAAATGAATGAGTCAAAAATATTCTAATGTTTTGGACGTGACATATTTTCAATTGCATAAAATTTGTCATAAAAGAACCATTAATACTTCTCTTTTCTAATTCTTTATTATGAAAATCATTTAGGCAAATTCTCCCTTCAGCATAATTTTTGAAAGCAGACTTTTAGTAAATTTCCCGTTTAAATTTATTAAAACAGCGAAAATATTTTAATACTCCTTCGATAATAGTCTCGCTTTGTGACTGACAATATATAATTAAATTTCCCAGAAAAGGTTTCAAAATTCTTTCGAAAGAATTTTATTTGAGCATTGTGAAGATATTTAGTATTATAAAAGAACTTGTCGCATTTCATATGTGTGCTGTATATGCGACATATTTATAAATATTTATTCGAATATTACTGCTTTTTTCAGTGTAACAATATTGAATTTCATACAAAAAAATTAATCAGTAGTATATATATATATATATATATATATATATATATATATATATATATATATATATATATATATATATTTTTATGTTTGAACAGTATAGTATAACACTACCTGCACTAGAAAATATGTAAATTAAACTGTTTTAATACAAAAGTAGATTTTAAAATACATATAATAGCGCATATTGAAATTTTAATTGCATAGAAAGAGCTTTATGAACAAAACGTTTTACCAGTTTGAAGAAAAACATTAATGATTTAATTAATGTTTTAAATTTAAACAATATAATAAAAAACAAATAATAATTTAGTTTTGTATCATTAAATTTTAACAATGGTTTGCATGTTTACAGTAATAATAATAACTTTTGAAATTTAAACGGCAAAGAATTAAAATGAAATACAACGTATTTGAAATATTGTTGTTTTGTCATTAATTATTTACAAGTTACTTCTTAATTAAATTCGTTATAGCGATTTTTTCAATAGTTACCTCCTTACTCAATACAGGGTGTACCTGAGAAAGTAGGCAAAACATTACGGGGTAATAGAACGCAGCTATACTAGCCAATTTCGTCATAGAATGAATTCGCCGGATCTCTCGTGTTTTGGACTTTTTTCTGTGTGGACATATAAAAAGCTTAATCTACGAGTGCCCCATTGAAACTGATATGCATCTAGTCTCCAGGATTGCCGTTGTTGCCGGCGATATTCGGGAAATGCTTGGTGTCTTTGAAATGTTCGACAGACCCTATTCCGCAGGTGTGACGTGTGCATTACAGCTGACGGAAGATCTTTTGAGTCATTTCTTTGAGCATGTACATTAATTACATTCCTGTTAATAAAATGTTTTCTGGAGTATCTCCTCTCATTTTTGCGTTAATTGTCTCACTGTGACAGTGGAAAACTCTACTGGAAGAAGTTTTTAACTTATCTCCGCTTGCGTTCCGACCATATGACGAAATTTGCTCGTATAGCTGCGTTCCATCACCCCGTAAGTTTTGCCCCCTTTTATCAGATACACCCTGTATAGTGCTACTTCAACCATTATACTCAAATAATGAAAACTTTCAACTTTTCATTAAGAAAGTACCTTTAGAATACAGTTAACAGAAATAATTAACCATTTGGGTGTTTGTCAAACGATCAATTAAGCTCTTTAAAATAACAATAACATCTTTTTAAAGTTCAATGTGAAAAAAATAAAATCATTGTATCCTTCAATGTTTTCGCGAATATCAACTCTTTAAAATATTGTTGTTTTGACGTTTATTCATTTTATAAGATTTCTGATGGTTTCTTAGTTAAATTCGACTTAGACTAATTTTCAATATTTTCCTACTTATTTAGTGCCAAATAGTGACTGTTTTCCATTTTTCATTGTGATAAGTATCCTTAGCGGACAGACATCTCAAAAATTTAACTTTTCAAGGATTTGTCAAGTGCTCGATATTTGGAAAACACGAATTTCTATGTACAGTTTTGCTAACCGGATTTTAAAAGATTTCTCTTTTATTGTAATTTCAAAATAATAAATTACTTTATTGCGATATTTTTAAATAAAGATTAAGATATTCAACAAGTATACAGAAGCATTTTCTTAAACAAACATAGCGCTAAATAAAAGAAGTAATTTTTAATATCGTTAATGTTTAATCAAGAGAACAAAACATGAATTATTACTGATGTGAGTTTACACTTCAACTGAATTTGAAGTGTTTCTGTTATTCAATTAATATACGCATTTGTTAATTAAACAGTTAAGAATAATGACAACAAGTGCAAGCATTAACTAAATTTTAAAAGTTTAACTTCTATAGTTATTTCGTTCATATTAAGATTAAATTGATTTTATATGGTCCTATCTGTTAGGTATTTTGGTACTACTTGATTATCCAGTCGACCAAAAAACTATAGCCAAGCTATACGATTAAATGCCAATAATGGATTATCGTAAATGTCACTTTCATTTGACATTAAACACTATACACGTGTTTGTTAAGTTATCAAGTGATTTTTAATTCGACTTTTTATTTGTGTTTTTATTAATGTTTTACTAGTGTTTTTTTCGCTATTTAAAATAAAAATTATTTGAATCTCTATAATTTGGCAAACAGTTTGCCGATTTGTATTATTTGGTGAAATTGTTCCACGAGATAATTAAGTAGTACCGGTATTTTAATATGCGACTTTAATGTGTGTGTTAATACTTGTAACTTTAACATGTGAAATTTGATATTCTTACCTTTTTGCGAAATGTAATAAAGTTGATGCCTTCTCAAGATTACCATATTAGAATATTTTATTTATACGTTGGAATGGGTAAGATAAAATAATGAAATACATGCTTACCTGTCTCAATAGTTGGTATACAATATAAAATGCATATATGCCTTATCCAAATTGCCATATTAGAAGATTTTACTTATAAGCTGGAATGCATGAGACTTAAAACATGACATAAATGCTTAACTGTCTCAACAGTTGACCTACAATATAAAACAGAAATTTGTTCAGCTACAATTTTGAAAATCCATTTATTTCTATAAATCTCAACGAACGAACGTAAGCATACATACAAATACAAGAACCCATTCACCCCATCCGTATTTACATATTTACATATCTACTGAAACTGAATGTATTTAAAACGCAGTCTCCTGCATGCATTAAATTATCGCAGAATGTTTATTTTCGGAACCAGAATTTAAATAAACTGAAAAAATTCAATATAGTTTTTATTGATTGTCGTATATTATAACACTGTAAAAAATATTTTTTAAAGTGCTCTTTTAATTTAGGAAAATATAATATGATTTCGAACGAAAATGTATAATAACATCTTTCGAGTTCTTCCGAAAAGCGTTCCTTATCTTGACAATCCTAGAATAATTTTCTAATATCTTTTCTACTAAGTCGTTTTGGAACAGTTTCACAGTACTTTTTACAGATTAATCAGTTTTCTGAAAACAGTATATCAGTTTTTATGTATAGGTGCAGGTTTCTGTTCGCCAGTCGCCACGTGGCGACCACATTTTTTGCTGTGGCGACTAACTTTCAGTGTCTTAGTTGCAGGAGATAAATTTCCAGTGTTCCCAATCCCAGTCGCAGAAATTTTATGTTTTTTTTTTTTTTTTTTTTTTTTGCAAATAGAAAAGTACCTGCTCTTTTCACTGGCCGAGATCATGTATGACCTTGATAAAAAGTCAGGGAATTTTTGTGATCTCAGTTACCGTCGTGAACATTGCCCCTGTGATGTACTGCTTTCTTACCGAACATTATGTTCGAGTATAATTCTGCACATGTCCGCTCCACTACAAAGCTTAACAGCTGCGGAGCTCGACACATGAGCGCGCTAATGGTAAAGCTTCTCCTTTTTACACCAGCGAAAACAAGCATTTCATCGAAGGTTTCTTCCGAAATCTGGAGTTGAAATAAATACTCCTTTACTGCAGATCGGCTCACGTGACAGTCCAGAGTTTCCGATGCAATGGAAATTATTTAAGGGCTATGGATCATGGAGTCTCGAGAATAGAGGAGTCCGAACAAAAAAACTTTAAATACAAAACTTTAAATAATTACGAACGCACCTAAAAAGGGGAAACACTGATCGATTGCTTCCCATCAGAATAGCAATACATGACAATTATATCTACTTACAAATGAAAGTGACTTCGTAAATGTGTAGAGCAGAGCCTTACCATGGGAGCGTTCATGATACAAAATAAATAGAAAAAACCCTAACATGATTTTTATATTCGCACGCAATAGAAAACAAAAAACCTCAAACAAAGAAAACCTCAAGCTGATGCTCGTTGGCTAAAAGCAGAAAATATTCTTACCAGGTTAACTATCTAAAAAACAAACAAAAAAAAAAAAAACAGCCAATTAAAAATTATGCTACTGTCACAAAAGATAATCAATCTGAAATCAAATTTGTTGTTCAGATTATTGGGTGGTGCCGTATCAACACGTCGACAACATACATTTGCAAATATCAGTAGAGTAGAAAAACTCAATTTCTGTTTTCCCTTCATTCTGATCAAAATAGCATTAGAATAAAATTATTTGAAATAGAATATAAAACGTAATTTTGAAGGAGGAAAAGTTTTTTTTTTTTTCTGTACATGAATAAATAAAATTTTGAATGTAAGACAGATTGTGCCTGAGTCAATCCAAGCCCAAAAACTGATATAAAAATTGAGTTCGTTTTATCGCCACCTCCTTTACGTGTGCGTCACATATAAGTGTTAAACTAAAAGTTACAAAAGGGAAAAGAAACTCTCTCAAAAATATTTAAGGCGAGGTATATTCTTGCTGTGAAAGCGTTTTCTGCTAGTGCGAGATTTTCATAGAAGGAATTTTTATCACATGTTAATTTAGCCCCTCTGTAATTTCCCTAATCATCATCTTATTCTATCTAGATCTAGAGTGTTGAGTCCTGCATCGGGTCGGGTTCGCGCTGCATTTTTTCGTTTTATATTATACTTTTTCAATATCAAAGTTTCAAGAATTTTAGGATTAAATTAAATATACACATTTGTTGTATCTAGTCTCGATTTTATTGTACATCTGCATTTATTTAACTATTTTTCATTTTGAATTCATGAGGGTTTTTTTTTTTTTTTTTTTTTTTTTTTTGTTAAGTTTTTCCATGTAAACTCTATTGTTTTGTGAGTTTGTTTCACAATGTGACCACCAGATTTTGGTTAGGAGACAAAGTGGTGATTAAGTTTTTCGGGTTTAGGCGCCACTGGATCCTTAAAAATTTTGGGAATCTGCACCTATATTTTTAGAATACTGTAAATTCTAATTCAATATTTTCAGCAGCGTAATTGAATTTATAAATGAAAGAGTAACGAAATAATAATAATTTTAATTTTACTGTCAATGCTGTAACTTTATTATATTTGTCTGCGTACAAACATGTTTGTTTAACATTAACATGAATTGATAGCATCCAAAAACGTCCATTTATGGATGATAAAATTTATTAATACACTATGAAAACTAATCAAAAACGTTTCCGAACTTTAATGACAGCAAAATAAACTTTATTTTTATAAATGCTTTATAAAATCACAAACGTCTATTAGTTTTTGATTTTTCTAAGGGTAATTAAAGTTTTTTGAGATCGCGTGCATCTTGGAAGAGATTTTTGTATTTTTTCGACCCTGCTCATATTCTATTTTCACAATTTTGTATAGTGTAGGGAACTATATATACTTCATAATAATGCTGTCTGGCTAGAGAAATATGACCATGTCTATAAATAAAATTTTTCTTCATATTATAAAATCAGAATTTCATATTCAGTAATTTTTTCATTTAATTTTTTTTTTATCATATCATTTACAAATCATTTACATGTATGCATCTACATGTTAACATGTACAAATGAATATTACATGAACTTATTCACATGTAGTAGCATTCACACACTTATTCACATCCCCTCTATATTTTCAAATCTACTTTTAAGTAACATGTAGTGAATATACATATAAATTAAATTTTCACTATTTCCTAACACAAACTTCGTGTAAAATATCTTTTAAATTTTATTTTGAATATAGAAAATGTGTACAAAATGAATATTTATCCCATTAATTGCACAGTTTTTAAAATAAACAAATAAAAGACTAAAGCCACAAGCATTAAATAACTATGTCGTTTAAACTAAATAGGTGAAAGTATTTAGAAATCGAATATTTAAAATCTTGTCTACTGTATACATTAAACAGTGACAGGATTTTGAAAATAAGTTGCTTCGGAATAAATAAACGTGTTTTGTTTTTTGTAGTTAGTTTATTATTTAGTTCGTTAAATTCAGGCTTTTAAAATTACTTATAATTTTCTCGGTAAGTAAAATTATTTTGTGTAAAATTTTGGCCGTATATTTTTAAACATCATAATAGTTATCGGAAGGTCTCATAGAATTAAAATTAGATCTATGGAGCAAGCTATGTTGAATCACGCAGAAAAAAGACGTCGAACAATCAGATATTTAGTTGCAAATTACGTTCTAAATTAAGGAAAGGGAATTGAATATTTATGTGCATTGATAATATTTAATTTGAGGGTGGAGTAATTTAAAACATTATATGTCGTAATATGATACATTGCATGATACCTTTAACTTTCAAATTTGTGAGATGCTATAATTATACTAAAACTCCATTTCATTCATTAATTCTCAGAAATACTTTATTCAATTCACGGAAATATTTCTTTCAGCACTTCTACCAATATATTTCGAGAACTGTAGAAATCCCGGTTCTTTTTTTTTGTTGTTGTTCTAGGACAGAAAATTTCCTTAATATGAAAAATGTAGTTTTTTTTCTTAATACGTCTCTCGTTTTTTCGTGAGCCACTTGGGTTTGAACCTGGGACTGCGCGTTTGAAATCGGGCATCTCAACTATGCAGGGAACACTTACACAGGGTGAGTTTAAAATGAAGATATAGTTTTCTTCAAATAGGGGATTGGTTGATTTCTTGTTCAGAAAGCTCGGAAATTTAAACTTATTTGCAGGAATATTTCGTCGATCGGAAATAAAGGTTTGCGTTTTAAACTTATGGAACAATAAAAAATAAAAATTATTACACTTTAGACATATTTTTAATAAGATATAATTTGATTAATAAATGTAATTATTATATTTTTAATTAAATTCGAGAAGAAGCATTTGCTTTAACATTGATTTTTTTTAAGTTGATTAAAATATATATTAGGTAGATATCGTATGAAATACTATCTATTACATTGTCCCCTATGTTGTAATTTCTGGAAAATATTTGCAGATCTACACCGATCATGCCGCCTAGAACCCACAACCACCACCAGTAAAAAACTTTCTATATCTATCTACCTACCTATATCACTTTTTTATAGACACGATAACTTCAATAATTCTGCACAAATCTTTTCCAAACTGAGACATAAAATCAACGGGCATAAAATCTCGTTCAGGTTCGTTAATGGTCAAAATGGGGTCAAGGGGGTGGAAATAGGGTGGGGTTTATTGAAAAACGAAAAAAAAAACCCTGATAACTTATAAATTATAGCACATATCGACTCAGTTTAAAGTTCTTATTACTTTAATAAAAGGGACCAAAAAATTATGTATCACAGATTTTTGATAAAATTAAAAATGGGCTCAAGGGGCGAAAAAATAGGATTTTAGGTAGAAGCAAATTCATAAATCCGTCAATTCTCAAGGTATCAAATAAGAATAAAATTTATTATAAATTGTATTAATATTATCTACAACTTTTATACTGACTAGTTTTTGATTGCACCAATTCTTACAGCAAAAACATATTAAAAGTACATAGAGGTTGAAGAAAAAAATTTCGTATTAGTCAAATCCAAACTGCTTATTTTCTGAGTCATTTTTAAATTCATTTTTGCTTTCAAACGTATGCAATTGGCAGGTTCTCTTATTCAGGAACTATATAATGTGCCGTAAAGGTCGCTGTTTTTCTAGAGGCAGAATATATTTCAAAAAATTATGTCAAATTGGTCATTTTGAACCGAATTTCTTGAAGCGATTGTGGTGGAAACTAAACATATTGTCCTACTAAGAAAATAATTGTTTATAAGTCATTTACTAATTAATCGAACGAAATTAAAACATAGGTTGCTTACAAATCTTTTAAAAAATCCTGTCCGCAAGTTTCATGTCTTTCCTTTTAAAAATGAATCCGAAAATGTGCCAGAAAAGTTCGAGTTGTTGAGAGTGGAAAAATATTTTTTGAACATTGCTTTAACATGGTTCTGATAAAACCAGCTCTTATATATATATATCTTATATATATATATATATATATATATATTATTTTTTTATGTCTCAGTTTAGAATATGTTTTTTTATGCAAATATATATTTTTAATAGTCTAAGAAATCAATTGCAAATAAGTTGAGATGAATTAGAAAATTGCTACTTTATTAAATTCAGAAGGATTATTTTCTTTTTGTCTGTTTCTAAATAAATTAGAAATTTTAATTTATTGAATTTTCGTTTTTTTCATTTAAAAAATAAATTCTTCCTTTGATATTAAAACTGCCAATACGCATGCCTTCGCGGAATAAACGAAGAATTTCCCTCTTTTTCAGACTTCCTAGAAGAATTAACTGAAAAGCATGTTTTCTGGGAACACGGAAATTATTTGTTTAAAATTGAAGGATAATTTAGTGTATAAAGACGGATTTTTCTGACTGTTTCTGAAAAGCAATTAGAATCAAATCTCCTCTAGAATGTATTATGGAAAAGCGTTTTTATAAAAAATGAGCAATATTTAATTAAATTTCATGGTATATAAATTTCAAAATTGACTTACGATTCTCCAGATTTAAAATAAACTTTATAATATTCCATCAATCTCTTCTTCACAATACATACGAATTTGTTGTTGTTGTTCTGAGTAACATAACAATGTGTTTCAATAGAAAACGTGTTTGGAGAAGAAATATTACTACGCTTTACTAGCAATTTAAGAATTCCTAATGTTGGTTGTATTTATGACGGCCAGTTATCAACACGAGGGATATAGGCTCAAAGAGGGGTTGTCCTCCGTAGGGGTCTTTGTAAGAGAACCTAACCCGTATTTACGCTTGGAAAATCAAGTTTCGAAGAAAACTCCGAACGATTAGGTCGACTGGCGCGATTGGCATCGAACCCAGCACCTCCCGTCTACCTGCTTCGAGAGCAGAACCTTTCGGCCTCTGGTGGGGCCAGAATTCCTAAGATTTTTCATTTTTATAATTGAATTTTCCCATTACGTCTCTTATGGTAAAAATTTTAAAAAATGCAGTATTATGAAATGTTTAAGAATTGAAATTTTTAAATTTAATTATTTTTCTTTCATAATTAAATGTTTGTAATACTGCATACTACAATAAAATACTACACTTACTTCATCATAGAAATGATACACGAGAATATCTATTATGCCAAAATATTTGATATTTTTAATTAAAATATTTAGTATATTTATAGGTGTAGTACTTAATAATATATATGAAATAATAACCATATTTAGTACTTAATAATAGAATAAAACATATTGAAATAAAATTTCCAATTATTTATTAGGAAATACGTACAAATCAGAAATTATAGTTTAAAATAGAAATTTCTTCTATTTGAAAATCATATAAGTAGGTCTCTAATATAAGACTTATTCATTTTCATCTGGAAATAGACACACTGTTTTGTATATAGACTATATGCTCTTCACATATTGCATATATTCATGATATACCTGAACTCTAAATAGAATTCAACGGAAATTAAGCTGCAGGGTTTAGATTTTAAGCTTTTATTCTAATAGAAAATCTGTATTCAACAGGAATTTTAACTTTGAATTGAAATGGCTTTCATTTAAATTTCGAGTAAATAAAAACGAGATTTAAGACTTCATGAATTTTATCTCGAATTTACTGGCGCTCTGTTATATTGAAGAGATGTTTCATATTCTTTAATATTTTTTTTTAACACAAAACATTCTATTTATACAAAACAATGAAACATTTTTAATGTGGGTTGTATTATACATCAAATATAAAATATGCCACAGTTCTATAGATGTAAAACGTTAACCCTTTAAGACCGGGAGATTTTTTGGTAGAAATTGAAAGTTTGATTGTTTTCCCCTTATCGATTGGATAGCATTTGATTGAAAAAAATATTTAAAAAAATAAACGATGTCAGGTTATGGCAAGGGAGTACCCACATAATTGTGTGGGTTCGGCCTTAATGGAGCTGTTTTTGGACTGGTTATCCTGTTTTTGGTTATCCAAAAAGAACTAAAGCATCAATAAAAAATGAAAAAATAAATTAAATTGACAACTTGAGGGCAATTATCATTCAGCTAGTTTTAGCGAGCAGCTAAAAATTAACTCACTTTAATGCCGATATTTTTCTGAATTTTTACGATATTTGACTGGATTTTTTAAATATGTTGCTCCATAGAGTTGACTGTTAAATTATGTAAAAAGATCCTTGTTATAGTTCGCGCATGCCCATATAAAAATTATTTCGTACAGCTGCTCATATTTCCTAAAATATTTAATATATTTATATTCCAGTTGCACTATATTGTGTCTACTACATTTTGTCAATTTTTCTGAAACCGGCGTAAAATTTGGTTGGAAACATTGCATGTTATAAGCAAAAAATATGCAAGAATTTTTTTTTAATCGCTAGATCTCTATTAATATACGTCATATTCTTACACAAATGAATACACATAATGCACAATGTCTGTTTATTTATATTTTGTAGCGATGGATCATTTCGTGTATCTTATTTTACAGGGTGATCCCAAGTATTATTTTTTTCTATGATATTTTGTTGACCCCCTAATTGTCCCTCTTGTCAAATCGACATTTATAAATATGAGGTCATATCTGCTCTTTTTAATCCTGAAATTACAGGATAATCTGACAAGTACATTTCTAAATATTCGACAAAATGTCTAAAATTGAAAGTTACCGGTCATTAATGGCCATATAGTGTATGTGTCATCTTTGGCTACACATTTTTCGCATCTCTCTGGCAAGTTGTGTACACCCCAAGGAACATTGTGACTCTTTTGTGGGGATCTAGTCATCAAGCCATTTCTCTACTTCTCGGTAATTTTTGAATTGATACCAGGAGAGTGCATGAGGCATCGAAGAAAACAAGAGATAGTTGGAATGTACCAAGTTTGGTGATTACTGCGGTTGAACAAGATTTTCCAGAGAAGTATAAATATGATGTCTATAGCTGTTGTCGCAGTGTGTGAGAATGGGGGTGTCGCGCAGAAAAATCAGTTTTTCGTGTCTTGTGACATATTTTGGTTTTGTTTCAAGGTATTGTTAAAATTGATCATTTTCTGAGTCTAGGAAACGGTATCAACTGTTTCACCAGATACTAAAAGTTCGTGGTACATGACACCGATCTGATCTCATCAAATGCACAGCATTGTGTTCTTTCGAAAGCGATTCGGTTTTGCGGTCGATGTTGGTGGAAGTCCTGGGACAACCCTTTATCTTGCGTTAGGACTTTGTCACTTTATATTTCGGCAAGTATACGACGTCCTTCACTCGAGTTTTTCTTTTGACTGAACAAGAAAAACAGTACGCGCCTGCACATGCTCTTGACATGGATAACACATGCAAACTTGACATGTTTATCACACGAAAAAAAAATATGAAGCTATCTCGAGAACGTATAAACATAAATGGCATTTTGAAAGCTATGTTCATATTTATAAAGTGACTTAAAAATTTTGATTGTGAACCAACCACTTTTTCATTAAAAGGGCCATCTCCTGAAACAATTAGTAATTATTAACCGCCACACCTGTTATGAATTGGACTGTCGTTAATGCCGATCTGTCTAGGATAAGGAACTATGTCTGGAAGATCGGATAGTATAAGCGCCATACTGTATGCAGGGCATAGCAGGTACTACCTAGAGGATGAGTACTTGCATTATGAGAGTCTTTTGCTCTCCTGACATAGATACATCTCCTCTTGTCTCTTTTGTCTGGAATTTTAATTCGCAGCGTATTAAGTAAAGGGCAGCACCCTAGATGAAGCGAAACATAAAAAAACTGAAAAATTGCAGCTATCAGTCTATTTAGTTTGGATATTTTGTGTTTAGCATCATATCAGACAGTTGAAAATTTATTTACAGGACGATCACACTGGAATATTTTTTCTTTTATTTCTACTAAAGGTATAATAAAGCTGTAATGTTCAAATAAAATATTTTACCATCAAAATATCGAAAGACTTTTAAATTAAACTGTACGTACAGGAGTTAATTTCATGTAAAAAGCTTTATTTTTAGTATTAGGTATGAGTTAAATTAGGACTAAATTAAAAACATGAAAATCATTATATTAGCTATAATGACATTACTTCTGAAAGATAAACATTTTCAGCTTGTCATGAACCTGCGTACTTGTCAAGTAGTGTTTTCGAGCATGCAACATTTTACTTTGACTCTTTAAAAAATTAAAACATTTCATTGATTTTAAAGGAAACACCTTAAAAAATTTAACTTGAATATATAAACTTTTTTCATTAAATAATAATGCTTTTCTCTTAGAATTATTATTAGTTTTTAAGGTAACACTCACTTTCGGATATCATGCAGATTACATCATTTTTACTATCTTGCGAGATTCAAAATGGGTCTTTATAAGTATCAGTCTCTCTCTGTCTCTGCATAGAGGAGGTTTAGAGATACACAAAGACACGGGTGGCGTACCCTATGCGCCACCGGCTTTTAAGCACCAGATAACAACTTTTAATGATATGTTTGTGTAATGCAATTCCTATAGTTATCGTACGGATCACTCTTTGCGCGAATGGTAATCGCACATGACCGGTTATTGCACTCTTGAGAGATTCAAAATAGGACTTTATATGTATTTGTATCTCTCTCTGTTTCTGCATATGTATATTACGAAACAATTTAATGGGTTAAGTCGAACAATCACGTCGTGCTTTTTACGACATATTACTTGATTCGTACCACCTTTTAATCAGCCGTTGGTGATGCTGTATAGCAATCATACCCCTTAGCACAAGCATCGCTAGTGGAGGTGTCAACACTGTGAAAATTTAGCAGCTGTAGAGCGATGATAATATTGGTAGAGTCCAATCAAACACTTATTTATTCATGATGAAGACAAGGCAGATTAGGCCGCGTGAGTGGTGAAAAAAGGCGTATGAAGAAATCTGGTGTTTTCCCAATTAAAAACATGGAAACGTAGTCACAGGAAACTGTTTATTCCATCAGAACATACCAACATTAAACAATTTCCACAGAATGAGAAATCAAAGCATTCCACTCGAGCATGAACTAGTTACTCATGCGAAATAGATGTTAATTCACGAAATGAATATTCTACATGGCTTAGGACACCAGGTAACTGGTTATGTAAACAATCAAACAGCACAAAAACTCTACTCCTGAGTTCATGCTCTAGCTATTTATTAGCATGCGCGGAGGAAATCCGATTGAAATGAAAACTTCAGGCTAGCCAAACAAAATCACGAACGAGACTCGAAGTGAAACTGCGATCCGTCACTCAGCCAATGGAGAGCGACCGAGAAACGTCACAGAAAAGAATCCCGGCGCCGCTAATGGAAGGATTTCGATGTGAAAAGGCTGTCGCCTAGCGGGCGGGAAAATGAGATGAAATAGAATAAAAATGTAAAAATGGCTTTGATAAACATTCGAAAAATAAGTAACTGCGTTCAGAACTTTACAGTTTGGTAGACGATAAAAATTAATGAAGGGATTAAAAGTTTAGATTACGTTTTGGAATAAATCTATTATTAAGATACGTGTTTTAAATTTATAGGAATTTAACTAGAAATAAATAATAGAGCGCATTAAAAAAAGGAAATAATGAATATGCCAGCAATTTAGAATAATTTAAATGAATAGTAAAAGTAAAAATCTTTTATGTAACATATATATGAGTGTATATGTTATATCTTAATTACTAAATGTTTCTTTTGCAATAAGAGACTATAAATATTACGGTAAAACAATTTGGGAAATACTATGGAGAAAAGCAAAATTACACTAAAAAAAGAAAAGCCGCCGATTAGCTATTATATGACTCAGAAAGAAACACATGAATGGTAAACAAATTCTAACAAAGCGCAAAATATTTTCAAATAAGGTCTGAAACTAGAAGATTTCTTTTATTTTTGTATCTGGCATATATCTTGCTTGATGAATGAAAATTTGAATTCGTGTGGGAGCTTTGAACGATCGAAATAACGTAATTATTTGTTTCATTTACCTAGAAAGGGAGAACATAGAATTTAAATAATATTTAAAATAAATTAATTATATAATTAATAACTAAGAAACATCATGCGCATATAAGAGATAATGGAAAAAAAAATTCTAACATAGTGTAACAAAACTTCATCGGTTAAGAATGTGCCAGAAGGTATCTAATTATATGATACGAAACGTACAGAACATTTAAAATTCCATTTTCAACAAAAACCGTTGTGAAGTAAATCGAATTGATTTCTTTAAAAGTCTCGATATTATCTACAGACTTGTATATCTACTGTATAATAAGGTAAAATTTAGTTCAGTTAGGAAACCCATAAATTAGCTGAAAACTCAAATTCTGCAATTTTCGTCAATAAATAATATTGTACAGGATATCTTTTGTGTAGCCCTGTTCATAATTTGTTACATTTATACACACCAAACAACATGCAAAATATAGTTTAATTTTAAATTATTTGCCACGAATGAAAATAAATTTCTATGCATTTTGGATTATAGACAGAAATGTGAGCGAATAATTTCGAGTCTCCCTGTAAATGATTGAAACAGCACATCATATTCTAAAGAAAGGTTCTTATAGTACAACTTAGTGCTGTATATCAATTATAATATAATTGAAATAGTGTATCGCATTAAATTGCATTAAAATGCATTGTAAACGGATTTTTACGTAGACAATAAAGTAGCGGAACTGCTTTGTTTGAACCTCTAATCAAACTATCAATTCATTTTCAATACCGAATATAATGTAGTGAACCAAAATAACATATAGCGATTACATAACAACTTTTTCCGAAATTATGACTCACGCCAAAGATTTTATAAAGAAGAATTTTATTTCGATAATCAAAGAACTTCTGTTACTATTATTATTATTATTATTATTTACTTTTATTTTATTTTTTTTCTTTGTAATGTGACTTTTGCTGTCTCCTTTACAGCTTTTACTGCCATTCTTTGATGATTGTCATATTGAAGAGATTTCTTGTAGGCACAAAAATCGCTTTTATTTGATGACGCCACACACATATATGTACATATAGACAAGACGACAACACTTTACAACCAGAATTTCATATATTTAAAATACAGGTAACACCAAGGTTTGATGTATTCAATTCTATCGCTCAACGGATGCGACCCTGTTTGCACTTTTGCTAGCTCATAACTGCGGGGTGTAGCAAATCCCCTTAGCGCCCTCTGGCAATGTAGAGAAGCAGCAAAAAAGATGTGTTACAAGATTTAATTTATCATATATTTTATAAATTTATAAATGTCAAATTTTAAATTAAATTTGTTGTTATTTACATTTTAAGTTGTTTTAAGCTACAATTTTACTTTTCCCGAAGGGTGACATCTGTACAAGACTTTCAAACAATAGACTGGGTGTTAAGTTGATCACAACTAGGTAACCCCTCAATTCTGTTCTACTGTGCAATACTGTTCAGATGTTATTAAATAAACCAACAATTACTATTGAAGTTTATGGTATAAATTCAAAATTTTTGAATTAAAAAAAATGCCGAAATACTCGCATATATCCGCTAATTAAATAAATGGATTTATATCTATTGCTTTTTAATTAAAAAAACTTTTGTTTTCCTTTCGTATAGGTTAAATATTTATTAAAGATAAATTTCCCACTTATGATGAAAACTAGGTTATGAAATAATTGCATGGCAATTCAAAAAAAAGCCTTTGATATTGAACGAAAGTTAGAAAAGTTTTTCATCAAAATAATAGGGAAGCAATTTCCATATTAAGCAGAAGTATTTCAGACAAACTTTCCCGAAATCCTCTTTAAGTTTATGAAAATGAGTAAATTACTTAATTTTTCACGGAAAAATTACCCACTCTAAAACGCTTACGACGTGAGTGATTAAAAGACTTCTCAAAAGTTTTCGATATTGTTCTAAAACTTCTGAATAACATTATACACTTCTGAAGTATTTTCATTAATGCTTTTCTTGAAATTACGCATTTATATGTGTTTGGATTCATTACACACACACACACACACACACACATATATATATATATATATATATATATATATATATCTTAAGGGAACTATTTTTAACATTGTTCAAATAACTGTTATTTATCCTATAGTACGGGAAGTACATTTTAAAAAACTCAATTTATAAAAATATGTAATAAAAAATAACAATTTTGATCTTTAATTTTTTTTTATTTAAATGATCCTTTTGTTTAATTTTTAAAAAAATTTCTCATATTTTTTTTTTCGTCTTTTTACACTATAAAAAATAGTTGGAACGTTTAGTATTCTAACAGGAACATTTGAGAGATATTTTCCATTTCTGAAGAATCCAGAAACATTTCTGAATGTTTGGGTTTTCTTTCCGCGGTTCGCCTCTGTTCTTGCTAACGCATCCGCACTCCAAGTATTTGTTCTATGTGCTGAAACCGGAATAGCCGAAAGTCTATGTCAACGTCAATTCGCCTGTATGAATAAAGGCGGCGTGAGAACTTATGTAGCAAGTGGTTTTCAATTCGGTTTTATTTAATATATATATATTATAATATATTTTACATTTTGTGGGTAATTTTTTGTGTTTAAATTATACAAGAAATATAAACCTTGGATATTATCAATGGACTGTTTTAAAGCTTCGGAAAATCATTATTATTGAAGATGGAACGATTACAACTTTCGGTAAGTGTTTTTTTTTTTAATCATCTACAGTATTACTTTTACTTACTAATTTTATTATTAATTACTTCTTCATTAGCTTTTATTGTTACAATACACGGAAAGAAATTTATAATCTATTTATTTTTTAATATATCACACCTTGTTTCTGTTTCTACGTGCGCATGTAAATAAAATAATATAGTTAAATTTGTTGTTACTACTGATTCCGGTACACAGTGTGCTCTTAATAAATTATTAAATGCCTTATAACTTAAAAGAAAATGTATGTATTATATTTTTATCAAACAAGCTGAATGTTCATTGACATTTTACTTCTTTATTATTGATTGCTTTTATGTAAAAAAAAATATTGTGGGTAAAAATACACAGTAAACTATTCCTTCAATTATACGTTTTATTTTTATAAATAGTTATATTTAATAAATAGATTCATTTGTTTTGCTGTTTCCTTAAAAAACTTTCAAAAATTCGAAATAGCGTTTATATGTCAGTAACAATACACAATAGAAATATCAATAATTCAATTATATGTATACTTTTAGTGTAATAATATTTTACTTTTAATTATACATTTCATTTATATTTTGTTTTTAAATTAAGTTACGATGTGTGCATTATAAATGTATCGAATAATGTTAAACGTATACTGTTAATCTAATTATTTTTTAATATTAACCTCTTTTATCTTCAAATTTTGATAGAAAATTAAAAAGAATTGTTTTAAGTTAATTAACTTGTTCAATACTCAGGTCCATATATGCATCTCCCCCCCCACACACACACACACTACCCTTTTTTTCAATGCTTTGGAAAAATTAACTATTGCATTTTTTGCGATTTGAATTTCACTTGTTCATCTAAATGCTCTTGCTTGAAAAGAAAAATGTTTTTTTTTCTGATTTTGCGGTACAGAATTGTGAAAAAAAAAATAAAATAAATACTATTGTTGTTATTTAACTTAAGCATTTTACAATAAACAAATTTGAAAAGCTCTAGATTATTAACCACCAGCTTGTTTTATGAAAATATAGTGCACAAAATTTCTTGTTTTAAGTTATAAATGCTTTTTAATTTTTTAATATTATGCTGTGAAATGAATAATATGATATTGAGTTAACATTAACATCAATTGCATTCATATCTTATTTACATGCAAAAATAATAATATTAATAAGATGTTATGTATTAAAATGCCTGTGCAACAAAGAAAGTCTAATAAAGAACTAAAATAATAAGTTAAAGTAATGCTATGATAAAAAAAGCAAGTTTCGAAAGAATTCATCGTTTCATTTTCAATAATAATACAGTTCACTTTAATGTTACCTGTAAATCACATTGTTAAAAAATTATCAATGGAAAATGTTCAAACATAACATTTTTTTTTTTTGATATAAACAAAAGGACTACGTCTGAAATCATTCATATTTATAAAAACTTTTCAAAATAGCAGACATTACATTACATTACAAGATAAAAAGACTAAAAACAATATAAAAGGACGTTTCGGATTCTTTCTGAATCCCTCATCAGCTAATTAAAGGAGCATAAACATGCTTTTAGAAATAAAAATTTAAATTCTAAAATTGTCGACCACGCCATGAAAACTGATCATTTTCCGAGTTTTGCGAATGCGTATATAATTAGATCAGGCTGTATCATTTATGCAAGTCGTATGTTTTTGGAAGCTTGGTACACGAGAACCGCTGATTTAGCAATTAAAGAGGCTGAATCTCTACCACTAGAATATTCAGTTTTGTTTAAACTATAATTCTTTGGCAGCTTGATGTAATGTTTTTCTACTTGTTGAACTTTAAATTCTAGTACGACTTTTACGTTAGGAATTAGCTGATGAGGGATTCAGAATGAATCCGAAAAGTCCTTTTATATATAAACCACATCTAAAATGGTCTGTGCAAACAGTTCGCGTTGACGTGTTTGTTCATATTTTGTCAAACGATTTGTGGCATTTAAAAGAAAGAGACTTTCTTTATAAGACTGCGTTATGAACTTTGTAAAACAATATCGTTATCATTAAGTACAGGGTGACTGAAATGGAACTATGACGCTACCAGATTAGAACCATAATTTACTTCCAGTTCTGTTGCAAAAAGTCAGCCAGAGACTGTCACCGAATAAAATGTACAGCTTTAGATACTAGTGTTGCATCATATGACGCTGTGAAGATTTGGCGGAATGGTGGTTATATATAAAATTACTGTTAATTATATTTATTATAATTAGTATTATGCAATGGTGATTTGGCGGAAAACTTTCGTTACAACCTAATGACACTATTTTTCTAAAGCTAAGAATGTGGTAATAGAGTTTAATATAGTAAAAAATAAACAGTAGTGTGGAACTCAAGGTCCCACCACATCCATAATAACGGTAAATTTCGGTCTTTTCATATGCTCAGGCTCGCAGGTGTCGTAATCAGGCATCTCAGCATGTATTTCATTTGGGAGGTTAAAAAGGTTTTTGTAAAATATTGTGCATTTGTCTCGAAGCCACTTGTGCCTTGTCTTTCACAGATCTTTCAATCCACGTCCAGGAGAAATCCGGTAATGCTTACGTTTTGATCAACATCGTTGACTGGGAGTTTTTGGTATAGACTAGCTAGGTTAGGAACAATTTGTCCGGATATTGCTCTGCCATTCTCATGATAACTATTTGTTCAAATTCTCAGAAGCCAGATTGTTCGTTGCACAAAAGTCCATGAAACGACCCACAACTATCCATACGAACTGATTATAAATTATTCAAGACACCAGTATCACCAACAATCATAATATAATAGACTGGATAGCCTCCCGTATACAAATCATACAACTTCTTCATAGCGATAAAACACACGTCTGATCAGTGAAAAATTAACCTCAAAGTATGAAATATATGTCTTGTCCATCATCCATGTGAGCCGATGATAAAATTTCACATATATTTTACATTAAATTTTTACCGGTGTTAATTATCCTTTTTTACAGGTTTTAATAATAATTACTTCAATTTAACTTTTTTTGGCTAGTCTAATTACTAGTTTATAGTCTCTAATTTATAAGTTCCTAGCTAATTTTGTTCGTATGACTTTTTACTGTCTATTTACATAAAAACTTTCAATTCCGCGATGACGGGGCTTTCGGTGCTACCGGTTCGCGTACTATTATTATTTTAAGTAGCATTCAGCATATTAATGATGACGACGATGATTATTGTACGCTGTATGTTACCGAAACTCGCCTTCAATTAGTTAGAAAGTTCTTATTCTTATAACTTACTTTTATTTTACGCCTGTGACGAATCTTGTTTATTTCTTAATTGTTTTCAGAATTTTGCAAAAAACATTAATTTTTTGGGAGAATTTTGACGTTTAGACACATGTTTGTTCCTAATGACAAAAGTGTTGTCTGTTTAATTTTGATCGTATTGTGAAGGTCCTGTAACTTTTACTAAAATATTTATTACTGGTAATTTACAAATATATATAAGTAATCCTTAACCTCTTCAATCCCAGGGCGTCCACTGCGTAAGTCCTCTCATTTCAGTAATTAGCGGCCAGGACGTATGCTGCGTACGTCCCCTCATTTTTGTAATCAGTGACCATTTCGTAACACCATATTATTATAAAATGTTCCGAAGAAATACTTATAGAGTACAGTGACAGTTATAAAGAAATTTTTTCTGCTCGTAGTAGTAAAAAAGACGAAAATAAACTCTGCATAAACTTGTGCAGTTTCCAAACACGGATCGAAAGGAACGTCTCCAAAAGCGATGCAGTTTTTGTACAACTAAACATGTTGGGGAAGAGACTCAGCTAATGTGTTCTGGTTGTGAAGATTTTCCACAGGAATGTGCAGTAGAAGTCATTTTGACCAATATGATAAATCTTTAAAATAAATTCCTGAGTTTTATGTATATACTATATGTATGTATATCAGTGTATGTATAAAATGTGCAAGTTTTATATATTATTTTATACGTATTAGAAATGTTGTAAATCCTTTAACGACCTTAAATTCATTACTATTATATCACGGAAGTTATGAAATAATTTATGACACAAACATTTTACACCGCCCAGCCTGGTATGTAGCCCTTCACCAGCGAAATTAAGCCTGGGAGTGAAGTGGCTAATAATCTACTGTGTCTTAAAATTCACAGCAATTTTCTGCTTATGCAGCAAAAATACTAATTCGACAAATGATTCCATGTGCAATAATTAATTTGTTAAATGAAATTAAAAAAAATTTAAACAGATGAAAGTGTTTTTAATTTTATATTATTTCTGAGAATAAACACCAGAAATAAGTTTCTTGAATTATAACGAGTAAAATTATAACTTAATCTGTTTTTAAACTTTTAAATAATAATTTTTTAATATGTACTGCGTGCCAAAATAATTCCAGTATATATTGTGAGATTGTGATGCAGTATTAATATGGTTAGATTATTTGTTAGATTTATGAGACTTTAAACGTATGAAAGAATATTACTTTAATTAGATGAGAGGAAATACATATGTTTTAGTATAAATAATTTATTAGCTCCTATTTTAAATTAAAATAATGTAAATGTTTGAAATAACAGGATTGTAATCCATATAAATAGATTAATGCTAATTTTAATTATTGTTAATATTATTAAATGCTGAAATATAAATGAAGTCATAATAATAAATGTAAAAAATGTATATTATGATTGCATGCTGATTAAAACAAAAAATAATTGCTGAGGCAATATAATATTATAAAGAAGATATATTCTACAAAGTGGGCGCCACACCCTCTTGAATCCTAGTGAGCCTTTTTGAAATTAAGTTTATGACAACCTGTTTGTCGACATTGCATATTCGAAGTGCAAATAGTACGTTTTCTAATTTTTTTCTACACCAATGTGTTTAACTTAACTTGATTTTGGAATGTAAAGATGGAATTTTGAAGTCGATTTTCAACTTATTTCGCCATGTGCTAGAATTATAAACATCACGTACACAGATGCATTTACAATGACAATACACAATCTAAGTATTTTTAGAATTTAAGTCGATTAAAAATTTATTCAAAAGGATTTGTTTGATTGCTAACAGCAGGTGATAAATCACTGAAAAATCGATATGGTTACAAAAACAATGCAGTTAATTATGCGCCAAATCCCTATCGCCAAAATAGGCCAAGTATCTGCTAAACTGCAACAATAAAATATTTTAAATACTAAAAAGTAATATATATATATATATATATATAGAGAGAGAGAGAGAGAGAGAGAGTGACAGGGGAGAGGGAGAAAGAGAAGGGGAGAGGAGGGAGGTGGAGAGGGAATGGGAGGGATAGAGAGAAAGAGGGAGAGAAATAAATAAAAATACATTTCTTTTTAATTGTATATATTAAAAATAAGAATTGCAATAATATATTGCTATTTGTTCTGTTTTGTCCAGTTCATATTAAATGACTGACTATAAAACATAATGCAAAATCATTTATATTTTTTTCATATACTTTATCACTTTCTGAAACAATGAAATATAGAAACTTAGAAAAATCGAAAAATACAAACCACTCTCGTGTTCATTGTTCAAAATATATATTTATGTAAAAAAAAAATAGTTATTTTGAAACTGACAGCTGATAACTTATTTTTATATCTTTAACCACTTAAAAAATAAAAATAAGAAAAGTGGATCAACATCTATCTATTATATTATATATATATATAATCCAAACGGAAATTTCGTTCCGAACGCCTAGATTTCGAGTTCTACCGCATGGAGTTTTACGGAACTTATACCGTTAGATAGGTATCGTTTCAGGGAAGGTTTTAAGCTATAACACATCATTCTACCTAGATTAGTTATAGAATTATTACGGAAAAGTCTGTTATTTTGGACTTTGTTACTTCATATTTCCTTAAATATCTGGGCTCCTATTGGTCGTAGAGCTTAGATCTCGCGCCAAAAGTAGCTCCAAAGCACCCAAGCAATCTTTTCCCCGCGATTATTTTGCCGTTTTTCGATTTCCTCTAACTCTATTAGGGGCCCGCGTAGGGCCCCTTTAAAATATTTTTCGTAGTAATTTCAGCAATTATCTTAAATTATTGGTTAAGATCGCCACCCTCCCGATTCATGTATCTACGGAAAGGTTGCATGAAGGAGTTTCGTTCAGATACGCTTTCGTTAAGAATAGAGTGCGCTCCCTGGTGTTGGAATGCGGAACTAACATAACGCGATATTGTTAAAATTAGGAAATCTAACAATGCGATCTGTTTTAAACTTTGAGATAGTTCATAACACATAATCTATTATCTATTCTATTATATATATATATATAAAATCTATTATCTATTCTATTATCTATCTATATGTATAAAAGAAAGTCTGGATTTTGTATTAATCAACGCGCAGCCAAAACTACTGAACCAAAAATCTTGAAAATCGGGGTAAAAATACTTCTTATGATATAGAGTGCCGCTAAGAAAGGATTTTCCAAAATTCCACCCCTAAGGGGGGTAAAAAAAAGAACGAACTTTAAAAAAATTCCTTAAAAATCTGATTTTATAGTTATTTTTCAACTGATAACATATTTTGGTGTATTTTTGTATGCTGAATCGAATGGTACTAACTAAATTCTTTTAAGCCCAATAGTTCGAGAGATATTTAATATTTTTCTAATTTGGCACTATCTTTGGCGCCAAAACCTGAATTTTTCAAGTGATAATTTCTAAAAACTCATTCTTTTCTTTCTGTTAAAACAAGCAACGAAAAAATTCAAATTGAATAATTTTTTTAACCAATCCTTTTGGTTAAATAAAAACAACTTCGTCAATTAAAGAAAAATTCAAACGCCTCAAAAACTAAAACTAAATAAATAATAATAATAAAAAACTGTGGTACACTTTCGTTCTAATTTTCGTCGCGATACCATGCGAAAATGTATGGTATCGCGCCATTTATTTCAACCCTAATCGTGCAAACGATTTTTATTGCAAACCGTGCCACATATTAACATTTGCTAATTATTGAACGTGAATATTTTTAATGATGGAATTTATTTTATTCCACCATAATCTCTCAAAACTTTTTTATTTATTATTTTTTGAATAGAAAATATTTATTACTGATACTGATATAGATTTTACTATTCGCAGTTATCTGATGATGAGGAACCTACAATAAAATTATTTCAGAAGTTAAGAATTATACATATAAAAATGTTTTGTTCAAGAAACCATGAATGTCTTCATTGAAAGAATGAAATGCTTACTGCAATGTGAGACATATTTTACGTATTACGTACGCCATGCTTCAGTAGTAAAAGACATTTACAATTTCAAGACTGCAGTTTAAATTGACTATATTTTATTACTTGCAAAATATTTATTTATTCTTATATTTTAAGTATTTATTTTGGTACCCGTCGACCAATTTCGTCAAATTATATAAATCGCCAAACCACTCGCCAAATTATATAAATTGACACAATTTTTAATTTAAATAACGAAAGAACAAATAAATTAGTATAACATTAATAAAAATACATTTAAAACGTCGAAATAAAAATCACCTGATGACGTAAATGCGTGTAACTTGCTTAAAGTCAAGTGAATGTTACGTGACATTTACGATCAACCATTATTGACATTTAATCTTATAGTTTGGCAATATATTTTTGGTCGACAGGATAACCAAGTAGTTCCATTATTTTTATTGTTTTAAAAAAATGGTAGGTCAAAGTCTGTAATTTTCAAAAGTTATATTGTTTAAATGCTCATTTCTTTTATCAACAATTTTTTTTTTCAAATGTATCATTTCATTTCTGTGCCAACTATTACGCTTAGTGACAATGGTGTTGGTATAACAAGGAAATACCAAAACAGTTACTGATTTTATTTCAAATGTAAAGAAAAAAGGTTTAATGAGCAATAAATATTGTAAATATGACTATAACTCAGATTCTACTGAACAGAATTTTGTAGAACTTACACTGTTAAATAATAAATTTGGTTTATAAATGGTTTAATGTAAAAACCATCATTCTAGGTTGCTACGGGAGTTCTAAAATTAGGTGAATTCGGTTATGAAAGATTTCAAGTCAACTAATTAAATGCACAGTAAGTTAGATAATATTTCAGAGATTTTTTCAATATTTATCATATCATTCTGTGTTGTTCAGTTACGGAGCTATGCGGAAAAAGTTCTCAGTGGTACAGTAAAGAAAATTGGAAGATATACGCTAGAGAGATATGGCATACTGGAGAGTATATATGCTATAGTTATGGAAGTTGAGCTGAGTTCTTTAAAAAATTCAGAAGTGATGCAGTATATACCTACTCCTACCTCCCAGAGAGTTCTATAATCAGGTGAACGCGATTATGAAAGTTATATTTTACTATCTCAAAATATATGTATAATGCAAAGAGAAATTTCATTCCGGCCGCTTATATCTTGAGTTCTGCTGAATAGATTTTGACGGGATTTACATTGTGAGTTAGATAATTTTTCAGAAAAGATGTTAGTATAAAACATAACGTTCTACATTGCTTAGTTAAATAATCATGGGGAAAGTTCTAAATCAGATGAACCCAATTTTGAAAGATTGTCTTTTTTTTAAAGGTTCCACTGAATGAATTTTTATGGGATTTAAACTGTTAATTAGATCATTTTTAGGGAAGGTTTCGGTATATTTTCCAGTTTAAAAGATTCTGATAAGTGGATTTCGATGCAACTTGATAGGTTAGTTAATTTTTCAGTGAATATTTTAGTATAAAGCACATATCATTTTCTTTTGCTTGGTTGTTAGGTTGTTTGATTGTAGAATTATAGATGAAAGTTCTAGAATCAGGCGAACCTAATTATTATGAACGATCAGCCTTTTCAATAAGTCCAATTAACAGATTCTGATGAGACTTGCATTGATAATTCTTCATGAACGCTTTTAGTATATTACATATTGTTCTGTTGTTCTTTACCGAATCCTACACTAACAGATCAACAAAATAAATTGGTCCTTAACAGTCTAAATTTTGTATGACTCAATAAAAGATATAATAGCGTAAGGACATTCATATTGCTTTCAGCAATTCGGTTGGATACACCAGGTAAATGTCCATATTGCTTTAAAAAGCATGATCAAATTCACAGATATATTTTGTTTCATTCAAGATTTCTTTAGAAAAACCGACCAGCGTAGCGGGCGAAGGCGGCTAGTCTATTATATATATAAATTCCAAATGGAAATTTCGTTCCGAACGCCGAGATTTCGAGTTCTACTGCATGGATTTTGACGGAACTTATACCGTTAGATAGGTATTGTTTCAGGGAAGGTGTTAAGTTATAACACATCATTCTACCTAGAATAGTTATAGAATTATGACGAAAAGATGTGTTATTTTGAGCGAAATGGTTACTGTTATTTTATTGGCGATAAATTTCGTTGATATGGTATTCGTATTGAAATGGCTGTACATATCGGAAGAAAACTTTTATTAATTTTGTTTAAAAGAAAAAAAAAGAGAAAAGAAAAATAGTTTTGACGAGTGGCAATATTATAAAACGACAATATCGAATTTAAAAATGAAAGGTAATGTTTTAATGCTTAAAAATTTATTTAATATGAAAGATTGCAGTTTTAAACTATATCTGGCAATTTATCGCTTGCGTCAGGTTAAAAAAAATGCATCAGCAAATCTGATAAGATAATATATGAGTGACAATTTTGTTTTTGATTTAGATTTTTTTTTTATAATTTACTTTTTATTTTATTTAACTCATCCATCATGTGACTTTCAGAAGAAACTAGCAGATGTAATTATAAAAATGACGGTACTTGTGAGTTTCATATTGTCTGTTTATTTACGATTTCATTTTATCGCCAAACAATTTAATTTTAAGCCAAAAATGCACAAGCGTGGCTTCGGTTTAAGCGCATTTTCAATATTGGTTATTTTTCAAGTAGACGACTGCATTTTTTGAAATATCTAATTCTACTTATATATATATATATGTGTGTGTGTAATTCAAATGGAAATTTCATTCCGGCTGCTTAGAACTTGGGTTTTGCTGAACTTACACTGTTAGATAGGTAATTTTTCGGGGAAGGTTTTAGTACGTAACACGTCGTTCTACGTTGCTTGGAATCGCATTATGGTTTAAAGTTCTTTTATGAGATGAACCTGATAATGAAAAATTAGCCTTTATAAAAGATTCTGCCGAATGTGTTTCGATGGAACTTGGACTGTAATTAGATAATTTTCACGGAAAGATTTCAGTATAAACCCAGCAAACACATACCTTTCGGCACATGATCGGTCCGCAGCCGGCAGTGTCGGTTAAGTGTCGGCATGGACACAGTGGTTTCGGTGAAGTGTCGGCAGCATGTCGGCAACCGAAACGGAAGAATAAGCTTTTTCGACTGCCGGTTACCGTAATCGGTCCCCTTATGGTTATATATCGGCAAGCGACTTACACCGGCAAGTGACGCAGGACCGATATGTAATTTCTGATAGTGGCCCGATTAGATTTGCCGATATCGGTCCGAATTCGGAATTTTTAGTCGTAACCGACATTTTTTTTTTCTTTTTCTTAATTTTGTTTGAGTTTAAGTTTTGATAATATATGTATATTTCATGCATTTCGTATAAAATTCTAACAGTGATAAAAAAAAAAAAAAAAAAAAAAAAAAAAAAAAAAAAAGTCAAAAATAGGCTAAATTTATTTATTTTAAAAATGTTGTTATTGAATTCTTTTAAAAAAAGGATTTACAATTATTTGAATCATCAAAAGAGTTTTTTAAATCGCTCCTTAAAATTATTATTCATTATAAACTTAATCGTAGAAAAAAAATAGCTATGTTCCTTATATTATTTAAAAATCAAATTATTAAAAAGTGTTTTAAATTATTTTACAAGCTATAACAAAAAACTACTACCCAACTCTTTAGCATTACAATTTAAAAGAAAGATTCAGAAATCTCCTACTTCTAAAAAAATATCCCCCCCCCCGAAAAATGATAAATTAACATTTCTATTTTATTTGATGATTAAAAAATGTTGATAAGTAAAAGAATCATTATTGCTACGTAATCACTAAAATTATATATTCTACATTAAATCAACCAATGACAAAAAATGTATTCTAATTTTAATTAAACGTGATTAATTACCAGCTTATTTTTTTAATTAAAATTAGTTTTTCTATGTTACAAATAATTACTATATAATTCCTTAAGAGAAAATTGTATTAATAGAAAAACCTCTGAAATTTACTTATTTTATTTAATAAGCGCTCTTAAATTTATAGGAAAGTTTCAGAAATACCCCCCCCCCCTTTTAAAAATTATCTTCCAAAAGAACAAAAATATGTAAATTAATATTTTAATTTTATTTTTAAATTAAAAATATTGTTAAGTAACATATTTATATTGAAACATACTCATTAAATATATGTTCTACTTTAAATCATCAAAAACGACATAAAATGAATTCTTATTCTAATTTAAAGTTATGAATTACCAACTTTTTATTTATTAAAATAAATTTTTTCATGTTAAAAATATATATTTTATAAATTAACGCAACGCATGTAATAACATTATAATTCCCAATAAGAAAATTTGAGTAATTGAAAAAAACCTTTAAAAATATTTTTTATACTTAATTATTCTTAAATTTATAAGAAAAACCAATTCATTTGCTTTAACGAATTCGCTAAAATATTTATTTCATTCATTTAAATATTAAATTAACTTTTAAATACACGCGCGTAAGACAATTACAAATAAATAAACAAAAAAATAAAATAAAAACACTTCAAGGTTCTAATTTTCCCATCTAACAATTATCTTCAGCGACAAACCATACTTATTGATATGTCTTCCTCTTATTATCTCATAAAATCCTCCCCTGGTCAAGTCTCGGTTGGCAAGTGGTTAAGGCGTCTGCTTCCTGTCCCTTGGTTTGCTGGATCAAACCCCGCCTTGTCTCTTCCATCGCCGAAACACGTTCCTTTCAAATATACATTCCACAATGGATCATAGATGGCGCAATCAGAACTTTGTTTTTTCAATTTATGCTGGTGTCGGGCTGCGGCCGGTATTCGTATGGATAGCTATTGGCGTGCTGTCGGCATAGTGTTCTGCCGATACCGGACCGGCTGCGTGCCTCATGAATCGGGCCGCATTCGCGCGGCGTATCAAAAAAGATACGGAACCGGTAGCGGCAACCGGTATCGTGCCAATACCGCCGGTAGTGGCAAGCGGCTGTCGGCCGATTGTTTACCGATAGATCTGTGTTTGCTGGGAACCATGTCCTTCTACGTTGCTTAGCCATACAGTTTTGGGGAAAATTCTGTAATCTGGTGAACTCAATTATCACAATTTAGCCTTAAAAAAAGTTATAATAAACGGTTTTTGATAGAATTTGCATTGTTAGTTTGGCAATTTTTCAGAGATAGTTTTAGTATATAATGTATTGATTGACACTGTTTAGTCATAGTGCAAGGGGGTAAATTCTGTAATTTTCAAATTTTTCCTTTGCGAAGTGGAAGAAATGGGTTTGGAGAGAAAAAGGAAAGTTTTAATGCATATTTTCTGTTCAATAATTTTAGAATTTATTTACTATAAAGAAGACACTTATCTCTTTTTATATAAAAACAGAAGTAAATTGTATATAAATAACAAAAATATTAATATTCATAAATAAAAGGTTTATATATAGGAATGCATATTTTAAAAAGCATAAAAGTTCATTTTATTTGTTTTCACAGCTGTTCATATCATTTGGTCACAAATCTCACTTTCTGAAGCCCGAATTGCCCCAAGCTTTATAACATCTAACAATACCCATTGACCTAAAATCAGGAAAATTGGAAAGTAGATGTAGTTTTTAAAGTATGCCTTAATTAAGGAGATAAATTACGTAATCGAGTCCAGAGGCAATTGGCATATTAGGTACAGATAAGTTACACTATTGAGCCTACAGACAAATGGCGTATGTTACCGGGCGTGGTTCGACGCACAATTAACTTAGGAAAAGGTTAAAATTGATTCTGTGTTTTTAAAGCGAACCAATTCTGTAACCGAATTTACAGAGAATTGGCGAAATTTGAGAAATAGTTTTTTGGAGACATTTTGCTACATTTACGATATACCAACACCATACCAAAATGTACGCTATTGCGCCATTTATTTCAATCCTAAACGTGCAAACATATTTTGGTACTTTTCCAGCATAGGGATCTTGGCGAAATAGAGAAAATAGCATTGGCGGGGAAGGAAATTTGGCAACATATTTTCTGTCAACCAATTCGCTGTTTCATTTCATATACACAAGCATTTTTTTCTATGTTTATATAATTTATTTAACATAAAGATGCTATTTATCTAATTTTATATAGAAACAGCAGTAATTTGGGTACTACTTAGTTATCCTGTTGAACAATTTCGCTAAATTATATAAATCGCCAAATTATACAAATTGACATAATTTTTATTTTAAATAACGAAAGAACAAATAAATTAGTATAAAATTAATAAAAATACAACTATAACGTCGAAATAAAAATCACTTGATGTCGTAAATACGTGTAACTTGCTTAAAGTCAAGTGTATGTGACATTTATGATCAACCATTATTGGCATTTAATCTTATAGTTTGGCGATAGATTTTTGATCGACGGGATAACTAAGTAGTAGTACCGTAATTTGTATGTAAAAATCATTAATGATATACACATATAAACAAACAAAAATTTCATCAAGTTGGTTTTATTAACTGTTTATATCAATTAGCAATAAATCTCTCTTTCTGATGTCCGAATTGCGCCAAGCTATTTAAAAAAACGCCAAGGCGCCTATAGTCGAAAAGTACCAAATTTAATTGCAAACTGTGCCAAACATTGTGGCTTGCTATTTATTGAATGCGAATTTCTTTTGGCTTTAATCATTATTCAATCGTAACACTGCAAAAAAATTTAATTAACTGTTTTTTTAAATTAAAAGTATTTTTTATTATTAAATAAAATTAAGTTATTACTTCATTTTTCACTGATTAAAAAGTGAAACGTTTACTGCAGTGCTAAGAGACACTTAGAATTTCATGTGCGTAGTTTAAATGGCGATTTTGAAAAAAAAAAATATTTTATAATATCGGAACCCACACCAAATATGCTCATTTTACCGAGAATATTTTGGCTCAAAATGAAATACAATTGTTGCAGACATAATTGTAAATCTCAATACTCGACGACTGAAAAGTCTTTAAAATTATTCAGCAGACACAACGAGGAATAATTTAGTTTCATAAATTTTAAGATTCAATATTCTTATCGATCTATTTACTTCTGCTTCTACTATATATACGAAAGTAAAATGCAAATGGGAAATTCGTCCCGGCTGCATATAACTTGGGCTCACCTGACTTGATTTTGATGAGAATCGAAATGATGGTTATATACTTTTTCAGGGAAGATTTTGGCATATAACATATCCTTGTATGTTGCTTATACAATGTTTAAAAGTTAGATAATCATACGAACCCGATTATGAAAGATTAGTCTTTTTAAAAGATTCAGCAGAATGGATTTCGATTGAATTTGCACTGTTAGTTAGATAATGTTTCAGGCAGGGTTTTAGTATATACTATACCCTTCTGCATTTCTTAACAATAGAGATGTGGTGGAAAGTCCTATAATCAGTTGAATCAGATTATGAAAGTTTAGCATTTTTAAAAAGTTCTACAGAACGGATTTTGATAGGAATTCCATTGTTAGTTCCATACCTATTCAGATATGGTTTTAGTATTTTGCATATTGTGCTACGTTGCTTAGTCATAAAATAAAGGCGGAAAGTTCCATAATCATGTGAAACCGATTATGAAAGATTAGACTTTTCAAAAAGTTCTAAATGGCGGATATTGATAATACTTGCTTTGTTGATTAGACAATGTTTGGGAGGTTTTAGTTTATTGCGTATCATTCTACTTTCCTTAGTTATAGAATTATGGGGAGAAGGTTCTATAAACAGATGGACCCCAATATGAAAGATCAGCCTTTAAAAAAAGTTTTACTGGATGGATTTTGTCAGTTTGTTTGTTTGCTGCATTAGTTAAATAATTTTTCAGGTTTTGTTTTATTACATTGCATATTGTAATATCATTCTTTACCAAATCCTACTGTGATTGATCAATTAAAAGGGTTGGGATCTTAATAGCGGAAAATTTGTCTGCATATTAGAAAATATAATACACAATGGCGTTCATGTCGTTTTCTGCAGTACAAAAGGACATTTCAATAAGGTTCCAGATTGCTTTAAATCACAATGTCAAACTCACTGATACATTTAGTTTGATTCAAGATTCGTTTGGATAAACAGACCAGCGTAGCGGGCATAGCCTGCTAGTATTGTAATAAAATTTGACAAGCTATTTTGGGTTTGAGTAATTTTTTTTTAATTCTTTTGAGTCTGACCTGCGATGACAGATAAATGTTATAAAATATCAAATTCCTTGGGGGAGGGGGGCATGCCCCCCCCCAGCCCCCCTCAAATGGCGCCCCTGATAATAACCTAAAATTAAAACAAAGGTATTTTTGATTTTTGCGTTACGATAGCTTTCATATGATATACTACACGAGACACACACAAAAAAAAAAAACATCTAGTTACTTAATTATTCCCCCTACATTTTTTCTAAATATATTTGTGACTGTTTAATAATCTATAAATATGTGGGCCAATAGCCTTTATTACTTCTGCCAAATTTGAACTTTCTACGTTCCACATACACATACACACACACGAAATTTATAATCTAGTAACTTAATTAGCCCTCCTACAATTTTCCTAAATATATTTGAGGCTGGTTAATAATCTATAAATATGTGGGTCAATAGCCTTTATTACTTCTGCCAAATTTGAACTTTCTAAGTTCCATACACACACACACACAAAATTTATAATCTAGTAACTTAATTAGCCCTCCTACAATTTTCCTAAATATATTTGTGACTGGTTAATAATCTATAAATATGTGGGTCAATAGCCTTTATTACTTCTGCCAAATTTGAACTTTCTACGTTCCACACACACACACACACACACACACACACACACAAAATTTATAATCTAGTAACTTAATTAGCCCTCCTACATTTTTCCTAAATATATTTGTGCCTTGTTAATAATCTATAAATATGTGGGTCAATAGCTTTTATTACTTCTGCCAAATTTGAACTTTCTACGTTCCATACACACACACACAAAATTTATAATCTAGTAACTTAATTAGCCCTCCTGCAATTTTCCTAAATATATTTGTGACTAGTTAGTAATCTAAAAATTTGTGGGTCAATAGCTTTTATTACTTCTGCCAAATTTGAACTTCCGCGTTCCATAGTTTACGAGATAAAAGGCTGTGACAAACGGACAGACAAGCAGACACACTAGTGATATTATAATGGTTGCGTTTTTACTTTTAAGTTACGTAACTCTAAAAAAGCATTAAGATTATTTCATAGTGAATAAAGTTAATATTTATTGATTATTTTTCCTTTATCGACAGACAAAAAGGTTCTTTTTTTTTTTTTGTCTCGGAAAATAAAAATGCAATTCGCATCAACTCCACGTTAAAATTCGCTCTCACGAGGAAAAAAATGAAAGAAAGGAAATAAATTTACAAACGCGTTAATCCTTTATCTACCGACGGTACTTATAAGTACCATTAAAATAACTTGTTATAAAACTCATTTAATATATCGATTAGTTGTAATACAGTTTAGAATGAGTTATAGACACATTACTTTATCTTGTTCCAAAAGCATTATTGGTTACACAAAACAAAAATATTTTTAAAAAAGATGATTTCTTTTGCCTTTGCATCTTTTCAGCTTTCTTGGCGTTGGGGGTGGGTGGGGGGGATTTTTCAATTCGAACTATTTATATATTTCTATTGTAAGAACATTATATTTGTACATTTCCTAATTCTACAAAATACTAAGAATTTTTTTTTTTAATACAAGATTTGAGTGGTGTTATAAATATTGCACAAAATCCCTATAAATTAGAATTTAATTAATCCTTCTAAATCCTTCAATCCTTCTAAAATTTATTAAATGATTATGTAAATCTTCTAATGTAGTTTAACAAATCACGAAAAATGCTTTAGAAGATAAAATTTTCATGAATTCATAATTCAATACATTAAGGGTTAACGAGGTTATAAAGACTATCTAGTCTTATACTTGGATATGTCTGAAATGGGTTAGGATGATTTTATTTGCGTCGGGGATTCTTAAAGTAGCATAATATTCACTTTTTAGTATGCGAAAAGATATGTGGCCAGTTTTGAGTTGAAAGACACATAATCCAGTAAACAGGATCCCAGATGTAAACAGAGTTTTTTTTTTTTCCAGGTCCGTACAAATCGAGATTTCCGGCCGAAAAATAGCCGGTGCTGGAGAGGACGATCTACATTTAGTCTTCACAGATTCAAGATCAGGAGCAGAGTGATGTCAGAACAAATCTGAGCAGTGTTGCCAGATAGTCGAACTTCAATTTCCCCAAAAGTTTTGAAATTTTCCCCAAATGAGTGTTTCTTCCCGAAAAAGTCCCCAACTCAATTTCTACTCAAAAAAGTAAATTTTCAGTTTTTAATTTACCACTATACAAAAAATATTTAACAAATTTAAACTCAAATTTTTTCCCCAATCAAGCCTTTCTTTGAAAAAATTCCCCATTTACAAAAATAAACATTTGATTGTTTACATTTGATTTAAACATTTGATTTAAACATTTGATTAATATTTGATTTAAATATTTGCCAATGGATGAAACTGGCCAATCATTGCATTAGCTCCATCTACGCTTACGCCAATAAGTTTTCAAGTTCTAGACCATCTCTAATCAGTTTAGATTTGAATGAATCTGAGACGGTGTTCGCATCACCTGCTTCTATCAGACTTAACCTATAAAACGTTGTTTTAATTTTTTGTTATCCCTACTGAAGTTTCATAAAGCAAATCACCTTTGTTGTATCAATCACTGTGATTTCATAAATAATAATAAAAAAATATCTGCTTGCCATATCTTTAATTAAATCTTTTAAAAATGCGGTAAAAGAACGCTTCAGATAACTCCTGCAGATTTAATAATGTGAAGGTTTATACCGCTTAAGACCGCAGAGTTTTCTTTCAAGTTTCTTATAAGGAGAACTAGAGGGTCTGCTGCATTCATTGAGTAATTTCAGTTATAAACGCAGCAATGTGAATGTAGTATACAATTGTATGCCTTACAAAAACTCTATTGTCATTCTATGAAGCACAAATTCACCAGCCTTAAACAATAAAAGGTTATAAAATTGTTTCTACTTCTGTTGTATAGATCTTATATTAATAAAAGAAATGTGTCTGTGTGTTTGTTCTCTATGATTAAGAGTATCTGCGTCACTTGTATAGTAGCGAGGCTAATGAGAAAGACAGGCTACCGCGGTGGGTCCGATTCTTCTTTTTTTACAGACCGCTGGAGTCACGTGATGCTCTTTTCGCACACCTTCATTGGTGCATTCGAGCATCACGTGACTCCAGCGGTCTGTAAAAAAAGAAGAGTCGGACCCACCGCGGTAGCCTGTCTTTCTCGTTAGCATCGTATAGTAGTCTGGAAATTCAGGTGTGGGTGGGGATAGTACAAGGCAGATAGTGATAAACTTATGATACGTGTAAACTGTCATGTTTTCTACGACGAGCACAACCACGAGAACAATGCTTGATATCTCCGATTTCTGTATTTTATTTTCGCTTTTCAAATTAAAATCGAGTTAGATCCAGTGTTGCCAGATGACAAAAAGAGAATTTTAAGTGAAATAGTGTAAAAAATTCTCCAAGTTTATCCTCCAAAATGTTGCTAGTCCCCAAAAATTTCCCCATGAACTACTTGTCCCCCAAAAATTCCCCTGAAGGTTCAAAAATCTCCAAAATGGGGACAAATCCCCAATCTGGCAACACTGAATCTGAGAGAGTTGAGTTATTGGCGAGCAGTAATTTACAAAAATATCAAACCAGTAGACATCTGGCGAGAATTAAGTTGAAATGAGACTTGCGTTAATGGATTGTCAATGAGTAGGGCGAAAGGTCAACATATGAACTTTAACGCCAAGCAGATAATCGGCAAAATATGTACTGCCAAAAACCACAAGACCGCATTTTACATGGAGGGTGGCAAACCATGGGAATAGGCGCCGCTGTGCCGAATAAAGGCATGTGCAATTAAGAAATAAAAGATATTGCAGACTAAATTTATGACAAGAATTTATACGTTGGGGGGAAATGCTGTAGAAACACACAATATAAATAAAGAAAGAAGGCATGAGAAAGATCCCGCGTAGCAACCAAACCAAACGTGCTAATGTACTGGGTAAATTGTTTCGATGCGAGATAAAAAAATAGCATGCCTCTCTTAATCTATTACTGCTTTCTGTGGTTTTCAGAATTAAAGTGCGAAACGAGAATGTATTTCAAAAGAAAATGAGCGATTTAAATAAATTTAATTTATGATATAAGACAGATTTAAAATATGAGAATTTAGTAAAATAACCTTATTTTAAAAGGGGGCGAAAAGGGAAAAGCTATTAAAAGAATATGTGAAGGAGATGCCCTTCACAGGAGCTAAAAAAAAAAAAAAAAAAAAAAGCAAATGCGATTTTTCGTTTTTTGGTGGCAAAGTCCTATTTCTTTCATTGTGGTCCTTTCCATCGTCATAAAAAATGTGTTGCCGATTTAATATCAGAAATACATCCTAAAAAGTAGTATGGTGTGCCGATATCATAACGATGGTGGCAACGACCTGCACTATCGCTTTTGCTTCACCACTCATGCATTAATTTCATAAATATAGCATAGTTTGAATTTTATATTGGAAAACAGAATTTCAATAAACGTTGAAGATTACTCTAGTTTTGAGGTGACAAATAGGATTTCAAACTTTACTAATTGACAGATATTTATCAAAAGCTGTATACAAATTTTAGTTTTCACGCAGCTTTCAGTTATCAGTCTGAAAACTACAGCCAATTCGATTACATTCTGGTACAAAAATATATTTGAAATTTTTCAGTTTTTTTTTTTTTTTTCGAATAAGCACCATTTTTATTTTGAAATATGCATTTCTATTTTTCTTACCGCAATCTTCTGACAGGCAATAGGAACGAATAAAAATAGCAAATAAAGCCTTTGTGCAACAATATTAAAAAGCAGAAAACCAACGTTTAAAAATGCACAAATAATACATGAAAAAGCACGATGTGCCTTGCCCTATTTTGCACTGAAGAAGAATCTCGCTAGTAGATTCGAAACAGCTGTTTGGTGCTTTTCATGTATTATTTGTGCATTTTTAATCGTTGGTTTTCTGCTTTTTAATAGGAACAAAGCCACGTCTTCAGTGGAGAGAGAGCAACTTGCTCATAGGTTTAAATTTGAAAGGCACCAGTTCCGTCAGGCGAAGACATTCGCGAGCTAATGCTAAACCTATAGGGAACTTCTTTGCCGATATTTCATTTGCATTTCGACATTTTTAAACAATTTCTTTTTGCAATGGACAGCTGAGGTCGTTCCTTATATCTGCCTTTTTTTATTTTTTCGAATTTGGTTGCAGATATTTTTTATAAAGTTACTCTCACTTTCGAAACCGGTTCCGAAAATGAAAGTGTCATCATAATAAAAAAAAACTGCAATCAAAATCGAAAAAGTAAAAAAATGTCGAATAAAGGGATCGACCTCAGCTATCCAATGCAAGAAAAAAAAAATCTAAAAATTTCGAAATGCATACGAGATATTGGCAAAGAACCTCCCCATAGGTTTAGTATTAGCTCGCGTGTGTCTTCGCCTGACGGGACGGGAGCCTTAAGACAAAGAAATGAAATTAATAATTAAAAAAAAGGAGGGGGGGAAGGTTAATGTTAATTGCAAAACGAGAAATAATTCGTTCGTTTAGAACAATGATCAACAAGTTTAATGTAAATGATAAGACAGATTTTATCAAAATTTAAAATTCAGGAAGTTCGACACTGCTTAAAATGGCCTCGTTGTACCTACGTTTAAATGAAACAAGTTGGAAATTGCACATCAAACGTGGCAAGTGAGGTGCGTTCGTACTATAACTAGTTTTATAAATATTTTTTGTACCGCATATTGAACTGGATGTATATTTTAGTGCTCTTCATAAGTGCATATCAATTTTATTCTGTTCGAAAGGCTGTAACATCATTAAAATGCACTTGAAATAATTTTCTCCCATTGACCGTAATGTAACGGAAAACTTTTGACTGTCCCTGTAATTAAACTATGTATCCGATTTTCATAAAATTTGAAATGACTCGACAAAATTTTACAACCATTATATATTTAAAATTTCAGAACATTCCATTGGGTAGTTTTTGCTCTGTTATATGCGGGCGGACGGACAGACAGACAGACGGACAGAATGACGTCTATAGGTGCTACGTATTTATATAATTACGAACGCACCCAAAAATCGCCATTTAAAATACAAGTATTTTAAATACATTTTCAAAATACATTTCTAATTTGTATTTTGTATTTTAAACCAACAAAACAAAAGTATTTTAGCAATGTATTTTGTCATGCTTTTTCAAAGTATTTTGTATTTTCAAAATACTCAAAATACATTTCTCCAGATTTCAAGCTGTCGGGTTTAAAAACCGCAGATCAGAGATTTGCAACAGGAAAGCACATGCCTGTCTGTTTTTAATAGTCTTCAAATTCGTTTCTGGAAGTTTATATTCTACACATTGTTTAAAATTTATTTCGATGTACGATAAGCATATTAATGAATCGGATGTTTACTTCTACAGAAGCACTTTGCTGAGTAGTTACAAAAATATTTTTTATATTTCAAAACATTATATAGGAATTACAAAAAAATGTTGTGTGATAGACTAAGAAAGTTATTCAGAGTTTTGCTGTCTATTTAAAATGCATTAGATATGTAATGTAGTTAGCTACCGCAGAGGGTCGTGAAAAGGTGGATAATACATGAAAATTTACCAAGAAGGTTAATTTGATAACATACAGTGTGCACTATTAATGAAATATTTTTAAATAATGTCTGTTGATTATAATACAAAAATTAGGGGAAAATACCAATTGTATAAAACAAGATGTTTGATTATAAGTTAAATTTTTGAAAGATAAAACAAACGTCAAAACCCATTTAAAGGTAAGATTTTAGTCTTATATCATGATATGGGGCATTCTGACAATCTTTTGACCTTCGGGAATAAAAATCTGGTGAAAGTAAACTTGCTAAAATAACATTTTAATCTGATAGACGAATGCCTTAATGATTCAAATTAAAGAAAAAATGGTCTGCAGCAAAATTTTTTTTATCTAACTGAGGTTTAGGTTAAACTTGCGAGTTTAATTTTCCTTACCATTTTACCACTATAACTTTCTATTTTCTTCTAAATTTTTACTTATAATGAATTTGCATATACACACAAAACATTCAAATAAGAAATAATAACAATGTAGTATTTTTAGTACAAAATATTTATATAACATTGTCTTAAAGGGGTGTTAAAGAAGGGATGGAAAAAAAGGGGAATGCAGGAAAAAACAAGTTGGAAATTGCTCGTCAAACGTGGCAAATGAGGTGCGTTCGTACTATAACTAGTTTTATAATTATTTGCACCCCATGTTGTACTGAATGTATAATTTTTTGCACTTCATAAGGTGCATAGTCTGTAACATCATTAAAATGCACTTCCAATAATTTTTTTCCCATTCCCCGTAATGTAACGGAACACTTTTGACTGTCCCTGTAATTAAAATATGAATCCGATTTTCATAACATTTGAAATGGCTCGATAAAATTTTGCAACAGTTATATATTTAAAATTTCAGACCATTCGGAAGGTTGTAACATCATTAAAATGCACTTGCAATAATTTTTCCCATTGGCCGTAATGTAAAGAAAAACTGTTGACTGTCCCTGTAATTAAACTATGCATCCGATTTTCATAAAATATGAAATGGCTCAACAAAACTTTGCAACAGTTATATATTTAAAATTTCAAACCATTCGGAAGGCTGTAACATCATGAAAATGCACTTGCAATAATTTTTCCCATTGACCGTAATGTAAAGAAAAACTTCTGACTGTCCCTGTAATTAAACTATACATCCGATTTTCATAAAATTTGAAATGACTCGACAAAATTTTGCAACAATCATATACTTAAAATTTCAGACCATTCGGTTGGGTAGTTTTTGCTCTGTTACATGCGGACAGACAGATAGACAGACGGACAGACGGACGGACTGAACGACGACTATAGGTGCTACGTATTTATATAATTACGAACGCACCTAAAAAGAACGGTAATGGAAAAAAAAGGATGGTAAGAAAAATTACCACTATTTTTAGGAAAATCATGTTAAGACTAAGTGATAGCCACAATGTTCAATTTCTAGAAACACTTATTTACATTGTATTAAAGCTTTTTTAAAAAAATTAATTTACCTCGAAAAGTGCAGGAATAAACCTAGGGGACGATAAGACTACCAATAAAGCAACGATGCTTGAAATTGATATTTAAGTGCTGATTTAAATTCTGCTGTAAATTTCCCGTCAAGGAATTTTAGCCATTTTTTCTCTAGCATACTTCTGCATGAGAAAAACTTGGAAAAAATTCTGTAGCTGCATCTGAAGTGATTTTCTGTATAAGTTTAGCAAGAGGGATGGTAAGGAATCTAAAACCCAGGGATGGAGTTAAAAAAATAATATCAACCGTAAAAATGTGTTTAGGTTAATTTTTTGCTACATATTTATATAAAACAATTGTCCCAGTTTCAGAAAAAAATTACATCGAATTACTTTTATTGAAACAATTTATACAGATAGCTCCAAACTTACAAATCAGCATCAGAGATACGGAACACGGGACGGTATAGAAGTTTTCCTGGTATTGGAGCTCCAACATCGTCCAAAACTTATTTATCTCGTTAATATTGTTATGCAATCATGCAGTGGGATGTTTCCCAGTATATGAAAAAAAAACCACTAGAATATGTACTAAAATAAAAATTATTATTCAGGGGCTTAAAAGTCAAAAGCTTGTGAGAATGCCCCATTCATCGATTTTAACATTATTTTTCCTAGTTTCTTGGTATTCATTCAATCAAGGTTCTGGTATGATTTATCTACCATATCTGCGATATATGTTTAATTGGGATTTCCATTTTATGTAAAAGTAGATCAATTTATATATATAGTATGCAAATGTTCATTAATTGTACTTACCATTGAGTGTATTAGATACTGGCTCTTTAACCTTCCTACCCTGTTGAAAAGAAAGTTACATCTTACCTGAATGGGTCGATTAGACCCAGTTTACTTGTATATATTTATTCTAGCTGAAAACAAGTATTTTTATCTAGCTTTATTTCATATATTATTTTTTTATTCACTATTAGAGACAACAAATTTTGTAATCCCCCCCCCCATTTTTTACTACGCCTCCTCCCTCTCTCCCTTGCAATGCCTTGTTTGTATAAGCAATAACTTAGAAAATAATAATAAAAAAGTATATTACAAATTTGATTATTTCCATTGTTCTTGATACATTTTTTTATAATAAACAAGATTTACAGTACACATTTACATGTTCCTGGCAAAGAAAAGATAAGCATGAAGTACATCTCGTCTGCGTTTTTCGATCTCTCTTTGGACCACATTCTTTGCATCTTCCACGTTTATTTGAACTAATACTTTCTTTTTTTTCACCTGCTGCGTTAGCCAGTTTCTTTTTTATGGTTACTGGAATATTTTGTTTCATCCTATTATTTCTGTGAGGTTCGGTCAGCTGTTTGCCAAGTTCCTTTAGAAAAAGGCGCCTTTTGTATAGTTTGTTTTTATTGTAAGAAAGATTTACATGCATAAAAACAAGATATGCATTTATTGCAGCTAGGTCAATTAAATTGTAGAATACACACAGGCCATCGCCTAGTGCCCCTTTTGCATGTATATGCAGCAGCTAATTTATCAGTAGTATCTACTCCACCTTTAGTTTCATTATAATATAAAATTATATCCGGCTTCTTTTTTTTCTCATCTGAAACTTTGGCCCCGTGATGCATAGTTGAAAGGAGGATTACCGATTTGTTTGTTTTTTTTCGGCACATATGAAACAAGTGTCATATCTGGTTGAAAACCGAATAATGAGGAAAATGTTTCTCGCTCACGTGATGACTGAAATTCAGAAGGAATAAAGGGCTTATTTTTCCTAAGAGTACCAATAATAGTTAATTTTTTCTTCAATAATTCTTTAGCAAGAATATAATCCGTGAAGAAATTATCAACCGTAATATTTTGAGCGGTACCCTCAATCGAATTTACTAGGCGCAACACAACATTTCAACCTTGTAATTTTTCTCGCTCACTATCTGAAGGCTTTCCAGTATAAATCTCAGCAGCACAAACATAAGCTGTTTTGACATCAGACATCAACCACATTTTAATTCCATATTTCCCTCTTGGCTTTGACGGTATATATTGCCTAAATGGACATTTACCACGGAAAGGCACAAGCTGTTCATCAATTGTAACATTTTCGTAAGGAGTGAACATCTTTGGCAACTGAGCAACAAACATATCAAATAATGATCTTATTGCAGCTAGCTTATCTAAACGACGTCGATTTACTCTGCTTTCTTTGTTGTCAAACCTAAGAAACTCTCTAATAATTTAAAAACGTTGCAAAGACATAGTAGCACGAAAAATTTCACGGCCATCTTCTTCGCTCCATAACTCTTTGAGAGATTCTCCTGCTGACCTATATACACCAGCTAAAATTAGCAAACCTATAAAAAAAAATATAAAAATACAGTAAACCCTCGATTTAACGGACCTCGGTTCAACGGACTTCGGATTCAACGGGCTAATTAAAAAAAAACATTAAAAATTATACAAAAATTAAAGTAAAGCAAGTGGGTAAGTGTGATCGATGATAATGAAGATGAGGTCGAAGACGACAAGAAAGAAGAATTAAGCGAATTTCGACCGATAATATCTACAGTACGAGAGCATATGGATGACGTCATTACTTACATAGGGGCATCTTCAGATCCCGAAGTGTTTGCGTATTATGAACACTTTAGACAATTTCGAGCTCTTATATTAAAAAAACAGCATTCAGGTAGGAAACAACTAAAACTAGACGCCTTTTTTCAACCCAGCAGTATGGAGCAACGTTAATATGATGTAAATAACATAAAATGATGCCTGTTGTTTTGGGGGCATTGTAATTGTTTTCCATTTGTTTATTGCTTGTTTATTAATTATTATTTCTGTGTAAAAAGTGTTTCATTCCCATAAAAGTTGCATATGTGTTAATTCGTTTGTATTTCATTACCAATATTGTATTATTAAAAGTAATGTATTGTGTTTATATATATATATATATATATATATATATACAGTAGTATATATACATATACAATATATATTTATGTATATACATATATTGTATATATACAATGCATGTATATACACTCTACATATTGTATATATATATTATATATATATGTAATTTGCACTGTAATAATATATGTAATTACAAGTACGTAATAATATATATATGTACTATAATTATAGCAAAATAATATTATAAATAGTACTTTGCGATTTAACGGACACATCTTAGTCCCAATTAGTCCGTTAAATCGAGGGTTTACTGTAACTTCAAATTGAAAAAAATGGATAAAATTCAAACAGCAGAATCAATTGCATTTTTTTTCATTTTATCTATAAATTATTCTAATAGAAGTTTAATTTTTTTTACCAATGTAAGCTTCAAGTTCCTCAGCAGAAACCAATGTGTATTTTTTATTCTTTTCTGAGCATACTCTCTGCATTTCTCTGTTAGTTTCTTCTAGAATTAATTTAAACATGTCATCTGTAAAGAAAAGCTTCATTGCTGACACAGGGTGTTCAGTTATCCTCTGAATTGCAAAACGTGTAGGACCAGGGGTTAACTTCATAATGTTATGTTGTCTGTAAAATAATGAGAGAAGTCAGAAATTACAAATTAATGTAAAATATATAAGAACAGGAGTAGTGCTAAAGTCTGCATGGGGGGGGGGAGGGGACTAAGATTCTTCTAAAGGGCATTTATTTATTTTCCTAACATATAAATTCTAAACAAATATCTATAAATTTCCTTGAAAATATTTTTTTGCCCTGATGGTGGAAGGGGGGGGGGGGGGGTCCGTGTTCCACAGCTGGCATAACCCCTGAATATGAACAAATTATATAAAATAAATATCGAATACAATAAATATAAATTATGTATGAGTACATACCGTTCTTTTGATGTAGGTGGAGGGGATTTACACCATTCAGTTTTGTTGCGACTAATAAAGGAGGATGGAGACTCCACCGTTTCAACTTCTGTATCGGAAACGTCTGTTTTCTCATCAACCTCTTCCATGGATAAATGATCAGATCCATCTGTTTCAATCAAATCATTATCACTCCCTTTATCAGATTCATCACTAGGAAGCTCTTGCCAAAGCTTTCTGATTTCATCATCAGTAAGACCGCGCTTATTACGTGCCATATCACATAAAAAATGGCGAAACACTCCAAAACAAGAAGAACATTACTTGAGTATATCAGTATGGTAGCGCCATCTACCGATCATTATTCGAAATACATACTATCTAATTGTTTTCCATGCTTTTATATGAGATTAGAGATATGGGTCGATTACACCCATTCAGGTAAAATGTGACTTTTTTCATTTTGGCTAAAAAAAATAATTCCTGAAGTCTGAAAAAATTATAAGCTGAAGATATTTATCTATTTGAGGAATACTTAAAATATTAGAGCTCTTAGTTAAAACCCGAGGGAGCTATCATGAAATAAATTATAGAAATGGGTCGATTAGACCCATTCAGGGTAGGAAGGTTAAATACGGGTTGTCTTTATTATAGTTAATCATTTACACCGTTACTTTACATTCCGAAACATTTTGACATTTCATTTTTCTCATGGGGATCTAACCGTGGCTTAGAGGTCTGCACGGGCCGGAATTTCCGGGACCGGGCCGGTGTAAAAATTAACAGTTCGGCCCGAGCCGGGTCCAGCCCGTTTATATTTTCACAGTTCACGGTCCGGCCTGTACAGAAGTCAGTGAAAACACACACGACCCGGACCGGCTCAATTTCTACAAAAAATCCAGATTTTTTTTAAAACATATAATTAAGATTCCCTTAATACTGCATACATATTCATCTAATCAAAAACAACTCGTTGTAAATGATGCCGCCAAGCCCTTAAAACGTCAGGCATAAAAAGAAGTGATATCACATAAAATGAAGCGATATGGAAGTGCATATTCCGAGTGTCGTGTCACTACTATCATCTATCACTACTCATAAAGTTTCCAAAGGACTCGGAGTGAGGTACAGTATGTGAAAATTGCTTGACGACCTGCAGGCTTTTATAACGTTTGTTCTTCCTGCACTTACATATGACTATTTGTCTAACAATTTTCTTCTTGTATTACTTCTCCTATTAAACTGTGAAAATTCGAAGATTTTGGTGTTTACATGCCCATTCTTATATAACATCATGGGATCGATTTGTTGATTACCATTATTTGAATGAGAAAGACCACTTTTATGAGGAGGATTTTCTAAGTAAACATGTAATAAACATTTTGAGTTTGTAAAATAATAATAAAAAATAATGATCATATGAATATTACTAACAATGCACCTAATAATAGAAGTTAATTAAACTAACAAGGGAACCACTTTAGGTGTTGCTCGCACCTAGAATCGAGACCTGGTGCATTTTGTAGCCCTATGCATAAAAGTTAGAGAACCGATAAAAATTCTTTGTTAAAATCATATTTTATATATTTTTTTATATTTATAGTTTTTCATTATTGGATTTTTATTTGTTAATTTTACACCAAAAGAGAGTTAAGTCGCCAGATATGGCACTTCAAAATTTTCACTAGCTTTATACTTGTAATAGATTTACGTCCAAATCATTACAACACGGTGCGTAGCGAAAATACTGAGCTAGGGTTGCCGGAAAACTGTACGGGACGAAAAAGACGCCAATCTTCCCCGCCAAATATGTAAATATAATATTGTATTATTTTTTTTAATCAAATTCGTAGGTTCTTGAAGGAATTTTAAAACTTTTTTCAACATTTTATAGTTATTATTGACTAATTTATATTTTTAACTATTTTTTTTTTAACTTTCACTTTAACAGCCCGAAAAGTGGTCTCGAAAATTGCATTTTCAGAAAGTTAATCTGCTGTAAGATCAAAAAATATTTTAACAAAAAAATTTTATCGATTCCCAAACTTCCTAATATAGAGCTTTAAAATGCACTAGGTTTCAATACTAGGTGCGAGAAACACCTAAAGTGGTTCCCTTGTAAGATATACTGCAGTAAAGCCTGCGTAAACGGAATTGCACATTACAGGAGAAAAATCTGTTTTAGTACGGCTACTAGTATTATATAATATTCCTTATGTTGGAAACACGACATTTACGTTTAAGAAATAAATCTGTCATAAACAAGATCCATTTTACCAGTTTTCCCTTTAATTTTAATACAGTGTATTATTAAACGTATTTATGTAATTAAAAATTATGTTTAAAATAATTAAAAGTATAATTGTAACAATAGATAACTACCACAATTACATACCATTTCCTGCTTGTCTTACAAATCTTTCTGATTTATTACAGATCTTCCTCCTACAAATATTTATAAGAGTAATATAATGAGAAATTAAAATTAATTTTTTCGACTTTCAGAATTTTCCGAAATTGGTAGAAGTATATATTAAAAATACGCCTGCAGGTCGCCAAGCAGTTTTCACATACTGTACCTCACTTCGAGTCCTTTGGAAACATTATGAGTAGTGATAGATTTTTACACGGCACTCGGAGTATGCACTTCTATATCGCTTCTTTTTATGTGATATCACTGCTTTTTATGACTGACGTTTTAAGTTTGTGGCTTGGCGGCATCATTTACAACGAGTTTTTTTTTTTTTTTTATTAGATATCACTTCTTTTTGTAAGGTATTTCATTTGCATTATACATATTCCATTTTAGTTCAGAAAAGAAAAGATAAACGAAAGATGATAAAAGTAAAAAAATAATTTAATAGTGAGGTTATAAACTTTTCAAAAGTGTAATATATCTAGTAAGACATAATGTTAGACTTTTTTAAAACAATTCAAATACATTTTATCGATCCTTACAAATCTCAGAAGAAATCATTTATTTTTTAGAAATGATAAAACGTGTCGAACTAATCAGCAATATTTTTAGCTGTTGTTTTATAAGCTATAGAGTGATTCATAAATTAACTCAGTAAGGATTTTATTTTAATAACTTTTGAAAAACTGCCATTATATTTTCAAAATTCCCACCATTTTACACAAAATATGTAACGACTTAAAAACAGATTGAACAATGAGCATTTGTTTTATCACCGGGCGTGTTTGAAGTAATTTTTAAATAAAATTAGTTTTTTTTTTTTTTTTAATTTTGAAATCTATCCTATTTGTACCTGTCCCTCCGATAAGCGCGGCAGAAACTCAGATTATCTGATTAAGCCTCTTTTGTTACAAAATATTTTCATAAGCTCCAACACTTGTTGGATTTTCTGAATTTTCAATGCATGTACTTTCTAAATTCATAATTGTTTTTTACGTGACTAGCAGGACATACTAAGTCATATGCTTTCCAAGCATTCTCTCACATATTTCGGATCATTCATACGATAAATTATAATTCATTTCAATAAAATTTCAGAATTCGATATTTCATCGTTTCCCTAATTTCAGTCATATTTGTAAATTTTTAAGTAGCTCTATTATCTTATTAAAAATTAGCTAAAAGCTATTTATGGCATATTGATAACATTCTTTAATTACCAATTCCAAAATAACAGAATCGATTAGTTTAATAAATCCCCTTATTAATCTTTTTAAATGAAAAGGAAAGAAAAAATTCCAATAAAACTGTCAAAAATTTATTTGATATAAAAGAATTGTAAAAAAAATGAAAAACAATTATGTAATAAAAAGCCAGACTCACCGTATTACCTTTGTAATATGGTTTAAATTGAATAAATTGCAAAGTTTGGAATGTTGAAAAAAATATTTGAGTGTATGTGCATTTTAGTATACAGCAATACAGAATTGAACACTTTCCCGCTTATTTCAGTATGATAAACAGTGATCCTTAAGTTCTGTCGAATTGTTTTCATGGCTATAAGTACTCTGTGATTCACTAAAGTACTTACATTATCTTTCTGAGCCTGTTCTGTGGTTTCTCCGTAGTCAATGTTTACCTAGAATCTTTCCATAATCGAGGTCCACTGGCACGGTTCTATAATCCAGTTTCTCCTCAAATATCAGCAGGACATTCGGTAATGATTATTGTGCGCAGTACCTTCGTCAAAAATCATTCCGATTTCGTGCAAAATAAAAGTTCATTTAATTGTTATCTAAATTTTGTGTGCAAATATACCCATAGTATTGGAATTTTAAAAGGGTGTGGGCTGCAATCTAGAAGCATTATAATAAAGTGGATAATGGAAACATCTTTCATAAAGTAGAAACCAGGATCGTCGAGCTTTTGGATGAATAAATTGAATTCATATTCAACTTTCAAGTAACCTAAAATTGTCTAGAGATTGAAAACGTACAAATTCATTAAAATACATGCCACTCAGTAAATATCTATCGGTTGTAATGTGACCTTGTAAACGAATTGTAAATGCTTCAATGCCGCCTTACAATAAAGAGCTTAACTGTATCGAATGCAATAACACCTATCCTATTAAAATCCGTGCCATATCTATCTATGTAACCTCAAAACTCGGAAACCACAGGGCGCAGGGCTACGAAATTTGGCACACGGGTTGCTTGTAGGGGGCTCATGAACAATTGGGGCCAAAAATGAGAAAATTTTGAATATTTTTTTTTATTTTACGTTTTTGGCAAATTGTTGCCTTTTTTATGTTCGACCCGTAATCACGCGAGTTCTAACCAGCTTTAAATGTTTGCTGCAATGTGAGATATACATGTCGTAGGTTAATTGGAGAATCATCTCTCATTTTCCAATTAGCTTAATATTTTTTCAGGCCTATTGCATAGAGCATAGACAGCGGTTAGGCTAATTGACAAGTAACCACTTATTTCCCAATCAGAGTGATTTTTTTAGACTTATAAACCCATAACCCCAACCGAACCCAAAAAATAAATTACAACAGACTGCACGCCGATCCGAGCAAGCCAAAATAATTTCAGTCTACACGCAACCCGACACGAACCTGAAAATTCCATTTCAAAAAACCCGAAATCAGACCCGAACCAAATAGCAGACAAAAATATTGAAAATAACCGTAACCCGATCCGATCAAGACAAAATAATTTCCGTGCACACGCAACAAAACACGAAACTAAAAATTCCCTTTGAAGAAAACCAGAAATCTGACCCGAACCAAATCTGAACCCAACAAAATTATTCCAAAGAACCATAATCCGATCCGAGCAACACAAAATAATTTCCGTGGACATGTTACCCGACCCGAACCTATAAATTCCCTTTGAAAAAAAAAAACGAAATTTGATCCGAACAAGATCTGAACTCGACAAAAAATTCCAAAGAACCATAACCGGATCCCAACAGACAAAATAATTTCCGTGGACATGTTACCTGACCCGAACCTAAAAATTCCATTTGAATATTTTTCTCGGGTTCAGATTTTGTTCGTGACAGATTTCGGGTTTTTTCTACAGGAATCTTTAGGTTCGGGTCATGTTGCGTCCACGGAAATTATTTTGTAATATATTACGCTAACGTACGTGGCACAGAATTATTTGTTGTTGTTTAATGGCAACGCCCGAGAAACGTATCGGATTGGTTATTGTGTAAGAGTCCTTGGCAGGATTTAGGGCGATCGGATTTGTTTACGCTTCTCGTTTTCGGTGCAATATCTTTCGCTGTAATTATGTAGCTTCAAAATATGCCCGTAAAAAATCTCGGTGAATGCTTAAAAGTGAAGAAGAAGCCGAATTCAAGTCGAATCGGAATAGATTCGAAATCCAAATAGAATTGATCGAGAAGGCCGTTAGGCGATCGGCAAAATAGGCTTAATAACTGTAGCATGTACGAGTTGCTACTGAAATCCAAATTACTGATTTTAACGGTTCGGGGCATGCATAACTGTGGGTGAAACGGGTAATTTCTGCAAAGCACTGCATTGGAAATGCGAATTAAACAGCAGCAAGAAATTTACAAAATGTTGTCCTGACATAAAAAGTAATTTTGTACGGATACGTAGTTTTAACTGTTCAGACCTGAGATACTAATTTCAGGTTCATTTAAGAATATTATTACGGGACCCCAAAAGTAAGATACAACAAAACTTGCTTAGACGTAAACGAAAACGACCAGTGATAAATTCCGTTTTATGTAGGTTATTTAAATTGAAAAACGCATAATAGCATTTTTTGTGGGGGGGGGGGGGGGAGAGCTGAAACTTTTTTTTCGTTTATTGCAGGATTCCGTTATAAACAGGCTTTATTCTGTTGGAAAATAAATTTGCTGGATGGTACCTTTTTTTTTAATCTATATAGTAATATTTGCTTACAATTTTATTATTTCTTTTTCAGTATTACACTTTATGTTGTATTTGTAATTGCTTTTTCATATAAAGATTTTAAATAAAAAATTAAGTTATTGAAAATATAATTACATTTTAATTAAATTCATCAGTTAATTTGGAATAAAAAAGTTTAAAGTATGAGACATTTAAAAATTTAACCTTTTACTTTACACAACTTTGGAACTGAACAAGAGTCGGCCCGCCTCCTCTGTACGGATCTGCGATAAAAATTTCAGATTCATTTAAGAATATTATTACGGGCTCGGGCAACGCCGGGCGGGTCTGCTAGTATATATATAAATCCAAACGGAAATTTCGTTCCGAACGCCGAGATTTCGAGTTCTACCGCATGGATTTTTACGGAACTTATACCGTTAGATAGGTATCGTTCCAGGGAAGGTTTTAAGCTATAACACATCATTCTACCTAGATTAGTTATAGAATTATTACGGAAAATTCTATTATTTTGGACTTTGTTACTTCATATTTCCTTAAATATCTGGGCTCCTATTGGTCGTAGAGCTTAGATCTCGCGCCAAAAGTAGCTCCACAGCACCCAAGCAAACTTTTCCCCGCGATTATTTTGCCGTCTTCCGATTTCCTCTAACTCTATTAGGGGCCCGCGTAGAGCCCCTTTAAAATATTTTTCATAGTAATTTCAGCAATTATCTTAAATTATTGGTTAAGACCGCCACCCTCCCGATTCATGTATCTACGGAAAGGTTGCATGAAGGAGTTTCGTTCAGATACGCTTTCGTTAAGAATAGAGTGCGCTCCCTGGTGGTGGAATGTAGAACTAACATAACGCGATATTCTTAAAATTAGGAAATCTAACAATGCGATCTGTTTTAAACTTTGAGATAGTTCATAACACATAATCTATTATCTATTCTATTATATATATATATAAAATCTATTATCTATTCTATTATCTATTATATATATAAAATCCAAACGGAAATTTCGTTCCGAACGCCTAGATTTCGAGTTCTACTGCATGGATTTTTACGGAACCTATACCGTTAGATAGGTATTGTTTCAGGGAAGGTTTTAAGCTATAACACATTATTCTACCTATATTAGTTTTAGAATTATGACGGAAAATTCTGTTATTTTGGGCGATAAGGTTACCATTTTATTCATCGTTGATAAAAAAAATTGAAACGGCTATTAAACCTCGAAAAATAAAAGAAAAACTGTTACTAAATTTATTTAAATGAAAAAAAAAAAGAAAAAAAGAAGAAGAAAATCCGTTTTAATGAGTGATAATATTAAAAAACGGAAACATTTAATCAAAACCTGAATGAAATATTTGTAATGCTTAAAAATTAATTTAATAAGAAATATTACTCTTGATACGCAATATTTGGCTCTTTATCGCTTGCGTTAGATATGGAAACGAATCTGAAAATTTGATTACATGAAATTTTAACATTTTCTTTCTGTTCTGTTCTTTTCTTTTTTTATATATCTAATTGTCCCATCACGTGACTTATAGAAGAAACAAGCAGATGTAATTGTGAGTCACATGTGTAATTACTATTTGTTTCTTTACAATTTTTTATTTTTCTTTTGTCGCCAAACAATGTGATTTTAAGCCAAAAATGCAAAAGCGTGACATTAGCTTGAGGATGTTCTCACAAATGGTGTTTTTTTTAGGTGAAAGAGATCATTTTTTGAGTACATTTTCATATTCAATTGTAACTTATATAGATATCAGTTAATATTTTAAAAATGGAATCGAATACTTAAATTTCAGTGTGAATTTCTGCCACACATACATATTGTAAAATAATTTCATACTTTTTAAAATGTTTTTCGCCGTAATTCCGAAAGCATGTGATATTTATAAACTCGAACTCAGATCAACGAATATTACCCATTTTATTTAAGCAAATATTATCTATTTTCTCAAGTCATTCCGCCAATTTCATTTATAGAAAAATTCACAGATTCGAAATCTAGGAAATAAAGATAATTTTTAAGGAAATTTATGTTTTAATACGTTATTACTATGGAAAAATTCAACATTTTGAAAAAAAAATTACAAGTCTTTTGTAATTCGTCATTTCTTCTTCGTCTTTCTTCGTACTTTCTCCTCTGTTATGTAATATTTCAAATGATATTGGACTAATTTTCGATCATCGATTCACCGCAAAATCGCATATCTAATATAGTATATAAAATAAAGTCTGGATTAGGGGACTAATTAACGCACAGCGCAAACTACCAAACCTAAAATCTTGAAAATCGTGGTAAAAATACTTCTTATGACATAAACTTCTGCTAAGAAAGGATTTTCTAAAGTGTCACCCCTAATGGTTTTTGCACGGGGCGGGGATAAAAATCGAATATCAAAATTATGCGTCAAATGATAGCATATTTTAATGTAGTTTTGTATGCTGAATCGAATGCTACCAAATACATTTTTATAAGTCCAACAGTTCATGACACATTTCATATTTTTGTAATTTGGCGGTGTCTTTGGCATCTAAACCTCAAAATATCTATCATTACATCCGTTACTCTAGCAACGGAAAAAATTCAAATCAACCCTTTTGGCTAAAAAATAAAAACGGCTCTATGAGTTTGAAATAAAATGCAAGCATCTTAATTTTTTAAAAAAATAGTGATTTTATGTAAAATAACAGGGAAAAAATTACTGAGAATTTAGCGTTATAAAACAAAAATGGAAAAGGTACTACTTAGATATTCCGTCGACCAAAAATCTATCGTCAACCTATAAGATTAAATGCCAATAATGGTTGATCGTAAATATCAAATTTACTTGAATTTAAACACACGTGTTTACGTCATCAAGTGATTTTAATTTCGACGTTTTATTTGTATTTTTATTAATGTTATACTAATTTATTTGTTATTTCGTTATTTAAAATAAAGATTATGTCAATTTATATAATTTGGCCAAATTGGTCGACGGGATAACAAGTACTACCAATGAAAATATTTAAGTATGAAAGCAATGTTTGTAACGACTTAAAAATTATTTTCATATACATAAACTCGGTTTATGGCGTCAGATGCCGTCATCCGAAGAATCTACAAGAGTCTTTTTCCATTTTTTCCGGTCATAGGTTCCTCAATGAAAGAAATTGGAATTGGAATAATATTGTGCGATTTATAAATTGCTCCTCGATAAGAAGAAAAAATGGGTACATTTATAACAACCGTGCGCACATCTCGCTTATAGCATTTTTAAAATTCCCAGTAGCAGTAGTTACATTTTGCTTATGTAAATTAAAATTTTTTTTTTGCTTTTAATTATGGCATTATTTCCTGTTATTGTTTATCTTTTCAGTTTTTTAAATGAAATTAGTATAAGGCATGCATTTTAAATTAAATGAGTGAAAGGTTTGTGTTTTAAATGAAAATAATAAAATAAGAATATGCTATGAAAACAATCTTTATTGATTTATTACCTGCGCCCGGCTGACATAAAAGTATCACAAAAGCCACATATTCACTTTTCTTTGAGTAGTTGCTCATGAGAATTCAAGTTAACCTTCCGTAATCGGATACTTCACATATTGGTGTATTAGCTTTAATGTTGAAAGCATCGTTTTTGTTTGAAGCGAAAACTTTACTATGAATTCTATTACACAAAATCGCATCATCATCATCTACTATATATTTACAACGGAAATTTGTATTTCATTCCGATTGTTTATAATACTTTCGTAGGATATACCACAATTAGTTAGGTAATAATTTTGGAAAGATTTTAGTGTATACATATTGTTCAAGGGTACTTAGTTATAGAGCAACAGTAAAAGTTCAAAAATTAAGTGAACCTGATTATGAAAGTTTAGCCTTTTTAAAAAAATCTACAGAACATATTTTGTTACAAGTGGCCCTGTTGCATGACTTTTAGGAATGGTGTTAGTATATACGATTTCATTATACGTTGATTAGTTACAGAGGTATTAATTCCTGTTGTCATAACGACCATAAGTGCGCTGTTTATAATCAACTAAAACAATTACTTCTTAATTGCTAAATTTTGTCCAACGCTTAAGATAACATTATAACGCAATGGCGTTCGCATCGTTTTCAGTAATGTGCAAGGTCAAGCTGAAGATCCATATTGTTTAAAATACAAGTTCAAATTCACCATTTAGTTTAATCCAAGGTTCATTTGGAAATATTGACCAGCGCAGCGGGCATAGCCTGCTAGTTTTATATAAAACAAAGATTTTAAAATTAGATGATCTTTTTACGCCAACGTATATTTAATAAATTAATAAATTTGTAAATTAATAAACTTCTCTTGAAATAATATTTGTAATTCATGATAATAAATAAATGTGTCAATTTTTTCTCCGATTATTTCTCTTTGTATTATTCAAAACAAATGAAAAATATTTTTCTGTACATTTAAAAATAATAATCTTATGTTTTTTTTTCAATGGTATGGACTAATTATTTCTCTACTATGCATTTTGCTATAATTACATTCTACCCTATTTTGTATCTTGATTGGTAGAAAACTTCTCTGCACTTGAAGTCCCAAGTGACTCATATTACCCAAATTTATTCCTCAGTCAGGATAGTGTGCTTGAAGATCATTTGTCATTTTATCACTTTCAATGTTTTTTTTTTTTTTTTTTTTTTTTTTTTTTTTTTTTTTTTTTTTTTTTTTTTTTTTTTTAACAATTTTCCCTCATGAAGATTCTTTGTGAATTTTTAATATACTTTTATAATTAATAACCTATTCGTTCATTTGCGGTGAATGCTTTTGAATATTAGCCTTTCGAAAAATTGAAATTATCTTTGGTGGAAATAAGCAAAGCTCCATTGAAGTTCAAAATTATAGAGCGTCATACTTTCTTTTATATAATATCTTTTGGATTAAACATAGGATGTAAATGGAAAATATCTGTATATATGTCTCAAAAACATAATTTTACAGTCTTCATAATATTGATAAAGTTATGTGTATAAGTATATAGAGAAATTGAAAAAAATATTTATTGTCATATATTTACGTACTAACTAATTGAAACTAAGTTTATAAATACTTAATTTTTAAATTAACTCTACGTTTCATACGTTTTATATCCATGATTCTTACATTAATATCACACTTACATGCAACATATATATTGCTTATTTTCAACTAACATAGATTCATCTTATACACGCAGGTCTTACAACATACATCTTATAAAATATACAACATATATCGATACATATTCATACAATTTATTTCCATTTATTTTTTTTTTAGTTGCCGGTAAGCATTAATGCTTTTTATCTCAATGCGTACAGCGCAGCTAACTTAATAAATACTTATTATCTAAATTAACCCTACTTTCATACGTTTTATATCCATAATTCATACATTTATATCAATAATTCTTACATTTATATCAGACTTACATGTAACATATAATTTAGTTATTTTCATCTCACATAGATTCATCTTATACACGCAAGTCTTACACATGCATCGTATAAAATATGTAACATATACATGCGGATATTCGTATAATTTTTATGGTTTCGTACTCCGTACTTATAAAATAAAAACAGAGCCATTATAATATAACCCATGTGTCTGTCTGTCACATACATTTTACTCGTTAACTATGGAATATGGAATGCTCAAATTGGGGAAGTAATAAAGACTATTAGCCCAGATATTTACAGATTAATAAACGTTCACAAATATATTTAGAAAAAAATATACAGGGGCTAATTAAGTTACTTGAAAAAAAAACTTTTTCTTGTATATCGTGTGAAAGCGATTGTAACGTTGAACTCATATATATATATATTTAATTTTAGGTATTATATTTTTAGAGATATCTTCGTAAATCTACTGCAAAAAGATATCCCCTCCCCACCTCTCTTTCCGTATCTAATGAAGCTAAAATTATGAAAAAATATAGAGTTAGTAGACGCTAATTTAAATCTTGCAGGAAAACTATAGCGACTACCCTAGGTCACATAATTTTTGAGAGAAGCGCATTTTTCCGTTACGCACAAATTTCGATTTGCGGACATTCAGCAAAGGAGTTGAGGAGCGCTGGAGGTACCTAGTGTAGCAAAAGTATAAAAGCATTTTTGATAATGATTAAAAAAATCGTCGGTAACTAGCCGAGATGTTAGCACTTAAAGACACGGACGGTTTGGTCATACATATTGACAGGAGCGGCTTACTCTATGTATCATCGTCTTTTGAAGCCTACATAACAATCATTGTAATGATATAGCTGTGTAATGCAATTCCCAGTAGTAGTATAAAAGAAATAAACACCAAGTTGTTAAATATAGACTAATTTAATGAGACTTAAACTCATAAATACTATGGCATTCGCGACAAGTTTGCATTGAGTGAATATCTCATACGCCTCCTGTGTCTTTAAAACTTAATTAAAAACCTAAATGGAAAACCGAAGCATGGACCAAGGCGGCGGGAGTTACAAATTTGCGGCCTCCTTTCGGTGCGCGCTTAGCACAATGCCAAGTAAAAGGGTTTTGTTGAGCTGCACTCTAAAAAGAAAAAAAATATTACTACGCTGAATTTAGTTTTATGAAATGCTAAATGAAGTTTAAATATGCCCTACTTTTATTGTCAATACAGAATTAAGTTAATAAACAAAACAGATTAGGATAAGATTAAAAAAGCAGTTATACATAATACCAATATTTGATGTTATTTAGACTCCATATCTCTTTGGTGGTACACTTTTATTGTCATTATTATACTTTGGTCATATACTTTTATGGTATACCCATTCATACTTTTCTAGTATACACAGCTATACTCAAACCTACGTTGTATATAATAGTTTTTTCCAAAGTCATATTATTCTTTTAGCAACGATATTTTAAATAATACAGTTAATAATTCGCATATTTATTGTACGGAACCCTCTGAACGCGAGTAATACTTGCAATTGACCGTTATTTTTCAATATATATATATTTTTTATAGATACAAGTAAGCGTTAATACTTTTTATTTCAATACGTACAGCGCACCTATGTTAATAAATAGGGAAGGCGGGGGATGAATGGGGTATTTTTTCAAAAATGTTTATTTTCAATACTTTTTTAAAGTTATTATCAATATTATCTATCACATTTCATACATTTTGTATTTGATTACATCTATGCACCATATTTAGTCTAGATTATTGTTATACAGTTAAGTATTATAAAATTTAAAACACGTTACTATCTGTCCCAATCATCCCTATAGCAGGGATTGATTGGACATTAATAGGGATGGATGGGATACCAATATTTTCTCCCTGTATTCAATGCTATCTAGTTTAAATGTATAATTATAAAGTTATATGTATTTATATTTGCAATATATGATCTTATAATATGGTTATTATATCTCAGAGTTGCTAATCACTTTTTTTGCTGCAATTTTAACCTGTAATGCAAACTTCGACTGTCTATCTGTTCCCCTTTCTCACCTTCGAGACATTTTAGATATGAAATGAAAGTGAAAAATGTCTTTGAAATACGGCATAGCCAATATTTTTCATTCACAACTTATTAATAAATATCAGTTCAATGTATCTGAGAATGCAGGGGTCGTACTTGTCCTGGAATTTCACGAACAGGAAATTCTTCGGTACCAGTACTGTCTTATGGAAAAATCTCTTCTTAAATAAGGTGAAATTTCGCGCGCTTAACCTAGGTTTATTTTTCTATAAACAAATAGTTATATTTGTCTTGAAAAAATCCTTTAAGCGTACGACAACTGCAAATGAAATTATGTTAGGGGAGGTGTGAGCGATAATTTATTTAAGCACAAGTTTCAAATTCAATATAATTTAGCCGATCTGATCAATAAAGATATACTAATTTTAACAATTTTATCTATTTTGTTTATATTTCAATAGCAATTTTTTGATAAACTATTTAACCTTTATTACAATACAATAATTAAGATTCAGTATAATTTTTAATAATAAACAACCTATATAATACGAGTACAGTTTAATACTAATAATTAACATATATAATTAATTTATGAACCTAGATAATAACTTTTAGTTAATAAATAAATGTTTTAACATCTCTAGGGATGAGAAAGACTGTCCCACCCATCCCCATTTAAATTGTCCCAATCATCCCTATGATACATAGATTCATTTGTCCGCTATTAGAAATTATTTTATCCCATTGGTTAAGGGGTCTCGGGACTCTTAAAATTGAGAAAAATGAAAAAAAAGGACCATTTTCATCATTTAATATCTTAAAATGTATTTGATATTAAGACACAATTTTAAATGGGAATGAAAGATACAAGTATGTTCTTTCATTTCAAATAATTGAAATATTGCAAGATGAAGAATTAGCATTTACAGGGGGCTCTAAACTGTCAGACATTTGACGAGCAGAAAATCGGCATAACAGCTTATGCGCACGATTACAAAATAAATTTTGCAACTAGAATTAAAATTTTGGTGCCTACTTATACCTCAGATTATAATAATTACACTGAACCTAAATAAATTTGTTTTTAAAGGATTTTTATATTTTTAATGCAAAGTTGAATTTAGCTAATGCAAAATTTAGAAAATTTCAACAACATAAACTCCTAAAAAATATTTTCTTTTTACAATAAAAAGGAAATTTTAGGTTCCGTTTACACAGACTAACATGAAACACATGTTTTGAAAATTTCAAGAAAAAATATTCAGAAGTTTGTGAGATATCGTGCGCGTTATGCCCAAAAACCTCATTTGGAGAAAAATGACTTCAAAAATTTGGAAACACCACTTCAGTAATTGAGCGAGTATAATTCTAAATGCCATAACTGCTGTTCTAATGGGAATTTCAAGATAACAATTATATCAAAATGTTCAGAAAACATAGAAGTTTAACATCTAAAAAAAATTAAAATTTCGAAAATTTTAGAGCTTTATGAGTCCTGAGACCCCTTAATATTCACTCATTTTAATTCCCACTATTGAACCTTCAAATAAATAATTACAACATATCTTATTTGTTTATATTGTATAAAATAATTGATAACTTCAAAATTTTTAAAAAGGTACTTTTAAGCAGAGTTTCAAAAAATGCAACTTTGCAAAAAAATTAAAAGAGCCATATGGTTTTGTTTTTGGTTCTAAAGCACACTATGGAAAGGCCATATATGAGAATAGAAATCAACTAAAGAAAACGTTCATTGCATGAAATATTGAGAATGTCCCATCCATCCCTTGTCCTATTCATTCCCCAGCTCCCCTACTTTTTTTTAAAATTAATTCTACGTTTCATAAGTTATATGTTCATGACTCTTACATTAATATCATACTTACATGTACCATATATTTTACTTATTTTCGTCTTTCATAGATTCATCTTATGCACGCAAGTCTTACAACATACATCTGATAAAATATACAACATATATTGATATTCATTAATTGTTTTTCAAAACATTCAATTTTTTTAAAGATACCGGTAAGCATAAATACTTTTTATCTCAATACGTACAGCACATCTAAGTTAAGAAATACTTATTTTTTAAATTAACTCTACGATTCTATAAATTTTATATCTATTATTATTATTATTATTATTAGTAGTAGTAGTAGTAGCATTTGTAATTTAAAAAGTGTCAGTATTTTTTGTAGTTCAGGTCATTCAGTTGGAAAGTTCATATTTATACAAGTTAAAGTCAAATGTTTAACAGAATTTTTTAGTCGCACTGTTAAGCGTTTTCTGCAAAATCTCCCGTCATACGACATTATTATAATATCTCCATAATATGGTTAAATTGTTATCATTTATAAGAACAGTCAAATGAGTGGACAATTTGCTGCAGACTTCTAGCAGTGAGAAGTATCGCGCTAAGGCATGTCTTGAAATAGAATCTTGAATTTTAAGGATTCTAGGTATTTTTGAAGTATTAAAATTTAGCAAAAGTCTTAAATTGGATATTTAAAAAATTAGTAAACTCTCGTATAAGAATCTAATATGAATATTATGAGAACGCGGTGCTTTTCTATTTGTATTTTGAATTTAATTTAACAAATATAATCTATTTTAATATTATCCTTTTTAAGTAAAAATTAGATGCATATTTTTACACACGTATAATATTAACACGTTATGCACCGACGATACTTTAAAGTACCATTAAAATAACTTGTTATAAAATTCATTCAATACATCGATTGGTAGTAATGCTGTTTGGAATGAGTTTTGTATTCTTTACTTTTTCTTTTTTCAAAAGCATTATGGGTTGCATAAAAAATAAATACTTTTAAAAGAATGTTTTTTTTCTTTTTTCATTTGCTTTTTTTTAGTTTTCTTGACTTTGAAAGGTTGTGAGGGAAAAGTTACAGTTCGGAAATATTTCAATATTTCTACAGTAAGAGCATTGTAATTCTAAATTTCCTAATTCTATAAAATACTAAAACAATTATTTGAGTGGGATTATAAATATAGCACAAAATCACTACAAACTCAAATTTAATTAATTAATTTTAATTTTCAAATTCCTTCTAAAATTTATTAAATGATTGTGTAAATCATCTAATATAGTTTCAAAAACGTACAAAAAAGGCTTTAGAAGATGAAATTTTCATGAATTCATATTTTGAGACATAAAGGGTTGGCAATTGTGTCTTAGATGAAGAAATGGAAAAGAACGCAAAGCGTTAATTTTTTTTCTAAAGAAAAGGTGCGTGTACATAAATTCATATTTTTAAATTGTAGAAGTATTTACTTTATTTACTAGCTATTTTTATTTATGTACTCAAATTAAATATTTTTCGTTGGTTTCGGAAATTTACTTCTATGCATACTAGGGTGTCCCAGGAGAGGTAAAAAAATAAAAATGTTTGAAAATGCCAAGCCTCACCTTTTAAAAGTGTTCTTTCTCTCATAATATGATACTACAAAAAACAATGGAAGTCATTCCACAAAGGTATAGGGGTCCCCCAATGTAATAGAAAATAGGGAATTTATGCAAAATTTTAAATTCTAATTAATATGCAGGATTGCAGAATTCTATCACACTTCTGTTACAATTTTTTTTTATCCTAAAATGTTTTTAAGAACAATTTATCATGTTTAACAATGATTTCATTTGATGTTATATTTTTATTAATTTTCTTTATAAAAACTTACAAAATTACTATCCGAGGGTCATATTTCATTTTTCTTATCATAACTCTTCTAATGCTCTTCAATCTTTATTAATCTACTGGATTTCATTAAATTAATATCATGAACTACAATGTTTCTACTATTAATAATAGATAGCAGCTCCAGCAGGTGTTAAAGGAAAGTTTCATTGATTATTTATCAGTCTTCGGTTTTGGATATTGATGAAGCCAATAAATCTTCTGAAGAAACCTCTGAGGATGAAGTTGTAGTAAAAATACATTTAGATGATAATACAAAGCCCAAAGGAAATAAATCTAAGCTCTGCAGTTTCAGATCCATTATCACTCCAAAAGTTGCTGGTGTTTTAGATTGAACTAAGACCAGCATAAAAGATCCACAATGATAATAGCATCTGTAATAAACAAAGAAGATTGCTCTTCCTCATGACGTCTTACCCGCTTGTGAAAATCCACTGTGCTTTAAAAAAAGTACTGTTCATCGGGAACGCCAATATCGTCGACAAGAAATCGTTCAACAACTAAAAACACAGTTTGAAACTTCAAAGTCAGTTGTTCATTGAGGTGGAAAACTGTTAATCAATTTGTCATCATCGAAAAGCATATTAAATATTAGTCATTTAGCAGTACTAGTTTTTTCTTTCTAAGATAAACCTACTAAGCTATCGGAGTTTCTTATTTATTGTTAGGGACTGGCAAAGAAACAGCTGATGGAGTTTTCAAACTCTAAAAATCGTGTAAATGTGAATCTCAAGTAATTTGAATGTGTTTCTATACAACCCATACAAATAGTGGAAGATTCAAAGGAGCATGTACCAACATTCTTGAGCAAAAATAGGCAGGAACTTTTGTGTGTCGTCATCACATGTTTGAGGTTCTACTTTCTGATACAGTTGGTATGTGTTTTGGACAATCTACTGGGCCTGAAATCTTTTTATTTAACAGATTCCGACAAAACTGATCTTAGCTTAACCACATGAACCAAAAAAGCAATGAGTACCCATCATAACAGCATCAGACAGTTTATTTTTTTTACTTCTGATCAGGTAATAACTGCTACAAAATTACTTTGTGAAGATTGAAAAGAAATTTTAAGTCTTGCATCATTAATGATTGGATTATACATTCAGTTTAGAGTTCGAAACGAGATGCTCTTTACCGATCTCGTTGGATGGCAATTTATTCCTTGAAAATGAAGTTATTGTTTAATGGGAAAGAAAGCACAATGGTATTAACTGCTCAGGAGTTTCAAGGTATAGAACAATTAAAACGGTTTGTTGTGTGTGTATATTTGCAGTCTTGGTTTACTTGTCGATCTCCTGTTGATGCTCCTCCTAATGATGTTTCACTGATTCAAAGGTTGAAAGAATATGATGTCGAACACATAAGCAATATTGGATTAAAACTGATGTTACATCATTCATGGTATATAAGTGGAGAACTGCAACACTTAGATTGTTTTCAGATCTTCTTTCTGGTGAACAGAAATCAAAGAAAGTTTTGAACATGAAAAAGAAAGGGGTTCTAATTCACATCTATCAGAAACACTTTCTCTCAAATTACATGATTTATGTATTTCTAACAGCTCTTTGAAACAGCTAAAATTGAAGATTGTTTTCAGTGTACCAGTCAAAGATTGGCCCAAAATGCCATCCTATAAAAAACTGTAATATTTGGTAATAACTTGCCTTCTGTAAATGATGTTGCTGAACAAGCTGTTGTATTCATACATGACTTCAGTTCTTCAACAAAGAACAAAGAGAAAGAAAAGATTTGTTACAAATCGTAGAGATAGGGATGCACAGAATTTTTTTTGTAAAGATCAATGTGTAAAAAAATGTCTATATAAGTATGTGATAACTTTAAAACATTCTTATTCGATGGTTTTATTTACCAATTGTAAGATGATTGTGTACCTAAGTTCACTTTTTGTGCATAATTATACAGAAGGTAGAAATGTCTGCAAAATCACATTTTCCTTGATTTCAGTAAAATATTATATCTCTTCCTACCAGAACAAAAATATAATTTATACAAAATTTGTTTGAAACAATATATAAGAAGCTTTCATAAATGAAAAAAAAATGTAATTTGAACATTATTGGTTTTTAATGTAGCTAATAAAACAATGCCATATGTCATATTATTTAGGCCATTTTTATGTAAGTTCAATGACCTTGGGGGACGTCTAAATATTTTTTTTTTAAATTCTGAAACAATTCAAGGTGTTTTATATTCACAGGAAGAATGTTTTTAGTGGGTGAGAGTTCACAACTTTAAAAGTTGATTTTTTGGGACAGCTTCACATGCAGTTGACTTGTTATTGAATTCGCGTGCACATGATGTATTTTCTTATTAAATGACTGTATCTCTTAAAATTTGGCATCTAACTATTGTTCATATATCCTGATGTTTTCAACAACGATGTTTAATGCCGTAATGCATCCCAGGGAAACACCTCCTGGTACCTCAAAATGTGTAGCATAGGTTTTTTAATATATCAGACACCACGTTCATGCCTCAAACTCTGATCATCAGTTATTTTTAGTAAAATGGTATTAAGGAATCATTTTGTATATATAGTAAAATCTGTTAGTTGCACACTATAATAAAGTCAACTTACAATATAATTAACTCAACATTGTACGACTTTATATTTCAACATCAAGCAACATCTAAAACGTGTAATTAAGTAACGGTATTATTTAAGTGTAACTATATATGTAATTTGAATCTAAGTGACCACGAAATGGCATAATTCACATTACACAATAGTTAGAATTATTTTAGCAATAAATAGAGGTTAATTGAAATTAGATATTTTAGTATTTATGTAAATAATTTCAAAGTTGCAGTTGATGCTATAACAATGCATGTTAATTTACAAATAACAAAGTGTTACTATATACATAATTCATTATTAAACTATTTTGAAACGTACGTGTTCAACGTTCTGAATTTCAAATTTCATTATTGGATATTATTCTACTGTGTGTTAGTTAACTGAATGAGATACATAAATATATATTAACAAATATTTTACTGCCATAGAATTTTAAAATATTCACGTATATATTTTCCTTTATCAAGGTCCTCAAAAAAAAAAAATAATATATATATAGATAGATAGATTTACTCAATGAAACAAATAAAGAAATTACACAATAACACTCTCTATATGCTATTGAAATTTATAAGTTCGAATGGTTTACACTTTTAACGCTGCATATTTCCGTAATAAAAAATAATATGAAGCAGATATGTGAGATATTTAATAATTTTTAACAGATTTTTCGATGCTCTACATAATCAAGTTTTAAGCATAGATTTTCGGAATTAGACTAGAGAAGATCAAAGGTTAAATTTTCACATCCGGCCTTGGTTCGACTTAGGGATTTTTAATTATTTCAAGTATTATTTGACATTTAGTTTCTGAATGAATCAAATATGAACACCTTTATTGTTTTTTGCTCTGATTTGTTTAGCATTTTACCGCATACATTAGGGTGCAATAATTTCATTATAATGTTCATGAACAACAGGAAATCTAAAATTAATTTACTAAAGATAAATATTGAAAGGTTTTTCATTATAATTTAGAAATACTGATAAAAAAAAGTAGATGAAATCAGACTGTTTCAAATCAAAACCGAATAAGGAAGGTTGGAAAATTTTCAAAAGCATCAGTTTAACCATTTTGCTTTACTTCTAAAATGTAAATGTAATAAATTAGTCAAATTTTACTTTTTTCAACTGTAATTTGCAATATGCAAAGAAAGTGGGTAAAAAACTTTTTCATATTAAACTTGTGCTGTTAAGATATAACATACAACAGACCTGAAGAAAAATTATCACTATTGAGCAGGAGTGTATAGTTTACATCCTAACCTTATCATGGTTTTACCTCCATAGATTGCGTGCTTTGGTTAAGTGCAATTAACATGTCGATTAAATGTCTTGCTTAAGTGCAAATAACATGTCGATTAAATATTATGCTACTCTGAAAAATAAAGTCATTTTACTATCTATACAACATAGTAATAAATTATCAGAACCTTACCACTGGTAAAACAGAATTCCGTCGTTAGTCTTTCGAGTGTTCATCTAATACAGGATGAAATTCATTATCTTAAATTAGATAATAATTTTGAAGTCTCCAGTAAATTGTATTTTTCAAATATTGTCTGTCCTCATTGAAATATCCTTCAGATTCAGTACTTTAAACCCTTCTCGTAAAAGTTAATTAGGCACTTAATTGCTAACTTTGTAAACTTCAACACGAACTTTCCTATTGTAACTATTAGTATGGAAGCTTTCGGTTACATAATGGATCTAAAATCTAATCCAAACAAAGTTATGCATGACAAGGCGCATTATAGAGAAGCAGAAAAAAAAATATTTTCTTTAATCTTTCGATTATTGAATTCTGTCAACCAGCCATCCATTAAAACGGTCGGCATACAGGATTTTACCTGAGAGCGCCAAGTCACAGGTAGTTTATCTCAGGTAGTGTTCAAATTCTTGAAACATTGCGGCTTCTTAAATTGCTCAATCACTAACGGTGTTTCTAAATTTCGCTCCAAATTTACATAAAGTAAAACATTAACGCGTTTGTTGAAGTTTTTATTTTTTTTTTAATTCACTTCCTCTTTTTATTAAAAATTTAGTTGGCAACGCAAGATAAAATAGAGTGGGCTCATTTCAATTATATACGTCCTTTTATTGATATTTTTCAAGCAGTCGCTGACATTTTCCTCTATATACCCGATCTCTGGAACGTCTGCCGGATGTCTGAAAATTTGTTTCTTGGTGATGTTGCGTCAATTATGAAAACCCATTAACCAATCACTGGAAGTTTTAAATCCATTTTACCTATTTTTGTGTAATTAAGTTCCAGGTATGGCAAATTTTTCGTTCTAGATTTCAAAAGCATTCAAAAGTTAATGTATCAATGTCTTAACTTTCAACAAAACTTTTCCTCTTTCTATTGGATGATCCATATTCAAATTCCCCTTTCGACTCATTTTTTTTCTTTTCTTAGCAATCATAAATTTGAGTTTTAGCGCAATTAAACTTAATACAAAGACCTTTTGCAGATTTTTTTTTAATTTAGTAACTTCGATTTCATCCTTAGACAAAATAAAACGACGATAACAAATAACACATGCAATGATCGAGTTTTCTGACCGCGTTATTTATTGGAATGAAGCAAAACACCACTTCGAATTGATTACTCCACTCCAAACTCGAATTATTAGGTAGCTTTCATTACAAAAAGCTACCTATTGCAGCCGTTCGGAGGAAAGCGATTTCAAAAAATTTGGTATATTTTCATAGATCATGACCCCCAGACCCCGAAACCACCCTCCGTTCAAAATTGATATATATGTATATATATATATATATATATATATATCTGAACTATGTCACACTGTAACTCTCGTAATTATGAACCGATTTCGATGTAATTCGGTGTGTACATAGTACATACCAATGTCTCGACCGAGATCGTTGGCCAGCTTCATCCGCCGTTTTGTTTCAAAATGGCGGCCATTTAAAACTTTTAAAAAAATTTAAAATTTGAAATGTGGTACCAAAAATTTAAAAATGGAAAAATATTATTTTGTTATGTATTTGACCTTTATACAAAGATTCCGGAGCAGTTTATGTTTTGTCTATATCTTAAAAAATGGCTGAGTTATAGCATTTTGAATTTCTAGCGTGGCTGACATTTTGAAACGTCCTGAAATTTGTCACGCGATACAAGGCGTATGTATGAACCGATTTCGATATAATTCTGTGTGTACATAGTACATACCAATGTCTCGACCGAGTTCATTGGCCAGCTTCATCCGCCATCTTGTTTCAAAATGGCGGCCATTTAAAAAAATAAATAAATAAATTGAGATACCAAAAAATTGGAAAATGAAAAAGATTTTTTTCGTATGTGTTTGACCTTAATACAAAGATTCCGGAACAGTTTTTGTTTCGTCTATATCTAAAAAAATGGCTGAGTAATAGCATTTTGAATTTCTCTTGTGGCTGACATTTTAAAACGACCTGATTTTTGTCACGCGATAACAGGCGTATTTATGAATCGATTTGGGTGTAACTTGGTCTGTACATAGTACATACCAATGTCTCCACCGAGTTCGTTGGCCAGCTTCATTCGCCATCTTGTTTCAAAAGGGTTGCCATTTAAAAAAATTTAATTTAAAATTTAAAATGAGATATTAAAAAATTGGAAAATGAAAAAGATTTTTTTATGTGTTTGGCCTTGATACAAAGATTCCGGAGCAGTTTTTGTTTCTGAAAATTTGTTCTTTTGTTTATATCTTAAAAAATGGTTGATTTATAGCACTTTGAATTTCTAGCATGGTTAACATTTTGAAACGACCTTGTATTTGTCACGCGATAACACACGTATTTGCCTATTTCGATGTAAGAAGGCATGTGGATATTATACATCAATACCTCGACCAAGTTCGCTGGCCAGATTCATCAGCCATCTTGTTTAAAAATGGCGGCCATTAAATTAAGAAATATATATATATTTAAAGTGAGGTGCAAAAAAATTAGAAATTGAAAAAGGTTTCTTTCTTAAGTATTTCACCTTGAAAAGGATTCAGGAGCATTTTTTGTTTGTCTTTACCTTAAAAAATGGCTCAGATATAGCAGTTTCAATTTCTATTGTGGGTGAGATTTTGAAAAATCTGATATTTTGCATGCGACAGCACTCGTATATATCAACCGATTCCGATGTGAGTGAGCATGTGCACAGCAATTACTAAGGTCTCGACCAAGTTCACTGGTTAGCCTCATCCACCATGTTGTCTTAAAATGGCAGGCACTTTAAGAAATCGCCGAATTTGGCAGCCAAATATAAGTTACTTTAAAGAAAATCAGCTTGGATAAATCTGACTAATTTCGCAAAATTCTCATTCATTATTTTGATAAAAATTAGTATTGAATCTTCTATATTTGGTTTCCACTAAATTGAGTCTCGTGTGTTTGAATGATATAAGTTGGCTTTTTTAAAACAAGAAATATGAAAGCTACCTCTTCCTCCCGGTACTGGCCGGAAGGACTTTTTTTTTATAGATTTGTACTTTGAAAACAATGCAAAAGGTGTAATTTATCTACAAAGACATGACCATGGCACTGAAATTTAAGAATCGGTGTGAGGATCAAGAGTATGGTTCACTTGAATGGGCTAAAAAAAAAGGTTTTTTCGTGTTATCTCAATTTAGGGCCCGTCTGTCAAAGATTGTTGACTAAGAAGAAGCGAGTTAAGTTCAGTTTACTCATAACTTCAAATATTCACATACTAGATCGATTATCTCCCATTTTTCAATCGATTGTGATTATTAAAAAAAGGACAGGGAGAATGTACAATGGGAAAAGGCAGAAATCGATTTATAGGAAACAAACTCCTACTGAATGATACTCCGATATAATTGAAGTGTAGTTAGAAATTAAAAGCATTGCGTAATCACAAAAAGAGGCTGGCAGTTAAATGATACGCCTATTAGGACCTTAAGACATACCTGAGTTAAATATAAGTCAGTAGTCTGTTATCTGTTATTCTTTTTCCGTCTCCTTTCAGATTTGTATCGCCTCCGTGCCATAGACTCCAAGCACCGAAATCAGCGCCCCGTGCAGAATGAAAGGGATTGTCTCTTCCCTCCTTCAGACAAACAGTTATAGCGACCAAATGACTGATTCGCATAGATGATCTTGTGAAGTCTAAGTACCAAGCAAGAAAAAAAGGGACATTCTTTCCTTAGTACAATGAGAAAGAAAATCGTTCAACAACACAAATCGTTCTGGCACATTCTGAGTGTCTTTTTTATACTAAAAGAATAAATTTAAAATATATGCCTTTTGGAGCGATTTAGAATTAATTTGCATTTTTCGTTTCGAACAAATATATTGAATATTTAATTGTTAAGAGTTGTTGGGAGTAATGGATTGTTCCCCGATGACAACCTTTCAAGGATCCTCCTGTCTTGAACTTAGATTGAAAACTTTATAGTCTTTATAGATAAATGAGAATCGCTATTCAATTTTTTCGTACTAATGTAATGAAAACGCCTCTAAATCTGACGTTTACCTCAAAAAATGTCTTCGGGAATTAGACAGAAGGTTGACACTTTGCATTTAAGTACAACCTTAAACCATAAAATATTGTACTTTAGAAAATACACATAATATCATAAATGTGCCTTCTACTAATAATAATTTCTTAATTCCTAATTTTTGAGTGAAATAATGGAATAAGAAGGGTTTTTTTTTTTTTTTTTTTTTTTTTTTTTTAAATTTTCTACTCTTTTGAATTAACTTTGTTAATGTATTACGGAATTTAATTAAAATGCTTGGTCTTGAATATTTCACGTATATTTACTAGTTTTAAAATTTCATAAACTAATGCCTTTCATTTTTAAAATATTCTTTTTTCCGCCTTATGCGAAATTCTGCTTTCAGTGGGACCTTAAAAAACTTTCGCTTTTTGCAGATTCCGGCTTATGCAGCGTGAATCAATATTATTTTCTATAGTTTCACAGGGACATGAAAATTTGTTCGCGATATACAGATTTACGGCTTATACAGAGCCCGCCTTAGATAGAATTTTCTGTAATTTTCACCCAAATTTATCTTTGAATATGTTTAATTAACAAATCATGTCAACTTCACATTTTGAATTTGTTTTCGTGTTATATTACTAAAATTATTTAAGTAAACTGTTCTAAATGTAAGGTAAGTTACCATGGAATGACCCATTGACTTATAATGCATTCAAAATTTCATTGAATATACACGATGTGAAGAAACTCACTGCAACAACTAAACTAGAACTGCGTCAAAATTTCACTTCACTGATTTTTTCAGCAAGCAAATTAACTACTAGATAGCTAGTAGAAGTCTTTAATAAACCCCACAAAATCCACGAATACTTTTCAGTTTTTAGGCTCCAACCCTGTGAAAATCTTATTTCAAATAAATGTGTAAAAATATACGTGAAATCCAAGCTCTACATGATCCTTCCACACTTTATGAAAGTTTAAGGAAGATAGAATACGTTTCTCATTCACGCACAGATATTAGCAAAGCAAAGTAACAAAAGAATCATTTTATAGTAAGAGTTCCTTTACCAAGAATAACTAAGTATATTCCAGTTACAAGGCAAAGAACAACATATTTTATTTTTAAAGAGTTATGTAAAATAGTCAATTAGATTTTTCAACGTAAGGAAACCGCATTTATAAACAAAGTTTCATAAGAGGAAACAGCTGTTTCATAATAACATGTGTGTTTAAAATAGTTCAATAAGCTCCATTTTGAAACAATAACAAACCAGGTGATATAATTTACTTTTTGGTAAAGCTTTGATATAGAAGTGTTAAAACACTATCAATTTAAAAACTAAGTTTCGCGGCGATAAACATTCATCAATACTTTAAAAAATAAAAGAATAAAAACAAATGACGTAAAAAGAATAGAAAAAAAAAAGTAAGCTATCCCCACCAGTGAAACTGAGATGGATAGTAGGGCCGGAGATCTTTCATACACAATTGTAAAAATGTCATAAAAAGCGATAAAAAGACAAATGGTTTTCGGATGTATTATCATTGTGGGAAAATAGATTTGGATAAAATGGCTGGCTTAAGATTTAGAGAAAAGACATTTTTGCTGTCTCTAGAAACTGGAAATGAGAAATTAAGTAGCATACAGCTTAAAAAAGCGATAGCGATATTTTGAAATAATTATGTAAGATATAGATTTTCATTTTTATTTAAATTGCAAAAAGAAAATATTGTTTTTTATACCGGAAATAAAACATGGATTTTTTGGTATATTCAAAAAAAAAAAAAAAAAAAAAAAAAAAAAAAAAAAAAACGTTTAGCCCTTTCAAGGACAAAGTACTTCCATTAGTAAAATGCTGAAATGAATGAATGACACAGGAATTTAAAAACAAATTTATTTAAAATAAGTAAAAGCGTACGTACGTCAAGCTTCACGTACTTAATAAAAAGAAAATTTGCAAACTAAAATTCTGGTGTTAATGTCCCGTTTAGGGATTAAAATTAGGTGGTTCAAAAATGAGTCGCCGCCCTTGAAGGAGTTAATATGTAAGTGTAAGACTGATACAGAAAACGGAATTTAGTAAAAGAACACACCATTTTACATATCAAATTAGTTACGTGTAATTTTCTAAATAGTTCTAATTTAGTCTTCAACAATAAAAATCCCTGCCGGCCCGGCCTACAGGCAGTGGTAGATTTCGAAGTTAAGTATACTAATTTCACCAACAAAAACTAAATCATTATTAGATATAAATCCACTTTAACAGTTTTATCTGTCTGCTTTTGACGAGTTTTTATTTCCTTTTTATAAAATAGCTGGTTTTATCAGAATCATGTTAAAGCGATATAAAAAAAAAAAAATATTTTTCCGTACTCAACAACTCGAAATTTTCTGGCACATTTTCATATTAATTTTTAATTAAAAAAAATATGAAACATGCTGACGTGATTTTTGAAAATATTTATAAGCGACCTGTGTTTTTATTTTTCTTTCAATTAATTAAAACTTGATTAATAAACAATTATTTTCTCAGTAGGGCAATATTTTTCGTTTGTAACACAATCGCTTCGGGAAATTCTGTTCAAAATGCCCAATTTGACATCATTTTTTGAAATATATTCTGCCTCTATCAAAATATCGATCATTACTGCACATTATATAGTTTCTGAATAAGAGAATCTAGCAATTGGATGCGTTTGAGAGCAAAAATGAATTTAAAAATGAGTAAGAAAATAGACAGTTTGGATTTGAATGTACCCTTAATAAGATGATTTTTTTCTTCAACCGCTGTGTATTTTTAATTTGTTTTTGCTGTAAGAATTGGCCCTATCGAAAACGTGTCTATATAAATGTTGAAGGCAATATTAAGAAGATATATGATAAATTCATGGAGATTTTATATCTTGTGAAATGACGGAGTTATGAAAATGTTTCTTCTTCAACCCCCTTTTTTGTTTTCGTTTTTATTATTTTTTTTTTCAGTACGAATTGGTCCTATGAAAAACTTGTGAATATAAAAGTTGTAGATGATATTAAGGAGATGTATAATAAAATTATTGGATTTGATATCTTGAGAAGTGACGAATTAAGGAATTTTTTTCTCCCCAAAACCCTTTTTTTGCGCCCCTTGAGCCTATTTTAAATTGTATCAAAAATCTGTGATGCATGAATTTTTGGCGCTATTTTTAGAAGTAATAAAAACTTTAAACTGATTTGATATGTACAAAAATGAAGAAGTTATGGGTTTTTTTTTTCGGTTTTCACAAAACCCCTCCCTATTTCCATCCCCTTTGTTGGCTTTTTCCCATTAACGAACTTGACCGAGATTTTATGTCCCTTGATTTTATGTATCAGTTTGGAAGAGATTTGTGCAGAATTGCGGAAGTTATCGTGTCCAGAAGAAAAAGATAACACAATTGCTTCGGGAAATTCCGTTCAAATTGCCCACTTTGACATCATTTTTTGAAATAGATTCTGCCCCTATCAAAAACTCGATCATCGCGGTACATTATATAGTTTTTGAATAAGCGAATCTACCAATTAAATGCGTTTGAGAGCAAAAATGAATTTAAAAGTGAGTCAGAAAATAAGCAGTTTGGATTTGAGTGCATCCTTAATGCAATGATTTTTTCAATACAATCCGCTTTGGGAAATTCGGTTTAAAATGCCCACTTTAACAGCATTTTTTGAAATATATTCTCCCTCCATCAAAAAATCGATTATTACTGTACATTATATAGTTTCTGAATAAGAGAATCTAGCAATTGGATGCGTTTGAGAGTAAAAATGAATTGCAGAATGAGTCAGGAAATACGCAGTTTGGTTTTGAATACACCTTTGCTTAGATGATTTTTTTCATCAACCGCTATGTATTTTTAATTTGTTTTTTTCTGTAAGAATTGGTCCTATCCAAAACTTGTCTATACAGATGTTGTAGACAATATTAAGAAGATATATGATAAATTCATCGGGATTTTATATCTTTTGAATTGACGGAGTTATGGATTTTTTACTTCTTCAATCCCCCTTTTTGTTTTCGTTTTTAATTTTTTTTTGCGGTACGAATTGGTCCTATCAAAAACTTTTGAATATAAAAGTTGTAGATACTATTAAGGAGATTTATAATAAAATTAATTGGAATTGATATCTTGAGAATTGACGAAGTTGTGAATTTTTTTCTCCCCAAAACTCTATTTATTGCGCCCCTTGAGCCAATTTTTAATTTTATCAGAAATCTGTGATACATAAAATTTTGGCCCTATTTTTAGAAGTAATAAAAACTTTAGACTGATTTAATATGCACAAAAATTAAGAAGTTATGGGGGGTTTTCTGTTTTCACAAAACCCCTCCCTATTTCCATCCCCTTGGTCCGATTTTGCCCATTAACGAACTTGACCGAGATTTTATGCCCTTTGATTTTACGTATTAGTTTGGAAGAGATTGGTGCAGAATTAGGAAAGTTATCGTATCCAGAAGAAAGTGATATAGATAGATAGATAGATAGATAAAGTTTTTTACTGAGGTTGGTTTTGGGTTCTAGGGATTATGATCGGTGTAGATCTGCAAAATTTTTTCAGAAATTCCAACATAGGAACGATCCCAATAGGTAGTATTTCATACGAAATCTACCTAAAAACGATAAAACTATGCTGATTGACAAATACATATTTATTTAATATTAATTCTTATATAGCATAGACAAAATATTAAATGGGATAGCATAAAATATACTAATAAAATAGATTTAAATCTATATGTTGTATATATTTTAAATAGAAAGGTTTTTCATATATTTTTATAAAAACAAGTATTTTAACTTCCCCTATGATTTAAGTGTAAGCACAAAAGTGCTGTCTGAAATCAATTCGGAATTAATTATCGTTTTTAACATTCAGAATACTTTTCGCTTTAAAATATCGCTGAAATATAAACAATGAATCTGAGGCTATATCACGCTTTACGAAGTGAAATATTCTTATTCAATTATTCAAAAATATTGTGAAAAGCAAGGTTTTTATATTTTTACACGTAAGAAAAGTACTATAATTAAAGAAAAGAAAATAAACGTTAAAGTCTGATTGAGAAAATGTTTTAAAAAGTATACCTAACCAATGTACAGATGGTGTTCACACAGTTTTGTAATGGGTTCGGTATTGGAATTCAAAACTCCAGAGACATTGGGGTCAATTTGCTAGCAACGACTTTAATTTGCAATTAACACTTAAATGCTTGATATTTCAAAAATAATTTTAATAATGTTTTCAGCTTTCATTTTTTAAATAAATCATGGGAAAAATACTTTAAAAAAAAATCATATCTTGTTTTAAGTATGGCTTACAGTATTAAGTGTGGTTAAAAAAACAGTTTGTTACTAATCGGTAATACTGGTCTTTAATTGAAAAAATAATTTTCTCTGATTAAATTCTATAATATTAAACACACAAGAATTTTTGGAACTATCATAAGAAATAAATTTAACTTGTTGACGGCAGAACAAAATAGGGTATTTCGCAAGCTTCCAAACAAAACAAAAAGAACATGTAGCAACATTTGAAAAAATAAATCAATCGTTATTCTTAAACAGCTCAAGTGTTGCTATTTACATGTTGAAAATCTATTTAATGCTATTTTCAGAATGTATTTTATTGGCAGCATTAGATATTATAGCATTATTATATTAGGCATTATTATATTTTAAATATTATTCTAATAGTATTTTAGAAGCCAAAATTGGGTATGTTGCCGAAAGGCAACACCCGGAATTTAAGGCTTATATTTATAGTCCACGTATATTATAGATACATTTTATTGTTTTCTAGGGAGAAATATTCTTATTCAATATTTTCTTAAGCGAAACGCATGGTACAAATGATTCCAAGAGAAAAATAATCAACATTATAAATAGGTGAAGGAAATCACGTCAATCAGTACAACCGCATATAAAAAAACAGTTCGAATGGAAAACAACTGTATAGGAATGGAAACATAATAAGATTAATGAATCTATAGAAAAAATTAAATCATTATATAATCCGGAGAATGTGTTATGTTCGATATTTTCAGAAGAAATTCCTTTTCTTAACCCAAACAATCTTCATTTTGTTCAAGTTTCAAAGGAATAAGGATCTCGATTCAGCCTTACTTTTAAATCTACTTCTACAATTTTCATAAAAATGAGAATTGCAACTTTAACTCAGAATATTCCAATTCCCCAATCCCACAAAGTCCCCTGATATCTCTCGTATGAATTACTGTGTACTTGGACTTTAAAACAAGCTGTTTGTAAGGGTCATTACAAAACATTGAATAAACTCTAGAACATTATAGGCGAACAACGGAGCCAAAATAACCTTAAAGTTTTTAGAAAGCTGTTTTATCTTGGAACTCAAGAAGTAAGAGTATTGCTCAAAAAAAAGACTGCTGGATTGAACATATTAAAAAGTAAAATTCTTATCTTTGTTTATATATTTCATTTTCCAAAATGGTTAAAAAAATGCTTGAACACACATTGTAGGTTCATCCATTATTAAATAAAAATTTGTAACCCATTTTTTAAAATAAATCTAATCCGCCCCCTCAAAAAACCCTATCGCAATATCTTTAAACATCAATATATGAAATGTAAACAAAATTTACTGCTATACCTATAAATTTACTGCTATATTAAAAAAAAAAAATAGTATTGAAAGCGAAATTAAGGCTATTCCATTTAAATGTATCGCACCCAAGTCACACGACATACCTCCTATACATTAGTTGTGGATTTCAACTTTTAGACCAAAATCTTTATATGTGGCATCCCGAAACATTGGATAGACTCTGGAAGATTATGGTAGAGGAGTAAAGCAAAATCAAATTTAGTATTTTTACCCGAATGCCAAGAAGGGTTATGTGTTTCACGCGTATCTGGGTATGTGTATTTATTTATACTCTCGAAACATCCCAATGGCTGGATGGATTTTAATGAATGAGGTCTCTATTGATGCGTGTTAGCCATCCGATGGTTATAGACTAGGTTTTGTTTTTAAAAATTCAAAATGGCGGCCATAAAATACAAAATGGTGATAGAGACGAAAAAAATTAACTCACAATGTTGAGTGGCATATCATTGGAAATGTCTTTCAAAATGAAGACGGTGTTTCATTGACTAATTTACATTCAGAAGCTCAGTTTAAATATTACACTACCTGGAAGTTGTGTAGGTGGGATCCCTAGCTTTACTGCTACTCTAACCTTCATAGACATATATAGGCCTCATCAAAACAGTGTTTATATATAGGAGCTAACAATTAAACACAACTTAAAAGTCAACAATACAAGTAAATAAAAAAATAGGTGAGTAATATAAAAAAAAATGTTTCACATTGGTGAGAGATGATTAATTAGTTCGCTTTTTAAGCAGTCGGGTTTTTGGATTTTTTAACTTTCATTTTTATCTAAAATTTAATCACAGAAAAAAAAAAACTATTCCAAAGATCAATATATAAAATGTAAAAAAAAAAATATATAAATCTATTTAAAGCTTATATAAAAAAAATACTTAAAAATATTTAAAGGAGCTTCTGCACGAGCCATACCTCTAAATCTGCTATATATATATATATATATATATATATTTTAAATAAGATAATTGAAACTGGAATTATGGCTATTTCATTTAAGTTTGTCACACAGCATGTGCCCTGTACATTACATGTGTATGTCGACTTTTAAAACAAGCTCTTTGTATGCGGCATCCGAAAGCATTGGATGGACTCTGGAAGATGTGGTAAAGGGGTGAAGCAAAATCAAATTTATTATATTCTAAAATTTAATTCCAGGAAGAAAAAAAATACCACAGAGACTTTAAACAACAACATATGAAACGTAAACAAAACTATAAATTCTAATTTAAACCTAAAAGCAAAAAACAAAACAAAACTATACCTTTAAAATTGCCTCTGTACCAGTCATACCTCTAAATCTGTTGCTATATTTTTTGAAAAAAAAAAAAGAGAATTGAAAACGGATGGACAAAAGATTCTCTGAAAGATTGTGGTAGAAGTGTGAAGCAAAATGAAATTTCATATTTTAAGAAAAGCTCTTTCATCTTCGAAATCAAGGTGTAATATGACAGTTTAGCAAAAGGGCAATCAGATTTAACATATTAAAAAGCTCTTATCTTTGTTCAACACTTGTCTACAAAAGTTAAAGAATAGTGACCGGATGATTTCGATTGCGCAGGGTTGGTTAAATATTTACCAGATTTCTTGACGAATTCTCTTTGAAGTTTGAGTATGTAAAGAACATGATTCACTTCATATTTGTGATTAAAAATGTAATTCCGGGAACAATTAGGGGGCTAACATTATATTTAACTATAAAATAAAGTTTGCGATCACCCATGTAACAGAAAATCGCCAAAAATGTTCTGTCACTGAAGCAAATGACTATGTGTGTCCTGTTTAACTGTTTTGTGTATTTGTGTAAGCATAGCACGCCTTTTCGTGAAAGTTTGTATGTTTCTGTAAAAATAAAATGTTTTTAACACTTTCTAACATAGTTTTAAATGTTTATGTTTGGTTTGTTTGGCCTTCTGTCTGTAACCGTCTGTCCGTCTGTCTGTGTTTAGCCGTGCTACAGCTCGCGTAAATATACTAGGATGGCCATGTAATCGATATACCTTATTGATATTTGCCATGACAGTTCGGTATTGAAAATAAAGTGTGTACCACACAGAGGGGCGATATAAGTGTTCCGTTACGTTATGATTTATCAAAAAAAAGTAATTTACGATACATTTTAGTAGTGTTACGATATTTTAAACCTAATGAAACTCATAAATATGACGTGTACAAGAAGGTGGTTATTATGGAATGTTCTATATGTAGCATTTACATTGTGCATACAGTGAACTCAAAAGTATTCCTTTATATTATAGTCTAATAAAAAATATGGTTTGCGGCTTATTTTATTGATGTTACAAATATAATGAAATTTATTTGGATTTCTGATGTACACTAATACATACTTTCTGTAGAATATTCGGGGGGTGGGGGGGGGGGGGTCAAAGCATTATCATTAGTTTACAAGGTGACACAAAAGAGATTGTCTACATAATGGTCTACGGAGTAAAATGTTCGCAGCGTATTTCTAATATGTCTCTTTATTTCAAACTTGCTGAAATTGATATTCATTACTGTGATTTAATATAAACTGCTTTCAGGTCAATATGAAGTGCATTGCATTTATCATTCATTTAAACGGAGACACAAAATATTTCGAATTCAGTTATGTATCAGAAATGTTTGCTTATTTTAACAAAAAAAAATTAATATTTCGTGTTGTGCATATATTCTATTGACTATATACAAATAATGTTTCAGCATTATTGAGAATGAGGGTGAAATGCTTAAAGGTGTTTTTGTCAATGCGAGTTATGCATTTTCAAGCTCAACTATAGTTATTATAAACATTTATGTTTGCAGCGAAAAACAAAATCATATACAGAGCTATGCTAAAAACTGGATACATGGCCGACTATGAATAGTAAATTCGGGAAATGCGATTTCAGTTTATTTTAAGGATATTTTTCCCTGAATTAAATTACATCTTATTATGCGGAGTGTAAAAAAAAATTGTGTGTCATATGCATGCTGTTCCAAAGAATTCAAGTGCATTTCCAATTAGGAAGAAATTGCTGAAGGTGAATTTTTAATTGTTTTATGCATTTGTTTACTAAACTAAATTTTCTTATTCTATGTAGAACATATATAAGTCTATTCATGAAATACAGGGAGCTGCTTGAAATAATCAGTGTACACTTCAGGCTGTAGGCGGTAATTTTAAAAATATGGTTTTATAATGAATTATACGTTTTCTAAAATATTTTCTTATGTATCTTCTGAGCCTTATTAAACAGCTAAATTTTGTTAAATTATACAGGAAATCTTGCAAAGTGTATCATTATCAATGCATGGCGCATGATTTTTCTTTCTTGTTTGCATAAAGAATAGAGAGATTTCAACCAAATTTAAGAGCACTTTACGACAACTGGAAAAAGATCAATAGAAACAGTAAACTAAAATTAAAGCATGAAAATATTGAATATTTGATGAGATATGGCATTTTATTTAATACTTTATAACTGCGCATACGCTAAATATTTCAAAATTTTTATTTCATAGTTTGATAGTCAGCTACTTAGGAAACGTTTTTAAATTTTCAACAATTTGTCAACTAGCTCTTTGTATCTTTTTGAGATTTCACAATATATGACTGGAATTTTTACATGAGTTGTCCTAAATAGTTGACTGACAAATGTTGAAGTAAACATTTTGGAATCTTTCACGCATGAGCAGTTTAAAATTATTTCATTCAAATGCTCATAGCTCATCAAATATTCAATATATCCATGTTTTAATTATAGTATACTGTTTCTACTGTATTTTTTCAAGTTTTCGGAAAGTGGTGTAAAATTTAGTTGAAAACGCTGTATTCTATAAACCAAAAACTTTTGAATGTTTCTAAAAAAAACTAACACTTTCACGAATTTGCATCATATGCTTCCAAAATGCACCCAACCTTTAAACAGCACCCACATAATTACTCTACAGTGACATATCATTTTGAGCATTTTCTCTTACATGGGTGATTGCAAACATTATTTTATAACTACATTTTTTTTGGACACTAAAATTTTGCCCACTACTATATATGTATCTTCACTGAAAAATATGCTTTCAATCATGTTCTTTACATCATCAAGCTTCTTGGATGATTTGTAAATCAATTTGTACTATGGGCAAACCGTGTACATGTACAATCGAAGCATCCTGTCATTATTTCTTAACTTTTGGTGGCTGGTGTATTTCATTTTCCCAAATCATTACAAAAATGTGCGAACACCCTCTGTAGTACATTGTTACTGCTAATGGATTATATACTAGGGCAAGTAAAACATTATCCGCAATGTAGTGATAAATTTTATTGCAATACAAATGAGAAGCTAGTGTTAACATCATTTTTCAATATAGCCCCCTTGGTTTTCAACTCAGTTAGTCCATAGGTGCACAAGCTTCCTGATACCCTCAGAAAAGAAGGTTTTCGGCTGAGCAGCGAGCCACGCATGCGCCAATTTTATGAAACTCAAGTTTCGTGTGGATGATTTCGTAGGCAGAACCATGACTAATCTGCAGATGATGTGCCTCTTTAACAATAGTCACTCGTCTGTGTAACAGAACTAAGTCACATCCACGCTCAATGTTGTCATCATTTGTTGCCGTACACCGTCATCCCTCTCCTTCCTCATGCGTAACACTCATGTGACCATTTTTTTTAATTTTTCAATTCATTCGTAGATACTCCTTTGCGGCAAGACTCTGTTTCCGTATTGTGCCGAAAGTCTTCGATGGATTGCGTACCCCGTTACACATTCCGACCACGGAAACCGAACCGCTGCTCGCTGCTCTTCTTTAGTGCAAACATCTAATGGAGCGCCCATGATCTATCTGCAATTAAAGGAAGACAAATGGAGGAATTACGATCAAATTTTCAAAGCTTGACCACAACAGCATAACAATAAAATAAACAAGGACAGAGGTCAGTATAAATAATGTAACAATAGTTATGTCAAAATTGCTGATACTTTTTTACTTACTATCGTGTTATTCAGTTCACTAAAGAAATTTTATGTATACAGTAAAATATTTTTATTATGTTTATATTCATTTATATATAACTTTACATTTAATCAAATTAAGAGGAACATAATTGTATGCACAATATGTAATCAATGAAAAAATGCATATCCGTGTTCTTTATACAGGTCAAAAAACAATAAAATAATTTTATTTGTTAAATAAATATATTTGCTAGCGTCAAAGTATTTTAAACATTATAATCACTAAAGTTTCAACTTTTTAAAGTGTTCTTCTAAGTCAATCCGTTACGTTTCGTTTAAAAATATAAATTAAATTTAGACATGTATTTTCATTTCAATGCTTATGAAAAATTATTCCACAAGCTAATGATATATATTCATTTAATATCACATAATAAAAAACTAAACAAACGGATTATTAATTTAGTGAATTTCGAAATAATCTTAATTTCAATTATGTATTCACAAACTCTAAATAGATATTGGTGTAATAACGTAAGTTATGTATCTGTAACATAGCAATAAATATTTTTGATAGCAATTTAATTTCATTCATCCTTTATCGGCTAGTCAATCAGTATATGATTACAAAAATGGAACACATCATCATAATCATCATCGATCACATCATTAAAATTGAATTTGCCAAAGCTGATTAATGATGTAATGGAGTTTTCTTTCTTAATGATTAAATCACGAGTTCATTAGTTGTGTTTTTAGGTGCGTTCGTAATTATATAAATACGTAGCACCTATAGTCGTCGTTCAGTCCGTCCGTCCGTCTGTCCGTCCGTCTGTCCGTCCGTCCGTCTGTCCGCATGTAACAGAGCAAAAACTACCCAACCGAATGGTCTGAAATTTCAAATATATGATTGTTGCAAAATTTTGTCGAGCCATTTCAAATTTTATGAAAATCGGATGTATAGTTTAATTACAGGGACAGTCAAAAGTTTTTCTTTACATTACGGCCAATGGGAAAAATTATTGCAAGTGGATTTTAATGATATTAGAGCCTTCCGAATGATCTGAAATTTTAAAGGAATAACTGTTGCAAAATTTTGTCAAGCCCTTTCAAATTTTAGGAAAATCGGATGTATAGTTTAATTGCAGGGACAGTCAAAAGTTTTTCTTTACATTACGGCCAATGTTAAAAATTATTGCAAGTGCATTTTAATGATATTAGAGCCTTCCGAATGATCTGAAATTTTAAAGATATAACTGTTGCAAAATTATGTCGAGCCCTTTCAAATTTTAGGAAAATCGGATGTATAGTTTAATTACAGGGACAGTCAAAAGTTTTTCTTTACATTACGACCAATGGGAAAAAATATTGCAAGTGCATTTTAATGATATTAGAGCCTTCCGAATGATCTGAAATTTTAAAGATATAACTGTTGCAAAATTTTGTCGAGCCCTTTCAAATTTTAGAAAAATCGGATGTATAGTTTAATTACAGGGACAGTCAAAAGTTTTTCTTTACATTACGGCCAATGGGAAAAATTGTTGCAAGTGGATTTTAATGATATTAGAGCCTTCCGAATGATCTGAAATTTTAAAGATATAACTGCTGCAAAATTTTGTCGAGCCCTTTCAAATTTTAGGAAAATCGGATGTATGTTTAATTACAGGGACAGTCAAAAGTTTTTCTTTACATTACGGCCAATGGGAAAAATTATTGCAAGTGCATTTTAATGATATTACAGCCTTCCGAATGGTCTGAAATTTTAAAGATATAATTGTTGTAAAATTTTGTTGAGCTATTTCAAATTTTAGGAAAATCGGATGTATAGTTTAATTACAGGGACAGTCAAAAGTGTTCCGTTACATTACGGGGAATGGGAAAAAAATGTTGGAAGTGCATTTTAATGATGTATCAGACTATGCGCTTTATGAAGTGCAAAAAATTATACATTCAGTACAATATGGGGTGCAAAAAATAATTATAAAACTAGTTATAGTACGAACGCACCTCATTTGCCACGTTTGACGAGCAATTTCCAACTTGTTTTAATATACTACTATGCAAGCAAAACTATTTTGAAAGCTAACGAAATTTAATAAAATATTTGTACATTTTACAAAATACTTTATTATCAACTGACAATATAAATACCCAATATTGAAAAAGAACTTAGACTATCAGTAATGAAATATATTTCCTCGAAAAATTTAATAAAATTAAGAGAACTTTTGAATGAATATATTTATTGGGTGTATTTTTAAAATATAGTAAATTCTCTTTAACTCGATACCTCACAGAATGGCAGTTGTGTATAGATCAAACATATTTGACGAAGATATATTTAATTAGCTTAAAAATTAATTAAGTAGACAAATGACCAATGGAGAGTTCTTGAATTCCTACGCAGGTCACAATGCTTGCGTTCACTTCATATCAGAATCAATGAGTCGATTTTAGGAATGCATACATTTGTAAATTTTTGTTATAATATTTTATTGGACTTCTAACAAATTAACTAAAACAAGTAAAGAATACAATTATTTAGAATCTTTGTTAATGGCTTGACAATTTTTTATTGTATAAGCATTTATTAACAAAAGAAAAGGGCTTTCACATCTATTTGAACGACACATAGGATTTCCAGCACGACTTGGCAAAGAAAATATCGCCGTACATTTTTTTACTTCTAACAAACCATATTCACAAGTAATCGTGGATTGAACAATTTTTCAGTTTTGTTGATTTGTCTTTCTCTAAAACACGAAAGATTTAAAGCATCTAATGTGAGCAAAATCCAACCTAAAAATTACTTGAAATCCTACCTTTTAACCCGGGAGAACGCGCGCATACCCAGGGCATTGATGGTTTTCACTTTGTCACCAATAAATACAAATAATGATCGTCACCTTATTTAATTGGAGATATTTTGCAGTAAAATAAGTTGAAGATTACTTTTATAAAGATAGTAGTAACAATTGTAAAAACCGTACGCACTCCGGGTCTATCTCTTTCAGTCACAGACTTTTTCCGGCAACTTGTTCCACATTCTTTCTATGCATTTTAACAAAATTTATTTTATGAGTACAAGAGCGTGAATAGTACTCGACTATCAGATTGTGTGTCCGATATACCGCTGCCAGTATCCGAACATTCTTATTCTTGAGCAATATTCTCAACGTTTGTAATTTTATAGTCTTCAGAGTATCCTATAGCCGCATCATACGAATCATACTATTGTTTAGAAGAGGAAGGAAATAGATTATTTTATCAACATTTTAGGTTGGCTGCAATGCCAAAAAATTTAATAAAATAATCAATGAAAAAAATTACAAAAGTAATGATGAAATGAACCAATTTTTCAGACTGTTCTGCCGAATTATTATGAGTCACTTTATCATATAAATGGAGTGAACTGAAATGTATTATGTTTAGTTACGCAATATGTTGAGTAATCGAAGTGTCGAGTTACCTGCCTTCTACATTATATCGCTCACCCGCAAGAAAAGTGACACATCTCAACAAAAGTAAATTTCACAGGAGAGACAAAAGAAAATTTGAATGATTTTACAGTAACATGAAATTATAGCACTTAGCTCTGCATGCAAGAATGAAAATTTGCATAAAAGCGTAAAACCCTTGAGAATGAAGGCGTAGGATGAGGTTTGCAGGATTGGGTAGATTTACCTCCCCACACAATCCGCCCCTCTTCTGAGGTCACAAATGGACGTATAGCGTAATAAAGTGATATTCCGTATAAATACACTTATGAAACTTTTTGTGTAGCAAGATACGACGATGACAGGTCTATTAGTGGAAAAAAACGCAAAATGAATTTTTTCGAGATTTGTCACTTTTCTTGAGGGTGAGCGATATATATAAGGATAGTGTTTATTAGAAAAGAATTCATGATACGTTAAAATATTTCGAAATAATATATAATATTCAAACCCGAAGTAAATGGGAGTATTAAGTCAGTAAAATTCGAAACCGCGTACTTATAATTAAGTAATCAAAAATTGGAAAATTATGCAACTTGAATATTAACGTCGATTATTAATGTAGATGAACTGAAATCACACAAGGATATAATAACTTTCAGCCTTTATTAGCTACATTATCTGCATATTACAAATGTGCAGCATCCATCCTAATGTTCATTTCTATCATCATTATAATTAAGTGTGTGAGAGGAGGTTATGACAATCTTCCATTAAATGGTTAGACAGGAACTCATCCATCATAACATTTGAAAATATGACAGCAAGTATTCTGAAATTATTATTTCTAAAGGGTCTCAAGTTTAATAAAGCATTACTACATTTAAAAAAGTTATACAACAAGCATTAAACAAACATAAATAATAAATCATAACTTAAACAAACCTCAATATTTAATTACATTATTTCAAGTAATCTAATAAAACATTTAAACTAAAACATATTCACAAAAACTTCTACATTTTTAACAGCACTTTTGCAAAAAATTGTACTGTGTATTTTGTTTTAAAATACCAAATAAATATATACATATACTGTCAGTATATACTTTTCAGTTGCCCCAAGTGACTATTATTTTATGTCTTTTCATTAATTTTTAAACTATATACAGTAGAACCTCGATTATCCGAAGTAAGACTGACCCTCTTTCGGAAAATGCAAATTTTCGGATAATCGAGAATGCTTCAGTTTTAAAATTAAGGAGAAATAATGCGCTGATTCTTATTATGGTAACAAGTGCTTAATAAAAACAAGTTGGAAATTGCTCGTCAAACGTGGCAAATGAGGTGCGTTCGTACTATAACTAGTTTTGTAATTATTTTTTGCACCCCATATTGTAATGAATGTATATTTTTTGCGCTTCATAAGTGCATAGTCTGTAACATCATTAAAATGCACTTACAATAATATTTTCCCCACTCCCCGTAATGTAACGGAAAACTTTTGACTGTCCCTGTAATTAAACTATACATCCGATTTTCATAAAATTGGAAATGGCTCAACAAAATTTTGCAGCAATTATATATTAAAAATTTTAGACCATTCGGAAGGCTGTAAAATCATTAAAATGCATTTGCTATAATTTTTTCCCTTTGGCCGTAATGTAACGGAAAACTTTTGGGTGTCCCTGTAATTAAACTATACATCTGATTTTCATAAAATTGGAAATTGCTCGACAAAATTTTGCAGCAATTATATATTAAAAATTTCAGACCATTCGGAAGTCTGTAACATCATTAAAATTCACTTGCAATAATTTTTCCCATTGGCCGTAATGTAAAGAAAAACTTTTGACTGTCCCTGTAATTAAACTATGCATCCGATTTTCATAAAATTGGAAATGGCTCGACAAAAGTTTGCAGCAATTATATATTAAAAATTTCAGATCATTCGGTCGGGTAGTTTTTGCTCTGTTATATGCGGACGGACAGACAGACGGACGGACAGACGGACGGACAGACAGACGGACTGAACGACGACTATAGGTGCTACGTATTTATATAATTACGAACGCACCTAATAAAGCAATAGGAAAACAGTAACAAGAATAAATTACCTGAATTTTAATTTTGAATCTAAGTACTTTTCACGAGGGTTTGAAACAATATTTTGTTTGTCGCAGTTTTGAGTGGCTTTGCTTTAACCTTTTCCGGCACAGAGAAATTTTATTGTAAAATGATGGAATGATCGACTGACACCGGATTTTACATACGACTTTTTTGGAAATTAGATACTTGTTAATTTATACTTTCATTCTAAAAGGAAAATTTTATAAAACTATTATTAGTGCCGTTTGTGAGTTTGGAATTAAAATTAGGGATCCCGACCTGGGATCACTGCGTCGGAAAGGGTTAAATATCTATCACGCAGATTTTTGTTATTATTAGTTCACCAGTATGCTCCAGCCACGCCAACATTTTGCAAAACATTCAAAAGCTTCAGAATTGCTAATTTGCTCGTTTTCTTTATTCCACACCGCAGCTTACGGGAACTCAAGTTAAATTCAAAGGACAGGAGAAAGGGGATCGAAAATATTTATATGTACTCGTCGTTCGTAAAGGACCGCTTGCACGCAAGGAATATGATAGGAGAAAAAAAAAAAAAAAAAAAAAAACTTTCAAAAAGGATTTTGGACACAAGGAATGTGGTAGTAGAAAAAAAAAAAAAAAAAGGTTTAAAGATTGGTTTCGATTAATCGAGAGTTTCGGATAAAAGAGGTTCTACTGTATTTGGAATACACCTCTATAACAATTTTCAACCGAGATTAATAATCCCTTGTATTTTTACGCTTTTCTATCATTACAAGAAGTATTGAATACGGCAAAAATTTCGACATCCGGTTTTTGATGGATTTTTACGTTTTAGAATACCCTGAAAATGATTTGACTGTTTATAGAAAATGTTTGTCATTGACAAAACATTTATGGGACTCTATCTCAAGAAATAATGCGTGAAATCTAACGAAACTTTAAATTCAGTTAGACATGGATATAAATTGGTGCTGATTAGTTTAATGTAAATCGTCCAAGAGGTGGTGCTGATATGCTGAATTTATTCAGGATTTACACAGTTATAGAAATAATTATATCTCAAAAACTAATGCACGGAATATCATCAAACATCATTTTCTGTTTGACCCCGACACAAGTTTTTGCTGATTAGATTTCCGTGCAAATATCCCAACATGTGGCGCTACAATACTGCGTTTTTCATGATCCGCAATTAATCTATCGCAAGAGTTGAGGCACGAATTTTCATCAAACATCATATTCAGGTAAATGGTCACAGGTCGCTCAAAATCGCAAAAAAAATCTCAACAAATCACAGGTCGCTGCTGATTAGGTTTTTGAATATATCACGCAACATTTTCGCTATTTAGGTTTTTGTGTAACTACTAACCCAGGTGGCGCTGCTATGCATTTTTCACGATTTTCTCTATAGTTAATGCAAACATAAGACAGTTTCGCGCACAAAACCATGTACTGCGTACAATGCGTTTAAGATCCTGTATATTCAGTAATTAAAATAATAAAAAAGACTTAATTACATTATTATGTTAGTTATTTTTAAAAATATAATTCAAAAGAAGTCCATGCTGAGGGCATTCTTTGAAAAAAGTCTTTGTGTTTCCGAAACAGGAGCGCAGCTTCATTTTTTTTCTGCCTAAAGAAAATAAAGCAGACTTGCATATTAGCAGTCTTGGAGAGAAATTTTCTAAGAATATTTGACGTCGTTTAATATCTCATTTTAATGACATAAATGCATTAAATTCTATATTTACTTTATTGTATAAAATCAATTGCTACTAGTGTTGGAGATGGCCCGAGTAAATCGGTCCTTCAAATGCTCTGGACACCAGTATTTTAAAGTAATTTTCTTCGCCGTAATATGGTGAAATAAACAGTAAGACATTTGGGTCTCAAAAGTATTTGGAGCCCAGATTTACGCAAACATCTGGGAGCGCTAATTGCTACCACTATAAGTAGCATCAATGTTAGTTACAAGATCTTAACTTTCACTGGGCTTTAAAGTGTTTTATTCAATTTAACATATTATCATTATTTTTTTCCCTTTTAAAAACTTCTTTGATTTTGCTATATTAAATATTAAAACATACTGTAGCCTAGAAAAATAAGTATGATCCGTGAAGATTTGGTAAAAATTATTTGTTGATTACCAATTTGTCTTCGTGCAATTAACATTTTCCAAATGACACGGAAGAAAAATATTTTAAATCGTTATTTTGGAAAACAATCGCCGCTAATAATTTAAATTAGTTGAAGCATAAAAAAATGTGGAGCAATAGAAATCTGTTTCGTCTTGAAATTTAGGAGCGATTACTGTCGACGGGATTCAAAGAAGATCCAGTTATCTCGGTTTAAGAGATATCTACCACAAATATATTTTTTAAATATAGGTTTTGAAAAGAATAAAATAAAACAGTCGTCTATCACAACCCTGAATCAGAAAAGATTTTTTTGAGTTATTAAAATGTTTCCAAAATATAGCTACAAAAGAAGCATTGCATAAATGAATTACTCAATTATATTCTAAAACCGTGCTACAATTAATGCAATATTCAGAAAATTTGAAGAGTTGCCAGAAGCATGGCACCATATATACCATATATGATTTGATTACACATATGGAAAATACTTTCTACTTTATATATATTGAACATTGAAAAATTTGTTAAGATTTTCCACCAACCAAGAAAACAAATACAGAAAAATGTACTTATGTCAATATACATTGCATAATGTTAAAAAATTAATTTTGTTTTTAATAATTAAATATTAAAAATTATTAATTTTAGAAACACTTAAAATTGATATGTCTTCTGTAAAACTCTCCTTACATATGTTTATCTCTTTTAATAGAGAAAAGAACAAATATTAATTTTTTTTTCGGATAAAAAATATAACAAATAATACTATCAATAATATGATGGAAAAAGGTAAAAATATTCGTCTAAGGTAAAAGCATATTCCATGAGAAAAGCGTCTCCTAGATATTAAAATACCTAATAAAGAGCACGCAAGCAAATGCATTACAAAGTGAATGATATTCAGAGAAGACTTACTTATAATTAAGTAATCAGAAAATGGAAAGTGATTCTACTACCATGATGATGTATGGCGTCTTTCATTAGACTGGATACACGGAAATTACATAGTAAGTTAAGTACTTTCAATCTCCATCTGATAATCGATCAGTGTGATTGAAATAAAGATGTACAACACATCATCATAAACTTCATTCGTATGATCGTTATAGTTCAGTTTGTGGATGATAGCTAATGACGATACTAGAATCATTCATTTAGTGATTATCTAATTCATTCGTTATAAAGTTTATTAGTAAAGCAAATGTGCGAAATAGATATGCGGCATTCTCACAGTCTTTTGACTTTCGGGAATAAAAATCTGGTGACAATAAAGTTGCTAAAATAAAATTTTAATATGATAGACGAATGCCTTAATGATTTAAAATAAAGAAAAAAATTGTCAGCAGCGAAATTTTTTTTTATTTAGCTGAGGTTAAGTTAAACATGCGAGTTTAATTTTCCTTACCATTTTACCACTATAACTTTTTATTTTCTTCTAAATTTTTACATATAATGAATTTGCATAGTACCCACAGAACATTCAAATAAGAAATAATAAAAATGTAGGACTTTTAATTCAGAAATTTTGTATAACATTGTCTTAAAGGGGTATTAAAGAAGGTACGGTAAGGTAAAAAAAAAGGGGACGGTATAGGAGAAAAGGGACAAAATGGGAAAAAAATGTGAAGGTAAGGATGGAACGTTAAGGAAAATTACAACCTATTTTTAGGAAAATCATGTTAAGACTAAGTGATAGCCACAATATTCATTAATTTTTAGAAACAGTTGTTAACATTGGATTAAATTAATTTTCTTTTTTTAATTTACCTCGAAAAGTTCAAGAATACACGTTGTGGACGGTAAGACTACCAATAAAGCCACGAACTTGAAATTAATATTTAAATGCCGTTTTAATTATGAAGTAAATTTCCTGTCAAAGAATTTTTGACATTCTTTCTCTGGCATACTTCTGCATGAGAAAAAACTTGAAAAAAAATCTGTGGCTGCATCTTAGTGATTTTCTGTATAAGTTTAGCAAGAAGGACGGTAAGGATGAAAAACCCAGTGACAGAGTTAAAAAAATAATATCAACCGTAAAAATGTGTGCAGGTTAATTTTTTGCTACATATTTATATAAAACAATTGCCTAGTTTCGGAAAAAAATTACATGGAATCACTTTTATTGAATCAATTTTATACAGACAGCTCCAAACATAAAAATCAGCATCAGGGCCACGGGACGGTATAGGAGTTTTCCTGGTATTTGGACCCCCAACATCATCTAAAACTTATTTATCTCGTTAATATTGTTATGGAATTATGCAATGGGATGTTCCCCAGTATATGAATAAAAAACACAAAAAAATGTATTAAAATAAAAATTATTATTCAGGGACATAAAAGTCAAAAGGGTGTGAGAATGCCCCATATATGGAAATGAGTGTAAAAGCTAGATGTACCAAAATGTCTGTATGAATAATAATATGTAAAAACAAGTTGGAAATTGCTCGCCAAACGTGGCAAATGCGGTGCGTTCATACTATAACTTGTTTTATAAATACTTTTTGCACCGGATATTGTACTGAATGTATATTTTAGTGCACTTCGTAAGTGCCTATGAATTTCATTCTGTTCAAAGGGCTGTAACATCATTAAAATACGCTTGAAATAATTTTTTTCCAATTGGCCGTAATGTAACAGAAAACTTTTGACTGTCCCTGCAATTAAACTATGCATCCGATTTTTATAAAATTGGAAATGAGTCAACAAAATGTTGCAACAATTATATATTTAAAATTTCAGATCATTGGTAAGGCTGTAATATCATTAAAATGCACATGAAATAATTTTTTTTCCCATTGGCCGTAATGTAACAGAAAATTTTGACGATCCATGTAATTAAACTATACATCCGATTTTTATAAAGTTGGAATTATATCGACGAAATGTTGCAACAATTACATATTTAAAATTTAAGATCATTCGGAACGCTGTAACATCATTAAAATGCACTTGCAATATTTTTTTTTCCCATTGGCCGTAATGTATCGGAAAAATTTTGACTCTCCCTGTAATTAAACTAGACATCCGATTTTCATAAAATTTAAAATGGCTCGACAAAATTTTGCAACAATTATATATTTAAAATTTCAGACCATTTGGTTGGGTAGTTTTTGCTCTGTTATATGCGGACCGACAGACGGACTGAGCGACGACTATAGGTGCTTCGTATTTTTTTAATTACGAACGCACCTAAAAAGAAGGTGAATAATAAATTGCGTAATCATATATTTTAAATAAGTACAGTTTACATTATTCATATAATCTGTTAAATGTGAAGTGTCATATACAAATCATATTCTTAATACGATTCAAATTTTCTAGTGATATATATATATATATATTTTTGCTTTTGTACAATTTTGTTACGTTTCAAAGAAATGTAAAACAAATTTGTAAATGAATTTTATTATATATTGTATTCTATTGCGTATGGAATTAATGAAATTTCAAACATTTGCATTTCAGAAACTTACACAATTAAAACAATATAAAATACATATAATATATTACATGCAAAGAAACAGATGGAAGGAGCTTAGGAATTAAAAGTCGAGTTAATTGCAGTTTATCAAGCTGCAAATAATTGATATAATTGAGCATTTTTTTTAAACACCACCATTTGTTTTCTGTGTACATACTATGTTCACTAAATATGAAAGGTGATAAGCATGAAAGAAGTTTGAGATTCACATATAGTATTCTACCCAAAATTTTAATATATTTTTATGTAATAGATCTTATATGTGAAATATATATATTCTATGTATTTGTACTCAAGTATAATTTACTGCAATAGTTATTATGAAGAGTAAAATTGTAAAATTGTTATTAAATATAAGTGTTTAGTAGCTGTACAACAAATTTCAGTTCCATTCAAAACAAGAAAGCTGTTTTTAAAAGAAGATTATTTAAATGGAAAATATTATTTATCAAATAATATTAATAATTATTTGCATAAATTTCGGAAAATGTTATTGTTATTTAAAAGCTATGAATAAAAATAATAAACATTTTGCTCAGAAAATATGAATTTCGTACTAACCAAGCTCAAACATCAAAAAGTAACATAAAGACTTCATAATTTTCAGGTATTGTCTTTTTAAAACAAAATTACTTTTAGAGTATTTATAAAGGTAAATAACCATTGCATATTATACGTCACTGTGTTGTGGAGTTATTGTAATTTTATATATTACGGCTTCCAATCCTCCTGCTTTTACTTTTCCTCAATTTCTGAATTGTAATAATCATCATATCTAATCTGAGAATTTTTGCCAATGAATAAAATCAGTATTTCAAGTCTGAAATACGGGTATTTAAAAGAAAGAAATAGATTACAATTGTAGAATATTTTTATATTTTACTATTCGAGAAGTATTAATATTTGCGCTGCTTCTCCCCTTTCCTTTTTCTTTAACAAAGTGGCATCATATATTTTGGAATATATGCTTTCTCCAATGTGTATTATAGGGGGAATTTTTTTCATGCGTCTGTTATGTATTGGTAAATATTCTAATTTTTTATGTACTTGTAATGAGAGTGATAAAACGAAATTTTTGGAATTACATATGCTTTTTTTTTTTAAATAGCATAGTTGTTTTTATTATTGTTATTACTAAAGATCAACTGTCAATAATATAAAAAGCCCACACTATACTTATGTAAGGTATCTTTTTTTCTTATCTATTATTATTTTAGATGCTATTCATTTATAAAATTTACAAAAAGGAATATAAATACTTCTTATGTAAAAAAGAAATGTAAAATCGCTATTATAGTGAAAGGAATAAGAAAAAATTAGATACTTTATGTGATGATCAATAATCTTACTTTCGCTTAAATAGGCATATTTATAAATAGTTAACTATCAAACTTATAATTTAAACGCGTAGTTGTTTTAAATAAATAACTTCAAACGATGTTTTTGTGACAACAATTTATTGTTATTCACATTCGAGTGCTGTACGCGTCGGGATAAACATGACTCTAACTTAAAAATTGTATTTGACGTTAACCAGTAATCAAATCCGAAAAATAAAAATAAATATAGTTTACCCAAATTCCAACCTGAACTAGACGTTTCAGCACACAGGAAATTAAAGGCATATTTTATTGAAATTTTGGTAAAATACTTTGTAATTATATTTTTAGTAACGGTTCTATCAGTTATGTAGAAAAATTATCCTACTCAATTGTATTGAAATATATTTTTTCTTTCATAAAATATATTTGGTGTTCTGTTTCGAAAAATATGTTAACAAACTGGGCCCGCAAGAGTCAAATTACGGCAAGTAGAGTCAGACATACACTAAACAATAATGTTAAAGTCAATTTTACCCAAACTAAAGCGCTGACGCATTTTGGTTGTTTTCGAATTTTTGGCTCGATGCAGGATTCTAATTCTCTCTAATTTCGTGAACGGTACTTATTAAGAAATATGAGCATTTTAATGTAATCGAAGTCTCTCGAAGTCTCTATAAATCGAAGTCTCTATAAATCGAAGTCTCTACAAATCTAGTGTTACTACATTTATAGAGTGAAATAAAGATAATAAAACAGACATAAATTATGAATATTAATATTAGAGCTAGATGATATGGAATCTGAACCCCCTAACAGACTGAAAACTTAAAAAAAATGAAAAAGGAATCATCAGTTCAAGAGTGATGCATTATGAGGATTCATGTTAAAAAATTGTGCACGATTTTCTGATTAATTCGGATAAAGCTTATGTAAGTTTATTTTATTTTACATAGTTATAAATCATATACGGTGTAGGGATAGTAAATACACTGTAAAAAATTCTGTAAAGTTACTAAAACTTTTCTACTAAACTGCGATTGCTAGAACTTTTCATGTAACGGCAAAAAAAAAAAAAAAAACATTCATGTAACAGATACACTTTTGCACTGTAAATGAAAAAAATATGTAAGGTTACTAAGATATTTCAGGAGACTGATATGTCTAGAATTTTGTAAGTAACTGCAACCCGTATTACAAATAAATTTTAGTAAGATTACTGTAATTTTAATAGATTCTTTTGTAAACACACTTACATATTAATATTTTGTAGCTTTACAAAAACTAATTTTGTAGATTTACATCTTTTTTGTACGATATAGATATAAAATTTTAGTAAGCATACAGATTTCTGTAACGCTACATCTGTAGAATTACAGATTTTTTTACAGTGTATATCCATATATCTACTATGTATGTACCATTTACTCTATGTGGGAGTATTCTATAGAGGTAAATTATGTGTTAATGTACATGACATTAAATTCTCTCTGACATACAGTATAATAATCTGTTATTATGAAATTGGAAATTGAGCACTTGTAACACGTAAGGTTCAGAATAGTTTATTAATGAACTTAATATGGGGAAATATTTTTTAATTTACAAATATTCACAGCTATATCATTTTCAATAAGTATGAATTTGGTGATACTATAACTGAATAAGCCACTATAGTTTAATGTATCTTTATTGTACAAAAACATTCAGTTGTTTTACGATGAGAATTAATGTTTCTGAATACATTTAAATTCAAATGGAAAACATTAAAAAGTTCAAATAATAATCACATTTAATTTAACGATACAGTATCGTTTGATACATTGCCTGAACATCTTCTAACTTAACACTTTTATCTAAAAGTATGTATAGTTTTTAAAACTTTTAAAACTAGTTTTTAAAGAGATTACATATTAATATTATTTATATTAGTAATAAGAATTTTTCTTTGAAGGTTATACACACACACATATATATATATATATCCATTATATAATTAAAAATCATCATCTATTTAGCTACAATTCATAACACTGGCATTTTCATATTAGCTTTATATATTTATCTTCTATTTTTGACATTAAATAAATAAAAAAAATAATGAAATAATATTTATAATTTATTAAAATATCAGTCCTCTGTACAATGAAACAAAATTTCTGAAATTATTTCGTATTCATCCCGAGAATGCTATGTACTAATTATTTCTGTTACTTCCTTCCCTCACTAATGTGCTTTTTCCACTTTCGTATCATGATTGTTAGAAAACTCCTATTTTCTTCAAGTCCCAAGTGACTCATATAATGGAAATTTATTCCTCAGCCACATAATAGGCTAGAATCCGTTTGTCATTTTGTCACTTTCAGTGACTTTTTAACAATTCCCCATGAAGATTCTTTGTACATTTTTAATATTTTCTTATAAATAATTTCTTCTATTTGCATTTTCGGTTACTGTGAATGACTTTGAAAGATAGTTTGTCAGAAAATTGAAATTGTGTGATGAAAACGTGTGGAATTGCGCTTTTTACTCAGAATATATGAAAGACATATTTCATAAATATTCTATAAAAGACATAAAAATATTAAAAAACAAAACAAAATATACGCTTATATTGAAATATAATATTTATATAAACATGTGAAGAAACCTTATTAGCATTTGTTTTTAAGATCCAAATGACTAAGATGTTACAAAACCTTTTAAATTGCTCTTTAAATCCATATTTTAAACTTCACAATTCTAAACAAACTTCTGTACATAAATCGCAACATACACTGAAAAAAGAAACAATATATGTTCCTTGATCTAGCTAAAATGTGTACGAAAATAAAATATAACTTCTTCCAAGTGGCAACAGTTCTGAAAACCATTCTTTTATATTCAGATATTTCAAAAAGCAGAATATTTCTGAGATTTAAAGAAGCATTTCTGAATGTTTCTTTGGCTATACGTAGTTTTTAGACAGGTTTTCAATTTTTTTTTCAGTGCATTAATGAGTTTTCTGAACTCGAAATATCAATTATGAGGATGTTATCAAATCCGTACAAAGCATTTTTATGTTCCAAAAATATATTCAGCAAATGAACGTGCATTTCTAACAGCATCAACATTATTTTGTAACACAGTATAAACGAATTACTCATTGATCTTTGACTAAAACTAACTAAACTATTTTCAAAATTCACAAATGTTACATTCTCAACAATTACTTTTTTTTTTTTTTAATTCTCCTCTTTGTGACATTGAAAAATTTTTTTCAGGCTGCAATGAAAAGCCATCCTCACCAATTTTAGTAACTTTTTAGTCAATAATTTTAACATAATGATATAAAAGTAATTTGTGCACGAATAATCTTTCATGTATCGTAAAAATTAAAATAAAATCGCTAAATCAAAAAGTAAAATTTTAAGAAAGCGCATTTTTGTTTTTTATGGGTCAATTTCAATACGAACAAATTTGTGATTCCGCATATTTCATTTTCTTTCATAATACATATTCTTTACACTTTCGGAAGATTTTACTCGGAGCAGTTCTGCACCAGCACGTGCGTAGAGCAGAATTGCACATAATTAATTATATATTTTTTCTATTACGTTTTTATTAAAGCTTCTTTAAGACGCTATGATAATATTAAGTAATTCAGATTATAGATTACTAAGTTTCACTAAGACCATTTATATTTCTCAAAATTCAGTTATATTAAATGTAGTTAAACACAGAAATAATGAAATATTTAAGTAATTTTAAATTAAAAAATATTTTGATAGTGGAATTTAATTTTTTTATTAATTAATTTTTATATTCAATCTTTATTTGAGTTTGAATATAACAAATCAAAACATACATGAAAAAATTTAGAATGAAAAGGACTTCCTTTTGAAGATAGTATCATAAAGTAAATTGTTATATTATAAATGATAAAATTTTAAACAGGTATAAATAATATGCTTATTTTTGAATAATAATGCTTAGTATTTTATTTTTATCAATGAATTTATTGAATATAAGTTTTTTGCATAGTAACTGAAAAGCTTGTACAAAGCTATTCAAGAAAGTGTATTCTGTAACTATAAGAACACTTTTTTTTCCCCTGTGAATAAAAACTTTATAATGAGACAAATGCTTTGTACACAAATGTCAAGGGTTAAGGGTACATTAAAGCTGTATATTAACTTCCAGTGAATTAATAGAACTAAATTCCCTGTATAAAACCGCTAAATGATTTTTATTTACGAATGAACATATTTCCTTTAAATAAACATGTATTAAATCTGAAAAAAAATAGCAAGTTGTTACGTGTAATTGAAAAGAAATAATACAAGGCATTTCTTTAACTTCTTCTTACCTCTGTGTTTTTTTCAAACAGCACATTATGGCAATCTGCATTTACTTCCTGGACTGTTAAATAAAGTCTGAAACCGAAAATCGTATTTAAAGTTAACCAGAAACACTTGAACCCGAAGTGGAATAACATTGTTTCATATTTTAATGCAATTATAAAAGTATACTCTATAATTTTAACTAATATCAACTGTATGTTTTCTGTAGAACAATGAACACACACATATTTACACTAATTTATATTTAAATGTGTAGTTTTTCCATCTAAAACCGTATTGTTGAAGATTATTGGGAAAAGAATTACCAAACCTGATCAAAAGGAGTAATATTTCAACCTAAAATCGTAAAAATTAAAGTCAACCCGACTAGAAATTAGAGCTCATCTGACTCGTAGGTTCGGACGCGCTCGGATAAAACCGTGTTACTAACCTGATGCTGGTGTCTAATTTAGAATAGTTCTAAATATATTTGCTGAAAATATTGCTCACTTTGAGATTATAATATATTTAAAGTTTTGAATTATCCCTGTAAAAAACTATACATGATACGACGACTATTTTAAAACGTAATGTAGTATCTTAATATCTTACTAAAATGTTCCAACAATTTGTAAATGTATGCCAAGTTAAAGTTTATAAAGGTAAAAAAGAAATAAGAAATTATTTAGACAGACAAATATATTATTATTAGATAATATTATAATGGGATCATTTACAATTTCACACCTTTAAAAAAAAAAGCATTTTTTTCATAATTGTGCGTTTACACACATAAAAATGAAGGATGCAGTTTATTTTTACAATCCCCTTCGATTTGGACGTTCGCTAAAAAATATCTTATTAAAGTGAACGCATTTGACTCTCTGATTTAATGTTTGGACATGTTTTTGATTTTTTGCGTATTTAAATTACACGGATGGATGGACGAAAATAGCTTATACTTTCATCTGGTAGAAAAATGATTAGGTTTTTACATACTTGTTATTTTGGTTCAGTCCAGATCTTGAAAAAAAAAATAGTACAATATGTACTCAGAAATCACAATAATGTTTATACCAGTTTACCTTCTGATTAAGCGCATTTTTTATACCAGAGATGTGATATATAGCCTGAAAAATTTCGTTGTACAGCACCAGGATTAGAGAAATTACTAATATCGCCATAGTAATGTTTGTATACTGATTCAAAAGTCTTCCAAGCGTAAAACATCATTTTCTTAATGCAGATTGCTATAGTTCGTGGAGAATCTATTAATATGGACATGATTCTTGTTCAGTGCCTCTATAAGAAATATGTGACATACAAAAAATCCAAGATCACTCTAGAGTTTTTATCCTAATTATGTCAAAACCCATGCTCCAAAATTTGTTGATTCTCCTTTGTACTAAATTGGTTTGAAGAATGACAATAATCAACAACCATTATCTTGACGACTCGTTTGTGTCTAAAATCGTCTGAACCGATGATATTTTATTGCCTATATCTCGACACTCTCATAAAAAACGTCTTATTGCCTTCGACATATGTGGCTACTCACTTACTTAAAAAAATCGTACTGTAGCTGTCTCTCAAAAAAAGCAAAAGAGTCTACGAAATAATTGTAGGATATTATGAGCATTTTTCAACTATGCTGTGTGATTTAGGTTTTTGGCAACATTTTTTTACTAAAAGTTTGCAAAAATAGAACATTTTCAAATACTTGCAAATGTTGCAGTAACAGGATTGTTTAATAGTGTTCATTCATCTTCAGCTGATATACAAGCATTTTTATGTAGAAAATTCGACTTATAAAATCGAGCGATTGCAAAAGGCGAAGTTTTTCTCTAAAAAATTACTGGGGTTTACCTGAACTAAAATCAGGTAAATTCATAGATTTGTAGAAACCTGGATTCTCACTGCCGCTCTCCATTGCGGCAAATCACAACAGAATGCTTTATTTGGCGATCAAAAGAACAGTCATCATCGCCAAATCACGACAGAATGCTTTATTTGGCGAGCAAATGAAGAGTCACTCTCGCCAAATTGCGTGTGCTCAATTTCTGATATTTTTGTGTATGTGTTCGTGTGTGCCAATGCAGTCGAGATTCTTGTTTGCGTTTGCTGAACGATTGATGTCGCTTTACGTGTTCAATCGCACTGTCCACCGTACCATTTTCATAACTCTTTTTATAGAGATACTGACTCAACATCAATTTCAGTTTAGCAACAGTCAGGCACACAGAAAGGATTATGGGATAGGTATTTCTCTATTGTCAATTAATCACTATGCGCCGGCATCGTGCCGGAAAAAAAACACAAACAAAATCTCATAACAATCATTAATGTATATTTTCATAACGATTAATAAAATATAGCTGCTTTTAATTTTTATTCAGACTGCTACAAATATGTCTGAAACATTTTCACATTTTGGAGAGATTTAGAATGTACTTATTTTTAATAGTTTCTGTAGCGGATAGTCGAATTTCTATTTTATAAGCAGTTACAAAAAATTAGATTATTTTAGAACATATTGAAAAAAAAAAGTTACCAATAGATTTTTGTTTCACGCCGAATCCCTTTTGCTAACTTTTTTTCATTTGGCTACTGTTTTTTATTTCTTATTCGCCAAATCGCTAATGCTGGTCAAAAGCCAGCGAGAACCCTGGAATGTACCCTGTCTAAATACGATGATTTAGATAGAAGTTTCGAAAACCTTTAGTTAGAAGTTCACTGCCATTATTAAATATATTATTTAAAATTATTTACTTTTCTATATTAAAAAAAATACAAATAACTACCTTTTCATTACTTGCCAATGTGTATGTTACTTAAGAATAATAATGGAATATGCATAACCGATTAACGAAAAAGATTATTATCTATCGTGTTCCTTTATAAATAAAAATCCTTCATTTTACAATTAGAATTTTTGTAAGTAGAAATTTTTAATCTGTGAATAACATATTTTTTTCTTTTTTAAAAATTTTTTTGAATGATAATTTGATTTTTTTTTTTTTTTACAAATATAGTTCAAAAAGTAATATTTTCAATCAATAACACGCTAAACAGTATTATTACTACTAAAATAATTATTAATTTACCTTTTAAAATTAATTATGTTTAACTAACAAATTTTGAAGAAAAAAATAAATTAATAATTCTATATCTAAAAATCATATAGCAAAAAAAAAAAAAAAAAAAAAAAAATCACTTATTTTTATTTTTCTATTTTCTTAATTAAAAGAAAAGTAGATTAGATAAAAACTAATGATTGGATAATGAAATTAAAGCGAACCCTTTTAGTGATTTGGAGAAGAACAGCAAAGACGGAGATCTTTCTAACAGAATTGCAAAAATGTCAAGAAATGGGACAGAAAGAGAATCGGTTTTCCGATCCATTATCATTGTGAGTAAATGGCTGGTTTGGGATTAAAAAAGGGGGATCTATACTGCCACTGACAAAGCAAAATGTGAAAATAAGCAGCATAATGTATGAAAAGAAATAAGAAGAATATCTATAAAAATCTGTGCACTACGCATTTTATTTAGGATGTCTCCTTCATTAAATAGGGATATTACTTTCTTATAGTGAAGCTATCGATTTCAATTTCTAATCTTTTATAATATTATATATGTATATGTTATGTTCAACGAAACAAAAACATATTATTAACACGTTTATTGAAAATTACTGTCGCAAAGTAAAAAATAAATAAATAAATAAATAAATAAAATAAAAAAAAAATAAAAAATAGACGCAATTTTATTACGTGCAAAATTCAATCTATGCAAAAATATAACTGTTGGTTTATGCATAAGATTACTACTAAGATTGGTCCTACGTCAACATTTTAAGATTCAATATTAAAACAAGAAAGAAAAAATCATGCGTCCAGCATAGATTAGGAAACACTTTTCAACACATTTAGAATAATGTAACAAAACTGCGCCGCTTAAAAAATTAAAATATTAGTTCTAACTCAAACATATGGAAACGCATAACACATTTAAAAACCCAATTTCAGTTTTTTCCATCCACAATAGGAGAATTATCTGAATTTCTTCAGCAGCCCTCTATATGATATATAGATTCATATCTATTAACTACATGCATTCAAAAATTTAGTTCTCTTAAGAAAGGCATATACTTCAGTTGAAAATTCCCGTTCAGAAATTTCCTCTAGTAAGGAGAATGGTACGTGAATACTTTTCTGCAGGCCTGTATATGAGGTATAGAATTTATATATAAGTAACATGCAAAAATTTAGTTAAATTTAAAAGCGGATATCGAATTTTAAAACGTACACTCCAGCAATTATTACCCAAAGACAGTACTGTAACCGATTTCTTTTGTGTGTCCCTGTAAATGAATAAAAATGCTATGAATGCCCTGTTCTATCGTGATCGTAGTGAAATTAACTAGTTTATATCAGTTTCAATACATTTGAAATAGCGTAATGTCATTAAAATACTCTGCAAACGATTTTTCCTCATATACCATAATGTAATGGAAGTCTTTTGAGTGCCCCTGGAAATGAACTATTAATCCTACGTTCTTCATAAGCAATACCAAACATGCTTTGGTGATCCTAAATAAGTTTTGTCAATTGCAGGAATATCCGCGTATATTTATGGGAGTTAGAGCGTGGAAAGACAAACCGAATTCATAAAAACTTTTCAACTTTGTTGGAAAGTGTTAAAAATACCTTTATTTCCTTAAAAGTTACAATGAATATGCACACATCTCTATTTTCGGAAAATATTAATTTAAATTCAATAAATTTAAAAAATAAATTGATGAACAAGGCCAAAGAAGGTGTAGTTGGGGCGACACCATACAATCGTCATGACGGAAACTCAATCTTTGTTCAACGGAGTTTCGACTGCGAAACAAAAGACCGGAAATTTTGAAAATAAATATGCAGTTGATTTCTTAAATTAAAATTTCTCGTTTTTAATGATGTCTTAAATGCTTTTTTTCTTTATATTTACATTGATACAATCTTCAGTAGTTTAACACAGGTTCCTTCTCAATTATGGATCCCTAAGTTTTCGAAACACAGAAACAGGATGTGAAGTTTTTGTCACCTGCAAAACCATAAAATACCCATATCATATATAGGTTCATGAAATAGAGTGGAAAAATCTATTGACAACACATTTTCCACAAACTGACAAATATATCTGTGGATTTATGCGCATTTTAAGCTCATGTAATAAGAATGATTGACAAATTTATTAAGTAATAATGAAATATTTCCGCAATTAAAAAGTCGAATAAACCTGCTAAAAAATATTCTAGTAGTTTTTATGGGTACATTTTTGCAGGGTATGAAATTTAACATAAAAGAATATCGTCTTTGTAGTATAATTTAATTACTCATCAACTTCTATGTTTCGTATATAAATGCGACACATTTATTAAATTATTATTGATAGATTTCTGATATTAAAGGATTTTAATATAAATATTGCATACAAATATAAAGTTTATTAAGAAAATATTTTACTTAGTATTATCAGTGTGGTTCTCTAAATTACCATAAAAGCTGGCATTATTTATGTGATTCTTTAGATTACACACAATTTAGACAATTTAAGTCATTGTTATAACACATTGTATTCGCCTCGTTCGGCATACCCACAAATATATATGATTTAATTAAACAGGAATTCAATGAGATTAATTTTAATATGCATTTAGAGATCAATTTTAACTTTCGAAATACGTGACGTTTTTCCGAAATACATAAAAATATCAAAATATTGTAATATAGCAAAATATTTCAATAAAAATGTTGTGCTGAGTTCTATCAATGTTGGTATTTAAAGGACCACAAAAGCGAGTATTATTTTTACACTTGTATTTCAATTGGTGCTATTTTTTCTAAATGTTTTCAGGTGTAACTCGTTCGATTACACACTAAGGAGCTATTCTAAGCAATTTTAATAACATTTTTTTTCGTTTCCTTCTGAAAACCTGAAAATACATATCATGTATTTTAATAGGAATTCAATGATATTAGTTTTAATATGCTTTTAGTAATAACTTAAAAAAATTAAAATACGTGACGCATTTTAAAAATACGCAAAATTATTAGGTTTTTTTTTTTTTTTTTTTTTTGCTTTGGAAATAAAAGGTTTTCGTTAGTAATGCTAAAATTAGTAGAGCTAATTTTATTTCAAATTCCCTATTACAAATATGCAATTTATACAATATTAGTGTGTATATATAACTCTGAAAAATAAATCATATGTAGATTTAATTGTTTAGATTTCTTTTTTTTTTTTTTTATTCAGTATTTTTGAAAATAAATCTATACAAAGATATTTTGATGACAACTAGAACCTAATTTGACTCTAGTGCGCATTTTAACGGTTAAAATTATAATGGTTTGGTAAATTCATTGAAGAAAATTTAAAAATTTCAATATTAAAAGATGTAAATGAATCAGTTAAAAAAATATTTGAATATTGTAAACGTGACACATTTTGAATTGCATAAAATTTGTCATAAAAGAACCATTAATGTTTCCTTTATTTCTAGTTTTTTATTACGAATCTCATTTAGCCAAATTCTCCCATCAGCATAATTTTTGAAAGCATTTTTTTTTACATTTCCCGTTTAATTTTTTTTAAAACTGCGAAAATATTTTAATACGCCTTCGATAATAGTTTCGCTTTGTGACATCCAATTTGTAATTAAATTGTCGAGAAAAGTTAAAAAAAAATTATTATATATTTAAGTATTCTGAAATATTTAGTATTATAAAAGTGCTTTAGTATTATAAAAGCATTCCATATTTCAGCTGTATATTAAAAAACATTTTATAAATATTTCTTGGAATAATACTGCTTTTTTAAGAGTACCAGAATTTAATTTCACAAATAAAAATGTCACACAACAGTTGAATATGTTATTTATTTTAAATGAAATATTTTTTTCTGTTCGAAAAGTATAATATAGCACCTTTTACATTGAAGTACTGTAAAATCTGTCTAAGGCGGAATCGATCGGGACAGAGTTTTCCGTAGTAGACAATATTCCGCCTTAGACATATTTTAGTGTATATCTATGGATTTGCAGAATCTTTCCGAGTTATTTTTCGTGGATAAACGAGATTTGAGATTTTCCAACCCCTAATTGACAAAATTCACTATTTTTCCACACCCAATCGACGAAATTCACGATCTCAACTGACTGACGGAATTTGTGATTTTTTCCCGCTGCACATTGAGAAAATTCACAATTTTTCCAGACCCAATTGACAAAATTCTCTGTTTTTTCACACCCGATTGACAAAATTCACAATTTTTCAATTTTTCCGCACATTATCGACAAAATTCACAATTTTTTCGTGTCTGATCAAACAAATTCGCTATTTTTCCAAGCTTGATTGACTAAATTTGCCATTTTTTCCTACCCGACCAATGGAATTCGCTATTTTTTCACACCCGATTGACAAAATTCCCCTTTTTTCCGCGCCTGATTAACGAAGTTTGCTATTTTTCTGTGAATCAACAAAATTTGAGATCTTTCTACTTCTAAATAACAAAATTCACGATTTTTTCCTGCCCGATCGACGAAATTCACGATCTCTACTGACTGACGGAATTTGTAATTTTTTCCCGCTACACACTGGCAAAATTCACAATTTTTCCACACCCAATAGACAAAATCCTCTGTTTTTTCACACCCGATAGACAAAATTCACTAATTTTCAATTTTTCTGCACATTATCGACAAAATTTGCAATTTTTTCATGCCTGATCAAACAAATTTGCTATTTTTCAACATCTGAGTGACTAAATTCGCCATTTTTTCCTACCCGACCAATGAAATTCCCTATTTTTTCACACCTGATTGACGAAATGCCCCTTTTTTTCCGTGCCTGATTAACGAAGTTTGCTATTTTTCCGTGAATCAACTAAATTTGAGATTTTCCCACTCATAATCACAAAAATTCACGATTTGTCTACACCCGTTCAACAAAATTCCCTTTTTTCCCGCGCCTGATCGACGAAGTTCACTATTTTTTTGTGAATCAACAAAATTAGAGATTTTCCCACTCCTAATCGACAAAATTCACGATTTTTCATTAATATTACAATCCTTTTTTGTGAGAGATGAATAAGTAAATGTTTGAGACAGAAAAGAATAGATTTTTAACAACTTCAGTAACTTTTTTATTTTTTTTTTATGAATTTAATATTACCAACTGAACGAAAAAATGCCCATGCCATGAATCGAACGCAGATCATTGGCTTACAGGCCAATGCTCTACTGTTTAAGCTAACTGGGCCGGCAACCGGTGAGCATATTTCGCTCAGATATGTTCCCCGGTTGCCGGCCTAGTTAGCTTAAACAGTAGAGCATTGGCCCTGCAAGGCAAGGATCTGTGTTCGATCCCCGGCCTAGGCATTTTTTCGCTCTGTTAGAAATATTCAATTCGTATATTCATACATTCATAACTTTACCAATCAGTTTGTTTTTAGTTAAATGGGGAGCGGTTTAACCCTATGAGTTTCTCTTTTCCATATGCACTTAAACAATATTATCTGCTTCCTGATTTGTTTCACTGATTGACAGATAAACAGGGCAGAGTTATTAAAAAAAATTGTCATTAAAATATTGAAAAAAAATTATTAACCACATGAAATTAATTGAAAGCATCACTATTTATAAAATTTTGGTGTTATTACATTTCAATAAGTGCTATTTAAAAATTAAATGTGATTAATTAGGTTTTCAGTTAAAAGATTGTATGTCATATTAAACATCACTGAAATTGCATTTTTAGCAATGATTGCATCGAGTGTCCATTACTGAAAATAGACTAATTAAACGTTACAATAATGGACCTGGGTCTTAAAACCTTAAAAATTAATGAAATTTTATAAATGACCATTAGAATATGAAATCCAAATTTCAACTTTTAATTTCGTATTGAAGTATTCTGTGTGTTTTGTGTTCCATAACACACGGTACCACTCTTGGTATACATTTAAAAACTCGGCAATATCATTTGCGTTCCACTTCATTTTTCCACAAACACGTACCACACACACACACACACACACAAAAAAAAACAAATCAGCACAATATAAAAACAATCATTTTTTACAGAAAAAAACACAAAAGAAAGCTTTAGAACGCAGCAAGTGATGAAATAGCGAGTTGGCTACTGAGCGAGTAAACAACTTCGTGTGTAAACGACTACATCTCGCTCGCTAGTTTTCTCGACAGCTTGTAGCTAGTAAACTTTTAACCTTAAAAAGAACCTTAAAAGAAACCTTAAAAAGAAAATTAATATAAGTAACGAACTAGAACGGAACAAAATCAAGAAGTTACATACATAGTAATCATACATGTAAACACAAGGAGTGTTGAGTTGAGTTGAAATGCAGCTGCACATACGAAAATAATAATCAAGCTCGTGATCGAGATAGATTTTCCGCTGTTAGCGAAACGAGATTGATTAATCAGAAGCCTGCGGTTTCGCGACCTTTTCATTCTTTGCAAATATGCAGACTTCTGATTGGACAATCTCGTTTCGCTAACAGCGAAAAATGTACCTGGAAAGAAATAAATGTTTGAAATTTATGCTTGATAGAGGATAAGGGATCGATTTTGTAATCACAGGATTCGTCAGAAAGAAGAGAGTTTGCGTGAGTGTGTGTGTGTGAAAGGGGAGGGGGGATTACTGCCCTTCACTCGATTTTAGACTTTAACTAGCTAAATTTTCATTTTTGATAATTTTGAAAACTTCATAAAATTTATTCTTTTCGAGGAATTTAAAATAAAAGAGGAAGTAAGAAATTTTCTGATAGGGGGTGGGAGCATGGGAGGGCCATTGCCCCTCCCTGCCTTTTAAAATTTGATTAATTAACATTTATTTTTCTCCTATTTTGAAATACAGAGTCAAATTTATTATTTACGAGTAACTTAAAATAAAGATAAACTAAGAAATTTCCTTTGGGGGAAGGGGGCTTAGGAGGGTCCTTTCCCCTCCCTCGATTTAAAAATTTTACTAACTAAATTTTATTTTTCTTCGATTTTGACAAAAAAAGTAAAATTTATTCTTTCAAATAACTTAAAATAAAAGTGGAGCTGTGGATTTTCTGTTTGGATTTTGAAATTTATTCAATTAAAATGTCTTTTTCACCGATTTTGAAATGCACAGCAAAATTATTTATTTCGAGTATATTAAAATTAAAGAGGAACCAAGAACTTTTACTTGGGTAGAAGGGGTCATATGGGAGCTATTGCTCCACCCTCGAATTTGATTTAATCTAAACTATTTCTAAATTTTATTTTCAATGATTTTGAAAACACAGTAAAATGTTCTCTTTTCGAGTAACTTAAAATAAAAGAAGAATTGAATAATTTTCTGTAAAGTTAGAGGGTTTAGGTGAACCATTACCCCTACCCCAGATTTTAAAATTTAATTAATTAAAATTTCTTTTTTGCTTATTTTGAAAAAAAAATGGTAAAATTTATTTTTTTCAAGAGACTTAAAATAAAGGGGGAACTCGGGAAATTTCCGTTAATGAAAGAGGGGGGGGGGGCATTGCCCCTTCCTGGAATTTGAAATTTAAATAATTAAAATTTGTTTTTTCTTATTTTGAAAAACATAGTAAAATGTATTTATTTCGTTTACCTTAAAATTAAAATGGAATTGAGAATTTTCGTTTAGGGGGGGGGGGGGTAAATATACTATTTAAAATAAAAGTACTAATTTTTACATCCATAAAAAATACATAATTTTTGGAAAATTGGAATCTACATTTTTTTTCATAAAAAATGCACACTTTTCGCGAACATGGAATATTAATTTATTTTATGCAAAAAATGTGCACAGTTTTTGACAACATAGAATGTACACTTTTTTGTGTGTATAAAATATACAGACAGTTTGCACAAAAGGTGCATACTTTTCGAAGTGTTCAAAAATAGTCACTTTTTATGCACAAATTGTGTACAATCTATACTTTTTTGCAAAAAAAGTGCAAACATTTTCTAGCTGGGTACAGAGGATTTCATAGATAGCATTAGTTTTTGCTCAATGGTTATGTCAAACCAAACTCCTGTCCAAAACTTGTTGCTGCGTCGAATCGTGAAATAGCTCTATCGAACAAACTTTTCGTAATCCTCTTTGGTCCTGACGGATTAAAGGCTCAATATGTCTATAATCTATGTAAAAAAAAAAGTATACCAAACAAAAGTTACAGAAGGAAATTAAATTGGCGTTAATCCATGTTTTTAAAAATGACTTCAAACCCGATTACGGAACATATAATCTATATAACATAATCTATAGTTAAGAAATGTTTCATTTGTTAAAGTTATTGTTCAAGCTTCCATTCACCTGACCACAAAATTTATTAACGGTCATTTAAATTTAAGTTAAATAGTTGCAATGCAAGTGCCATTGACCCGCTCTCTGGCACTGGTGTGACTTTCGGCAAATTTCTTCATTTTTCAATGCTATTATCTCGTTAACTATGGCTTCTAGAGAAAAATGTATATAACCTATTTTGTAGAGAATTTAATTTTCTTTAACTTTTGTATTAGAAATTTCTCCGTAGGACTTATAGATTATGAGCTATTAAATAAACCCCGAAAAATGGTACCTTCTTTTACCCCCTCCCCCTCGCGCTCACCCCCATTCCATCAGGACTTTTAGTATGCTCATTAGTAGACCCTCACAAACAATATTACCAAGTTTCGAAACTCTCATAATTATGTCCCAAAATGACCCAAAATATGCCTAATTTGACTGGACTATAAGTATACTATACTTAGAGCACAGTTATCTAAATTTTAACTATTCAAGGATTTGTCAAGTGATCTATATTTGGAAAAATCGAATGATTTTGTAGAATATTTTAACTGGTTTTTAAAAGATTTTTCTTGTATTGTTATTTGAAATAAAATAACAATTCAAGACAATAACTATAAATTGACAACTAAAAGAAATTATTTGCGATATATTTAATTTTAAATAAGAGAATGAGACATGTATGATTTCTCATGTGAGTTTACACTTAAACTGCAATTTGAAGCGTTTCTGTGATTCAATTGATAGATGAATTTGTCTAATTAAACAATTACAAATAATGAAGTCAACTGAAACAATTAATTAAATTTCAAAACAATAACTTCTATATTTATTGCATTCATATTAAGATCTAATGTATTTTTATATGGTCCTATCTCTTAGGTACTTCAATAAACTTTAATATATGAAATTTGACATTCTTACCTTTTAGCGGAAAATAATAAAAATGTAGATGCCTTTTCAAAATACAATGGAATGGATAAAATTATATAATTGATTTAAATACTTACCAGTCTCAACTGTTGATCTACAATTTAAAATACAAATTTGCATCTCAACAATTTTACAAATTTATTTGCTTCTATGAATCTGTATATACACAAGCACACCTACAAGTACATCAACGCTTTCAGCTCATTGTAGTTAGATATTTACACATCTACTGAATCTCGATATTTAAAACCAGTCTCCTGCATGCATTAAAACAGTGTTGAATTCAGGTTGTTGCTTTGGGGGAACTCCCCCCCCCCCCACAAAGGAAGATTTGAGATTTTGTGTTTTCATTGGTCAAAATTTGTAATTTCTACACCGGAACTATATAATATGCCTCACCCTCTCCGGAGCCAGAGAAACCACTCCGGGAGAAAAGCGTCTGAATTCAACACTGCTTTAAATTGTCACAGAAGTTTTTTGGGAGGGAAACAGAATTTAAATAAAACTAAAAATCTTTATTTATTTATTTATTTTTTTTTTTTTTTTTTTTTTGTCGTATATTATAACACTGTAAAAAAGTGAATTTTTTTTTTTTAATCTACGAAAATGTAATATGACATCGAAGGAAAAAATATAATAATCTCGTTCGACCTCTTCAGAAAAACGTTATCTTGACAATTATCGACTTGTTTTCTACTATGTTTCCCGCCAAGGATTTTTGAACTATTTCTGAGAGGTTTTAATAGATTAATCAGTTATCTTAAAAGGTTATATTGGTTTGCATGATGGTATCAATTCTCAATTCAATATTTTCAGCATTTGTTATGTTTGTCTGTAAAATGTGCTTGCTAATTATTATAATGAATTGATATCATACGAAAAACGTATATTCATTGATAATAAAACTGATTAATACACTATAAAATCTAACAGGAAAAATTCAGTGGCAGGAAAATAAACTTTATACTTATAAATATTTTATAAAATATTGAAAATCTGTGTGTTTCAGAGATTTCTAAGGACAAAGAAAGTTTTTTGGAATCGCAGGTATCTTGGAAGAGGTATATATTTTTTCGACCGTGTTTATATTCTATTTTCCAAGATAAATTAACCATATTTTATAGAGGAGCGAAGCATATATATTTCATAATAATGCTGTCTGGCTAATGAAATATGACCTTGCTTCTAATTCAAATTTTTCTTCCCTTGCTAAAGTTATACATCTGCTTCTCTATAGCTGTGTATCTACTTTTAAGTTAAACATGATAAACATACATATCAATTGCGTAACAGAAACTTCACTTTTTCCTAACACAAACTTCATATAAAATATCTCTGAAATTTTAATTTCAATAAAAAATATGTTTACCAAAATTAATTTCATCCCAAAAATTGCATTTGTTTCTAGATGAAAAAATAAGTAAAATACTAAAGATAATTGTATTTAAAATCTTTTCTCCCGTGTACGAGGAAAAATTTCGAAAAAAAGTTACTTTGTATTAAACGTGAGTTTTTATTTTAGTTAGTTTATTATTTATTTCTTTAACTTTAGACTTTTTTAATACAGTTTATAATTTTGCTTTGGTAAGTCAAAGCATTTTGTGTGAAATTTCGGCTGTATATTTTAAAATATCTCCACCTTATGACCTAGCTATCCCCAAAAATATTGAAATGTCTCAGGGAATTAAAATCCAAATCCATCTAGCAAGTGATTTTGAATCACACACTCGAAAGACGTCGAACAATGAGATCTTTAATAAGAAAATTAGATACTAAACTAAGAAAAATAAATTAAACTTATATGTGCATTGTTAATAGTTAATTTGTTGGTGAAGTAATTTAAAATATTATATGACGTAAAATCATGTTTTCTATAATACCTGCAACTTGTATTACTACCCAGCTATTAGCCCAGTGGTTAGGGGTTGAATTCGGAATCAATTAGGGAAAAGCTGGAAGTTATTTTAATCCCTTCTGTTTAGGTCTAGAATGAATATGCTATGTTTTCCCCCTCGTACTAGGTGAGCGTTAGGAAATATGTATAGAATTATAATTAAAAAACACGTTTTTTTGCATACCATAACAATATCTCAAAACAGCTAACTCTGTAAAAAACGTTGTCAATACAAATGTTGTAGAGCTTAAAATTCTGAGTAAAATGAGTACCTACACTCAATACTTATGTTGAATATTGAGGTCAAAATTCTACTTCAAAATTTTAGACGCATCATCAGAGGGATGACCTCAGAATTAATTAGGAGAAAACTGGAAATTGTTTTAATCCCTTCAGTTTAGGTTCAAAATGAACGTACTATGTTTTCTTTTTCGTACTTGGGTGAATGTTAGAAAATATGTACATATTTATTTTCGAAAAATACGTTTTTTTTAGTTTCCTTAACAATATCTCAAAACGGCTAACTCTATAAAAAACATTGTCAAAATGTTGTACAAATGTTGTAGAGCTTAAAATTCTGAATAAAATGAGTACCATTATTAATATTTTTGTTCAGCATTAAGGTCGCAATTCTATTTCAAAATCTTTCAAATCAAGAGCTTGAAGCCAGGAGAGACCAAAGTTAACTTAACAATATCTCAAATTGCGGCCTTAATATTGAACAAAAATATTAAGTGTAGGTACTCATTTTACTCGGAATTTTAGGCTCTATAACTTTTGTGCTAACAATGTTTTTGATAGAGTAAGCTATTTTGAGATATTGTTAAGTTAAGTTGGTCTCTCCTGGCTTCAAGCTATTGATCAGCGATAAAGATAAAATTTTGAAACAGAATTCCGGCCTTGATGTTGAACAAAAATATTAATGATGGTACTTATTTTATTAAGAATTTTAAGCTCTATAATATTTGTATTGACAATGTTTTTTTATAGAGTTAGCTGTTTTGAGATATTGTTAAGGAAATTAAAAAAAAAAACGTGTTTTTCAAATATAAATATTTACATATTTTCTAACATTCACCCAAGTATGAGGAAGAAAACATAGTAAGTTCATTTTAGACCTAAACTGAATGGATTAAAACAACTTCCAGTTTTCTCCTAATTAATTCTGATGTCATTCCCCTGATGATGGGTCTAAAATTTTGAAGTAGAATTGTGACCTTAATATTCAACATAAGTATTGAGTGTAGGTACTCATTTTACTCAGAATGTTAAGCTCTACAGCATTTGTGTTGACAATGTTTTTGACAGAGTTAGCTGGTTTGAGATATTGTTATGGTATGCAAAAAAAAACTTGTTTTTTGACTACAAATCTGTACATATTTCCTAACGCCCACCTAGTACGACGGGGAAAACGTAGCATATTCATTCTAGACCTAAACAGAAGGGATTAAAATAATTTCCAACTTTCCCCTAATTAATTCCGAATTCGGCCTTTTTTTGCTCCCCTACCACTGGGCTATATATCAAATTGGAATAAATGAAATTGCATTTTTGTAAGGGTTTCTCAGCATGTAAGAATTATAAAGGCTGTAATTATACAAAAGTTCCATTGTTTCGTACACACTCAAAAATACTTTTTTCAAATCACGGAGATACTCCTAGCACTACCACCGGTATATCGAATGCTGAAGAAATTTCCGTTTTTTTTTTTTTTGTTCTAGGACATACAATTTCTGAAATCTGAAAAAAGGAGGTTTTTTTTTTTATTTATTTTTTATTATTTTTTTTAATTTTAATACGTCTCTCGTTATTCCTTTAACCCTTTATCTACTGACGGTACTTATAAGTACCACTTACTTTAAACTTTTATACTATAGTGAATATTACTAATATTATAATGGTACTTTGCAAAAATCGCTCTTTTAACTCCACTTTACCCGAATACATGGCAGCGGTAGTTCTAGGTTTGTTATTTTAGAGAGGAATGAGTCTATCTTTGAAGCAGTCGATGTGTTTTGTGACGACTTTTTGTACAGATTTCCACGCTCGTCTTTTCATTGCTGCAAACACAGTAAAGGCTATACGATAAGCGTTGGATTTTTTTATGTGTTCATTATAGTCTTAGAATACAATTTGACTAGCTATTTTAGTTGAACGGTGTATGTATTTGATTTAACAGTTGAATTATTCGGTGGTACTTATAAGTACCGTCAGTACAATGGGTGCTGGAGAAAAACTTCTTGTTTACTTTTCGTCTGTGTAGTTATCCATCGTTTTCATCGAATTTAAAATGCAATTACTAAAATGTAGTACAGTAGTGATTTCCCTGGTATTTCTTTTCTGTTTCATTGTTATTTTTTTTTAATAGAAAATCGAAAATGTTGTGGCACCGGCTGGTTTTTGCTATGCTAGAAATGGCATATGTAAATTCATAAATTGTATATGTGGAGATGCGAGAGAGCATGTTGTCCCTGGAATATTGACGTCGCAAAAATAAAGGACTTCTAACAAGATCGAAACCTAAAAAAAAAAATAGTTTTTTTAAACCCTTTCAGGAGCAAAGCATTTTCAATTCTAAAGTGTTGAAATTAAAGATTTGCACCGGAATTTGCCAAACGATTTATTTGTACATAAGAAAAAGCCTACATTTCATATACTTATTAAATTGAAAATATTTTCTGGTGCCAGTTGAAATAACTTGTGGGTTTTCTGTTACGATAATTTAGTCATAGTGTACTGGCGGTACTTTAAAATACCACTTTAGTTAATTACCTCTAAATAATTAAATTTCTCACGGGTGAGTATTTTTTTATGTTTATCCTTTAATTTGCATTGTAGTAACTAAAAAAAAAATTACATGAAATAAATTGCAGTAGATCATAATGCCGTAGATAAAGGGTTAACCAGTTGGGTTTGAAACCTGGGACTGCGTGTTTCGAATCAACCGTTCAGTAAGCGACCCATTACACATAACGAGATTAAAATGAACATATGGTTTTCTCCAAATGGGGTATTGTTGTCTTGTTATCTATCCAGCCGGTTTTGCTTGTCACTTATCTTTAATATGAGTTCAAAACTTTACATAAACTTATATTGATTTAATAGCTTTTCTTTTTATGTTTTAATCTTATAGAACTTCTTTCGTTTAAAAGTAATACTTTCATTACCTAGGATATAATGTTAGTTGTTTTCTAAAACATAAATTAATTTAAAAGAACCGGCATTAAACTTTAGTGTTTCATAGATGGTACTAGCTGTTCCGTAATCGACTATTCTCAAACCTAGCTTTTTATATAGTGGAATCGTCCAATTAAATTTTAGCAAAGATATGAAATGCCTTCGATAGTCAAACGCCGCGCTCTCCGTTTTCTTTTCGTTTCTTTCAAAGTTATCGTTATGATTTTAATATACTTAATTTTGTTTCAGTTTAAGTTACAATAAAGATAAAGTTTGTGCTTTTACGATGTTCTAAAAGAACGGTTTTAGTTATGATTTAAATTTAAGCTGTTTTGAAAAGCTCCAGGTGTATTGAAGTTCCATCCTGTTTTACCCAAAGATATTTTTAATTATTTACTTAGTTTTTAAACAAAGTTGGCACTGAATCTTTTTCAAATGATTGATGTTTTTGAAAGTAATTTTAATAAAGTTTACATTGATTGAAATGAAGTTTAAATGAAGAACTGTCGTCAGCAACATTTGACTTTTCGATGTCTTATAAAATTCAACAAGCAGTTTTATTACGTATCTTCCAAAGCATGTTTTTATTTTCTCTTCTAATAGCAGTATAAGTGTAAATTAGACCTATACTGATACAGGCTAAGAGAAGAAGTCTTGCTAAATTTTTTGCTCAGAAAGCTCGTAAATTTAAACTTAATTGCAGAAATTGCGACGTTGTGAAATAATTGTTGGTGTTTTAACACCTATAGAACAATAGAGGGTAAAACATTATTTAATATTAGGTATATTTTTAATAAGATATAATGGGATACTTAGATGTAAAATATGAATATTATATTTTGAATTAAATTAGAGATGTAATGGTTGCTTTAAAATCTATTTTTTAAATTGATTGAGTTAGTACTATATATTTTTTAAAAGTGTTCGTTTAGAAAATATTTTATATGCAAATATATTTTTTTAATATTCTAAAAAATAACTTACAAATAAGTTTAAATGAATGAGAAAATTACTACTTTATTAAATTCCGAAGCATTATTATTTTTCTTTGTTTTTAGATAAATTAGAAAATTTAACTTATTGAATTTTCGATTTTTCATTTAAAAAATAAATTCAAGCTTTGGTAATTCAAACTTTGGTATTAATAGAGCCAATAAGTATGCGTGCACGGAATAAACGGAATTTCCGCTTTTTTTTCAGTCTTCCTGGATGAATTAACGACAAAAGCATACTTTCTAGTAGTATGGAAATTATTTAATTTATATATATATATATATATATATATATATATATATATATATATATATATATATATATACGGAATATTTGTTTTAAAAGGATGAATAATTTAGTGTATAAAGACGGATGTTTCTGACAGTGGAAGGAAAAGCATTTAGAACCAAATTTCCTCTAGAAGTTATTATGGAAAAGTATTTTATCCCATGCAAAATCGAATAATCATCCAATGAAATATTATCTCTTTTAATATCAATCTAACAAGGAGAGGGTCCGAGGTTAGTCTCACCGAATGCGATGAACATTTGTGTATCGATAGAGTATAGTTATTAAATAAATATATGAGCGCCATAAAGCGCAATCCCCGGGGGTCTTGAAAAAATAACTCGCAAAGTTTAAGCTACAATTCATAATCGGATAAATTTCCGTCTTTCACGAGCAGCTCAGTAGCACGATCGGTATGTCGTTGTATTTCAGATTTTTCGGCCCGGGATCAAATCCGGCTAGGACTTTTTCTTTCGGGACGAAAATTTTTATCAATCATTTTCGAACCGCAGTGGAAAAGATATGTATAATAATTGAAATTTACAAAAAATATGAATCAAATGTATGTTTTGTAGCATATAAGTTCTTTTTTAACTACGGAATTTTGCATGTTTAAATAAATAATGAAAAGTAAAAAAAAAAAAAAAAAAAAAAAAAAAAAAAAAAAAAAAAAAAAACCGCATATTTATATGTCTATAGACCAAAAATGTTTTGTTGTTATTTAAAATTATTTACAGTTATTTCAACGAATATCAATAATTTTTAACAGAGCAATAAATTGAAACACGTAATATAAATGCGTGAATAATTATATTATTTTAATTTTGTTTCTATATGAAAGTATTTAGAATTTTTAATGATTTTTTAATACCCTTTTTAAACTTTCTTAATATGACTTTTTTTTTCGGATTTTTGGTTTTGTAATTGTTACCTACGTAATAACTATTTTCAACAATTCAGTATTTTTTTAGAACTTATTTTTAAGCACAAAGACAGTTATTCTAAATATAATCATAAGAATCCAAGATTTAAAAAATTCAAAAGTTAAAAAGCGAGTTGTTAAAAAAAAAGATACATTTATTTCACTGTGAAAAATAGTAGCTTATTTATGCAAATAATAGTAAATACATTATAAAATAAGCTTAATTTTACGGTTTATAAAAGTTCCAATTGACATTTCTAGTTTGTTATTATTATTATTTATTTATTTTATCTTCACTTTTCATTAAATATATATAAACATGCAAAGATTCGCACTTAAAATTTTATTTATATAATTAAACTGCATTATATAAAAATATTTAACAAGAAAAAAAAATATTTCCGAAAGAAATTACTACATAGATACTTATTCTAATTAAAAATCCAGAATTCCAGACTTTAAAAATCATATTAAAAATATAAAAGCATATTTTTAATAAACCATGAAATATTTGAAATATTTGAATGAAGAAACAAACTGAAAATAATATATTTGTTCACTTATTTTAATTTATTTCTCTGTTAAAAATCGTTGATATTCATTGAAATAACTGTAAATAATTTTAAATAACAACAAAACTTTTTTGGTCTATAGACATATAAAAAAGCGTTTTTTAAACTTTTCATTATATATTTAAACATGCAGAATTTCGTGGTTAAAAAAGAACTTTTATGCTACAAAACTTACATTTAATTCATATTTTTCGTAAATTTCTATTATTATATATATCTTTTCCATTGCGGTTCGAAAATGATTGATAAAAATTTTCGTTCCGAAAAACAAGTCCGAGCCGGATTTGATCCCGGGCCGAAAAAACAGCAAGATCTATATCGACATACCGATCGCGCTATTGAGCCGCTTGCTAAAGAGTGCGCTCATATATTTATATGCTAACTATACTCTATCGATACACAAATGCTCATCACATTCGGTGAGACCAACCTCGGACCCTCTCCTTGTAGGAATGATTATGTAGATTCGTTAAATACACCAACAAAAACAATTTGATAAATAAGTAAACATTCAATTTAAAAAATCCAAAAGCCGACTGCGTAAAAAGGGAGCAAATTAATAATTTATCATCAATGTGAAGCTATTTTTTACGTTACTTACCTATTTTTTTTATTTACTTGTATTGATGGCCTTTAAGTTGTGTTTAACTGTTAGTTCCCATGTGTAAATACTGTTTTGATGAGGACTATAGATGTGTATGAAGGTTAGAGTTGCAGTAAAGCCAGAAATCCTACTTATACAACTTCCAGTTTGTGTAATATTTAAACGGAGCTTCTGACTGTAAAATAGTCAATGAAACATCGTCTTCATTCTGCAAGACCTATCCAATGATATGTCACTCAATGTGGTGCATATTTTTTTATTCTTTTCTACCATCTTTTTTTTATTTTATGGCCGCCATTTTGAATGTATAAAAACAAAACCTATCCTATAACAATCGGACGGTTAAGACGAATTGATAGAGACCTCATTCATTAAAATTCATCCAGCCGTTGAGCTGTTTCGAGAGTATAAAGAAATCCACACACCCAGATACGCGTGAAACACATAACCCTTCTTGACAGTCGAATAAAAAGGGCAATATTTACTTAATTCTGATTCTATCGAAATTTCGAAAGTGACTTAAATTTATCAATCATCTTAAACATTTGTAATTTTTCTACAATTCTACTAATGTATAATTAATTTTATATTATTGCATGAAGCTCTCATTCACAATGCATACGAATTCATTGTTGTTGTTTTTTTCTGAGTAACAGAAAAATGTGTTTCAATAGAAAACATTTTCGGAGAAGAAATCTTTTTGATTGAAATTTACGATTTTTTAAGTTTTTTTAAATTTTAAACTGAATTTTCCCATTGCATCTCTAATGATGAAAATTAAAAGAATACAGTAGTCTAAAATATTTAAGAATCGAAAGTTTTAAATTTATTTATTTATATTTCATTATTTCTGAAATTAAATGGCTGTAATACTGCCTACTAAAATAAAATTCTAGACTTGATCATAGGAATGATACACAATAATATTTATTATGCAAAATATTGAAGTTTTTGTCATTTAAATATTTAGTATATTTTTGAGTTGCTAATATTTAATAATATATATGAAATAATAGCCATAGTTAGTACTTAAGACTATAATAAAAATATATTAAAATAAAATCTCCAATTATGTATTAGCAAATAAATACAAATCGGACATTATAATTAAAAGTCGAAAAGACTTCTATTTAAAAGTCATATAAGTAAAACTCTAATATAAGGCTCATTGATTTTCATCTGGAAATAGACACCCTTTTTTGTATATAGACAATATGCTTTCCCTATGTTCCATATATTCATGTGATACATGAAATCTAAATACAATTCAACGGAAATTAAGCAGGGGGTTTTACATTTTATGCTTTTATTCTAATAGGAAATTTGTATTCAACAGGAATTTTAACTTTGAATAGAAATGGCTTGCATTTAAATTTCGAGTGTAAATGAGACGTAAGACGTAATGAATTTTATCTCTAATTTACTGACACTCTATTATATTGAAGATATGTTTTATATGTTTTGATGAATTTTTAAATCAAATCATCTTATTTATACAAAACAATGAAACATTTTTGAATGTGGTTTGTATTGTAATTCAAATATAAAATATGCCTCAGTTCTACAGGTGTAATATGTTAAATAAAACTGGAATACTGTAATTCCTTCCAGAAATTGTTGCATTTATCAAAATTATGATTTCGATGATGATTAATAGATCATCGATTATTTGTTTGCATATCATGAGATAATTAATAAAGTGAAAAAGAAACAGTTACCTCTACAGAAAATTGTGCATCAGTAATCAGAAATAATAACGATAAGTGTATACATTTTGTAATGCATTTTTATGTTTTTTTATTTATGAATAAACTTTTACTTTATTCTATATACATATATATATATATATATATATATATATATATATATATATATATATATATATGAATATATATATATATATATGAATATATATATATATATGTATATATATATATATATATATATATATATATATGAAGAAAGTATCGGAATTGCGAAATTATTAAAATTGTATATGTTGATCTAATTTTTAATTTTAATACGCAGCAGAGACACATCGCTGTCCTGTACTTCATTTAATTCACATATCACTCTAATTCTGCGCTAAATTCGAAGTCTTATACCATTTTTGGTATTCATAATAGTTGATGCTATTACAAAACAATTTTTCTTAAATAGTACAGATGAAAATTTTGCTATAGCTAAAGAATATTTTTTTGAACAAACATAAAAAAAATGAAAATGTTTCTAAAGTGATTACATAAGTCCAAATTAAAACACACATAAACAGAAAACGTATTCTGTGAAAAGCCTGAAAACCTTTAATTAAGAACGAAATAGCAAAACAGCTTTAATTTACTTTCATATTATGTACCAACTCCTCGATTTACTAAACAATATAACGAGATTTTCAAAATTGTATTGAAATTTATCTTTATTTGCAAACCAATTCCTTTTAATAAATAACGCACTGTCTTAAATTAGTGGAGCAAAAATATTTAATTACTACAGACAAACTTGAGTTTACATATGATTAGACAATTGTGAAACACGCAAAGTTTACCTTTTTCCCATGATCGATGTGGCAGCGAGTCGCCACTTCGCCAATGCCCCATCTTGAAATACACTGCTCAAAACAATTAAAGAATATTGCAGTTTTAGGTGGGTTTTGTATCTGGTAAACTGTTTAGCTGATTGATACATGGTCGACAGACATAGTAGGTTATATGAGAATAAATTACACATGTTTGGCAGAAAAAAATGCATTTATTGCGCATTTGTGTACTAAAGGAAAAAAACACAATTTGTGCATATGAGAAAAAAAGAATAAGAAAAGGTGTTTTCTTCAAAGAAAATCATTTTCAGTAGGGGGTATGGTTTCCACGGGCGACCAGCAACGTTGAACACCTTTGAGGCATGGACTCAATGAGGCTAATAATGACGAGTTGGGGTATTCTGCCCCACTCTTCCAGAAGAGCTCTTTCCAGTTCTTGGAGAGATTGTGGGGGTTATTGGCAACCAGAAACTCGTCTTCCTAGAGCGTCCCAAACGTGCTCGATTGGATTCATGTCTGGAGAACACGCTGGCCATTCAATTCGAACGATTCCTTCCTCGAAAAGGAAATCCTCCACCAGGTTTGCACGATGTGGCCTGCAGTTATCGTCCATTAAAATGAAGTTATCTCAGATTGCTGCAGCGTAAGGGACTACAATAGGTCTGAGGATCTCATCCCTATATCGGCGACCAGTCAGAGCTCCATCTCGAATGATGTAGAGGTCAGTGCGCACGTCAATGGAGATGCCACCATACACCAACTCTCCTCCACCGCCAAATCTGACACTTTCGTGCACGAACGCAGGATTATTCCTACTGCCACGGTCCCTCCAGATGAAAATACGCCTATTATCCGGATGCACAGAAAAACGGGTCTCGTCAGAAAACAGAATATTGCTCCATTCATTTCTCCTCCAGTTGAAATGCTCGGTTGCCCACTCCCTGCGGTCGCGACGATGCCTTGATATTAATCTAACACATACCATCGGTCAGCGAGCATACAGACCTATAGCATGGAGCCGGTTTCGGACAGTCTGAGTTGAAATCGTGGTGCCTGTAGCCGAGCGAAGGTGTTGTTGGAGAAGAGTAGCGTTCATGGTTCGGTGTCTCCGAGCTGTTAACGCTAAATACCGATCTTCATTGGGCGTTGTTGCCCATCTACGACCTTGCCCTGGTCTTCGGCCTGCACATCCACTCTCCAAAAAACGGTTCCAGATCCTGGAAATGACACTTTGTGACACTCCAATGGCTTGCGCTACTTCGGCTTGAGTTTGGCCCCCTTGTAACCTACCAACAATTCTCAAAGCTTCTGAATCTGTCAAATGACTTCGCTGAGACATCGTACTCATCGAAACAAAGCAATCACTGAATGCCGATCATCCTTGTCTTCATTCTCTTTTATCCAGTTGAAAGTCAAATTTCATTCGCTGCCGCTGAAGCGACGTTTTTGACGTCGAACTCAAAATTTTCATACTCCACAGTTTGAAAACCAGAAAAATTTGCATTTGTGATTCTCTTCTTCTATTTTCGGCAAAAAAAATTTCGTTTATATCTTTATTTTATATAAAACTTTAAATATTCTTTAATTGTTTTGAGCAGTGTATATTCTTGTCATACGTTTCAGCATATTCACATCAAACAAACAATGCGCTTCTTTGTTTTTGCACTTGCTCTTTTCTGGGCATTTTGTTTTAATCTCTGTAGAAATTAAACCGCATTTGCACAGTGAAATTAGTTTCATGCAACTCAGAATTGTGTTTAATTCGGTTTTAAATGTAAATCCCCATCTTTACGTGAACACAAAAAGTGATGAACAGCCATGTATTACATCTCACTCAGATGTGGATTTGAAATTAATTTTAGTGCCATGCACCCGGAAGTAGGAACACTTTACAAATCCGCCAATCAACTGGTACCTGGAAATAAGTATTTCTAAAATGATACAGTTAGGAAATAGCCTACTAAATATTTGTCCACCGAATATTAGGAAAATTTACGATACACGGCACAATAACCACTTTTTCGTCTCGACTACAAGGACAGACATATTAAGAAGTTCAAGAAGATTTCTAATGAATTTTGAGAAAACCATGTCCTAGTACGGAGCCTATAACAATTAGGAGAACACATTACTACAAGGAGTAGCGGTTCAAAATTCCCAATGTTTTCATAATAAATAAAAATGCTTATAATTTGGGAGAAATGTAACAATTTAAAGCATTTTATTGATTTTAGGGGATGAAGCTAGAAACGTCTCAAAGAATTTAGTTTGAATATATAAACTTTTATCATTTAATAAATAAAGTTTTCTCCTAGAATTATTATTATTTCTTAAAATAACTCTCGCATGCCAATATTATTCACATTATATCATTTTTACAGTCTTGAAAGATTGTATATGTACTTGTATCTCTCTGTCTCACAAACAATTGTCTGAAAAACAATTTGTGAAACACTATCAAAAAAGCCAAATTACGCAAAAAAAGTAAATTCCACTGCTTAGTTCTTATAAGATTCAGAAAGAAACATATGCATTAGAGACAAATACTAACGAAGTGCAAAATATTTTCAAATAAAGTTTGAATTCATTTCGGTATATCTTGCGTGATGAATGAAAATTAAAATGCGTTTGGGAGCGTTTAACGATATAAATAATATAATTATTTGTTTCATTTAACTAAGGAATAACACAGAATTTAAATAAAAGTTTAAAAAATAATAATTTAATTAGCCACTAAGAAACATCATCAGTCGAGAACAGATGATTAAACACTTTCTATCATAGTGTAACAAAACTTCATTAGTTAAGAAGGTGAAGGAAGATATGTAATTAAATGATACGAAACGAACAGCACATTTAAAGTCATTTTCCAACAAATACCTCAGGAAAATAAATCGAATTGTTTTCGTTGAAACCCTCTATTATATATAATCACAGGGATCATCAACTGTGACACGCCGGATACCAGTAATTTTTTAAAAGTAAAAAATTAAATTAACAAAATCAAAAAATCCTGCTCCAAAAAAACGAACTAAAAAGAGGGAAACAATGTGACGTAGCAAAATAGTAGAGTGTGTAATGAAAATCGTTTTTACTTAAGTAAATTGCAGTCTGAGGCATCAGATTCATGTTTAGGTATGTACTGCGGCTCCTGCTACCTACATGTTTGCCTCCGAATGCAATTACTTAAGTAAAAGTGAGTTCCATTTACACACTTTACTATTTTCCTGTCATCTTGTTTCCCTCTTTTTAGTTCGCTTTTATGCAGTTGGATTTTTTTATTATTTTAATTTAATTTTTTATTGACGAATTTTAGTTGTGTTTAATTAATACACATATTGTTAAAGTTGGAGGAGGCCGTGACATAAATAAAACAATTTAACCGTTTTAGTTTTTATAGCTTTACTTGTGTCTTTCTTTCCAGTTCATGGGACCTTGATTTCATTCTCTTTCAGTTACGGAATGTTTATTATACTTTTCACCCCTCATAAAGAGGAAAAATGGTTTAGTCCTATTCAGGAGACTAAATGTCTCCAGCTACTTTCTTTGTGTTTATTATAATATTTGAAAGCATTTTATTCCTGCCACTAATGAAATAGCTTGTCCATTTTTAACCTTTTTTAACTTCTATATATAATAAATACAATATGAATCCGATTTTCTAAATACTAAATTTTTTAATGTTATTTCATGCGCCTTGTTTTAATTCGTATGTTTCATACCATATTGCATAATTAAAAACACTTCAGGCTAAACATAAAGGCAGGCTTTTTAAAATTTCAAAGGGAAGATGGAGGCTTATAGTAGATCCCTGTATCCGGTCAGGTATTTCCAAATCCGACCAGACCCGTAGGTCAGGTTGACATTAATTTTTTTTTTATCGTTTCAGGTCTGTTGACTTTGAAAGTTTTAATCCCTGTTGTTAGGTTTTGACTCGGGTTCGGCGACTTTTTCTAAAGTCCTGAAAATTTTCCAATGAAAAATAATAACATATTATTACTAAGGGTATATGAGTTCATTTTTATACAATAAAGATAGAGAGTTAATTGTAAATTACTTGTCCATTATTACATTAAAATATGGAATCATTTTTTTCTCACACATTTCTTACAGGAATTAATCTACCTCCCGGTATAAATGAGAAACTTTTTTTTTTTTTTTTTTTTTTTTTTTTTTTTTAAAAATCTCATCAAATTTTTATATAATAATAATTATTATTTATTTATTTCTGAAAATCATCAGTTTTTGACTTGCATAAGTGTTTCAATTTTGAATTTCTCAAGTTCTATTAGGTGTAGAGAACTGTTTGACCCTCATTTTAAATTATGCTTGGTTTAATTTATGCTTGGATAGAAAAATAATTTAAATTTTAACATGAAACTAGTATGTTGTGGCCATCAAAAAACTTTCTTCTATCTCATACATGTCAATACTTCAAAATTCGCTATCACAGTGCTAAATTAAATGGCAATCTGTGCCCATCATGAGAATTCTAAAAAGATGAAATTCAGTGCATTAGTTCTCGAGGTATGACTGTCGCTGAAATCGCGTAAACACAGCAAAATGCAGCATAGCAGAGCCACCAATTGGGTTATTTACACCAGAACCTAATTGTCATCAGCTTATGTCAACGTCTGACTGAATATGAAGTTTGAGGAAAACCTGTGCATTAGTTCTTGAGATAGAGCTATTGCGCAAATCATGACGAATGCAGTCTAGCAGCGCCACCTGTTGAGCAATGGTATTATTAAATAAAAGCTGGAGATTACCATATAAACAAATAAATATTAAGAAAATAAATGGTAGTTAGATTATTATTATATGTTAATTTTCAGCTTTTATTTCAAAACTGCAAATCTATTTTTTATATTACTTACCTATTTTTTTATTTACTTGTATTGATGACTTTTAAGTTGTGTTTATTTGTTAGTTCCTATCTATAAACACTGTTTTGATAAGGCCTATAGATGTTTATGAAGTTTAGAGTTACAGTTAAGATAGATATCATAATTACACAACTTTCAGGTTGTATAATATTTAAACGGAGCTTCTGACTCTAAAATAGATTGGGGAACATCGTCTTCATTTTGAAAGACCTATCCAATGCTATGCCTCTCAATATTGTGCGTAAAAAAAGTTTCGTCTCTAGCGCCGTTTTGTATTTTACGGCCGCCATTTTTAATTTATGAAAACAAAACCTAGACTATAACCATCTGGTGATTAAGACGAATCGATACCCCATTCATTAAAATCCATCCAACCGTTGGGATGTTTTGCGGGTATAAAGAAATCCACATACCCAGATACGCGTGAAACACATAACCCTTCTTGGCAGTCGGGTATAAAAAGTCAACTTATTAAATCGAGGAGATTCGATGGTTAGATTAGGCAATGTTTACTATAAAATTTTAGTGTTGTGCGGCATACTTCATCTATAGACATGTATATCTACTGTATAGTAAAATAAAATTTATTTGTGTTAGGAAACCGATAAAATAGTTGAAAATTCAAATTTTAACAATAAAGGGCAATTTCCGTTAATAAATAAAATTGTACTCGGTGTCTTTTACATAGCTCTGTTTATGATTTATTAAATTTATAAACACCAACTAATATGCAAAAAGATAGTTTAATTTTAAAACACTTGCCATGAATGAAAATAAACTTCCGTGAATTTTGGAATAAAAACTGAATTACTCCATGCGTCCCTTTAAATGATTTATTAATGCTATGAGCATCATATTCAACATACAGTAACGTTCCTGAAGTACAACTTTGTTCTGTATATCAATTACAATATAATTGAGATAGTGTAACGCAATAAAGTACATTCCAAAATAATTTTGACGTAGACAATAATGTAACGAATTCGTCTTGTTTGTCCCTGTAATCAAACTATTTATGCTTCATTTTCAATACCGAACATACCTTACTAAACATTAATAGGATATATCAAATACATAGTAAAATAAAAAAAAAATTACGAATTCACACCGAAAATTCCAAACAGAGAATTTTTACTTAAAGTAATAACGGAATTTCTGATAATAAATAAAGCAACAATTACTACTGAAACATTTTGATATGAATTGGGAATTTTTGAATAAAAAATAAATTCCCGATATTTTTTAAAACTTTAAACCTTTCGTGTAGATTATATTTTCATTAATAATAAATTTACAGTAATGACATAAGTTAGATTATAATATAATTGCATGCCAATTGAAAAAAAAAAGCCAAAAAAAAAACTTTGATATTGTACTAAACTTAGAAAAGATTTTCATCAAAATAATAGGGAAGCAATTTCCATATTAAGCAAATTTAGCGCAGCAAAGTTTTCCCGATTTAACTCTTTAAGTTTGAGAAAATGAGTAAATTACTTAATTTTTCTCGGAAAAATTACCCACTGTAAAAGCTTACGTCGTGAGTGATTAAAAGACTTCCCAAAAGTTTTCGAGATTGTTCAAAAACTTTTGAATAATATTATACATTTCTGAAGTATTTTCATTAATGCTTCTCTTGAAATTAGGGTTTATAAGTGTTCAGCTAATTATGAATATATCTATATATTTCTTAACGGAACTATTTTTAAACTCGTTCAAATAACTGTTGCACATAACCAGAAATATTATAAGTACATTTTAAAAAACTCAATTTACTAAAAATGCAACAAAAAAATGAAAGCTTTGATTGATTTTTTACTAAACTAATTGCTCCGTTAGTTGCATTTCTACTGATTTATTTTTTATATTTTTTTCCTTACTTATTATGATTCTACTTAAAAATATGCTCATACATTTTTAATTCGTGCACCGAAATATAACTTTATTTTAAAATACATTTGTTCTATATATTTTATTACTAATATGCTGATCATAACGAAATATCAAACGAAAAAAAAAATGTATGTGAAGATTTCTTGAATTATGTATCATGACTGAAAATCAACACAGATAAAATAGCATTTTAAGCCTATTAATGATGGCGGTACCGATTACGGTACGCTACACGCTTCCAAAAAAAATTACATTTTTGGAGAAAAATTTGAAGATGTACATAGTGTGGAAATTATGTTTGGAGAAAAATGCTTTTTAAAAGTTTATTTTTTATCCTGACTTTAAGAAGTATGTAAACAAATATTCTATGAAGTATATAACATTATAGTTATATATATTAATATTTTTTTCTTTTTAAAAATATAACACAAAAATAAAACTTTGCATATTTGGTTGATTTTTTGTTCCTTTTCAAAGTTAGCCTACCGAATATTTTACGGTTGATGACTTTTTTACCGTTATTTTTCTAATTATTAAAATTTAAGAATAGGTTATACGTATAGTATTATTGTTTTCTATATGTTATATAAAAAAATGTTTCAGAAACCACTTAGTTGTAATCACGGAAGGAACTATAATGCATCCTCTGTCAAATTTGGTGCGGTTTCTGACTCAACTTCCAGATTCCATGGCGCGCGGTCAAAAAAGCTAAGTTGAATTGAAAGGACTTTGTTTATGGTAATTTGTTCTATGTTTTGTTTGTGGAAGAGATGTACGTTATTTTAACAATAGAACATCCAGCTGCAGTCTATTCGACATCGGCCAACTAATGAAATGTTAATTCGAATCAAAAACTTTTAGTTAAAACAAATTACAGACAAACTACAGGTAACTAAGTTAAGTAAACAAATTAAATAATTTAGAATAAAAATTGTAGTATAAAATGTTTTTATAAAGTTTAAGTAAAATTTTCGGACTTTCTAGAGTTAACGATTGTTGTTTAAACCCACAATTCTCGCTCCGGTGATATTCACGGGCTGTGTCCATTATTCAGATTGTTTCATTTCCACCAGTTTTATAAAATAGTGTACTTAGCTTTATTATGGTATCATAGAACAATGGAACAATGTGATGTGTTTTTTGGACTGCCTGTTCTAGAGTTAACGAATGATGTTTAAACCTTTAATTCTCGCTCCCGTTCTATTCACGGGCAGTGTCCTTTATTCAGATTGTTTGATTCCCACCAGTTTTATAAAATAGTGTAATAGGCTTTATTATGGTATCATAGAACAATGGAACAATGTGATGTGTTTTTTGGACTGCCTGTTCTAGAGTTAACGAATGATGTTTAAACCTTTAATTCTCGCTCCGGTTCTATTCACGGGCAGTGTCCTTTATTCAGATTGTTTGATTCCCACCAGTTTTATAAAATAGTGTAATTGGCTTTATTATGGTATCATAGAACAATCGAACAATGTGGTCTGATTTTTGGACTGCCTAGTTGCGTGGCAACTTTACATCTAGTTTAGAGGCGATCATGTTGCAACGGCATTAGGGAACCCTTAAAAAATTATGTTTAGACGTGACTGGTAGCCACGAAAATAAAATAAATATAAAAAGTTAAGAAAAGACTAACATTAAAATTAGCACATAAAGTACTCAAAGTTTAATAGAGTTATGGTATCATTTTAACCGCCATTAAATAAGCTTAAAAAAAGTGGTGGCAATAACAATTTGAATTTTTAAACCGTAATTTAATTCGGCAATTAAAGTGTTAAAAAATCATTTATGTAGATATTTATTGTTCGTTTTCGTTTATTAAATGTTATATTTCGTCTAAGATGGAATTTTCCCTATAAATAAAAACTGGCCATCAAGATTTGAAGCATTTTTTAAACTCGCGACTGAGGCAGGAAAGCTTTTTTTTTTAAATACATAGAAATGTATTTCATTTTTATTTCTAAATTAACCATGATTCCCAATATCAAACATTTATCTTTCCGAAACCTCAGAATGAATCAACATTCCAGATTTAAAGAAGAATTTTTTTTTGTTTTGTTTTTTGTTGGTAGTAATTTTCAGAAATATTTCAGAGTAGCTTTTGTAATGTATAAATAAGATTTCTTAAACCGGAAAATAGGCATTTCCATGCTATCAATTAAATGCTTTCAGCTGCTTAGTTGAATTTATAAATTCTAGTGTAACAGTTGAATATTAAATTTTATGTTAATACTGCTAATGTAACATGTTTGTTTGTTAAACATACTTATGGAGCATGAAAATGTTAACTTGAGAAATTAAAAGATCGGTAATATCTTTATTCCGGCATGTTAAAGCAGATTAATAAACTCTAAAAGCTACTAGCAGATAACGAAACTTTGTTTTTAAAAATGTTTCTTTAAATCTTGAAAATCTTTTTGGTTTCCGATGATTTTGGTGGTAAAGGAACGTTTTTTGGAAAAGTGGGTAACTCAGAACAGGTTATTGTGTATTCTTGTTGGCGGTTGTATTACGCTTTCGTGTATTAAAAACCAGTCCTGTTATTTACTGTATATGTCTAAACGCATCCGTAATATTATTTGCTAACTATCTGTGTATTTAAAAGAATGTACAGTATTAATACGTTATTCATTGATACTTCGTTATTAATAATTTATGAAACATTTTTCATTAGCAGTATCTGGTCTGTAAATATCTGTAAATTCACGAAATTTCATATGACATTAACTTTTCTTTTCTTTGAAAAAATGCATCTCTTATCAATGATTTTATACAAAATAATTTGCTTGAAAATGCAGATTTCTTAATGAATTTTTTTTATATTTAATTCATAGTGTTTTAAATAAAATGATAAGTATTTCAAAACTATTTTTTTTCATTTATATGAAAATACATTTATTATATATTTATTAGAATAGATAAATCAAATTACTTTATGCACTTCCAGACTTCCGAAATCAGTTGGCTATTTAATTATGATCATATTCAGAAGTATGGCAACTTTTATTATTTTTTTTCTTTACTCATACATTACTAATGCTTTTTAAAATAATCCTTATAAAGTACTGCGTCTGAAAATTGTTAGTGATTTTGAACTTAACCAGTAAAAATACTAATTCCGCCAATTATTCTACGTGTAAGAATTAATTTGATAAGTGATTTTTTTTTATTTAAAAATCATGAAAGTGTTTCTAATTCTATTATATCAAAGAATGAACATCAGATGTATGTTTCCTTAATTATGACGAGGAAAACTATAACATAAATTGTTTTAAATTATATATAAAAAAAAAAAAAAAAAAAAAAAAAACATTGAATATGCGTCCCAAACCATTCCAGTATACATTGTTAGGTTGTGATACAGTATTAATATTGTTAGATTTTAGATTAAGACATAAGAAAAAGGATTACTTTAAAATGATGAGGAAACATATATATGTTTTATCAAAAATTATTTTTTATAGCTGCTATTTTAAATTAAGATAATGTAAATGTTTGAAATAACAGGATTGGCAACCGTATAAAGAGATAAAAGTAAATTTTAATTATTTTTAGTATTGTTAAATGCTGAAATGTAGATGAAGCCATAATAATAAATCGAAAATATATATTATCATCATAACATGTAATAATACATGTGACAAGCGTAACATGTAACAAAAATAATTTCTAAGATAGTATAATAGTAAAAAAAAAAAAAAGACGTCTTATTAATTGGTCGCCAAATCCGAACGGAAATATGCTGGCAGCACTGCTGCCAGTTGAAATTCCATGAATTGAAGAATGTTTTTTTGAGAGTGTATTCCTTAAAAAAAACATTAATTTACATTCTTCATAATATTGATAAAGATATATGTATAAATATAAAGAGGAAATTAAAAATATTTATTATCATATGTTTTCTTAAATGACGGCGTAGCTAAGTTAATACATACGTATTTTTTAAATTATCTCTAAATTCCATACGTTTTATATCCCTAATGCCTTCATTATTGTCATATTTATATGCATATTTCGTTATATGCAACGAACATAGATCCATCTTAACACGCCAATCTTAAAACATACATTTAAAAAATATACAACATAGTACAAAGGTATTGGTTATATTTCAATATATTTAATTAGTTGGGTTGACCCACTTTTTACAAAATCATTTTTTATTTTTTAAATATTGAACGTAGAATAAAGTTTTATTTATCATTTTATTCATTATACAATCAGTTATCAAAATAAAATTGCTACATAAGTGTAATATATAAGAAATTTGAAAAATGATCAATTTTTATCATGAGAAAATAATGGGTCAAGGTTCCCCACACACGGGAGACTTGACCCACTGTATGGGAGGCTTGACCCACTTTGTTTTATATTGAAATATTTTCGAAGAGAATAAAATCAGTTTTAAAAACGCAAAATAAATTTATGCTATATGCTTTAAATATTATAAAAAATAATTTTGAAAATATGATACTTAAACAAACCCATTTAGACGCAATCGCAACTCAGAGGAGGAAAATTTTGTTTTAAGTAGAATTTTGTCTGAGCAGGTATAATTGTACAGTAGGGAAAACGAAATTTTAATATTTAAAACAATATTCCGTTAGAGACAGGTTCCGTTTTCATAGGGTTTTATGTATTATTATTCCCGGATTTAAGAGCCGCTGTTCCAATTTCTTTGGTCTCCTTTTCCGACTTTTTGCGACATTCGACCTGACAACTCTAATTGTCACATAGTTTGGCTTCATCTCACAGTATTCATGCTGGTGAAATTTGTCTACATACCTTCGAAAAGTTTTTCGATCAATGCTATGTTCTTTTGCAGCCGCATGTGCGCTTAACGGATCATTATCTTTTTTATCCCTTTCAGTGGCAATGTACTTTCAGTACTAAAATGTTGAAATAAATAGCTGGCACCGGAATTGATGAATAGATTTATTTGGAAATAAGAAGGGTATATATCACATGCATATTAAATGGAAAAGATTTTAGTATAATTCTGGTACCATTGTGGCGTTTGGGAATTACAATTAAGTGGTTTCATAAGCATACCACTGCCGCTGAATGTGTTAAGACTGCTGCTTTCATACTTTCTAGCCCTTTCTAGTCTTTTCAACTGTTTCTATTTACCTATTGTAGTAATATTTAAATGTAAAAAGTTCCTATCAACTTTCCCATTTATATTTCTTTTTTTTTTTTTTTTTTTTTTTTTTTTTTTTCAGTGGATACCATAGCAAATTTTCCCTTCTTTTTTTAATCTAAACATTTTCTTTTCCATCACTATGTTTTACCGTGACTTTACAGAATAAATTTACATTCTTTTTTATATATAACCATTAACCTAGCATTATGCATAGTGTATAATAAAACGATTTCATCTGGTCAACCCTCCCTCACATTGACTGGGTCAAGTCTCCCCACATAGCTCTTTTCTAAAGAACAGCACATTTTTACGTTAAGCCTGATTTCCTGTACAGTATGCCTGGAATGAAAGCTCGATATTTCTAAATTACTCAAAACCTACGTACTTAAATTTCTATAATGTATTTTATCTGAAAGAAAGCTTACAAAATATTTCTAAAAAATTCCACTTTTAGGTTGAAAACACCTCACAGCTGATTTTTACACACCTATTTCGATTATCTAAATGAAACAAAGACTGTTGTTTGAGAATTTTAGTAGCTTTTGTTGACACCTAATGATAAAACTCTGAAATTCTTTTAAATATGAAAACATATGGGTGGGCCTCCCGTATGGTCAACCCTCCTTCGTCTCCCCTATTTATAGTTACATCTAAGCAATAGTAATTTTTATCTCAATGTGTAATGCAGTTCTTCTTTGTATATATATATCATATAATTGATAAAAATGTATACATAAATATAAATTAATTGCAAATACTAACAATAAATAAGATACATAAAACGGATATGCTTTTGAAAACATATGCTTTAAAGGCAATAAATAGAACAATAGATCTTTTTTAGTAAATAAAAAAAGCAAATGTGACATCTATTGTCGCTAATGGGAAATATTAAATAATACTGATTCAATAAAAAATTATTAAAATTACATGTATACATTTAACGAAAAACAAAGACTTTTAAAGGAAATTCATTATGCAGTGTCTGACGTGGCCAAAAAGTCCTGTACAATAATAACACAATCATAGGTCTACACCCCATATTAGTTAAATGCAGTATGCGATATCAGATGTAGGCAAAAAACTCATTAAATTAAACATCATTCTTAGTTGTATGGTACATATTAGTTGAGAAAAGTGATGTTAACTAATATAAAATATTTGATATGATGCATGTTCAGTAAGAGGACTGTTTTATTATTTAAATATTATCGTTTTAAAAGAAAATAAGACAACGAATATCAAAGAATCTCCATCAGTTTTGTATCTAATTATTGATCTCATTTTAAAATTCAAATAATAGTTTTCTAAGAACATTTCGGAAATTAATTTATTTATTTCATTCATTTAAGGATATGGTATAGGTTAATATTATTATTACAGACGAACCCCGTTAATACGCGAATCAAGGGACAGGTCAAAATTCGCGTATTAACCGATGTTCGTGAATTTTCGCCCAGTGGTCCATATAATACCAAACTATACGGATAAAATAGGGTTCGTATGTATTAGGGGATTCAGGGGATTTTAGGTGCTTTAGTACCAGAAATTTCGTAAGGTACTGGTCGCTATATCTGAAGATATAATTATTTTTCATTAAATAAGCCAAATATTACTTTGCGATAATTCAGGTAAAAGGTGCTTGAGAGTCCTTGAAGGGTACGAACTTTGTAAAATACATCTTTTGCTAGTTTTATGGGTTTCTGCAGTGTAAGTCACATAGCTGGTAACTGCTATGCTTGTTGGCCACCGTTATTTTTGAAAAGTTTTCTTGGCCTTATTTAATTAATGAGATATCTCTGGTAAAATAAATCAAATTTTTCCGTTCTAAAATACTGGTTTCCAAAAATCGTAGCATATTAAACAAAAATATTCATGGAACTAGGTCTTTATGTCAATTTTTGGCGATTTTAAGACATAAAATATAATATTTTATTTGTTTTTATCATTACTACGTGTTTATTAAGCAAAAACGTTCGAAATCTGGAAATTCAAATAAAAGTTATTGTCTTAAGTAAAAATCACATGTCTTTTCAAAATTAGATTTATTATGTACGTCACATAAAATTGAACAACATGAACACAAAAATTTGTGCTAACCACGTAAAATAAAACTAATATGAATACAATTAAAATCCTTGTTAGCTATACAGAACAGTTAGAGAAAAGTGTCGATAATACTCAAAAGTCGATATAAAAAAACAAAGTTTGAAATTAATAAAGTCGATAATTACGTAAAAGTTTCTTTTTTGCAAAGTAGCTATCAATTTAGGCCTGTTTGACATGCGTCCGCGCCATTAGCATGATGTTTTCAGCCGTATTTAGGTGATGGTAAGGCTCCCTCGTCAAGAGTCCAGACCAGGTTCTCTTCTTCTTTAACTTCATTGTTGATGTCATCCAGACTTCTGAGCTAGGAGGATACTAGATATTTGTCGATATTAATGAACGTGTCTAAACAGACAAAATCTTACTCTACAGATTCTTGTTCGCCAAGCCAGCTCACTTCAACTTCAGAGTGCGAAATCGTCTCTTTACAAACGGTGTCCTGGCTACTTCCAACCCCCCTTTTCTAAAACAAATTGCAATCGTGATTGGTATGACATTCTTCCATGCTACGGAAAGCATGTGCATAGCGTCAAGGACTGTAATAGGACGACCTCTTAGCAAGAATGGTTGCTGCCGTATTCTATTTGGTGAAGTTATTTGTCGGACTACGCGAGTCTTGTAATTTGCTTGGTGCTGTTAATTATTACTAGGTTATTGGCTGAGTGACACTGGTCGAATTTGGAGGTAAAAATTCAATTTGAACTTTCCCAGGCCTCCTTTATCTTTCGGATGCGCAGGACAATTGTCCACAAGCGATAGCAATAACACATGGCGTGATTATTTTCCCATAGGCCGGTCAATATTATGAACCCATGTTTAAAAAAGGTTGCCCGTCATTCACGCGCTGCGCTGACTTTCGCAAAAGCATCGCGTTTCCCGTGATTTCTGTATAACCAGTACCTTTATCTTTACTGAACTATCAGATTTGGCATCTAGTAAAAGAGTAAGACGGTCTTTGCTTAGTTTACCCTCAGGATATGCTTCTGCTTTTATAGCAATTGTTTAGTTGGATGTCATTTTGTAAAAAAGCCTAAATTCGTCCACGTTGTAAATATCACGACTTGAGTAGTTTTCTACAAACTGCCGAATCACATTTATTTTCCAACCATTTATTTTCTTTGTTGTTTACAGAAGTTGATTCACCGCACACTTTCTGAAATTTTATTCCGTAGTCCGATTTAAATCAATCCAACCACTCATTTGAAGCATTGAAATCTAACACTACCATTTTTTCTGTGACATCAGATCCTTTTTCTTGGGTTAGCATGCCGCTTATTGTGATATTTGTAGAGCGTGCCTGAACAAACCACTCATGGCGGCCCCTCTACATATCCTTAAATTTGGCGGTTTTTATTTTCTTGTTAACCAACAACAGCTTGGCTAACGATGCCATCCCTAATCTTCCACAATCTCCTTAAAGTTGATTATTTAAGCCTTTTTTTTTTTTTTTTTTTTTTTTTGAAGAATGCCAATTTATTCGGGACAGCCTGGGCATCGCACTGATTTATAATTTGTAACTTATCAGTGATAGAGAGAGCCTTTCTTTTGATGTGTTTTGCCCCTTTTGCCACGATAAAGACAAAGACTAAATTTTTAAAAGAACACGTGGTTATCGCTGACCAGATTCCACCGGGAGATTATCTTCCTTCGTAAGGCATTGCGCACACTGAGGTGACAGGTAGAAGAAGAAATGCGATTTAAGAGAAGAAACAGATCGAAACAAAGAAGAAAGCTGTTTTAAACACGTTTTAAACCTGTTTTTTCCCTGAAGTCAAGCAACATGTTGAATGAGTCCCTTCAGTGTGCGCTCCGCTTTAGATATCACAGCACTGATCAAGAAAGGAATGGGCACTGCTCTAAGTTAGGATAGGAGTCAAAACGTTTCTCCATCGTAGGGGAAAAGTTCGCTTTTCGCTTCCACTGGTTCTTTCTGATCAGGGGGAGAACAACATTTTTGCTTATTTATCGTGCACTCATTAGCAGTACATTTTCTCTCTTCTTTTCCCGGCCTGTTTGACTATACAAAGAAATCGGCACCGAGAATGATTTCTCTATTAAAAATCGGAGGTTCAAACAGATATTAATAAAGCTACTCATGGTTGCAGTAAATTTGGACAAAAAAACAAAACAAAACAAAAAAACATTCGTAGTTTAATGATTTGTCTTATGCAATGCCTGGGACATTATTCCCTCTAAAACCTCCTCTGTTTCAAATAAAGCTCATTCTCGTATTAAAGGTAGGTTTTTCTTGTCATGGGACTGATAAAATTTCGCGTCTTAAAGTGGTTCGCGTATTCAACGTTCGCGTATTAAGAAGGTTTTTTTTTTAATTCATAAGATATGCGTTTTTCAAGGGACCGAAGAAAATTCGCGTATTAAGCAGTTTCGCGTATTAATCAGGGCGCGTATTAACGGGGTTCGGCTGTATTAGTTGTAGTAGTAGCAGTGGCGGCATTTGTAATTTATAAAAGAATCAGTACATTTTGTAATTGATGGGAGAGAATGTATTTATAAAAGTTAAACTGAAAGGTTTAACAGAGTTTTTAGACGCGCTGTTAAACATTCGTAGCAAACTGCCCAGTCATACGACAGATTTTAAAGTTTACAGTTATTTGACCGTAATTTGATCCATCCTAACCACGATATGGCCAAGACTTGGTTATAATACCTTCATCATATGGCCAATTTACGGTTATTTATAAAAGCAGTCAAATAACTAGGAAGTTTTCTTCAGATTTATAACACTGCGATGCATTGCGAGAAATATGTAACGAAAATGAATCTTGAATTTTAAGCATTCTAAGTATCTTTGAAATATCAAAAAATTTCAAAAGTTTTAAATGATTGTTGTTTAAAAAATTATTAAAATTACTTATAGGATACTTATATGGATATTTTAAGAACAAGGTGCTTTTAAATTTTGAATTTGTTTTAATAAAGTAAATCTAGTTCAATATTGTTCATTTTAAATAAATAAAAAAGTTGTATATTTTTACGAGAATTTATACACAAATAACATTTTAACAATTGTATCTTAGAAGATGAAAGGGAAAAGCACGTAAAGTGTTACTTTAGTAGTTCTTTTTTTAATATAAAGCTAAGGTATATATGTTCGCAAAATCATATGTTTAAAATGATAAAATTATTTATTGTATTTATTACCATTATTAATTATTTATTTATTTTAACCATATATTTCTCACCGATTTCGGAGATTTTCCTGTGTACATTCGACTAGTTCTTGACTCCGTTTATCCATGATGTCTTTCCTTATTAAATGGTTAATTCTCTTAAACTTTACATGTATGAACATTTGTTAATATTTTAACATTATAAAGTCAACTTACAATATGATTAATGTAACATAGTACGACTAGACATTTCAACATCAAGTAACATCTAAAACGAATAATTAAATTACGATATAATTTCAGTTTAATTAAATTTAAACTTTCAATCTAAGGGAACGAAAAAGCACATATTTCAGGTTATACAATAGTTAGAATTGTTCGACAAATAAACAGAGACTAAATGAATATTAGTATTCGTAATTCAAAGTTACAGTTGATGCTAGAACAATGCATATCAATTTGTAAATAACAAAGTGTTCCTGTATACATAATTCATAATTAAACTATTCTGAAACGTACGTGCTCAACATTCTGGATTTCTAATGTCATTATTGGATATTATTCTACTGTGTGTTAGTGAATTCAATGAGATGCATAAATATAGAGTAACACATATTTTATCGCCATAGAAATACTATAATTAACCCTGAATGATGTAGTTTGACATGTTCTCCTCTTATATATTTTCCTTTATCGATGTCTACTATATACATAATTTATTTTTTTTTACTAAATGAAACAAATACAAAAATTACACAATAATACACTCTATTTAAATTTATATATTACAAAGATTTATGCTTTTAACTTTGCATATTTCGGTAATAAAAAAATATGTGAATCCGTTATGTGAAATATTTATAAATTTATAACGAACTTTCGATGTTCTCCATAAAAAGGTGTTTGCATAAATATTCTGATTTAGACTAGAAAAGATCAAAGGTTGAAACTGCAGGTGCTGCATTGCGTCGAATTTGGCAATTTATTTTTTTAAATGTTTTTTTTTTATTATTTAGTTTCTGTGTCAGACAAATAAACAACAGTGTACAATCGTGGCAAAAAAAAAAAAGAAAAAAAAAGGAAACACCTCTTACTAACTCTGCAAAAAATTATCACAGAAGAAATTTACTGGTACCACACGATTGGTAATAAAGACTACTTTTAAATGATGTATATAAAATTTGCTTAGGGGGCCATCTACATATTAAAACGAACCATAAAACTGTTGTTTTTTCAATAGCAGTACACAATTTTGACAGCGTAAATGAACTCTACCCTTCAATTAGCCTAAAAACAATTTTTTATGCAAGTCGTACGATAAGTTTCCAAGAAATAATTATTTTAAAACGAGCGTATTTTAGAGGTTGTATCGAAACTGAAGTTCGGTACTTGATTGTTGACAGAGAGAGCCCCCTTCTTGATCAGGGCTATTTAAGGGTTACTCAAGCAGTCATTGAAGACTGCTGTATTACAGGATAGCATAAGAAATTTCGAAATATCTAGTCAGTTCTATCATAGTCTGCCCCTTAAACCAACATTTTATCGTTTTTTAAGCATAATTTGAAAACTACTTGGAAGAAAAATATGAAATTTTGTATTTTCATAAAACAGGACTTAATAAATCTAAAACCATCAAAAAAAATGTAGGTTGCAATTCATACTTTTTTCGAATATTAATTTCATAATTCATATCATAAAATTATAAAAATAGCTAATTCAACGTATTTATGTTTGGGTATTTCAGTATTATTGCTACACACAAAATTAGCACATTAGGAGCAGGATTTCAGGAGATATTAATATAAATATGAAAGTGTAATTTAACATTAGAAGCACTAAATTTTGAATGCCTATAATTCAAAAACTTATCATTTAAATAACTTGAAATTTGGTGTCTAGGCATAGTTTGAACCGACAATTTGAAATATCTCTTTAAAATTGGGTTATTGCTATTGAAAAATATGAAGTTTCGATTCGTTTAAATATGTAGATGGTCCCTTAAGAAAATTTTATATACATCATTTAAAAGTAGACTTTATTTCCAATCGTTCGGAACCAGTAACTTTCTTCTACGATAATTTGTTGAGGAGTTAGTAGAGGTGTTTACTTTTTTCTTCCACGACTGTAAGTGCTCAACTTTCTGAATTTCTAATATCATTATTGGATATTATTCTACTGTGTGCTAGTGAATCCAATGAGATGCATAAATATAGAGTAACACATATTTTACCGCCATAGAAATACTATAATTAACCGAGAATGACATAGATTTACATATTCTCGTATATATTTTTGTTTGTCGAGGTATCCTATATATATAATTTAATTTTTTTACTAAATGAAACAAATACAAAAATTACAACAATCTACTTTAATTTTTATGTTAGAAAGATTCGCGCTTTTAACTTTGCATATTTCGGTAATAAAAAATTATATGAATCCGATATGTGAAATATTTCAAAATTTATAACGAACTTTTCGATGTTCTCCATAAAAAAAGTGTCTGCATAAATATTATGATTTAGACTAGAAAAGATCAAAGGTTAAATCTTGAGGTGTTAAATTGCGTCGATTTTGGCAGTTTTATTTATTTATTTATTTTTTTTTCGGTTATTTAGTTTCTGTGTCAGACCAAAAAATCCCGGCCGCTCCGGCCTACAAGCGGAGGTAGATTTCGAAGTTAAGTATACTAATTTCTCCAACAAAAACTAAATCCAGAGAGATAAACACACTTTAACAATTTTATCTGGTCGCTTTTGACGAGTTTTTATTCACTTTTATATAATAGCGGGTATTATCAGAATCATGTTAAAGCAGTATTCAAAAAAATACTTTTCCATGCTCAACAACTCGAAATTTTCTGGCTCATTTTCAGATTAATTTTTAATAGAAAAAATATGAAACTTGCTGACGTGATTTTTGAAGAGATTTATAAGTGACCTGTATTTTTATTGTTCGTTCAATTAATTAAACTTGATTTATAAACAATTATTTTCTCAGTAGGACAATATATTTGGTTTCTAACACAATTGCTTCTGGAAATTCTATTCAAGATACCCACTTTGACATCATTTTTTGAAATATATTTTGCCTCTATCAAAACATCGATCATTACGGTCCATTATATAGTTTCTGAATAAGAGAATCTACCAATTGGATGCGTCTCGGAGCAAAAATGAATTTAAAAATGAGTAAGAAAATAAGCAATTAGGATTCGAATACACCCTTAATAAGATGTTTTTAATTCAACCGCTATGTATTTTTAATTTGTTTTTGCTGTAAGAATTTGTTCTATCAAAAACTTGTCGATATAAATGTTGTAGACAATATTAAGAAGATATAAAATAAATTCATGGGGATTTTTTTATCTTGTGAATTGGCGGAGTTATGAATTTTTTCTCTTCTTCAAACCCCCTTTTTGTTTTCGTTTTAAATTTTTTATTTGCGGTACGATTTGATCCTATCAGAAACTTGTGAGTATAAAAGTTGTAGATAATATTAAGGAGTTTTATAATAAAACTAATTGGATTTGATATCTGGAGAATTGACGAAGTTGTGAATTTTTTTCTCCCCAAAACTCTATTTATTGCGCCCCTTGAGCCAATTTTTAATTTTATCAAAAATATGTGATACATAAATTTTTCGCCCTATTTTTAGAGGTAATAAAACCATTAAACTGATTTTATATGTACAAAAATTAAGAAGTTATGGGTTTTTTTTTTTTTTTTTTTTTGTTTTTTTGTTTTCACAAAACCTTCTCCCTATTTCCATCCCCGATTTTACCCATTAACGAACTTGGCCGAGATTTTATGCCCCTTGATTTTATGTATCAGTTTGGAAGATATTTGTGCAGAATTGTGGACGTTACCGTGTCCAGAAGAAAGTTATATATATATATATATATAGATAGATAGTTAGATAGATAGATAGATAGATAGATAGATACATAGATAGATATAGATATATATAAAGTTTTTTTTACTGAGGGTGGTTTTGGGTTCTAGGGGTCATGATCGGTGTAGATCGGCAAAAATGTTTCCGAAATTCCAACATAGGGGAGAATGTAACAGGTAGTATTTCATACGAAATGTACCTAATATACAACAGTATACAGTCGTGAAAAAAAAAAGTAAACACCCCTTACTAGGTGTGCAAAAAAATTTTTGCTGAAGAAAGTTTCTGGTACCACACAATTCGTAACAAAGAGTACTTTTAAATGATGTATGTAAAATTTGCTTAGGGGGGCATCTACATATTAAATCGAACCATAACTTTGTCTTTTTCAATAGCAGTACACAATTCTGATAACATAAATGAACTCTACACACTTCAATTAGCCTAAAAACAATTTTTTATTCAAGTCGTACGGTAAGTTTCCGAGAAATTAATTATTTTAAAACGAGCGTATTTTAGAACATGTGTCCAAAATGAAGTTCGGTACTTCCTTGTTAACCGAGAGAGCCTACTTTTTGATCAAGGCATCTTAAGGGCCACTCAAGCAGTCATTGAAGACTGCTAGATTACAGGATAGCATAAGAAATTTCGAAATATCTAGTTACTTCTATCATAGACGGCCTCTTAAACCATCATTACACCGTATTTTAAGCATAATTTGAAAACTACTTGGAAAAAAATGTGAAATTTTGGATTTTCATAAAACAGGACTTAATAAATCTAAATCCATAAAAAAAATGTAGGTTGCAATTCATACTTTTTTCGAATATTAATTTTATGATTCATATCATAAAGTTATAAAAATTGCAATTTCAACGTACTTATGTTTGGGTATTTCAGTATTATTGCTACACAAAATATTAGCACATTAGGAATGTAATTTCAGGAGATATTAATGAAAATATGAAAATGTAATTTAACATTAGAAGCACTAAATTTGAATGTTTGTAACTCAAAATCTTATAATTCAAATGAATTGAAGTTTGTTGTCTGGGCACAGTTTGAACCCAAGATTTGAAATATCTTGTTAAAATTGGGTACTGCCATTGAAAAAAAAAATGAAGTTTGGGTTCGTTTTAATACGTAGATGGGCCCCTAAGCAAATTTCACATACATCGTTTAAAAGAAGACTTTATTTCCAATTATGCGGTATCAGTAACTTCCTTCAACTGTAATTTGTTGAGGATTTAGTGTGTGTGTGTGGGGGGGGGGGGGCACATTTTTTTCCACGACTGTACATTTAGCAATAGTTTCTCATAATGTTCATGGACAGGAAATCCAAAATTAATTTACTAACGACAAATATTAAAAAGGCGTCATAATATTTTCAAACGCTGATAAATAAAAAATTAGATAACATCAGACTTTTACGAATCAAAACAGCATGAGGGAGCTCGCAAAATTGTCAAAAACATCACGTTAAACATTCCCTTTACTTTTAAACTGTAAACTAAATAAAACAATTCCAAATTTCATTTCTTATGTCAATTGTAATTTCATATTAAAAGTGGGGAAAATATTTTTTGTACTAAACTGGTACCGTTAAGATAGAACATGCGAATGGCCCGTAGGAAAATTATCACTATTGAGCAGAAGCTGTATAGTTTACATTCAATCCCTATCATGATTTAACTTCTATAGATAACATGTCTTGGTTTAGTGCACTTAACATGTCTATGAAACATTCTGCTATTCTGAACACTAGAAACTATTTAGATTCTGTATAACATAGCAAAAATAAACCAGCAGCTTACAGATGGTATACCAGAATTCTGTTATCAGTCTCTCACGTGCTCAACTTAATCAGGATGAAATCCATTATCATGAATTTTATATTATTTTTGAAGTTTCCAGTAAACTGTATTTTCCAAATATTATTCCTCTCTTTACTAGAGTCTTCAAATTCAGCTCTTTAAACCCATCTCAGAAGGATTCAACTATACTCTTAATTTCTAATATTGTCAACCTCAACAATAACTTCCCTATGTTAAATATTAATAAGGCAGCTTCTGGTTGCATAAGGTATCTAAAATCTAATCCGAGCAATGTTATCAGCAGACTTGACAATGGTGGCCAGATTGTCATTATTGATACGTCAGATTACCTTTCAAAAACAGAGGATTTGATAGATGATGCTCCTTTCAAGAAGTTCAAATGTGACCCTTATAGAAAAGACTCAAAACAATTAAATCCGTTATTAAGCGTTTCTACATCATTTAGAACAATACAAAATCTTCCACTGTTCCTTCTGTGTCACATTGTGAAAGATTCTATGCACTCTTAAAAGTTTACAAACTTGGCACCACATTCACGCCAACCTTTCCATCAATTAACTATCTTGATTCCTGGGAAGCTTATCATGTATGGAAAAATTCTAACAGCTTGCTAATCGATATGTTCGCTACACAAAATGTTTCTAAAATTTTACTCCTATTTTTTTTTTCATGCACACTCATCTCTTTTTTTTTTTCATCCCTGCCTAAGTTCTTCCATTGGTCTCCTTTTGTGCGCAAGAACTCTTTGACTGCGGTATTTGTTTTCAACACTTGCCATCATTTACAAACTTTCTATGTTACATCTTAATCTCTCTCCTTACATCTTACCTCTGGTAATTTAAACTTTTGCTCTGATGATGGAGATTTAGAAGCTCCAAAACAGCTCTCACTTTTTGTATACACACATTTACATTTGTTCTATTTTCACTTTATCTATTTATTTTTTATATAAAGGTTCAAAGTTTCGTCCTCCCATTTTAACCATGAAGTTTAATGAATAATTTTTGTTAATGAACCCTTTCAAGATATTAACAGTTTCATATGTTTCCCAAGAAAAAAATAAATAGGCAAAAAAATAAGAAAAAAATAAATGTACAGTACATGCGTGAGCGATTTCCTTAACTATAAGAGCAAAGTTGTCAAAATCAAAACTTGGCATACACCGGAACGTTAAAAAAATATGTAAAGTATATTAAACATTTATTTTTAAGAAATATATTAACATCTGAAATACAATTATTGGAAATAATAAGCTTTTCTATTAAAGAGTTAAATTAGAATTTGATTTCTTTACTATTGACGTTCTTATAAAATTTTAAATGTCCTATTGGTGTTAATTTTATCTATATCTTTTGACAGAATACAATTAAATTATAGTTATGTAACCGTTTTAAAAACTGTCAAATATCTGGCCAATTCGCTCTAAGGTTTTTACAGTGTACACTAATTTTACTATGCTAATTTGTTTATGATCTTTATGAAAATACATAACATTCTAATTTATCTTGTGGTAAAGAAAGAAAAAACTGCTATAATTCAAACAACATTTTGTGTAACAGTTTTATTATTTTAACATTTGAATATTATTTTGTGTATGAAAACATGTTTTTTTTTTTTTTTTTTTTTTTTTTCATTCAATTTTATTTACATTCAAATGTGCGTTGCCAAGTCACGCACGAAAAAAATATATTTTATAAATATATTTTCTTTCTTTATTAATAATATTTATTTTTTAATGAAGTAAAACACGTAAGTAAAGGAAATTATATAATGTATTATCTTCATTTGTAATAATTACATCACTTTAGCATTTAAATGATTAATGATTAAGAAAAATACATATCCAAACAAAATATAGATATATATATATAAATAAATACTTTATAATTTTTCGGTAAATGTTAGATAGCAGGTATATCTTGCACTATATTTGAAAGCATTATAAAACTTTAATAGGAAAGTTTGTAAGTATAAAAATGTATAAGAATTTTATTTGCTTAATGGCCACAAACTACACAAGTCCATATCGAAATTTGGTTAGAATATTTGCATGTCTGACGGTCACAAAATCTCTCCAATTAATAAAGTACATCAATGAAATATCTAAAACATCTCGTTTACAACTGTATTTATGTATTTCATAACGATGCAAAAAACTTTCAAATAAAAAAATGTAGATGAACAGATATAAATATGATTATTTAAGCAAATTTTAAAGAGTTGTGGTATATCAAAGATAAATAGCAAAGATGTATCGACATATAGCAATATACTAAAATATATATGTGATTAATAACCTAATACATGCACATGTTTAAAAAATACTCACTATATACAATATGTAGTATAATACCTGGGTATTTATACTAAAAACTTTCCGTAAGTTTTTTTTTTTTTTTTTTTTTTTTTGGAAAATTATTTCTTTACAATTTATTTCCGCATGCAATTTCTGTTTTTTATTTGTCATTTAACTTTAACGTAACTCAGGCAAAAAATTCCTTAAATTGAAAAATTAAATCACGGTATGGTTGAAGAATCATATCGAAATTTCCTTCGGGATGCTTCACTGGCTATCGATTTTAAATTCTTGGACATTTTTCTTTCTTTTAAAATCAGATAAACAATTCCTATTTCAATATGCATAAGAAACTGCAAAAACAGAAAAGTTCATACATTTTTGGTCAATTTCATTTCACATCAAAAAGCTTTACTATATATCTCAAAAGAATAAATCTCAAGATATTCTATCTAACAATATTATGTTTTCATAGGCTGTAGTTGCAGAAAATGTAACCATACAATAAAACAAGAGCAGTTATAATAAAAGCAAAATCAAGATATAGATTTAAAAAAAGAATTGCTGATGACGAATAATTTATGAGTTTGACTTTTATATATCTTTGTAAGTACTTTATTTAAAACTTGTTATTTAGATACCTATTATAATGAAGTAGAACAAATTAGTAGATTTAATTTCAGAAATTATAAATGTTATTCAGAAGAAGTATAATTATTTAGAAAATTTATTCATTTTATTTAAAAATACAGGTATTATAAACAAGTTGACGCATGAAGTTTCCAAGATTATCTAGTTTTAAAATCATGTACATTTTGTTTATACAAAATGATGACAGGCTATACTTGTGTGCTTTCTTGTGTTATTTTTAAAAAGTCTTTTGGATAATAATATCATAACTCAGAAATGGTAACTACAATTTTGTAATTCGAATCTAAGCTACAATAAATATAATTCTACATTTCCTAGCAGAATCCATAAGTTTCGAAATTTTTGCGTACACAAAGAACATTATTAGTTTAGAACGTTTAGAAAGAACGTTATTTCCAACCATATGGGTTAAAAAAAAATCGCTAGTGCCTAATCTACCATGAATTATAATTTTGGGTAAATGCAGTATCACATTAATCTATAGTGCATTTAAAATTTAATGGAATGTACAGGACGAGAAGAAACTCCCTGCACTCTCAGAAATAAAACTCTCCCTTTTGACGATTCAGAAATCCTCGAGCCTTATTTCGTCGTTTTTGACGATCATTTCCTATTAACATCACGCGACTTGTAACGAAACGTAAACCCTCAAATATTTGACGAAATTTTTGCCTCAATCTCGGTCAGACTCAATGCATTTTAAGGAAACATTTCCTCAAATCCTCCTCAAATCCTACGATTATTTCCTATACGATCCTCAAATCCTACGATTATTTCCTATACGATCCTCAAATCCTACGATTATTTCCTATACGATCCTCAAATCCTACAGATATTTGCTTGTTTGTGTTAGTCCTGTAATAATTTATTTTAAAACAGCACTTAGTGCTTTTCAGAAAATACTGAAATATAGGTAGTTATTGTTTCTTCATTAGTTATTTTTTTAGCTGTTAGAATTTTTAGGAATGCTTATTAATATTATTATTATTTTATTTATATGTTGTCGTTCGTTATGTCTTAATTCGAAAAGAATAAATTTCCTGTGTTTTTCAAAATCATTCAATAAGAAAATTAGGTCAATAAAATTTCAAACTTCTAGGATATCTTTTTTTTTTTTTTTTTTTTTTTTTTTTTTTTTTTTTTTTTTTTTTTTTTAAGAAGTACATTATGTTTTCAATCAAATTAAAAATAAACATAATTGATCCCTCTCCTCTTTATAAACAAAACAGTAAAGTGTTAAAATCTTATCTTCCTACTCAAAGTGATAAAATCTCACGCAATATGCACTTCACAATTCATTATTTGTGAGCAACAAATTAACCAGGCCATATTCTAATCATCCATTGATCAAAGAAAATTTCAGTTGTAAATTATTTAATCAAGCCATATTATAATTATTCATTGATACGAGAAAACCATAAAAATAAATTAGCTTTCCTTAAAACTTTCAGAAAATATAGCAGCCCGATAAAATTGCAATCTACGTTATAAAAATAAAATACGAAGTAAAATTCATTATATCAGGCTAAAAGCAGACACTTTCAACTCCCCAGCAGCCAGGTTGGCAGAACACCGACCTCCCATACGAAAGGTCGTGAGTTCGAATCAAGCCGGGGAAAAAGAGAGGTGATTATTTTTTCTTTCCCCGTGTCAAATATTGGAGCTTCCAAACTGATTGAGAGATGGCGCCACCAGCCCTCTATTGACGAAATTTATATCGCCAAGCAAGTGAAGAAACTAATTTCATCAATTTGACGAAATGTTCGCTCGTAGCATTTTCCAGGAAACTATTTCGTCAAAAACAAAGAAAATTTCGTGAAATCTGAGTATTCATTTCTGAGAGTGTGGCATAACTTTACTCAACAGCGTCGAAATATCATCTCAGTGCTTTATTCAACAGCTTTACTATTAGATAGCCAGTAGAATTATTTTCTAAAAGCTGCAAAATTCACAAATACTTTTCAATTTATAGACAACAACCTTGTGAAAACGCTAATTAGCGTACATATGCAAAAATATGCGTGAAATCCAAATTCCAAGATATCATTCCACACTTTATCAAAGTTAAAGAAATATAGAATAGATTTTTCATACAGCCAAAATTATTCGTATAGAAAAAGAACAAAAAGTCATTCGATAATAAAAGTTCCCTTCCCAAGAATAGCTAACTATATTCCAGTTACAAGACAAATAACAAGAATATGTCATTTTAAAAGCGTACTCATAGAACATTTCATGACTCCAAACGAGAGAGGTTTTTTTTTTTTTTTTTTTTTTTTTTAACTGAACCCTACCACTAATGCGTAATCTACTATGAATTATAATTTTAAATACATTCAGAATCAAATTAATCTGTAATGTATTTAAAATTTAATGGAATGTACAGGATAGGAAGAAACTCTCTGGAATAACTAAACTAAAACTGCGTCGAAATTTCACCTAAATGTTTTCTTTCAGAAACAACTTAACTGCTACATAGCCAGTTGAATTCTTTTCTATACGCCACAAAATTCAAGCATACTTTTCAGTTTATATGCAGCAACTCTGTGAAAACACTAATTAGCGTAAATATGCAAAAATATTCGCGAAATACAAATTCCAGTAGGTTCTTTAACACTTTATCAAAGTTATAGAAATATAGAATAAGTTAGCCAAACAAAAAAAGAAAAAGTCATTAGATAATAAGAGTTCCTTTACCAAGAATAACTAACTATATTCTAGTTACAAAACAAAGAACAAAAAATAAGCCAATTTTAAAGCTACATGTACAAATGTCAATTAGAATTTGTAACGTAAAACATTCCACTTATAATCAAAGCTTTGTGTCAACAAACTGCTCTTTCATAATAACATATGTGTGAGTTTAATCCTTAAATGCCTGATTTTTCAAAAATCATTGTAATAATGTTTTTCGGCTTTCATTTTTTAAATAAATCATGGGAAAAATACTTTAAAAAATGATATTTTGTTTTAAGTATGGTTAACAGCTGAAAAACAGTTTGTTACTAATCGGCAATACTGGTGTTTAGTTGAAAAAATAATTTGCCTGATAAAATTCTATTAAACACACAAGATTTTTAGGAACTATAATAAGAAATAAATTTCACTTGCTCATTGCAGGTCAAAATAGGGTATTTCGCAAGCTGCCAAACAAAAAAAAAAAAAAAAAAAAAAGAACAAGTAGCAACGATTGAAAAAATAAATCTATCTTTATTCTTAAAGAGCACAAGTGTTGCCATCTACATGTTGAAAATCGATTTAATATTCTTTTCAGAATCTATTTTATTGGCAACATTAAGCATTATAGCTTCAATATTATTCTAATAGTATTTCAGAGCTTAAATTGGGTATGTTGCCGAAAAGCAACACCAGGCATTTAAGGGTTAAAATGGTTTCATAATCTACATTTTGCAACAATAAAAGAAAATATGATATAATTTACTTTTCGTTAAAGGTTTAATATACAAATATTAAAACACTGTCACTTTACAAAGAAAAGTTTGAGGCAATAAACATTTATCAATACTTTTAAAAATAAAAGAATAAAAACAAAAGATATAAAAAGAAAAGAAAGAAAAGTGAGCTAACCCCACCAGTGAATCTGAGATGAATAGTAGGGACGGAGATCTTTCACACACAATTGTAAAAATGTCATAAAAAGCAATAAAATGACAAATGGTTTTCGGATCTATTATCATAGTGGGAAAATAGATTTGGATAAAATGGCTGGCGTGGGATTTAAAGAAAATACTTTTTTACCGTCTCTGTAGACCTGGAATGAGAAATTAAGTACCATACAGCTTAAAAAATGAGAGATAAAGATACTTTGAAATGCTTTATGTAAGATCAATTTTATTTTGATTTTTTTATAATGAAAAAAAAATATATTAGCGGCAAAACAGTATTGATTTTTTCCTATTTAATAATAAAAAAAATTACAATGTAAAAGAAATGCAGCGGAAGAAAAAGTAAATTTGTGCAGAACAAATGATTTTAAGAATATGGAAATAGTAATCGGGGCAATTTTTCAAATACTTTTTATTTAAGTTATGGACAATAAATTCGATAAAATATGATAAACGATAAATAAATATTTAATCAAGATTAATATTTATATAACATAGAAAAAATATTAAATAAGATACCTTAAAATATAGAAATTAAATTGCTTTAAATCATTATGTGGCATATAAATTATTTAGTGATTAGTTTTTTTTAACAAAAAATCCAAAGGTTGTTCACATTTTTTTGTAACTACAAGTATTCTGACTTTCCTACGATTTAAATTAAAAAAAAATCCCTGCCGACTCGGCCTACAGGCGGAGGTAGATTTCGAAGGTAAATACTAATTTCACCTGCAAACTTTAAATTAGTATTAGAGAAAAATCCAGTATAACAATTTCATCTGGCCGCATTTAACGACGTTATAAATTCATTTATCTGTAAGAGTTGATTTTATCAGTGTAATGTGAATACGATAATTTTTTATTCAACCCATATTTTTGTTTAATATATTTTTTCTGTATAAGTTGATCCTAACAAAAACTTGTTAATATAACAGTTATAGATAATATTAAGAAGATTTATATTAAATTTAAGCGGATCTTGTGAACTAAAAAAGCAGGGCTGCCACAAGCGACTACTTTTCAATTATATTTCGCTCCACTTATTCAAAACAAAATTCTTTTATATACGCTTTGACAACATTTGTAACAGAAATATATTACAAAATTTATTTTCTTAAAATAGTGGTGCGGACAGAATATAAAAACAGTCGCCTGTGGCAGCCCTGACAAAGTTATGAATTTTTTTCTTCTTCAACTCCCCCCCCCACCCCCCACACCCCTTCTTTTTGCCGTTTTTATTTATTTATTTTTTTTTCGGTAAGACTTTAAGCTATCAAAAATTTTTCAATAATAAAGTTGTTGATTGTATTAAGAAGAAATTAATAAGTTGAAGTGAATTTGATATCTTGCGAATTGACGAAGTTATGAATTTTTTTTTTTTCTCCCTAAAACCCTACCTTTTTCGCCCCTTTAGCCGATTTCTAATATTATCAAATAGATGTGATACATAAATGTTTGGCCCTTTTCCTAGAAGTAATAACAACTTTAAACGGATTTGATATGTATTATAATTAAGAAGTTATAGGGTATTTCAGTTTTCACAAAACCCTTCTGTATTTTAACCACCTTGGTCCGATTTTTCCTATTAATGAGCTTGACAGAGATTTCCTCCCCCTTGATTTTATGTATCAGTTTAGAAGAGATTTGTGCAGAATTATGGAAGTTATCGCGACCATAAAATAGTGTTAAATAAATAGATAAATAAAGTTTTGAACTGGGAGGTGGTTTTGGGTTCTAGTGGTCATCTTCGGCATTGAACTGAAAAAAAAAAATTCAGAAATTCGAACATAGGGGAGAATGTTATAGGTAGTATTTCTTACGAAATCTACCAAAACGCTACACGAAATCAAATCGTAAGAGAGTTTAATTATCATCTTCATCATTAATAATAGTTTCTGCTTTAAAATATTGCTGGAAAAAATGGATCGAAAGCTATGTGTGTATGCTTTACGAAGAGAAATAGTTTTATTCGATTATTAAAAAAGTTGTGAATAGTGCGGTTTTAATATTGCTACACGTAAAATAAGTGTCATCTACTTATAATAAAATCTGAGTGCAGGAAACTGTTGGTAACCATACCGGTGCGAAACAGTCTGGACTGCGAATCGACCGTACTTAAACGCCATGTTACGCTTCATGAAAACCATATCCTAACATATGACAGCTTAATGATATTTTTTTCTGCTTGAAATCCTGTCTGTTCAACATATTTTCACATAAAATATCTGTATTATACTCATTTATAATGTATTAAGTTCTAAATTAAAATTAAGCTATTATAAACATAGAAATCAGATTTAACAAACGATATTGTTGCCATTCAAATTCAAATTCCAGTAAATCTACAAACAAATGAATGACTCTTTGAACGCTTCATTAAAAAAAAATACAGGTTAACGCCGAGGTAGGTTTTAAAATATTTGTAAAAGTATATTACACCTTTAAATATTTTAACTTTTTTAAAAACCTTCAAAAACTTTCCAATTAAGTTCTAAATTTAAGGGATAAACCAACAACAACAACAACAGCAAGTTCTAAATTAAACATAACGGATAACTATCACCATCTGGTAGAGAAAAGATATTACTTTCGGTCTAGGAAGGTCCATGCAAGCACATTGCTTTACATGTATATTTAATTTATTCAGAATGATTATTCTTTTGCACAATTTCAGATTTCCTGTGACATTTGTTTTCTGTTTTATATTTCAAAGTAAAAATTATCCGAATTTGAATATATAAAACTTTCAAAAGCATTTACAACAAAGAATTATTTCAATGGCACTTTAGCATTATTTAAAGGTAAATTAAATGGACCATTTTTCTGTACCGAAGGCTGCGAGCAGCGCCTCTGTAGGTCGTTTTAATTCCCAATAAATTAGGAGCTTATTTCTCTCGCTAATTCTTTTGGCGTCAACTTTCTGTTGTAATCGTGCTTTTTTTTTATAATGCATTTTATCAGATTTGAAGACATTGCAAATAAAATGAATATTTCTTATCGGTACAACATATTTTAATTATCTTACAGATAACTGTTTGAATTTAACATAGTTTGTAAACAAAAAGAAAGTCACACTAAACAAAAAATTTTTAATGTAGAGGATCCTAAACGAGCATTTTCGTCATGGAATGTGTAGCTGGAAATCGCGCGTTTAAACACTGGTGACTAAATTGTAGTTCACATAATTTCTTTGTCCTAATCGTAAAAAATCAAAGGATAATACTTTTTAATTAACAAAATGCATGAGGATTTTTTTGTTTTTTTAAGTCAGAAAAATATTTTTTTTAACTATTGTTTTGAAGATTTATCATTCACTTTCCGTCATTTTTGACGGGGATTTTATACTAGTAATTAATAAAAAAGGAAAGAACCGAGAGCGTTTGACTCAAAGAAAGATAATAAACCGTATATCCAATAAATGTACAGAGGGTTTTCGCACATTCTTTTAACGATTTTGAGATTGGAATTAAAAAATGCAAATGTTTGAGGTCATATTTCTGGCAACGGATTTTCATTTGCAATTGCAATTAGAGTCTGATACTTTCAAATTTATTCTTCTTTCGGAATTGTCCATGTAAACAAACTGTGGATCAGAGAATACGTTTTATCGCTTTCTGAGGAGAAATATTCTTATTCCGTAATTTTTTAAGTAAAACCTATGGTACAAATGTTGCAAAGGGCAAAGTAAACAACACTATTAATAGAAGAGGTAAATTCGATCAACCAGTATATCCACATGAAAATAAAAACGCTCCAAATGAAAAAAAAAACGACAAGGTTAAAAAAAAAGGAATATAAAAAAAACTATAATCAACGCATAGGGAGAATATGCTCCATTCAATATTTCCAGAAGAAGTTAATTTTTTTACCCAAGCAATCTTCAATGTGTTAAGTTCCAGCAGTATAAGGGTCTGGATCCAGTGATACGTTTAAATGTGCTGCTAAATATTTTTTATATAAATATTATAAAATTATACTGGAATTGAGATTATATCATTTAAATGCATCTCACCCTAGTTCATGGACGCCTCGCTTGTGAATTGCTATGGATTTTGACTTTTAAAACAAGCTCGTTAGAAGTGGCCTCAAAAAACATTGAATGGACCTTGGAATTATAGTCGAGCCGTGGAGCAGAAATAAGATTAATATTTTAAGACAAGCTGTTTCATATTAGGAATCAAGAACTAATATGTTATTTAAAAAAGATATTAGATTTAACACATTAGAAAATATCATTCTTATCTTTCTTTCCATATTTTATTTTTCAAAATTTTTCAAAAATGTGAACACACATTGAACGTTCACATCATATTATTTGGTCTAGGAATTCATTCGTGCGGTTTTTAATAAAAAAAAATAAAGCTTTATTTCAAAAGCAAAATACATAAATACGTTAACAAAAATATTGTCCATCGCTACCCGCTACTTTTTTCCTTCTTTCAGGTAATTTACGAATTCCGTGTCGAAAGAAATCCTCAATTTTCGAAGCGATCCAATCAGAGATCTATTTTTCTGTATTTTCTGAAGAAGTGAACCGCTGTCCAATCAAATCGTTATTCATGCAATCAAATAAGTAGTAGTCTGAATCAGCAATATCTGGTGAATACAGCGGGTGGGGTAACACTTCCCATCCGACATTCTCCAAATATGTTTTGACCGGTTTTGTGACATGCTTCTTTCAACGTCTCTTTGTTTCAATTCATATGGAACCCAATGTGACATATTTTGAATCATTCTTATTGTTTTGAGGCGTTTGGAAACTATTGTTTGATCAACCTCTAATGATTTTGCAAGTTCTTCCTGCGTTTGACACGAATCCTGATCGAGCAAGGCTGTCAATTCTTCATCTTCAAATTTTTTTGGCTGTCCAGGTCGTGCTTGGTCTTACAAGCCGTAATCACCACTTTTAAACCATGCAAACCACTTCCGACACGTTCGTTCAGCTAGAGCATGGTCACTATAAACTTCCAGCAAAATACGATGACTTTCAGTAGCACTTTTCTTCATGTTAAAGTAATGAAGAAGAACCCCCCGCAAAAACACTTTATCAGGCACAAAATTTGACATTTTCAGTTGGACAAAAATTGTTGTTGTTTACGCTTAAACCAAATGTCATATACTAAATTGGATGAGCAATAACAGTAGTTTTAAATGCATGTTTGAACAAACGAAACTATGGGACAATACGCTAGTTACGCCATCTCTTGTAAAACCGCACGAATTAATTCCTAGACCAAATATATCTAAACTATTATCTCGAAATCTAATCACACACACACACACACACACCCAAAAAAAAACATATCGCAAAATCTTTAACTATGAGTTGAAATGTAAACAAAATTATAAAATTTAATTTAAAGCTAATAGAATAAAAATACCTTTAAAGCAGTATCTGTACCAGCCATACCTCTACATATAGTGATATATTTTTAGAAAACAATGAGAATTGAAACTGGAATTAAGGCTATTCTATTTAAATGCGTCACACCCAAGTCACACGGCATGTTTCTTATACATTACTGTGGATTTAGACTTTAACAATCTCTTTATAAGCGGAATCTTAATATATTGGATGGAGACTGGAGGATTGTGGTAGAGCAGTGAAGCAAAATCAACTTTCATATTTTAAGAAATTCATTTATATCTTGGAAATCAACATATACACGTATAATGACAGCTCAGCAACATGGCTATTAGATTGAACATATTTGAAAATATAATTCTTATCTTTGTTCATACTCACTTGCCTACAAGTGTTTATGAACAATGAGTGTATGCTTTATATTGCACATGGTTTGTGAAATATCAACCGAACATCTTCACGAAATGTCTTTGAAGTTCGAGGATGTAAGGAATTTGTTGACTTCACATTTGTTAGAGAAGATTTAGTCGAGGGTATATTTAAGGGCCACCAATTATTTTTATAATAAAATAACCTTCACGATAACCCATGTAAAAGAAAAAGCTCAAAACTTTCCATCCCTAAAGGAAAAGTACTACGTGGGTCCTGTTGAACGGCCTTGTGTATTTGTGTTCAAATAATTAATATATATAATTCATATTTTTTTACACTTTTAAACATTGTTGAAAAGTGTTTATGAATTGAGTTTGTATGGCCATCTGCGTCCGTGATCTAACTAACGTAAATATACTCGGTTTACCATGCAATTTATATACGTTTTTGATATTTGCTATGGCATGTTCGGTATAGAAAATGAAGGTGTACCGGTCATAGTTCAATTACAGGGACACTAAAAAGTATACCATTACATTTACTGCCCTAGAGAGACTGCTCAGACTAGGAAGTGAGTCTGTAGAGCATAATACCATTACTTTAACGTGTATGGGAAAAAGTCATCTGCGATGTATTTTAGTAGTGTTACGATACTTTAACAAAATTAAATTAATAATTATTCAGGTGCACAAGAAGATGGTTGCTATAGAATCTGTTATGTGTAGCACTTGCATACAGAGAAATCAAAAGTATTTTGTTATATTAATCTCTATGTAGAAAAATGATTTGCGGCGTATTTTAATGATGTTACAAACATAATGAAGTTGATATGAATTACTGATGTGAAAAGATGCTTTCTGTTGACTATGGGGGGGGGGCAAAGCATTATCATTTATTTACAGTGTCACACAAAAGAGATCGGCTATATATTGGTGTACGCGGAAACACTGTTAGCGGAGTATTTCAATTATGTCTCATTGTTTTAAACTTTGTAAAATTGGTATTCATTACAGCGGTTTAATAAAAGATGCTTGTAGTTGAATGTGATATACCTTCGATTTATCTTATATTATAATACGAGCAAAATTTGTGTGTGTGTGTGCATGTAAATTTTATCTTAAAAATGGCTCGAACGATTTTGACTAAATTATGTATTTTAGCACGAGAAGTCCATTGGGATAGGTCATAGATTCGAGAAAATAGAGATTAGTGGGCCATTTTGGGTCATAATGGGTCAGGGTCAAGCAAATTATATCTAAAAAACGCTCAATCGATTTTGACTAAATTTTATGTCCAACCGTTTCTGGGCACGATAAAACTATTGGGCTAGGTCACATGTTCGAGAAATTTCGATAAGTGGGTCTTTTGGGGTCACTTCGGGTAAAGCTAATTTTATCTAAAATACGGCTTAACGATTTTGACTGAATTTTGTAATCTACTGTTTTGGATTACAAGAAGACCAATGGGCTAAGTCACATGCTTGAGATAATTCGATTAGTAGGTCATTTTGGGGTCACTGTGAGTCAAGCTAAGTTTATTTTGGAAACGGTCCTAGCGATTTTAACGAAATTTTGCTTTCGATCGTTTTCGGGCGCAAGGATACCATTGGGCTAAGTCGCATGTCCAAGAAAATTCGATTAGTGAATCATTTTGGGTCACAATGGGTCAGGTGTCAAGCTAATTGAATCTAGAAAAAGGCTCATAACATTTTGACAAAATTTTGTTATATACTGCTCCTGAGCATGAAATAACCATCGGGATAAGTCAAATGTTCGAGAAAAATCGATTAGTGGGTCATTTTGAGTGACTGTGGGTCAAACTAATTGTATCAAATACGAATTAAACAAGTTTGAAAATATTTTGTATAATACCATTTCTGGGCATGAGTAGACCATCGGGCTAAGTCACATATTCGAGAAAATTCGATTATTGGGTCATTTGTGGAACACCATGGGTCAAGCTAACTGTATCTAAAAAATCCGGCTCAAAACATTTTGACAAAATTTTGTATTATATCGTTTCTGAGCATGAGAAAGCAATTGGGCTACGTCACATGTTCGAGAAAATTCGATTGGTGGGTCATTTGTGGGTCTGTGGGTCAAGATAATTGTATCTAAAAAATGATTCAAACGTTTTTGACAAAATTTTGTATTTTACCATTTTGGATCATGAGAAGACCATTGGGATAAGTCGCATGTTCGAGAGAATTCGATTAATGTGTCATTTTGGGGTGACTGTGGGTCAAGTTAATTGCATGTAAAAACGGCTCAAAACATTTTGGTAAAATTTTGTATTACATCATTTCTGAGCATGCGAAGACCATTGGGCTAAGTCACATGTTCAAGAAAATGCAATTAGTGGGTCATTTTTGGTCACTGTGGGTCAAGCTAATTGCATCTAAACAGGAGCTCAAACGATTTTGACAAATGTTTTTATTACACCGTTTCTTATCACGAGAAGACTATTGGGATAAGTCACATGTTCGATAAATTTTGATTAGTGGGTCCTTTTTGGGTTACCGTGGGTCAAGCTAATTTTATCTATAAAACGACTTTAAAGATTATGACTAAATTTTGTATTCTATCGCTTTCGTATTAGAGAAGAGAATTGGTTAGGTCGCATGGAGAGCGTTATTTATGTCGAAAAAAATCGGTTAGTGGGATATTTTGGCTCATTATGTCTCAGGATCATCCCAATTGTATATAAAGAGCAAGAATGATACAGTGAGAATAAAATTCGAATTCAACACAAACCTAATTTTGACCGAGCTTAGCTCGGTCATCATTGCTGTCATCCATTTATACGGACGCAAAAAAAAAAAAGAAAAAAAAAGAAAAAAAAATCGGATACATTATTGTATCTAGAACATTTGCTATCATGGATAATTGCTGAATGTCAGCTTTTAATTATGACATGCATTTTTAACGAAAATCACTAAGAAATATTACTATTAATAGTTAATATAATAACTAGTGTTAATACCCGCCCTAGGACGGTGGGTAAAAATTGTGTTTTTCACTAAAAATTTGAAAAACTGATAAAAAATAATTGACAATATGGAAGCGTTTAGATGAACAAAGTTCGGCTAGTTTATGTTCTAATAAACACACAATTAGCATTTACAATATTTCTGGGTAAACCGAGTTTTCCGGCTAATATACTATAAAAAAAAATTAAGACTTCTTAATAAAACTAAAATTTAAAAAATATGCAATAAAACTGCGTAATTAAAAAGTTTGCTGCAACTATTGAAATATTTTTTTTAAATAACACTTTGAAATTGTATTTTTATCGTTTGCACCCCCCCCCCCCTCCAAAATTTTTATATGCATATTGATTAATAAATAGGTATCTCGGGTTGAACCGCATCCGAAAGAACGAAGGGGAAGCATTGTTAAAGTGTTCTTCACGTCTACCACTGTTTTTCTTCTGATTACCCGCGGCTGACGTCACGCATCAGGGGTGGGACAGCTTAACGGAGATTGGTAAGATTGATGGGTTCGCCCCGCCTGCGTTACACTGTGTTTTATTATATAGAGACTAGAAAGTAGCCCGTCAGAATGACGTGTTTGCATTTTCAAAAAATGATATAGCATTGCCTTCTAAAAAGAATTATGACAGAATTATGACAGAATTATCTTATGACAGAATTATCTTATACGACTAATAGGGTCAGGTGGGGTAAAATAGTTAAAAAAACTGTCCAGTTTTCATTGAAAGTTAATTTGCAAGAAAATTATTAACTGAATTGGTAAAATAATGATATGGAATATGCAAATGAACTTCACTCACAAAATTTGAGAAACATGCAAATTAGCACTAATAATGCTATTTTAAAAGATAGTGTCTATTAATTTTCGTCTTCGTTCATTGCATTTAAAAAAATCAATAAGCTTCAATTTCTTAAAAAAAATGTAAGAGTGCATTTCCAAATAAATTTGTTAGCTGACAGTAAAAAAGAACACATGTTATAAGATTGAAAAATCAAATCTAAACAGTAAACATTCACTCGTGATACCACACCAAAGAATAACATGCAGAATAATACACAATTTCAACAGAAAGTTTGTTTGTTTTTATTAATTGTTGATAGCTGGTGCCAAAATAATATTTATATAACTTAAATTTAAAAAAAAGTTTATCTCATATTAAATCCTCATTTTTTTTAAACATGCATAAAGTAACCTGTAATGAATCTTTTATCACATAAGTAAATTGCAACTATTTATTGCATTAACAGATTTTTTTTCTCAAATTCTTTTATAAAATTACAATTTTTTTTACCGACCAAATACAAAATTTTATTTGCATTGATATATACATATATATATATGTGTGTGTGTGTGAAGTACAAGGCATTATATATTCCTATAATTCATTTTTTCCCAATGACCCCCCAGAATTTTCCCCAGAAGTCAAAGAACTTGTCAAAAGAAATTTTCTTTTTTTATTTTAACTATCGACAGATGGCCCCAGCAGACACATAATACAACTATATTCACACCTTCACTGAACACTATCTATGAAGCGTTCTCATTGGTTAGAAAATAGATAGCCTTGAAAAACAGAGGTAATTTTTCGCAATATTTTTAACAGTGTATACTGAATTCAAACTGTAATGTAATGAATAAATGTAAACAAAAGTGAAAAACGTATTTCAAAATATTATTATGCTTTTGCAAAATAATTTAAGAGTATTTAATGAATAACTGAAAGAGTCATTCATTTATTTTTGGATTTGTAATTTGTGCTTATGAATGGCTAATCGCTTGTATACATCGGAAACCTGTTGTTGGTAGCAGATTATTTTTAAATTAGATCTTAAAGCGTTATAATTGCATACTTTTTGTAGCTTTTACAAAAATTGAAAGAGAATATATGTTACACAACGAATAGTTAGACAGATTAAATAAGGCAGTCGGCAAATACGACATCGGAATGCTGAAGCCTAACATGGCCGCGTTTGGCTGATTTTAACGGAAGATTATCAGGAAACGGATGTGTTCACTCCCGGAAGCGTTATACACTTTGCGTTATTCTATATATAATTGTGTTACAACTGATTCAGTATTTAAAACATTTGAAGAGCCTCAAGCATCATACTGCATACATCATGAGTGATTACATATGTGGAATATATATGTTAATTTATCTACATTGGAGACTGAAAAGTTTGAAAATATTTCTTGGCAAGCTAAAAAAGGAAGAAAAAAAGAAAAAAGTATAGTAAAGTGGGGACAGATGCCGCGGTCGGACATATGCCGCAGAGATTGTGTAGGCGACACTAGCGTTCCCTAAACCAATTTTAGAAGTTCGCAGTGTTCCTCTCTGCTGTGCGATGTGTTGTATGCGTTTCCACCGCTTAATTGTCAGTATTTACATATTTATGCCAGTTTTTATTGCTCGAATCTGCGTGGTAAGTTTCTAAAATCATTCTAATGAAGTTTTATTACATATTTTAAGAAAAATAAACAGAGATTTCATCCCAAAATCGATTGCAACTATAGACTAGATCCTCGTGGAATACAGACATTAGCTTGACTTTCTCTCACGTCTCTCACATGATACAAAATGGCGGCGAGGCATCTTACCCGCAACTATTGGACAGATGCCGCACCGAGGTTGAGGGACAGATGCCGCAAAATATATTTTTGTTTTTCGGTTCAATAAATTCATCATTGCGATTTAAGTAGCACTTACATTTAAATGAATGTATATTAGCGCATTCTGCTACTTACCAAAATATTTTAGCAAGAATGTTGGTTCACCAAGTATGAATAAGGAAAACGTAGTCCGTTTACAATTATCACCATCTAAACTGTTAAACAAAATATCTCCTGCCTCAATGTTCAAAAGACCTATTCAGCCAAGTAAGAGAAAGTAAAAGGATGCAAATATTACAAGCACAGAGTTTATAAACAATAAAAAAGAAGAAGGAAATGAAAAACAAAAGAAACTAGAAAGCGTCAAAGAACGACAACTTGGCGGAAGTAAAATTTGTAAAAAAAGGAAGGGAAAGGTAAACTTGAAAACGTCTTACTTGAAGAAAAAATTAAAATATAAGTCATCTTCCGACAATGGATAAATTGTTCCTCTTATGGATTTTGATGGCAGAACTGGATTGCAATTTGATGTGTCTACATATGTTGATCGGCTGTAGTCTTATCAAGGAGCAAAGTCTAAAGCGCCCAGAATTCAGTGCATCAAATTCAATCGATAGCTGCATGAAAAACGCTTACTTTACTTTTGCAACGGGTAGTGTGGTGTGATTTGTGGCGAATGGAAATACAAAATCAAAGAATGAGAAGAAAGGCCAAAAATAAACAGACTAGGGCCTAAATAGAATAGAACTAATGCTAACATTAAGAGCAAACTGCAATGTTTGCCTGGATGTAAACCAGTGATTTATATCTTTTTGGAATTATGCTGTCTATTGTTTCCGTATATATGCTATCCATTCATGTAAATTCAAATTATTTTCTTTTCATTTTCACTTTTTGTCTTAAGTTTTGTTTATAGAGATTACACTTTTGCATTTTACACTTTTCACACAGCTTTTCACAATTTAGTGATATGTATAATTTTTGTAAATTTACTGTTATTTATTTTAAGTAGTTTGAGAAAATAAAAATGCGATTTGTTTGAAAAAAAATAAACAGCCTAGCATTTTTCTCCATGCGGCATCTGTCCCACACCCCATGCGACATCTTATCCAGCACATAAAAAATGATGCTAATAAAAGGACCTGTGGGAAAATAATTATGCCTACTTTATTAAGAGGGTTTAAAATTGTTTAACATAGAAATTAGATTCTAAAGGGTTTGCTCAATGATTTCTGGTACTTAGTTGTTTTTTGCTTTATTGTACATTTTACAAGAAGAAAAGAAAAACTGCGGCATCTGTCCCCACATTACTATACATGTCATTTCAATATACACTGTTAAAAATATCGTGAAAAATTATCTCTGTTTTTAAAGGCTATCTATTTTCTGACCAATGAGAACGCTCCATAGGCGTTTAAGTAGCGTTCTCATTGGTCATAAAACAGATAGTCTTTATAAACAGAGGTAATTTTTCACGATATTTTTAACAGTGTATGACGTTTAAAGAATTTATTATATTTAAAACTGATATATCTTCTATAAAATTCTTCCTGTATGCTTTTCTCTCTTTTAAATGCAGAAAACAACAAATATTAATTTGTTTTCAGGCTTTAAAAAAATGTAATATCTATATCTATATATATATATATATATATATATATATATATATATATAGCACATTATGTTTTAAATGCGTTTGTCAGTCCCAAAATCCTGCACCATAAATAAACTAAGTACAACCATAAAACATCCAAGAATTTTAAACAGATATAACCGGAACAAAAAAAAAAAAAAAAAAAAAAAGAAAAAAGAAAAAAAAAAAGGCTGTGGCCTCTTCAGCGGTGGGCATTTTAAAAAGCACAGCAATGTTTCGAACTAATTACAATTTGCAACAAACTATTATTCAGTAGTGGCTGTGGGTTTCGGCCAGAGTGTCGCAAAGCACAAATCAAATGCATAAAAACAATTGAAAGCATATCGCGAACACTCCTCTATTCCATTATTCTGTAAATAGGAATGGGAACAAATTATTCTTCAATGGCAGCTAACTTATTTTTATTTTATTATGAATTTCAATTTTGTAGTGTCAATAACGATGTTAATTTTCTGGCTTTCAGACATATCGAGGATTTGATAATTTTGAACTGTGATCGCAATTTTTTGGGGATATCATGTAACATTTATCCTGATATGCTGGTTTAAAAAAAAAAATGAAAATAATAGTGCTGCTGATTATCTTGATTTGAAAATAAACATTTCAAAAGATATACACATATCAATATACAGGGTGTCCGGTCTCAACTGTTTCCAATGGCTAATTCCTAAACCGTTACACATAGACATATAGTTCCAATTAGAAAAATGCTTTAAATCAAGTAAAGAAATATTTTAAAAGCGATTTGGGTCAATAAAAACATTTCTTAAAAAATTACGAAATTTTAATTTTTATACGGTCCCCAGGTCCTATAAGTTATATTTAGTAAAGTTTTCCTATTACACTGACAAGTAAGACAAAAAAAGTCCTCTTCATATAACACTAAAATTGTGCGAGTTACGAAACTTTAAAAATGCATGACTTATGCCACTTTTCTGCTCTAAAAACAAATGAGTTCGGCTTGGCTTTGAAGGGTGACATTCCAAGTGCTTAAAGTATTCGAAGATCTCATTTCATGTGTAAATGCGCTTTGAAAAAAATCGTACAAATATTACGATTAAGTTAACATTTATTAAGTTTCAGATTGGCTGAAATAACATATGCAGAGCCCGATCAAGCTGAAGTTGGGCCCAGGGCCTGTTAAAAGGTTGGGCCCCCTACCTCCCCATTTCCGGCGACACTTTCAGAAAAAAAGTCTGTTTATTTGATGAGTTGACAAAGTTGTTTGGGTGAAAGTTTTAAGTTTACAAAAAAAAAAAATTAACTTAGAGGAATAATCAAGAAAATGAATTACCATCCACTTTCTCAAATAAACATTTGTATAATTCACAAACATCTATGACCCACAGTTCATGTTGCAGAATAAATGAGGACGTCTTTTTCAAAACTCGCTTTATCCAAAATCATAAAAATTGTGTTTTCACTAACAGTCTAGTAATCATTTTAAACTATAACTTTGACATTGTAAAATCCTCGTTTATATTGAAACCAATAGACACAGTATGCAGTTTTTGGCCTTTTCCCCAAATTTGATTTTCTGGATACGGCAAGTTTTGAAAATTATAGGTACTCTCAAATTTAAAAGGACTTTTACTGAAAAATTAAATATGGAGGTTTTTTATTACAGTAAAACTTTGTTTTTGCGTCAGGGACCAAAATATGAAATGCAAACAGTGGAGAAACTTAAATTTTGAGAAAATTTACATGCAGGAAAACGCAAATTAAAAAAAAAAGTAATGACCATTCGGGAGTTATCAAGCGTGAGTAAAGTCCATGTTCGGTTCTTGATCATTCACTTTTTCAAGTAAAAGTGCCTAGGTTAAAAGTTTCTAAAAATTTTATTGAGTCATTCAGAATATTTAAATTTTACGTTTCATATTATATAAAAAAGTATTATTTGAAAAGTATTTGATTAAGGATAAAAAAAATCAGCCACATAATTTGTGGGCCCAGGGCCGAGTCCCCGGAGGCTTGTGCATTAATCAGGCCCTGAATATGTTTTATTTTGTCAGGATTTGAGACTGTTTCTTTTATGATTTCTTTTAATAAAATTATGTTATTTTTATAAGTTTTTATGTTACTTGAAAGATCTTATATATGTTTTTCAAGTTCAAAATTTGTATTCGAACTTTAACCCACTTACAAATATCCGATCGAGATTATATTTTACATACTGACGCAAATCCGATAACAATCTAATATTATTATGAATTTCGGTGGTTACTATTTATACTTATTTTACAGGATAACACAAAAAATTTCGGATAGATTACCGCCAAGAAGTTTAAGAAAAAGTTTTAGATTAGATAATACAAGACGGAGATTGTTGGGATTTTTAACTTTTATGTATTTTTTAGCACTAAATCCTAAAATTGCCTTAATTTTTAACCATCATGTCAGGATATTTCGCAAATCATAAATTGTCGAATTTAAAGAATGACAAAAATCGGATATTATAAAGTAGAGGAGATGGTTGTATTTTTTAACTTTTGATAATTGATTTTTACGTACTTTTTAGCACTAAATCTGAAAATGACATTCATTTTTAACCATCACGTTAGAATTTTTTTTGCAAATGTGTAAGTTAAAATATAGCGAAAATCTCATACAATAATACATATGTAAAACTTATTTTATTTTATTTTATTCAATAATTTATTCGATATTTTTGCTTATCTTGGGATTCTTACAGCTGGGTGGTGTGATGGGATGGGGGAGGAGATTAAATTTTAACTTTGAACTTTTTAACTTTGGAATTTATAAGTGATGGCTAAAAATGAAGGTCAATTCCGGATTCAGCGGTACAGAATACATAAGAATCAATTATCAAATGCTAATAACCATGAAATCACCCAACTTTTCCAGGCTAGTCTAACGTGTAATCTAATAATATTTTAAAATACGTATCACTTTCTAAAGAATTGAGGCTGTAAATTGAGTATCATTTTACTTAACAAAAATTCTGTTTTTTCCTTTCTTCTTAAATGTTTATTACAAATTGTATATTTTGCATTAATATGTCAGAATGACTAAAGATTTCAAATTTATATTGCAATGTTAATTTTACTCTCAACCATTTTTTTAATATATCTGACGAAATTATATTTCGACTAAATTTGTGAATGACCCCCAATTTGCAGCAAAAAATATGCTCCAACTTTAAACAGATATTACTCGGTCAATTTTTATTTTAGAACAACGAGACTTTTTTTGTCTTACTTGTCAGTGTAAAAGGAAAATTTTACTAAATATAACTTATAGGACCGGGGGACCGTATAAAAATTTAAATTCCGTATATTTTTAAGAAATGTTTTTATTGAGCCAAATCGCTTTTAAAATATTTCTTTATCTGATTTAATAATTTTTGTAATTGGTACTATATGTCTATGACTAACGGTTTAGGAATTAGCTATTGGACACCGTTGAGACCGGACACCCTGTATAATAAACGGGTTAACTTTAATTTTGAAGTTAACCATTTAGTTAATTGGTATTCAAATATCCATAAACGCGTTTACGTCAACATCATAATAGGTCAGATTTTTCGCTACTATAAACTCTGTTCGAATAAAAATTTATTTTTTAAAGAACTTTTTAATTTAACCAGCATTTTGTATTATAAAAATAATATACCTTTGAATTTCATTAATAAATATACTAGTTTTATAGACAGTCTTCATTTTTGAGGAGTTGCTATGCGATTGACAGTTAATGATTTGTATAACTTAAAACCTTTTTTGGACGGTTTTACAAGGATGTCTGCAATTGTGTGGCAACAGACATGGAACGTTTATGGACAGATTATGGATCACTGGAATTTGGTTATTGTTTTGTGGCTGTGTTGCTCGGATTTGGGTAAAATAATTTTATTGTTTCAGTATACATTACACATACGTTCTGAATCAGTTGTATCTTCGAGATGCACTGTTTATTGTGGCGTCGGGTACGGTGGGGGGGGGGGTGTTCGCGATATGCTTTCAATTGTTTTTAGGTAGCTTTCTTTACAAAAAAGCTACCTATTGCAGCCGTTCGGAGGAAAGCGATTTCAAAAAATTTTGGTATATTTTCATCGATCATGACCCCCAGACCCCGAAACCACCATCCGTTCAAAATTGATATATATATATATATATATATATATATATCAATATATATATATATATATTGGTATCATTTACTGTGATTTCTTAACTGTTTTATTCACCTTAATCTTTTTGATATACTGGAAGACATGTGCACATGGATTTTTGTAAAATACTGAAATATTAATCGGTATGGTGTTTATTATTTCTATTTTATATCCTATAAATATTTAAATACGTTTTATTGATTCTTCCATTTCATATTATTTGTTTCTATTCTGCTTTCATTTTTAATCAATTCACTTGATTTTAGTGGTTGTTCGGGCACAGGGGAAAATTAATTTTAGCTTTAGCTTATTTCTCCCACAGAAAACAACCATTTTGCTTATATCATTGAATTCTGTGCCCTCGATAACGTAATTCAATGTATAAGCTTTTCAATTTTTGTCGGTGTCCACTTTTTTCTTTTTTCTTCCATAATAATTCTTATTATATATATATTTTTTTTTAATACTTACAGCTTTAATTCATAATAATTGACGGTGGCAGGTTATGTTTAATTAATGGTAATATATATATATATATATATATATCTGACCTATGTCGCACTGTAACTCCCGTAATTATGAACCGATTTCGATGTAATTCGGTGTGTACATAGTACATACCAATGTCTCGACCGAGTTCGTTGGCCAGCTTCATCCGCCGTTTTGTTTCAAAATGGCGGCCGTTTAAAATTTTTAAAAAAATTTAAAACTTGAAATGTGGTACCAAAAAATTAAAAATGGAAAAATATTTTTTCTTATGTATTTGACCTTTATACAAAGATTCCGGAGCAGTTTTTGTTTCGTCTATTTCTTAAAAAATGGCTGAGTTATAGCATTTTGAATGTCTAGCATGGCTGACATTTTGAAACGTCCTGACATTTGTCACGCGATAAAAGGCGTATTTATAAACCGATTTGGATGTAATTCGGTGTGTACATAGTACATACCAATCTCTCGACCGAGTTTGTTGGCCAGCTTCATCCGCCGTTTTGTTTCAAAATGGCGGCCATTTAAAATTTTTAAAAAAATTTAAAACTTGAAATGTGGTACCAAAAAATTGAAAATGGAAAAATATTTTTTTCTTATGTATTTGACCTTTATACAAAGATTTCGGAGCAGTTTTTGTTTCGTCTGTATCTTAAAAAATGGCTGAGTTATAGCATTTTGAATTTCTAGCGTGGCTGACATTTTGAAACGTCCTGAAATTTGTCACGCGATAAAAGGCGTATTTATAAACCGATTTGGATGTAATTCGGTGTGTACATAGTACATACCAATGTCTCGACCGAGTTTGTTGGCCAGCTTCATCCGCCGTTTTGTTTCAAAATGGCGGCCATTTAAAATTTTTAGAAAAATTTTAAACTTGAAATGTGGTACCAAAAAATTGAAAATGGAAAAATATTTTTTTCTTATGTATTTGACCTTTATACAAAGATTTCGGAGCAGTTTTTGTTTCGTCTATATCTTAAAAAATGGCTGAGTTATAGCATTTTGAATTTCTAGCGTGGCTGACATTTTGAAACGTCCTGAAATTTGTCACGCGATAAAAGGCGTATTTATGAACCGATTTAGATGTAACTTCGTTTATACATAGTACATACCAGTGTCTCGACCGGGTTCGTTGGCCAGCTTCACCCGCCATCTTGTTTAAAAATGGCGGCCATTTAAATTTTTAAGAAAAATTTAAATTTGAAATGTGGTACCAAAAATTGAAAATTGAAAAAATATTTTCTTTGTATGTGTTTAACCTTGATAAAAAGATTCGGGAGCAGTTTTTGTTTCGTCTATATCTTAAGAAATGGCTGAGTTATAGCATTTTGAATTTCTATCGTGGCTGACATTTTGAAACGTCCTGATTTTTCTCACGTAATAACAGGCGTATTTATGAACCGACTTGGATGTACCTTGGTGTTTACATAGTACATACAAATATCTCGACCGAGTTCGTTGGCCAGCTTCATCCGCCATCTTGTTTCAAAATGGCGGCCATTTAAAAAAATTAAAAAATAAAAAAATTTAAATGAGATACCAAAAAATACGAAAATGAAAAAGATTTTTTTTGTATGTATTTGACCTTAATACAAAGATTCCGGAACAGTTTTTCTTTCGTCTATATCTAAAAAAAAATGGCTGAGTAATAGCATTTTGATTTTCTCTTGTGGCTGACATTTTAAAACGACCTGATTTTTGTCACGCGATAACAGGCGTATTTATGAACCTATTTGGATGTAACTTGGTCTGTACATAGTACATACCAATGTCTCGACCGAGTTCGTTGGCCAGCTTCATTCGCCATCTTGTTTCAAAAGGGTTGCCATTTAAAAAAAATTAAATTTAAAATTCAAAATGAGGTATTAAAAAATTGGAAAATGAAAAAGATTTTTTTTTTATGTGTTTGGCCTTGATACAAAGATTCCGGAGTAGTTTTTGTTTCTGAAAATTTGTTCTTTTGTTGATATCTTAAAAAATGGTTGATTTATAGCACTTTGAATTTCTAGTATGGCTAACATTTTGAAACGATCTTGTATTTGTCACGCGATAACACACGTATTCGCCTATTTCGATGTAAGAAGGCATGTGGATAGTATACATCAACACCTCGACCAAGTTCGCTGGCCAGATTCATCAGCCATCTTGTTTCAAAATGGCGGCCATTAAATTAAAAAATATATATATATTAAAGTGAGGTGCAAAAAAATTAGAAATTGAAAAAGGTTTCTTTCTTAAGTATTTGATCTTGATATAAGGATTCAGGAGCATTTTTTGTTTGTCTTTACCTTAAAAAATGGCTCAGATATAGCAGTTTCAATTTCTATTGTGGGTGACATTTTGAAAAATCTGATTTTTTGCATGCGACAGCAGTCCTATATATTAACCGATTCCGATGTGAGTGAGCATGTGCACAGCAATTACTAAGGTCTCGACCAAGTTCACTGCTTAGCCTCATCCACCATGTTGTCTTTAAAATGACAGGCACTTTAAGAAATTGCCGAATTTGGCAGCCAAATATAAGTTACTTTAAAGAAAAGCAGCTTGGATAAAGCTGACTAATTTCGCGAAATTCTCATTCATTATATTGATAAAAATTAGTATTGAATCTCCTATATTCGGTTTCCACTAAATTGAGCTTCGTGTGTTTGCATGATATATGTTGGCTTTTTTTAAATAAGGATTATGAAAGCTACCTCTTCCTCCCGGTACTGGCCGGAAGGACTTTTATGCATTTGATTTATGCTTTGCGACACCCTGGCCGAAACCCACTCCCACTACTGAATAATAGTTTGTTGTAAATTGTAATTAGTCTGAAGCATTGCTGTGCTTTTTAAAATGCCCACCACTAAACAGGCCATAGCCTTATTTTTTTTTCTTTCCTGTTTAGGTTATATCTGTTTAAATTTCTTGTATGTTTTATGGTTATACTTAGTTTATTTATGGTGCAGTATTCTGGGTCTAACAAACGCATTTAAAACATAATGTGCTATATATAATCTGTGTGGTTATATGCAGCTGTATCGCTTATAGCATGGATTTTATTTTTATTTTTATATTTTATTTTTATTTTTACTTTTAACCTTTTTGAGCTTATATATATATATATATATGTGTGTGTGTGTGTGTGTGTGTGTGTGTGTGTTAATATACAGATGTGTGGCAAAATAATACGAACACCCATGGAAAAGGCATGGTCCATTTCAAAGAAGCAGAACGTGCATTTCCCTTTACACTCAATTCTGTCACCTAGTGGTTATGAACATTAAGGTATCAGTTGCTCAACATAAGTCATAGTTGTTGCATGCGCTTACCATACGCTCTGGAAACTCAATAATGGCTGACCAGTCAGAGTTCGAAAAAGGAATGATTGTTGGAATGCGCTGCGCTGGTTGCTCCTCGACGGAATCAGCCAATTATTTGGGGCTTGCAAAGAGAACTGTTTCAGCCATTATGTCAGAGAACACGGAATGCGGTAAAGTGCCGTCTGCGAAGTACAACAGTGGACGAAAAAGAAAGCTTTCTGAGAGGAATAAAAGAGAATTGACCCGTATCTCAGATAACGTCAGAGATAAATAGTAACCTCCATAATCCTATTTCAGCAAGAATTCTACAAAGGGAACTTCATGCTGCGAACATTTATGGGAGAGTTGCAATTTGTATGCCATTGGTGACATCACGTCATGCTTTTCAGCGACGCCAATGGTCTAAAACACACAAAAACTGGACTCCTCAACAGTGGCAACAAGTCATTGGTCTGATGAAACAATTTTCACCATATTTCAGACAACTAGACGCATTTATGTATGGAGAAAGCCCGCAGAAGCGTTTTCTCCTGACTGCCTCTTGCCGACTGTGAAACATGGAAGTGGTTCTCTTATGGTATGGGGTTATCTTGTCGTGGCCTTGGGTCGCTTGTTAGTTTGCATGGGAAGGTTACATCTGCTCACTATGTCGATATTCTGGGGGATCAGGTGCATCCTTTTTTCAGACTTTATTTCCAGGAGAATGTTCACTTTATCAAGACGATAATGCTCCTATCCACACTGCTAAAATGATTCAAAACTGGTTTGAAGAGCATGAAAAGGAAGTACGGCGGCTTGCTTAGCCCCCTCAGTCTTCTGACTTGAATATTATTGAACATTTGGGGAGATATTTGGAGTCAAAACTTTGTGCTCGATTTCTTCCAACATCTACGCTTTTGGAATTAGAGACTGCTCTCCGGGAAGAATGGCTTCATATTCCTTTAAATGTTGTTCATGACCTCTATGAATAAACCCCACGTCGCATATAATCTGTAATTAAGTCAAAAGATGATCCAACCCCCTATTAATGAATCTTTTCTCTTATTTCAAAGGTGTTCGTATATTTTGTTACCCATCTGTATATATATATATATATATATATATATATACAGTGGAGGTCAAAAGTTTCCGGCCAGCGTAAAATTTTTGGTTAATTTGTAAGTATGCCCATATGAAGAGGAAAATCAAAGTCATACTTATACACTTTATTGACATAATAGAAAGTAACTTATTTATGTAATAAAAATTAAATATTAATAAATTTAATTGGCAAAATTAATTTTAAAAAAAAGCATGTTCTCATGGTAAGTTTGGAAAAAATGGTGTTATAACAGAAAATAACAGTGATCAACAACATTTACAATTATTATTTTGTATATATACATTTAGCAATAAGTACTGCGGCGCAGCAACGTGGCAACGATTCGATGAACGGTTGTAGATAATCAATGTTAAGCAATGATAAGTGAAAATGCTGCTGAACTGGAACATTTATAATTCCACACACGTTTTCAAGTTAGTTTCAAAGATTTTCTATAGGATTCAGATCGGGTGATTGAGCTGTCCGTTTCAAAAGCGGAATTTTTTGTGCGAAAGCCACTGCTTGACGAGCTTGCATGTATGCTTTTCGTCGTTAAGAGGATGAAACAAATAGTTGCGACCACAATTTTTCCTCCAGTAAGGCAGCAAATGATCTTGCAGGATATTCTTATGCATTGCACTATTCATCTTGCCACGGATTTCAAATAACGGACATGCACATTTTTCAGAAAATGTTCCCCACAGTATAACGTGTCCTTCGACATGCTTCATTGTAGAAATATCATATCTCGAATATTATCTTTTGTTTTTAGTTCGTCAATTGTTGTGTCTGTTATCACTCCCAAAAAGAAAGAATGTCTATTCATCGGAAAATAGTACTTTTTTCCAGTTTTCAGTTGACCAGTTTTTATATTCCTTGGCAAATACCAGTCGGGCCGTCTGATTTTATTTATTATGAAAGGTTTTTTAACACCGACTGTTCCATGAAGTCCTACGTCACGTAATCATCTTGACACGGTAGACCGACTTATTTCGGCAATACTTTAACTCCGTAAATCGCGGGGAATTGCAGCAGCATTTTTATGCTGGTCATCAACTGCTTTTCTCCTGATAATCCTGTCCGCAACAATAGTCGTTTTCCGGGTTACCCCGGACCGTGGAAAGTTCCGAAGGCCATGACCATCTTTATATACTTTTTTTAAATATCGTTCACAGAAAATTTTCCGATCGACAATTTCGCCGCAATCTCACGAGAGGATTGTCCGTTTAGCGACAAACAAGTGACTCGTTTAGGAGCAATAAATTGTTCAACTTCTCATTTTTGAATTTCAAATACGTTATTCACATTGATTAATTAAAAAACACGGACAAAAAAACACTTAATCGATATCAAAAACTAACGGATGACAAATGGCCGAAAACTTTTGCACACGCGAATTTCGAATTCCTCTCCTTTGCATCAAGTATCTTCAGTATCCAAACAAAATGATCACGTGGTAAGACGTACTTTGCTTATTCTTAACTTTTGGAGCAATTGTGCTTCTTCTTCGCTGAAACGTTCTGTCAAACAAATCAAAGAAACTAACTGCCCGGAAACTTTTAACCGTCACTGCATATATATAATCAATAATGTGATGAAATAAGGCAAAAAATGCTTATTAGAAAAGCGTTTATGAGATATTAAAATATCTAATAATGAGACACGGAGTCAAACGCATTACAAAGTGAGTGAAATTCAAGTAAGCCTTACTTATAATTAAGTAATCAGAAAATGTAAAGTGATTCACTACCATGATGACACATAGCGTCTTTCATTACAGTGGATACACAGAAATTACGTAGTAAGTTGACTACTTTCAATCTTCATCTGATAATCGATCAGTGTGATTAAAGAAAAGACGCACCACACATCCTCATAAACTGAATTCGTATGAACGTTATAGTTAGTCTGTGGATGATGGTTAATAACGGTACTAACGAATCCTCCATTTAGTGATTATTTAATTCCTTCATTTTAAGATGAAATGTCATATACAAAATATATTCTTAAAATGATTCAGATTTCCTAATAATGTTTTTTTTTTTTTTTTTTTTTTTTTTTTTTTTTTTATGCACATTTAATTCTATTACGACCTAAAGTAATGTAACACAAATTTCTAAATTAATTTTATTTTATATAATATTTTGTTGCGTATGAAATTAATGAAATTTTAGAAGTTTGCATTAAACAGATTACACACACAAAGGCATATAAAAATACATATTATACATCACATGAAAAGAAATAAATGGCCGGAGCTTAGATTGTAAAATTCGAATTAATTGCAGTTTATCATTTGGCAAATAATTGATCTAATGGAGCATTATTTAAACTTCACATATTTTCATTTTTGTATGTGTACGTACTATGTTCATAAATGTGGCATCAGACAGCATCAGACAATTTTGTGATTCACATTTAGTATTCAATACAAAATTTTAAATATTTATTACAAATGTTGTAAAACATCTTATGTAGGAAATGCATGTATTTTATATATTTGTACTCATTACTTTATATTTTACTGCAACATTTAATATGACGAGGAAATTATAAAACTATCATTAATTATAAGCATTCTGTATCTGTACAACAAATTTCAATTTCATTCGAATCCAGAAGGCAGTTATTAAAAAGAAATTATCTTAAATAATAAAAAAATAATAATTAATAATAATTATATTTTTGATACATAATTCATATTACTAATAGTAAAAAATTAACTCATATCAATAACCAGTTCACTGATCTTTTAATGAAATCCCCCTCCCCCTTTAATATGTAATGATGTCTCCTTTATTTTCATATTCCTGATTTATTTCGGATACCGCCCTGTACATAAATTTTTCTGCAGTTTTTCTATTTCCGTTTAATGATCCAAATTATTCTTTTTATTGCACAGAAATTGCTAGCGGTAAAATAATGCTCTTATTTATTAGAAAATATACAAAGAATTTTCGTAATTATAAATAATAGCATTATTAAAAATACTTGAGAGGGTTAATGTAATCCATAACTTCATGAGTAATTACGAAAACTTTTGAAATGGCTTTTCACGACACCCACCGTCAATTCTACGAAGCGGATATATCGTAGGATAAACGTAAGTATTTTATTGATTTCTTTAATGCGAAAATGGGAAAGACAGTAGAATATATACCCGTGGAATTTCTAATATATTTTATTGTATGTTAACCAGTAATTCAAAATTATAGATCATGGCAAAATGTTTTCTTTATATGATATCTAATAAATATATTCGGAAAAAACTCAATCTTTTACTGTGATTTTTAAAATAACAATTTTTGAGAATATTTCGTGTTATAGAGTGGCTTTACCAATCTAACGTTGTAATATATATATATACTTATTGCTTTTATTAGTATTGTTTGAATACAGCAATTATTTATTTTATTTCAGAAAACTGTTAGGGAGTTTTCATATTAGAAAATACGATATTTATCTCATGCACTATTTTCTTACACATTGCACTCGATATTCGACTCTCGTTTTTACATATTTTGTCTTACATGTCCTATATAGTTCCTACAAATTTATAAATGGAGAAAATAAGCTATCAAGCTAAAATTTATTTCAAGTAAATGTTCTTGTCGTATCAAATATTTGATATATTTATGTCTAATTGCAATTTTATGATTCTTTTGCACTTCCGCGAGTTTTCTGAAAATGTCAGTAAATTTGGTGAAAACTCTGCATATCAGACTGCTTTGACTGCTTTTCAATTTTACGAAACTACACCGATAAAATTTAAACGTTTTTTTGTTATACGACATCATTACTGGCAAAATGCGTCCATATATACTACGTGCTTTTCCAGCTGCTGGTTCGATGACGATTTTGTAGTCATAGCGTATGTGATGACTTTTCTGTGCAATCGATGTCGGACAACTACAATCGTTTACGATTTATCATTTTGTGACGATAAATGAAAAAGCTTTGAAACAAAAACTATGTGTACTTCTTTTTTTTTAGTTTTTAAAGAAACCGAAGTGTTTAGATTTTCATGACTATACCAGCTGTCCTTGAACAAGTATATACAAATGATGTAAGAATTTTTTTTTTTCTTTTACATTTATAGATCATTTTGAGATTTTTGTAATGTAGAATAAACTCAAATATAATATCTATGCAATCTTTTCATTATTTTCTCCGAATTACTCCTGTAACTAATCTCTAAAAAATGTGAATTTAAACACGTTCTTTGCATTCTCGACGTTTAAGAACGATTAGTTAAATATTTCTATATATTTTGGACAAAGGACAGCAATCATTAACATATAGAGCCTTTGGTCATGTAGTGTATATATACTCTCTACACATTCGCGATAAAAGATATTCTGTTCTATATATAGTTCATCGATATTTACCTGTAACTGTAGATTATGAGGAAATTATACGTTAAAGTATCATTGTTATATTAGTGTAGTTTAAAGTAATTGCCCTGTAAAAGAAGACACGTGTTTCTTATTCTCTGAAAATATAATATAACGACGAACGAAAATACACAATAGCCTCTTACAAATTCACGAGGATTCGTAAATGGATTATTTGTCTTTAAAAACATCAGACACCAATATATTTTTGCATTTAATGAAGCACTTATAAATCGAAGTTTCCATTGCTGCCACTTTTATGCGGAAATGTTTTAGGGAGTCCGGGGCTAAACATTCTCAAAAAATGCAATTTTTTTAGTGGCGTTTAGTTTTTGAAGATTAAAAAAATACGGGGTTTTAAGCGTTAAATACCGCAAACATTATTTTATCTTCATTAGATCCAGAGATATAATTCTTCTGGCGTTGAGAAGCGATGCATCAGCTGCCCGCTGGCGAGAACTTAAACTTCATTTATCTCAGAATGAATTTTTTCACGATTTGTCAAATTTAAAGGAATATATCTAAAGGTCCTTGCAAGATATATGTATGAAATTTTCAAAAGATATTTTATGCTACATTTCCAACAAATTGTCTTCAGGATTTTTAATTTTGAGTGATAATTGGGAAAATATGCTAATGAATGCAAAACTCACTCTTAAAAACACTTCATTTTATTACTTATTTTTTTAATAAAATTTCTAATCAATATTTTAAGAAATCCTTAAGACAAATTAAAATGACACATTTTCTGTACATAAAAGTTAAAAAATTTGTAAATCGAGTAAGTACAGAGTTATATCAAAAATTAAATATGTTTAAAATTTTACAATTTAAATTTTAAAAAACAATATTTAAAAGTTTTCAGATATTTTTACATGCGATAGTCTTATTATATTAAAAGATATTTCAGAAGAAAAATTCATAACAAAATCTCTATCAATAAAAAATAGAATTTTGAACCCCGGTCCCCTATTATTACTAATAACTACTCTAAGTAATTATTTTTGTATATTAACATGTTTTCTGAACACAGAATATAGACTTTTCGTATTCTGTATATTCTCAAGTACACATTTTCATGTTGAAAAAACATGTTACATGATCAAATATGATAAATAAATAACATTATCATTAAAGATAAAATAATTGTTATCTTGTTACTATTAAATGCATCAACAAATTATCCCACTGCAAATGTGCAGATAAATAAATTTAAGACAAACAAAATAATATTTCAAAGTTAGTGTTCTACGTTTGCCTGAATTGTGTAAAAACTACTCGATAACACTTCCAAAAAGAACATATTTATCAATTTCATTGATAAATATGACCTTATGAAATAATTCTTTAAATCACGAAAATGCGTTTTTCTGAGGTCTATAATTATAAAATGCTTTTCGGAGCCTCTGATAAATGAGAAGTAGTTATTGAATATTTCCGTTCGTTGTTATATTATAGTTTCGTCGAATAGTGTGACCAGAATCAAACGCCTCAGTTTGAAAGGATAATTATTAATAAACTATAATAATTTTAAAGCTGAAAAAAGTGACATCTATAACTGGTTGTTCTGAAATTTTATATACTGTAATTTTTAAAGTAGTTCATATTTTCGTCAACAGATGGTACTGTATCAAACTACAATATCTAAAATATGTACAATATCTAAAACTGCATAAAAAATATTGTAAGTTGTATTATTTATTCTATTTAGCTATTGAAAGACGAAAATATAATTGATTTTTTTCCCCTGATCATTCTTTTGAACTATTTTTAGAGTTACAATAGATGGAATTTAATAACCACATGATGTAAAATTCACTTCTATGATTGTAGTGTTTATTTCTGGTCAATCTGTAGAATCATTATTTTTATTATTACTATTATTTTACAATGTGTATAACGGTCTTTCGTTTTTCTATTCATAAAATTAAGGCTTAAAACAATGAATAATAGTAAATGATAAAAAAAAAGAGAAGAATGCATTTGCTCAGCACATTTAATTTAAAAAATATTCTGTTAAAATTTTCGAGTTGAATATTTAAAATATTTAAATTATCTACTGTCTGGAGCACAAAATTCTATGCTCTGATGAGCAAACTTAGAAATTTGAATATTTTATTGATTTCTTGCTCTTAGAGAGATAATTCTGCTGACATCAACGGAAAGTAATCGCAAATGGTGCAAAAGTTTCATTTAAGCTACGTTCGATAGAAAATATTCAGCATTTAAATATAATATTTCAAAGTTAACTTCGGAATATAGTTAATAAGAGTGAGTCTTAAATGAAAATAGATAAAATAAAAGAGACTTTATTTCTTAAATTCCCTTTTGCTTTTCTAAGAAATTTTAATTCACTTGAAATACCAAATAAATTTATAGTGTGATCTTATAAAAATATTCTCGTATTTTTAAAATTAATTTCTTAAATTTATTTGTCACACATTTTTTAAAGACGGAATGAGGTTTTTCTTATATTAGAATAAGCCAGTAAAAACATATAGAATCCTGTCTAACTGGCCAATCGACTGTTGATGTGTTTGCCCTTCTGAGGCACTGTTAGAATCTTAGGATCGTTGTAAAAATGTACCTATACTATAACGGAAAATTACGACAGTGTGTATTGTTGTCTTCATATTGTCTGTTCCAATAACTGGATCAATTAATTTTCTGCATTTTTTTTTCTTCTAAACATCAAACGATTACTATTATTACACCATAGAGTAGGAAAAAACGTACTTAAGAAGGAAATTTCATTGAAAATGTATCTGAATTAACCTATTTTATGTAGTTTTAAAATAGTTTTGAAAGCACGAATATTATTTTATCTGAATGGAAATCAATTACGAAAGATTAACCTCTTTTTACTTAAAACGATGTAAATAATTAAGAATTTGCTTGCATCCGTATAATTTTCCACAACTTTATTGTAAAGCGAAATGAAAACTTCACAAATAAATAAATTAAACACTATTGTGACACATGTGCAATGGAAATAATCGCTTGAACACTGGAATAATCATAAACTGATTGGTTGTTGGAAATAATTAAAGATTTCATAATTGACAACAAGGATGTGGCTAATACAAATTTAATCAATACAGTAGTATTCATGAAAATATTCATTATCAAAAAGTATATTTTGTGTTGTGAAAGATGTCGTACATCAGTTGGGACGACAAAAATTTTTCGTTATGACATATTTGTGATGTCATATACTTTGCAACATTCTTGCTAAATAAACCATTTATTAAAAAACATCGTTACATATGTAGATTGGATAAGCTGAAATAACAAACATCGTCAATACGTCAACAAGGTGTTGCTGACCTCTAATGTACCGCACTGCCTCTTGCTTTCCAGTATATTGTATTTAGAAAGTAATTGAAGATAATTCAGATTTTTTTTTCAGATCTTGAAGAAAAAAATAAAATTTATAAACGTAGCTTAATGCACGGCTACCTTATTTCATATGAAGATGATATAAAGATTAAAAAAAAAAAAAAAAAAAAAAAAAAAAAAAAAAAAAAAAAAAAAACATTTATTTTGAAAATGTGAACAAGTATAATTGCTACTGAAATTTTCAATATTTTTTCTTTTCTGCTTTGAAGAAACTTAGATATTTATTTAAAAGATCTTTAACTGAACTTTATACTATGTAATATAAAGTGTTTAAATTTTTATATATTTTTCTTTTTGATGATTCGTATTTCTCAGATGAATAAATCTTCTTAATACATTGCAGAATTCCTTTCATATATGAATGGAATCTGTAGCCAGAGCCGCATCAATTTCATTTATTGCGTGATGAGAAATATTGTTACTGATTTTATATCACTGGCCGTTCATCGGTAATGGTATTTGACGGTTCCTAAATGAAGCCATTAAACGTTAACTACAGGGTGTTTCAAAAATGACCGGTATATTTGAAAAATCAATGAAAACTAAACGGGCAGCGATAGAAATACAGCGTTTGTTGCAATATGCTTCGGACAACAGTAAATTTTCAGGCAGACAATCTTTCGAAATTAGTTACAATGTCCAACAATAGATGGCGCTGCAGGCGATTTGAAAGATATAGAAGAAAGCGCAGTCGGTGAGTTCGCCATTCTGTAAGTCGTCTTTCTGCTGTAAGCGTGTGCTGTTCACAGATTGCTGCGAAAACGTGATTTATTCCTTAGAACAGAGGATTTTTCTGGTGTAGGTCCACCGCCTAGAACACAGTGTTGTTGAAACAAGACGAAGTTGGAACAGATGTCATAAGTTCCCAGGGCCGCCATCTTGGAATTTTTCTTGGAGTGAAAACTCCTTTTCCGCCAAGTAGTAAATGTCGCCAAGCACCGGTTTATACACATGTTTCGCTTAACGAAAATAAAATGTAAATAATAAACAGAATTAACTAAAGTGGCAATCAGTAATCTTGTATGAGTGCTTCGCGCACATTAACCGAAAAAACACATCATTGCATTCAGCAGTTCTCGCGGTGTAGCATTCTCAAATTCAGCATTTCTCGCTTTCTAGCAATCTCAAAATGTAAAAAACTCTTAAAGCAGCAAAATATAGATAAAATTATCAACATACATTAACAGACATCTACTTTCTTGAAAGCACCAGCACGAAATATCTCTCATAACATCAACGTCATTTCCCAAAATAGGCTTATGAATACGCATTGACACACTATAAACAAACCTACTTTCCTGATATTTCTTAATTACTTCAGCAAAAGCGTTTAAACGGATTACAGAAACCATAGTCAATCAAATACATCCAATAAATTTAACATAAAAATAAAAAAGACAGAACGATACAACACGATATGAAAATACATCCACAAAATTCACTACTTCTCAGAGGTTGCCAGAACACAACACGTCAGAAACACACGTCACACGGAGTTCCACATATCGAGGTTGCCATATCCATAAAAACCGCCAACACGCCAACAAAAAATCGCCAAACAATTCAAAACAACGGCTGAAGGAGCATAAGGTATCTAAGCCACGAAGTTTTCAACGAAAGTTTAATGTAACCAAAGGACCGAAAGGTGATACAATAAAGTATCTGTTTGAAAAATTTCAACGGACTGGGAGCGTGAATGATGAACGTACTGGAAAGGTAGGCCGACCGCGTACGGCAACCACAGAGGGCAATTCTCAGCTTGTGCAGCAGGTGATCCAACAGAGGCCCCGGATTTCCATTCGCCGTGTTGCAGTTGCTGTCTAAATAAAGCCAACGTCCACGTATCGTCTGATGCGCCAGAGTTTACACCTCTATCCATACAAAATTCAAACTCGGCAACCCCTCAGCGCTGCATCCATTCACGCTGAGACGAGAGACATTCGCTAACAATGTGGTGCAAAGGATTGATGACGGTGATATCCATGTGGGCAGCATTTGGTTTACTGACGAAGCTTATTTTTACTTGAACGGTTTCGTCAATAAACAGAACTGCCTCATATGGGGAACCAAGAACCCCCATGTTGCAGTCCCATCTTTCCTGTATCCTCCAAAAGTATAGGTTTGGGCCGCCATTTCTTCCAAAAGACTCATTGGCCCCTTTTTCGGATCCAAAACGTGTATTATAATGTAATTATTATGTGTATTGTAATGTAACGTGTATATTAATATGTATTTTAAAATAGAAAACATACGTCAATAAAATACAATTAAGATTTCATTGCCGATTTTTTTGTGACTTTTAATTCATGGGCCGATTTGTGGATTTACAGTAAAATAAGGGGTATTTCTTTCTACGTATCATAGCGTAGATCAGTACATTTCACCGCCGAGCTTTCCTACTTGCAAAAGTTGATAGTTCGGCACTGCATTTAATAACGCAAGGTATTTTAGTACCAGAAATGTCGTAAAATACTGTTCGCTATATCTGAAGATAGAAATTATTTTCATGAAACAAATCAAATATAACTTTACAATAATTCTGGTATAATGTGCTTGAAAATCCTTGAAGGGTACGAAACCTGTAGAGAAATCGAAAAATGCGAAATAGGGAAAATCTTTCTTTTATGTTGAGGTTTTTTTTTTTTTTTAATTTTTTTAAATACTTTTTAGTACAATTCTCTTGCACATGCTGTTAAAATATATGTGATATATTTATGTTTCGAGGAAATGGTGTGATAAATAATTGAAATATAGTGACCATTGACAGCCCTGTTAGATAGGTATTTAATATTTGTATTCATCAAACATTTCTCATATTTAATCAATTATCTAACATTTAAAAATTTAATCAGACACTTTATGCCATGTAAAATAGAAGAAATACTTTTAAGAAATATGTTCAAAAGTATAACAATAATGAAAATTAATAATTATTTTTTTCAGATTACACTTTGTTTCTAGTTTACACTGTAGAAAAGAATTTACCTCGAAAAGTTATGAACACGGTTTTTTAACCATTTGGAAAATTTTTTATTGTCCTCCGTCAGCGTAAGAAATCAAAAACATATCTGAAGCGTTTTATTGGTTGAATCCGCATTTTATTCGTTTTCTGATTGGTCTATACAGTAATCTGTATTTTCCCTTTACTTTCAACAGAGATGGATACTTCTGTTGCTACTATGACAGAAAATAATAAAAATTACAAAAAAAATAATAACTCAGAAACAAATTGAGATACATCTTTCAAACAAATAGCATTTAAAAGTACATTTTTTTTCTCTGTACGACGGTGTAAAAAGTAATATTGTGGGATGTTTAGAAGTTTAAAAATGAAATTTAATTTAAAACTGGTCCAGAAATATTAATGTTTAATCCATGACGTACGTAATGTATGACCAGCTCCGTAGAAGTTTAAAAATTTACAGTACCAAAAAATGTAATCCATGGCGTACGTAATGTATGATCAATTCCGTGCGATTTTTTATGTCTTAAATGTTAGTCTTTGGAAAAATCATTTTCCAAATAATCATTGTAATTTGTTAAATTGCATTTTTTTAACTGCCCATAAGATTACTTTTAAACTGCATTTTTTTAACTGTGGGAAGATATACAATATATACTATGTAAAAAAAAAAAGCTAAAATATGTTCAACTTTAAGTTCAATATTAATCTCTTCGCTCCCTGGGTTCCCAAACGGGGAGCTCCGTTTTGTCCCATTTTATTTACGATACTCGAACACAATTACAATTTAGATAACAGAATGATATGTTTCGAAGTCAAAGATTCGAACTAATGCAAATAAAATAAAAATATTGCTCTGAAGTCAAATGGGAGAAGAGTAATTCAGTAATAATTAATAATACAGCATTAATACACAGTAACGAAGAGGTTAAGATACAACAATTGTCATTAGCAAAATAATATAACATATTCTTTTTTAATCTGTACGGGGAAAATTCTTCATATCATGCTTTTTTAATTTACAGCAGAAATCATAAAAAAACATTTATTACAACATATGCTGAAAATTGAAAGGTTGTCTTTAAATAAATGTGAAAAACATATTTAAATGGTTCTTTATCTGCCATTATCATCATTAGTACTTTATATATTACGCATTATTTATTACCATTCCAAAAATTGAAACCGCATGCCCAAATTTCGAAATGTAGTTTGTAAACACATTTAAAAAATATTTGAGGAAACCACCTCATGTAGCTTTAAATAAATATTGATGAAAACTTGCCTATGGCGATCTTGGTGAGATTTCTCAACAGTTCATCATTTAGTTTGACAGCTTCAAGAGCTTTTCACTTAAGATATATCAGAGATAGCTCATAAATAAGATATTGATTCTGCTCGTGGAAACGTATTACTTCAGTAAAAATTTATCTTTCACTTAAAGCAAACATAATGTTGAGTGATATTTATTTTGACCTAAAGCGATAAAATCGGAGATTTTTAAACAAAGATCATTTTATAAAGAACGGGTATAATTTATAATTTAGAGTACAAAAGTATAATTTAGGTATAATATACAGCATTGTTTTTATTAAAATTTATTTTTTCTTTTCGTTTGGTGATTATCAACAAATTGAACAGTTATAGACAAAGAATTTTTTTTAAATATATATAAATGATTAGTTTTTTACGGTTTCAGTAAATTTTGTCTCTATTTAAAAAATATATATATATATATAGTTTAAGACTGGTTTAAACTCAGTTCGCCTGATAATTTTTACAATATTTTAAACAAAACTAGGGTATTGAATCTGAATGAAATGCAACGATAATTAAAATTTTAAAATCGCTTTACATCAACCGATTATAAACTTTTAAAACTGTATGATTTGTAACATGAGTTAACCTTTTATTATATTTCTCAAGCATTTCAAAGACCTAATATACTTATCATTGTTTAAGTCATTTGACATAATATAATTGTAATAAAGATTTTTTTTTATCAAATTAAGTTATCATGGAGAGTTTTCGTTTTATATATTTAAACATAAGGGAAGTCTTAATTAATTACGTTATTAGTTTGATGTAGCACAGGATGTCATAGTTTGAGGAAACGATCAGAAACATCACCATGATCAAGAGACAAAATCTCAAATTTTAAGTATTTTTTACTTTTGTCTAAACTATATATTCTGAAAAATACTACAAAGAAAAATGAATGTTTTCTATAACAAAATATTAAAATTTTAATTGTTAAAATTCATATCACCAACACATGAATGAAAATCTTTAAGTTATGGAGGCAAACGAAAAAACTGGAAATTATCCAAATAGAAAGCGGTTTTTGACAAAAATAGAATAGTAACACACTTCCTTTTAATCTAAAACCAAAATACACACAAAAATATTGTTAAAAATATAATTTTAAAACAAAATAAGAATTCAACAATTTAAATAGAAATATGTTTATATATTATATTTTATATGATCAAAAAATTAAATCACAAAATATGTCTTTCTGTATTTTATTTTTTGGCTTTAGCATAGTTATGCCCATCTGATTAATTTTTTAAAACTGCAATTTTTATAGTCTGAATTTAACCTTGCACACAGGCAAAAGTGAAAAAACGTATCTAAAGACATGAATTCGGATAAACGTGAAATTATACAGGCCGCCTGTCAATAAATAAAACTCAAAAATAATTCAAAATTTTGAATGCTAATTTCATTTTGTTCAGAATTGTTTAAAGATTCATAATAAAACAGAAAACAGAAAATTGATTTAAAAAAAAATTAAAGTTCCCACTTAAATAACATATATATTAAGTCAGATTTGTAATAAAGCTTATTTTATCAAATTGAGTTACCAAGTAAAGATTTCCTTATATATATTTATATTATATATTAGGAATATAAATATATATTCCTTATATATATTTTTTCCTTATTCCTTTTGTATATATATATATATATATACAAAAAACATATACCGTATTTAAGTGTATGCACTGTAAAAAAAATCGGCATTTTTACAGCACGAAGTACTGTTCATCTCGCGCTCAAACTTGATCACAGTCGAATGTGCTGTAGCTTTATTTATTTCTTGACTATATACATATGAAAAATTGCAGTAGTTGCGTAAAATTAACAGCACAATGTGTTGGCAATTCGAATGCCAGCAGTTTTTGTTGGCAAATATACAATGGTTTTCTTTTACAGTATGGGAAATCCTGATTAATTACATTATTAATTTAATGGACCACAAGACCTTTGAGTTTGTCGAAACGATTAACATCATCTCCATGTTCAAAGCACCATTACTCAAATAATAAGCAATTTTTTCCCTTTCACCAAAAAAATATACTCTTAAGTATATTACAAAAAAAAAATTTCTTTGAATCTATAAAGAAATATATTTAAATTTGAATTTAAAAAATTCATCTCACTAATACATGAATGAAAATCATTAATTTCTCCACGCGTGATAAAACTGGAATTATACAAATAAAAGACAGTTTTTGATCATAGTAGAATCATACTGCACTTATCCCTAATGTAAAACCAAAATATACACACAAAATATTGTTTAATATTTAATTTTAACACAAACTTTAAATGATTTCTAAAGTTAAATTAAAAAAAAAATTGTATGTTCAAAAAATTAAAACCAAACTATGTAATATTTTTCCTAACTTTTAGCATGTCGACTATGTTGTTACATTTTAAAAACAGTAGATTTTATACTCTGAACAGTCTTATAGAGCGGACAGACAAATCTGAAAAACCGCATTTTAAAATATCAATACCCAATTAGGTTGATTCTTAAAGATGATAATAATAGCCTATATATTTAAATATTGACCCTAGCCGCATACTTCTAATTTAAAAGTTTCATAAAAAAAGGTGCAAAAATTCGTGGCATGAGGTGCATTCCATAAGGGTCTATTTGAGAAAATACACAAAATAAATTTTTATACGGTCCCCTTAGTCTCTAAAATAATTTCCCTTGTCCATTCCTGAATTAAATACAAAATATTACTTGATGTATGCAAAATTCCACAGATACTTGTTTAAATAATTCGTCGGGTTTTAAAGGATTAGCCATAAATTGGTATACTTGTAATTCAAGAATTACTGCAAACACTGAATTTTTGTTCTATTCTCCCAATATTTATTTTATTATCTGGGTAATTCCATACAAGTGTCAACTTTGGTTATTTTTTTTTTACTAATTTTTATAAATTAAGTTAAAAAATATATTGAAATATATTCCAAGTTTTCAAATTAACGTTTTAAATTCAAAACGTTTAGTTATTTGTAACTTGCAACCTGGCACCAGTCCAAATAAAGAACATGGCTGAAAAGTAAAATTCTTGCAGTTGTGTACAAATAGCATTCTTGAAGAACACTTGGAAAAATAATATAATTGTTGTTCATTTTGCATTTTTTTAAATAAATGAAAGCATGTAGTATAATATTTAATGGTTTACAGTAGCCTTTAAGTCATATTCTTGGTAATTATGCATGCAAAATAAAGTCTTGATTGTGTCATTCCGTCACATGTTTTTGTGCATTTTTTGTCATAACAGATACATTTGACAACCAAATTATAAAAGTTTTTGAATTTAAAGCAAGTGTATAATGGCTATTTATGTAATATGTTTAGTTTGTACTAATAATATAATGATTTCACAAAAAATAGTGTGACAGAATGACAATTTTCCTGTTACAGAATGACAATGATTATTGACGGAATGAGAAAACAGTGTTTCTTTGCAATGTAAATTGACGTAATTATATCTGAGGAGCTTTTTCTTGATAAATATACTGTAGAATCATACTTTCGACTAACTATTTAATGGAATAAAGTCTTCCTATTCACCGATTAAAAAGATAATAATTTTTTTTCCCGATGGTCTATCCAGCCAATTTAAACAAAAAAATACTTTCACATCAATAATTTTTTTTGCATGCAGAATTTTCCTTAGAAAAACTAGAATGGAATTTCTTTGCAAGTGGGCATGAGAAAGGGAGCGGTTGATGGAATAGGTGGCCAATTGAAAAGTCAATGTAGAAGATTCCTACTTGCTGAAACTGCCCCAAACATTCAAACTGCAGAAGAATGTTATGGTTTCATTTAATCAAATCAGCAAGTAATCAAAGATTTGTACTTATTCAGTCAGAGTATTAAAGCTAAGAAAATGAAGCCCGCTGTTCACTTGTTAGAGCAACAATTAAAGGCGCACCATGTAAGTGTTCTGAATAAATATTTAGTAAAAATATTTTTTATTTTCAAATTCAAGTGAATTCCAAACACATGATTTGAAAAAAAAAAAAAAAAAAAAAAGACTTTATTCAGTTAGAAATAGTAGCCTGTAATGAAGATTATGTTCTTGGCTCATTTTGCTTGGCCACATATTATGGGAAAAAAGTAAACGACAATACCTTGTACAAATAGCTGTTGCAGAAAGCAATTAAGAAATTCAAGAGCTGAACTTCAGGAAACAGGACAATAAAGGACTTGTATTTTCATTTCCAGAGAAAGAAGGCAGATGTATAGTTGATAAAACAGATTTGACAATGTATTTAGCCGACATTTCAAACATTAGGTAATCGAGCTTAATAGGTTTTTGAAAAATCTATCAAATGTGAATAAGTATGCAATGCAATTTCTTACGATCACTCTAGCTAATAAAACAATTATGAAATTTATTAGTTTAGTCATTTTTTTTTAAATAAATGTTTAAGAAACTTTCAGTCATTCCGCCACAGTCATTCCTTCAAGTCAAATTACAGTTAATAACTGCTAACCTAGTACAGTTAAGTTGCTCTAAATTATAATTTTGTACTGCTTACACATCATACTTAAGATACGTATTAGTTTAAAAACGGAATGTTTTCCTAATTCACAAAGTTTTCAGTTTTAAGTAACAGGTTAGATTCATGTTTACAAAAATGTCATTCCGTCACATAATAAGAAATTACTGAGAATTGAAAGAATAAAATATGTAAAAAAAAAACTGTTTCAGCTTTTTTTTTAAATCTTTTAATCAATAACAGTCATGTGCAAACTGAAAAATCAATTTTTGTTTGAAAATAGCTTCAGGATAAAAGCTTTAACTTTACTTATACAACTCAAAATGTCATTCCGTCACATATGGAATTGCATATCTCAATTTAATTCCTATCTCTATTATATTCCATTCACTGATCAGGTGTAATTAAGTAAATGTCTTACATCGCCTTTCAATAACGTATAATTTTGTAGAAGATCCCTATCTTCCATTACAAATGTATATCACGTGGCTGAGAGGTATGCTTAAATGGTGGAAGTCACAAATTTTGGCTTTTTTATATCTCTGTGAGTTTTGAAGATTTAACAATGTTTCTTTTTTGTTGTTGTCTCATTCAGGAATGGATAAGTAAAATTTTATCAATTGAAAACTTTACACTATGGCGGCATCCGTATAAGAATTTAGTTTGTGTATTTTTAAAAATGTACCTCCCAGGGGTTTTGACTTATATAATAAACTTTTGCACTTTTTTTGGAGCTTTTTAATTGGAAATATGTGTATAGGGACTATATTTAAGAAAATAGGCCATTAATTTTAACTATATGAGTCACCCTGTATAATGTCAAGTATACTAGCCCACTATAATACATTAAAACTCTAAAATTGATGCAGATTTTTAATGCTTGTTTTTCGTGTTGTTCAGACGTATTTAAAGATTCACAATAAATCAAAAACCGAAAATTGATTTTTTCAAAGTTTAAAGGTCATTTTTTGTTTCAAAGTTTAGTTGCTACCTTATGTAGCTTAAAATAAAATTGAAGAATTCATGTACGGGCAGTAAAATCCTTAAACATTTCATCTTTCATTATAATAACGTAAAAACGTTTCGCTTCAACCATCCCATAAGTAAGAAATTGATTGTGCAGAAATTCGTTATTTCAATGCTTCTTTATATTTCATTCAGATCAAACAAAATTCAGAATGATAATTATTTTGAATGTAAATACATTACATGATTTCTAACACACACACACACAAAAAAAAATAAAATAAAATAAAATAAAATAAAAAATAGAACCTGTAGTGTAGGAAACAATTCCTTCCTCTTATGTCCCCGACAGATGCCGTACTAGGGGGTATATTTTGCTGCTGAAGACAAGAGAATGAGGACATAAGAAAATAGATGAGAACACCGTAATGGTTTGTCGCTTTCGGTCCTGTTACAAGACGAAAGTATTTGATGATATTGTGTAAGCGTCGAACAGTTTGTGTTTTAATTATTATTATCATTGAGTCAATAATTTGTAGACATCATCTTCGGCAGAATCTTTAAAATGTCATGAATGAGATTAAAAATGCATCATTTACAAAATATCTTTAATGCATTATCTTATCGATAGCATTTATCTATCGCATACGATTCACTCGATTCGATTCGATTATCATTATCATGTTATTTAATTCGATTATGAATATCACATCAATGTGTCAAAATGTAATTTTTTATCTTGTTTAGAAATAAAGTAATAAGGAAGTAAAGCAAAATTTTAACTTTCTTTTCATCTCAATGCGTACATTGAGTTATAGATAACCTTCACCGCTCCAGTTAATATATATAATGATTCTTTAATTATGTTTTATTAGATTCGATTCATTTTTTATTATTTTTTATTATAAGTAATGGTCAATAGGATGGAAATATAATAAATTAAAAAGTTAATAATTGCAATTATATTTTTGCCTCTAATAATAAGTTAAAATGTAATGGCATACTCTGAAAACATTTTTGAAAAATTCCAAATCATTGTCGATTTTGATGTAGGTATACTTTAAAATTTTCTTCAAATTAATTTCTCTTTACGACCACAATATCTCTATCTAACGTCTATATTTCTAAAATTATCTACTTTCAAATGAATAATGTAAGCAACTGAAGAGGTTCAGAAGACATAGGTTTTAGTTTCCAGTGTTATTCAACACAGAAAGCTTCATTTTATGTATACATGACTAGCAGCCTTCGCTAGCTACGCTGGTCGATTTCTCTAAAAGAATCTTGAATCAAACGAAATATATCTATCTAACATGAAAATTTTTAAAAAAGTTACCTTTTCTTAATATCTAATCAAATATCCTATAAATAATTGCTCTCTTATTCGTATAATCTTATTCCCTCTCTAAGTTCCCTAACAAATCCTCCTCTGTATCTGCCTTAGGGAGAATTCCTAAAACGCTGAAATGCGTGTTTAATTGTTCTTTTAGTAGATTTATATTCTTGAATTTCACGCTTCTACCTAAAACGCCTGATTAAATATGGCCATATGTTCTATAATTTCGCACCCCACCCCCTTTAACTACCTTAGGAAGGATTTTTCAAAAACTCGCTGAAATACATGTTTAACTATTTTTAAAGTAGATGTATTTTATGGAATTTCACGCTCGCACATGAAACGGCTACTATTCTAAAAATACTACAGTTCTACTGTTTTAAAATTTTTTACCACCTTCAACCAGCTTAGGGGGGAATTCCTAAAGTCAATGAAATACGTATTTAATTGTTTTTTTAGTAGATTTATTTTCAGGAATTCCACGCTCATACCTAAAATTGCTGCTGAGATATACCAAAGGTTCTAAAATTTTCGATCCCGCATTCAGTCCCTTTAGGAGTGGGGGATTTCTAAAATTGCTAAAATACGTGTTTAATTATGTTTATGGTAGATTTATTTTCTGGAATTACACGCGCCCACCAAAAACAGCTGCTGAGATATGCCAAATGTTCAGAAATTTCTATACCTCTTTTAGTTCCCACAGGTGGGTAATTTGTAAAATCACTGAAATATGTGTTTAATTATAATTTTAGTAGATTATATACTGCAATTTCACGCTTCTAGCTAAAACGGCTGCTGAGATATGGCCAAATGTTCTATAATTCTAGACTCTCTTAGCGAGGGAATTTTCAAGAATTTTTTCCTCGTGCACGCTTATGTCACAAGAAGTATTTTCGCCCCGATTTTCCTGCTTCTATGTTCAGTATCTTGGGTTGTGCTTTGATTATGAGTCAGTCACTACTAACACTTATATATATATATATATACATTATATAAAAATTTTATTTTGCAATATTCATTTAAATTATTCTAAGTTCTCGACATATTCATTATTTCCCCAGTTCTTAATAACACCTATTATTTATTCCTATGTTATTCAAAATCTTAATCTAAAACTTTTAATTCCTTCATAAATTTTTATCAGCTACCCAAGCTATAATATTCTGAGGTAAGCTAATTTTTATTTTTGAATGTTTTTAAATGCCATTTTGCTATTTTTATTTCTATTCTTAATTCCCGAATCTAGTTTTCCGAAGCTCTTTAGATGGTAGGCCTTTTACCTTGAAATCCTTACGTTACCAAGTATGGGATTCATTCTGCTAAGCCACTCTCTCTCGCGCTCCATTAGTTTAGCTGCCCGTTGCTGGAAGTGCGCCTTTCGGCGATTGGTTCGTTTTTGTACTACGTCATGATCTGCTACCCTCCGCGAGTTATAACAAAATACAGATGCAGTAATTTTGGAGCTCAGATTTCTGTCTTTCTCAATTGCTTCAAACTATGTTAACCGGTGTCTAAAAGTCTTGTAGAATTCTAAGTTTGTTTTAAAGATCTTATAGCATGATGTAGCTGTTCATACCCGAGCCTGAAGGATTTTTGATTTTTCTCATAATGTGGGACATGTTTTTACGTTTTTATATTTTGATGAAAAATCACCTTAAAACGACAATTGCCCCAGTTTTTATTCAGAAACTAACGAATTGCTACATCCATTTCTTGCTACACTTACGCACTGTCCATCGGATTAATAATACGACTACAAAATGAATACTCGCGTCTCGATTGGAGTTAACCGATCTCAACTATTACCAACACTTTCATATAAGTTGACTGGATTTGTCGTCTGCAAAAATAGCACAACCTTTCATCAGATGCCAGTATTCTATGAATTTAATGCATCCAACAACAACCTTTCATCAGTTCGACAAGAATTTTATACAACTTTTCATATATCTAGATAATCAGAGAAGAAAATACATTCCCATTGCCTGTTATGTGTAAAACCTTAATTACTTGAAATCAAGACACATTTTTTTCTTAAAAATGGAATCATGTAACTGGATGCACCCTGTACCCGAGTTCGAAGCTAATACTAAATAATGTAAAATCAGTTGTTCGTGGAATTATATTGGGAAGTTTATTTACCTTTTTCATGTTTTGTACGGTTATTTTGAACTTAGTTTTTTTCTTAATTGCCTGAGTATGGAGTTTCAGAAGAAAATGTTACAAGTTCGAAGAACTAAAAGAAAAAGTTGGATAAAATTTCCAAAAGTAGACAGATATTCACAGGACCTAAGTCGGCTACAATTCCAAAGATTGACGAGTACATTTACTGACATTTAAAGAACATTTATTGAAACAGCAGTGTGCATTACTTATCCCTGTAACCGTTTGAGTATTTCAGTTGAAAACTAGTTTAAATTTCCCTAATATTTTCCCAGTGTGAATTTCACGGGCATTAGAGGGAGAATTTTCCACATTATAAAGAGATTACGAATCTGTCTCTGGCTGTGTACCTCCATATGACAGATAATTCTACCTTATTTTAAAGGAAAAAATTAGACTAGAGATGATTTTATATTCAAACAATTAATAAAGTAAGATACAAACGTATGGAGTGGCAACAAAGATTCACCAATTAAAATGTCTGTTACTGTAGACATAAAGACAAATATGAGCAGTGAATACTGCTCAGTGAATACTGCTCAGTGAATACTGCTCAGTGAATACTGTTGTTGAATATTTGTACTTCAATTAGGTATAATGTGGTTACTTCTGATGACGTTTAAATGAACATCTATATCGCTACAAATATTCCCTGACCCATGCACACTGAAAACAAAAGGATTTGTCGCGAAATTCAGATATTTTATGCCATATTAGGCGCAACAAAATACTTTCAATAGAAAAATTCAGTTATTCTACTGACAATGCAAACTGCCGAATATTTTCTCTCATTTTGCTCATTTCATTCTGGTATTGACTAGAGAAAAGGTATAAAACAAGTATAGAAACATATGTATTACTAAGTTTCATTAGACATTCTGATGAATCAGTAACATATGTATATATTTAAAAGAAATAATATGAACTTAAGCTAATTATCAAAATGCTTTGAAATATTCATGCCTGTGTTTTTCTGTATTGACATATTCTGGCATATTACAATCTAGATGAATTATGTTCTAAGTTTTAATTTTAGAAATAATAATTATCACGGATTATTCATCTGAATCTTTAAGTAATAAATAAATAAAGCCCAAAAGGTGTGATTTAAACAGCAGTGTACGAAAAATAATTACTATTGAGATTTAACATTTGATGGTTCCTCAATCAATAGTCATTTCATTCGCTGTTAATAATTTTTGTAAGGTATAATACAATACTCCACAAAATATATTTTTAAAGAATATGCTGTAAAATATATGGTAGTTATATTACACACAGCTTATTTCCTAATTTTATATCCTAATAGAATACTATTCCCTCTAACAAAATGAGACACACAAGGTTTTGTTCTATCTTGAGGGATATTAAATTAGATTTATAGTCAATATCATAATTTCGGAACTAATTGTATGTGATAAACGTGGTTTATAATAATTTGGCATACTGCACAGTACAATCAGTGCAGATTTTTCAGATTAGAAACTTTAGGATTTAGTTGCTGTATTTGACAACAGATGGCAGCACCATGCATTCCTTAGAATGTTTGATTTTGGAATTATGGCATGATTTTTTAGTTCCTTTTTTTTTCAAGAGTCCTGTCAAGAGAAGTGCTCCTGTTTCACATATTATTTTTATATTCTGTTTAACTTCATCTGTTCCCAGTATTGGCAGGGTATGTAAGTTATTGTAATATCCTGATGAAACTTAAAGCTTTCATGCGATGAAAGTATTCTGAAAATTTATTAATTACAAATTTATTTCAGCGCGGTTTGATTATGAATGCAGCAGTGTATCTTTCATTGTTTGTGAAGCGTGTATTTGTCAAGATTTGTATTTATGTTATTATGCTAATAAATAAGAACATTTCAACAACTATTTTCTTTATTTCAAATTTCTCTACACCATCCTTCCACTGATTAATTTCTCATACATAAATAACACCTAAAACATACATATTTGAATCGCAAAATACTTTACAATATTAAATATTCAAAAATGGTACACATTCGGTAGTAGAAACACAAAGTTAAATCTTTCTTTAGTTTTACTCTACATTAAGCTTCGTAAGTTTTTGCTTCCTGTATCAAATTACAAATAGATCTACCGTATTTTTGTGTTAAGAAAGATTCAATATCGTATTTAATTTTAAATCTATTTTGACACAAATATGCTAAAGTAAATTTGTATTTCTTTAAATTTGAATATTTATACTTTTAAAAATACCTAATCTTTTAACACATATTTTAAATTATTTTATACACAATGCCTCCATTTCATGTAAATTATATACTTCCTCTATTATCAAATATATCGTTTACAAGCTCTTAGCGAAAATTTTTAAAGTCATCGGATTTTATAATTCTGACAGTTTCAAAATTTCTAGTAACACATATACAAAAATACTAAAAATCATTTGACAAAACTTAAAATTTAAATTTTACGTTATATCAGTTAAAACACTTGTCAACATTTCTCACCCATCTTTTTAACACTTTCCAACAAAGTTGAAAAGTGTTTACGATTTCGGTTTGTCTGTTCGTCTGTACGTCTGTCCGCACTCTAACTCCCATAAATATACTCGGATTGCCCCGAAATTTTTGGATGTTATTGACGTTTACAATAGCACGTTACCTATTTCAAATGACATTTGTTGCATGTTTAGTTCATTTACAGGGATAGTCAAAAGTTTTCCGTAACATTGCAGCCTATGGGAAAAAATCGTTTAAAATGACTTTTAATGGTGTTATACGCTTTAAACATAATAAATTTGACATGCATTAATGCAGTGCACTAAAATATGCATTCTGCAGAGTATGCAGTATAAAGAATAGTTGTTATTCATTTACAGGGCCACACAAAATAATTCTGTTACATACAGATATAGGGGTGGAGGGCGGCGTATTTAATTATGTTAAATTATTTCATGTATAATGAAATTGTTATACGTCTTTGAGGTTAACTATAACTTATTTCATACATAATACGGAGTGTATAGAATTTACAGGGACATATAAAAGATTTCAGATACTTTATTGTATCCGAAATACTGTACATTAGAGGTGATTGCTGGAAATGGATTTTTAATTATGATATGTGCTTTTGTGTTTCACTACATTTATACATACTATATGATATGTATAAATGCTATAATTCATATACAGGGCTCCACAAAAGAATTCGAAACGGTTACTGGGTATGAGTGCAAATTGCTGAAAGGTAGTTTTTAAATGGGTTATGCATTTTTATGCAAACCTGCATTTAGTTTACAGAAAGATGGTTGTAGAATATAGATAAAATGATATACAGGGTCACGCAAAGAATTGGATGCATGACCGTCTATAAATCATGATTTCTCGAATTGTGATTTTAGTAGTTTTAAGAGTGTTTTAGTTTGAATGAAATTTTAACTAAATAGTGCGGTGTAATAAAGGTACTAGTTTAACTACAGAGTTGTAAAAAAGTATTCAAGTATGTTTCCATATATTACTATAAATTGCTGAAAGATTGTTGTTATGCTTTTTCTTGCTAAACTAAATTTCCCTATTATTTAGTAGCCATATATGTTACCGTTAAAGTGTAAAATTCGGTTATTTCATAAAATACATAGTTATTTCATGAAATAGCTAGCATGCCCGTTAAAGTGTGTAAAATTATTGGATTATATGGTTTAACTAGTTATTTTATAGAATAACGATTGCCTAACCGTTAAAGAGTAAAATAATCTTGTTGACATTAAAACAAATCCCTTGTTTTGGAAATAAACTGATGATAAATAGTTAAAGTCACTCGAAAACTGCATTTCAAATTATTAATAGATGAATAGATAAGTAATATATAAAAACGGAATACATAACATAATAATATTTTTATATTACTAAAACAGTAATAGAACATAACAGAATGCAGTGCGGCAATAGTTATATTTAAATTTTTAGAAATTATAATTACGTAATAATTATATGTATTTAGTCCTATTGGCAAAAACATTTACACTTTTTAAAACATATTACAAAGATTTTATCCAAAACGCAAAATATTAATAATTCTTACAAAAGAAACAACAACAATAATAGTAAAAATAATTAAAAATATTATTAAAAAATGACATGCTGGCAGGAATAATTTTGTTATTTAATAGCAACACTTCATAAACTTTTTTTTTATTAATAATGCAAGAGCATTTTAATTTAAAATTTATGAAATACTTTCATTTTATTTTCCATTATTTATAAGAACAAGGATCGCTGTGATGACACATAGATTTGCATTGTATATTATTTTTGATACAGGCACACTTTTTATTATCACACAGTGCTGCAATCGAATTCACGAGTAAGTATAGCACTGTTTTTCTTTGCATCACGCTTTTTTAAGAAGGATTCCAACAACTCTTGCATTAACTTTTTCTTATTTGCCGATTGATCTTTCATACCTGTAGAACTCGTTGTTTAAAAAAAAAAAAAAAAAAAAAAAAAAAAAAAAAAAAAACTTTGAGAATAATCCCAAATGAAAAACGCTAACATAAATCCACCGCTTACAAATTTATGCAAGTTCAATGCACATATCGAAAAAACATGCACTCCGAAAGACATTTAGCAACCAAGAAGAGGTCTAAGAAGACATCTAAGAAAAAACTGACTAAAACCAGCTATAATCGGTTCAAACGGCTTTCGTGTGCCCTTTTCAGTACTTTAACGGTTAGACAATCGTTATTCTATAAAATAACTTGCTAAATCGTAAAATTCAATATTTTTATACACTTTAACAGGCCTGGTTAGTTATTTAATAAAATAACTAGGTATTTTTTGAAATAACGGATTATATGCTTTAACGGTAACATATTTATCAACCTACAGACCAAATTCTGGGCTGTTCAAAAGAACTGGAATACATATTTGGCTATGGACGGTAACTGCTGAAATCAGTTTTTTAAATGTTTTATACGTTTTCTAAAACGTTTACTTAGTTATCTTATATACCTTATTTCCCTAAATAGCGAAGTTTTGTTAAAGCCTTCAGAAACAGTTTGAAAGTGTTTCCTTATCTATGCTTAACGCAAGATTTTTATTTCTTGTTTAGATTTTTCTGAACTCCTACATTTTTAGCCTGTGAAAGTGAATCTTTTGCAGGGTGTTATCAACACATGTTAAAACCAAAAATGAGATAGTGACTATATAACATCTTCTTTTGACAAGCATGCATATACTACCGGTATCACAGTAAAAATATTCCTACAAATTTTTATAGAAAAATCCTGCCACATTCGATGCCAGTTTATTCCAGTAATTTCTCTATAGAGAAATCATGTTGAATTGGTATAGCGTTTTTAATGATGTAAAGGAAAAAGAAAGTGACCTCGTACAAAAAACTTTGTTTTAATACATACATTTATACTATAAATTTGTAGAAAAAAAAAAGAAAAGGAACTCAAAATGTAAAAAGAAGTCGATCATGATTAAACAAAAAAGAAAAAATATACTTAGAATTTATAGATTAAGTTAATCATAAATTACGAAACACTTTCAAAAACTACCAGGATACTTTAACTAAGTAAACATTTTAGAAAACGTTTCAATAATTACCGTTCATAGTCGTAAATGTGCTCCAATTCTTTTGTACTGCTCTGTATATGAACTATAGATTTATACAACTTCAACATAGTATGCTAAAATTTAGTTTAGTAAAAAAAAGGCATAAAACAGTTGAAAATTCCACTTCAGCAACCACTATCAATAGACGGAATCGCACTTCCATTTCTTTGTATTGCACACAGATTTTAATATACGCTGATGTTATGCTGAACTTTCATTCAGGCAAAAACATGTTTAAAACTACTGAAAACATATTTCAAGGAATTATTATGCACAAGTGCCCATGTATCCAGCTCTTTGCATAGCCATGTACATAATTTTACTTATAAGCTACAAACATGTATTAGTATCAAACTAAATATACTAGAGCTTAAAAATCAACTTGAAGTAGCGTAACTCAAATCAAAAAGCAGCTCTAAGCAATTCACGCTCATTCTCAGTATTTTTTACGAAGTCTTTTGTGCAGCCCAGTATATGTTCTATAGAGATTATGTACACTGTTTGTATTCAGATATTAAATTAAACTTAAAAACTCACATAATCAATCATCCCTGTTAGATAACTCTTTGGATACAGTATGATCTCATAAATATTTTATGTGCCACTGTAAATGAATGACACATGCAATTCACATCATATTCTACTGCAAACATCTTGTAGTAAACCTAAGTAATGTATATCAACTCCATCATGTTTCAAATAATGCAACATAAATGAAATACGCTGCGAACCGTTTTTCCACGCATATCATTATGTAACCGAACTTTGTTGCATGTCCCAAAAATGAATGATAGATACTTTGCAACCCATATTCTACAAAAAGCATGTATTAATGCACCGCAGAAATTCATATCAATTTCATAACATGTTTGTAACAGAGTAACATCAAAATATGCCGCAAACGATTTTTCTGCATAGGCCATAATGCAACCTAATACTTTGAGTTCTTCTTTTCACGTACTGTAAGTACTACACGTAACATATTCCAGGGCTCGCACCGTTCCTAAAATTTTCGCACATTGCTAACAGTATTTTAAATAAGAATTTTTTGTGACAGATTCCCTTAACATCTATAATGGAATTATACAACAAAGATTATCGTTTTAATTTAGTGGTAGCAAAGTCCGAAAAATTTAGGAACGCTACGAAGTCTGATATTCTATAGTAACCATCTTCTAGTACACCGTAAAATGCATTTAAATTTTATTATGTTTAACATTCTGTAACATTATTAAAATACACCGTAAATGATTCTTCCCCGTAGGCTATAATGTAACGGAATACTTTTGTTTGCTCCTGTAAATAATTATGAATGGTACACAGTTCATTTTCAATACCAAACATACTATAATGATAAGCAATAGCATATACCAATTTCATCAAAATCCGAATATATTTAGGATAGTTAGATCACCGACCGACAAACTACAGACAAATCCAATTCATAAGCACTTTTGAACGATGTTAAAAAACGTTAAAAAGCTTTTTTTTTATGTAACGCAGACTAATTCTATTTAAAACAGAGCAGCTGTGTTCCAGACTAGCAGAAGTGCCATTTTTCTAAGATGAATATTTTTTTTTTCTTAAAAGTAAAACTCTATTTCAATATAACAGTATTAACCTGGTTGCAACGTGGAAAAATTCTACATAGCGTTACAATACAGAGAAATTCTGTACCATTTTAACAATATTTTCTATACAAATTACTCTTGATAAACTGTCAGAATTGTTGATAGGATTTTGCTACAAAATTTACTGTATTATTTTTACAGTATTAACACAAGAATCTGCATGTTTATCAAAGGGAGATGATATATGTCACTGTCCCGTTTTTGTTTTTAAAATGTATTGGAACCACTCTGCAGATATATAATTTTTAAGCAATAAACGAAAAGGGCTTAGAACAATCTAGAAAAATATTTGTAAGACATATTCAGAGATCTTTTAAATATTACAACGTAAAATTAAAATTTTATTTTTTTAATGCATTTTTCGATATATTTTTGTATATTTGATACTAAAAACACGCATATATTTTTAAATATCACTTTTAAATTACACATTTATATCACATTTATAAGCGATTCGCACCAAAATAGCTAAATAAACATGACTCTTTTATATACACAAAAAAGTTCATTAAAATAAGATAAAAGGCTTTCGTAGCAGTAGAAAACAACGTATGAAACTCACTAAATATTTAGAAAAGAATAATAGCGAGAGACACGACCTTTCGCAGGCAATTGTAAAACTGTCATAAAAAGCGACGGAATGACAAACGATTTTGGAACCCATTATCCTTGTGGGAGGAATAGATTTCGATGACATATGTGGCTTGAGTCTTAAAAATGTGGATATTCTTCTACGAATGTGGTTTTGAAAGACTGAGTGTATATGAGTTCTATGAAGCTTGGGTAATAATAAATATATTTGTTTATTTAATGCATTAAGAAATTAGTGTCCATTAAAAATAAATTAGTCTAACGAAGAAAAATAAACAAGATTATTAGTATATAATTGAGGCAGAATGAAGGAAGGAAAAAAAAATATTGTTAACAGAGACATTATATTTTGTACTTTTTCCCTATTTTAAAATTTTATCTATATCAAAAGTAATAGATTTTCAATACATATGTAGACAGAGTTAAAGAAGTGGGTATCTTCTTAGAACAAAAGTTTTAAAAGAGCGAGAATATGTGAGTTCTCAAAAGCATTCAATAAATACTACGTTATATGGACATTAGTCCTCGGACTCTTTCAATTTTAGAACTTTGACCACTATTTAAAGATTAATTTTAATTCTATCCATATTAAATTTTAAGAAAATTCGACAAAATGTAGTAGAAATAATATAGTGCTATTGGAATGTAAATATATTAAATATTTGATGGATATGAGTAGTTGTATGAAATGTCTTTTATCTACGGATTTGCGAGCGATAAATATATTATTTTATCCATGATTTGATAGTGAACCCTATAGAGATAATCATAATAAAAAGCCAGTCAGATATCGTAGAAATTCAGAGTGATATCGGCAATATAGTGAGCGAATTTTTAGTTGCTCTCTAAAAGCTACTGAATGATAAGGGATTTTACACAAATTGTCATTTTTATTATCTGGCTTTCAGCAAAGGTTTTTGTACTTAATGAATGCCAACGAGTAGATTTAGAAGAAATGCTTAGATTTTTAAACTTCTTTTTTTCTTAGAATAGGCTTGTTCCGGAGGTTTTCCAAGAAGAACTAAAGCATCAATAAAAAATTAAAATTTAAAAAAAAATAAAAAAATAAAAACGAAAATTTATGGAAAACCCCTTATCATTTAGCTTATTTACAGAATAACTAAAAATAAACTCAGTCTGGCGCTGATATCTTTCTGAATTTTCAGGATATTTGACTGGATTTTTCTATGAGTTGCTCCATAAAGTTGACTATCAAATCATAAAAATTAAAAAATATCAAGCGCATCAGCGCAGATAAAAAGTACTTCCTACAACTGCTCATATTTCATCCAATATTTCATATATTTACATTTCAATTGCACCATATTATTTCTAATATATTTTTTTCAAAGTCTCTGAAACTGGCGTTAAATTTGGTAAAAAACCCTGCACGATATAAACGAAAATCATGCAAGAATTTTTGAACTTAAAAGAAAAAAATCTATATATCTCAATCAATATAAGTTCTATTCCTCCACAACATATATTGTACAATGTACATATTGTACAATATCCAAAAATTCGTAAGTTATAGCGATAGAGCATTTCGTGCACTTTATTTTACGGGACAATCCCAAATATTATTATTTTTCTTTGATTTTTTTGTTGCCCCCCCCCCCCCCTTATCATCCTTGTGATCAAATCGACGGCCGTTGATAAATATGAAGTGGAACATATTCTTCATAATCCTGAAGTTCTAGACAAATCCGAGAAATATATCTTTAAATATTCGAAAAATAGTCTACAATTGAAAGTGTCCGATGATTAATAGCATTATAGTGTATATCCAGTTGTCTTGTGCAATAAATAATTTATTATAAAAAAAAAAAATTGTCATTATATAACTATCCGCTGAATAAAGAATGAAAATTTGTTTTATAAGAGAAATATGCCGTGTCACGTTACTTAGAAACAACACATATAAATTAATCTTTTTATCCAGTCCAATTAGTCCAATTTATACACTTATAGCAATCACATTCAATATTTTTTTAAATAAAATTGAATTGATTTCTTACTGGTCTTCTTATTTCCTTTATTAGGTAAAATTGATTCATTTTTTATTAATTAATAAAGTTTATACACGCGTATATATTTTTTAGTTTTACCTCTGAGTGGTTTTAATTCCCTAAAAAAAAAAAAACACGGATTTAGGGAATTATGGAAATATATACTGGACCATCCTGTACTGGATATAAATATCATGTTACACTTAAGAAAGTCAGCTGAAATCTGTTCTCTATGAAATAGTGAATAGCTCTCAATTTTGTCGTACAAATTTCGTGAAAATTCTATGCTGGCTAATTAGTTAGCGTACATATTATTTTTACTGTCTCAATTCTAGTACTATACACAAGTACTCTAGTACTAATTACTATAGAATATGTAACGTTTCTGTTTATTTTGAATTTTAGATAACTTAGAAATTTTATTTATAGTTTTATGTAAGTAAGGATAGTCTCTAAATATAAAAAATAGACGTTATTGCCAATCGATTGCTAACTTCTTTTTCATCTACGGTAACCAATGATAAAAATAAAATGAGATGCCTTTTTTTATCTAATTTGTAGTATCTTTCTTTATAAATTCCAAATGATTTTGTAATATGAAATATTAAATTAATTTTTTTTAAAAATGGGAATTACAATATTTTTATTGCGATTGAGAAATTCTTCTCAAACACGTACAACAAATTTTACATTTTTCACTTAGTGGTTACCAGTAATAAAAAAATAAACAATAACCATAATACTGGCTTAGAAATGCAATTGATAGTATGTCTAATTTATATCGTTGAAATGTCGTGCAAATGCCATGCAGGCTAAGTCAGTGAATGTGATATTTTATACTCTCAATTACATGGCTTACTATTGATAATTTTAAAGCTTTTGTTTATTTTAATTTGTAGCTATGAATATTTTACAATTATAAAAAGCTTATTATTGCAATCGTTTGGCACATTTTCATTTAAGACAAATGATGCTAAAAATAGAATGGTGAGCTGTTTATTTTTCCTCAACTTTACATAAACCTATTATGTATTCTACTGTAAATAATCTTGGTGAAGTTTATTAATATTAACTTATTTCTAACGTTTACTAGCATGTGGTGGTTTTTATATATGATTTACTAATTTGGAATTATATATTTTGAAGTAGTTGTGTATTAAGGGGTATCAGGACTCTGTAAAATTAAAAATAATAAAAAAAGGAACAGCTTTTAACATTTAATAGCTTAAATGTATATGATTTTAAAACAAATTTTTTAGGAGGATAAAAGAACTAAGTATGCTCTTTCATTTCATGTATTTAAAAAATTGCAAGATTGAGAATTAGGATTTACAGGGGGGTCCAAACTGTCAGACATTTCACAAACAGAAAATTGGTATTACAGCTTATTCGCAGGATTGCAAAATAAATATTGTAACTAGAATAACAATTTTGATGGCTGTTTATACTTCAAATTATAGTATTTACCCTGAATGTAAATAAATTGGTATTTAAAGAAGTTTTATATTGTAATACAAAGTTGTATTTAGCTAATACAAAATTTCGAAAATTTCAACAATATAATCACCTAAAATATATTTTTTGAACAATAAATAGGAAATTTTATCTTTGGTTTATACATACTAACATGAAACATATGTTTTGAAAATTTCATGAAAAAATATTCAGAAGTATTTCAGATATTGTGCGCGTTATGCCCAAAAACGTCAATTATAGAACAATGACATCCAAGTTTCGGAAACGCCGTTTCAGCTATTGAGCGAATATAATTCTAACAGCCACAACTCCTGTTCTAATAGGAATTTGAAGGAAATAATTTTGATCAAAATGTTCAGAAAAGACAGAAGTTAGATACATAAATAAATTCAAATTTCGAAAATTTTGAAGCTTTAAGAGTCCTGAGAACCCTTGGATATTTCTCGACACCATCGTTACGATAGGAAGGCAAAGGTGTAAATTTTCGATTGCTCGGTTTTCCTGATTTTGATTTGTCAATTTCCTCCCATCTGTCCATCTATCACTGACTCTCTATTTTTCTTCTATTCTTGCTTCTGCTCTCATAGTGGCATTTTTCTCTCAATGGTTCTGAATTCTGCAGAAATGCGTTCTTTAAGTTCTGACAGTGTAAAAGACATTGTTTATGTACCACCAATGCCGAAAAGAAAGTGTTCAGAACTTAAAGAACGCATTTGTGGAGCTTTCAGAAGCATTGACAGAGTGATGCTACAAAATGTTTGAAACGATCAAGATAACAGATTGAACATATGCCGTGTAACAAAAGGGTCACACATCGAACATTTGTTACTGAGAAAACTTAATATATGTCTGCTTAAATTCATGTATCACTCATTGTAATATGTGCTGTAGTTTCAAAAATATGATTTTTTAGAAATCGGGTCCATAATTTGTAATAGCCCGGTATAATATTTTATAATATTCTTCTCTGTTTCGAAATCCAATGTTTTAAATGTATTTATGATTTATTTTCAAACTAATTAAATTAAATTAAAGTTTATTGAGAAAATACTTCAGAATTACTTACGTATTCATCAAACACAGACTAGTAACTTAAAAAAAAATCATTTAGAAAGAATAATACCAGGAGACAAAACCTTTTATAGGCAATTGAAAAGCTGTCACAAAAATGACAAAATGACAAAAGATTTTGGAATCCATTATCGTTGGAGGAGGAATAGATTTGGATGACGTATGTGACTTCAGGTATAAAAAATGTTTTTTTCTTTTTACGATTGGAAACTTTTAGGAATATTTTAAAGACACTGTATATATTTTTTAATCTTTATTTTTTTCTCTTGATGTCCGTTATAAGCATAATTCCATCATTGATTTATTGATTACAATGTTGAAACTTTTTAAAACTAGTAATATGGCTTAAAAAAAAATAAAAATAAAAATAAATCGATATATTTAGAAACGATGGTGTTTGTGTATAGATAAGTAGTTAGAGAAGGATAAAATAGCGACACTTTATCAGCGGAGCAATCTTGACTTTTACGATTAAACATTCTTGAAAATGTTACTTTTGAAATTTTACCGGTTTTCCATTACTACATTCATAAAAAATGCATCACCATCATGTCTTTCGGAGAAAACTGCCCAACATACTTTTTGAACTATCACAATACAGACAATAAAGAATAAAAGCATTAAAGAAAACCATATTGAATTCATCGTTTATAGTTTTTTGTTTATCACACACTATGGGGGCACATGGTATATATGAAGAAAAAAACTTTACTCATGAGACAATATTTTTCCTATCCTAGACGTGAAAGCCTTTCCGTTCCACGACATTCACGTACATTTACGAGGGTGGGCTGAAAAGTAATACTCACATACTTGTAGAACACGAATGAAAACAAATGGCAAGATCGGACAAAAAATATATTAAAGAACATTTTTTAAGCTTCTGAATCATATGTTTATTTTTCAACATAGTCTCCGTTAAGGCTAACAAATTTATTCCAACGTGTAACAAGTTTTTTCATTCCGTCACTGAAAATTTCTTCCAATTTTTCTCGAATCAAGGACTGTACAGCTGCCTTCACCCAGGGCCCGACTTATGCAGGGGCATCCGGGGCGGCTGCCCCGAGACCCCCATGATAGTAATCAAAATTTTTATTAAAAGGTGCCAAACGATTAAAATTAGCCAAAAGTAACGAAAATTCATATATTTTCAAACATTTAGGAAGGGAGTGCAGTCTTCATTTATTTCTCTGCTTCCAGTACCCCCGTCAACCATGTGAAAAACAAACTATATCATTAGAAAACTATTGATTAAAATTATATTATGACAACTTAATATTCTATTGTTTTTAAAAGATATTCTTTATTAACATTTTCCACGTAACAGGAAAAGTTAAAACAATTCATTATCACCCATTTGGGGCATTTTCTTTTAGACATCTTATAACGTACATAGATAAGCAAAGTAAAAGTTTACAAAGAAATACTTGTGCCAACCAATCTATCCATTTTTTATATTATCCTACTAGCATTTTTTCTTAAAGTTTTGACCATTTTTGTGGTACTCTGTATACAGATGTGAGCAGTACCGTGTACAAAATTTATTCATACTTACAATATGTATGAAGTTTAGTACTAGCTACTTGCACATTATTCGCAAAAAAATTCTATAGATAGATGGAAGGGGGGGGGGCAGAATGATCTTTCCCCGGAGCCTAAGTCGGGCCCTGCCTTCACCTCATCGTGCGAGAAGTAATTATTCCTCTTGAGTTCTCTCTTGAGTAGAGTAAAAAAATAAAAATCGCAAGGTGCAAGATCGGGAAAGTAAGGAGGGTGGGGAATCGGTTCAAACTTCAGGTTTCACAGAACGCCTCTACAGTTGCGGATTTTGCAGTATCCTAATTGTTCAATAAGGAAGTCAACACGTCCCTTGGATATTATAATGTGGATTGAGATACACTTTTGAGTGATTCGATGTTCAATTTCAATAAAATTGCATACGAGTTAGCGATGCTTATCGTCTGGGCAGTGATCGAACGTCCGCTGCGTTTTTTCATCAACAATTATGGCTTTTCTGGGATCACAATAACAAAATTTTACTGCCGCTCGATTTTTCACAGTAGATCTGTCGATCAACAGCATCGTCGTCTTTAAACGACGATGAATTTCGGCACGGGTCACTTTTTCAGCAGCTAAAAATTTGATAACAGCACGCTGTTTAACTCGCCTTGTCATAGCACTAGAACACGTCTCCGTATTACCGCTTCTCAAAACACACTGGATGTATTCAGCGACTTGAAATCTGCACATGCATATAGAGGGGGAATGTGACTTCCACATGCTACTGGGTAGACTTCTGAAGGTTGTTTTTTTTTTCAAACTCTACAAGAATGTGTTCATTACATATCAACCGACCCTCTTACATGGGGGATAAATGCTGTCTTGTCTCGACCGAGTGTTAAACTGAAGCAATCCGACTATGAGCTCAAAATTTACAACATTCCGTCCTAGCACCACGTGTAATTAAAGATACATTAAGAGAAGTAATACATGATTTATTATTTTGTGTAAGTTCTAACATGTAATTAAGAAATTTAAAGTGGCTACAAACAAGTAGGTCATCTTTCGGATAAATTATTTAAAGAACATAATTTTGTAGGTATACTTATTTCTTGTTGTTTTCCCGCATGAAGTAGGATAGCCATCCCCTTCTTGGAACTTTGTCAATTTGGGAGACCTCGAAATTTGAATGTCGAGCTAGAAAATGAACGTTTATCTTATTATGTATGTTCAAGATTGTCGATGCATGTGCTGATGACTATGCTTTTATAACGGATTTAACGTGCATCCCATCCCTTTCATAAATATGATGGTACTTTGGCTGTCAAAGGTTTAATCTAATCAAGATTACAATACATTACTAACTGGCCAAATATTGTTCCATATTCAAAATTTTAAATATTCAACTGCAAGTGAAAACACAAATCTCAATCATAAAGGTAGTGTACATTCATTTCAAATCATCAAGGTGGTGTTGCTCGATATTTTTAATTTTGTTAATCTTTTAACCAAGTTTTCTTCATAGTTTTCTGAGATGAAAAACATGTTTAATTTTTTTTTATCATATTGTTTTATGGTGTGGACATTTTTAACAATCTACACACCTATTTTTGGTGAAAAACGCGTTTAACGGAAAGTTCTGTAACTTCTTTATTACAAGATAAATCAGAAAACAAATGCTCGTCATAAAACTGTCAACATTTTATGTAATTATAAAATTTTCATTATACTTAAGCATCTCGGACAAAAACATGTTTAAAAACCGGAGAAATAAAATGTCAAACGCCATATTCCGCTTCCATTAATTTTTATGAAGGAGTTCAGAATCACCTTGAATATTTGTTTCTTACAAAGATCTTTTATAGGAATACGTATTTTTAGAAATTTCAATCTTAAAAACCTTTTCCTTTTTTTTTTTTTTTTTTTTTATACAGCTTATCAAAAACTGTGTTAAATCTGATTTTGGCAATTTTAACTAAGTAATATCTCAAAAGGGACTAACAAAATAATTCTGAAAACTTTGGAATGTAAAATTAAATTGTAATTTTTATGAGTGAGACTCGTTTTTGAATAACAGTTGTTTTAAAAATACAACCCCCTTTTTTTTTCTTTTTCTTTTGCTCCAGATACAGGTGCTTTTTTGCATAGGTATATTAGAATTGACGATAAAGACAAATTTTACATATTTTTGCTTGGTTAAATCTAAAATTAAGCAATGTTAAAATATTTAAAATTGCACGGAACATTCTAAATAAAAAACATTATAATTCAATGTGTAAAATAAGTAAATTTTGGCAGTCGAACTAATTTTAAATTACTAATGGGTTCGATAAAAAACTAATTTTAAACATTTTTGTAAGAGGTGGGAAAAACTGTTACAACATAAGAGTTAAACATAAGAAAAAATCATTTTAAGGAATAAAAATTATTAAATATGGTACTCGACTAAAAGTTCATTCAGCAGGGTTCATATAATTTTTCGGCACTATTTTACGTAATTTTCTCTTGATTTACAATTTTATTTCAAATATTTTTATACAGGCCCTAAATTTAAAAGCTATTTTTAATAGCATCATAACCTCATTTTTTAATGTGTGTTATTATATGAAAATAAATTCTTCTTTCATCGTATTTTAAAAGGAAAAGAAATGACCAATTCACCTAATAACATTTTATTCGACCTCGATATAAATTCATAAATGTCAGGGTTTTTAGTTTGAAATGGATGTAGGGGGGGGGGGGGGATCATAAAATAAGATCTCAATACTATTTGATATACAATTAAATTAATTATGTTACATTAAATATTTAACAGAATGTCGATACAAGGGAAAAAAGAAGAAGAAGAAGAGTTAGACTTTAAAAAAAAAAACTGCAAATTTTGTTAACTCGAATAAAAGGTGTATTTTCAGACATCAAAATGAGGGAAATACACATATGATGGTATGCATGGTGTAAGGCAGGGGGCAGGGGGTTATGCAAACGAAATATTTTATAAAATTTCATTAGTGAGCAGGTGTTTTCGAGTGAGTGAAGTATCCTCTTAGCGAGTATTTAGGCTAATTTCAAAAATATGTCAGAATAAATGTGTATTAGCTGCTCATCAGCTGTGCACAATAAAATCAAAAGCTCCACCATCCCTCCCCTACAATAATGATTATGCCCCTGCCCCTTATATTGCCTCCACCCCCTGTAAAATATCATATTTGATTCAATTTGATATTTGAAAATACTTCTTTTAATCTTATTAGCGAAATTCGCATTTTTTTTTTTTTTTTTTTTTTTTTTTTTTTTTTTTTTGCAGTTTATTGAATATTTAATGCAAAGAAATAAATTTAATTGTACATAATATTGTATCGAAGGTTTATTTTACAAATTACGCATATCTGAAGCTCAAAATATAAACCTGAGATTTTGGATCATACCGAGATTGTTTAAAAGGTGACTTGATTAAAAATGTCACTTTAGGTTTAAAAACTGCTGAAATACGATGAAAGAAAGGTAGATTTTTTATGTACCTAATCACAAGCATTGAGAAATTAGAAAACAAAATGTTATGATATTATTAAAATTGGCTTTTAAATTTTCCTAATAGAAATTCTTTCTAGGCCCTCTTTAAAAATATTTTAAATACATTTAAATTCGAAAAAAAAAATTATATAAAACACTGTTGTAAATTTCTATGAACCCTGATGAATAAACTTATAGTCGAGTATCATATTTAGTATTTTTTATTCCTTAATTTTTTTTCATATGTATTTCCCTTATGTTCTAATGTTTTTTCACACCGTTACAAAAATGTTTAAAATTTATTTTTTATTCGAACCCATTAGTAATTTAAAATTATTTCGACTTCCAAAATTTATTCATTTTACATAATGAATCATAACATTTTTTTTTAAATTTAGAATTCTCCGTACAAATTTTAGAACATTTGAACATTGCTTTATTTTATATTTACTAAGCGTTAAATTTGTCTTTATCGTCGATTTGAATACACCTAAGCAAAAATTACCTGGAATCGTATGTATCTGAAACAAAAGAAAAAGGAAAGAGGGGTGCATTTTTAGTAAACTGTTATACAAAAAACACTCATGTCTCACTCATAAAATTTGCAATTTAACTTTATATAACAAAGGTTTTTATTATTCTAAGTTTTCGGAATTTTTTAGTTATTCCCTTTTGAAACAATAATTAGTGAAGATTTCCAAAAAACATACTCAACACAGTTTTTGATGATCTGTACAAAAAAAAGGAAAATGTTTTCAGGATTGAAATTTTTAAAAATAAGTAATCCTATAAGTGATCTGTGTAAGAAAAAATAAAAAAAATATTTAAGGTGAGTCTGATCCCCTTCATAAAAAATAATCGCCTCGAAATGTGGTGTTTGACCTTTTATTTTTCCTGTTTTTAAGCATATTTTTGTCTTAGATCCTGAAGTCTAATGAAAATTTTATTATTATATAAAATATTAACAAATTTATTTAAACAATTGGGTTTTTGATCTTGATAGGTATACAAATAAAGCAATTACATCATTTTCCGTAAAACACGTTTTTCACCTCAAAATGGCTGTGCAGCTTGTTAAAAATGACCACCACCCAAAAACTATATGGTAAAAAAAAATCATGTTTTTAAACTGAGAAAACTCTGAAAAAAAACTTGGTTAAAATATTAGGAAAATTAAAAATGTCGAGCAACACCATCTTGATAGGTCGAAATGGATTGACCCTAAACATAAACAATTCTAAATAAATGTAATATAACCATTTTAACGATATTTTATCATTCATTCCAGATTAAAAAAAAAATAAAAATAAAAATAAAAGTGTACAGTTAAAATGATGACATTGAGCTCACAGGTGATTCATTCTAATTGTATATTATACTCGTGTTTCAAAGAATAATGCCCCTTAAAAAATAAATGAAGGGGATTAGCCTCCGTTTCCCCCAATTTATACTTAACGAGAGAAATTCCAAATTTAAATCAGGGAAGCTCCTTAGCATAATAAACCGGTATACCAAATTTGTGGCAAATCAGATAATTCTGCATGAAAAAAGGATATCGCTAAATTAAAGGGGGTCTAACCCTCTTTTACCCCCTTTATACTTAACTAATGAACCTCCAAATCTAATCAGGAAAGTTCCTTATCAGAATGAACATAGAAAAAAAAAAAATTATAATTCTGCATGAAAATCCATTTATCTAAATTAAGGGGAGGAGATTTTCCCCCCTTTCCCCCTTTTATACTTAACCAATGAACCTCCAAATCTAATGAAGGAAGCGCCATATCGGAATAAACCGGTATATAAAAATTTCAAGGAAATCGAATAACTCTGCATGAAAAACACATTTATCTAAATCTAGTGGGGGAGGACTAGACCCGCACCCCTTTATACTTAACCAATAAACCTCCAAATTTAATCAAGGCAGCTCCTTAACATAATAAACCGGTATACCAAATTTGGAGCAAATCGTCGAACACTGCATGAAAAACCCATTTATCGAAATTAAAGGGGGGATACCCCCTTTTTCTCCTTTTATACTTAACATATAAACCTCTAAATCTAATCATGGCAACTTCTTAATATAATAAACCGGTATTCCAAATTTGGAGCAAATCGAAAAATTCTGCATGAAAAAACCAATTATCTAATTTAAGGGGGGTAGCCCCGTTTCCCCCTTTTATACTTAATCAATGAACCCCCAAAACGAATCAGGGAAGTGCATTATCTGAATGAACCTGGAAAAAAATTGTAAGCAAATCGGATGTTTCTATCAAGAGTTATCGCGTTACGTACATACATACATACGTACGTACATTGGGGTGGGTCGAAAAAAGAGAAATTTTTCAGATCAACTTCTAATGTAGCAGAAAAGTTGCCTTTTGTAATTAGAAGAATAACGTAAAAATATTTTTGAAATCTGTTAATATCTTTATGTCGCGCATTGCACTTGAAATTTTGAAAATATGATGAAAAATGATGATTTTTGAAATTAATGATGACAATTTAAAAATATTCAGAGATACTTCTAATAGTACGTAAATGTCACCTTTTGGTATTAAAATAATAATACAAAAAAATATTTAAAATCGGTTAATATCTTTAGGTCGGGCACTGCGCTTGTATTTTGGAAAATATGACCAGAATTGACAATTTGGATGAAATTGCATGATGAAAATAAAATATATATATATATATTCAGACATAGAAAAATATGCAAACCGAAAGAGCGAGAACTGTGCGATGTTTTGTGACACCAAGTTAAATTTTAATGCTCCCGATTACTCATAACTTAATGTGTGGGTCTACCTGAAAGGTTAATGAGCGGATATAATTATAAAACCTAACTTCCGTTCTAACGGGAATTTCAAGCAAAAAAGTATATCAAAATGTATAGAAAAGATAGGAGTTTAACATCTAAAAAATTAAAATTTCGGAAAAGGAAAAGCTTTACGATTCCTGAAACCCATGTACCACAAGTGTTTCTAGATAATGTTTTATAGACTTAAAACGCATTGTTTCTAAAAGCATATTTTTTCATTATTATAAAAAAAACATTAGCTTATTTACTTCAGTTTCTGTTTGATTTCCTCTTAAAAGAACGCAGTAGTCGTACAGCAGAACGTATTAATGAGTGCAAAATGGTCATTAGTGATGATGCGGTATTTTCGCAATTCAAATAACGAAGCTTTTGAAAATATTTCAGAAGATTAAATATTATTCGAATGTCCTGTATAATATAGAGAACTTTTCAAATGCACTTTAATGACACCAAAAGCAATTTCATGAATTAAAGAATTTTCACCGAAGAAATTAAAGTAATATTTCGACTTTTATTATAGTTAGATGATGAGAAGAGTACTTTGCTGTATATTTGAAAAAATGCCGTTTTGTAGAGAAATATTTTGATAAAAACTTTTTAGAACTCTTTTGTTTTTTATTTATCGGGGTGATATCTAGGAATATGTTTCTTGTCACAGAATAGAAATTATATTTTTTTCGGAAAAATCGTCCATGATATATTTGATTGATAAAGAGGGGTATAAATACATTACTCATTTTTAAGTAAGCTAAAAATGTAGTAAATATTTTAAATTAATACTCTTGATGTTATTGAAGTTAAATAATATATTTATATATCTATAGAATTAATTTCTTAAAGGGTTTATTTGTTAGCTTTTTTTAATTGTGATTTTATATTACAAAAAAATCTCTGAGAATGACATTCATTAGTTCATTAGATTTCCTTTCGTTTTGTTCAAACCAGTCGTATTTTGCATACTGGAATTAAAGATACAAAGACATCTATTTTAAGTGAAATAACACCGGGTACACACACCCATTCAAATCCGGGTTTTAAACCCAGTGCCTTTTGACAAAAATGCCGACCTTTAACTAAAAGACAAATCGACCTGGACGACCTTGGATTGTACATAGATAAGTTAAACAAAGATGCATTATTTTACTTAAGGGGATAATGGAGCTTCAAACGCATTTATTTATTTATTTTTTAATTGCACTTTAAATGCTACTCAAGGACACACTATATGAATTATGCCATATATGTATTACACAAGAAATTAAGAAAATAATTTTTTGATTGGAAAAATAAGAAATTTTCCTTAATATTTTAAGCATTATGAAGAACTTTTCAAAATGTCTCATTCCACATCAATTAAAATCATCAATATTTCTATGCCAGTTTAGTTTACGTGTACAAATAAAACTGTGCATAGTTTTTTAAACTAAATATGATTCGAAATTTTAAAGGTAGTAAAGTGCAGAAATATGATAAAAATAAAATGCTGAAAATTACATAAAATTTCGAAAATATTTTTTCTTGCATTTATATTCAAATATATAATATTCGATGCACCGTTTTATTTGTATATGTACACCAAACTGGCATAAAATATATTGGGGCTTTTAATTGACGTAGAATACGCATGGGAAAAGTTTGAAAAATTCTTCAAATCGCATAAAATATTCGGGAAAATTCCTTATTTTTTCTCGAAAATTTACTTTTTTTAAATTTCTTGCGTGACAAATATATGCAATAATTCATGAATTGAATATTATTTAAAGTGCAACTAAAAGAATAAAATAATGAGTTTGAAGGTCCATTGTCCCCTTAATATCACAGAAATGTTTCTAAGGAAACTAGCAAATCAATCCAATTTTATTGCCACTAATGCAGTGTACTCTTCCAATACAATCTAAAAGAAGTTTCCCATTAATATCCTAAACGACGCTAAGAATATTACGATTTTATTTTCCACAGATTCTCCTTTCTTAAAAAAAAAAAAAAAAAAAAAAAAAATCTAATTCAGTTAGTGATGCCAGTTCCAAAAGTCGCCTTCCCTAAAATTTTATATCGTGCCATACTGTTTAAAGGAATGCCACTTGCTGCACTTTATATGCTGTAACCAGATTTAACACAATCCAAAAAAAAAAAAAAAATGTTTCGACTAGTATAATTTTGTTAAGTTTACTTATAAAACTATGAAAAAAAAATGGGTAGTTTTGAGCTAGTAGTCAGATCTTAATTGTCCTTTGGAGAACTGCTGTGTTTACACCCTGTAAAAGCACATGCACATAATGGGTTGAATGAAACAGTGATAATGCATTCCGATGTACCGGAGTGTTGTGGTGCTTAACAATCCCATCTTCTGTAAATAATAATAATCTTTGACATAGCTTGAGGGAGCAATGCCATACAACAGGATTTTTCTGTATCAATAATAATAGTTGTCTATTTTATTAGTAATTATCACTTTTCTTATCTTGTCTTCCAAGTTCTTTTGCAAGTGTATAATAAAAAGTATTTGTCCGTATGTTTTATCCACTAATAATATTTCACTGAATTTAATATAATTTATAGAGCATGCTACTTTCTCAACTATTTCTCATCCTATTCCGGCTGAATGTTTTGCTTGAAAGAGTTTTCGCATCTACGTGTTATAAACTACACAAAATATCAAAGATTTTATTGCGTCATTTTATGAGCACTAAAAACGGGAATGACACATGATAAAACTACAAACTAAAGAAGAATAATCAAATTAAATCTACTTAAAATAGTAAAAATATTTTCATTATGATGCTTTGAGTGTGTCTACTACAGAACATCATAAAACAAATAATTTTATAATATATATATATATATATATATATATATATATATATATCTTTTTTATTAGCTACCTAATGAAATAAATGTTTTTTAAATTTTTTAATTATGTTCTGAATTATATTTTACACATTTATATTCCGTTTATTCACATATATTGGGCTAACAGTTTCTTCTTAATAAATATGTGCAATGCAAACTCGTAAAGAAAAGGAAAATCACTTAATACTTTGAGAAATATTAGAACAAGGATTATAGAAAGTATAAGCTTATTTAAGAAGATGCAATTTGTAATTATTTCAGAAATGCTTAATCAGTGATTTATGAATTGTACGTAATTCATCCAATATTCATAAAAAAAGTTTACGCTTTTAGAGATAGTAAGAATATAAATTTTTGAATTTGATATTGAACCGTATAATTCCTCGAATAATGACCGAAAAAAACTGATTTCGTTGAAGAAATAAAAGGAGTTTTCAGTACGTTATTTTACTAATAAAAGATATGATTAGGGATTCAGTGACATATTTAGAATTCTGAATTGGTCTTGTTTAAATTAATGATATTAAGACCCTATTTATTCTGGAAAGTTACATTAATACTAACATAAAACATATATTATTATTAATCCCCTTTGTACAAAAGCGACTTAAAAAGTCGAAATGTTAAATTCTGTAAAAGCATTTCAAATAAATCTAAATTTATTTTACGTAGGGAATGTAAACTTGACTTATTGGATATTCTAAAAGCGCAGTTAGGTATTAAAGCTATATTTAAACTTCCAGTATAGATTTAATTAATTTTATTTAAATTTTAAATGATGCAATCTATCTTCTGGCGACCTATTTGCTAACGTCATTTGAAAACCTTTCTACTAATTATTCTTTAAGAGGAACGTATATACTGTTTTTATTTTCAAGATGAATATATTACTCTTTGGGGATAGTGAAAAGTGAAAAAATAATGAATTTGTTTTAGCAAAAAAAGCACCTTCAAATATATATAACTCAGTAAATAAAACAGATGGAATATGTTCCAGGGGGTATATTGACATGTCATTTACCATAATATATCGAATTCTGAAATATATAATATTGATGAAATTTTTTATCTTTAACGTTATTCTACTTATAATGTTTGTTAGTTTTTTTTTTAGGTAGATTTCGTAAGAAATACTACCTATTGCAGTCGTTACCATGGTGCGACTTTTGAAAAATTCCCTCATAACTTTTCATTATAGGACCCCAGGAACCCAAAACCATCCCCACCTAAAAAGTTTATATATATATATATATATATATATATATATATATATGTATGTATGTATGTATGTATGTACTAAATTTTGTCCGCCCGATAAAAGTCGCAATTATGCACGGATCGTCTTCAAACTCGCCAACAACTTTGAGATGGCTAATACCTCGGCGGGGATTGAAAATGAGCAAAATCGGTACAAGGGAATGGAAATGAGGAGGGTTAAAATTTTGAATATCGTCTTAACAAGATTCTGATAAAACCATCTCTTACACAACAATGACAGGAAAAAATAAATATTTTTCATTATAGCAGTTGCCAACAATTAAAAAAAAACAATAAAATTCTCACCACAACAATTGCTTTTCTATTGCAAGATTTTTCACGTGAAAAAATAAATTAAATAAATAGTTTGACGAATTGAAAATAAATTGAATATTACGTCATAAGTTTTCTAGAGCAAGATTTCAGAATGAAAACTCAAAATGAAATAAATAGTTTGACGAATTAAATATATATATATATTACGTCATATTGGAAATATAATGTACCTCAGCAGGTGAATAGGTAACGTCATGCGAGTTTGAAGAAACGTATTAAAACATTATAAAAACCCGACTATGGAAATATTAACATATTTTAACACTTTGAGTTTTTCTGAATTTGTTTTAGCCATTTTTAAACCTATTCCATATACATGCGTGTGTGTATTCGTGTATATTAAAATTTTCACAAAATGTTTAGCTCCCTAGAGCTCATTCTTAGTGAAGGAACTGGGTTTATCGCTAATGTTGATTTAAGTTTTGTTGGTGAATTTAGTACTTAACTTCGAAATCTACCTCCGCCTGTAGGCCCGAGCCGGCAGGGATTTTTTTTTTTTTTTGATACAGAGCCGATTTCCGTCATTTGATTAATCTCTTCCATGTTTCTGGGAAAAAGTCGGCTAACATTGTAGTAGACGATGCAATTTTTTAGCTATTGATTTCACACATCATCTGTTCAATTTTAATAGTGCAATAAGGAAATTTAAAAGTCTGGTTAACATAGCGCAGATATCGGATTTAAAGAAAGAAACAAATGATGATTTTTTTATGATTCCTATTTTCTATGGCTCAGATGTAAATCTTAAAAATCGGCAGGTTTTTATTCTTACTATCGCTTCCCATAAATTTATGGAATAATACATTTAATAGTTTACGGATGAAGGTTTCTTCCCATCAAGCTAATAAAATTTTGAGTAGCATTCTGTAGAAGAAGATTAGCAAATCATTATAAAAGCCCACGTAGGCACACCATAGATTGCTAATAATTAAGTTATAGATGTAGCTTATGGTTAAACGTCTGGTTTCAATTTTTTAAATAGGTTCTTCGCAATGAGCAAAGATTTCGGCATAGATGGCTCAGAAACCCAGCGTACCTGTTTGCCGCCACAATTCTGATTTTATGCCTAAGCAGCCTAGCGACCTTGGGAAGATTTTGTTCTTTATGACAGGTCAAAATTTATGCTAGTACCAGTAACAAAAATAAGCTAGTTATTGCTATGCATTGCTTTGTCTGCTAGAATTTCATGCTATTATGTGTTTTCTAATGCTGGCCAGCATCAAATGTCATATAGCTAGCTTACACAGCAATAGCATGTCAAGATATACAAGTTTTTTTTAACTTATTTGCTGTTTAAGCTTCTTACAAAGCATGGAGAGGTAGGTACCTTAACGTAGTACTATATGCTTTTTTATGCTTACCCGCATAATATGCTATCATGCCAGCTTAGGGGGAAATAGCATGACAATCAATGTGCGAGCATTTTATGCCTATTTGCAGCTTAAGTTTCTTCCAAAGCATGGAGAGATAGGTACCTTAACGTGCTATTACATGTTTTTTAAAGGTTGTCAGCATAATATGATATGCAGCCAACTTAGGGAGACATAGCATGACAAGCTATATACTTTTATGCTTATTTGCTGATTAAGCTTCTTCCAAAGCATCGAGAGGTAGGTACCTTAACGTGCTGCTATATGCATTCTTATGATTGTCAGCATAATATGCGATACAGTCAGCTTAGGGAGAAATAGCATGACAAGCTATGTGCAATAACCTTATGTTTATTTGCTGTTTAAGCTTCTGGCAAAGCATGGATAGGTAGGTACCTTAACATGCTATTATATGCTTTTTTGCTTGCCAGCATAATATGCTATGCAGGCAGCTTAGGTAGAAAACAGCATAACGTACTATGTGCTAGTAAAATGAGATAATTTGCTACACAAGTCTCTTCCAGTAATGGTGAGATAGGTACCTCAATGAACAATTGAGTGCTTGTTAATGCTTGCCAGCATCAAATGTTTATTTATTTATTTATTTTTTAGTTTCATGAAAAGTAAAAATTTGACTATGTTTTTGAAAACAGAAGAAATGAAAATTTTAATTATAAATTAAATTTTCAAATTCGGGGAGAGACAATAGCTCTCTTCCACCTTCGTTTCCCCTAAAAGAAAATTCTTACTTCCTCTTTTATTTTAAACTAAGAGAAACTATTAAATTTCAATTTGTTTATTTTAATCGTAGAAAAAAATTAATTAAATTTCAAAATTGAGGGGGGGCTTAATGGATCACCTAAGTCCTCTTCCCTTAACGGAATATTCAGGAGTTTGCGTTATGGAGGTTTTACTGTATATTGCAATTTTGCAAGATGTAATATATAACTTCTATTTTTTTAATTAACTTCTATGGGAGTGAGATTAAATTATGTGAACGATTTAACTTCTATTATATAAGTTCTCTTTTGGGTGGCCTCCCCCTCCCCCCACCTATAAAGGATTTTTTTTTTCTTCTTTTTCTAAGAATTTAATTTTTTTAACTTACTCGAAAATAAATACAGTATGTCTTTAAAAAAACGGAGAAAAAAATTTTCATTAAAATTTAAAATTCGTGGGGAGGTGCTGGCCCCCACCTGAATTCATGACTGCGTTAAACAGCCTATTTGAGATTGGTTTTTAGCGCCTAAACATCAAAAGAAACAGAACTAAAAATTAATTTCCATAGCGGATACAGAAGAGTAATTCCCCCTCCCCCCAACGGAAAATTTTAAACTTATCTTCCTCTTACTGTTAAATAATTTTAACTTACTTGAAAATTATAATTTTTTTTTATATCTATAAAAATGAGAGAAAAATAAAATTTTGTTTATTAAATTTCAAAAGCTGGGAGTGGGAGAGCTGTGTCACAGACACTTGAATTAAACACCGTCCCTTGAACACGTTTGAGATATTTTTTTAACACATAAACTTAAAAAAAAGTAACAGTTAATTTAAAGGGAAAAAGCCCCCCCCCCTCCCCTGAAATGGAAGAAAATTCATAACTGCACTTTCTCTTGGTATTTATTTATTTTTTTTTTTTAAGTTTCTTGAAAAGATTAAATTTACTGTGTTTTTCAAAATCAGAGAAAAAATATTAGCTTGTTAAATTTCAAAATCTAGGGGTGGTATATTTCTTTTTTGGGATAGTGCAACGTAATTTCATCACTGCCTTCGTCCACCCGTTTAGATAAAATTTTAACTCATAAATCTAGAAAAAAGCTGAAAATTAATTTCCATGACTGATTTTTTGGAAAAAGCGCCCCTCTTCCCACCCCCCATCGTAAAATTCTTACATGTTCATTCTCTTATTGTTTAATTATTTTAGTTATAAAAAATTCTGTGCTTCAAAAAGAGAATTTAGTCAGTTAAATTTGAAAATTCAAGGTCACTGTTTTTAAGAAATATGTTCATAACCACCGAATTGAAAATATGTGCAATTGATTTGGCCCCCTCCCATAAGCACCAAAGTTTTAAAATCTTAACCCCCAACTGGAATTGATAAATTTTATCCTAAATACATTTCAAAATTGTTTATTCCCCTGCAACAATAATTCAGACAAATAATTCAGGCCATATTCCAACCATTCATTAAGCAAAGAAAATCCCCGTAATGATTTACATTAATCAAGCCGCATTCTAATTGTCCATAAACCATAGAAAAAACCCTAATAATAAATTAACCTTATTAATTGAAACTTCAGGATAGCATCGATAAATTCACTCTCTATTTTATAAAAATAACAACACACAGCAGAATCATTTTCATTACCCATTACCCGCATTTAAAATCATTTACAAACACGACCCCGGTAGCAAGGTAAGTAGAGCATTTAGTTTCCAAACCGCAGGGTGCAAGTTCTGTCCTCCTCGGAGGAAAAATGAACCCAACATAAATTTCCACTGCGAAAAAGTGCATTTACTTCAGAAAATTTCAAAGATTGCGCCAAAAGCATCTTTTTTTCACTTTTTATGCACAATTCAAGCAAGTGATGCTAGAAAAGTGATGCCAGAATTGTAAAAATTAAAAGCAAGTGATGCTAGATTAGTAAATATTAAAAGCAAGTGATACTAGAAAAGCAAAAATTAAAAGAAACTTATAGAAATGTAATGCTAGAATAGCAACAAAAAAGTATATGTTGCTTGTGAATTACTGCTAGAATAGCAGAAATTACAAACAAGTGATGGTCTTGATTGCTGCTAGGCCAGCAACATATTCAGACAACACAAGCTGGATTATGTATTCTGGCCAAGCAGTAAAGTGTCCCAATACACACCATGACTTGCTGGTAATTCTGGTGGAACCAGCAAATGTGTTATGGTAGTTTATGCTATTCTACTTGCTGGGATACAGCATTTAATGCTTGTCTCGCAAACAAATACCAGCATGAATTTCAACTTGGAATGGCATGAGTTTATATTTAATTAAATACTATATGTTTCATAAATAAAATAGTTCGTGTTAAAAATAGTGTGTTTTATAGAAAATATAACTAACGTGCTGTTCCGCAAGCTAGGCCTAACAAGAACACGAAAACGGGTTTCCTGCGACAAAATGACAAAAAAATAAAAATAAAAAGCGCCAATTCCGGTGCATTGAGACTTCTGTTCAGATTTTTCATTCAATTACTTTCGAATATCTTAATTTGTCAAAAGTTATATTGTTTCTATAGAAATAAAATGTGCCATATACAATGTATTTAAAAACTAAGATATACATAATTCGTTGCCATAAATCTAATGTGCATATGGCAAATCAACTATTAAACAAAATGCCATCTCACATTTTTTTTAGCTTGTTAATAGGAGTAATTCCTGAAAAAATTGACCATAGTTCAGTCTGTTTTTTTTTTTTTTTTGTTTTGTTTTTTTTCTCAGGTTTCCGTACTTAAAAAGTAAAAACGGAACCATTATAAGATCACTCCTGTGTCTGTCTGTCTGTCACAGCTCTTTTACTCGTAAACTATGCAACGTGGAAAGTTCAAATTGGGGGAAGTAATAAAGACTATTGACCCACATACTTACAGATTAATAAATATTCATAAATATATTTAGGAAAAATGTAGATGGGCTAATTAAGTTACTTAAAAAACATTTTTTTTTTCTTTCTATATCGTGTGGGGTATCATGTGAAAGCTTTCGTAACGCTGAAATCAAAAATGTATTTCATTTAATTGTAGGTATTATATTTTCAAAGTTATGGTGGAAAATGTAGTGCAAAAATATGTTCCCTCCCCCCATCTAATTCCGAATCAACTGAAACAAAAATTGTGAAAAAAATTAGAGGTAGTAGACATTAATTTAAACCTTGCAGGAAAATTATAGCGATTAGTCTAGGTCACATAGCTTTTGAGAAAATCGCATTTTTCCGTTACCCTCAAATTTCGATTTACGGGCTTCAGCAAAAGTGTTGAGCAGAGCTGGAGGTACATATTATAGCAGAAGTATAAAAGGATAGTTGATCATGAATTTCGGAAAAAATCGTCGGTAATTAGCCGAGATAATTAGCCGAGATTAACCCATAAAGACACGGGCGGTTTGGACATGCATAATGACAGGGACGGCGTACTCTATGCTCCATCGGCTTTTTAAGCCTAGGTAACAAATTTTAAGGATATATTATGTGATGCAATGCCCAGTAGCAGAATAAAAGCAATAAACGTCAAATTGTTAAAAACAGACTAATTTAATGAGAATTAATCACACAAATACTATGGGATAAGCGACTAGTTTCCATTGAGTAGCTCTCCCTATACCCCTACTATGTCTTTAAAAGTTAACTACAAACCTCCATTTATACTTTTCTAGTATACAGGGTGCAAAGGAAAGTCCCTTTAAACGGAAAATAACTGTGAACGGAGAGAGCTACAGTTATGCAAGTGAGGTAACGGTATAGTAAAGCGACTACGCCCGATTTAATGAAAAAGACAGCAGCGGCCCTTAGTGGCGAAATTTAGAAGATAGCCACTGCAAATCGAAAACGAAAAGAGATAGAGCAAAATTTCCTGTTAGAAAGTTTTAGAGCATCAATTAATTAATAGAATACGACATTTGTGGATAAGATAAATCTTCGCCTGTTTACCCAGAAATGTCCGAAATCGATGCACTCCATTTTGTGTAAACGTTTGAATGGAATCGTCAGAAGTATGAAGAAATACACACAATTTATGCTGTAAATACGTACTCATCTCAATACATTTTGATAAAATCACACACACAAAAAAAGACAAACTGTCTCACAGTGATAAAAAGTTAATATTCAGTATGTTCGCAAAGTTCGCCATTGCTCACGATACATGTTTGTATGCGTGAGAGTAATTCTGCATGCACATTTCTCAGCATGGAACGTCTATTGCACGTCTCTTCAATACGACGACATAGATTTAACCCTTTCAAGGGTGGTGGCTAGACGGTCTAGCCACCTAATTTTAATTCCAAAACTGACAAATAGCACCAAGAATATTTTAATAAAATTTTGCTTTTGTAATGAGAGTGCAAATTAGCGGGGTTTGTTTTCATACTAATTCATATATTATAGTAGGGAACGCTTTGTGCGCGAGTAATACTCGCACTTGACCGTTTATTTTTACATAACAGTGACATCTTTTAGGGTATGCAGAAGGACCAAAAATAATTCATCAAAAGTAGAATTTAGTGACACGACTTTTACTCAGGAGCATATTCTAAGAGAAACTGTTTTTCTGACGAACAGAAGGAAAAAAAGCTTACATATGTTGTATCGGTAATAAAAAAAAAAAATAATAAAGTATTAATATATCCATTTACAACTAAGCGGTTTTTTTTTCGAATATTTTACTTACCGCTGGTGGTAAAATAGGGGAGACCGGGGCTAGTTGGCTACAGGGGTAAGTAGACGCAGTCCTCATAAATCGCCTGTTTGTGGATAGATTGCGCAATCAGTCACAGAGTACCATTCTCCTTGCTTTTTACAATCCTCATTGTAGTTTTGCAGCAATACCTTCGTGCTGCAGTGGACATTTATTACGATTTTTCTGTTTTTTGCACTCATAAGTAATTTTTTGTTGCTTCATTTTTTCTCTAATTTCTGATACTTATCCTAATAATTGCTATTTAACTTGTGCAGTTTTTCTTAGTGTATGATTAATTGTACCTACCCCATATGTGATTTACTTGGATTTTTTATGCTTTGATGGTTAGGTGGCCCTTTTGTGAAGAAATGCATTATGGGGCTAGTAGGCGCACTGAACACGGGGCAAGTTGGCTCGATCCCTGCTGTGTGCTGGTAGCTTGAAAAACAACAAACACCGAGAAAAGTGGTTGCAATGTAAGATTTTGCGCACACAAAGCTTGCCCAAACGGAGACACTCGATTTTTTATTTGTGACAACTGTAACTCTGATCATGATATCGAGTAGGATAGAAGTTAATCAATGTTAATGTTTTATTCATTATTTTTATGTTTGTATAATTTAGAATTTACATTGTACGGCGATAACGCTTTTGTTTAAACTTACTGATATTAATGAAATTGATTTCTCTTAACTGCGTGTCTTATTTGAGTTTCATTTAAAGTTTTATGAAGCGTGTTCCAACTTACTCCATAGGTATAGGCAACTTGCCCCGTGAGGGGGTAGTTTGGCGCACCATTTTCCTTTTATTTTAGGCATCTGCTAAATATAAACTACAAAAGCTACAAACTCAAGTCTCCCAGTATTTGTAGACCAATGCCTGTTCTTTAAAAGTGCAGTTAAAGTTTCATAAAAACTTAATCAAAAAAAATAATAAAAATCAATAACTAAAAACTGCGCCTACTAGCCTCGGTCTACTTTACATCTTTATAACTTTTGTTGAAGACATTTTGTTATGTACTATTGTTGCTATCATAGTATTATCATTGTTTATAATTTCGTTAGCGTCACAGAGCATTTATGCATCAAAATTTTGATTTTATCATCATTTTCGTTAGTGATAAAAGACTAAACATCTTTGTAATTTTTTCTGAAAATATTTTTTGCGTACTACACTGTAAAAAAAAATCTGTGAAGTTACTAAAGTTTTTCTAGGAAACTGGGATTCCTAGAACTTTTCATGTAACGGCAACAACAAAATTTCATGTAACAGACACACTTTTGCGCCGAAAATCAAAAAATCTGTAAGGTTACTAAGATTTTTTTTGGAAACTGGGATTCCGAGAACTTTTCATGTAACTTCAGCCAGGGTTACAAATAAAAGTTTAGTAAGATTACTGAAATTTTAGCAGATTCATTTGTAAAGTTACAGATTTTTGTAGCTTTACAAAAACTAGTTTTGTAGATTTGCAGCTTTTTTCGTACAGTTACAGGTGAAAGTTTAGTAAACATGTAACTTTACATGTGTAGAACTACAGATTTTTTTTTACAGTGTACTGTAACTACCATAAAATTATGGTAGTTTATAATTTCATAAGCTTAACAGAACATTTATGCAATATATATATATATATATATTTACATTAATTAAAATTGCAAATAAACTTATACTTCTCATTTTCTCTTTTACGAGAATTTCTTCTCCTCTCTAATATTTAACCCTTTGAAAGGCGTTGAACGCGCAGCATGACCACCTAATTTTAATTCCAAACTGAGAATCGGCAATAAGATTTATTTAATAACAATTTGCTTTTTCAATGAAAGTGTGAAAAAACAAATTTTAAGTAGAACCTCTTTTATCCGAAACACTTTTAATCGAAAATATCGGTTAATCGAAATCAATTTTTAAACCTTTTTTTTGTATCAAATTCATTGTGTGCAAAATCCATTTGGAAAGTGTTTTTTTAAACTATCATATACCTCATGTGCAAGCGGTCCTTTCCGAACTACAAGTACATTTAAATATTTTCGATATCCTTTCTTAGGATTCCTTTGAATATAACAAGAGCTTCCGTAAGCTGCGGAGTTAAACGTACGAAGAAACGAAAAAATTAGCGATTCTGATAAGCTTTTGAATATTTTGCAAAAGGTTTGGCTTGTTTAGAGGAGCAGAAATGCTGTAATACTGGTGAATCAAAACTTCATGATAGAGCTTCAAATCGAAGGCAATCGAAACTGCGACAAACAAAACATTGTTTCAAACCCTTGTGAAATATGTAAAAGGTACTTAATTTCAAAATTAAATCTTAGGTAATTTATTCTTTTTTCTATTTTGCTATTGCATTATTTTTATTAAACACTTGTTAGCATAATATGAAATAGCGCATATATATTTCTCTTTAATCTTAAAGTTGAAGCATCCTCGATTATACGAAAATTTCGATTTTCCGGAAGATGGTGGGTCCTAATTACTTCGGATAATCGAGGTTCTACTGTATTTTCTAAGATATTCGTTCGTAAAATCTAGTGTCAGTCAATTATTTCATCCTTTTATGAACAGAATGTCTCTGTCCCTCAAAGGGTTAAGTACCATCAATGTGTTTTGCATAGGTTATCATTTCTAGTATTTCAGTTCATTTCTAGTAGAGATAAACTATTTCCTCTATAAAGAAGAGAATTGTTTCTTTATCCTAACTATCTTATCTTTTTAAGGTGTATAAAAATATATTATAACCTCTTCCGAGTTACCAAAGCTTCCATAAAGCATTCCTTTATCTTCAAATACTCCAGAAATCAATAAATTTCGGAAATTTAAAAAAATAGTTTTGGAAATAAAATTCATTTTCAACCCGTAGTTTTAGGAAACGTTTCCGAGTATTTTTCTTAATTAATCAGTTTTCTTGACCCGATTATTTCTAATGCTGTAGTAATTTGGAAGTAAACAATTTCTTGTTCATCAAACATGATAAATTAACAGAATTAGCATTACTATTAAAATTAGGTGCATTAACATTAGAAATAAAATTAACATTATTATAGTACTGTTCAATGTACAAAAAATCCGTTGTTGAGCTGAAAATTTTTCTTGAGAATTGATATAATCTTTAAACTGGTAGAGGAAAAGGACCAATGTAACTTAAAAATTACCCGGATATTTTCCGAAACTTATGGGTAGAAAAATAAACTTTTGCTTCAGAAATGGTTCCTCAAACCTCGGGAATATATTGTTTTCTGTGGCTTCTAAAGATAAATAAACACTTTTTGGAATCACGGATCTTTCGCGAGAAATTACTCACGTTTCGTAAATCGTAAAAAAAGATAAGAACAACACATATATATATATATATTTAGATTTTGTTTTTACAAAGTAGATACCAATATCAAACATATTGCAGAAAAAACTCTTTTTAAACTGGAGTTTCATTATTTAAATATCGCTTAAGAGATTCAAAAAAGGTCTAAAAAAGATTGAATCAATTGACTTCACATAGATAATACTTTGCATATTATTTAAATGACTGTTAAAATGTATTTTATCCACCATGTAGATATTTTAATTTTTTCAAATAAAGTATCAGAAAAAAATATCTGCAATATACACGGTTAAAAACGTATGACAACAACATCCCAGCACATTAAGAACATTCAATAAATATAAAAATGAAATTATTTTCTGGGATTTTCTAAGTGTTTTTTTTTTTTTTTTTTTTTTTTTTTTTTTAACATTCTTACTTAATATAAAAATTCCGAAATATCCTTAACGGATTTAGATGCAGAAAAGTCTTTTTTCCTTCAGATTATATTTATCATTTATAAAACGGTATAGATTAGTATATGTCTATTATACAACATAAATATCCCAAAGAGTAAAATTCTTAGAAAAATACTGTGGCAGACCTTTTGTCTGTCTTTTTTGTCTCTGTTTTGTTAATGAAAAAAAGGTTTATTTTGTCTGAGGAAGAGATTAGGAAATGGTCACACATTTTTATTCATTTAAGGTTTCTTGTTGATCTACTTGGCTTATATTACTGATATTTTATTTTTTTTATTTATTCATTTGTTCTGCAAAGCTTATTTTTGATGCATTAAGTTCAAGCATGCTGCAATTTATATAACCTCACCGTCTGAAAAAACTATATTACTGAAAGACATTTAGGATATATTATTTAACTCTTTGACTGCCCAAAAAGGAAGAAATTGTAATGTCGTTGTCTCTGTATTTTTTAAATGCTAAAAAAAAAGTTTTTCTAACATGGCATAAAAATATCTAATTATGTAAATGAATATGATTTTTGAGAGCACTAATTATTATTCAGTGATTTAAAACTGCATTATACCCGCAGAATAATATTAATTTAAATAATACTTCTATTGCTGTGAAACCAAGCTTAGTGAATGTGGTATATCAGTTCATGGCCCTGAGAAAGTTAACAAAAGACAAAATTATTTATCACAAACTAAAACGTAAATATATAATGATTCTCTTTTTAGTGTAGATATTAGGATTTATTTTCTAAAAAAAAAAAAAAAATGATAAGCTCTACTTTAATCGCATAAGGAACTACTATATAAGTCGATTAGAATAAGTTTAAGTATTTATCAATATTATATTTTATGAAAATCGTAAGAAGCAAATAAACTAATGTTCTTGAGACTAACAGAAACTATCTTATTATTTATTATACTTTTACTTACTTTTTGAATACTCTGTGTTATTTCTTTTTTATTCTCTATCTGATTGCGCGATATAACGAGGAACTACTATAAATGTATCCAAAAAGCGTTCAGATACTGTCTGTGATCTTCTTCATACGCATGTGTATGCATGTATATGAAACTATACACATTTAATTTGTGCTATAACTAGATGCTACTGCAAACATATCTGAGGAAAAGTATTTATAATTTCTGTAAACCTGTCCATGTCCATATGTATCAAAAATATATATGCATGGAAATGTACACATGTAATTTGCTATGCTTGGCTGTTTGTAAATGTACTGATATATATTTTATGTTCATATTTACTCACAGCCTGTTTATTTGAAGTCAGTATACATCATAATTTATTTATGATACATTTTTAACATTCTCCTGTGGTTATAAAACTTTTACTTTTCAGTCTTCTAAGGTATGAACTATTAAATATTCATTGACACTTCAAGAATCCAATAACTCATATCATTTACACACCAGGAGACACGCGAGTTAAAAAAAAAAAAATAGTAGTCTCAAAAATGATTTCGCAGAACTTGCTCGAATAAATAACAAATTATTATTATTTTTTTTTTTTCGTCAATGATGATTATGATTTCTGTTCTCTCAGGGTAATAGAAAGTTTGAAGAATAAAAAAGGCGTACTGTAGTTTGATTTTTTTTTTTTAGTATATTCTGATATACATACACATTATATATTTCAGACCTTTTTCTTTGTGTCAGATGGATTTAAAGACGATATTAATAGCTATCGACAAGTCTCTTTGCTCATCATAATGTACTCATATAAGTTTTTGGCAGTTTTCTTTTGCACACTTTTTACAAAACTTTTCTTACATACTACTCTAACATAAACGTGAAATTTCATTTATAAACTTGAAATATATTTTTAAACTGTGAAGTATTATGTTTTTCTTCAATAATTCGAAAGTTTAAGTATCCGAAATGGGCTTGGTCCTGAATGGCTCGGATACTTGGGTTCTACCTCACCGTTCTGTCATAGTGTAATACCTAGTCCAAGTACACTATACGCTTTAAAGTCAAAGCCGACCTTGAGTGTGTTTTGTTAAGCATAGAATTTCACGTTTTCCTTCATCTTTTTTAAAAATTAAGTTAAAGAAAAACAAATAAATAAAGACACAATCTTGCTTAATGGTAAACAAAATAGGAACTTTAATAAGCTAAAAAATTCTATTTTTCGAGTTTTTTCTACAGCTGTCTTCAGGAAAAATATGATTGTTAAATGGCTAAAAGTTCAGAGATAAAGGCTTCCTGTGCGAGGGATAATTTGTCGAACATTGACTAAAGATATGAAAACAAAAATGTAGTGGTGCCATCCATTATTATATTTTATGGTGCAATTGTCCAGTATGCGTTAATCAAAAACAAATAGTTAATGAATACATTGGCTTATATACTAGTCCCGATAATAGACTGACATACTGTTTCTCAATAATATCCTTAATTAAAAATAAGTTTTAAAATAAATACTAGTAAACCGAGGACGTTGTTTAGATTGGTACATTATTTTTTTTACTAGTATTTTCAAAAACCAGACAGCAGTTATTTTTTCGTGATATATTTTAAAGGAATCTTAGTTAGGCTTACATTTACTTAAGTAAATTAAAAATGTTTTGTTTTTCAGATACATTATCATTGTATACAAAATATTGTAGATTAAATTTCATTTTTAATACTAAAATACCGATTTTTTTATCCCTCTTTCGATAAAAGTTTGTTATCTTGCACTTGTCTTCGGTATAAAAATCATGCAGCTATTTTCAAAAAGATTTTATCCAGAAACAATTTCAAAAACCGTTTTAAAATATCTTTTAGAAAAAATTTCTTTTATAAAAACAACTTTACTTTATTTTATTTTATTTTTTTGTAAAGGGAAATAGGCAGACTTTTTCTAAATCCATGTAATCCCACAACGTCTTTCGGATATTGAAGAATAACAGCTTTTATGTGACAAAGAAAATAAAACTTTCAATTTGAGAAAACATTCGACATTTTCATGCAACATCACATGAAATATTGCTTAACAAGTTTAAATTTAAGATGAAGTTTCAAGTATGATTTTCAGACATCAATGGAAAATTTAGCTGATAAAAGAAAGGCATTTTATGTGAAAAAGGAAAATTGGAAGAGTTTTTATTTTACTTTTGAACCGAAGAGCTACATTATAAAAATAATAATCATATATAGGCATAACGGGTTTTTGTGGTTCAACATTATTTAGCTGGTTATTTGTATCTTTTGTCTTTAATAGGTTATTTTATCAAAATTTGGTGGTTTTTCATATGTTTATATGGATTTATCGTCCGCAATATGCTACTGAATTAGTGATATTGTGCTTGATTTTGTATTACTAGTTAAAGGTTTCATCTTTATTTTGTATAATGTCAGTGTTATGAATTATATAATGTTTATATATATATATATATATATATATATATATATCTGTGTGTGAAGAAAATCTTTCAAAGTATTCATATATTATATATAAAATTATCTGAGGTTATGAAATATTAGTTTTACATGCACTTCTGAAATGTGACTACGATACAATGTCAACAGATTCATTTTTTTGACAAATGAAACAAATCAGAAGACTGAAATACTTTCATATGAAATAATTTCAGATAATATTTACATCCTATCCATGCATCTTTATCCATAATTTTTACAGATCCTGTGTCCTTTGAAAGGAATGTTCTAATGTATGGCGCATGATTTCGGTCAATATGTCTAATTTTTTTTTTATTATTGTTTATCGTTATCTATATTTGTAATACCCTTATAATTCCTTAACATGCATATTAATATAACATATCCATTAACATTCGCGAGGGTTAGGTTCGCAGAAACCTCCGCGAATGTCAAAATCGCGAATGTTGAGACTATCTTTCAGTGCATAAAATGAGCTTAGGTTTTAAGATTTTGTTTTACAAGAAAAAAGCAACTGAAATATAAAAATATGTTCATTGAGCATTAAGTAGTACATTCTGTAAATAAATTTGAATAATTATAATCATAGTGTACAAAGTTTAGTTGATATTTGATGGCTGAAAAAATTTATTGATATAGGTTTGTTTGGAAGAACAGATCTTTTGTTTATGAATATCTGTGAGGAATTGCGGTCTTGATTTCTCGATTTCTCTTTCAAATGTAAGACTCCTTATCATTTAAGGATCGCATTCTATTGCTTACTCAACAAGTTGTTGTAGAAGTTTTAAATTCCCCATACAAGTTTTGCAGAAAAATGTTCACTTGCAATAAAAATTTTGAATTTTATGAAATTTAGGATTTTTTTTATTTTTACCGTGAAGTCACCTTTCGGGTTTCTTGAATCACTTATTTATGTTTTTAGCCCAGTGGTTAGAGGGTTGAATTTGAATTAATTAGGGGAAAACTGGAAATTGTTTTAATCCCATCTGTTTAGGTCTAGAATGAATATGCTATGTTTTCCCCCTCGTACTAGGTGAGAGTTAGGAAATATGTATATAATTATAGTCAAAAAACACGTTTTTTTGCATACCACAACAATATCTCAAAACAGTTAACTCTGTGAAAAACGTTGTCAATACAAATGTTGTAGAGCTTAACATTCTGAGTAAAATGAGTACCTACACTTAATACTTATGTTGAATATTAAGGTTACAATTCTACTTCAAAGGTTTAGACCCATCATCAGAGGAATGACCTCAGAATTAATTAGGGGAAAACTGGGATTTGTTTTAATCGCTTCAGTTTAGGTCTAAAATGAACGTACTATGTTTTCTTCCTCGTACTTGGGTGAATGTTAGAAAATATGTTCATATTTATTTTCGAAAAACACGTTTTTTTTTTTTTAGTTTCCTTAACAATATCTCAAACGGCTAACTCTATAAAAAACATTGTCAATACAAATGTTGTAGAGCTTAAAATTCTAAATAAAATGAGTACCATCATTAATATTTTTGTTCAACATTAAGGTCGCAATTCTATTTCAAAATGTTTCAAATCAATAGCTAGATGCCAGGAGAGACCAAGTTAACTTAACAATATCTCAAATTGCGGCCTTAATATTGAACAAAAATATTAAGTGTAGGTACTCATTTTACTCAGAATTTTAGGCTCTATAACTTTTGTACTAACAATGTTTTTGATAGAGTTAGCTATTTTGAGATATTGTTGAGTTAACTTGGTCTGTCCTGGCTTCTTGCTATTGATTTGAAAAATTTTGAAATAGAATTGCGACCTTAATGTTGAAAAAAATATGTTAATGATGGTACTCATTTTATTCAGAATTTTAAGCTCTACAACAGTTGTATTGACAATGTTTTTTATAGAGTTAGCCGGTTTGAGATATTGTTAAGGAATCTAACAAAAACGTGTTTTTTCGAAAATAAATATGTACATATTTTCTAACATTCACCCAAGTACGAGGAAGAAAACATAGTACGTTTATTTTAGACCTAAACGGAAGGGATTAAAACAATTTCCAGTTTTCTCCTAATTAATTCTGAGGTCATCCCCCTGATGATGGGTCTAAAACTTTGAAGTAGAATTGTGACCTTAATATTCAACATACGTATTGAGTGTAGGTACGCATTTTACTTAGAATTTTAAGCTCTACAACTGTTGTGTTGAAAATGCTTTTGACAGAGTTAGCTGTTTCGAGATATTGTTATGGTATGCAAAAAAACGTGTTTTTTTACTATACATGTGTACATATTTCCTAACAGTCACCTAGTACGAGGGGGAAAACATAGCATATTCATTCTAGACCTAAACAGAAGGGATTAAAACAATTTCCAGCTTTCCCTTAATTAATTCCGAATTCGGCCTTTTTGTGCTCCCCTACCACTGGGCTATTTGCCTCAATATAAGGGTTCATGTTCTCGGAACTTCGGCTGTACAGAACAATGTAGCTGTTCAGTGTCAGTTAATGGAATTCGTAAAACAAAGCGAGTTTACTTTGTCAAAAAATATTCTTTATAAGACGAAATTCGCAAATAAGCAAGTTGAGTATTTGGTATTGTTGACATGCTGTTCATTTTTAATTTGCGAATAATCAAAACTCGCGAATGTTAAGGGATTACTGTATTTTCCTCATACACCGTTGTCTACGAAAAAGCTATCCGATAAAATGCAGAACTGTTACATTACATGAATGTGAAGGACTAAATCTTATGGCAAACTATCCATTTTGTCAGACGGAAGGCAGATTTTCCACACAAATAGTTGTTTAAAACTAATATGGCGGTCCATCCTGTTTAAAATAACTATTCTGTAATTGTTTTGGGGGTAATAATTCACTTATTCACATTCTCATTGAAATCATGAGGGATAAAAACACTGCTTAAACACGGACATACAGCAACTGGTGTTATTTTTAAAGTAATTTATATTAACCCATTTGTGCCTGAATTTTTATTTTCCGAAATTTGTTGGCAAAAGCACTTTAACCCTTTATGTTCAGAAATATGAGTTCATAAAATTTTTAACTTCTAAAGTATTTTTTGTGAATTTATGAAACTACATTTGAAGATTTACATAATCATTTAACAAATATTAGAAGGATTTTAGAAGGATTGAAGGATTTATTAAATTTGAATTTATAGGGAATTGGGCAATAATTATAACCCTACACAAATATTTTATTTTAAATATTTTTCTTAGTATTTTGCGGAATTGGGAAATGTACAATATAATGTTCTTAGAACATAAATGCAGAAATATTTCCGAATTGAAAAATTATCAAGTTCATGCGTCAAGAAAGTTGAAAAGATGCAAATGCAAAAGAAATCGCCCTTTTGAAAATATTTTGTTTTGTGTAATTAATAATGCTTTTGGAACAAGATAAATTAATCCATCTATAACTCATTCTAAACTGTATTACTACTAATCGATGTATTAAATAAATTTTATCACAACTTGTTTTAATATTACTTATAATTACTGTGAGTAGATAGAGGTTTAAAATATTTCAAAATGAACTCGGAAAGTGCTAAAAAAAAAAATACGCATTTTTTTTTCATTTATTTGATAAAATATGAAGGTATTAAATATTGGAATATGAGTAATACTTCTAATAGTATAATATGCAAAATTATATGTTTTGTCTAAATTTATATAAAAGAAGTTTTTAAACTGTAAATTATGTACTATATTTAGTATTTTTATGAGCTACTAAAAAATATATTTATTTATTTACAGTGACATTATAAGTATTAGTAATAATAACTAATAATCATCGTATTGAGGCTTAAAAACAATATGGTTCATAATCATCTTGAAAAGGAATTAAGGATAAATAACTCTCCCTTAAATGGCTAATAAAAATATGTACCCAATCATGCCTAGAGGCCTATATTTTGTACTCTACAAAAATACATAAAATATAGGCTTGAACATATATAATTAAATGTATATAATTTCACAATTTAAAAAAATACGTATTTCAAAGAAGTCTACAAGCTAAGATTATGACTGATTTATTTGTATCTTCTGTAGAAAAAAAAAAAAGAATAATCTTACTTTTTACACTTTCCCATCTTGAAAGATCAAAAATCTATAAACTCCGAAAAACCGCCTTCATTTAAGTAAATAAATATCCATCGTAAGTGGTCATCTCTCGATAACAGATAAAGACTTTAAATATTTCATACAGCTTTCATGCTGTAAAGGAAACAAATATGTACAAATTTATTAAAATTCGAAACGTCCCAAAAATGGGACGCTAGGCATAAATGGGTTAATAATTATATACTTGTAAATTATTAATTTTGTAAATATTTTTAGGCGACATACTTTTAAACAATCTGTATATTAAACAGGTACAGAAGTTGTTAATAGCCACGAACTGTGCGTATTGTTCAGCACATTGAAAACAAACATTTATTTCGAGAACTTTAAGAAAAACAAAAACAAAAAAATAATTAAACTAGTGTGTTGTGGCTATCACAAAACTTTCTTCTATATAAAGCAGATCGATTTGCTCCAAAACATAAACTGCAGTAATTAATATCGAGGTATACCTGAATCTGAAGGTTGTTGAAAATCCAAGCATTAGTTCTTGAGATAGAGCTATTGCAGAAATCGCAAAAAAATGCAGCATAGCAGCATCACCTGTTGAGCGATTTACACCAAAACTAATCAACACCCATTTATATCAGGGACTAACTGAATATAAATTTTTATTAAATTCCGTTCGTGAGTTCTTGAGATAGAGTGTTCACAAAGTTTGTGTCACAGACAGACATTTTGTAAAAACATGTTTTTGGCGTTCTCTGATCCCTAAAACGTGTAAATCCGTCCAAAAGCCGGAATTCGAAAATTTTCATGAATCCAATATTTTCTTCTTGTAATGATAGAAGAAAGTAAAAATAATAAATTTTGTTTTTTTTTTATTTGTTCTGCAAATTAAGTTTTTGTTTAATATTTATTGTTGTCATATCCATTGTTCATATCTTTTTGTATAACTGAAATCTACAAATATTTTCAATTATAAATTCAATTAAAAATATATTTAGTTTACTTCTCTTAAAAAATTTACATACCTCCGATATGTAATCTAAAGTGAAAGTTTTTATCCTTTAACCTCCAGATAACTTGATACTTTTTTTTCTTTTATAATTTACTGGATACATATTTTATGGAATCTTATTAAAAATATGTAAACTTGTAATAAATATCCAGATGTCTTCGACCTTTTACTTCTTCAAGTCACAGGATAACATATCATTGATCCATCTTTTAAATTTTATTTGTAGCTCTGAGAAAAAAAATATTTTTACCGCTAGAGAACAGGAATTCTGCTTTTTCAGAATTTAGTGTCACCCCGGCATTTCCATTACTTCATTTTCTTCTGGTGGACTGGTGGCTTCTATTATTATGAAACAGCCATTATAAATGAAGCGTTAAAAAAAATAATGGCCATTTTCTTTTCCATTCTGACCAGAAAATCAGAGTTCTAACTTTTTACGGCAGCTCTTTCATCTTCACCTAACGCTTCATTTATAATGGCTGTTTCATAATAATAGAAGCCACCAGTCCATCAGAAGAAAATAACTCGGTTAAGCTTGACTCGGATAATCGAGACTCTACTGCAAAACATATTTCAGTTTTAAGACTTAAAGCACACGCTTTTATTTTATGTAAAATGACGTCATTTGCATTAATATAGAAATCTAAAATTAAATATAGTTTATAATAGCTCCCTGTTTTATCATAAATCCTTCGTTTATATTTTTCTCAAAGTAGCACGTATTTTAATTTTTTTTAATTTAATTTTTTTAATTAATTTTTATTTCCATTTTATGAGAAAATGGCAACAAAAAGATATAATTGCTATTTTTCACCAATTTTTTCTTTACTTTCTACAGAAATGGCATACTTGAGTTGCCAAAATGAAACAAATGTCGCTAAAAACTACAAAAAAAAATAATATTTCAAAAACAAATAGAGATGCAGTTTTCAAACAAATTGCATTAAAAAGTACTTTTTTTCCCAATACGATGGTATAAAAACTGAAAATGTACGATGTTTAGAAATTTTAAAAAATGCTATAGAGCATTTAATTGTACAATGATACATCAACTTTGTTTATTGCTAGCGTCAGTAAGCTAACGTTATTTTTTGGACACAAAATAAGCTGGGAGAAAGAAATAGCATACCGTACCGGGGCTAATAAATAAAACCATGTGATTTATAGATCTGAACAATCGATAAATTTGTATATTATCTACGATGACGATGTAAGACTGCTTTTTCCCCAACGTAGGATTACAAAATCTCATCCAAAAATATTGAAAAACATGTCTTGTTTACGAAGTTAGAAAGTTTATCCATTCCTTGAAATCTTCATAAATTGTTTGAAAACTAATTGCGTACTAAGTCAGGTACTGGAATCTATTTATCGTTACTGTCAAATTTCTCATAATAATCTGACATTCAAAGAAATAATAAACAGGGTACCACAAGGATCTCAAAAATGTGTTTCCCTTCAATGATTCATATTTATCACCTACATATTTATCTCTTGCCTACTTAATGGAAAAAATATCTTTTAAATCCAATACTTCTATTACATGTATTTAGGATTACTTAAATGAACTCTTTTGTCACTAAAATACATAATTTCAGTATGAAAGCTAGAACGTAAACATATGTAGCTACACATCCAATGGCCGTACGAAGTAAATAAAAACCGTTTCTGATAAATAATTCTTTAAAAACCGCAACAGATTTTTTTTATTAATTTTATTTATATTAAAGGTAATTTCATTTATTTTACATATATTTATGATTATTTCACTACATACTTAGGGTTACTAAAATACACAATTCCAGTATGAGGGCTATCACATAAACATACAATACAGTTACACATCCAATGATTGTAAGAAGAAAACGAAAACCGTCTCTGATTTATAATTCTATAGAAAACCTAACAGAAATTTTCTTAATTAATTTCATTTATAGTACATATAATTTTAATTATTTTACATGTATTTATGACTACTTAAAGACGCATTCTGCTCCCCTCTGTGAGCTAGAACAAAAATATTCTATATAGTTACAGATTAAATGATTGTGCGAAGAAAACAGAAACCGTTTCTGATAGATAATTTTCTAAAAAACATAACAGGTATTTTCTGTAATATTTGCCGACTATTATCAATTTAAACAAAGTTTAATGCCTAAAGATTTAAATAAAATTAACATAATATCAAATTTATATTTTTTGATTTTATTTTACTTTGAAAACAGCATAAACGTGTATTTGAATTTGAATATTAACAACGAGCGACTGAACAATACGTAAAATTTAATTTATCATAACATCACGACATATATTAATGTCATGATATACCTATGAATAATAGTTTCTAAATAAAACCAGTATTCTGCTGAGATCACAGCATTTTCTTCTATTTCATTCTAATAAATATTATAGCTTCCATGATTATAAATATTAAGCTCTGTATTTTTTTTTTATTTAGGGCGGAGTTGCAGTGATTATTCAATTAAATGTAACAGAAAAACAATGCCTCCTGTTGGATATTAAAATTGAAAATTAGATCATTATATACGTACATTGTCAATCATTAAACTCAAATATGAAATTTACTGATAGGTGATAAAATACAACTATACATTTCACCGGAAGAAGCATAGAGTTAATATTCCATAATAGCGTCCCCAGTCAAATAATATGAGCGATTCTAGATATAATGTAGTTATAAATGTATGAAAGTTACAAGAATGGAGTTATTAATACGTTATTTAAAAGTGTCAAATCCTGTTCAAGACATCCCAAAACGTGCAACTCCATCAAAAAACGAAATTGGAAAACTTTTATGATGCGATTTTATTTTCTTACCAGCTAAATTTCCCGGCGTTGCCCGGAATGTGAAGAATATTTGTTCTGAAAAATCAATTTCAAAATTTAACATACCAACATAAAACAAACAATAAAAAAGCAGTCGAAGTGTTGTACACATGAATCAAATGAAAACCGGATATAAACATGCATAAATTTATCTAACAGACACAAAAGAATACAACTATAAATGAATACTATCAACTATAATCTATAATTTCAATTCATCATTGAAGCAATAACATTAAAATAAGCCAATATTTCCATAATCGGGTGTTTATCAAGCTTCAGTATATTTTTTCACACTCATATGACATTATACTGTATTCACTACGTCCTTTATATTTCCAATATGACGTAATATTCCCCTTTATTATTACATACCTCAAACTATTTATTTCGTTTCATTTTTCACATGCAAATGTTGAAAAAGAAAAGTTATGACGTAATATTCAGTTTTATTTAAATCGCCAAACTATTTATTTCATTTTGATTTTTAACGTGGGAATCTTAAAATAAAAATGTTATGACGTAATATTCCCTTTTTCTAAAAGTTGTCAAACTATTTATTTCTTTTTTATTTTTCAAGCGGAAATCTTGCAATAGAAAAGTAACTGTTCTAATAATAATTGTGTTGTGGATTTTTAATTTTTGGCAACAGCTGTGACGAAAATTGTTTGAATTTGATAGAAAATTGTTGTTAAATTGATGATTTTTTATTAATTAAAAATTAAGTATAAATTATTTCGATTCCGGATTACCTTAGTTGCCTCAGCCGTGTTTTAGTCCACATGTATGTAACATTCACAATTCTGGCTTCCAATCTGTGAATTTGTATAGAATACAGACAGACAGATAGACAGAAAAATGTTCATTTTTATATATTACATTTTTATATATTACAAGTAGTATGTTCTTGCATTTACTTTTCATATTTGTTTGTCTAATACTTGTACTTTATATATTTGTTTATAGGTCTCACATTTATATGAAGGATTAGCTGTTACCCGCGACTTCGTTTACTTTTAACATTTAAAGAAGAATAACTTCATCAATTAAGAAAAAAAATTCGACAATTTATAGCATATGAAATTAACCTTTTATCATATTTTATAGTAGAAACACTTCTAATGATCTCAATTTGCTTATTTTTGTTTATATATATAGAGTATCATTTAAATTTGTTTCGTGAGCTTGAAATTTCATACTCGTTTTCTACGATTAAATTAAGAATAAATTTACATCTCTGTTATCCTATTTTATTAATTATAGTTATTCTATTTTATATTTATTGCGTTCATGGATATTGATTTAAGTTTTCGTGGCAAAAAAAAAAAAAAAAAAAATATATATATATATATATATATATATCTAAAGAGATATATTAGTAAATAGTGATTATTAACAGATCACTTCAGACGTGTGTTTGAATTGATTAGAATAATCGAACAATCAGCATACAACATTATGCTTCTATTTAAAAAAACACATCTTGGAAAAGAAAAAAAGATAAATGATATTAAAAAAATTAGACGTGGTGAAACATCAAATGTCAAAAATAAATAATAAACGTACGAGAAACATCTTTAACTTTCAAATATTTATTAAGTTTATATTTCATGGTACCACATTTTTAATAGCTGTAGATCTAACAATAATATCAAAATGTTTATCACGCTCCGAAGATTCTCGAAGCCTAAATGCTTATTATTTAAGTAACAGGGAGGATTATTTCTTTCAATTGCGAAAGAAATCTAATTATGGAAAAAACAGTCTAGTTACAGTTAAATATTTTCATATTGATTGTTGCGTTGTAATTTTGGCTTGGCTATTTGTAGGAATATTCTCCAATGGGGGACAGAGATTGTGTTTCAGAGATTTTTAACTATATAATTAGATATTTTAAAATCGAAAGAAAATTTCCCTTCTTCTCTTTCGCTTTTCGATAATCATGGCGCCATTAAAAATTAGAGGGAGTTGAGGTAAAAGTCAAATGTATTGCTTAATGAAAGATTTCATCTCTTCTTTATAGGTAAACGATGTCATATGTAAATGCTAATCTCTTAATTAAAATTACTTTCTAAACTTTCTTATATCGAATTTCTGGGAGATTTTGAGGCAAAAGTATGTTAAATATGAATTTTCGAATGGTAAATTCTATGGTAATCAAACTATTTTGTATAAGTGCTATAAAATGTTAATATTTTCTGAAAGAAAACGGGTTAATGATTTAAAATATGACGATGTCACCAGGTTAGTTTTTCGTACGGATTAATACTTGTCGAAATAAATATATATATTTTTTTCTTTCACTTCATGAATTATTTAAAACTATGCATTTTAACTTAATTAAAGCATAAAATCGGTTTATGAAGTCCAATATTATTGTACATGTATATTTCAAAAATATATTGAAATTTATTTTTACTAAGTGCTAAATTTAAAGTTTAGTCAAGATAAAGTTTTATTTCGAAAAAACTGCGAAGGTTTATTACTGAGGACCATAATCAACTTTTACACGGTATTATATTTTGATTTTCCGATTTTCGTTTTTTTCACTCCACCCTGTTGTACATAGATATATCATAGATTGAATGCAAGTATATAAGATGTCTATGAGTACAGAACATTTATGTAAGTAAAAATATAAGCACAGGAATAAAAATATTGAGCATGAAGACAATTTAAAGATAAAAAGCATTAACTGATTTTAATATTCTGCTGTGCGAATTAAAATCTGCTGCATTGTATATAATATATATACATATATTATAGAATGTATGTAATAATATAATACGTCAATTAGTATGTATAATGTATGTATGTTAATACGCAAATAGAGATATAATAAAATGAGCATGAAAGCATTTAAAGATTTAAAAAATATATTTAATAATTTTAAGTTTCTGATTCGTAAATCCAAATAATTTGATTAAGCAGGTTTTTTTTTTTCTTTTTTTTTTACGTAGCATAAATATTTCTTTTATTTGGAAGTAAATAATAAATTATATAATGACAAGGGTATAACTGAAATATGAAGAACACAATAAAATAATATGTGCCTACCTAAAAGAAGCGAAACAACAAAAAATCGTGCATGCGGCATAGATTCTGAAAACTTGTCTAGAACTGACAGAGAAATTTTTTTAAACGCATTTGAAGGAGAAAAAATAATTTCCATTATGCAATAGCTGTCAAATTCTGTTGATCAATTATGAATAATAATCCATCCGGCAACTTTGAGTGTCTCTGTAAATACAACATAAACGGCATGTTCTCTATAATATATAGAAAAAAAAACATGTTCTAGTACTCCTGAGTGATTCAAATAAATTTAATTAAGTATAAAGTATGGTATCATCCTTAAAATACAAAGTAAACCCATTTTCATTGTAGATCAGAAGGTAATGGGGTATTTTTGTGCGTCACTGTATACGAACTACAATTACGATTTACATTATATTCGACATAAAATAATTTCTCGTCGACCATAGTCATGCATATCGATATCATTAAATTCGAATTATCATAACATTTTTAAATTGCAGAGCAACCATTTTTTCACCAAAGATCATAACGTAACGTGAATATTTTGTGGAACTATGAATGCTGCAGATTCTATTTTCCATTGCGAACATTCTGTGCTTAACCGCATTTACACATAAATAAAATACATGGTAATGCGAGTATGTTTACAAGAGTTCGAAAATGGCCAAAAGGCCAGACAAACCGAAATATTTAAACTGTTTTCATTTATTTTGAAAAGTCTTAAAAACTACAAATAAAATAATCCGATGATATTTTATGTTATTGTTTATATTTATTTTTGCAACATTTATATCTATAATTGCGTTAAGAAACATAATCGAAAAAATATTTTCATTTCCAGATTTCTAGGATTCACCTTAATGGATGTTTTGAAAGAATAAATAACTTGGGAGTTCTAAGATATCGATCTAAGAAAGGGGAAATCTTTGAAGGAATCACGTATGATTTCATTAAATTAAATTATGGTGTGAATGTGGGAATCTGTTTTTTCTTATGTCGTGAGGCGAGATTCATTTCACGGTGTCTGAAGCTGGGAGAAAACTTTAACACTAAAACGACCGGAGATTTTACTCAAGTTTTACGAAAAAATATTTTATGCCGGAATTTTTATTTAAATCTGTTTAACATTTTATTTTTTGTGTCTTTTAAACTTATTTTACAAAGAAATTTCTTGTTCGAACCGAAATATATTTATATGATAGGGATCAAAATGACCCCTCACGGTCTTTTTAGTGTTACATTCTTACCAAAAATTACACATAAATATCTTAAACTTTTAGATAGCATATATTTCACGGTTATTTCTTAAATATGACCATATAGGAAATGCTTGATAAATTGAAATAAATGCAGGGAAATTTATATACTTTAAACTTCAACTGAAGTGATTAAAATTTGTCACACATCTGATGTGATGCGGTCTCACTGACCACTCGAATAAAATTAATAAAAAAATAACTTAAATGGTTGAATTTACTTAAATTTTGTCCTAACAAGATCTTTGTACTTCTCTTAAGAGCATGTGAATTAAATTACATGAGAAAAGTATTTTATTAATATTATTTAACTTCAGTGCAGAAAAAAATATCTTCATTTTCAAAATAAACAGCAGCTTATTAATTTTACTAATTAAATATAAAAATTAATCGTGCACAAGTTTTTCAGAAAATATCGTTGCAACAAAGTGTGAAAATTTAAATGCAGCGTTCATTTTACAAAAGTAATATTTAACCTACGAATATGCAACAGTCAAAGTACATCATTACTGCTGTCACCACATATTTTTCGTGTACATTCAATGTATAATGGCTTTTGGCAGTAAAGACAGTTATAAGATGTTTTCTCTAAATAGTTGTTTCCGTAATAAAATTGATGTTGAATGTCATCAGAAATATTTACATTTTAACCGACGGAAAGTTCAGAATTTGTATCGTGAATCGAAGTGTCAGAATTTGTATCGAATTTGTCTCTTTCGTCAATAAAATCTGCATCGTCAGAATTTTCATTATCGGAATATTCTTGATCTCACAAGTTGTTCATAATATCTTTTATTTCCCTGTGATTAAGAAAAGTAGAACGTTTTCGAAGTTGCGATGACAACATAACACAAACGAATACTAAAGAACGAAAAAAAAAAGTACTAATAATGACAAGTATTGTACTACAGATTCAAATAATGGTACAACTGCTGTGATGCGGTCGGACAGACCTCGGCGTAACAAATAATACGTTTAATATCAACTAACATAAATTATTGATTTGTATGTGACCTTAGCAAGTTGATAGAAGAATGTACTGGTAATATTCGCACTTTAAAGGGATGAAAGTGTTTATTGCTGGGAGTCGCATAGTCTTGAAGGAAGGTAGTCGAAGAACCAAATTAATTAAATGATAATGCATATACCATGTAATAAGAACTTATTTATCATATTTTATTGATTTAAAGGTGACTAAATCTTATATAAACTTTTTCGCACATACTTAAAGTTACTAGAAAAATAGTTATTTTAAGAACCTCAACTTGAAAATAAAATATAATATTATAAAATCTTACAATTATTTAAAAGCTTCATAAACGACACGTAATGAAATTATACAGCAAAACAAATTTGCATATTAGTATGGGTCGAAAAAAAAGATTTTCTTTTTATTTTCGAAACGTTTTAGTGTGGAAAAGTTTCCTATTGTAATAAGATGAAAATGACATAAAATTTTTAAAAATCAGTTAACATCTTCTATTCGCGCATCGTACTTCAAGTTGATGAAAAATTGCGAAAATCGCGCCTTTTCTCTAATTTTTTAAGTTAATTAAAACTTTTAAAATAAACACGCTTTAGCTTTTTATGCTTGTTTCATTTTTTACATAACCTAAATAAATTAAATTCTAATCAATAATCTGATTTTTCCGTTCCCGCGACATCTTAGAAAAAACGCAAATTTAGCAATTTTTCGCAATTTTCACCGCGCAACTCTTCTTTCGTTTTGCTAGAACAAAACGACTCAGAACTCCCCACGTGGAGGTGATTGCACGTAGAGTTCCACCTCCAGCCTACCCATCCAATCCTCCAATTGTTTGTAGCATTTACATTATATTTGCAACTACTTACAAATGTTTTCCATAGAGTAGCATTCTTTGTCTTACTGTGTTCTTTACGTTTTCTTTTTTATATCTACTACACATTTAAAGTCTGATATTTTGGTGAAATGAGGCATAACCGATTTAGATTTCAGTGTTGTTTGGATATAGTCATCTGTAGCTTCATGTCCATATACGTTATTCGAGGTGTCTGTAGAAGATTTACGCACATCATAACAGTCTCGGTGTGACAGTGAAACACTTGTATTTCTCTGATGAGAGTAGTGTCAGAAGTGCTGAACGATTTAAAATCATCTTCACTTGGGTTTCGACTCATTGGGGAAGGATACTCTTCACAAGAATTCCAATTAATAATTACTATGTAATCGGAGGCTTGAAAGTTTCCATTCGGTGGCATTACATTTTTAGCGGTTTTCTTTTTTGGGACTTTTTGTCTTGGTTTTACGATCCTTATGTAACCAATATCCGGAAAATGTTTTCTTTAATCGACAATCATTGCCAACAGAACATTCTCTGGGTGCGCAAAAAACGCATTTCGTTCGATTACTGGATCGACAACTTGTACTAATTCGTCGGATAAATAGCGTGATGTTTGGATTTTTTTAAATACATGTTTCGGTCCGTCAGTAAAATATTTGCTTATTTTATGGCAAATTGCACAGGCATGTATGATTTTATGATGAAACCAACTATTTATTTTAAGTTTTCAGATGAATCTTATACAATCTAAGGACTCGGTTGGCCGCAGTTAGTCATCTGTAATCAGACAAAGTACCAGGGTCAGAATTCGCCAAGTTTTCTTTACAATGTCCCAAAGTGATTGCATTCAAAATGTCCCAAAAATACGGTTGTTCTTTTCTTAGAAAAGTCCTGTCTATATCAGAAATCGAATAATCTGCGGGTTTACAATCGACCACAGAAGCTTTTTCAGAGCAAGTGAGCTGCTACCCGATTGGCGCACTAAAAGATTTAGGCCCTTTAGTTTGACCGTGAATATGTTGGAAAATTTGAAGATAACAAAGTTGATTAAAATGCCAGATGCATATGCTCCACATTTTATGATTTTCCTGTCGGTGGAAAGCACCGTTATTCCATCCAGTTTTTGTTACAGTACCTCACACCCTACTACTTCTAGTTTTACTAGCGATATTGATAGTTTAGAAAAACAAGAGATAATTCTTTGACTTATATCATCTGATGAACTCGAGAAAGGAAATACATGTCCAATATACATTGACCCAGATACCTGGATAAGAGAATAGTGTTCTTATTTCACATTCCTGTTGAATTGCTTTGCATTAAGTTTTTCGACGAACAAAGTATCTCATTTTTGTCAGTCAAAAAAAGACCCGTACTTTCCTCAGGGGTATGAATCGGCTTTTCAAATCCGACCTAAAACGACTCTTGTCTCTTTTTTATTTTACACTTATCAACCACACAGATAAAATCTGTTTCGGTTATCCAGAACACTTGAAGCTATGACAGCTTTTGGCCGATCAAAAACTCCGAAACGATCACTGTTTAGCGCTGTTGCGTTAATTTTAATTCTGATCTGCCATTTGAGCTTTTAGTCGATGTACTCGGTTTTTATTTATCTTCATCATACACCGAGTTTTCAAAAGAAGTGTGTTTGAGTTTATCAGTTTCATAGTACACTGCCACTTTAAGAACTTTAGAACTATTTGAGGAACCCCTCAGTGCTTGGTGAAGATCACTTTCCACTTGAAAGCGGAAGTAACTTTCCGCTCGGCCTTCACATTTAACTTTTTTGTAACTGTTTTGTAAATACATCCGATTTTCCTTCAAATTGTAATTCCTTTGAAGAATCATGAGCCTCAACTCAATGACACGAATTCTCTTTTTTTTTACATTAGCATTTAATTAGATTTGCACATTGACATGCATGTGGTCTTTTTAATATAAATACCACACCCAACAATTGGACGGTTGGTTAGGTAGGATGTGGGTGGAACTCAACGTGCAACCACCACCACGTGGTCAGTTCTGTGTCGTTTTGTTTTAGCAACACGAACTAAGAGTTGCTCGTTGAAAATTAAGAAAAAATGGTAAATTTATGATTTTTTTCTAAGTTCTTGTACGACCAAAAAAAATAGATTATTCGTTTGAATTTAATTAATTTAGGTTATGTAAACCATGAAACAAGCATAAAAAGCTAAAGCGTGTTTATTTTTAAAGTTTTAATTAAATTAAAAAAATTAGTAAAAGCGCGATTTTTGCAACCTTTCATCAAATTTAAGTACGATGCGCGAATTTTAGATGTTAACCGATTTTAAAATTGTTTATGTCGTTTTTCTTCTTATTAAAATAGGCAACTTTTTCCCACTAAAGTATTCTGAAAATGAAAACAAAATTCATTTTTTCGACCCACCCTATTTCATATGACTTTTTATTCATAGTTAAATAAAATGCAAAGGCTTAAATTGTGTTATGAAATAAAAACTTGTTCGTGAAAATCTATGTCGTCATACAAATGGTGGCAACCACCAGAGTAATACATTTTGCATTTTCCCATATTTATTTCCTAATAGAACTGTGCGCTTACACGCCAAAATAATCAGAGTCAAATATGATTGCTGTAAATTGTTGAATCTTTGTCTTTTAATCGCTAAAATACACTAATGCGGTAGTACACTTTTTAATAAATTAACAAAATATTTTTTCATAGAAAATAAGTTAAAACTGGTGTGAATGAATAAGAACAAAAAAAAACTTCTTAAACACCATCAAAAATTATTAAATGCGCTAGGCCTTTCGAAAGATCTATGTCTTTCTTCGTCAGGCACAAAGAAGACGTCCTTCTACTATGAAAGCAGCAAGAAGACTGAAATGTGAGATAAGGGAAAGGAAACAAGCTGAAGAAACAGCCAATAAGAAGTTAGAAATGAACAGCCAATAGGAAAGTAGAAGACAACAGCCAATCACAGAAGAGTATAATCAAAACAAAAGAACACAGAGTATGAGGGGCAAAAACTGGGAGGGGAAAATACAAATAATTAAAAATGGGAACACATGAAAATAAATAAATAAATAAATAAATTATAAAAAACAGACTAATATTAATTAACACAAAAATAAATTAAATAGCAGTACTGAAAAGGTTTTTCCAAGCTGCAGAGATCATTAACAGAGATCATTAATCAGATTTATGATTAACAATGGCATCACGATTAAGATAAATAGCTAGATTTTCAAGGAAGTCCAATTCAGAGATACTATTGGCATTAGAGATAATTTTAGCATTTTGAAAATTAAAACTATGGCCAGAATCCCAAGAGTGCTTGGCAATAGAAGATTTAGAAAATTCTTGATTGATTACATAACGTGAGTCTTCTTTTAAGCGGATTTCGAGATTTCTTTTAGTTTGACCCATATAAGATAAATCACAAACATTACAAGGAACTTTATAAATTCCCATTTACGAAGATCAGGAACAGGAGTTTTAGTGGATGATTTTATGAATTTATTGACAGGTTTAAATATAATGTTAAAATTGAAACGTCGTAAAACTTTAGCTAACTTGAAACATAAAGGAGGATAAAAGGGGAGGACAACCAAATTATCAGGTTTGCTTTTGAAAGATTTGGAAAGAGTAGATTTATTAGATGGTCTATTGAATTTCTTCACAGCATTATTGATAACAGAAGGATTAAAACCCTTTTTGACAGCAACAGTTTTTAAGTAATTAAGTTCTTCCTTAAGGGATACAGAATCGGAACAAATTTTAAAAGCACGATTTACATACGTGTAAAAAACACCGATTTTTTGGTTGACAGGATGATTTGAGAGAGCATGAGGTGGGTGAGAAACAGAAAAAGGTTTTCTATAAACGCAAGTTTTGAAAGAAGAATCACATTTGGTAACTAAAACATCAAGGAAACAAAAGTAAACTGAAATTTTTTCATGCAAAATTAACGCTTTTTTATGAAACCGCTTTTTTGTGTTAGTGATCAATCAAATTAAATTCATGAAATGTAGAATAATAAATGTTCATTAAAAATGATATAAATCTGATTATATCTATAATACAACACAAATATCCTCGGGAGAGAAATTGTTAAGAAAAAAAATGTCAGAAGTTTGTGTGACTCTTCTTTTTCGATTTGCTTACTGAAAAAGTGTTCTTTTTCTACGAAAGAAGATTAGGAAGTAGTCAAAGGTTTTCATTCATTTACGGTTTTCTGTTATAAACGGTTCTGTTTAAAGCTTTGTTGATAATCTTCTTATTTTTATTTCCTGCAAAGATTATGTGTGGTATATTTTCATTTGAAGGATATTTGTAACTTAAACATGGCTCTAACTCAACGCGATATCTCATTCAAACGGATTTGTGTAAAATGTGTTCATTGACTTTTTTTGAAAAGGCATATTTACTTTAATACGAATTGAGACCTTTTATATACGATTCTCTTTTCTGTGTGAAAAATATATATATATATAGTCTATTAAAATATTAAAAGACATGGATTTATACGCAAATAACAATTTTACGTTTTTAAAGCAAAGCAAAAAAAGAATTAAATGAAAAAAAAATCTATAACTATGAACGGACAAATAATCATTTAGAACGTGCCTAGGGGAGAGTTGTACAAAACCGGGTAGGCGGGTAAAACAGGGTAGCGGGTGTAACCAGATTCCTGCTTGATTTGAACTTTTATCTACCGCCTAACACGAGGAATTGCTTGTCGAAAGTCATTGCGGCATATGTAGATGAACGAATCTCTACTGTGTGCGGTTATTTTTTGTGTGAAGGAATGTATTTGAATTTCCCTTAAAAATTGCTTTGTTTGATTCTAGGTTTTACGCATATATTAACTATTTGTCAGCATATTAAACACTGGTTCGGACTGTATCTGATTATTTGCTTTCCTGGTAGTATTTTAACAACTTTACTTTTCTTTTACTATAGGATTGACAGACGTGACGCCATGTTTTTAAATCTGTGTCGTGTTGGGGTAAACCGGGTACATAAGAGTTGGTCAAAATCGGGTATACTCGGTTTTGTCCTAAACTCATGAAATGACTTTTTTTGTATATAGTTAATAATTTAGCATGGGGTTTTAAGTTGCAATTTAATACAGTTAAGTGCTGTTAATCCCTTAAAGTGTCCTTTATGGCACCTTAAAACTCATACCTTAAACAAGTGGTGGAGAAGTGGCTACTTTCCAGTATTGAGCGATCTATATAAAGGATTTTATCCCGACACACGTTTACTCACCGCATAAAAACAAATTTTTCTGAATTTCTTTACTAAAAGACTAAAACATTTTTTTAACAAATAAAACAGACTTATTTTTTTTAAATTCAGATAATCCTAAAGCCTTTTGGGATTGAAGGATAACAGTTTTTTAAACAATAAAAAAATAAAACTTTGTCTATAGCAAAAAATTTGCTGTTTACATGCAAAGTGAAATGAAATATTGCATAACAAGTTTAAAGATCAAGAAGATGGTCGTTGAAATATATTTTTACATTTCAGTGATAAATTTAGCTGAAAAAAGAATCTTGTTTTAACCGAAGTTATTTTTTCATTATATTTAATTATTTATTTACCATTTGGAATGCTAGGTACTACATTACAAATACAAGTAGTATGTACATTATTCTTCAAATTTGTACCCAGCTATGACTTTAAAATAATGCTAGCAGCTCAATCAATTTAAACATAAACTGAATAACTGGAACATAGTTTTTCAATAAAGTAAAATTCGAAATTTTTATCAAATACTTCTTTCATCTTAGCAGTCTAAATGTAATCTCAACTGTACAACAGAAGTGCAGTTTATATAAATAAATGCATATAATGAGCGAAATATGTGTTTATAGTTTAGTACATATGTACTCGTATATTCGAAAATACATAAAACGAAAATACTTGGATATAGCGAAACAAAATGTCAGTCTATTAGTGGGTAATAATTAGTGATGTTTACCTATCTATTTTTAGTCTCTATTCCTACAGCTAACGAGAATTGGAACTTAAAACTGTTCAGTTGAAAAATGCATTTTATTTCATTTCAATAATTTGTGATTACAGATATCTTAAACTAATTGTTCTATATCTATACCTTTATCTATATCAATATATATAATATTTTGGTCATGATGCCAGCCTAAGTTCGTATATTAGACATTTTTCCTTTTCGATTCATAAATAGTTTGTTGATACTGCTAGGTGAAATTACCCAAAATGTACAGTTTATCTGTAGAGTTTTGAAAAATGCTGCCACCATTGCATTGTTACGTTGCACGTTGCACAAGTAGCAACGTCTTTGATGACAAAATTGAGGTTAATCAGTGAATATAATTCAATAAATTCCAGCAAAGCAATCTTGATGGGAATGTTTTGGTCGGACGCCGGCTTTCTTCAGTTTTATCAGTCAAATGGTTCAGCATACCTACAAAGCAATGTACGTCTGTAACTTACAATATCAGGATCAATGAGAAAACAAAAGCTGTTCAACACTTTGTAGAGAAGATAGCTGGACCAGTGCTATGTATAGACCACTCTACCTCTTATAGTAGATAGTTGTGAAATATTGGCTGAAATTTTAGGTAGCTTTCATTACGAAAAGCTACCTATTGCAGCCGTTCGGAGGGAAAAGATTACAAAAAATGTTGGTACATTTTCACCGATCATGACTCCCAGACCCCGAAACCACCCTCCGTTCAAATGTAATGTATATATATATATATATATATATATATATATAAACTCAAAAAGGTTAAAGGTAAAAATAAAAATAAAATATAAAAATAAAAACAAACAACACATCAAACACATATCAATCTATAATAAACGGGATAACTTTAATTTTGAAGTTAATCATTTAGTTAATTGGAGTTCAAATATCCATAAACGCGTTTACGTCAATATCATAATAGGTCAGATTTTTCGCTACTATAAACTCTGTTTGAATAAAAATTTATTTTTTTAAAGAACTTTTTAATTTAACCAGCATTTCGTATTAAAAAAATAATATGCCTTTGAATTTCATTAATAAATATACTAGTTTTACAGACAATCTTCATTTTTGAGGAGTTGCTATGCGATTGACAGTTAATGATTTGTGTAACTTAAAGCCGTTTTTTTGGACGGTTTTACAAGGATGTCTGCAATTGTGTGGCAACAGACATGGAACGTGCATGGACAGATTGTGGATCATTGGAATTTGATAGTTTTTTGTGGCTGTGTGGCTCGGATTTGGGTAAAATAATTTTATTGTTTCAGTATACATTACATATACGTTCTGAATCAGTTGTATCGTCGAGATGCACTGTTTATTGTGGCGTCGGGTCTGGTGGGAGTGTGTTCGCGATATGCTTTCAATTGTTTTTATGCATTTGATTTATGCTTTGCGGCACTCTGGCCGAAACCCACTGCCACTACTGAATAATAATATTTTGTTGTAAATTGTAATTAGTCTGAAACATTGCTGTGCTTTTTCAAAATGCCCACCGCTGAAGAGGCCACAGCCTTTTGTTGTTTTTTCTTGTTCAGGTTATATGTTTAAATTTCTTGGATGTTTTATGGTTATACTTAATTTATTTATGGTGCAAGATTCTGAGTCTGACAAATGCATTTAATACATAATGTGCTATATATATATACAGGGTGATTCAGCTCGTCGGTGACAAACTTTAAGGATTGATAGAGCACACCTAGACGAACATTTTTGAATAGGGAATGTAGGGTCCCTGACGCGATGGTAAGGCGCTAGGCGCTTTCGAAAATTTGGGTGCCGAAATTCGAAACGTCATAAAAACTACGGAAATGGTTAGATTTTCTTGCTTGTTGCGTCGAAATGATTCTGTTTGTTTAGACTTTCTTCAGTACCAATTTGATAAGCGTATCTCTTAAAACATGGATAGGGGGCGCTGCAGACTTTGGAGAGCTAGACAACAACTTTAAGCCCGTTATTTTGATAATTTAACACATGCTCGCCAAAGTTTATACTCTAACTTAAAGTTTGAACCCAAAAGTAGAGCCCTGCAAAAAGCGTAAGAGCCGGAATAAAATGTCAAAGTACAGGGTGGTCGAAACTCGAAGGCTCCTAAGAGATAAACAAACAGATTTCTTGACTTATGGCATGCATTTTCATGATTCTGTTTGCTGGGGCTCTCTGAAACTCAGTTGAACGGTACAAAAAGAAACATCGATAGGGGGCGCTTTGGGCAAAAAACATAATTCGTTGACATTCCGGACGCTAACTGGAAACGGGGCGCTACGATCAGTTAGTAATAATGAAAACACATTTTCTACCTCTGCTCAACACTTCTGAATAAATTTAGACCAAAAACATCAATGATACTGGAAATTTATTTACAAAAAATAACACTACAGAAGATGCTCGAAATTTCGACCTTGGGCCATGATGCAGGCTTCGCACCTCCGTCGCATTGAGGAGTGTGTGTTTCCAACAATGCCAGGAGTATCTCTGATCTGCCCTGCAGCTGCCACAATGCGCGCCACAAGTTCTTCAGCACTGCTGACAGGTGTATGGTATACCTCGGCCTTCAGGTAACCCCAAAGGAAGAAATCCAAGCAGGTGAGGTCTGGTGATCGGGCAGGCCAGTGAACTGGACCCCCACGCCCGATCCACCGCTGGCCATACCTTGCGTTTAGATGGAGATGCACGTCGTTCGTGTAATGGGCCGGAGCTCCATCGTGCTGGAACCACATCTGGCGACGCGAACCTTCGGGTACGTGCGCTTCATCCAGAAGCTGCGGCAGCACTTGATCCAGGAAAATCAGGTAATTTCCACCTGTCAGCCGTTCAGGTAACAAATAAGGGCCAATGAGGCAATCCCCCAGAATGCCGGCCCACACATTTACTGAGAAACGCTCCTGGGCTGCTCGGCTTCTGGTTTCATGTGGATTTTCATCACACCACACATGACTGTTGTGGGCGTTCCACATTCCCTCCCGGCTGAAGGTGGACTCGTTCGTAAACAAAATGCTGTTTACAAAACGGGGATTCCTGGATCTCATCGCCAAGTACCATCTTGAGAATTCCACTCGAGGGCCAAAATCCTGCTCTCTGAGCAACTGCACCCGCTGGATGTGGTAGGGGTGCAGATTCCGGGAACGTAAGATGCGCCACGCAGTTGCTTGCGAAATGCCAACATGTCTGGCGATATCTCTCGTGCTAAGACCTGGGTTGTCCTCAACCAGGTTAAGCACAGCCTCTTCGTTGTCGGGGGTGCTCACTGATAGCTCCCGTTCAGGCCTGCCTCCGTCGAAAGATCCCGTTGTGGACAACCTCTGGTGTACTCCAGCGAAGAAGGCATGGCAGGGGATTTGCCTGTTGGGGTAACGCTCGGCGTACAACCGCTGAGCGGCTCGTCCATTACAACCAGCAGCGCCATACGCCAAATGCATGTCAGCCAATTCAGAGTTTGTGTACCGTTCCATCCTACTACCGATCTGCAGACAAGTAACCCGAAGCTTAAGTAGGTACCGCACGTTCAAAAGACGTGTCTGCGCATACAACTACGTCATCTCGCGTTGTCGTCTACGCATTACGTATCTTTTGCATATCGATATGGTACGATATCTTTTGCATAAATCAGCAAAAAGCACCTTATGTAAATTTTATTGCGCGCATTGTGCATGATTGAAACCAGCTATGTTTGTTAAAAAAAACAAACAAACTGCAGTTTTAATAGCTTCTTATGATAAGTAAATTACTCTCTTGTTTTGTTTCTAACTGATCGTAGCGCCCCGTTTCCAGTTAGCGTCCGAAATGTCAACGAATTATGTTTTTTGCCCAAAGCGCCCCCTATCGATGTTTCTTTTTGTACCGTTCAACTGAGTTTCAGAGAGCCCCAGCAAACAGAATCATGAAAATGCATGCCATAAGTCAAGAAATCTGTTTGTTTATCTCCTAGGAGCCTTCGAGTTTCGACCACCCTGTACTTTGACATTTTATTCCGGCTCTTACGCTTTTTGCAGGGCTCTACTTTTGGGTTCAAACTTTAAGTTAGAGTATAAACTTTGGCGAGCATGTGTTAAATTATCAAAATAACGGGCTTAAAGTTGTTGTCTAGCTCTCCAAAGTCTGCAGCGCCCCCTATCCATGTTTTAAGAGATACGCTTATCAAATTGGTACTGAAGAAAGTCTAAACAAACAGAATCATTTCGACGCAACAAGCAAGAAAATCTAACCATTTCCCTAGTTTTTATGACGTTTCTAATTTCGGCACCCAAATTTTCGAAAGCGCCTAGCGCCTTACCATCGCGTCAGGGACCCTACATTCCCTATTCAAAAATGTTCGTCTAGGTGTGCTCTATCGATCCTTAAAGTTTGTCACCGACGAGCTGAATCACCCTGTATATATATATATATATATATATATATATATCTGATCTTTGTCATATTGTAATTCTCGTATTTATGCACCGATTTGGATATAATTTAGTTTGTACATATTGCATACCAATATCTCGACCTAGTTCGTTGGACAGCTTCATCCGGCATTTCGTTTGGAAATGGCGGCCATTTAAAAAATTTAAAAAAAAATTAAATTTAAAATGAGGCACAAAAAATTAGAAATTCAAAAAAAGATTTTTTCTTATGTGTTTGAGCTTGATAAAAAGATTTCGGAGCATTTTTTATTCTGTCTATATCCTAAAAAATGGCTGAATTATAGCTCTTTGAATCTCTAGCATGGCTGACATTTTGAAGCGATCTGATTTTTGTCATGCGATAATACGCGTATTTATGAACCGATTTGGATGTGACAAGGCATGTGCATAGTACATAGCAATGTCTCGATCAAGTTCGTTGACTAGCTTCATATGCAATCTTGTTTCAAAATAGTGGCAATTTAAAAATAAAAAAAAAAAAAAATTACAAAGAAGTACAAAAAAAAAAATTAGAAATTGAAAAAGATTTTTTTTTCTTATGTGTTTGAGATTGATACAAATATTCCGGAGCATTTTTTGTTTCGTCTATATCTTAAAAAAAACGGTTGAGTTATAGCACTTTGAAATTCTAGTGTGGCTGTTTTTGAACTGACATTTTGAAACTATCTAATTTTCTCATGCGATAACAGGCGTATTTATGAACGAATTCGGATATAACTTGGTGTGTACATAGTACATACCAATGTCTCGACTGAGTACGTTGCCCAACGTCACCCGCCATCTTCTTTCAAAATGGTGACCATTTAATTTTTTATTAAATTTTAATTTAAAATGAGGTACAAAAAATTAGAAATAGAAAAAGTTTTTTTTCATATGTGTTTGACCTTGATACAAAGATTTCGGAGCATTTTTTGTTTCTTTTATATCTTAAAAAATGAATGAGTTATATAACTTTGAATTTCTAGCATGGCTGACATTTTGAAACGATCTGATTTTTGTAACGCGATAACACGAGTATTTATGAACCGATTAGGATGTGACAAAGCATGTGCATAGCACGTAGCAATCTCTCGTCCGAGTTCGTTTGCCAACTTCATCAACTGTTGTTTGAAAATGGCGGCCATTTAAAAATTTAAAAACAATGTTTAAAATAAGGTAAAAAAAAAAAATTAGAAATTGAAAAAGATTTTTCCTCTTGTATGTTTGAGCTTGATACAATGGTTCCGGAGCATTTTTAGTTTTGTCTTATATTAAAAAATGGCTGAGATATAGCAGTTTGAATTTCTAATGTGGGTGACATTTTGAAAAATCTGATTTTTTGCCTGCAACTGTACCCGTATATCGTCGGTACCATGTCAAACTATCCAATGTGAAAACAGTGGGCGAGTTTTTTTTTTTTTTTTTTTTTTTTTTTTTTTTTTTTTTTTTACTTCAGATTTCATGATTGGTACCAGTTTTTTGAAATAGTAAAATTCGCCTTATTTAATGACATATTAATTAAGGCATCAAAGGGTTATTACGAAGCGGAATTTTACCATTTCAGAAAAGTGGTGCCAATCAAGCAATTTGAATTTTAAAAGAGTAGGCCACTGTTTTCATATTGGATAGTTTGGCAAGGTACCGACGATATGTTAACCGTTTTAGATGTGAGTGAGCATGTGCACATGAATTACTAAAGTCTCGATCAAGTTCACTGGTCAGCTTTGTTGCGCCCATTATGTTGTTTTAAAATAGCGAGCACTTCAAGATATCGCCGAATTTGGCTCCAAATATAAATCACTTTAAATAAAACCAGCTTTGATAACGCTGACTAATTTCGCGAAATTCTCATTCATATTCAGTATTGACAAAAATTAGTATTAAATCTTCTATAATCGGGTTCCACTAATTTGAGCTCCGTGTGTTTGGATAATATGCGCTGTTTTTAAAAAAATAAGGAATATGAAAGCTAGCTCTTCCTACCGGTACTGTTGACGCACTACGACTGAATCCACAATAAAAAAAACGTTTAACAGCCAAGCTAAAATAACAAATACTCGTTTCGTTTTTGTGAAACTTGAAATAAAATGAAAATATAATTTTGATTTTGCAACGAATTGGCCCTCATACATAAGCTTTTGAAGCCTAATGCATTTTTATTCTTTTTAACATGTAATATTCTTGTTTAGACTTTACTTTATAGACAATTGACGCATTAAATGATATAAATATAGTTCCACCACATTTTTTTTTAAATATAAATGTAAATTATTCATGTTTTGTTTTTACTTTATTTTCCTTACTAGACATTATTTATCGTACGAAATAAGCTTGTTTGGCCTTATTACTGGATACATTTACTGATTCTCATATAGTTAAAATCACTCATTAATAAATTCACAAAACAATCGAAATCTTCAGATTTCAAAATGGTTTGAAAATTATTTAAAAAATGATCTCATTGCCTAATCAGTCGGTAGATATTTATTAAAGTTATACAATTATTGCGACAGTGCTTTATGTCATGGTCTCTAAATGTTGGCTAAATGAAAAACACAGTTTAGGAGATATCAGGTTTACTATTTTTCATACGTTCAAATTATGGTAAAAGTACTTTACTGAAACTATTTTTTGAAGTTTAACAAAGATTGGTTGCTTAAACAATAGGCTTAAACTGAATTTATCACAGTAACACCAAATATCCATTACGTAATATACAATGTCTTATGAAATAAAGAAATACTAGTAGGAAAAAATATCTGGTTTTATTTAATTATATACTCTTAACTCAACTCAATTTATTGAGAAAATTCATTCCAAGCAATATATTTGTAAAAATCCTTTTCTTCCTAAATAGTTAGAATTTGATGTCTAGAAAGCAATCCCTTTAGGAGTTCATTATAAGTCATTAAAAAAAAAGTAAGGATTGTGTATAAATAATGATGTGAATGTAGATCAGATTCATTATATTCTGATTTGATAATAATTGCACAGTGTCTGATCACATCAAATACATTTCAGAAATTAATAGTCAATATTACATAGATATCATAAATATATAATATGTAATCGTTAGTCTATGAATGTGAACTTCAGGAAAATTTTTACTAATTAAATAAATTCAGTGTCAGCTTTATTGCTAATTTTAATGTATATTATTTTCTCCAAATTTAAATATTTTAATTATTTTTAAATATTACATCAAATTATTTATTTATTTATTTATTTTATTCATTAAAAAGGTAATATTTTTTCCAGAATTTTTCTTTTTTTGAATATTTTCAAAATACTAGCTTAACACAGGAGAAGGAAATTAAAGAATAACTGGAACTAAATATTGTTTTAAAAGGGAAATAATCAATCATTAACCACTGTAATCAGTATTTATATATAATAACAACAAAGATTGTGAAGCAACTCCGAAAACCAATGACGCAATTTGCCCCAACTACGGACTTAAAATACTACAGATATATTAATAAATGGGGCATTCACACGAAATCTTAACTTTCAGGAATAAAAATCTGATGAAATTAAACTTAAATAACATTTTTAAATTATAGACGAATGCCTTAATGATTCAAAATAAAGAAAAAATTGTCAGTGGCGACAATTTTTTTAATTTAACTGAGGTTTAAGTTAAAATTGCGAGTTTAATTTTTCTTACCGTTTTAACTCTCTAACTTTTTATTTTCTTCTAACATTTTATTGATAATTAATTTACCCACAGAAATTTCAAATAAGAAATAATAATAATGTAGTATTTTTAGTAAAAACTGTTGGTATGGCATTTTCTTAAAGGATTGTTAAAGAAGGTTGGTAAGGAAAAAAGGAGGATGGAAAAGGAAAAAAGGAGGATGGAAAAGGAAAAAAGGAGATGGTAAGGGGAAAAAAAGGGATGGTAAAGATGTGACGGTAAGGAAAATTATCAGCTATTTTTAAACAAATCATGTTAAGACTGATAGACACAATGTTAATTGATTTTTAGGAACAGTTATTTACATTGCATTAAATTTTTTAAAAAATAATTTACCTCGAAAAGTGCTGGAATAATCCTTGGGGACCGGTAAGAATACCAATAAAGCCACGATGCTTGAAATTGATATTGAAATGCTGCTTTAAATTCTGCAGTAAATTAATTTTCTGTCAAATAATTTTAGCAATTCTTTCTCTAGCCTACTTCTGCAGGAGAGAAAAGTTGAAAAAAAAATCTGTGGCTGCCTCTGAAATTATTTTCTGTATAATTTTAGCAAGAGGGACGTAAACGAATCTACGATCCAGGAACAGCGTTAAAAAAAAACAGTAAAAATCAGTGCAGGTTAATTTTTTGCTACATATTTATATAAAACAATAGTCCCAGTTTCGAAAAAAAAAACATCGAATTACTTTTAATGACGCAGTTTTATAGACAGCTACAAACTTAAAAATCAGCATCGGGGACACGGGACGGAGTAGGAATTTCCTGATATATTAGGACCCCAATATCATTAAAACTGATTTATATCTTTAATATTGTTATACAGTCATGCAACGGGATGTTTCCATAGGCGAAGAAAAAAAAAAAACAAGAATATATACTAAAATAAAAATTATTACTCAGTGACTTAAAAGTCAGAATGTGTGAATGCCTAACATCCGATTTTTTTATTGTATAAAAATTATAAAAAATCCTTCTTCTATACTTATTATTAAATTTATTTCCAAGTAAAAAGTAAGAAAAATATTCTTATTATTTCTAAGCTTTGATTTAAGGATTTTTAAGAATAAATAAATATGTTGAAAATAATTAATATCGATCATGAAAGGCGAAAACTTTGGAGGACTCACGGAGGCATTTCATAAATTAAATTATGGTGTCAAGGTATATCCATTTTTTTTAATGTCCTAAGGTAACATTCATTTTTACGGTGTCTGAATTTGGAATATGATATCGAAAAATTTTCAGATATTATAGTCCGAGTGCATTAATAATTTAAATTTTTAGAAATCATATCTGTCATATCGGATTTTTTTATGAATGTGATCTGGAGGAATATTTTTCTATTAATAAGAAAAATCTTTGTAATACATTAAACATAAAACAGTTTATTTTTTAATACCTTATCTTTTAATGATTGTTATTTTAGGTTTTTAAATTGAACAAAAATAATTCATTACTTAATATATCTTTATCTAATCTGGATTCTAATATCTCTTTCGCAACTTACAGTAATATTTTCTTGAATTTTAAAACTTATAATCATTTGTCGTAGAATAGTAGAAAAAGTATAAACATAGTTCATAGTGATCTATAAGGGTCGCCCAAATGAACGTGGCATTATTGTAATAAAACCGCCTTTTGAAGAGAATGATGACTGCGCATGCTTCTATAGAGGGCGCGGAGTGCTGGGAATGCATGCGAGATTGACAGATTCCGCAAGATGCATGTGTGATAGCGTGGGAGTACGTTAAAAAGCATCGTTCATTTCATGGATGGCTCCAAACGATGTCAACGCGCTGTCGTGCAATTTATAACAGCGGGAAATGTAAATGCTAGTAAAACATATCGCCGAATGCGAAATGTCTAGGGCATGGAGCATGTCAGGCAGATTGGTATTCCGATGGTGTAGGTATTTTCGTAGTGGAAGAAGCAGTACTGAGGACAGGCTACGACCTGTGCTGGTCAGAAGCCGTCGGGCAGATTTTAATGTTGTTTTTACACAAATAAATATTGTAAAAGTATTATTTTGTTATTATTTGTTTATGAAATAGATTAATTTAATGCACTGTTATTATTATTATTTGAATTATCGATTGTATAAATATTAATATGCATAAGGTATTTTAAGTATGTAAGTGTTTTTGTAAACAGGAATAGGATACATGGTGTTCCGAAGGGGTGCTTATCAGATTCTAGAAATATTTACGATACAAGATGGTCGTTGGGATGGCTACTAGGTATAATGGGATGGACAGGTCATGCCATGCCAATATTAATGATGGAATTTATTGTGTACATAAAGTGGACCTCCCAAATAGTGGCCATGTGACGAGGTGTTCTGGAACTCGCCCGCCAAGAAGAGGGGGTGCCGGACGAAACACGCGCATTTAGGACTCTCGAATCAGAGAACGCTAAGGAGATGATCGGCCACAGGTCCAATGGGAAGATCCATAATAATAGCACAGGGGCCGAGGACCCCCCCCCCCATTCTTCTCGAATAAGGGAGTGAAAAATAAATATATAAGAAGGAAGTTTGAGAAGTCTGTATTCAGCCAGTGTTATTCCGCCTACAATTGAGTATTATTCATGGAGTTGACGAGATGAGTCCGATCAGTAGAGATACGTAGTAGAAGATATGCACTTAATGTAATAGTCGACCCGAAGTAAGGAGTATGCCAGAAATGTACCTACAGCCTGCCCGGTACAGTCGTCGAAAATGGTTAGGCATGTTACAGAGCTTTTTGATAATGTTTAGTAAATATATTAAGAGCGAATGAGTATCTATAAAGTAACTTCATAAGTAGTTGAATAAGCGATAATAGATTTGTGGTTTGTGCTCGGAAGTTATGATTGATATATTTGCGAAAGACTTTATTTGTGGCCCCATTCCATCGGACCACCTGTGATGTATTCTGTTCATCTGCCAAATAGATGTCTACAGGCATTTTTCATTCTATATATTTTGTTCCCCTGTTTTAAAAATGTATCTGTACCAAAAAGTACAAGTACAACAAGGTATATTGTGTTCCCAATTTCAATGTAGTTGAACAAAAGGTCATTAATGAAATATTAAAATTAAGCAAAAATTCATTTAAGTTTTAAAAGTGGTAATTTCTACTCGCAATTTTGCGAGACTGATTATTGGCATAAGTGTAGTAAATTGTATATGCAGGGTTTGTAAATATTTAATTATGTTATTTATTTGTGTATATTTATTACATCGTGAGTCTCAATTATTTAATTAATGATAATGTTTATATTTCAGAGAAACTATATTTTAAGGAATGGGAATATTCTGTAATATTAAATTAATATATGTATAGTAGTTTTTTTGGGCGGACTTTCTTTTATGTGTAATGCACTCGTTGTTGTACGATATAAGCATTTGTCTCACTTAAAAAAAAATTACACAGCGCCCTGAGGTCGATCGAGGTTTTGCTTCCCACATTATTTTGGGATAATTGGGTTGAGTAATTATCTCAGAGGCCATCTAGGATTATTGTCGATCGCATAATATTATTAATATTATTTTATTATTACTAATATGAGGAACAGATTAATAGAGAATGTGTTTAATAATACACTCAGGAGTGATTAACTGTCACGTACCATTCAATCCAGTCCGACATCTCTTCATTTAAATTGCCCTTTTGCATAAATCATTGCCCCCACTATATGTCTGGTTTGGACATTAAGGGGTTAAATAGCCTTTTTCTTAATGAGCCTAGATACTCTCAGCAACCTGGTCAAGCGCATGTGGTCTTCTTCCATTACGAAAATCCCTACACTATCAGAATACCGATCGGCGTGACATACCCCCGTGACATACACATTTTGCATTCGAGGATATATTTCAGTATTACTCACATTTTTCGCTATCAAAAATTGCGCGATCACACGTTGACACCGTTTGGATGCATCCATGATACGAAAGATGCATTTTAACGTGCTCCCACTCTATCACACACGCATCTGTCGGGCACTGACGATATTGCTTGCATTCCCAGCACTCTGCGCACTCTGTAGGAATATGCGCAGTCATCTTTCTTTTCAAATGGCGCAGTTATTACAACAATGCCACTTTCATTTAGGCGACCTTTACATAGCTACAGGCAAAATAACTTTTCTGATTTCATTTAGTTGTATAATCTTTTATCTTAAATGTATAATCTTTTCTCAGACATTTTTTTAATAAAGCTAAACTGATTAGCATACTCGCCGCAATATTTCGCAGCTCTAATTGCAAGGATTTATTCTAATGGCTTTTGGAAGTAAATAGATGAGTTAAGAGTTCATTAATATCAATCACGTAATAAAGTAAATTAAGGGCTCACGAAGAAATTTCGCAAATTAAAACATGGAGTGAATAACGGATTTTTTTTTCTTTTTTCTTCTCATTCAACATTTATTTCATGATGTCTGTATTTCGATAAAAAATTCATTGCAGAAATTATAGACTGCTTTGCATAAATACACTGCTCAAAAAAATTAGGGGAGCAAGGAAAAATGTGCAGAGAATAGTGCGAGACAGACATGCATGGATATAAAATTGAGAGAATCATGTGTATCAATGCGCAATATAGAAAAAAAGACTAAACAAAATTGTAAGAGAGCTTCAATTCTTTGAAACGATTGGCAGAATATGAAAAGATGGTTTAGGGCAACAATTTGGTTACATGTAAATGACAAAAAAAGCTACTGTTTAGGAATGATGCAAGGTATTTAATACGACGTGTGGTCTCTTCGAACAGAAAAACTGTCGCATACCTGTTTCCATGGGTTCGATGACATTATAGATAAGTTTCCGGGGAATACTGTTCCACTCCCCAAGATCTGTAGTATCCATGTCCCGGACAATAAAAGGAGGCCTCAGTGTCGCTGCAATGCGTCGTCCGACTGTGTCTCATACATGCTCGATCAAATTCAGGTCAGGGGAGAATGTTGGTTATTCCATATGTTGTATTGTTTCAAATTTAAGAATGTTCTTCACAAGACTATGGTATGCGGTCTGGCATTATCATGCATGGAAAAAAAGAAATCACCAATTGCTGCAACGTAAAATACGACATGAGATCTCAGTATCTCGTCTGTACAAGTTCGGACCGTCAAAGTGCTATTCTGAGTTAGATGTAGGCCCATGTGCCCACCTATGCAGATTCCAGCCCATAGCATCAAACCACCTTCTCTGTAATGTGATCTTTCACGAACGAATGTGGGATATTTTTGAGTGCCCTTTCTCTCCACGCCAAATCACCCCGGATGTCACATTCAGACTGAATCGGTACTCGTTTGTAAACCGAATTTAACTCCAACGACGTTGCCTCCAAACTCGATGTTCAGTTGCCCATCTACTTTTCGCCGCACAGTTGCTTGAAGTCAGCGAAATACAGACCACTGGCTTACGTGCATATAGACCAGCCTGATTAAGCCTATTTCGGATTGTTTTGCTGGATGCCCTTCGTCCTGTGTCCAGGAACATCTGTGTTTGCAGGTGAGTAGCATTGCCCGCTCCTTCTCGACGATTTGTTAACACGATATATTGATCATCAGTTTCTGTGGTAGCACATGACTAACCTTACTCTTGTCGATGTCTACCATTCCATGTATCTCGGAATCGATTCTACAGCCTTGCATCGACACTTCTTGCGACGCCAACTGTGTCCGCTACACTTGTTTGTATTTCCCCAGATTCAACAGTCTCAATAACACGCCACGCCATGGATTCCGGTAAATCACATTGTTGTGACACTTTCAAGACACCTTTTCTCAAAACACAAGCTGAGCAATTGAATTTTACAACTGAGAAGGTAAAACTGACGTTTCTGAAAAATCCCGAGTTTTGCACATATCTCCTTTTTCTAGTTTTTGACGTCATAAGCTTTAATTTGCATGTGAAGTTTTCTTTATCTGTTTTCTACTGCGCTTTAAATTATGGATGCTTTATTTTACGTTACTTACCGATGTAAATATTTGCGTAATTTTATTAAACCACGTGCTCCCCTAATCGTTTTAAGTAATGTATTTTTAACTTTTAGACAACATTTTCTACACTATATGGTCGAAAGTTACTGTACGCATTCAATTTTAGACATTTTGTTATACACATTGCTACTATGTAGAAAATTCTGTATGCAAATGAACGTCACATTCACCTTAGAATGGTAATTAAACACATGAAAATATTCAAATGATACATAGTTTATTATTACTAAAATAGATGTAACAACGATAAAAAGGGTTTTCAGACATTAAAGCAAATTCATAGATATTAAATATAAAAAAATTCTCCCGAATTCCCGAGTGCTTTCGACAATATCCTGGCAATCATAAAGAGATAATCAATAAGAAATCAGCAACATCCAAAGTAAATACTACAGGGTGAAGCCACATACTAAAACAGGGGGGAGGGAGGAATGGTTGGTCAAATATTTTAATATTTCATAAGTATATAAATTTATAATTATATATATATTTTTTATATTTAATATTTATAAATTGGTTTTACACCTCTTTTAGTAACAATAAACTAAGCATTATTTGAACGTTTTCATGTTTTTAATTTCGTTATTTGCTTTGGAACTTCTGGGGTATAAAGGGCATATCTGACATCTATTTTACAGTCAGTCTTTGATCACAAGGGTAATTAATAAACCAACCAAAAATTAACAACAACAAAAAGATAATTGTCACCAACGTGTAAAATGAAATGCGTCGAATGATATGTAGGTATAGAGCATGATTATATGGATCGTGTACATTATGTGTGTTCTTTTATTTAACATTAACACAGTATAGTCATGGATATATAAAACATTTCTTTAAAAAATTAAAGAAATTCCCACACTTTTTTGTTTATAGCATGAAGAATTTTTAACTAAATTTCATGACATTCACAGGAAACTTGACACAGTACAGTAGGAATAATATATTACAATTTTAGTGTAAATAGATAAAATGTTTGATGAGATATGGTTATGAAATAATTTTTTAATAGTCATGCTCGGACCATAAAGAAATGATTTTGGAACAATTTCGTAGTCAACTACGTAGAGCTAGTCGCAAATAAGCTCCTATGATTCGGTAAGCCTTAAACTTCAGAAATATTTCGTAGATAGACTGAACTGAATTTCAGTTGCTTTTAAACATTTGCTTTATGATGAGGGGGTGGTCATATTTTCCTATTTTTTATTTACTGATTTACAATAAAGTATCTAGTACTTAGTTCTCTCATATCTACACCTAGCTTTGTAACGAATTATCCAATTTTGTTAATTATTATTATTATTATTATTATTTTTGAAAGCTTCATTCTGATGATTCTTACAATGAAAACTGGAGAACATTAAAGATAAATCAGAAAAAAAGGATAATTTGTGGAAATCTCTTATAAACGAAGGATATTCATCTGTCATTCTTATAAAATTTCATCATATATTTGGTCCCTAAATTATTGAAAACAATCTTTGCTAGCGCCCACGTAAGCGCAGCTGTAAATTATTTAAGACAAATATTTAATATATAGATATTCTAATTGCTAATATATTGTTTCTATTGTACTTTCTTAAATTTCTTTAAAGGACAGTTAAATATGGTGGAAAACCCTGCTTGCTCAAAATACAAATGACATGCAGAATGTTTTGATTTTTTTTTTTTTTAGAAACCTTTATATCTCTATTTTTATACACAAATAAACGCTTTCTTTGTACTCAATTAACACTGTGACGAGAAGACTACTACAGACCATTTTGATCATTTTATTTTCCAGTGCAATTCAAATATTATATCTTTATTAAATTTTTCGTTACTGCTCTATTTATCTTCGTGATCAAACATTCGCTGATAAATATGAGCTCAAACATATTCTGTATGCTCTTGAATTTTCAAAAGAATTTTTTAAGTATTTCTCTAGATATGCGACAACACGTCTATAAGTATTTGGTGACGTTTGATCGTGTAGAGTTTGTTACGATCATTTCATGAATTTAACGTACTGAAAATGCTTGTGTTGTTTACATAAATTCAGTGAGAAAATCCTGTTGTTTTTCGTTTATATCATAAAAGATGGGCGAAACAATAAGAAGTGACAGTACACATCCAAACAAACAAATTTCATCAAAGAATGCATAGTCGGAATTGAAACTCAGAGGTGTTAGAGGGAACCGAAGCCTATGTTGGAGGCTATGTTATACGAGGCGAAAACACGCAAAGAGCTGTTAAGTGACAAAAGCAAGGTGGTAAACTAATTTTAATCTTAACTTGTCCCCATTTTCGATCTCTGTCAATGCCAACATGCAATTTGCACTAGCGGTGTTCTCTCGATGTCTAGTAACACAAAGCCTTTTTCAAGACTCAACGGTTTGTGTGAAAGCCGGGAGACCCGCGACACGTAATGCGCACTAGGCTTGACATCAAAATTAGTGAGCTATGTGGCCCCCTTTTTTATAAGTTCTTAGAGAGGTTAGATAGGCTTGGCTACCTTATGCTATAACTTTCTGTGCTCTTTGGTACCCTACTGTCTTTGCATTTTCCGTTTTTTGCCGACGCCAGTTGGTGAAGTGACACCGAAGTATAGGGCAACCAAAAAAATTCTTGGATGCCCTATGCGCCTCTTTTTCCTGGAGGTTTATTTAACCTCGTGCTTTCAACTCTGGAATGGCCCTCGGGACTCCACCAGAGCTTCCAAATTATACTTTTAGGCCGTGTATTGTTTCGAAATTCACTCTAGTTCGTATTCATATTTAGTTGGAGGTTACGCGCGGCGGCGTTGCACGCCACGTTGGCACTCCTTAAGCACCGCGATGTCATGATGTCAAGGTGGTAACCGCTTTCCCTACAATTGTTGAGTCTCTGAGCCTTTTACATTTGCAGTTCCATGGATAAAATGCATATCAACCTTTTCCCTATTGGTGAAGAACTACATCCTCCTATACGTTCCTACCCATATTGACAGTTGCACACTCGGATGAGCGACTTTTATGTAATAATCGAAGCGAAATTTTCCACACACGTTCTTGGGCTTCCCCATATCACATTTGCATGTAATTTAGGGTAATTTTTTTCTCCATAACTCGCAACTAGAATACAGTTTTAGCGTTCGCATGGACCAAGTTCCCAAATGCGCCAGCACCTTTGCGTTGTACACTGGTTATCAAAAATTAAGGAAAGTCACAAAATGCTAATTTTTAAATACGCGAATTCTCAAAAGGAATTAATATAATTTGAATAATTACTATCTCTGCAGAACAACTAGTCCATATAACATCTCATCCAGGTCACACATGGTCACAAGAGTCACAGTCACTACGTCAAAACAAAAAATAGGAAATTTCATACGTATCATTTATGAGTCTCAAATGACTACTATATGTGACTGCACTGACAGGTCACTGTGACTGCTGCTTTGTGACGAGTCACCAGGTGACTTTGCAATGTCGTTTCATTGAGACTCTCGTGTGACTCTCATCTGGAGATTCAATTTCAAAGTCATTGTGCACGTTGCATTATGATAAATCACCAAATAATGTCACATTAAAGTCACATGGTGACTTTCTGTCTCATGACTTGGTCAAATGGTGACAGAGACCCTACTGTAAAGTCACCACTGTGAAAAGTGGTGAAAAGTCACCATGTGACTTTAATTTGACATTATTTGGTGATTTATCATAATGCAACGTTCACAATGACTTTGAAATTGAGTCTCCAAATGAGAGTCACACGACAGTCTCAAAGAAATGACATTGTAAAGTCACCCGGTGACACGCCAAAAAGCAGCGGTCACAGTGACCTGTCACTGGAGTCACATATAGTAGTCATTTGAGACTCATAAAAGAGACGTATGGAATTTCCTATTTTTTGTTTCGCCGTAGTGACTGTGACTCTTGTGACCATGTGTGACCCGAATGAGATGTTATATAGACTAGTTGTTCTGCAGGAATAGTAATTATTCGAATTATATTACTTCCTTTTGAGTATTCTCGTATTTAAAAATTGACATTTTGTGACTTTTCCTTAATTTTTGATGACCAGTGTATTTCCGACCATGCATTTTTTGATGAAAATTGTTTGTTTGAATATGTTTGTTTGAATTAAAAAACACCCTGTATATGTAGTGTATTAAGATTTCGCGAGGAACTGTTGTTTATGTTAAAGAAGGAAAACAATATGTAATGTTCATAACGTATACATAACAATAGGAATAGAATAATAATGGCAGAGATTAGAATAGTACAAATTAAGATAGCATAATACTTTGTTGAAATTTAACTATAAAAATATTTAAATATTCAATATTTCAAATATTATATATTAGCACTTTTAAAGAAAATCTACAGAAATAGCGTGTTAGAAAATAAAAGACCAGAAAAACCAACCTGCATATTACCCTTTAGTTTTTTTTTTTTTTTTTTTTTTTTTTTTTTTTTTTTTTTTTTTTTTTTTTACCATTATTAGTCATATGGTAATTTTTTTTAATGTGATTAAAGAAGAGGTGGGAATTCAAAGACAAGATTTTTTGGTGAAAACAGTTCTTTAATAAATAAATAAAACATCAATTAAAATTCTGAAGATCATTAAATTACATTCAGATGAAAGGTCATTGTGAATCTATCAGATACTTCTCACCAATTCGATTTATACACCAAAAACACTCACTTTTTAAATTTATGAGTGTGATAAGATAATCAAGATTTTTCAAATTCATTTGTTTACGAAAAAATTTTAAAATATACATATTTTATAAAAATTAGAAAAGTTTTGGAATAAGGTACAGTCGTGGAAAAAAATGTAAGCACCCCCTACACTGTAAAAAAAAGGGACTATAGTTATGCTTAATTTGAGTTTATGAAAAACCAAATGAGGATTAAATATACTCTAAGTTTGGTGTAAACACCGAATAAAGTGTCATGATACTCTCAAAGCGGTTTAATTTTAATCTTTTAACGAAATTGTGGAAACCGAACACCAGTTCGGGTGTAAAGTTTTTAAACGATATATGATTCAGTCCGCCATTTTGAATGTCTTCTTTGGCTAATTTCTTCGGAATTGGGTAAGAACTGAAAACTTATATTTAACTTCATATTTTTGAAAAATTCCCAATCATTTTCGAACATTTTTATACCTACTATGTACCTACTCTACCTGCTATATTTATAATTTTATGAGTATATGAAGTCAACCCACTTTCACCGTTTATTGGTGCCATTTTCAAATTTTGGCATTTTTGTCACTTTTGAGACGCTCAGTATACAATGAATTCCGCTTGTTAACTTTAAAATAATGTTCGATTCAATTAAATTAAAGATCTTAGAATATTTTTTAACCAAGAATTTTAAGTTTTTAATACGTTTTAACTATTTGCGAGCCATTTTAAAAAGTATCGTTTTCGTGTATTTGCTGAGCGTTTGAAAAGTTGACATTTTTCGATTTTCCAGTTAGAACTCGCCCATAGTTTGCCCATAAAAACCATGGGTTTTTACTGTTGTTGACATATTTTAACAGAGCTTGTTTTCAAATTTTATTAATTAGTTTGAAAAACTAAAATTGTTTTATGTTCTATAAAGTACGGGCTTTCTCCGCCACCCACCGTGTATTCCTGGGCTGAGTTTATATATTTTTAAAAAAATCATGAAATTTGGTATAAAATTTTTTGTCTCAGACCACTTTCCCATAGCGTTGCGCGTTTTGTTTACTTTGTTTTGCACCTTTTTTAACTATTTAAACCTTATCATTTTGCTTAACTATTAGTATCTTTTTAAAGCTTAAACTTCACGCTTTTGATCGTTGTAGTGTTTAGCAATTAATTATGCCGTTGAGTATTTTTAATTTGCATTTTAAAAGGGTTAAAAATTGTTCTTTAGCGCTTGGGGGGTTGGTGGTTTTTAGCTCTCTGTATCTGATTTTTGTACAATTTGCAATGTTTAGTTGTATTTATAATATGTTTATTTTAATTTGCTTAGACTATTTTTTCGAAAACCAGTCAGACCTACGCTGAGTTTTTAAAAAAGACTCAAGTACACGTGACGTAAGTCCAGATGTAACGAACGAATAATTTGTGACGAAATTTCGTTGTTTACCAAAACTGAAATGTTTAAAATAAAAGTTTAATTGAGATAATAAATTATCGCAGTTAAAACAATGTTTACCAGTCTCTTTGTGTGAAACTATTTATTGTAAATTATGGTTGCAATAGATTTAAAATGTAATATTTAATTTTTTTTTTTTTTTTTTTTGTTAAAGTGCAAACCAAATAAGCAGTAGTGTGACTTTACACCAGAGAAGCAGTAGCGTGACTTTACACCAAAAATGGTGACAACTAAGTTGCCACTAAAAGTGATGTTTGTTTACACCATTTGATAGCTGGTGGCTCATTACACAAAATTACAAATGGAATTTAATTACACCACTTGGGGTGGCAACTTAGTTGCCACCCTTTTTGGTGTAAAGCATGGAAAATCTTTTTTACAGCGTACCAACTCCTCAACAAATTATCGACTAAATGGTAAAAAGTGCCCCTACTAACTCCTCAATAAATCATCGTAGACGAAAGTTACTGGTACCGAACGATTGGAAAAAAAGTCTACTTTTAAATGATGCATATAAAATTAGATTAGGGCGCCATCTACATATTAAAACGAATCCAAACTTCATTTTTTTCAATGATATTACCCAATTTTAACGAGATATTTCACATCTTCTGTTCAAACTATGCCTAGATTGCAAATTTCAAATCATTTGTATGATAAGTTTTTGAATTATAAACATGCAAAATTTCCTGCTTCTGATGTTAAATTACATTTTCATATTTTTATTTATATCTCCAGAAATTATGTTCCTAATGTGCTATTTTTTGCGCAACAATAGTACTAATATACCCAAACATAAATACGCTCAATTTGCAATTTTTATAATTATATGATATGAATTATGAATTTTGAAATTAATATTCAAAAAAATTTTGAATTGCAACCTATAATTTTTTTGATGGATCTAGATTTATTAAGTCCTGGTTTATGGAAATCCAAAATTTCACATTTTTTTTCCAAGTAGTTTTCAAATTATGCTTAAAAAGCGGCAAAATGATGGTTTAAGGGGCCGTCTATAATAGAAGTGACTAGATATTTTGAAATTTCTTCTGCTGTCCTGTAATCTAGCAGGCTTCATTGACTTCTTAAGGTGCCTCGATCAAGATGGGTGCTCTCTCGGTTAATAATCGAGTTCCGAAGTTCAATTTGGATACAGCCCTTAAAATACGCTCGTTTTAATATAATTAAATTCTCAGAAACTTATGGTACGAATTGGATAAAAATTTGTTTTTATGCTAATTCAAGCGTGTAGAGTTCATTTATGCTGCCAGAATTGTGTACTACTATTGAAAAAAAAACAAAGTTATGGTTCGTTTTAATATGTAGATGGCCACATAAGCAAATTTTATCTATATCATTTAAAAGTAGACTTTAATTCCAATCGTTCGGTAATAATTAACTTTCTTCTACGATATTTTTTTGAGGAGTTAGTAGGGGGCGTTTACTTTTTTTCCACGACTGTACATCACGTTTCCTTCATTTCGCAATTTGTAGTAAAAAGTATTTTTTTTTCTTGTGAAAAAATGATACTAAGCTCATTTCAAAGCCCATGTATGTATTTTTTTTATTTCTGAAAAATGTGTTCTATTTTATCCAATCGCACTTATTGATATTTTTGTAATTGTTCTCAAATGGTTAATGTCAGTACCACCATTTTTCTTAATTATGTCTTCGCTATCTTTATGCTCAGAATTAATGTATTTACTTTTGAAATCTTTATTTTATATTTAACACATGTTGAAAAGATTTTTTGAGCAAAACATTTTATGAAAATTTACCATACAATATATCATAACAGAAAAAACTGGTATATAAATAGGGAAATCTTTCTCTAACTCTGCATTGCATTCTGTTACACATCAGTTTAAATATATGCTACATGTACATGAAAATAAATAAAGTTACTTGAGTAGTAACATTGTATGGAAATTCGATTGAAAAATAGAGAAATCTTTCATTTAAAACATATATGTAGAATTTCCTTTCATGAATATAGCTAAGAACTTGATTATTTACATTTAGATGAAACAAATCTCGACTTTGTTAACAAAAATAAAAAATAAGTGGATCGGGGCGGTTCTTGTGGACAGCTCATATAAAGTCTTATTCAATTTGTGAAATCTACATCGCGTATTTTATAATTAATTAATTCGACAGTAAAAATTGTCAACATACGATTAACTATTATGTCAACATACTATCAACTATTATGTCAACTTAGCATATTATCATACGATTAGTGGTAAAATTCAGATGTTAAAAATGGCAACAATTAGAATACTTAAAACTTAGGTCGCTATGTATTTGACAGAAACACTGCCCTGTTTCAGCTAACATAAGTCGATAGGCCTGACCACACGAGGCAAGAAGATATGCGTTGGGGCGCACTCTTCCCCGAAGCAAACAAACGCAACTGAATAAACACATCCTGCATATCTCAGATCAAACACGACCTCCCGAATGATAATAAATTATTGAAAAATAATTCTTGTCATTTGTAAACTTTCAAAACAAATTGGGAAATTAATGTTCATTGTCATTAATGGTAAAGACATAAAATAGAATTACAATCCCAGACACCGGCAGATAATATGGGAATAATTATATCTTTTTAAAAACTTCAACGGGCATAAAATTTGAAATCACAAATAAAAGAATTAAAAAAATGTACTTTATATGAAAAGAAAAATATTCAGGTTGAGGATGCTCTAAAATGGCACTAGCGTAATACGCGGTATTCAGTTTTAGAAGGTTTCAATCACCAAATGTACGGAAACTGCATTAATCTATTATGATAACCTTTTCTCAAGCAGAAAATGGTGATTTATAGCAAATTACACACAGAATATTTTATACATTTATCAGATAATCTTTTACTACTACTATACATAGTTCCCACTAAAGTCTTCTTCATCGATATTAACATTAGATCGGCACAATCTATAGTCCTGGAGGTGGTGTGTAGACATTGTAATGTTGTCATGCACTACGCGATGAGGTAGCTTACAATGCCACGTAGCAGCGAATTGCAGAGTTAGTGTTACTCTTTTAAAAAAGACGTAAGATACGATAAAAAAATCAATTAAAAACTTATCGAGCGTCCTTGATTTAATACGAAATTATGTCTCACATGCAAAATTAGCTTTATTATAGAGGGACTGAAACGTGACTTATTCGATAACTACTCATTGACTGCAATACTTCACAAACCACTTGTAGAAGTGCCTCGTTATAGACCAAATGCCTACTTACAAATAAAATTTAAAACTTTAATAAATTTAGAGTTAATTTTAAGACGAAAATCCAGTTAAGTATATTCATCAGGATCACTGTTTTCAACAATGTGTGTGTATTGCAGCAAATAGTAAACACATTGAGCATACTTAACTTGATTTTTTAATTTAAAAATTGTACCTTGCTTACATGTGTTTACAGTTCTGCATTCAATTCGCGTAGAATTTCTGCTAATGACTCAATGTAAAGAAATTAAATTCCATGGTTTCTAATATATTTAGTTTTGAGAGAAAGATACAGCTTTCATACTAAATGCACGGCGCTCCGCAATTTTTTAATAAATGTTTCTCTAGAATCTTTTGCCGTTTTAGAGACATGACCCCTACTTCTGTAGTTTCTGACAGATCACTCTGCAAGAGGTTTCATCACGGAGCGCGCAACCACTTTATTACGCCAAGATTAGGCCGAGGCTTACTATTCATGTCAATACGTGTCACCGCTTTAAAGCTAATAGGGGTGTAGAAAAGTTTAGGGAACACCCTGTGAAATTTGCTTGCATATAATCAATATAAAGCTACGTAAGAATTAGATTAGAGAAAAAAATATAGTACTGATTTGAACTCAATAAAGAATCATTATACAGCTATCGAAGTACCATATAACAGATAAACAAAACACGTTTTCTTTGCGTGGATAGGATTGCTGTTGTTAGTAAACAGATTTTTATAGAATGTACACAATTTTAAATTTTAATATATTTAATGACAAATCTCTGTGTTCAGAATGGAATGTAATTTGATTAACCCGCAACTGGAGACATGAATTTTCTTATGCATTCAGAGATATAATGTTATTTCCCTTTTTTGTCTTTTGTAAACAGCATTGGAATTTTTTTTTGAAACGCAATATATTCTGAAAATCATGTAATGAAAAAAAAAACTACTTGTCGGCACTGAAGAATGATTTTATTCAAGGACAAAAAAACACATGATAATCAGAGCCAAGGAACAACGCAAAGTCATTCTGACTCCCGTCTCCAGTTACGGGTTAATATTAATTTGCTCTAATAATACTACTCTACAACGAAAAACCTTTTTTTCATAATTTTATATAATCTTAACTATCCGAGCGTCTGAGTGCTTTCCTGCATTTTCATAAAAATGCTTATAAAAATAATCTTAATGTAAATTTTCTTTCCCTGTTTGTTTCTGAAATTCACTGCATACCCTTTTATGTGATATTACATTTTAAAATACGATTTTGTGAAGTTTTAAACTTTTTTCACCGGTATTTAGAAATGGAAATTTTTGTTGAAATTATTTGCTAAGTATTTTTTATTAAGTAACGCAAAATATTGAAGTAAATATTACTTGTGTGAATATTCATAGATTTCTTACGTATACGTGACACTCGTCATGAAGTAGTTAATGTATTTTTTGGTTCTGAATAAATGGCGCAGACAATAGAGTATCGTTTTTTAAGTAGTTTTACTTTTATGATATGCAAGACAGATGTTATAATACCCTTATTACAACTACAACTTAGAACTTAAATTAAATGGAAAACTATTCTTTTTAGCAAAAAAGAACTTATTCCACAAAATTAAATGTGTGTAGTGTTAAACATCCAAATATGAAAATTCATTTCACCTATTTTGGAGTGAAACTTTAATATCTAGGGTAGACGATGGGCTCCAGAATAAATGTTGTGATGCTCATGTATTGTTGCCCAAAGGTAAAAATAGGAATTCAGGTTTGATATCCCATTGGTACAGAGGTAGTCTAACTACAAAACACATGATTATATATATATATATTTTCGCTTATATGACATTAATGGTTATAAGTCGAAATGAAGCCTGTACACTTCCATATCATTTTCAGTCGCTTGTTTTACACGATACACAAATCGTGAACCTTTTGATTTTCAATGAAATATAAACCTGAAATAATCAATCAATTTGAACATTGTGATTTCTTCCGTTATTTAAAATTGTCTAAGGGGATTTCTAAAATTTTAAAATTACTTAAAAGAAAATAAAAATTTCAAACATGTACTACTGCATACATACCTACATTACAGTCTCTTTTTTATACAGAACAACGACTAAGTTTACTAATAATATATTGATTATTCATTAAATTTGGTGTTATATTTAAATCCCAATACTATAGACTTTTTCTTGATAATGCTGAAAAAGCGCTTAAACTGTTCTTTTGCCAAATACGGCAAAACACGTCTTCTTATCTATTGTACCTGGTCATCGATATGTATTAGCGCAGATTATTGCTGGACACTTGCAGGGTTGCCAGATTCGCCTCCATTTATATTTTTAAAAAATTAGAATTCTTGCCAGAAATTAAAATTACTATTTTTTGCGTTATTTAACGGCATAAATTTTGTGATTACACAAAGTACAGCTTCTTCTTTCAAAATTTTTGGTATGAATGTAAAATTTCGAAATAAAAGTGGCGGCAGGGCTATTCCATGTATGACGGAATGACATTTTGAGTTGTAGAATTACAGTTAAATCAGTTACCTTGAAGCTATTTTCACACAAAAATTGGTTTTTCAGTTTGCACATGACTGTTATTGAATAAAAGACTAAAAAAATACCTGAACTTTTTATATATTTTTTATTCTTTCATTTTTGAGTAATTTCTTATTGTGTGACGGAATGACATTTTTGTAAACATGACTCTAACATGTTACTTAAAACAGGAAACCTTTATGAATTAGGAAACCATTCGGTTTTTAAACTAATACGTATGTTAAGTATGATGTATAAGCATTACAAAATTATAATTTAGAGCAATCTATCATTACTAGGGTTGATGTTATTAACTGTCATTTGACATGACGGAATGACTGAAAGTTTCTTAAACATTTATTGGAAAAGAAATTTCGCTCAACTATAAATTTCATAATTGTTTCATTATCCAGAATGATCGTAAGAAATTACATTACATTATTCACTTTCGATAGCCTTTTAAAAAACATATCGAGCACGATTACCTACTATTTGAAGAAAAAAAAATTGCACAAAACGTGCGACAGAATGACACAACACAAGACTTTATTTCAAGCATTATTATCAAGAATATGGCTTTAGGGCTATTGTAAACCATTAAATGTTGCACTAAACGCATTCATTTGTTATACAAATGTAAAATAATGAATAATTATCTTGTTTTTCTAAGTGTTCTTCAAGAATATTATTTGTACATAACAGCAAGTATTTTAAGTTTCAGGCATGTTGTATATTTGGACTATTGCCAGTTGCAAATAAAATAAAAGTTTTGAATCTAAAACATTAATTTGAATTCTAATACAGCGTAAATAATATTTCCTTTCTAGCAACAAAAGTATTTTCATGTGAATGTTAAAAACAGAAAGAAAACTTCGGTGAAAATTGCATTTCAAATGTGTTATTTAAAAGAACTTTATTACAGATCTGTTAAAAACCGAGAGATAATCACTCTGTTTACATAATTCATTTTACATTAGCCTATTTTCAAATTTTTAACTAATTTTTTTTTTTAATCAAAGACGAAAACAGACATTGTATTCCTTAACAAACGCTGATTTCGCCTTAAAAATCTCCAATCAAAGGAATATGAATGAAAATCCGTTTACAGGGAGATCGCCACTGTTTTTTAAAATTATAATTCAATCTTTTTAAAGCCGATAAAATTAGCTTGGTTTTAGAATCTGGGGTTTCGGATCAGGGGTTGGCGGGCGTAGCTCGTAAGGGGATGAAATAAGAGTAAAAATAAGTAAACTTTTATGAGAAAAAATATCCTAGTTTGTACTGGAAAAAATATGTTGGTATTCTAGTATAATAGCTTACAAAAAAAATAGCCATGTTATCTTGCTTGAACGGTTTCTTCGTTTTCGGCTCAAGTAAGAAAGTTGTCTAAGGAGACAATTTTCATATATTAATAAAAATTCAAATAAAACTGGAATTCTCTCGCATTAAAAAGCTTCAGTTTGCGCGTCATTTTCTTTTCAGACGCGATCCCTCGATTGATGCTGGAAAAATTCAATTAATGAGATAGCATTGATTGTTTCATCCCGTTTTCGCATCCAAACGGCAAAGAACTGAATCTCAAAGTTGTGACTAATGTCATTAGAGCTGCATAAAAGATCGTGTGTTTTAATGTTTCTTAATCGTCATTCATAACATGCGCGTTAATATTAATGGATGTTCATGAAAATTAAATAGAACTTCATATCAAACTATAATATGTACTTTCTTACAATTATAATTAAAAACAAATATCGTATTCCATGATAATATTGTTTAATTATGTATGATGTGTCTTAAGAAATTTGGCAGTTGATCTACTGTATATTTTCCAAATGAATATATGTCTCAATTAGTGTAGTATAAGAACAATCATCACAAGAATTAAGAAAATCCTGTACTATATTTATTTATGCTCGTACTTTAAGAATATACTAAGACATCAACTGTGTTTTGGGATTCCTACTTACTTGGACTGTATACTAAAAAACCAAATTCGTAATAGTAATGTATATTTGTTTATTTATCTATATTTAAAAAAGCCATTCTCTCAGTGTATGATCTTTATATAAATCTTCAATTTTTGACGTATTTGAATGAAACTTGCTGTACATACGTTTTAGAACGTGGAACAGATCCCTGTCAACTTAAAAAAATATATCAGAGAACTCTTTACCCCTTTTTTCTAACACTATTAATAATTTAACATTATAGAAGCATATCGACTATTAAATTGGTTAATTCAAACATTTCTCTCATGATGCAACACACTAAAGTACTGTACAATAATTAAAAGTAAACGATAACGCGTGTACCTTCTTTTTAAAAGCAATAAAATATCAGACTCAATCGCTATATTTTTCCGTTTTTGAAATTGACGTCATTCTAAGCAGAAAATGCAAATTTTGCATAGGTAAAATAAAAACTTTAACTATTAGTGTGGTAAAATGATGTTGTACACTCTTGCATCTCTCGTTTATTACGTATTGAGAAACGCTTCAGAATAACTCGAAATTTCAGATTGGACTATAGGCAAATAAATAGTAATTTCCTTTAAATTTCTCTAATTTAACTCTTTATCTCACGAAACAAGGACAACTCCGATCGGGTGTATGGCTAGTTTGCAATAAGAGTTATCTTATTTTCAGTTTATATATGACCACCCGTTTTTTTTAAATCGATTTTAGATCATTTTTCTTTCTTTTTTTCGAAAAAATATTTCGGATTAATTATTCGGATTTATGCCTAGGTGGACTGCATCGAGAATCCAAGTCCATATATTTGGATTTTCACAGTATTAAAACATAAGTTCAGTTTAGATTTTATTTTCCAAATTAAATCGGTGTTATATATTGAAAACCATATTCAGAACTATTGATTTAATTTCTCTTAATTTATCAGTAATTTCTGTAATTTTCTCTTCAAAGAAATTTAAAATGATTTTAAGCTGTTTCTAATATAACATTGAATGTAAAAATAACATACAGAAAAGAAAATTAAGAAATTTCTTCTAACTTCAATCAACGATTATATAATAATATTGATAATCGATAATTACGTATGGCGTAATGAGAATATATATAAACTAAACAATTTTATCAAATTAATATTCCAACAAAATCAAAATTTGGATAACATGATAAAAGCTGTCACACAATATATAATATATTAAAAATATAATTAATCTGTTTTTTCCGCAAACAACAACAAAAAAAAATGGCCCGACCAGTGGCCGAGAGGTTCTGCTTTCGAAGCTGGTAGACGGGAGGTGCTGGGTTCGAACCCAATCTCGTCCGTCTGCCCAATCGTTCGGAGTATTCTTGGTTTTCTTAGAATCGTGAATTTCCATGCGTAAATACGGGTTAGGTTCCCTTAGAAAGACTCCCACGGAGGGCACTTACCCCCTTCGGTCCTATATCCCTCGTGTTGATAATTGGCCGTCAAAAACACAACCAACCGCAAACAAAACAATAGATATCTTACTTGTAATTACAAATAACGATTACTTAATAATTCTTATATGGGTATTTCCGTGAGCACTTGTCGTGTAAGTTACATGCTACGATTTTTGACTACCAGTATTTTAGAACGGAAATATGTGACTTACTTTATGGGAGATTTCTCATTAATTGAAAAAGGCGAAGCAATTTTTACGAAAATAACGGTGACCAATAAACAAGCATAGCAGTTATCAGCAATGTGATTTACACTATAAAAACTCATGGAACTACCCATATTCTATAATGTGTGGGTGTATATCGGATCCATAGATAAAGCATGCAATTATTTCAATTTTTGATTACTTTACTTTAACAATATGTGTGACAAAATACTGTTTGTTTTTTTTCATTGCAATTAATTAAGTACCGTATATTCCGGCGGATAACTGGACTTGGAATATAATATGAACATAAACTTTTTCTATATGAACATAAACTTCTGCTTTTTCAGAATTTAGTGTTGCCACCCGATGAAAAAAATTATGTATATACATATAAATAATACAAAACATATTTCAATTTTAAGAGTTAAAGCACACACTTTTATTTTATGTAAAATGACGTCATTCGCATCTGCTTAAGAGTACAACACTTGCGAACCACTCTTAAACATCTACAGTGAAGCAGGCATTGGATGTCATTATCGCAAAATGGTATACAAATGCAGCAAAAAGATGCCTTCATTAAAGAAACTCGACAAAAAAGGGCTATTTAATGATTCATAGGCCTTCATTTGTTTGTAACAGTCGTGACGTTGTTCAGACAGTTGCTTCAGTCGTGACGTCAGTCATGACGTTTTGGTTGGAAACTGACTCCAAACAAAAGGTTACTATGTTGTATTTTCTATTTTGTTTGTGTGTTGCAGCTATATCTTATATCTATATCTCACATCTAAGTGTTTTAATACTTCATATGTATTGGCAACATTTTCCACGATTTATATTTATAAAGAAATGATGCATAGCAACCGTTTGTTTGGAGTCAGTTTCCAACCAAAACTTCATGACTCACGTCACACTGAAAGCGTCTATAGATGTTTAAAATTAAATATAGTTTATAATACCTCCATGTTTAACAGAAATTATTCGTTTATATATTTTCAAAATAACACGTATTTTAATTACATTTTCTTTCGGTTGTTATGAGAAAATAGCAACAAAAAGATGTAATTGCTACCTTTCAACTATTTTCCCTTTACTTTCTACAAAAGTGGAGTACTTGAGTAGCCAAAATTAAACAAATGGCGCTGAAAACTATAAAAAAATTAATATCTAAAAAATAAATGGAGATACAGCTTTCAAACAAATTGCATTTAAAAGTACTTTTTTCCCCAATACGACGGTATAAAAATTGAAAATGTGCGATGCTTAGAAGTTTAAAAAACTGCTATAGAGAATTTAATTGTACAGTTATACATCTGCTTTTTACGGCTGGCTTATACAACGTAACATTATTTTTTGGAGACGACACAAAATAAGCTGGGCGAAAGAAATAGCATACCGGGGGCTACAAAAAAACATCATTTGAAAATTACCATACGAATTAGCTCGTGAGAACTTTAGAATATCATTACATAACAAGGTGTTTAAATCTTCTAATGTCTGAAGCCTTTGAATTATTTTTTAACTTCATACTCGTAATTTTTTATGTAACTTAAACTTTAAGTGGCGGTTTGTATGAAGATTAATTTTACGCAAAGTGTGTCAAAAACAATGAGTTGCAGATCTGACGTTGAGGCACCAGAATTGTAGATTTACTAGTGTTTATTCTTTCATTTCTATAAACCGATTGTAACACGAATTTCGAACAGTTTTCTGGCATCAGACGGAAGTTACTTTTTTTTTTTTTTTTTTTTTTTTTTTTTTTTTTTTTTTACAGTAATTTATTTATTTTTCAATGCACAATTATAGAAATATTGTGAAATCAAATGTATTTTTTTCTTATAATTGAAAGTAGATGGAAAATTTAAACACAAAAGTAAACAAGTTGGAAATTGCTCGTCAAACGTGGCAAATGAGGTGCGTTCGTACTATAACTAGTTTTATAATTATTTTTTGCACCCCATATTGTACTGAATGTATAATTTTTTGCACTTCATAAAGCGCATAGTCTGATACATCATTAAGATGCACTTCCAATATTTTTTCCCCATTCCCCGTAATGTAACGGAACACTTTTGACTGTCCCTGTAATTAAACTATACATCCGATTTTCCTAAAATTTGAAATAGCTCAACAAAATTTTGCAACAATTATATCTTTAAAATTTCAGACCATTCGGAAGGCTGTAATATCATTAAAATGCACTTGCAATAATTTTTCCCATTGGCCGTAATGTAAAGAAAAACTTTTGATTGTCCCTGTAATTAAACTATGCATCCGATTTTCCTAAAATTTGAAAGGGCTCGACAAAATTTTGCAACAGTTATATCTTTAAAATTTCAGATCATTCGGAAGGCTCTAATATCATTAAAATCCACTTGCAATAATTTTTCCCATTGGCCGTAATGTAAAGAAAAACTTTTGACTGTCCCTGTAATTAAACTATACATCCGATTTTTCTAAAATTTGAAAGGGCTCGACAAAATTTTGCAACAGTTATATCTTTAAAATTTCAGATCATTCGGAAGGCTCTCATATCATTAAAATGCACTTTCAATAATTTTTCCCATTGGCCGTAATGTAAAGAAAAACTTTTGACTGTCCCTGTAATTAAACTATACATCCGATTTTCCTAAAATTTGAAAGGGCTCGACAAAATTTTGCAACAGTTATATCTTTAAAATTTCAGATCATTCGGAAGGTTCTAATATCATTAAAATGCACTTGCAATAATTTTTCCCATTGGCCGTAATGTAAAGAAAAACTTTTGACTGTCCCTGTAATTAAACTATACATCCGATTTTCATAAAATTTGAAATGGCTCGACAAAATTTTGCAGCAATCATATATTTGAAATTTCAGACCATTCGGTTGGGTAGTTTTTGCTCTGTTACATGCGGACAGACGGACGGACGGACGGACTGAACGACGACTATAGGTGCTACGTATTTATATAATTACGAACGCACCTAAAAATGAATTCACCATTATAATAATTGCCAACAGCTATGAAATAATAAGCTGCGACATAAAATATGAGCTACAACAAAAAAATACAACATATATGTTTAAATTTTATATATTTAAACATCACTTTTTCGCAAAAATTCATTCCATTCATCATACTCGCACAAATATGTTGATTTCTACATTTCCAGGGTTTACCTTAACGACTGTTGCGAGTAACTAAATAAGTTAACATTCATTAATATCTATCATGAATGGGGAAAAGTTTGAGAGATGCACAGCTGAATTTCGTAAATTAAATTGACTCAAATGTAGAAATCAGTACTATTTTTAATGTCCAGAGGCGACATTCATTTCACGGAACATGAATTTTGAGAAACCGCCATACATGTTCTAGAAATTATAGTCTGTGTTGTAAAAATATTTAAAAATTTATATCAACATTTATACTATTGATTATTTCATGAACTTAACATTCATGAAAATTTTAGATGACATTTAAATAAATTTAGTGCAAATTGTATTAATAATATAACTGCATACGATCATAAAATTATTTATTTAACTTTTATATGTTACAACAGATTACACAATTATTATGTTAAACATATTTTAAAAATATATTTGACCTTTTAAAATATGATATAGTTATAAGTTGGCAAAAATTTAAGAATATATATATTTTTTAAATTTTACATATTAATACCACTTAATTTTAACCCCGAAATGCTACAAAAGAACCGAGATTTTGAAATAGAATTTTCCCTTTAACATATGTGAAGGAAATAATTTACTAATTTTCAAATAAATTAATTGATAAATTCTGGCATCAATCACCCTTTCCAATATTTAACAAATAATAATAATAATAATAATAATAATAATAATAATACTTTTCACACGAAAGGGTTAATTTATAGTAGAATTAAAAAACATGTATATAAGGCTTAAAAACTAATGAAAATTTGAATTTGTTGAAATCATCCTGAATGATTATAACATATCACGTCAAACTACAAAAAAAAATATAAATAAATATATAAAATAAGATTACCTGCACACACACATTCATGCGTATATATATATATATAATTTTATTTAATTTTAGAAATTTATCTCCCCCATGTTTAGTAGAAACATACCTTTCTTGCAAGTTATTCGCATTTTTTTTCTTCCGGATTTATATAATTTGCCTCACAGACTATTACGGGTAAATAAATAAAATTAAGCGTTCATTAATATCGATCAAGAAAGGGGAAAGCTGGAAGGAAACGAAGGGATTATGTAAATTTAATTGGTGTGAATGTAAAAAACTGTTGGAGTTTTTTATTCCTCAAGGTGGCATTCATTTCACGGTGTTTGAATTTAAAGAAAACATCAAATATTCTTAGAAATCATTGTTTAGTAAATATTTAAACATCCTACATAGCATGCTTAACATGGTTGTTTCGAAAATATTATATGCTGAAAAATGTTTGGTAATTGCAAGAATGTGACCTTCTAGGGAATGTTTGATTAAATTTCGATAAATTTATTGAAAGTTAACATAAAAAGTGTGTAATGTACAAGGGCAGTTCAATAAGTATTGTCCCGAGTGTGTATAAAATATTTTTACTGCGATGGTTGATGTGGAATATTGAAGACTAATTCTTAGATGCCTATATGCTCAATTACAGAACCATAGCTGCTATATTACCATATTTTTTTCGTTTTTTGAGAGGTGGCCCCTAGCGTGAAAGGGGAGGGACATTGCGGGTGAAAGGTTGGTTTAATGATTATTTAGGAGCTTATGGGGCCAGACCTGAAGCAGTTTTGTGATAGATCTGTGACAGTGGATGAGACGCTGTCCCAAATCTATCACAGAACTGCTTCAGGTCTGGCAGCATAGGCTCCAAACCAGCCTCCCCCACTCTCCAACCACCCGTTTCAAGCTACGTGTCACCGCTCACATCTAAGGCTGCGTATGCACGGGTATTTTGCCTACTTCTCCAGTTTTCTTGGAAAATCTTTTGTACTGGACCCATCTGCGGTTTATTCACAAAAGAATGCGGGGAATCAACAATGGGTCAGGAGATAAGGAGCTCGACTCTACTTGAAGGAAAGGTTCCTCTTTTGTCGGACATCAGTCCCTTTCCTGCTAAAGTCATTAAAAATCAAAGACACCGCGTGGCCAGAACAAACGAAGCCGACACTGATGACAGTTAGAAGGATGGTGCGTACGCAGCTTAAAACGAAAAAATAAATATGTTAATATAGCAGCTACGGTTCTGAAATTGAGCTTAAAAGTATCTAAGACATTAGGCTTCAATATTCCACGTCAACCGTCGCAGTAAAAAAAATTTTTACACACTGGAGACAATAATTATTGAACCACCCTCGCATTTAACAGTACACACACAAATATTTTGTTTTTTATTGGATGTTTACGAATGTTTACATAATTATTCTATAGAAATCTTTCAAAAAAGGGTTATTTTTGTTATTCTTCTTCTGAAAACGTTTTCTAAAATTTTTATTTAATGTAGAAATAACAAAATATTTTTTTTCAACTATATATATTGATTATTTAACAATTTAAGTATATATATATTTATTAGACAGAAAATAATTATACAATTTTACTAATAATAAGAGTAAACCGTTTTAATAATTCAAATTTAACGCAGAAAAAAAATACAGCAATAGATTCATTTGATCTACAAGTAATAAGTAGACTAAAACCTCCATAATAGGCACACCCCAGCAAATACAACTTTTCACTGTTCACGATTAAAACTCCCAACTCGAATAAATTTTGCGTGTGTTTATTTCTATAAAACGGACATCTCCGAATACTGGACATTTTTTTTTTTTTTTTTTTTTTTTTTTTTGCCCAATGTTAGCTATTTTTACTTTATTTATTGTATTAATTTAATAATATTAATAGTAAATATAATTTTTTGATTTAAAAGATATATTTTCCCCTCAACTTTGCACCGATGCGTCAATGAAAGTTGAGGCATATTTTTACTATTTTAAATTTGTATTATCTGTAGACTGTTCAATTTAGATTACAATTTTCAAAGTTAAACTAAATTATATTTTTCTAAAACACTGTTATACAAAAGTCTTTTCATAAGTAGTGAATTATTGGTTTCTTAATTTAACAATTATTTGGGTAATTTTCTATTCAAAGAAATTTAAAGTGATTTTCTAAATGTATCTGATATAACTTTAATTTAAAAATAACGTACAAAAATGTTATACAAATATTTTCTCTAATATTTTTGTGAATAATTATATATTTTTGTAGACTTTCCATATTTCTAATGTGTTTAACCATTAAATATGTATGCCAATCAAAATTCATTGAATAATATCTCAATCAACTGAAAATTGATAACATACTGCTTGGTTCCCTATAAAATATAATTCATGTGATTTTACGCTGACAAAATAATAAAGTTTTAAGTTTTAATTACAATTAACACTCAGGAGCTTCAAAAGTTTCGAAATTTTAATTATTTTATATTTTAAATTCCTATCTTTTCTTAACATTTTGATATTCGTTTTTTTCTCGAAATTCCCATTAGAACGGCTTTTGAGCTATACCCGCTCAATAGCTGAAGTCGCTTTTCGGAAATTGTGTAGTCAATTTACTGAAAATGACATTTTTGTGCATACCGCGAACGATATCTCAAAAACTTCTCATTATTTTTCATGAAATTTTCGAAATAGATTTTTCATGCAAGTCTGTATAAACTGAACATAAAATTTCCTTTTTGTTGTTGAAAAAAAATTTCTTTATGTGTTATACTGTTGCAATTTTCAATATTTAATATCTGCTAAGTACACTTTGTATTGAAATTATAAAAATGCTTTAAATACAACATTATTTAGGTTCGGGTTAATTATTGGAATATGAAATTTAATTAGGCACCATAATTTTAATTCTAGTTGAAAATTTTTATTTTGCAATCGTGCGCACAAGCTGTAATACCAATTTTCTGCGTTACAAATGTCTGATAGTTTGAAGCCCCGTATAAATATTAATTCTGCATTTTGTAATTTTTTAAATATATGACATGATAGAAACTAAAAATTGACTCCCTAAAGCCTGTGTTTCAAAATCATGTACATTTTAAGATATTAAATGTTAAATATGGTCTGGATTTTTTTGTTTTGTTTTTTTTTTTTCTTCATTTTTTCAAATTTTGAGAGTCCCGAGACCCCTTAACGATTAATTAAAGGTTCATATAACCCATGATGTGTGGGAATGATATTTATATGTGCATTAGGGTGGTCACAATAAATCAGTTTTCGAATTTTTCTGGGGGAACCCCCAAAAAGTTGCCAATAGACAAGAAAATGAGATTGGCATAATTTCAGCTCATTTGGACAATATTAACCTGTGCCTCATAGAGGTTTAAGTTTGAAAAAAAATTTAGCTTTGAAGAACCACACACCATTTTTTTTCTAAAAATGTATAGATTTAAAAATATGCGCATTTTTCAGGACCAGACTTCACCCGAATCCTAAAAAATTACTTTTTATGAAAATGAAAAAAAAAAAAAAAAAAAAAAAAAAAAAAATGTAACATTCTGTTTTATCTACTTTCCACCTTTTGTTTTTCTTTTTTTTTCATTTTGTACATAATAAAGCTTTTAATTAAAAAAAAAATCCAAAGAAAATGAACAAAATCTTATTTTAAACTGAAAGAATTAGAAAAGGGGGGCAAAGAAAGTATAAAAATGAGAACAAGTAATAATCAAATACATTTTAATATTAAAGTTGTGTTACAAGAAAGAAAGCATAATAAAAAAAAATAAATTATCTTTTACAATTGTCACGTTAGCCCTTTCCAGTACAGAAAAATTATGTTCGTAAAATAATGAAATGATTGACTACACCGAAATTTTCAAACGACTTTTTTTTCAATTAACACACATTACTTTAACCTTTCATTGTAAAAGGGAAATATTATTAAAATATTGTTGGCGCCGTTTGAAAGTTTGGAATTAAAATTAGGTAGTCCCGACATGGGGCCACTGCGCCGGAAAGGATTAAGGTGCTAATGGCTTAGATAAGGTGGCTTTTGAAGAATCTTGAAAAGTTTTTCTACATTCAAATACAACTTTTAGCATACACTGATTTTGTTTTTCGTGTATTGTTAAACAGGAATTGAAATCGCGGGTTAATTTTTTTCCCCTTTCAGCTGTGTCATTGACAACTTTAAAACCAATCACTGTTTTCTTGCTTTAAAATATGATTTATTTTCACTCCATACATTGGGATCAGTATTTAAAAAATACTTATTAATATAAAATCTCTTAAAAAATTTTACAGTTTGAGATGAAAGAAAAATATTGACTTCTTTGTTCAATAAATAATCCTCTTCGTTGAAACCTTTTGTTGCTCTTAAACTTCTATCATCATCATCATCATCATCATTTCTTCTTTACAGCCATGCTTATGTTGACATTTTTTTTTTTTTTTTTAAGTATAATCTAAAAAGAAAAACGCAGCTTTATAAGAGTTAAGATACCAAAGCCGGTTTATCATTTTAGCGAGTGCTTTGTCTGCAACCTATTTATCATTTTTTCTGTAGTGAACAAGTGATTTTATTATTTGCAGGTCTTGGATTGGGTCCAAAGCGAGAGTGGGAGTACTGAAGCATGCTTTTACATAAATATTGATTAAAAATAAGTAAATGTCTCTAATACCTTCTTTTTCTAAATTTATTATATGAAAGATTATCCCTGAAATAATATATTCTGAGAGACTAAATGGCCTGTGCCATCCATCTGACATGATTAAAAGCACCAGGTGCTCTGAAAAAAGTCTTTTGCAGGAAAGAATCGTATAAAAATTAAACTAATTTGGATAAACTCTTTATAATCATCCCTGAGCTGCTAATTTTTAAAAGGCCCTATATGAAAACTTGAAATTTCTTCTGAATTAACTATTTATATCTAGTATTTCGTCTTCAATAGCATTTTTTTACTTACTCTGGTTTAATTTAGACCACCCAATAAGAATTGCTTTTTTAAATATCTAGCTGAGGAGCAGTGAGTATGTCCACTTTACAATCAAAATCAGCTTTTAGGATAATTTCTAAATTGACGACATGGTAAATACAGAAGACTCTTCCTTTAACAATTGGTATAGAAAAATTCAAGTTCCTCTGAGGCGACCGATATTTACTGCAGTTGTATCAAAACAGATTGCCTGGATTTTACCAGCTTCCTCACACTCTTCAACTGCTGAAAATACAGCTTTCGTCTGAATTATTCTGATACCATTTTCAAGCTGTGGAGCTCATAGTAACTGTTTTTCATCCTCACAACTAATTTAAACTTCTATTCACTCTACATTTTCTTTATTCAAAAAATGGTGAAGTAGTTTACCATCGCAGTGAACAACAGTTCTCTCTAAACCAGAAATTTTAAATCTGTTTTTGATGAGCTCAGTTGTTTGTTTACGAAATAGTTATTTGCGGAGTCGATTGCACTTCTACTTTAATTTAAAGTCTGTGGTTAACTGGTGGATGTACTCTGAGTCTAGCAACTTCTTTGGTCTTCAGTTTCATTTTGTGTATGTTATAAAATAAAATACATAAAACTTGACAATTACTTGGTAGCTTACTGTGGATGATTTGATGAGACATGTGGCCAATTTAAAAAATCTTATATTTCTGCCATTATATCAAAAGGGGTGGGGGGCGTTACGAAATGTTTCGTCAATTCTAAAAATAAATAACGATAACAGGTAACAAAAACGGCCTTGTAGTAAAAAGAGAAATTTAGAGGTTCAACTGCAATACAAATCGATCCTATTAATAAAAATAATCCAAAAAAAGTTATCAAAAACAATAAAATTATTAATTTGTCATTTTTCACTTATGTTTCAACAATGCAGAGTTTGGGGGTATGGTTCACGAGCTGGCCTGAAAAATACTAAATGTTCATTAAATGTAAGTTTTGGTGAGAGTAAAAGTTCAAGGCCACAACAGTTTCTATGAAATAAAACAAGAATCGGGTTTCTAAGACAAATAGTTTTCATTTAAAGAAAGAAAAAGGACAATGTTTTGCCAAAAATTGCAAATTTTCAAGAATTGAACCTCGATGAGGCACGGGTTTATGTTATTCATTTGAGCTGAAACTTTGCCAATCTCATTTTCTAACTAATTGCCAACTTTTAGGTGGGTCCCCGAGAAGAAAACGTTAATTTTTTCCCCATGTTGTTTGTGACCACCCTAATTTGCATATATAGGGTTGGGGATATAAACATGCAATTGTTCTATTACCATAAAAAATTTTCATTACATTGTTTTAAAAATTTGTGTAAGAGTATAAGGTAACTGATGGAAGACGTAAGTTGGGGGAAGGGGCAAGTTTGTTCCTAGTACTTTTATGTGTCAATAGATGGCAATAATGACTGACTTGTGTGAGGAGACTTGTCCCAGTATGCACGTGGCTTGTGAATTATCTTAATTAGTCACCTTTAATCGCAGTTATTTTTGGATCTCGTGAGCGTTTAACCGAATCTGTGAAGCCCTTATAATATTCCGTTGCTCATATTTAAGGTTTATAAATGGATGTTTTATTCTAAATGAGATATTACCAATATAAGCGAGTTCCACATTCTGTTACACACACAAGGCAAGAAGACGTGGTCATTACCTTGCAGCAATACTGAAAAAAGTGTGTGTGGCATATTTTCCCTATACTTTGGGGGAAGACGCAACATGGCTCACAAATGATATAAAATGAAAACAAAATTAATTAATTCTTTTATGTTTTCCAAATCACATTACCCTGTGCTTAGACAATTGATAACTCATTTTTCAAATAATTAAAAACATATTGACAGCAAGCCCTGAACGCCTGTATCCACAGCAAGCCATATCGTAAACATTCAAGACTTCGGTTTTGATCTCTTCTGGATACAGCTTGGAGTAAGACAGCCACATTATGAAATGGCAATTCTGGGTTTTCAGTTATTGGGATTTATCCCTATAACCCACAAGCACTCATAGAACATGCGTTTGATATCTCTGATGGTTCCATTAATGATAAAACTGCTGCTTCCACAAGCGGCGCATGTGACAATGGGTCTACATCAGCAGTTGCTTCCACCAACAGATCATGTGAGCCTACACCAGGAGTTGCTTCCAACGGCAGATCTAGTAGCAGTGGATTGTCATCAGCACAGACACAGGGATTTCCTGTCTAGAAGCAATCAATCCTATTCCTCAGGTCAGGAAACCTAAACCATCTGAGCGTAAGAAACAAGCAACAGAGGTCTTAACTGCATCAAAGAGAAAAAAAAACATTGCGGTAAAAGGTTAGAGAAAATCGGTAAAAGGTAAAATAAATAAAAATAAACTTTCGAAAAAACAGAAGTAAAAGAGAAGTGTAAGCGGGTCTTCCTCAAGCGAAGAAATTCCTCTGTATATCAGTGGTGATAGTTTTCATGAGGATAATGATGATGATTGTTTTGCTATATGTAAAGGATACTTTTACGCTAAAAAAAGGTCTCAGGGGTTTTTTGATTCATTGCATCAAATGCAAGAAATTGTTGCATGGAGATTGCAATGGTGATCATTTGCACTAAATGAAATGTTGTGCAGGCTTGTACCATTATTAGTTTTACATAAGTAAATTTGAAAAAAAAATGATGTCAGTTTACAGATTTGTTTGTTTGACAATAGTTATTATTAATTCACAGATGACGTTCCAATATTAGTCTTATTTTTCTTATTTTCTGTGGTGTAGCATCTTGCCTTCACAGCAGGTGCATCTTCTCCGTGTATTTGGGGGAACATACCACAATTATCAGAGTCTATTTAACATTAAATTTCTCAATCTTTTAAACACTGGGAAAGAAATTAATGAGTGTAACAATTAAATATTAAAGAACATGCGGTATGTTTGTTCTTTATCTTATAAATTTCATTTTTGGCAAGCAAAACATCCTATTTTGTGGCTTTCAAACTTCATTATTCTCTTTTTTCTTCTATTCTTATTTATATTCTAGTTCTTCTTTCTATTTATTAATTTAACTTTTATATGTTGACAACTGATTACACAATTATTTTGTTAAACATATTTTTTAAAAAATAAGTATGATATAGTTACAATATAGCAAAAACAAAAGAATGTATTTTTTTAATATTTTGAATGCAATGCCACATTATTTATATCACTTAAATATAATCCTGAAATGCCTCAAATGAAACAAGATTTTACAATAAAATTTTGCTTTTAAAATACACGTGAATGAAATGCTTTAGCCATTTTTAAATAAATTAATTCATGAATTTTTATGTGAATCAATCTTTTCAACATTTAACAAAAGCAGTTAGTTCTTTTCCATCAAAAGTGTTAAGTTATATAGAATTTAAAAAATATATATATTGCTTAAAAACAAATGAAAATTAGAATTTGTTGACATAATCCTAAATTTTTCTAACATATTACGCCAACCTACAAAAATAAATAAAAATAAATACATGAAATAAGATAACCTGACACACAGAAACTTATCTTCCCCATGTTTATTGGAAACACACCTTCCTAGCAACATACTCTCATTTTTTTTTCTCTCCAGATTTCTAGAATTTACCTCACGGACTATTACGGGTAAATAAATAAGTTAAGAGTTCATTAATATCGATCAAGAAAGGGGGAAATAGAGGGGAAGCGAAGGAATGCCGTAAATTAAATTGGTGTGAATACAAAAATATGTTGGGGGTTTTTATGTCCCGAGGTGACATTCATTTCACGGTGTTTGAATTTAAAGAAAACTGCAAATATTTTTGGAAATTATAGTTACGTAAATATTTAAACATCCTACATAGCATGTGTAACATGGTTGTTTTGAAAATGTTATATGCTGGGAAATGTTTGGTTATTTCAAGAATGTAACCTTCTGGGAAATGGCTGATTATTTCGATAAATTTATTGAAAGTTAAAGTAAGAAATGTGTAAAGTATGTGATTTAACAGTATGTATAAAAATAATAATTTCGTTTATTATACGTTTACTAATATTTACGTAATGATTCTATTTTTTTTTTTATATATAAAAGTTTTTTTTTTCTTTTTCTTAAAATGTTTTCTACATCTTTATTTAGCACACATATAGCAAAATATATATTTCTTTCGACAATATATAATGATAATCTAACCTTGTAAAGAATTAATAATTAGACAGACAATGATTATATAATTTTACTAATCATAAGAGTAAACCATTTTAATAATTCAAACTTAGCACAAAAAAGTAATGGATTTATTTGATCTACAAATAATAATTACACTAAAACCTCCATTACGAACACACTGGAATAGCAGGGGTTCACTTTTAAAACTCCCAACACTAAAAATTTGCGTACTTCTATCTCTAAAAACCGGACTCTCCGGACCGATTCTCTGGCCCAATGTGCACTATTTTTTACTGTCTTTACTGTGGTAATTTAATAAGATTAATAAAACATTATTATTTTATTTAAAATATATTTTTTTCCTCAACCTATGACCAGTGCGTCAATGAAATTTCCTGTTGAGACATATTTTTAATATATTTATTTTATATGATCTGTTGTTTGTTCAATTTAGATAATAATTTCCAAAGTTAAACTGGTATTATATTATCCTAAAAAAAAAAAAAAAAACAGTAATTCAAAAGTATTTTTATAAGCGTTGCTTTTTTTTAATTTAACAATTATATGGGTCAAAGAAATTTCAAGTGATTTTATAGCTGTAACTAATGTAACATAATTATTAAAATAAAGTAGAAAAATGTAATAAAAGTATTTTCTCAATTTTGTGAATAATTACAGATTTTGGTAGATTTTACATATTTAACGTGTGTAATCATTAAATATGTATACCTATCAATCACAATAATATCTCAATCCACTGAAAATTGGATAACTTAATACATGATTCCCGATAAAATGTAAATAATCTGATTTTACATTGTAAAATTAATTAATATTTAACTTTTAATTACAATTAATGATTAATTAATGATTCTTATAATACATAATGTTACCTGGGCATGATCTTTAAATGCGCGTACATCGGTTTGGCGGTATAATCAAGCAACTGTTCTAATTAATCTTCATTTTTATTATTTATTGATTTAAAAATATGAGTAAAAGTATACTGTTCCTTTAAAAAAAATACATTTATTTAAGCACGATATTGTTCTGGTATATAACGCGCATCTAAAATTTCAGACTTCATTCTTCTATTTTTCTGCACATTTACTGTAAACGATTACCTTTTTATTAGGGAAAAAGGTACTACTTGATTATTCCGTCGACCAATTTCGCCAAATTATACAATTGGAAAAGTGTTGCTATTCTAAAATTTTAAGATAGGAAAATTAATGAATTCAAATTAAACAAGTTGGAAATTGGTCGTCAAACGTGGCAAATGAGGTGCGTTCGTACTATAACTAGTTTTAAAATTATTTTTTGCACCCCATATTGTACTCAATGTATAATTTTTTGCACTTCATAACGTGCATAGTCTGATACATCATTAAAATGCACTTCCAATAATTTTTTCGGAACACTTTTGACTGTCCCTGTAATTAAACTATACATCCGATTTTCCTAAAATTTGAAATAGCTCAACAAAATTTTGCAACAATTATATCTTTAAAATTTCAGACCATTCGGAAGGCTGTAATATCATTAAAATTCACTTGCAATAATTTTTCCCATTGGCCGTAATGTAAAGAAAAACTTTTGGCTGTCCCTGTAATTAAACTATACATCCGATTTTCCTAAAATTTGAAATGGCTCGACAAAATTTTGCAACAATTATATCTTTAAAATTTCAGATCATTCGGAAGGCTCTAATACCATTAAAATACACTTGCAATAATTTTTCCCATTGGCCGTAATGTAAAGAAAAACTTTTGACTGTCCCTGTAATTAAACTATACGTCCGATTTTCCTAAAATTTGAAATGGCTCGACAAAATTTTGCAACAATTATATCTTTAAAATTTCAGATCATTCGGAAGGCTCTAATATCATTAAAATCCACTTGCAATAATTTTTCCCATTGGCCGTAATGTAAAGAAAAACTTTTGACTGTCCCTGTAATTAAACTATAGATCCGATTTTCATAAAATTTGAAATGGCTCGACAACATTTTGAACCAATCACATATTTGAAATTTCAGACTATTCGGTTGGGTAGTTTTTGCTCTGTTACATGCGGACAGACGGACGGACGGACAGACGGACGGACAGACGGACGGACGGACTGAACGACGACTATAGGTGCTACGTATTTATATAATTACGAACGCACCTAAAAAAACACTAAATAATTAGGGTTACTTTAATAATGACGTTCACTTACGGCACAGCAACATACCAAATATAAAATTTGATTTATTTATATGATTTACGACAAAAGAATGCTATTAGTTTACGTATTTAATTGCATAATTATTGAATTGAACCAAAACAAACAGATATTTTTAAGATGTATATGTAAATAAAATTTAAATATATTAAATATAACAATCGAATTTATTAAAAACCACAATAAATATCAATGGAAACGGAAAATTTTAAAGAACCTAATGCTCCTTATTTAGTCAAAAAACGTAGACGGATATATCTATAAAATGTATGTAAACATTATGAAAAATCAAAATTTGCAGTAATATTAAATAACCAATGAACAAATAAATTAGTAAAACATTAATAAAAATGCAGATAAAACGTCAAATTAAAGGACTTGATGATGCAACATTCAAGTGTAAGATGTTTAATGGCCACTGAATGTGACATTTACGATAATCTATTGCTGGCATTTAATTATACAGTTTGGCGACAGTTTTTGGTCGGCGGGATAATCAAGTAGTACCTGGAAAAATCCTCCACTCGATACTTAAAGAAAAATAAATTATAATGCAATAGAACCTCCAAAATCCGCAATCGTCGGGATCGAGACTAATCCGATTTTTTGGAAATTCCCAATTTCTTTTCTAAAATATCAAAGGTAATTCCGATATTCTTAATTTTGCTTTTATTCATAATTTATTTTATATCCAAGTGATATTTATGTGAGAAAAAGGGAAAGTTAAACACTTAATAAAACTTACTTCAATTGATACAAGGTTGAGCAAAAAGTTCTGGGAAATTGGTTAAAGTTGCGTTGTTATGTGCAAATTAACAACAAAAGCAACAAGGACTATTCTTTAAAGTAGAGACTATCATAGTCCACGACTTTCTGCCACCGTTCTGCCAGATTCCGGATTTGCTGGCTAAGTTTGTCGCCGTTACCAGCACCTTCATCCTCATTAATCTTATCGATTGCTTTCAGAATCGTTAGGCCTTTTCTCTAATAATGCTGTGCAACACACGCAAATCGTACTGTTTAATAGGCATTTTGGAGCCAAAGTACCTGAACTCCTATAAATATACCACGAGTACTCCTATATACGACACAAATTCTGGTAATTATTAGATTAAAATTTTCCCAGAACATTTTGCTCAACCTAATATTTTCCATGAAAAAAAAAAAAAAAAAAAAAAAAAAAAAAAAAAAAAAAAACATGTAATAAACAGTGAAGTCATTTTCTCGTGTAATTCCCGAAACGTCAATATAATTTTATTTGCTTCAATTTTTTTTTCGGATTATTTAACATGTCTTTTTTAAATTTTATACAAATGAAAATATCGATTTCGGAAATACAGTCATATTTCTCTAAATTAGATGTTAATTTTCCCGTGAAATTTATGAATTTTTTCACTGACACCTTTTCTTTTTCCGACTCGCCCCTGGCCCTCTTTCTTCTGAGTTGCATAAAGCGTTATCAGCGGTTCTATTTAGCACAGAATCAGCGATCTCGCTGTCTGCTAATCATTCGATCGATCACAAAGTTTTTTATTTGTAAGAATCCTTATTTTTCTTTCTCGGGGTAGCTGGAAGTGTGGAAAAAAAGAGGGGGAGATGAATTTGATATCGGATTTTTGAAATTCTCGTATTTTTGAGATTACACTGTAATACATTTCATGTAATCTGTTTTTTGTATTTTTGTATTTTTTTATTTTTCTTTTATTTATTTATTTATTTTTTTTTTTGTAAATAAATAACGTACATTAGGGTTGAGGGGTTGAGGGTTGATTTTGACGGCTGATTATCTACTCGAGGGATATAGGCCCTAGGGGGAGTGCCCTCCGTCGGGGTCTTTCTAAGGGAACCTAACCCGCATTTACGCATGGAAAATCCAAGGTTTCGAAGAAAACCACGAAAACTCCGAAACGGTTAGGCCGACGGGTGCGATTGGGTTCGAACGCAGCACCTAACGTACATTAGGAATCTTAGTACTTATGATCATATGTTTTCTCCTTAATTTTTGTTATTTCAATATTATAGCAGACAAAATAACGCGCAACTATTAATTTCGAATTTTTGTTTTTCTGGTTCACAAGGGCGGGTTTTAATCAGGAATATACGACAGTTCTTTATTTTTTTCAGTAAAGATATTTCTTTTTATATTAATACAAATATACAGTTATAAAATAAATATATTTTTTTTTCTAAATTGAAAGCATTTATAGCCATTTAACCCAAAAAGATGAAAATGAATTATTCCTTACAATAATTACAAAGTTCAAAACAAAATACAGTAGAGCGCCGATTATCCGACTCCTATAAACCGAACTTCTAATTATCCGAACAGCCAATTTCTCTCAAAAATTATTTTTAAACCGAACTTCTAATTATCCAAACAGCCTATTTCTCTCAAAAAAAAAAAAAAAAAAAAAAAAAAAAAAAAGAACTTCCAACGATCCAAACACCTTATTAGACATGAATATCAGATTTTAAATGATGATGGGATTGTGGATGATATTCAAGACTAAACAGAAATGGAAAACTAATGCTTTGAAAATTATCATGGTCCATCACATAACGAAGCCTTTGAATGTTTGGAAACAGCTATGGAATGGTTCAAACGGCAGAAGAATGCTGATCCTATTCAAGTAACGTATTTAAGCAGAATTTGAGATATGGCAACATGGAAAAGAATGTCTTCTTTGAAGACAGCAACAATCGAAAGCTTTTTTGCTTAAATTATAATCTCTGACGTTCAGAAAATGACAATAAAAAGTAAACAAAAAAAAGTAAAAGGACAAAAATCAATTTTTAAATATGACAGCATTAACTAGTGCTGTCAGTCTAATGCGTGGATAAAGTGTGAAGATTTTAGTATAATCAGGTACAGCCGTTAAATTGTCTGCCCATTTACCCGAAATTTTACTTATCAGAACTAGGGTCGGTCCCGACTTGTTCTGATAATCGGCGCTCTACTGTAAATGGCGACTTAGACAAACATGAACTACAAATATGTATATTAAATATTATAAATTTGTCCACATGCTCATAGTATGAATCTCTTCCATTTAGGAGATTTGCACAAGTATTTTCATTTCCAGATTTCCAAGGTTTACCTTAACGAACGTTTCTAGTACATAAATATGTTGAGAATCATTAATATTTTTAAAGAAAGGTGTAATGTTTGAGGCACACATAGTATAATTTATTAAATTAAATTCACATGAACGCAGAAATCTTTTTATTCTTATGTCTTCGGGCGGCATTCATTTAACTGCACATATATTTAAAGAAAATCCCAAACACATTACAGAAATTATAGTTCTGTGTTACAGAAACATTTAAATCTTCTTGTCAACATATAAACCATGGTTATTTCATGAAAGTTCCATGCAAAATTTAAATTAGACAAATAAAATTTATGAAAATTGTATTATTATTATCAAAAGGTACTATACCAAAGTTATTTATTTTATTTCTATATGTTGACAACGTTTGTTTGAACTTTTAAAGTATGATAAAGTTATAGCTAGATTAAAAGAAAACATTTTGTTAACGCTTTGAAGGACATTGGCATATTAAAATACACATTAATTTTAATTGCTAAATGCCAGAATTGCATCAGAATTTTAATTGAAATTTTGCCTTTATAAATAAGGTGCAGGAAAGTTTACTCATTTATAAATAAATTTATTCTGAAATTCTGGTGTCAATTAACACTAGCTAACAAAAAAGAAATTCCTTTTGCTTCCTTCTTTAATGAGAACAGTCAAACTGCACAAATTTAGGGCTAAAAAAAACGAAAATGTCTTTAAATATTTTTTATTAGGTCTGGTTTTTAAGATACAGTTCTACTGTTATATGAAATTATGTAGTAAAAACCTTTACGGTGATATTATGATATCTGTAAATCCGTTATTCCTGTCTGTAGTCTATAGTCAATTTTTAGACATTTTGCGTCGATGAAATCGAATATGACATTGGAATTTTGTTATTACCATTAATTTTGTAATGTATAGTATTATTGGTATACGAACTTATGTAGTAAAAAACAATACGGTATGAGTTACACGATACAGTCAGCATTAGCATGAAAATTGATCCACTAAATGTACAGGTTATTTATAACTAAGTTATAATTATAATTAAGTATCGACCAAAACAAGTTTTTAAGGCCGAAACCGAAACCGAATTTCGTTGATCTTCCTATTTTCAGCCGAAAACAAAAACGTAAACGAAAATGTCCATATTTTTTGGAGTAATTAAATTGTATGTATTAAGGTAAATAATACATATATAAATATATGTAATTATTAATTATACGTATTTATTAAATATGCAAAATTATTAATTGATTACCCGAATTTATTAAATATATATAATAATTAATTAATTATACGTATGGCCCAAATTAGCTCTCTGTGCCTTAGACACAAAACTTTTTATTTTCATATAAAATAAAACGTAATTAATTCTTCAACGATACAGACATATTTTCTAATTATACGAACTTCATTTAATTGCCGAAACGTCAGTGAAGGCTTACTGTGGAGACACGAAAATTTTGGTTTCTGTTTGTCTGTCTGTCTGTTAGTCTGTCTATTCCGCGATAACTGCCGCAAATAGCATCCGATCGGCTTGAAATTCGGTGAGCATGTTTCTGAGGTACTCGGACTTAGCTGTATAGTTTTTGGTTAAATTTGGTTCATTCGTTCGGAAAATATAGAACATTTTATTTTGCTCTATAATGCTTTTCTATGGCAAGTCAGACGATTTTCAAATTTTCATTTGTTGAAAGAAATGCCTCCTATGAAAAATGGATTTAAATAGTAAATTTTGGATGCTGAAATTTTTAAATAAGATTATTAAATTATTCCTATTAGTTTGTAATTTTGTCAAGATATTTGTCAGAGTTTTTAAATTAGGTGTATAACTTATGATATGTATAACTTATGTATAACTTATGTTCTTATAATATAAAACATTTTATTTTATAAAAGGTTTTAAATATAGGTTTTTCATTTTTTTCTTTTAACCGTTGCGTAGCAACTGCATCTCATTTAAAAATATCGTAAATATGAAAGAATGTAAGGTTTTTTGAAGTCGAAATGAATGAATTAATGAATGCCTTTGTATAGATGGATTTTAACCCAGTATTTATATACTAGATAGAATAATATTTTTATTTATTTATTCAACTATTTTGCTTACATATGAAAAATTTCGTTATTATCATAGAGAATAAACTGACATTATTCTATTAAATTTTGTAAACTTTATTGTTGCCAAAAAACAAAAACAATACCAAAAAAACGGAATAATAATTTCTCCCAAATAGTTAATTATAATTTGTAAGATTTTCACGTGAAAAAGAAAAATGGAATAAACAAATAAAAAATTAAAAAAAAAGATAAATAGGACAGGAATGAATACATATAAATATTTCACACCAAATACCGCCTAAAATAATTTTTGTAGTAGTATTCTGCCAGCATTACGAAGAAAGATACCTTGATTTACTTGATTTTGCTTGGCCTTCCTTTTTACATTGGTTGCGATTTCATTTTCGCAATTGTGTGCATTAATTAGCAGAATGTTTTACATTTCTATGACTGATGTATGTGTAAGGCCATACAAATAAGAAATTCCGTATTATCTCCTATAAAATGTGATAAAGTGTTGGTTAATTATATATGATATTATTAAGAGGAGCAGAGCTGCCAAGACTCCGCCGTTCTGGATACCAATATTTTAATACAGAAAATGTTACTTTATTTTATTGGAACATTTGCGCGATTTATAAAGAATAACATGCTCTCTAAGATAATAGTGATGTGCAAAAATCCTGCGACTTAGTATGTCTTGTGAGGAGTGAAATGTTTTACTTAATTAATGCATTTACCTCTATTTTAATGCTACATGAACGACGTTACGTGTAACAGCTTGTAGAGTATAAAATAAATTATTAAAATAATGCCTATTACGAAACATGAAGCAGAAAATCTGGCTAAGGGAAACAAAAGGTTAGTTAACCTTTCGTAATTTGATTGGAAACATAGGTTTGCATGAAATATAAACGGTATTTGTAATATCACGATTTTAAATTAAATGTAGATACTATTATCCCCTTGAGGGGCAACCAATTACTTCTGTGTAATGCTGAATTCCCACTAAAAATTTAGAAAAAAAAAAGATTTCAAAATAAGGAAACGCAATTTCCCGACTTTTTTTTCCCACCAAAGTTTGAAATTTCATAATGCAAATCTTCATTAATCGTAGGTGGGATAAAATATATCCCACCCACCCTCAAGCTATCAGAAAAAATACTTTACGGCACCAAATAACGTTTATGTATTTAGTCAATTGGAAGTGGATACGAGGATGAATTATTAACCGTTAGGTTTAGAAGTCTCGGGGTGATTTTAGTAAGTTAATGCTATCGAGTACATTTTTAGATATTTAGATTAGATATTAGATATAAATATTGTAAAACGGCAATCAAAGCTATTATTAGGAAACAAAAATTATAAAGGCATTATAAGTCTCAGTTTACACTTACAAACGTTCCTTATCCATTAGATACTGGTGTTTGTGGTTGGCAGGCAAGTAAATACAGCTGTAAGGATATTAGGATAACGTAAAATGCTTGTCCAAACTATTGTTTATCCTTCTAAATCGCAGTGTAAAAAGAAATCTAAGATATACGATAATCATTAACACAATCAATAAAAAATTACAAATGTAAAATAAATTACACTATAGGGTGTTCAGGGAGGCAGATCTCCCTGAAGAAATTTACTTTATTATCTAAAAATTACCAGAATAAGTAGATCGTGATAATTTCTGAATATCATTACATAACAACGTGCTTAATTTAACTCTTCTAATGTCTGAAACCTTCAAAATATTTTTTTTTACTTTTATAAATGTTTATGTGATTTAAAAACTTTAAATTGCGTTTTTGTAGGAAGATTAATATTACGCAAAGTGTGCTAAAAATAATGAGTTGCAGAGATGACGTTGGGGCTCCCGATCTGCAGATTTACTAGTTAAAAAATATTTTAGATTTAGGTATACATGCCTCAGTTTAATATTTGTAATGATTTCTGAAAATGATAATCTATTATACTTGATTTTTCTCATACTCTTATGTCTGTAGATTTTAATGAGCAAGTGGAAAACTTTATTTATCTATGCATTACTTGCTTTATAATTTGCATTAACATCTTGAGTCAGTCTTGACTTATAGTTACAAACAACGAAGTTCGTATCAATAAATACTCCTATTTGAGCTGATAACGGTCAAATCGATGAGTAATGGTTGAACATTTCCGAAGGAAGAAACGAGATTTTTGGAATACTGTTAGTGTCGGTCCTGCCAACTTTTCATTCGCATTTTCGCCGAAAGCGAATTTTCGGTGAAACTCAGAATTTCGGCCGAAAACGAAACCAATTTTTGATCGATTCCTAATTATAATATATATTATCTTATAAAAATATGTAAAAATCGTTTGTTTTTCATTGAAATGTCAACCTATTTCCTAACACTTAACTAACTCAGCTTTTAAATGTCACATTCTTTTCTCCCTTGAACGAATTATATAAAAACAATTATTTTCGTGTAAAAGCATTTTCACTGTTGGCTAGTTAATCATTTCAACTTTAACAAGAGACGTTCTTTTCGCAGGAAACTGTTTACATATAAAATTTGAAAATATCGATTGCTTAAAAACTAATATAAGGTACTTTTCGGTTGGCCGGGCGCCAGTGTTATATTTACATACATATATACATATATATGCACATATATGTACATATATATATACATATGTATGTATATATTTGTGTGTGTGTGTGTACACACACACACATATATATATATATATGTACTTTTATGTGCATTAGGGTGGTCACAAGAAAACAGTTTTCGAATTTTTTCCGGGGGGCCCCCCAGAAAGTTGCCAATTGGCTAGAAAATGAGATTGGCAAAGTTTCAGCTTATTTGGATAATGTTAACCCGTGCCTCATTGAGGTCAATGTTTGAAAAAAAACGCGATTTTTCGCAAAAAATTGCTGTTTTTACTTCATAAAATGCATACAATTAAATCTAGAAACATAATACTGGTCTCAATTCATAAAAAAAATTTGTTTTTAATACCCACACACCATTTTTTTGTAAAGATATATAGATATAAACATATGCGCATTTTTCAGGACCAGAGAACATTCCATTTCATCTCCTTTTCACCTTTTTGTTTTCATTTTGTACATAATAAAGGGTTTAATTTAAAACAATTCCAACGTAAATGAAAAAAAAATCGCAATTTAAACTTGTAGAATTAAAAGAAAAAAAGGACAAAGAAAGTATAAAAATTATAATAAATAATATTCAAATGCATTTTATTCTTAAAGTTGTGTTACAAGAAATGAAGCATTATAAAGAAATTATCCTTTACAGTTGTCACAGTAAGATGGTGATGGCTTAGATAAGGTGGCTTTTGAAGAATCTTGAAAAGTGTTTCTACATTCAGATACAACTTTTAGCAGAAACTTTTTCTGTTCTTCGTCTTTTGTTAAACAGGAATAGAAATCTCAGATAAATTTTATTGCCCTTTCAGCTGTGTCATTGACAACCATAAAACCATTCACTATTTTTTTCGCTTTTAAATAATGCTTATTTTCACACCATACATTGGGATCGGTATTTAAAAATTGCATATTAACATAAAATGTTTTAAAATTTACAGTTTAAGATGAAAAAAAATAAAACATCAGCTACTTTGTCCAATAAATATTCCACTTCATTGAAACCTTTTGTTGTTCTTACATTAAAACCATCATCATAATTTTCTTCTTCAAATGACATAAACTAATAACATTAATAACATTAATTTTACAGCCATTCTTATTTTGACTTTCCAAGGTATCATCTAGAAATGAAAATGCAACTTCATCCTAGTTAAGATACCAAAAGCAGATTATCATTTTAGTGACTGCTTTGTCTATAACCTATTTATCAATTTTTCTCTATTCAACAAGTCATTTTATTAATTCCAGGTCTTCATTGGGGGCAAAGAGGGAGTGGGAGCATTGAACCATGATTTGACAATAAATATTGATTTTAAATAAGCAAAATTAGCTCTATACCTTCTTTTTCTAAATGGTCTGTGCCATCCATCTGGCATGAGGAATAGTACAGGTTCTCTGAAAAAAGGTCTTTTGGAGGAAGACGTCTTATAAAAATTACAGAAAATTCGACAATTTCTTTATAATCATCCCTTTGCTGTCCCTTTTTTAAATGTTCTGTAAGAAAATTGGAAATTTCTTCTGAATTAAGTATCTTATATCATCTATATTAATATTTCATCTTCAACAGAATTTTTATACTCAGTCTGAACTTACTTAGATCACCAAATCTGAAATTATTTTTAAATATCTGGCTGAGGGGCAGTAATTGTGCCCACTTTCCAATAAAAAAACAGCTTTTAGGATAATTTATAAATTATGGTGGAGACATGGTAAATATAGAAAATATTTTCTTTAATAGTTGCTATAGCAAAATGCTGGTTTCTCTGAGGCGACCAGTGTTTACTGCAGTGGTATCAAAACACATTGCCTGGATTTTACCAACTTCCTCCCACTCTTCAGCTGCTGAAAATACCACTTTTGTCTGAGTCATTTCGATACTATTTTCAAACTGACGAACTTCTATTAACTGCTCTTCATCTCCACAACTAATTAAAACTGCTATCCTCTCTAATTTTCTTCATTACAAAAGTGGTGAAGTAGTTTTCCATCATCCCTGTGAACAACAGCTCCATCTAAATCGGAACTTTTAAATCTGTTATTAATGAACTCAGTTCTTTGATTTCGAAATGGTTGCTTGCGGAGTCGTATTACAATTCTACTTAAAGTTAAAGTCTGTGGTAACTGGTGGGTATACTGTAATTCTAGCAGCTTCTCTGATAATCTGTTTTTCTTGGCGTATATTATAAAATAAAACACGTAAAACTTTACAACTACTTGGTAACTTACTGTCAATGATTTGATGAGACATGCGGCCAATTAAAAAAAACTTGCATTTCTGCCATCATACCGAAAAGGGGGGGGGGGGGCTGTACTGAATTAAAATAGATAACGCTAATAGGTAACAAAACAGTCTTGTAATAAGAAGAGAAATTCAGATGTTCCCTTTAAATAAGCTTCAATTGCAATACAAATTGAGGAGATCTTTCTTTCCAGGTACAGAACTAGATAATTAATAATTAATTAAAATTCATGAAATATTTTTAAAGTCACAAAAATTGTTGAATATTTTTTGCCTTTCAATTTAAATAATACAAAAACAATTATCAAAAGCAATCAGAATTATTCATTTGTCATTTTTTAATTATTTTTCAAAAATCCGAGTTTGAGTGTATGGTTCACGAGATACCTGAAAAATACTAAATCTCATTAAATATAAGTTTTGATGAGTCAACTACATTGACAATTACATACTATGAAATAAAGCAAGAATCAGATTACTAATGCAAATAGTTTTCACTTAATGAAAGAAAAACTACAATTTTTCGCCAAAAATCACGAGTTTTCATGAATTCAACCTTGATGAGGCACGGGTTATTATTATTCAATTGAGATGAAACTTTGCCAATCTCATTTTCCAACTAATTAGCAACTTTTAGAGGGGTCCCCCATAAGAAAAGATTAAAATAAATTTTCCCATATAGCTTGTGACCACCCTAATGTGCATATATGTGTATATATGAATGTAAATATAACACTGGCGCCCGTCTAACCGAAAAGTACCTAATATAATATTGAATTTGTTTAAATAACCCTAAAATATAATACCATATAACGACGACCTACAAAAAAATAGAAGAAAGAATAATGGACAAAAAATAATCCGCTCATAATATATATATATATATATATATGTTACAAAATTTAAATTTTTGCGCCAAGCTTAAAGTATTTTATGTAAATTTTCCTTTTTCAGTAGTAGTCCGTATATTATACCGGCTTATTAAATTAAAACCCTAGTCTATTAATCTCTAAGATCTTAATTCATATTTATTCCAAATTGCGTAAATCTAAAAATGGCTCGATTATTTATATTTCTTTAATAAAACTTTTATTATTTAAATTCCTATTAAATTCCGCTATTAAATCCCGGTATATCATATTCCCTTAAATCTTTATTTAACTGCTAAAATATTATTCTGTCTTAAAGAAAAAACCTACTTATTTCAATTTATTCTTTTATTTAAAATATCCAGGTGTAATTAAAATATTTCAAAGATTAAAACTTCGCAGACATAAATTCATTTCTTTTATCGTCTGAAGAGGGAAAAAGGGGTTATTTTAGCATAATCTCGACTACAGATTTTAACATTTGTTTATGCTTTAGATAGCTGTTGCGAGGATATAAGAAGTTTCTAGAACAATCTTTTCAGCAGAGTATAAATACGAATGGCGGGAACCTGAGAGAAGCATAAAGGATATAGCATATAGGAGTAGATGGGCTGTGAGCTTAGAAGCTTTTTAGTTTTCAGCATGTAGAGGTGAACGTGGTGTATTGCAGTCGTAGCAAACTGGATATTCAATGTGATTGCTCGATGGAGGTAGTAAAACGTTGGATGAATACTGTTATTATGTGAGTAGAATGTGGAAGCAACGGTATCGTAATGGGTGATAGATGTTAGATATTAACGGATTAAAGACTAGACGGCTGTCAAGAGATGGAGTGTTTTTAAACTAATTGTGACAGGAAGAATAGACTTTATTCTTTTTACCATGGAAGGAGAGAGCATCTTCCCTAGATTTAATCGAGAGTGTGGAAATAAAGTTAATAATGTTCCAAGCGACTGCCTTATGTTAATTCTTCATTTTTCTTTATTATTTTAAACCCAGTCGGCTGCCACCTGTGTAGTGTAGGAATGGAAACCCTCATTTTTTTTCGACAATACAAACTACTTGCCGTCAAAACGTCACAGAGAAAAGAAAAGACCGACAGGATGTAGAAGTGACGGCAATAAAAACGAGTGTGTCTCCAAAATTACAAATGTGTAGTGGTACTGGTACACGATAGCTTATGAGATTTACTAAAGATCAGTGCCGGAAAGTTAAAAAGTTACATGGCTAATGTGAATAGCAATGTATGGTGCTGGTGATTGTGAGACAAGATGACTGGAGTGAGTTCTTTTCAAAATATTTTTACACCTCTTATATTATTATTTTTGTTATTGTTTGTTATTTATTGAGATTTATTTATTATTAAGTATGAGAATTATTTATTTGTGAGATTTGTTTATTATTCATTTATGAGGTTTATTTATTATTTCGTGAAGAGTATTTATTTATTTATTGTAAAGTTTATTATGAAGTCATGAGAATTATTTATTTATTTATTATTAAAGTCTGAAAGAGTACTTAATCTATTATGAAAAATAGAACTCTATTAGTTTAAATGTTGTTAATGTCAGGTTGTATTAAAGAGAATAGAAGTGCTTCTTTTATTTTAATGAATACTGATATAATGGCTGAACCAAAATTAGCAATTTTGATCCTAGTACTGGAATGGAAATCCAGGCTTGGTTAAATTATTATGATGATATGAGTACTAGGGAAAATAAAGATTTAGAGTGGAAATTTAAATCTATTCCACAGTATTTAAAGGGTGAAGCACTAAAAGTCTATATCAATGATTGTGTTAATTGTACTAGTTATGAACAGATTTCAAAAATCTTGATAGAAAAATTCATTGAACTAAATGTTCCAAATTTTTCAGATTTCTCAACTCTAAAATTAGATAAATTAGATAATTTAGAAGATTATTTTCGCAAAAAAGTAGGAATTGGGAGGAAACTCCATCTTTGTGAGACTCTTCTAATACAAGGGTTGACAGATGGATTAAAACCAGAGTATAGAAATAATATTAATGTAAACCCTCCAAATAGTACCACTGAATGGTACCGGCTTGTTAAGCAATTTGTTGAAGTTTCCACTGCTCAAATTTCAAGCCAAACAGTAAATCAACAATCAGTTAGACAAAATTTTCAACAATTTCAACCACCTAGGCCTTGGACTCAACCAAGTAGACCTAATTTTCAGCCAAATAGGGCCAATAATGCACCTAGAAATTGGATTCCACAAAGACAGTATCAAAATCAGGGGTCTAGAAATTTTCAAAATAATTACTTTCAGAAACCATATCCTTCTAGACCATGTAGAATATGTACAAATAAAGGTGTAAATAATGCATATCATTGGGAACAAGAGTGTTTATTTAGAAATGATGCAACATCCTCTGATACTCTTCCTAGTAATTCACCACCTACTATTCCTAATATTTGACAACTAATTGTGTATGGATGTACCAATAGTTATAATTTACCATGTATAGTGGACACTGGATCCACTACGGCAATATTACCCCTCAAATTTGTTAAAGAACTAAATGCTAAAATTGAAACTATACCTACAGTTATTATTGGTCAGGCAAAAGGGATGTTAAAAATAAATCAAAAATGTAAAATTTCTCTAAAAGTGGGTAAAATTACCAAATGTGTTAACTTTTTAGTGTGTAATACTAATTTGGAGTATGCTATTTTGGGTCTAAGGGAATGTTCTAAATTTAACTTAACTATAGATTGTAGAAATTGTACTGTAAAACAAGGAAGGAAAATTATAAATAAGAGTATATCCATACATAATGAGAAATCTCTTCATTTTCATACTGTAGATATGAATAAAGTACAACAAGAGAATGATTTAGTAACAGTTGATGATGATGAGAATTTGAATTTATATAATGATGATAATGTAATAACAGCTAATGAGAGTATTGAAACTTTGAATTTATGTAAGAATGATAACGAATTACCATTTAGTTGTGAAAATTATATGACTACTCAGGATTTTTTTGAGAATGATAGAAATGATTATAATGTGCAACCGGATTATGGAAAGTTCGTAATTCCCCAAAATGTTTTCGCAATATTTTTAATTCTAATTCTTTAGATTTTTATTTTTCTTTCACCAATAGTTTTCAACATTACCAGGTATGACCTTGGGGCGCCACGAGGATATTACTTGTTTTTGGGAGTTTTGGGGATTAAGTAGACAATCTATGCAGGCATAGGATGTGTATTTGATTTTGGGAGTTTTCAGATTGATGTTGAAAAATAAAAATAAATTTTTAATTCTATATCCAGTTTATATCAAAATAAACTATATTTATTTTATTCCATTGTCTTAACCACTTGTTTACAAAAATAGTAAGAATTGATAATATTATTATAATAATATAAACATAGAAAATTGATAATTGTGATGAGATTTTGTAGTAATTGTGTAGCAATGGAAAATTAAGTACATAAACAAATTATCTTTAATTCCTATTTATTTTCTTTATTTTACCATTCTAAGTTTATCAAATGCACGTCTCTTCATCAAGAGTATCACAGAGATAAATTATTGTAAAGAAATACTGGTTGAGAGTCCACTTTCTAAATATTTAGAGTTAAATTTATTTGGACTTTGGAATTATTATTATTTTTTTTTTTTTTTAATGTTTCGACTGGCAAAAATACTTTCTTATATAAGTAAAAAATAAGAAAATTATTAATTGCTATGCATTATTTTTATCCTCAACCATTATTTTCCGTGTCAATAAGTAAGCAATCTGTGATATTTTCTTAGAATATACTATTGTTATTAAGTATTATTATTGTTATTATTCAAGTATACTGTTGAGAATTTTATTATTATGATTATGAATTGAAAGTATTATATTATTTATTGAAAGATTCATTATTTATTAAAGAAAAAGAGAACATAACTTATAAGTGAAAAGTTATGATATTTACTAAAACAAGTGAGAAGTTGTAAATGATGGTGAGTCCCAATTAAAATGGGAAAAGGAGCTCAAAAAAGTAGTTGATAAACAAACGTTAAAAGGTAGTTGAATAACTACTAGGAATTTGTTTATTAAAATAAAACTACTATTGTGATGACAAATAGTATTTAAACATAATGTAAAGAGTTTAATAGGTAGAGTAGTCGAAACAAATTTAGTAAAAAATATTTATTGCAGCTGAACTTTTTACTTAAGAACTGTATCACTATTTTTGCTAAAGGACTTTTATGACCTACGAACTGATTAAGCCAATGGGACTTAAAATTCTACTTGAAGTAAATAAAGTGTTAAACATTACTTGATTGGAAATATGTTTGTGATAAGAGAAATGAAAATATACTAAATTTCCATAAGAGAAAAGAATTTGTTGTTAGTTATTACTATAGTTTTATTATTTCTTATTATTTATTTCTTATTGTATTTATACTTATTCTTTATTTATTATTGTGTTTATATTTACCTATGCACTTACAAATGGTAAGTGATGTTGTAACCATTATTTGTATTCTTTTACAGGGGAAATGCTCTCAGCTAAATTTAAATGCTCTTAGTATATTTTTTTTTCTCTTGCATTGCTAAAATTTTACTTTTCCATCTCTTCGCTGACGTCTCTAAAATTTTCAATATTCAAAAATCAACTTCCAAATTTATTACAAGTCTGTTGTCTGAAATTGTAGTTAATTAACCACAAATTTCATACAAAGTCTTTGGGGAGGGGGGATAATATTACAAAATTTAAATTTTTGCGCCAAGCTTAAAGTATTTTATGTAAATTTTCCTTTTTCAGTAGTAGTCCGTATATTATACCGGCTTATTAAATTAAAACCCTAGTCTATTAATCTCTAAGATCTTAATTCATATTTATTCCAAATTGCGTAAATCTAAAAATGGCTCGATTATTTATATTTCTTTAATAAAACTTTTATTATTTAAATTCCTATTAAATTCCGCTATTAAATCCCGGTATATCATATTCCCTTAAATCTTTATTTAACTGCTAAAATATTATTCTGTCTTAAAGAAAAAACCTACTTATTTCAATTTATTCTTTTATTTAAAATATCCAGGTGTAATTAAAATATTTCAAAGATTAAAACTTCGCAGACATAAATTCATTTCTTTTATCGTCTGAAGAGGGAAAAAGGGGTTATTTTAGCATAATCTCGACTACAGATTTTAACATTTGTTTATGCTTTAGATAGCTGTTGCGAGGATATAAGAAGTTTCTAGAACAATCTTTTCAGCAGAGTATAAATACGAATGGCGGGAACCAGAGAGAAGCATAAAGGATATATCATATAGGAGTAGATGGGCTGTGAGCTTAGAAGCTTTTTAGTTTTTAGCATGTAGAGGTGAACGTGGTGTATTGCAGTCGTAGCAAACTGGATATTCAATGTGATTGCTCGATGGAGGTAGTAAAACGTTGGATGAATACTGTTATTATGTGAGTAGAATGAGGAAGCAACGGTATCGTAATGGGTGATAGATGTTAGATATTAACGGATTAAAGACTAGACGGCTGTCAAGAGATGGAGTGTTTTTAAACTAATTGTGACAGGAAGAATAGACTTTATTCTTTTTACCATGGAAGGAGAGAGCATCTTCCCTAGATTTAATCGAGAGTGTGGAAATAAAGTGAATAATGTTCCAAGCGACTGCCTTATGTTAATTCTTCATTTTTCTTTATTATTTTAAACCCAGTCGGCTGCCACCTGTGTAGTGTAGGAATGGAAACCCTCATTTTTTTTCGACAATACAAACTACTTGCCGTCAAAACGTCACATATATATATATATATATTAGGGTGGGCCGAAAAAACTTTTTTTTTTATTTTCGATGAAGGGTAGTGCGGAAAAGTGGCCACTAGTGGCACCAAGTTCACACAAAAAATTTGAGATTTTTAGGCCTATTCCTATATTTGCCGCTTTTGGCTTGAAGTTTTGCTAAAATGCTGATTTTTGAACTTTTTTAGCAAAAATTTTAAAAATGTTAAATTAAACTTATTTTAATCGTATTTACTTGAAAAGGCATATTTAATGTTCCAAATGTATAAATAAGCTCTGATAATGTATTATTTAATTGCTATGTGTATTCTAAATTAGACGATTTTTATAGCCTTTTCGCTTTTAAGTGAACAAAAATATCATGTATTGTTTAAATCTTTCAACGGTTTCTCTCTTTTGTCCTGTTTATGTCCCTTGGTCTTCATTATTTTTTTCGATGCTTTAAGGGTCATATATTTGGGTGACGGACAGCAGAATCCCTCAGAAACAAATCTGGAAGGAGAGAAGGGGGTGAGGCAAGAACTTAAGCGAACGCAGTGACTCATCGCGATGTTGGGGGAGTGAAGCAGGAAATACAAGAGGGGAGAAAGTGCGATAAGGGATGCTTATTATTTTCAGTGCTCAGTTTCCCTGAGACATGGCAGACGCTGTGTTAGACAGGAATATGCATGTAGGGGTGTTTGGCTTTAAAGGGCCTGGTTCAAATTCAGATTCAGTCGAGCTGCTTGCTTGAAAGCTCCCACTACTTGAATCTTCCAACAATATAACCGTCTTCCATCTGGATCTAATTCCACTCGTTGAAGGCTTTGTCGCAGAACCACTGATCCTCGTTGAAATTGTATCCCTTTTCATTTTCCGCGATATTTTCTTTGCAAGAGTTTTTCTTGTTTTTAAATCAATATTTCCGATAAACATTTTTCGAACAGTTCTTTGATCCTTCAAGAAGTTCACCTCCCGATGTGGAACTTTACGTCTGATGTCGCAGCTACAATTGTTCAAGCCTCACTTACAAGCTACAATGTCAGAGAGGTTTCCGCATTTTGTATGAAATCTTCGCGGATAGCCTTGTCTTTAACGCGCGTATGATTACAAGATTTCTCCAATGATCTACACTCATTGTAATAGTTTTTAATCTTTTCGTTAATTGTTCGTTGGGAAACCACTGGTATGGAAGATTTTATCCAGAGCCTCACTTACAAGCTGCAATGTCAAAGAGAGAGGTTTCCGCATTTCGTATGAAATCTTCGCGGATCGCTTTGCCTTTAACGCCCGTATGATTACAAGATTTCTCCAATGATCTGCACTCATTGTAATAGTTTTTAATCTTTCCGTTAATTGTTCGTTGGGAAACCACTGGTATGGAAGATTTTATCCAGAGCCTCACTTACAAGCTGCAATGTCAAAGAGAGAGATTTCCGCATTTCGTATGAAATCTTCGCGGATCGCCTTGCCTTTAACGCCCGTATGATTACAAGATTTCTCCAATGATCTACACTCATTGTAATAGTTTTTAATCTTTCCGTTAATTGTTCGTTGGGAAACCACTGGTATGAAAGATTTTATCCAGATTTCGGAAACTTTTCACCTACCATTTTAATAATATCATCCACTGGTTGAAGATAAATATCTCGATTTTCTTCTATCCAAAAAGCAATGTATTGCACGATAAAAAGGTTTTACTTTTGCACTGAACAAATGTCACAGGGAAACCGAGCACTGAAAAATAATAAGCATCCCTTGTCGCACTTTCTCCCCTCTTGTATTTCCTCCTTCACTCCCCCAACATCGCGATGAGTCACTGCGTTCGCTTATGTTCTCGCCTCACTTCCTTCTCTTCTTCCAGATCTGCTTCTGAGGGATTCTGCTGTCCGTCACCCAAATATATGACCCTTAAAGCATCGAAAAAAATAATGAAGACCAAGGGACATAAACAGGACAAAAGAGAGAAACCGTTGAAAGATTCAAACAATACATTCAATTTTTGTTCACTTAAAAGCGAAAAGGCTATAAAAATCGTCTACTTTAGAATACACATAGCAATTAAACAATACATTATCAGAGCTTATTTATACATTTGGAACATTAAATATGCCTTTTCAAGTAAATACGATTAAAATAAGTTTAATTTAACATTTTTAAAACTTTTGCTAAAAAAGTTCAAAAATCAGCATTTTAGCAAAACTTCAAGCCAAAAGCGGCAAATATAGGAATTGGCCTAAAAATCTCAAATTTTTTGTGTGAACTTGGTGCCACTAGTGGCCACTTTTCCGCACTACCCATCATCGAAAATCAAAAAAAAAGTTTTTTTCGGCCCACCCTAATATATATGTAGATAAAATTTATGTAATTGTAGAAAATTATCTTTCTCATCTTTTCATCTTTATTGGAACACCTTACTTGCAACATATTTAGAAAAAAAAAATTCTACATCCCATATTTTAAGATTTGATATTTTCGAGTAAATAAATAATTTGAGAGTTCATTAATATCGATTACTCAAGAGACAAACTGGGCAGAATGCGAAGGAATACTGTAAATTACACTGGTGTGAATGAAAAAGTAAAAGAAAAAAAAACACAATTTTTTTTTATGTCCCGAGGTGACATTCACTACATATTGTTTGAATTTAAAGGAAACTTCAAATACTTTTCCGAAATTATAGTTGACGTCGCATAAATATTTTTACGTTCTAAGTAGCATTTATTACGCTGTTATTTGAAAAATGCGACCTGATGAAAAATGTTTGATTAATTCGATAAATATTACGAAAGTTAAAGTAAAAAAATATATATAATGTGATTTAAAAGTTTATACAAAAGTAAAAACTTTGTTTTTTGTAGGTTTAATAATATTTGCCTAACGATTCTATTTAAACATATCATGAACGCTTTGTTCTTGTTCTTCTTGATATGTTTTATTAATTTGAACTTAAAAATGGAATATAAAAATAAATACATTTATTTCAACTACAAATAATGATTACTTATTAATGTGAATAACTATTAATTAAATTTATATGATATGCGAAGATGAATTACTCTAAACCTCAATAACGAATACTTGTTTTTAGAGTACACATTTAAAACTCCAACATAAATATTATTCTTTTTTTTTTTGTAGTTAGCAGACACTTTTAAATATTGCTCTAATTCTGTTTTCAGAGGTGTGCAACATTTACGGCATTAATTAAAGAAAATAACTAATAATTAGTAGGCATAATTATTAAAAATGTTTATTGATTACAAATATTAATTCATTGCAGTAATAACTCGAAAATTGAAGAAGACAATTCACGTTGACCTATACCACGTGACAACTACAGATGAAATAGTGTTTTTGATTTTGTTTCATTGTATAAATTTATTCTGATAGAATTATTGGAAAAATGCCTTCGATGTAATATATTCGCGTAAAACTGTGTTCTTTCTAGCTTCAAGGATATTTTTTTCATGACTGTTTCTAGTAAATAAATAAGTTGAGAGTTCATTAAACTTGATCACGAAGGTGCGAGACATTAAAGTATATACGTAGACTAAGTTCGAAAATTAAATCGTGATGTGAGTGGAGAAATTCGTGTTTGTTTGTTTGTTATTTATTATTATTTTTTTTTTATCTTCAGAGATCACATTCATTTAATGTCTGAATTTGGAACAAAGCATTAAAACGTTTTCATAAATTTCTTTCTGTGTACTTATACACTTAAAATTTCTAGAGAACGTATATTGCTTGATTATTTCATGAATATAAACTTTTAAATTATTAAAAAAATATTTTGATAATACTAGAACCAATAAAACACTAAAATAAAAACTTCTGAGCCCAAATAAGCTACAATTAATTAATTTAATAAATTATGATTATAAATTATATTATTAATTGTAGCGTACATGGATCAGAAGTTTTTGATTTAGTGTTTTATGAGATGAGAATTAATTGGTTAATAGATATGTTTAAAGATATAAAAAAAAATAAAGATACCAAAGAGGTAAAATAAAAGATTAAAAAAAGGGACTTGTTAAATTGATGTACTATCAGTGATTATTTAATAATACAACTGATCAATAATTAGAAGGTGGAATCCTAATAAGTACCTTAATTAAATTAAATTAGAAATAGAATTTTTTCTTATATTTCCAATGACACTGTATTATTTTACTTTTCTGCAAAATACGTATATTTATAAGCCTTGTTAGTTTGGAAGTACAGTCAGTGATGATCTGATTTGCAAATCCCTGATATATACATATCCTGTAGTAATAAAAGTTTCCCGTCACAGATAATACGGTCTGTGCAAACAGTTCCCGTTGACGTTTTTGCTCATATTTTGTCAAATATTTTTGGCATTTGAAAGAAAGAGACTTGCTTTATAACACTGTGTTGTAAAATTTGTAATAAAATACCGTTATCATTAAGTACGAGGTGTCTGAAATGGGATTATCACGCCGCCAGATTAGAACCATCATTTACTTCCAGATCTGTTGCAAAAAAGTCAGCTAAAGAATGTCACCGAATAAAGTCGACAGTTTTAGGTTCTAGTGTTGTATTATATGACCAGGCCCGTAGCTAGACCATACTTCCATGTAGGGCAAAGATTTTTCCAGGGGTGGCAGATTATTTCTTCATTTTTTTCTATATCTTATTCGAAGTTCTTCAAAAATATGCATTGCAATTTTAGGAAATTTTTTTTTCATTTAAAATATAAGATATTTCTAAAGTGAGTATGAAATTTTTAAAGTTTCTTCAGAGACATAATAAAAATATATTAAAGTTAAATAAGATATCTGACCGTAAGAACAGCCCCTATACATCCCCCCCCCCATTTAGGGGGGGGTGAGCAAAGTCAGGGGCCTAGTAGTAAGTTATTGTACCTTTGAGCCGAATAATGTTTTTTAAATTTTATAATTATTTTTTAATGTATTTTTTAATAACATTTTAATTTTTTTATCTAAATTCATTTTTTGTCAAAGATCTTGATCAGATTTAGAAAGCAGATATGCGTTTTCCGTCTATATCCGCTATTCTTTATAAAGGTGCCCAGATTGAAGAGCTTTTGAAGGCTCTAAATTCTACTTAAACATATAATCGTATTTTAGTCTTTTGGGGGGCTTCCTATAAATGGGAGTAAAAGGTGAAACCAAAGGTTCAAAACTTCATTAATACTATTACTTCTTTCAACCAAAACAGATATGCACTTTCTTATATAGCCAACGTTCTTTTAAAAGTGCTCAGATGAAAGCTATTTTGTAAGCTCTAAATTCTTTTTGAATTGTCTTTTTTAGGGCCTTCTATAAAAGTGAGGAAAAGTTAGAACCCAAGATTCAAAACATTTAGGCCAAATTTTTTATTCAAATGTTTAAAAAATATGCTTTTTAATCTCATCAGGGGCCCCAAGAAGTTTCAAAACTTTCTTAATACTATTACTTACTTCAAAAAATTGTGCTTTCTTTCTATAGTTACCGTTATTTTTAAAGGTGATGAAAGAAATTTTGCAGGCTCTAAATTGTTTTTGAATTGTGTTTTTTGGGGGCCCCTATAAAAATAAAGAAAAGTTGGAACTCAAGATTCAAAGCTTTTAGGCCCCATATTTTTTATTCAAATGTTTAAAAAATATGCTTTTTAATCTCGCTGGGGGTCCCAATAAGCTTCAAAACTTCCTTAATACAATTACTTCCATCAACCAAAACAGATAATCTGCTTCCATTCTGTAGCCACTATTTTTTTAAAGGTTGCCCAGATGAAAGAAATTTTGCAGGCTCTAAATTTTTTTAAATTGTCTTTTTGTATCAAAGTGAGGAAAAGTTGGAACCTAGGATTTAAAACTTGTAACCGCCATTTTTTTATTCAATTGTTCAAAAAATGTGCTTCTTAATCTCATTGGGGCCTCCAATCAGGTTCAAAACTTCCTTAATACTATTATTTTCTTCAACCAAAACAGACGTGCGCTTCTTTCTATAGTCACTAGGCACTTTTTAAAGGCGCCCAGATGAAAGAAATTTTGTAGTTTCTAAATACTTTTTAAAATGTCTTTTTTAGGGTCCCTATTAAATGGAGGAAAAGTTGGAACCCAAGATTCAAAACTTTCAAGCTTCATTATTGTTATTCAAATGTTTTAAAAAAATGTGCTTTTTAATCTCGTTGTGGGTCCCAATAAGCAGACATCTGTGTGCCGTGCATTTGCAAATTATACATAAATTATATTCTGTAATTATTTAATCTACTAGCAGAAGCTTCACTTTCTTTGCCGGTTGTTTTGTTGAAAAAAAGAACCTATTTGGAGGGGGGTTGCCCCTTGGGGCCCCACTGCCTTCCGCAGCGTAAACCCGTTCGGGATAACCCTATCTGATCTTGAATCAAACAATCCTTGAATTATTGTAATTTTTCTTTCGATAAAAATTATAGTCTCCACGTAAAAGTTAAATTTTCCACATTCGTCGTTCACCTTGCTACTGGAGCCAATTTGTTATTTTCCCACCTTCAGCTTAATCATGACAGCAGCAAAATCTACTGGATAATTCTTCGGTTTCAGAAAAACTTGTCAAAAAGTCTTCGCAAAACGCGAAAAAGGTGGTATAAATCGCATAAAAAATGGAGAAAAATTCAAAAATCGCTGAGAGCAAAATTTGACTATATCGAGTCAAAAGATTGAATATGGAATTAAAAAAAAAAATACTCTAAAAATCACATAAAATGTTCGTAAAAAAATTCAGAAATTGAAAAGGATAAATTTTCTATATTGAACTAAAAGACTTAAACTTGATTCCTTTTAGGCATGTTAAAAAACACCGCAGAGGGAAAAATTTACTTTATTGGGATAAAAGATTGAAACCGGATTCCTTTTACATTCTCAAAAAATAAATAAATAAATGGATTGAAGTTTTTTTCCCCGTTCAAACACACACACACACACACCAAAAAAAAAAAAAAAAAAAAAAAAAAAAAAAGAGTTTTGATTTGCCCATTTTTCGTAAAAATTACCGAACATCCTTCAATATAAAGATGTATTTTCGTCAAATCAAATCCCAATAGTGTTTCGTCAACTGTGTTGCATTGTACTTTTCATAATTAGAAACTGAACTTACGCATGAATATTTTTTCCTTCATAACACGAAAAAGTCGGGAATCAAAGATGCAAAACTTCTAAAAATTTTCCATTCTAAAGACGAAAATTTCTTCAAATATGAGGGAAAATTTCTTCTAATCACAGGGGTTTAAAAACGGGAAAAGCGTTTAAAATCGCATAAAAAGTTTACGAAAAATTCATAAATTGCAGAGGACAAAATTTTGTACTTTGGTAAAAGATTGAAACCTATTATTTTTGCTAATCTCAAAAAATCCCGTCGGGACGCGAAAGAAAGTTAAAAATTACATAAAAAACTTCGTGAAATATTCAAAAATCGCGGAAGACTACTTTACTATATTCGGCATAAATGGAAAGATAGGCTGAAAATGGATTCCTTTTATGAATGTAGGTAAAAAAGCATGACACTCGAAAAAACATTAAAAATAGCATAGAAAATTAAATTAAAAAAAATTTGATTAAAAAAACCCAAAACCTGTTTCGAGGTGCATAATTTCAGGCATACAGGTATCCTTCCTGTCAGATCTTGTCCTAAACAGAAAAACATCTGGTCAGACCATAAGACCAAAAAAGAAAAAGAAAAAAAAACTGGACAGAGAGACTGTCTTTATTATTACTATCTATCTACTTGGAAACCCATCTTCGTTGCCCATAGACAGGTACTGTATATCTGAAGGCATTCTTTTTTCTTTTTCAATTTCTATCCGGAACACTTGGGTGAGAATTTTAAATTGGCAGAAAACTGAAAAATATGAAAACGACATCCCAAAGGTAATTTTTTTCGAATTAGTAAATCTCTCTCTCTCTATATATATTTTTTAATAAAAGGCACCGTTCAAAGCGGAAAAAAGTTATTATAAGTGAATATTTTCTGCTTAAAAAAAATATGTCTGGGCCATGCGGATGGTATTGTCAAACTGAAGAAAAAACAGAAAATACGAAAAGACTTTCATATTTTGTTATTTTATTTTCGTGCAATATTTAATGTTTTCTTGCGGCGGTTTTTAATATTTGCAAAGGGAATTCAGTTTGAAACTTTTTTTTTTTTTTTTTTTTTTGCCAAATTTTGTTCTCTACTATTTTTGAATATTTCGAGAATTTTTAGCTGTTTTTCTGGTAATTTTTTTTTAATATTCGTAAATAAAAAATCCGATTTCAATCTTTTAGCACAATATAGTAAATTTTGCTCTCCATGAACTTCGAAATTTCTTTATCAATTTTTGCATTCTTTCGTATTCTGCGGCGATTTTTTTTGTATATTTTTTCCTAGATGAGAGGTTTCTTAGTTAAATTTTGCTAGAGCCTTGATTAAATTCAAGTTGTAAGAATATCAAATCTGTTCCTGTAGCGACATGAACAAAATGTTGAAAATTTTAATTTAATCCGGGTCGAACTAAAAATTTACAATAATTCAAGGTTTGTTTGATTCGAGATCTGAGCGAGCATATCCCCAATGGGTGTACGTTGCCGAAAGCAGTTCAACCCAACTCTAAATTGGTTTAATTTGAATTTCGCTTTGGAAAAATCAACCAGCGAAGCTCCACTGGTGTTGTTATAAAATGGAACTCGGATAGCAAAATTAAATATGGATATTTCTCCAAAATCTTTGAGGGGGTGGGGGAAGCTGAAAAAAATGTTTGTGGATGACCACAAAAGACCTTCCTACGGCACTGGGCATAACGTAAATATTTTTTTTTTCTTTTAATTAGGAATTGGCATCGTATACCGTTTTTCACTTTTCAATAAATGCATTACACTCTGAGTTGTAATTGATTTCTATCTTATGATGGTCTGTATCAGGCCTTGAAAAAATTGGCTTATAAAGGCAACTTTGACGACCACATTTGAAACTGATTTGCTTTTAAGAAAAAGTGCAAAACACTTTCATTAAACAGTGCATTCAGTTTCTTCGTTTCTTAATAAAAGCATCTGTAACATTTTTGAATTTAAGAATAAAAATGACTTTATGAATGTGTCAGTAATTAAAAAAATTTAGATTTGTAAAATCGTAAGTAACCTGACATATTGTATTGTTTAAATTTGAAATAACGATTGGTTTATTTTAGAAACGTCACTTTTTAAAAATTTCAGTGGAGTGGGAGACAGTCGAAGAGATGAAGGGACAGACCTTCCATTATCTATTTTGTATTTTCACATAGGGGGTGAGGGGGGGGGAGGCTGCCCTTTGGAGTTTGTCGTAATCGGATCAAGTTTCCATGAAACAAATGTTTAACTGTCATGTACAGCAAATTCAAGATGTGCAAACAGTATTGTGGGCTGCTTCAACGTTAGTGTCAGATGCCTTTGGTTTCAACCCCGCCCCCTAACGATAAATTTCTTATAGTGACAATTGTATAAAGAAAGAAAGCTTTAGGCTTAAGGTAAACCCGATTTGTTGTTGAAGCGGTATGGGATAATTTCGACAAAGCGAAAAAGCGAGGAACGCACAATGGAGCAATTTTCGACAGGTCTGATAAAGAGGGAGAGGAAAAAAGCTTTATAGATGAAATTTTGCTATTTTTGTTTCCAATGTAGAAAGGAAATTTAGGGGTAGAGGGCAAGGTCTGACATGAAGGAAGAAAAAAGGAAATTTGATGTTGTATTACATAAAATTTTTTAAAGGGAAATACTGAGTGAAAAAATTATCAGAATGCCCAGCTTCATTTTAAGTTGGACAAGAAGTGGTGAGAAAATGGAAATTTAATGTTTTTATCGGAATGTGCTAGGTCGGGCAAAGCCCGACCTGGCCCCCACCTGGCTACGGGCCTGCATATGACACTGTGAAGGTTTGGCGGAATAGTGGTTATATATAAAATTACAGTTAAATATATATACTATAATTAGTATGTAATCGTGATTTGGCGGAAAACTTTCGTTACAAAGTAATATATACAGGGTGTATAACGATTATCTCGTTATATATGTTTACATTCTATCCCCCCCCCCAGACAGTTTCAATTAAAATTCTGTTTAATAACTTATTTATTTTGCGCACTATAGTCAAACAGTGCAGCCCCTAAATTAAATGCAACATTTAAAAACTAAATCGATTGTATTAACAGCCCTTCACACTTAAATTAAATTATTCTAAGTACTCATCTCTTTAATAAAATAAAATCAGTGAATCACTCTCCATTTCCACTTTCTGATTCTTTCACACATACGCTTTAACCTTGTACAAAATTCGTTACGGCTGACTGTTAGTTTCAAATGCATTTTAACTTCGGTCATTTCCTTATTTGGGCATGAATATAACTCATCATTCAAAATCACTTTACATGCAATCTACTAATTAGAATTATCTTCGCCTCACACCCTTTTGTTCAGATGTATGGCAATTCTGCATTTTTGTGGTAAAAGGGTGAATCTTTGATCTAACATCTGGTCTAGAAAAATACAGTCTCATGCTTTTAGCCTAACGAATTCGGTCTGTTACTATGCCCTTTCCAGATAACACTTTTTATTTTTTACATTTAACCGCAGCTGTATCAATGTACTGTTGAGGCTCCGTCTATCATGACTCAGGAATGTATGCAGCCCACAATCTGCCCCCCCCCCCTACACAATTAATATGGTAGAAGCCTACCGTACATTTTGGCGAACATACCAGCCAATGTGTCTCTTAGCCTAGCCCCTGTGCATGGCGCAAAAATACTTTTAGATTGGCGATATTGTAGCCCGCCAAGCAAGAAAGTTGTAACTGTATATTCTTATGATTCCTGCTTTCTCGCTAGCCTCGTGATGACGTCTTAAAAGAGGCTCCTTATTGCTTTTCCCCTGTACCTCTCCCTTCGACTTTCATCATGAAAATAAAATAAGTCTTCGTTTACCGAATTGGAGTTTTTTTTAATAGGACCTGGTGTTTTTTTTAATTCTCGCAATCTTATAAACGCAAACGGCCATCTCTTCTGGCAAAAAAGTCATCACAGGGTGTCCAGCGAAAAAGAACCTGATTTTAAAATTAAATATCTCAAAAACTAAGATCAATAGAATTATGCGGTAAACGGTTTGTTTATTAGCTAAGCTGTAAAAATGTTATACAGAAGTTTTAAAATTTAGTTGCAAAAACCGTTAACAGATGGCGTTGTAATCGCAATACTTGTAAACTGCTTCGAAGTCCATAGTACTAGCATCTCATTCCTAGATTTGCTTCCTACGGAAAAACGAATATTGGGAAAGTCCATTTTTTCATTGGGGTGATGTGCAGAAATGGAAACATCTGGTCACAGAATTATTGGATCAGCTTTAATTTCAGAAAATTTCAATTAGCAGAATTTTCAATAAAAAGTTTAGAAATCCTTATAAGAACTTATTAAATATTTTATTAAATTGAATCTTTAATGCCATAGAATTATTTAAATCAAAATGCATACATTTAGAAAAATAATTTTGTACTTTTTACTTATTTTTTATATTTTTTAAATCACGGCATAATATTTTGGTATTATTGTTTATACCTGAATTATTAAAAAAAAAAAGTAATTTTTCACTTTTAATTTATTTTTAAATCACGGCATAATACTTTGGTTTTAGCACAACACATATATTTCTTTTCTTTGTAAACAAAGTTTTAGAGACAGAAATTATGCATTAAATTATTTTTTTTTAAAGGAATAGATGATAAGTCGTATCATCAACGTCAAAGCAAAAGTATTTTGGATGATGCATTCCTTTCCAACACTTCGAATCCTATCGCTAGAAGCTGCGCCATGTTTCTGCGCTCAATTTAAAAAAATGAAATTGAGTTTTTTAAATTAAAATTATTTTTTTTAACTTAATTAAGTTTTTAAAAATAGAAACTTTGTATTTTTTCATTCAAACTATACTCTACAAAAAAAAAAAAAAAAAAAAAAAAAAAAAAAAAAAAAAAAAAAAAAGATTTATGAATCATTATTATAAATGCTCAATGATTTTTTAAAAAAGGGGTTTCTTTTAGCTTAATTAAATTTTAAAACCAGAAACTTTGGATTTTTTTATTCAAACTTTTGTCACAGTTTAAATAAATATTAAAAAGTAAAGATTTCCATTTTTTTTCAAATCCTCCTCTACGTGGATTCGATTCCACGATTTACCAATTAGGAGAGAAAAGACATTCCAACAGAGATATTGGTATCCGGACCGAAGTAGCTTAAACAAAATTTGAAACAAATCTCAATTCTGTCAACACATTGCTCCACTTCTGCACATTACCCAAATGAAATATTTTAATAAGTTTTTATATAATGATTGCTAAACTTTTTATTGAAAATTCTATTAATTGAAATTCTCTAAAATTGAAGCTGATGCAATAATTCTGTGACCAGATGTCTCCACTTCTGCACATCACCACAACGAAAAAACGGTCTTTCCCAATTTTCGTTCTTCCATAGGAAGCCATATAGGAATGAGACGCTAGTGCTCTCGACTTCAAAACACAATGTATAGGAATTGCGATTACAGCGCCATCTGTTAGCGGTTTTTGCAACTAAATTTTGAAAAATATATGTTTTTATCGACGTCGTATTCAATTAACTTTTTGTAAAAAAAAGTATATTTATGAATATATTTAGATATTTATTTGAATATACGATGGATACATTTATTCCTTTATCAAAGGATTTCATATTGAGGTTTTGGATAAATTTCGTTTTGAAATAAATATTTATAGATTGTATTTACGCCTCAATTTGATAGCATAACTAAAGATAGTAATTGTTTTAATTAAAAGAAACATTTTTTTAAAACCTTCCGTCTATGAAATATTTAGTTAAAGCAAATTTTTAATATTTTTCAATTATATCCAGTTTAGATTTTTCCGTTTCAATTCTAATTGTCAATGTTAAACCTGCTTTATATATATATATATATATATATATATATAACGATAATTAAGAAGTATAATTTTTTTTATTAATTTAGCAATAATTTGTGTATTCTTATATCCAAAGAAATGTAACGTGTTTTTCAATCTGTATCAAATATAGCTTTGAATAAAAAAATTCATAGAAAAAATTAATACAATTTTTTTTCTTCAACTCTATGAATAATTATACATATTTATAGATAGTCCATACATAACGTGTGTAATCATTAAATTGGTATACCAATTAATGTCATCATATGCTGCTGCTGTAAATTTTGATTATTTGTTTAGTATCTCAAGGGAATGTTTTATGCCAGAATATACGGCGATTTTTTTGTCAGTAAAAATAATTCCTGTTATAATACATATGGTTAAACATATGCAGCATATATATATATAACCCCTATATATATATATATATGTATATATATATATATATATATATATAACCCCTATATGTATGTTAATAAATAATAAAAAAATATATAAAATATATATGTTATATATATATATATATATATAACCCCGCAGTACAAGTCATAAGTCTTGGCCACTTGTCTTCATGTTTGGTTTTTTCTTAGTTACTCTTGGTTTTGTTAATTATTGTTTTAGTTACAGTTTGTTAGATGCTTTTTTTCGTGTACTAAATTATGAATTTGGAATTTTCAATATATATATATATATATATATATATATATATATATATATATATATAATATATTTATTTATATATATATATATTTATATTTATAAAATAAAAAAGTTTGCAGCAGGTCACAAGTGTAATAATGTATTCTTTATGATAATAACTCAAATGTTCAAAAGCATAAGACTTTCTTAGAAATATGTAAAATAGAAATAAAAATATATACCATATGGTTTTCAATTTTATAAATGTACCATTACATATTCATTTTAAAAACGTCTTCCGAATATATGTCAATTTTTCAGTAAAGATAATTCCTGTTATAAAACGTATCTACGTAAATATACAGCAAATGGATACATTTTTTTTTCTTAAAATTTAAAAAGTATAGACACTATTATCATAAAGGTAATAATGCATTATTTATCATAATAACTCCCAAGTTCAGAAGGAAAATAAACGGCAACGCAGAAATACGCAAACTGAAAATATATCACCATTTTATAAATTTATCCATCACATTATCATTATAAAAAAAATTCGAAATACATGTTTTTTTTTTGTTTTGTTTTGTTTTTTGTTTTTTGTTTTTAATATATATATAAAGATAACTCCGATTACAATACACATATCTATATAATTATATAGCAAATAATTATACTATTTTTTAAAATTAGAAGTGTATAGCCACTATAATCACAACGGTAACAATGTATTATTTTTAATAATAACTCCCAAGTTCTAAAACTTAAAAAAATGCGAATCATAAATACCCAGAAATAACTACAAATAAATTTATGCATCATATGTTTTTAAATTTTATAAAATTATCCATCACATGTTCATTCTAAAAATTGTTGACACAAGCACATTCGCCCAAACTTTTTCCTTTGCACATTTCCAGGAATTTACTTTAACGGCTGTTTCCAGTAAATAAATGACTTGTGAGTCATTAATATCATTTACGAAAGAGGAAAAGTTTGAGAGACGCACAGTTAAATAAAGTAGTAAAGTAATAATAAGTTAAATGGACGTGTATCTGTAATTCTTTTTTTTTTTTTCATTTCTTCATGCGACATTTTATTTCATTGTGCATATCATTCAAGAAAACCGCAAGCACATTTCCGAAAATATAGTCTGTATTACATAAACTTTTAAAACGTCTAGACAACATATAGGCCATGGTTATTTAAAGAAAATAACCTGTCTTCAATTCTTATATTACTTAGATATATTTAATGTAAATTGTATTGATAATAAGAATGCGTACTATTCTAAAATCTTTCCTTTAAATTTGATTTTCATGTTGACAATTTTTTGCAAAATTACTAATTACTATAACAAACATTCTTTTAATATATTTGACCTTTTGAAGTGTGATTCAGTTACATAAAACACAAAACAATGTCTTTTGTTAGCCCTTTGATGGGCGGTGGCATATTATATATATCTTAATTTTAACTACAAAAGCCATAATTGCATCTGAACTTTGTATAATATTTTGCTTTTATAATGTACGATAAATAACATTTTTATTATTTAAATGAATTTATGTATAACCTCTGCTATCTATCAATCCTTTCAACATTTAACAATAGAAGTCATTTTCCCCACGAAATACTTAAATTGTATAGAGTTTAAAAAGTAACAATTGCTTAAAGACTAATATAAATTTGAATTCTTTGAAATAATCCTATTCTATTTTGCTCTTTTAATGAACGAGAGAGTAATTTTTACTCAAATTCAAATAAATTTATTTACAAATTCTACTATCACTCAATCCGTTTACCATTTAACAATAGAAGTTCTTTTTCCCACGAAATGCTTAAATTGTATAGAAATTAAAAATACCAATTGCTTAAAGCTAATATAAATTTGAATTCCTTGAAATAATCCTATTGTATATTCATTTATAATGAACGTAAAAAAACCATTTTACTCAAATACAAATAAATTTATTTACGAATTCTGCCTTCAATCAATCCGATCAACCATTAACAACAGAATTTCTTCTTCCACGAAATGCTAAAATTGTATAGGATTTTTAAATATTAATTTCTTAAAACTAATATAAATTTGGATTCTTTGAAATAATCCTAAAACTTTATAACATGTTATTACAAACTACGTAAATAAAAAGATAAATATAACTTGCACATTAAAAAATTGTGATTTTATTTAACTGTAGAAATTATTTTTCTCATTTTTATTGAAAATTATACTACCTTAATAGTAATATATTCTCAAAAAAAAAAAAAAAAATCTCCAGATTTTAGAATTTATCTTAACGACTTTTTCGGGAAGATAGATAAGTTCAGAGTTCATTAATGTAGATTAAGAACGATAGGAATTTAAAAATATCAATTGCTTAAAAACTAATATAAATTTGAATTCATTCAAAGAATCGTGGACTTTGAAACATGTTACAATAACCTACATAAATAAAAAAATAATTAAAAATAACCAGCATATAAAAAATAAATGTCATTTCATTTAACTGTAGAAACTTCTCTTTCTAATTTTCATTGGAAATAACTACCTTACTAACAATATATTCTTAAAAATCTCTCTGATTCTAGATTTCTAGAATTTGCCATAATAACTTTTTCGGGAATATAAATAAGTTGTGCGTTTATTAATATCGATTAAGGAATGTAGGAATTAAAAAATAACAATTGCTTAAAAACTAATATATAATTGAATTCGTTGAAATAATTGTAAATTTTTTAGCATGTTACGACAACATACATAAATTTAAACTTTAAAATTAAAATTACCTGCACACAGAAAAATAAATGTCGTTTTATTTAATATTAAATTAAAAAGTTTTCATTCTCATATTTATTTTAAATATACTAGCTTACTAGCAATATATTCTCAAAAATCTTTTTTGTGCCCAGATTTCTAAAATTTGCCTTAATGACATTTTCGGGAAGATAAATAAGTTCTGAGTTCATTAATATCGATTAAAACGGTTAGGAATTTAAAAATATGAATTGCTTAACATTCTACTTGTCAAATAGAATTCGTCGAAATAATCATAAGTTTTTTTTACATGTTAGGAAAACCTAATAAAAAATATTTTTATTAATTATAATAACTAATATATAATTAAAAAATAAAAATAAAAATAACCTTAACATAAAAAAATAAATGTCTTTTTATTTAATTGTAAAAAGTTTTCTTTGTCATTTTTAATGGAAATATACTACCAATATACGTATACTACCAATATACGTATTCTGAAAAATCTTTTTGTAACCAGATTTCTAGAATTTACCTTAATGACTTTTTCCGGAAGATAAATAAGCTCTGAGTTCATAACTACCGATTAAGAAAGGTAGGAATTTAAAAATATCAATTGCTTAAAAACTAATATAAAATTGAATTCGTTGAAATAGTCATGCAATTTTTTAACATGTTACGACAACCTACACCAATAAAAAAATAAATAAAAATAACTTGCACATAAAAAAAATAAATATCATTTATTTAATTCTAAAAGCTTATTTTTTTCATTTCTATTGGAAATATACTACGTTATTAGCAATATATTCTCAAAAATCTTTTTTATGCACAGATTTCTAGAATTTGCCTTAATGACTTTTTCGAGAAGATAAATAAGTTGTGAGTTAATTAATATCGATTTAGTAACGTAGAAACTGGAAGAACTAAGGAATTCCATAAATGAAATTGGGTTTAAAAAAATAAAATAGTATTGTTTCTTTTTTTATGTTCTTAAATGTCATTGATTTCACGGTTGAATTTAAAGGAAACCTCAAATATTTCCCAAAATTAAGAGTCTATGTTTCGTAACTATATAAAACTGCTAGGTGGTATATACAACAAGGTTATTTCAAGAATGTGGCATTCAAGAAATTGTTTGATTATTTTGATAAATTTAATAAACATATAGAAAAAAATTAAAGTATATGATTTAAATGCTTATATAAAAGAAATAATTGCATGCTTGCTAATATTTGCGCAATTATTATATTGAAAGATTTTATGAAGGGTTTAATTGTTTTCTTAGTGGTTCATTTTGGTAGGTTCCACTTCTTTGAGATCAAATTCACGGTAATTTTACTATTTTCTTTTCCACGGTTACAAATAAAAAAGATACTATTTGCAGACATTTTGCTTTATATTTATTAGCATTTGTATATTTAAATTTTTATGCGTAAACAAATGAGTAATAGTCTTTGTACGATGATAATTTGAGCCAAAGAAGTAGAATCACCTCTTAATATAGAAATAAAAACGAAAACAAAGTTTATTTATTTCAACTATAAATAAGAACTAATTAATAATGTATAAAAAAAATATTTAATCCGAAACTCATAATATATTTGCACAAGTGATAACCGTAAACCACTTTTTAATTAAAACTTAACTAGAAAAAAGTTATGAATTAGACTTGTGTCTCATCTACAAATAATAGTTACCATTATAACTGATATTCTTTACTCAGCTCTATTAAGCTATAATTTACACGTATTTTCCTCTTCATAGAGGACACAATTTTGTGTTTCTCCTGTGTCCGATATGCATAGTTTTTACTTAATTTAATAATGTATATAACTAATAATTAGTCGGCATATTTATTATAAATTTAACTGATCACACAAATAAAATCTTCAAAGTAATTTTATTGCTTAAATTTATTCTCCTAGATTTACTGTAAAACTTCCTTCGAAGTAACATATTCCCGAAAAACTGTCAAGATTCGCACTTCAAGATATTCCTAAACGACTATTTCTAGTAAATAAATAAGTATAAGTTCATTAATCTTGATCAGGAAAATCTGAAACTTAAAATAACACACAAAAGAAGACTTGAAATTAGATCGGGGTGTGAATGTAGAATTTCGTTTTTCTTGATGTCCTGAGGTGTTTTGCATTTCACGTTCGAATTTAAATAAAACATCAAGCCTTTTCCATAAAGTACATTATGTGCTATACATATACTTAAAAGTATAAGTAAGAGTAATAAGTCTTAATTACGTCCACTAATAATCGTATCACAATATAGATTCCAAACGGAAAAGTCAAAACATATATTAAAATAATTATTTGCTTAAAAGACGTTACTAAGACGTTGGTTGGACAACTTGCGGAATCACGACATAGAAGGATCACGTGCGATATCGAAAATTTAGGGGGCGTTCCATGTTTACTTGTTTGTATTCGATGCTTTTTTTTCCAATTTTCATATGCATTGTATTTGTAATGCCTGTTATACATTCTGATGACGACTCATTGAAGGAGTTGAAACATGTCATATAGGTTTTAAATGTACTTTTAATCTGTTTTTAGTAACGTCTTTTAAGCAAATATATATTTTAATATATGTTTTGACTTTTCCGTTTGGAATAAATATTTTGATATACTTAAAAGGGTTAGCTAAAACACATAAAACAATTCACGTCACCCTATTTGTGAATGAAAATTACAGTTAAAATAATATTTTTTGTTTTGCTTGATCGCGTAAAATTATTCACAAAGATTTATCGGAAAACTTCGATCGAAGAAACACTTTCGCCAAAAATAGTCATATTTCACATTTCAAGATATTCTTAAATGACTGTCTCTAATAAAAAATATAAGAGTGTGTTCATTAATCTTCATCTGGAAAAGATGAAACTTAAAATGACACACGAAGGAAACCTGAAAATTAGATAGCTGTGTGAATATAGAATTTCTTTTTTTCTTCATGCCCCGGGGTGTTACTTATTTCATGAGTGAATTTAAATAAAACCTCAAACATTTTTCATAAATTACATTATGTGCTATGCATATACTTAAAATTTTTAGATAAAGCATATAAAACACAACACGTCAGCCTATTTGTTAAAGAAAAGTACAGATGAAATAATACATATGTATATATATATATATATATATATATATATATATATATATATATATATATATATATTTGAGTGCGTACATTTATTCTCCTAGATTTATTTGAAAACTTCCTTCGAAGTAACATATTCATAAAAAACTGTCATATTTCACATTTCAAGATATGCTTAAATGTCTGTTTCGAGTAAATAAATAAGTTCGAGTTCATTAATCTTGATCTTGAAAAGATGAAACTTAAAATGACTCACGAATGAAACCTGGAAATTAGATCGCGGTGCGTATGTAGAATTTCGTTATCCTTTCATGCCATGAGGTTTTATTTATTTCACGTCTGAATAAAACCTCATACCTTGAATAAAACCTTAAATAAAACCTCAAACGTTTTTTATAAGTTACAATATTCGATATACATAAATTTAAAACTTTTAATGAGACATATAAAATAGTTCACGTCAGTCTATTTGGTAAAGACAAGTATAAAATATTTTCTTTTTTTGGTTCGATTGCGTAAAATAATTCTACTAGATTTATTGGAAATCTTCCTTCGAAGAAACATATTCGTAAAAAACTGTCAGATTTCACATTTCAAGATATTTCTAAATGACTGTTTCTAGTAAATAAATAAGTTGGAGATCATCAATCTTGATCAGGAAAAGATTTAACTCAAAATGACACACAAAGGAAGCCTGGAAATTAGATCGCGGTGTGTATGTAGAATTTCGTTTTTCTTCTATGTCCTGAGGGGTTATTCATTTCACTTCTGAAATTAAATGAAACCTCAAAATTTTTCATAAATTACTTTATGCGCTATATATATATACTTAAAAATTTTAGCCTAAGGAATATAAAACAATCCACGTCAGCCTATGTGTTATAGAAAAGGGCAGATGAAAAAAATATTTTTTTTACTTTGTTTGATTGCGTAATTATTTTCTCCTTAATTTATTAGGAAACTCCCTTCGAAGTAACATATTCGCATAAAACTGTTATATTTCATGTTTCAAAATATTCCTAAATGTCTATTTCTAGTAAATAAACAAGTACGAGTTCATTATCCTTGATCAGAAAAATATGAAACTTAAAATGATACACGAAGGAAGCCTGGAAATTAGATCTCGATGTGCATGCAGAATTTCGTTTTTCTTCCGTGTCCTGAGGTGTTATTCATTTCACGTCTGAATTTAAATAAAACCTCAAACGCTTTTCATAACATACATTATAAACTGTATATAAGGTGAGCTGGGATAACTGGACTAACGAGGTAACTGGGCCATAGGCTATTTTATAAAAAACCGTTGATGTTTTTTAAGTTTTAGCTTTAGTCAACATTGCGTCCCCATCTCTAAATAAAAGATCAAAGTTTCTCATAAATTACATTATGCGCTATACATATACTTAACACTTTTAGATAAGGCATATAAAACAATTTACGTCAGCCTATTTATAGAAAAAAAAAGTGCAGAGGAAATAATATATTTAATAAATTGACTTTACAAATAGTACATTTTGGAACGCCAGATTCACGCCTGTTTACTATATAAAAACATGAAAACGTTTAAAAATGCTTCCTCAAAACACATTACTAAATATTTGTGATAAAATAAAAATGTTTTCTAAAATTATAAAACACTAGATTTTAAAATGATAAAAAGTTACTCAAAGCGCTTTCGTCTAAACTTAAGCATTTGTAAAGAAGAAGGAAATTGACGGAAAAAAACATGCTACAATCGACGTTCACAGATACACATTGACCGGAAACACCCTTCAAGATTCCTAATGAAGGAGGGGGAAGATAGAGAAAGCTCAATTCTCTGGGAGACTGAATTCTCATGTAAAATGGGGCGAGCTAAGACATATACGCGGAATTGGGTATGAAAATGCGTCCTTACAACAATTTCCTACTTGCGTTAAAATTTCCAAAGGCTCTAAAGTTGCACAACTATTAAAATCGGAATCCTGCAAAGTGACTCTCACGCTAAAGGATGTCAATATCTTTAGTTTGAAAAAGTCTTGAGATGGCGGTAGCCCTCTCAAGACTTATTTTAAATATGTAACAATTACTTTAAGACTTAATGACTTTATTTTTTTATGCAATGTTTTTATTTTGTTTTATTGCTTAAATTTATTCTCCTAGATGTATTGGAAAACTTCCGATGTAACGTATTCGCCAAAAACTGTCATCTTTCTCATTTCAAGATATTCCTAAATGACTGTTTTTACTAAATAAATAAGTCCATGTTTAATTTATGAATCTTAATCTGGAAAAGAATAAACTTAAAATGACTACAGAAGTTCGTTTTTCTTCCATGTCCTGAAGTGTTATTCATTTCTATTCTGAATTAAATAAAACCTTAAAAACCTTTTTTTTTAATTACACTACACATATTCCTAAAAGTTTTATATAAGGCATATGAAACAGTTCACGTCAGACTATGTGTTAAAGAAAAGCACAGATGAAATAATATATTAATACATGGAAATTATTCCAGAGGGAAACATTCGCCTTGGATACAATATTTCAAATGAAAATCAAATTTCAAAGTAATTGCTTAATAGGCGCAAAGGCCAACATAGTGAAAAAGATTCCAAGCCGGGACTCGAATTTTCCTTGATGGGTATCGTTCCAAGTGGTTTAGTCGGTAGAACGTCAGTGCGCTATACTGATGGGCCGGGTTCGAGTCCCGGCTTGGAATCTTTTTCACTATGTTGGCCTTTGCGCCTATTAAGCAATTACTTTGAAATTTGATTTTCATTTGAAATAATATATATATATTTTTGCATTTATTGTGTAAATTTAATCTTTTATGTTTATCGGAAAACTTCCTTCGAACTACTAGATTTTCAGAAAAATGTCATCTTTCTCATTTCAAGATATTCCTGTTTCTAGTAAATAAAAAAAGTACGAGTTCAAAATCTTGATATGAAAAAAATTGAACTTAAAATAACACACGGAGGAAGTCTGGAAATTAGATCGCGGTGTGCATGTAGAATTTCGTTTTTCTTCCATGTCCTGAGGTGTTATTCATTTAACGTCTGAATTTAAATGAAACCTCAAATGCTTTCCATCACATACATTATAAGCTGCACATAAGGTGAGCTGGGGTAACTGGACCCACGAGGTAACGGGGCCATAGGCAGGGCCGACCCAAGGCGTGTTCGAAGTGTGCCACCGCACGGGGCGCCAAACAGATGAAAGGGCGCCTATAAGAGTACTGATAAAAATTATTCTATATTCTCCATTTTTTTTTCTTTTACATTTTCTATAGGTAGGCTGGGGCCAGCTCGAGAAAGGCTTCTTCGTTCTGTTTAAAAAGGAATTCAAGGGCGCCGAATTTTTGCATGCAGACATCTGCTTCTATTCTTTATCTGAACGGAATTACCTTTAAGCTACTGAGAAAAGCAACAGAATCACGAAACCCAGGAACCACCCGATTCAAATTTGCTTCCCTTGCAGGATGCTAATTAATTTCGACTTTGACAGATTCATGGTGAATTATTCTAGAGCTCTCTTATGACTGTCTCTTCCGGTCATCTGAGACTGCCCCCAGATGACCGGAAAAAAGAAACCGTCAGGAGCTTAAAGGGGCAGAAATTTTAAAATAAAAAACAGACGCCTTTGAAAAAGTTTTTCTTCTAGCAGTGTCTTTTGGATGTGAACGAATCTTCTTCTGCAAATAGTCAATAGCGTTAGTGCCAGAAATTTTGCCGAAAATGAAGAAAGGGCATTTACCAAAAATATATAGGCAAATAATTCATATTAAAATGACTGCAGTATCAAGACAGTGCAATTCGGTCGTTCACTAATTATTTTATTAAACTGCTGTAAATTGAATATTTAATGCGTAAAAATGAATCGAACAAAACATTTTTCAAGTAGCTTGATTCATTTATTTATTTCGCTTAAATCAGTAATTTTCATGCGAATGTGAAACATAGTAGAATATTTAAAGTTACAAAGCTTGCTCGTAGTATTTCAAAGTTGTCAGTTCTTGAAATTACGAAGGACGTTGCGGCCTAAACTCAGAGCGGCGGAACAAGGGCCTATATGGCGCCCAAGTGCGTGAGGCAAAGATTCAGATGAGACCCCCTTTGTAACATGCTTTTAGCCACAATTTCTACTTATTAAAAAAAAAAACGATTTTGGGGTTTGAGGTGGGGGTGGGGTATTTTAGAGTTGAGAGTCTAAGCTGCCTCTTTTGCCCTTGCGATAATCAGGCTCTGATCGGAACCAGTGTTTCTTTCAGACACATATCGTGGAAGGTAGTGGCTCTCCGGCGCAAGAGTCCTACCCCCCCCCCCCTCCCCCCTTTTACTTGGGAAAATTTTCAATCAACAGTATAATTCTTTTAGTGTTTGATTATTCCAATATTTATCATCTTAAACGGAGAGGAGGGGAGTGGTTGGAGCTCAATTGACGGAAAGAGATTAAACTATTTTCTATTTTTGCTACAGGCACACATTTGTTCCAAAATCTTCCCACTTCAGGGATTTCGTTCACCCGGCGCCCATGCCATATTCTTTGAATTTTTGTATTGCCCCAGTTTTCCGAAACTAGGTCTGAAAGCCAACTGAGCGGAAAGCAAGTAAAAAGTAACGTCATAAAAATATATAATTGCTTTATAATGATGCACTGTTTCATTCACCATTAGGGATTATTTGTTAGTGGAATATAATATTTGGCCCATTACACAATAAATATTTCGCAATAACGAAATTAAAATAACTGAAATTTTAAGCAAATATTGTTAATTTAAAAATAAAAATTGCTGGAAATTTAAGTAAAATGAAAAAAAAAAAAAAAAAAAAAAAAAAAAAAAAAAAAAAAAGACTTTTTTGGAATCAGATTATGTATTTGATACTGAGTCAAAGTTTGGTTAAACCGAAAGGGAATTCTATTTAATATTACAGATATCTTTCATTATTTTGTGAAATAATTTACACTTTAAGTTACTGTTTAAATATTGGTTAGAAGAACGAAATCTGCTTAGGGGTAAGGTTTCTTTGGGATAATATTGTTCTAAGTCTTTTTATTATATATACAGATTTATGTCCAAGCGTAATTTTTCTCTTAGTGATTTATTATTTAAAATTAAGCGAAAAAAGTAAATTTTACCCCCCTCCCCTTTTTTTTAAATCGTCTACGATGAAGATTTTTTGTCAAAAGGGTGGAGCAAAGGCCCTTCCTTGCCCCCACCCCCTCCCTCCTACCAGCGCCCACTTTGTTATTTATAAATCTACTAAACAGATGTTGATAATACATTTATCGTTAAATAGCTTTTTCCCCTTTAGTGCCCAATATGTTGATTTTTTTTTTATGATGTCCTACACCTATGATTTTATAATGTCACTTTCTTTATACAATTTCCATGAAAAGTGAACCCTTTACAAAAATCGATATTTAAATATAAAATTTATTCGTACTTTTTATGTACTAAGTAAGGAGACAAGATTACAGTTTTCATCTTTCATAGTCGCTATTTATTAGTAGTTCTGCTTCTTTATTTTGTAGTATTCCAAACAGTATCCTTCTAAAAAAGTTTTCTATTTTAATTAATTAACTTATTATTGCTATTTTCGTCCAATACCATGTGCTGTGGCCTTGTGTTTTGCTTTTGTATCGTAATGTTACACATTAAGTCGGATAATTACTGTAAAAAGGAAATTTCCCTGATTTTACAATTTACCAAATGCAAACTCAAAGATGAGATTAAATTTAGAATCTTTTACCTGTTTTTGAAACACTTTAAATTTATATCTTAAATAATTAGTAATAGTATGTATAAAAAGTACGAATATTTAAAAAAATTAAGACCATAAGTCAAGCAGTTTTTCTTGTGTGTGTGATGGGGGGGGGGGGGGGGGAGGGCACCCCGATGGGTGCTTGCACGGGCGCAGAAATGTCCTGGGGCCGGCCCTGGCCATAGGGTATTTTATAAAAAACCGTTAATGTTTTTTAAGTTTTAGCTTTAGTCAACATTGCGCCCCCATCTCTACTTCTTAAAACAAAGTGTTCAAACTCAATCATAATTCTGCCTTTGCTGTGATAAGTTGCCGAAAATTTAGGGTTATTTTTAAAAACAACGTCTATTTGGTTGAACTTCCTCGGCTTTTTATTAAAATACGTTTAGTACTTTTATTAAATAATCTTTTTTTTTTTAAAGATTAGACACATAAGTACATTAATATTATTAGGTATTATTATACATATGTACTTTAAGTTTCAAATTTAAGACCGGTGTTTTAGTTATCCCATATTTTTTCCAAGAATGGGGTAACTGGGACCTGTAACAGGGGTAACTGGAACATGTGCGATCCAGTTACCCCAATAGCTAGAAATATCTTTTGGGTATCTCTTACTATGGGAAAATAATTTCTCCATTTTCTTTCTTTTTTTGAAGTGAAAACTTCTTTAGGCGCGTTGAGCTTTTTTTGAGATGGGGAAAAACCACTGATTTCGAGACACTGTAACGTAACCGACATGCTAGCATTTTGACACATAGACACTAGCGCGCCAAGCGGTGAATGACAGGAACTTTTCCCTCTTCAGCTCAATCCGCAAAAGAAGAAGGAAGCTAAAACTCACTTTTTCTCCCGGCGTATTGCTAAAACAAATTATTATTTTGTTTTTCGTCAGTTAAAATGAATTATACCGTATTCGTGACCTACCTATTTCGTGTAACTAAAAACCGATAACGCTGTATTTTATCGTGTTGATGGTCTAGTCAATGACCAACAGTATTGGCGGGAATTTCGATTACGGAAGATAAAATACGGGCACAGATGTCAGATACGCACTTGGGTACCTAATTGACTGTAAAATGGCGTTACCTTATTTTACAAGGTAACCCGGCTACTGTTTCTTATTTATTAATAAATTGTTCATTTACTTTTATTTTATTTTTTTAAATTGTACAATTGTTTTGTTCTATAGTTATTAATGAAATTACCGTTTATTTACTGTTGTTTACTTTTTAAAACAATAGAAAATAATTTAAAAATATATATTGTAACTGTTATTGGAAAACGGGCTTTCGCCAAATTGACGTTAAAAAATCGCGCCAAACCTGGTTCGTATATCACATCTCTGCCAAATTCTCGGTTTTTTGATTTTTCGACTTTTTTATCTAAATTTTCCGGATTTTTTAAATTTTCCCTTTCATTGTATCCCAAACACTACCTTCATACCAAATTTCAAGATTCTAGGGATACAGGACGTACCTCTGAGTTTTGATGATCGGTGAATCAGTGTCGAAAAGGCGAAAGTTTAAGTTCATATATCTTCTGAAATAAAAAAGATAGAAACGTGAAATTTCAGCATTTAGTTCCATTTCCACATTACTTTAGATTTACGAAGTTTCAAGTTTCTGGGAATCACCAACACAAAGATATTGGGGTGTCAAAAGTAACCTGAGTTGCTTCCAGAAAAAGATGCTTACGGCTGTGCTTTCAAGACTTGGCAGGGGCACTGCCGTGTCCCCAGATGCTTTCATTAGTGCTGCTACACAATTCAACGCATAAAACATTTCCTGACGATTAAAAAAACACACGCGTAATTGTTGAAGTTTTCACTTCTATTGGCACTCCCGGAGTGCCACTGTTTTTGTTTGTTTTTTTTTGTTTTTGTTTTTTTTTTTGCTTACAAAAAAGAAAATTAATTAAAACCTTATTAAAATTACATAATAAAATTTTAAAAAAGCATGTTGGGGTATTAAACCAAATTTCATTCTTAAGTGTGATAGCTATAGCTTGAAAGTTTACGATACAGATGAAGAGACGTACATAAGGCAAAGTGAGAATATTAAAAAATTATCGAAACGAATAAAAAATAGTCCTGTTCTACATAAAAATATGGTTACATTCTCCACAGGTTTATTGGACATATCGAACTTTCATTGTGGTAAATAAAAAAGAGAATGAGATACTTAAGTACTTATGTAGCCGTTTGTTTAGATTTATCTTGTTATGTTTTCCCTTAAAATACCCATGTAACCTTTGTACTAGTTACCTATTCTAAAGTACATACGTACTTATTTAATTTTCATGTTTTTTGTATAAATATATCTAATATTTTCACTTTTAGTGATTTTTTTAGATTCATTGACAGTAAAGGTTTCCCTTACAATGGTCTTTAGTTGATATATAATTTACATGATCTGCCTCGTTTAAATGTTTTTAGTTGTTTACACTTTTTCAAACAGGACCTGATACCCAATTAAAAAAAAAAAAAAAAAAGCGTGTGGTATATACACTCTTCTGGCCAAGTTTCCCCATGAAAATGGGGCAACTGGACCCATGAGGGTCTAAAAATAATTTATACATACAAATATATGTATATATATATATATTACTTTTAGATATTAAAATGTATTTTCGAACATTTCTGTCTGATAGAGGGAACCTAACTGAACGCTTTTACAAAAGTTCAGACTATAATTCAAATGAATATTAGCCTTTTGAAGATGAATTGCCAGAATCTCCAAAGCCACATTGTAAAATCATGGCCCAGTTGCCCCACGTAACCTTATACTTAAAACTTTAGATAAAGCATACCGCCCTGGTTATTTCCTAAATGTGACCCGACTGACATTTTAAAAATATATTTAAGGGTACCGCGGACCTTCAGTTTGGCAAAAATCGACAAAAAATCCTTTTTTTATTATTAATGTACTTCTATCTTAACTGCATCATTTGAAAAGAACCGCAGCAAAATACAAGCTTTTCACATTTGTACACCGTATTTGAGTTACACTAAAAATGGAACTTTAAGCCACGTTTTCCAAAAATTAGAATTTTCGTCTATTTAGTATATTTAAAATATTCCATGAGTCTTTTTTTTACAAATTTTCATAATATTAAGTGTTATTGTTTCCAGTATTCTATATTTCAAAACATTGTATTAATATATGCAATCATTAATGTACAGTCGTGGGGGAAAAAAAGTAAACAACCCCTACTAACTCCTCAACAAATTATCGTAGAAGAAAGTTACTGGTACCGAACGATTGGAAATAAAGTCTACATTTAAATGATATAGAAAAAATTTACTTAGGGGGCCATATACATATTAAAACGAACCATACCTTTGTTTTTTTTTTTCAATAGCAGTACACAATTCTGACAGCATAAATGAACTCTACACTTTTCATTTAGTCTAAAAACAAATTTTATGCAATTCGTACCGTAAGTTTCTGAGAAATTAATTATTTTAAAATGAGCCGTATCCAAATTGAAGTTCGGTAATCGATTGTTAACCGATAGAGCTCCCTTCTTCAATGTACCTTAAGCAGTCAATTAAGCCTGTTAGATTACAGGATAGTATAAGACATTTTAAAACGTTTAGTCACTTCTATCATAGACGGCCCCCTTAAACCACCATTTTGCTTTTTTTAAGCATAATTTGAAAACTACTTGGAAGAAAAATGTAAATTTTGGATTTCCATAAAGCAGGACTTAATAAATCTGAATCCATGAAAAAAATTGTAGGTTGCAATTCATAATTTTTTTATATTAATGTCATAATTCTTAATTTATATCAGAAAATTATAAAAATTGCAAATTCGTATTTATGTTTGGGTATATTAGTACTATTGCTACAGAAAAAATTAGGACATTAGGATCATAATTTCTGAAGTTATATAAAAAAAAAAAAATATATGAAAATGTAATTTAACATTAGAAGCACTAAATTTTGAATGTTTATAATTCAAAAACTTATCATTCAAATGAATTAAAATTTTGTGTCTAGGCATAGTTTGTACCAAAAATTCGAAATATCTTGTTAAAATTGGGTATTGCCGTTAAAAAAAAATGAAGTTTCGATTCGTTTTAATATGTAGATGGCCCCATAAGCAAATTTTATATACATCATTTAAAAGTAGATTTTATTTCCAATCGTTCGGTACCAGTAACTTTCATCTACGATAACTTGTTCAGGAGTTAGTAGGGTTGTTTACTTTTTTCTTTTTCCACGACTGTACATAAAAGGAGAATTTGGTAGTTATATAATTTTATTTAGTTAAATATCAAGAAAAGTGTAATTATTGGGAGCTTATTTTTTTCAATATATTAATATAATTTTAAAACTCGTAAGAACTTTTTTTGCAATAGCTTTTTTTGCAGTATTTCAAAATATTCCTTATTTTATCTACAACAGCAAACATTCTAATTTAATCGCTTTTTAAAAGATGGCATTTTAACAGAGGTGATTTATAAAATAAGCAACGTTTTACTGTAAAAATAGACTTTTCTGCCTTCTAATTTGATCACAACCAAATGAAATATAAAATATTCGAGTTTCTTTTTGTGGTCATTTTTTAAAACTTTAAACAGAAAATTTTTCTTTCAATCCCAACTCTATTACATGCATGAGGTACTTACTAAGCAAATTTTTCTTTAGAAATGTTATTTATGTACATTTTTCCACAGTAGATGGCGCTATGCAAGCATAAATTCTAACTTTAAAGAAAGTAATTTAAATATAAAGAGAGTCTTCAATTTTTGTTTTCTTTTACGATGAGCATAAAGCTAATATCATACTCAAGGATATCGATATTTTTAGTATTTTATTTTTACCTGGATAAATAAGATATTTCTAGAACAATTTAAAACCATATCTCACATGAGATTTGCAAGAGTATGCTCGAATAAAATGCTTAGCGATTTCAGATAATGCGAAAAGAAGAAGAATTTTTGCCAAATTGCATTCATTTATGATTGAAGGCAGATAAATACCGTAATAGTTATTTGCCTGACCCCGAGGATATAAAAGGAATTTATTCATTTTTATGCTGCATTGCACTTTAGAAGTATCAGGGTCATTTAAGAAATAAATTTTTATGCGTGGGTAAATTTTGTATTTAATAATTAATATAATTAAATTTTTCTATAAAATAAAAGTGTTGCAGGTGTTAATTTTTAAGAAAGAAACATGAATTGGAATATTAAAATAAATTCTAATTATCTTTATATAGCAAATGATATAGGAGTGGCTGTATATAGTCCAGGCTACATATAGCAGCGATTTTTTTCTAGAATAAAACGTAATGCATACACGCATGCTTACATACTACACGGCATATACAGTCATGTATCACATACATGCATGCAGGTAAAATATATTTGGGTCTTTTTTTTATGGAAAAATACTTTCTCAGCATTTAAATCTCATGAAATAAATTGATTTTTTTATGTTTCAGTATGTTTTGTATTTAATAACTTGTGATAAATACAATAACGTTTTTCTATCAAATTAAAGTAGTACGAATATGTTTTTTAAACATGAATTCGAATATTAAAATATATTCTAATTACCTTTATGTAGCAAATGATTTTAACGAGTGATTGTTATTTTATTTTATTTATTTACTAAAACACAATACTACACGCAAGCTCACACACTACACGGCATATACATATACATACATGCATCACACGCAGGTGCCACATATATGGCTACTTCCATGGAGAAAAGTTACTGTTTCAGCATTTAAATCTCAGCAAATAATTTAAAATTTTGATGCCTGAGTAAGTTTTGTATTTAGTAATTGTTTAGAAATACGATAATTTTTTCCTATAAAATTAAATTAGTACACATATTTTATTTTATTTTATTTTATTTTGTTTTATGAATTGGAATATTAATAGACATTGTAATTATCTTTATATAGCAAATGATTTTTACGAGTGATTTTTAGGTAGCTTTCTTTACAAAAAAGCTACCTATTGCAGCCGTTCGGAGGAAAGCGATTTCAAAAAATTTTGGTATATTTTCATCGATCATGACCCCCAGACCCCGAAACCACCCTCCGTTCAAAATTGATATATATATATATATATATATATATATATATATATATATATATATATATATATATATATATATATATATATATCTGACATATGTCACACTGTAACTCCCGTAATTATGAACCGATTTCGATGTAATTCGGTGTGTACATAGTACATACCAATGTCTCGACCGAGTTCGTTGGCCAGCTTCATCCGTCTTTTTGTTTCAAAATGGCGGCCATTTAAAATTTTAAAAAAAATTTAAAACTTGAAATGTGGTACCAAAAAATTAAAAATGGAAAAATATTTTTTTCTTATGTATTTGACCTTTATACAAAGATTCCGGAGCAGTTTTTGTTTCGTCTATATCTTAAAAAATGGCTGAGTTATAGCATTTTGAATTTCTAGCGTGGCTGACATTTTGAAACGTCTTGAATTTTGTCACGCGATAAAAGGCGTATTTATGAACCGATTTGGATGTAATTCGGTGTGTACATAGTACATACCAATCTCTCGACCGAGTTCGTTGGCCAGCTTCATCCGCCATTTTGTTTCAAAATGGCGCCCATTTAAATTTTTTTAAAAAATTTAAAATTTGAAATGTGGTACCAAAAAATTAAAAATGGAAAAATATTTTTTTCTTATGTATTTGACCTTTATACAAAGATTTCGGAGCAGTTTTTGTTTCGTCTATATCTTAAAAAATGGCTGAGTTATAGCATTTTGAATTTCTAGCGTGGCTGACATTTTGAAACGTCCTGAATTTTGTCACGCGATAAAAGGCGTATTTATGAACCGATTTGGATGTAACTTCGTTTATACATAGTACATACCAATGTCTCGACCGGGTTCGTTGGCCAGCTTCACCCGCCATCTTGTTTAAAAATGGCGGCCATTTAAATTTTTAAGAAAAATTTAAATTTGAAATGTGGTACCAAAAATTGAAAATTGAAAAAATATTTTCTTCTTATGTGTTTGACCTTGATAAAAAGATTCGGGAGCAGTTTTTGTTTCGTCTATATCTTAAGAAATGGCTGAGTTATAGCATTTTGAATTTCTAGCGTGGCTGACATTTTGAAACGTCCTGATTTTTCTCACATAATAACAGGCGTATTTATGAACCGACTTGGATGTACCTTGGTGTGTACATAGTACATACAAATATCTCGACCGAGTTCGTTGGCCAGCTTCATCCGCCATCTTGTTTCAAAATGGCGGCCATTTAAAAAAATTAAAAAATAAAAAAATTTAAATGAGATACCAAAAAATTGGAAAATGAAAAAGATTTTTTTTGTATGTGTTTGACCTTAATACAAAGATTCCGAAACAGTTTTTCTTTCGTCTATATCTAAAAAAAAAATGGCTGAGTAATAGCATTTTGAATTTCTCTTGTGGCTGACATTTTAAAACGACCTGATTTTTGTCACGCGATAACAGGCGTATTTATGAACCTATTTGGATGTAACTTGGTCTGTACATAGTACATACCAATGTCTCGACCGAGTTCGTTGGCCAGCTTCATTCGCCATCTTGTTTCAAAAGGGTTGCCATTAAAAAAAATTAAATTTAAAATTCAAAATGAGGTATTAAAAAATTGGAAAATGAAAAAGATTTTTTTATGTGTTTGGCCTTGATACAAAGATTCCGGAGCAGTTTTTGTTTCTGAAAATTTGTTCTTTTGTTGATATCTTAAAAAATGGTTGATTTATAGCACTTTGAATTTCTAGCATGGCTAACATTTTGAAACGATCTTGTATTTGTCACGCGATAACACACGTATTCGCCTATTTTGATGTAAGAAGGCATGTGGATAGTATACATCAACACCTCGACCAAGTTCGCTGGCCAGATTCATCAGCCATCTTGTTTAAAAATGGCGGCCATTAAATTAAAAAAAATATATATATTTAAAGTGAGGTGCAAAAAAATTAGAAATTGAAACAGGTTTCTTTCTTAAGTATTTGATCTTGATATAAGGATTCAGGAGCATTTTTTGTTTGTCTTTACCTTAAAAAATGGCTCAGATATAGCAGTTTCAATTTCTATGGTGGGTGACATTTTGAAAAATCTTATTTTTTGCATGCGACAGCACTCCTATATATTAACCGATTCCGATGTGAGTGAGCATGTGCACAGCAATTACTAAGGTCTCGACCAAGTTCACTGCTTAGCCTCATCCACCATGTTGTCTTAAAATGACAGGCACTTTAAGAAATTGCCGAATTTGGCAGCCAAATATAAGTTACTTTAAAGAAAAGCAGCTTGGATAAAGCTGACTAATTTCGCGAAATTCTCATTCATTATATTGATAAAAATTAGTATTGAATCTCCTATATTCGGTTTCCACTAAATTGAGCTTCGTGTGTTTGCATGATATAAATTGGCTTTTTTTAAATAAGGATTATGAAAGCTACCTCTTCCTCCCGGCACTGGCCGGAAGGACTTTTTAAAAATAAAACACAATTCTACATCCAGATTCGCACACTAAGCAGAATCCCATATAACACGAAAGCTCCCGAAAACTTCCCCAGGAGCTCCAAGTCATCCCGAATTCCTCCTGATACTAAAATGACAAAATGGGTACTTCCTGAGGAATAGACGTTTAAGATCTCCTCAGGAGTGAGCTCCCAGTGACGTCCTATGGAGTAACGTCCAAGGACGTCTGTCTGGGGAAGTACCTGGGAAGCTATTCCTGGGGAAGTATCTGGGAAGCTATTCCTTGGGAAGTACCTGGGAAGCTATTCCTGGGGAAGTATCTGGGAAGCTATTCCTTGGGAAGTACCTGGGAAGCTATTCCTGGGGAAGTACCTGGGAAGCTATTCCTGGGGAAGTACCTGAGAAGCTATTCCTGGGGAGGTATCTAGGCAGTCGTTCTTGGGGAAGTACCTGGGAAATCATTCCTGGGGAAGTATTTAGGAAGTCTCAGTGCTGGCGCCATCTCATGAGTGATTCTGGAGTACAATACTCAATTGCTTTTTATTAAAATAAAGTGAATTCAATTTGATGGGGATCGATTTTTAATGAGTTTGTTTCATATTCTTAATTATTCGATTTATTTTTTAACAAATTAGATAATTGTCAATAAATTGTAATTATTTTTAATTATTGCAACAGCTTTTAATCATTTTAGTTAAATTAAAATGTTTAATTCAATATTTCAGTTAATTCATATTTTAAATAATAATTACTATATGTCTTTTAAAGCACATTTTGTCCATTTATCATTATTTTATTAATTTTCAATAAATAACATAATACATTTTTCTTTTTTATTATTATTAATGTTTTTATTAATTAAGGAATTAATTTAATTTGTTTAAATTAACCAAATAATAAGTTTCTAAATCAATACACTAAAACCTCTAAATGAATGACAGTTGTAGACCATATATTTTTCCAGTATTTAGAAGTAAAGGTATCTATACAAAGAAAATAATATATCCTTACCGTGTGTTTGTTTCTAAGCAGCAGTCTAAAATTTTTTTGTAAAAATAGTCTAAATCATAGCTGCCAACTCTTCCGCTTTTTCAGACCACAGAAATTTAATAGAAAATTTTGAATTATTTAATCGGCAGATAACGGCGATTTAAAAAGATAAAATTTACTATAAAATTTTTGTGGTCTGAAAAAGCGTAAGATGTTGGCAGCTATGGTCTAAATTGAGTCCTGCTGCACCCGAGGCTAAGATTTTTCATATTTAGAAAATTAGCTGACATACTTATCAAACCCTGCATTTAAAAAAAATAGACAAAGCTGTCACGATGAGATAAGGGCATTTTTATTTCAGCATATAACACAAACTTAAGAATACAATTCACGTTAAAATGGCACATTTCATTCAAAAAAATATAAGTATTGAGCCGCAACCTCCACCCCCCCCCCAACCCCCCCTGATACGAGGTTTTTTTTTTTTGTTTTTTTTGCAAAGATTTTCAGTTATAAAAAATACATTCTTACAAAATCGGTTAAAAGATATAAATTCATGCAAAATTAAGGTTTAATTCAGATTATTATCCCGAGCCTGGGCAGTACCCGCTAAGCTAAGCTCATCTGGTATACTTTATACAGGTGTTGGGAATGAGAAAATATTAACTAAATAGAAGTGTCAATTTTAAGTGTCAGTTCTAGAGGTTTAACCATATTTTGTTTTATTGTTATCTTTAATTTATTTTTTAAATGTAAGTTTGACTTATTAATTAATCATTTTTCTATTATCTTTTTTAAACTACCATACGTAATGTTATTTTTCCCCTCAATAATAAAAGTGAAGTCTCCATTTAAAGAACTTCAGAAATATAAATTACATTATTAGATTCAGAAAATATAGATAAATATTCATCTGTTCTTCCTAAATAACAAATATTTCTGCAGAATTTTAAACTGAGAGGTATTTTGCGTTATATATATAGAGAAAGAGTTAAAACTTCTATTTAAGAAATATATTTCCTATTTAGCAAATTTTTAGTTTCGGATATCTATGAAACATTAATTTTGACGGAACTTCTTTTCTCTTTTAGCCATGGAACTAACTCCATTCTTTTAGCATGCATATGTCCAACAGACTTCTCATATCTCTTCAAGTATCTTTTCTCTGAGATAATCCATAGCTAGGGGTCAGGGAGAATATTAAAACTGGATTACCAGTGACTCTGAATAGAGCGGATCCGCCCCCAATCACTTTTGTCAGCTGAGAATGTCCGTGCATGCTTGCTGCAAGTACATAATACCTGCGAAAGAAAGTTCTTGAAAGGAGGAAAAAAAAGTGTTATTCCAAGAATTTGAACAAAACCCATTTCTGAAAAAACTAAGCGAAGGCGTTTGTCCATATTTGTGACAATTTTATAAAGAGAATTCAAAGGTTTCTAAAAAAAGAAAAAAAATTATTTATTTAGTTTGGGATTTATACAAACTAATTTGCTATTAAAATAAAGATCTGATATTTTAAATCAAAGCATTCGCACTTTTGGGCATTTTAAGCCTGAAATGTAAGTTTTATTAACTAAAATTAAATTGCATTTCAAGAAATTACTAAAAATATTTCACATCGTTAATTAAATGAAAAATGGTTCATAATGAATGTCTTATGCACAGAAAGCTTTCACACGATTTTAAAAGTCGTTAAATAGAAATTTAACTGCAAATTAGTTTTCTTTATTACAGTAAGAAAATAAAATAGTTTTGTAACAGGCATAAATTTCATTAATAGTTTCTATTTTATGTAAAATTTTTTGTAACTATTTATGTAACTATTTTTATGTAACCTGTTTATTCATTGTAATGATGGAATATTGCAATCTATTTTCATCCCAGATCCTGATATGATACAATTGTACAAGTTTTTGTCAACATGTCAACATGTGTTTTTGATGACAATATAGCATTTAAACATTTTCATAACGTTATTATAAAGTAATAAATTGATTTTAAAGCATTTTTCAATTCGCCCGCGACAGATCGTAAATCACCAAACATCTGCAACTCCTACAATCGTATGGGAGTTCGAAAAACAATGAAATTAATGATGCGTCTATAAATACTCACAAAAATATGCCAAATCACAATGAAATTGCAACAATGAAATATTTTAAAGAATAAAAAGTAGAAAAAATATTATAAATAGAAAAATTAATTGTAAAATATAATTTTTAAAATACGCCTTTAACATTTAATAGTTTCATATTAATTGATTTGTGATTATACGTTCAGAAATCAGTGTAGAAATTCCAAAAACATGGCTTAAATAATGTTTAATCCCCCCCCCCCCCCCCGTCCATCTTAAAAAAGAAACAGAGCAAAAAATAATGTATTTTTTTCATAAATTTACTTAATAAGTGTGCTTTTCACCAAGCGTAAAGTAAACTTTTCCTGTAAAAAAGAAAAAAAAAAAAAAAAAAAGAAAGAAAGAAAGAAAAAAGTATTTGCTTTGAACGGATTCTCTGAATTGGAATTTTAAAGTTTAGTAATCATAAAAAGAATTCATATTTTAAATCAAAGTATCCATATTTTGCATCTTAAATCTCTGGAAATATTATTTTTATTAACTAAAATTAAATTATGTCGCAAGATATCCTCAGAAACGTTTAGCATCATTAATTATATGAAAAATAGTACAGAATGAATTTTCTAAGTACAGAATGATTTCATTGGATTTTAAATATGAAAAGATAAGACAATATTATTGTCATTTAAAAATATAATTTTATGTAGGAATTTGAAAATTCAAAGATATTTATGTTATCTTAAATAATTATTGATAAGCCTTTTTTTTTACTTATGAATTTAAATTTATATTGAATGTATACAAAAGGCAACGCATTTAAATTTGCAATAAAAGTTAGATAATTCCGGCTTATTTGAAGCACATAAAATATGAATATTTTCTAATTTTGAGTTTCAAAAGAGGGGAAAAATACATGAATATCTTTGAACTTTTCTTATTCAACGACCCTGTAGCATAATGGATAGATCGCGCGTCTCGTGTTCGTAAGTACCCTGGATAAAACCCGGAAGGTAGAATGAAGGTAAGAAAGTTGTTCCCAACAGTCTTTCATATAATTCCGTGTGCGTGCTTGATAATTATAATGTCTGTTACGTGTGAAACTGTCTGATAATTAGTTAAAAAAAAGAATTAAATTGTTTTACATTAATTACTTTAAACTATAGCTTCAAAATTTTTTGTGGTATATTAAGTGACCTTGAAGTTTCCCAAAGTCTTCCAGTATCACTTCCTAACATCTTTCCTAGAACCTCCCACACTGTTAAAAATATTTTTGTAAAACAACAGAAACTTTCTGGCAGCAAAAAGTTGCCAGAAACTATTTGTTTTCAGAAAATATCTGTTAACGAAAGAATGCGTTATCAGACGACAGAAATACGTAGTCATACAGGCACTTCGTGTTGACAATCGACGCCTTTCCCAACAGTCAAAATCTGTAGGTCGATTCCTGTTGGCGAGGGGGGGGGGGAGGTTCTATTTAACAGAAGAATCGCATATTATAGGTTAGGTACACGGGAAATTTATATTTACCGATCGATTTGTTTATATTAATAATAATAAATATTTATAGGAATTTCTCCTCCAAACTTTTATAAAATTAATTTAAATAGCTTATTCGCAATAAAATATTTAAACAGTTGAGTTTATATAGATTTGTAAATTAAGTAAATTAAAGACTGGAATAAGTGAAAGAAGGTATCTTAAACTCCCCCCCCCCCCCCCCAAAATAATAAAAATATATATATACGATATAAGGTAACTCCCCCCTCCCCCATAAAAATATTTCTTAATAAAATAAATATATGTATTGAATGTGATTTGTAATTAAAAGAACTTTAATATTTATTCATGCAATATTTTTGAAAATTGATTAGGTTAAATTAGTGACTTTGGTTAATTATGTAAATAATATCCTGCCAATTTTTATAATTTTTTCGAATAGAAAGCTTTGTATATATAAATGTGTAAAAGTTGACAGCTATGAGCAAAGATGAGAAATGAAAAAGAAGAGCCACTAAAATTTATATAAACATCACCATAAAAAAAAGTATTTCATTCCAGCTAAAGTGATAAAATGAGTTTTCATCCTTCTTAACAATTTACAATGTTTTTCCGTATAAAGTAAATGATCATCAACTAAATAAGAAAAAATATTACAATATAATTTAAATTAAAATGTTAAACAAAATTAAACTTGCTGATTCTATAAAATGAATGGTTAAAGCTTAAATAGGAATTATTTTCAAAATAATTCACACAGTTGTAGCTCAAAATTTATTTCCTTAAATAGAGTGAATAAAATTTACAAATTTTAACTTAACCACTACAGGTAACTCTAAGATTGTACTAAAAAAAAAAAAAAAAAAAAAAAAAAGCATTTCTTTAGAATCAACATATGGAACGATTAAACAAAATATCAACCACTCCATTTTAAACAACATAGTAAATAGTAGGAAATGTGATAAATTTAAACAATAAAAATATATGAACAGCGTCAGATCTAATAAATATTATTCTGGTTAATGTTAAACGAAAATATCAGTTATCTATAACTATAATAATTAATGCAGCTACTCCGTGTTTATTATTAAAACTATCACTCCAAAACTAATCACGTATGTCAATTGATGACAAAATAAATTTAAAATCTCAATCAAAATTTCTGGAACTAATACATATGAAGTAAAATTAAACTCTTAGTCATAAAAAAGTTAAATATAATAAGTAATCATTCTACAGCTAAGTAAAAATTCAAGATTTGTAAACTAATAATAAACTTAAGATTATTTATTTAACTTAAAATAAACAACCGATCAAAAAATAATCTCCAGCTATTAACAGAATTAGATCAACTAAGTTACTAATGTGCATAAATAAATGAAGTATAAAATAATACTAATAATTTAAGTAAATCATACATTATGAAATAATAATAATAATAATAAATAGTATTGCTTAATTAAAATTTTTAGCAAATAGGAAGTATTTTTCATACATATTGTTATGTTTCGGAAAAACATTGTTACATATTTAAAAGAAGGATGAAAACATACCTTTTGCTATGTTTGTTTTCTAGTATTCCAACTGTAAATCCTAATCATTGAAGAAAGCGGTTCTGATGTCAAAGGTGTGTGCGAATTGTGAAAATGATTCTCAATTTTCTGTTAAAATTTCTTTATGTATTATTCTTTTTCAATTAGATGAACTGCTTTATTAAACGAACTGCCATTTTCAACAGTACACTTACACAGACAAGACACTCAAATATTTCAAGTTAGAAGATACGTCTTAGCGTGGGGTGGGATAACCAATGCTTATTGGTCATTCTAAATGACCTTCTAGACGTCATAGGGGATGACCTCCCGTTTTTCTGTTATCCAACATAATATCCTGTCGCAGTTGAAATTGATGGCAAAGAAAACAGAATTTTTTGTTGTTTAACATGAAAATAAGCGATATGAGGATGGAATGACATAAGAAGACTGTTAACGTAATTTTTACTGTCGGAATTCGAAGATTTTTTTCTGTTGTTTTAAGATTTTTTTTTACAGTGCAGGGAGGATCCTAAAGGAGGTCCTGGGGAGCTCTCCAAGATGCTGCAAGGCGGACATTTTCTGTTCCTGAGGACCTCCTGGTGACAAATTTCTGCATCCTCAGGGATGCCCGGGGGATGATGGTGTTTTATTGTAAACCTTCCTGGGGATGTCCTGGGGAGGCAAATGTGCTATATGGGATAGTGCATATATCACAATCATACATGTAGGTATCACATATATGGCTAGTTCCATGGAAAAAGTTACTTTTTCAGCATTTAAATCTCAACAAATAAATTCAAACTTGATGCCTGAGTAAGTTTTGTATTTAGAAATTGTTTAAAAATACGATAAAATTTTTCTATAAAATTAAAGTAGTACAGATACTGTTTTTTGAATATGAATAAGAATATTAATATACATTTTAATTATCTTTATATAGCAAATGATTTTCACAAGTGATTTTTTCTTAATATTTAAATATACTCGCATGTTCACAGACTAACCGCATTTAGATGTATATCATACATGCATGATGCATGAATCCTATACATACATTCAGGTATCGTAAATACCGGGTGTCCTAAAAAGGACTGACTGATTTTAAAATTCAATAACTTGCAAACGGTGACAGATATTTAAAAAATTCTTGCAGGAGGGTTATGCATAAGGTCAAAAGTTTTTTTACAGCGATTTTCGATTTTAGTTCGAATTACAAACAGTAGATGGCGCTGTAAGCAATAGGCACTAAATACAGGCTCGATGTTTTAGCCTTTCTCTTCTTACATGCGGAAAAATGAGGTTAAAATGTATTGAGTGGGTCCGAAGTACCAAAAAGCGAGCCTGAATTTAACGTCTATTGTTTGTAATTCGAACTAAAATCGAAAATCCCTGTAAGGAAAAAAAAAAAAAAAAAAACTCTTGACCTCATGCATAACCCTCTTGCAAGAATTTTTTAAATATCTGCGACCGTTTGCAAGTTATTGAATTTTAAAATCAGTCAGTCCTTTTTAGGACACCCGGTATATACCCAGGTAGCACACCAATATCGGCCCGATACTGCCCAATATCGGCCAATCTTGGTGTGCATCGGCAAAGACCGGTCATGTTTACCGACATTGGCCAATATTGATCGATGTTGTCCGATGTTGGATTTATAACATTAAAACTTCTGGAATCATGAATATTTTAATTTTTTATTCACATATTGTACTTTTGTGGGAAGACAGAAGACAGGAAACGATTTTAATAACATTTTAAGTTCTGTAAATCCATGTAGAAAATCTCACATTGGCCAATATCGGGGAACATCGATACAAGCAATGATGCACCAGGATGTGCCAGCCAGCCAACCAATCAGACGATACAAGACAAGCAACCAACATGGCCGCCGTATTTCTCATATACTGTATCAGATTTATTCAGTCCTATTTTATAGAAATAAAACGAGAATATTTATGGTGGTGGTAGTATGGAAAAATGAGGTGTGTCATTCTTGAAATCCGAAAGTCACATTTTTATGTGAAACGGGTAAGTGCTCTTTATATTTCATATAATGGTTGTTTATTCAATACATATATCAGACTCATATATTCAAACTTGTTTTTGAAATATTGTTTTCTGTTCACATTGGTATTACGACATGATTAGTTATCCATATTCTTGTGTAGTGTGTATTTTCTGTTCATATCATATTTATACTTGTCTCGGAATGTATATTATGCTGAAAGATTTTCGTCACTAGTGATTGTAAACAAATGCATATGAACTTTTGCTAATGTTTGAGTTAGTATATATTATTTAACCGATTAAGTAACATCAAAACACCTTTTCGTTGTTTATATATTAATTTGTCCGTTTACTTTATTCTTGAAGTAATTATTTATATTAAAACGTGATTTTCTTTTTTTATTGTACTTAATTGAAACGATTTACTACCTTAAATGGCACAAGTACAATTCAAGTTGTGATCAATTTATATAACCTTGAGGTCCTTTTTATCAGAATTTGGAATAAACATTTCAGATATCTTAAGGGGGCACAGGACCATTAAATTTTCTAAAAATCAGTTTTCGGTTTTTGCTTAATTCTGAATGTTTTAAAAATGTTTAACGGCTGAATCCCAATACAGCCGAGACACTTGGCATCGTTCAATTTGGCGAGGCGATAAATGGATCTTTGTTGTTACGAGTTCGTTTCGTAAATTCTTTCCACGTCTACAGTTGTGTGATCTTGAATTTGGATTGGTTGAATGGGATTGGTTGATTTCGTGTGTGTTGGATGACTACGCCTACCTTTGACAACTCAACTCTGCATGTTTTGTAATTTTTGTAGAACGAGCTGTCGAAGAAAGACGTTTTGTCTCGCGTTTTGTAATTGTAAAATTAAATGACGGTAAGGTAAGAGTTTGTTATTGTTAATATTTTCTGCTGTTTTTAGTTGTAAAATTTGAAAGTTAAAGTACCTGTGTAATTTAGCTTGAAATTGTGAGTATTTGTTCTTTTTTTTTTTTTTTTTTTCTGAAAGGTTAAATTAAGTTTATCGACGACTAGAAATGTACGAAATTATGGCAATTCAACATTTTATAGAGTTGGTTTTCAAGAAAGAAGATGTTTGTTAAGGTATGTTAATAATTTTATGTATTTTTTATTATAGTGCTTTATATTAGCCGTTTATTGTATATTTTTCATGTATGCTGACCTTACGAGTTTCGTACATTTTGATATTGCTACGCATTGAGAATTGCTGAATTTTGATATTGCTATGCAGCGAGAATTGCTGAATTTTGAAATTGCTAGATAGCGGTAACTGCTGAATGTTGAGATTGCTACACACCGAGAACTGCTGGTGACAGTGATGTTTTTTTTTCGGTTAATGAACGCGAAGCGTTCATGCATGTTCCCTGATTGACGCTTTAACGAGTTTCCTGCGTTTTTCAGATTGCTGCAGAACTAGGTTGCTGTATTCAGTGATATATATATATATATATATATATATATATATTTTTTTTTTATGAACGCGAAGCGTTCATACTTCTTTAAATTAGAAATGAATTGTTCAATGTTTACTATAATATAGGCACGTACTTACAATACTAAATGACCCCATGATTTTTTCTGAAAGTTGTTGAGAAATGAAAATTTTAATCATTATATCGTTACTCTGATTTGAAAAGGTACATTAAAAATTTCACATTTTCAATAAACTTATGTTGAAATCGTGTGTTTTATTTTGAATCTCATAAAAATCAGCTTTCCTGTGTTTTCTAATACATTGTTATTTCCCATGATTCCAGGGTGATGACGTAGTAAAAAACAGTCTGGAAGCATTCAGGAAAGTGAACCAATCACGTTAGTTTTCAGGTTGCCACATTTTAGATTGGCGTATGTGGGGTATTTGGCGCTTGTCAGAAAAGTCGCCAAATGGGGTGTCTCGGCTGTTTTGGGAATCTGCCTGTTTAACAATATGCAAAAAATCGCATTCAAAAATCTGCATTATTTCTTGAATTATAATAATTTCTAGACGATGAGTATAATGGAAGGTCCGTAGATATTGAAACTTTAAAAAGTGTTTTCTCGGATTAGAAAGTTTGGAGATTGCGCGCAGTGTTACTTTTAAACTATGTAATTTACAGCTTTAAAAAAAATTAACCAAATATGCGTTTCTTTATAGTCTACAGGCTGAAACAAACAACAAAAAAAAATCATATATTTTGGTTATTTATTTTTTTGCATTTGAAAACTTGTAAAAAAAAAAAAAAAAAAAAAAAAAAAAAAAGAGATTTTCGAACTTTTTTTTTATTTTGTGCTCAAATTAAATTTTAAACAAAACTTTTAGCGTATATTTTGGTTTTAAGTTAGAAGCAGGTGTGTTATGATTCCATTTTGTTCAAAAATTGTTTTCTCTATGCATAATTTAGAGTTTTATCAGGCGCGCAGCATTTAATCACGCATTAGTGAAATGAATTTTTAAATTTAAAATTTAAATATTAATTTTGACGTACAAAAATTATTTTTCTGCATAATGTAGTTAAGGATATATATTTTCTGCAGAAAGGGGAAAAAAAGATCTTAATTGCATATTGTTTGTGTTTTGGTACTTTGAAGAAGGCGATGTTTCTGATTGTTTCGACAAACTCAAAGGTCCTGTGCCCCCTTAATTCAAGTGCGAGAATTTTTTTTTCTTCCCTTATAAAGGAGAGGGGAGGGGGGAAAGAGTGTAGATTTTTTTTTGTCATACTTGCAACTTTGAACATAATTTTCCAAATATAAAAATCGTTAAAAGACTCAAAATCAGTCTTCAAACAATTACAATCAAAGGTTATTTATTCTTTTTATATTCACTCTGCTATTTATTTATTTATTGATTTATTTTTTACTCCGTCCAAAAATAGAAATTTGAAATATTGTTAAAGCTGATTCCTCTTATTTAAGTTTAATCATTTGTGATTTTTTTAAAAAGATTTCTACCTGATAAATTATCTGGTTGTGGGGGGGGGGGGGGGGTTAAGATTTCAAGATTCTGTATAATGCTTCTTCCCACCACCAATACAGTTAAAAATCTTTAAACTTCTTATTTTGTTTGTCTTTAATTTGCATAATGTGTTCTTATTTACGTCATATACAGAAATTTAATCATTTGGGAAGAGTTCCCTGTCTTTTGCCACTTGGCGCGACTGGCAAAAAAGTAAGCAATGTTGTCAAAAGTCTGTTTTAGCATCTTACCAAATTTTTATTTTAATTATATTTTATTAATATTATATTAATATTATTTGTAATATTTTATTTTTAAATTTACCAAATCATCTTACCAAGCACCAAAAGATTGCAACAACCACATCTTAAGCATTTATCGCCCAAATTAACTTTCCAAGTTTTCTGGCACATTGCACATGTTATAGGACACTTGCCATGAATTTTATAATGGCTATGTTAAAGCACTATTATTTATCTGATGTCTGTTAAAAAAACATTAAAAAATGCAAATTTCCTAAAAATTTAAGTTTTTAGAATAAGCAATTTCTACCTGTTAAATATTCCTCTTGGGCAAGATTTCAAGATTCTGTATAATGCTAAACCTTGCATTATAAAAATCTTCTCATGCATTATCTCTTTTCCCCTGAAAAGTCTGCCCCCTCCTTCCTGCTTCGACTACACTAATAGAGTTAAATTGCATTTTATTTTTAAATGTGCCCTAAAATTTTTATATTTGTTTCAGGTTCATTAGCGTATGTTGTTGGAATGGAATATACAGTCTGGAAGTCAGGCAGGAAAAGCCCAGTGATTTCAACATCTTAAAACAGTCATCACTGAGAACATCATCATATATTTCTGGTACACATAGATTTTTATTTGCCAGTATTATACGTTATTGAAATTTTCATTAAAATAATTTTACAAAGTACAGTAGATTTCCGTTACAACGAACTTCACGGGACCGCTAAAATATTTCGTTGTAACGATTTTTTCGTTATAACGGAATTACTCCTATTTATCTAATGAACTGCATATACACGTAAATTAATTATGTAAGATAAATTTACTTTTCATTATAGAAAATTTTAATGGAAGACTAGTTACATTAACATAAAAAAGTTAGTAAAATAAAATGCAATATTAAAAATACAAAATTACGGACTAACCTTTATTTAGTAGTACATTACTGCAGAAAATCTGTGATTTTAGTTTGCACAAACGAATGTGTAGTTGATGATAACAAAAACGTGTGCAACGAATGAATGTGAGAAAATACTTCCTCTGGAATATTTTTTTGATGTGAAACAAAATCACGCATTTTGTCCAAGCATGAGAGAGCTTCCGAAGCGGTAACTTTTGAATCGTCGGTAACATCAGTATCGTCATCACTGCTGTCGTCATTTTGTTGGTTTGATGTAGTTTTAATGGACAAAATTATATCTTCATCAGATACTTCAGAGCATGTTTGAATATTGTCATCCACAGATAAGAAATCCTCCAAATCCACCTGATCAGGGACTGATGTTAATTTTTTGGCAGCCTTCCAAATTGTGTTTAATTCAGAGGACGCATCCGAATCTAAAATTTCTGATTCATTTTCTTCGGTCTCAGTTAACCAGGCATGTTTCCAACAGTTAGAAATTGTTTTCTCGCTAATTTCTTGCCACGAACCAGAGATCATTTCAATAGCTTCTTTGAAATTTATTTTTGGCCGATCCCCATTTTCTAAGCCGCAAAGAATTCTTTTTAGCAAAAGAGTTCTGTAGCGAGATTTTACAGCACGGATGATGCCTTGGTCTAGAGGCTGTAAAATAGAAGTGCAATTCGGCGGAAAGTACTCAACTCGGATGCAGTCCAATTTGGGGGGACTATTATGAGGCCTGCAATTATCAATCAGGAGAAGGATTTTCCGTTTTTTAGCCTTCATTTCTTTGTCAAATTGCACTAGCCAATCATTAAAGATATCTTGTGTCATCCATGCCTTCTTATTGAATTTATAATCGCAAGGCAATGAATGACAGTTCTTAAAGCAACAGGGCTTACCGGAGTGATCAATAATTAATATTTTTCTCTTCTCGGTTCCTGATTTGTTACAACAAAAGAGTGCTGTAATTCGTTGCTTTGAAGTTTTTCCTCCGATGCATTTGTCGTCTTTAAATGTTAATGTTTTTCTCGGTTCAAGTTGATAAAATATTCCAGCTTCGTCAGCATTGAAAACATCAACGGAGCTGTATGTCTTTATAAGGGCAGCTACTTCTCCAGCTCTCCATTCATTTACAGTCTTTGTAGGTACATCACCTGCTTCGCCGCAAATTGATTTCATTACAATTCCATAGCGAGTACGAAAGCGATTGAGCCAACCTACACTGGCTTGGAAATTTTCGATACCAAGTATTGTTCCGAACTCTTGAGCTTTCTGCCTTATCAGAGGACCATTTATAGGTACATTTCGTGAACGAACATCTTGTAACCATTTGAACACGGCTTTATCGACATCTTGAAATTGGGACTGTCGCATTCGTTTTCTATGGGAACCAATGCTTGCATTTTGGAATTGTCTCTCAATTTTTTCTTTATCTTTTAGAAATGTAGATAAAGTCGATGGTGTTATTCCATATTTTTTGGCCACATCAGTTTTCCGCAATCCTTTATCAATCTCAGAAATTATGACTTTCTTTTCTTCCAACGAAAATTGTTTTCGTTTCACACAAGCCATTTTATCAATGAACGAAGCAAGAAACACACTGCAACAGGTACTGGCGATAAAGATATCCCAGAATAAGCCCAAACAGTCATTTCACAGTGAAGTTCACCTGCTTTCCGTCACGTGATCATTTTGAAGCGTATAGGCTAATGAAAGTTAAGGAATTAAGGAAAGAAGTAGACAAAAGAAAAAATAACAAAGGGGAGAAAATTCTGAAATAGCACCTGTCCCGAAAACAATAATGTTATTTTTTATCTTCAACATTTTATTCGAAGTATATTTCATTTCTGTTAAGCAATTGAAAAAAAAAAAAAAAAAGAGCTCGATGAAAATTTTTCGTTGTAACGGAATTCCTAAAAAAATGCACTTCGTTAAATCGGAATTTTTAATACATTGGGGTTAATGCAGTTTGAAATGGGGATTTGTCAAATTTCGTAGTAACGGGATTTTTCGTTGTAATGGAATTCGTTGTAACGGAAATCTACTGTATTTGAAGACAATTTAATGTATTTCATAAGTGAATATTTGTAGTTGTAACAACAAGTTTAAAACATTTCATAAATCTTTGATTTACCGAATAAACTACAGTCTAATTTTTACTTTCTTCTATCTTTACAAGAAGAAAGTATTGGATTCATGAAAATTTTCGAATTCCGGTTTTCGACGGATTTACACGTTTTAGGGGTCAGAGATTCCAAAAAATATGTTTTTACAAAATGTCTGTCTGTGACTCTGTGAGTCTGTCTGTCTGTCTGTCTGTGTGTATGTGACACAAATTTTTTGGGCGCTCTATCTCAAGAACTAATGCACGGAATTTAATAAAATTTGATATTCAGTTAGTGCCTAATACAAATTGATTCTGATTAGTTTTTGGTGTAAATCGCTCAACAGGTGGCGCTGCAATGCTGCATTTTTCACGATTTTTGCAATAGCTCTATCTCAAGAACTAATGCACGGATTTTGATCAAACTTCAGATTTAGTTAGTCCTTGATATGAGTTGATGATGATTACGTTTTGGTGTAAATCGCCCAACAGGTGGCGCTGTTATGATGAATTTTGCAGGATTTACATGATTTCCCCAATAGCTCTATCTTAAGAACTAACGCACGGATTTTCATCAAACTTCAGATTAAGTTAGTCCTTGATATGACTTGCTACTGATTAGGTGTTGGTGTAAATCGCCCAACAGGTGGCGCTTCTCTGCTGCCTTTTCCACGATTGCCTCAATAGCTCTATCAATAGAACTAATGGACCAATTTTCATCTAACTTCAGATTTAGTTGTATGTTGACACAAGTTGTTGTTAATTAGGTTTTGGTGTTAATCACCCAATAGGTGGCGCTGCTATGCAGAAATTTTCACGATTTTCGCTATTGCTCTATCTCAAAAACTAATGTACGGATTTTCTCCAAACTTCAGATTCAGTCAGACGTTGACATAAATTGTTGCTGATTAGGATTTGGTATAAATCACCCAATAGGCCAGCATTTTGCTGAATTTAGACGATTTCAGCTATAGTCATATCTCAAGAACTAATGCACGGAATTTCATATCGTTAGAATCCTCATGAGATGCATAGATTGCCATTTAATTTTGGCAGTGTGATAGCGAATTTTGAAGTATTAACATGTATGAGATAGAAGAAAGTTTTGGGATTGGTACATCCGACTAGTTTTATTGCTTATTCCAGATTTTGTAATATTATCTTATTTAATAATGTTTAATTTATGGACTGCTTCAGCAGTAAATAAAACAAACATTTTAATAAAATGCATGTTGATACTTTAACTTAATCATTGTTGAGCAACAAGTTTACTTGCCACTTAAAGCATATGAAACTTTTGGATTTGAAAACCAATATTTTAGTACACCTGAGTTGGCCCAGGCAAAATTTGGGCGGTTCTTTAGTATCTCTTCACAAAATTCCATTCAGTAAAAGCATACACTTCATTAATTATTTTTATCTTGTGATGTTTCAAACTAAATGTAATAAGTTCATCACAAAGAATGGCTAGCAGAAAGATTTAAATAAGTTATTAATAAATGCTTCGTTTGAATTGGGTTAATTTGAATTCGTCTTCTATTACGTAATGTTATTTTTCACAAAACTTTTGTTTCACATTAAACGGGCCAAAGAAGAAAAACCTTTCATTGACCCTTGGCACAGAATATTTTTTCTTATGCAACCTTCAATTTTAGTGATTAAGTAATAATTACAAGGAGAAAAAACTTGTCAACTGGTATTGAAGAATTAAAAGTGTGTAAGATGCTTTTTGTGTATAAAATAAAGTTTGTTAATACAGTAGACTCCCCCAAATTGAAGAAAATTGATCTCATTTTTTTGTGCATATTCAAATATGCATTATTAATTATTTACTTGAACTTTTAATATTTTAATCATTTTTTTAATTATCTTACTTTTTATCCTTTTAGTTTATTACTTTACTTAATTATTTTAATGTTTTACAATATCACAATCAACCATTTTAATTTTGATTGCATTACTGCATTAAAATTACTGTTTAAAAAATGTAAACAAGGCAATGGCCAGAAATCCGCACAACTTCTGGTCCCAAGCTGTGGGAATTTGAGGGAGTCTACTGTATTATATTGAAACATATCAGTTTTTTAATCATTCATACATATATTTCCTGGCTTGTGTGGGCCCATAGGGACAGAGGCCTCTGTGCTGTCTGCCTGAGATGCCCTCAAAAATGGTGTAAGATTGAGTGTTAATGCACACAGCATAGGTCTATAATGCAGTCAATGTTGTATTTTTACACTCTTTTATTTAACTTGGTTTTTATATGTAAAGAAGGAATTTTGTAATTGATTTTTCACTCTTTTCTTGATATTCTAGAAATATAAAAATTATGCCTGTGTATTTCTAATGACAATATGCCATTTTAATATTTTTAGAACTGCATTATAAATTGATTTTAAGGCATTTTTGTTCTATCTAGCTGAAGGTGATAAATCTCCAAATAGTCTTTATTTTTTACAAAAACAATGTCAGTTAATTATGGACCAAACCATTTATGTCAAAGTATGTTAAGTGGCTGTGAAACTGCAACAGTGAAATATTTGGAACAATAAAAAAATTCAGAAATATAAATAGAAAATAACTTTTTATTTTTTAAGTTTCCTAATTTTTATGGATTATTTTTAATTAATAATAATTTATTTTATTAATTTAATTTTGATATTTCTTTAAAAAAAATCCTTGTTCATAATTTATTACTGTATATACTCTCATATTAGTCAACTCCAAAATTTGAGAAAAATAACATATCCATCCGTTTGAATAACAATATTTAATAATAGACAACAACAATAGATATAACAATAGTAATCTTGATCTTAATTTAATTTTAATCAGGGAAGATTAACATGAATTCTGCAATCAAATAGGGCAATGAAAACTATTCCAAAATATTGATATTAAAATGGAATGATTTTCATTTCTTTAAAATTTTAGTGTTTATTTACACAAGAGTACATATAGTAATTAATTTACGATTATACGTTAAAAAAATTAGTTTAGAAATCCTGTATAACAGTTTAAATAAAATATTTTTCCCCTGTTACTATATTTTAAATAAATTTGCGTATTCATTCTATTCATCAAGTGATAAATCAAAGCAGTGATTTTTCAACAGTTGGGGTCTTCGTAAAATCAATGCATTGTAACGGATATATTTTTTTTTAACAACATAAATTGTAGTCATGAAATTAGGTGTGATTCACAAGATGAACATTGAATGCTTATAAAAGTGTACTTTTAGAAAACTATTTTTACTTTTATTATTTTCAGAAAGAATTTTAGTTTTAAAAATTCACTTTAATTCGAAAATATGTCTTTTTGAATATTATGTTCAAATTTTGTAAGGAGGAAAAAAACTGAGGTGAAATGTTAATATTGTAAGTTTGCAGTTATTTATTCTAGCTTTTACATGAAGGAAATAGTACAGTAGACTCCCTCAAATCTGCAGTGCTTGGGACCAGAGGTTGTGCAGGTTTCTGGTCATTGCTTTGTTTACATTTTAAACAGTAATTTCAATGTAATAATGCAATAAAAATTATAACGAATTCTTACAATATAGTGAAATATTAAAATAATTAAGTAAAATAATAACTTAAAATAATAAAAATTAATGTAATTAAAAAAATATATTAAAGTAAAGGTCAAATAACTAATTAAAGTGTAATTAAATATGCTAAATAAAAATGAGATACATTTGAATTATTCAATGAAACTTGCCTACTATGATTAATAGTAGTATTAATATTATAAATAGTAGTATTAATATAATTACCTATATTTGAATTTCGATGTACGTTTTTATAGAAACTACTGCATATTATTGTTTGTAATCGCTCCAGAATATTTCACATACATCCGTGATCAATCTGAAGTGAACTTTTGTTACAAGCATTTCAACAAAATTTTTATAAAAAAAAATTCCTTCGGAAAAATGGAAGTTATTTGTTATTGAAAAGTGGTATTTATTCCATATTTAAAAAAATAACTAAAGAATATATGTTTATAAAGTTGACTTCACGTTATTAGGTATTATACATATTATGTATATAAAAAATTTCAAGTGAATATCTTCAGTAGTTTTTGAGAAAAGGTACATTAATTTAACATGGTAGGTATAGGTTCTATCCAACTGCCCTTAATGTCATGTTAGTCTACTTTTCGTAGGGATGTATAATTTCTAGAAAGTTTCAAGTGTTGTTAAAAAACATTCTCCAATTTTTTTACAAATAAGAGCTTTTCTTCATCTAAATTTTCTTTGAAAATATAAAATAATATAATTTTTTTTATATATATGTACATTTGATTTAATTTTTACTTCTTATGAATATATTGCAAATGTAAATAATAAACTTACTATTAAAATTTTAGTTCCAGAACAGATTTTCTTGCTTAATTAAATGACATTGTATGTAACATATTTTTTAATTCTTTTAAATGGTCATTTTAGTTGCACTTTCAATTTTACACTGCCATTAAAACATTATAAATTTTGCTTAATATTTGCTAGAAATTGCGTCTATTTAATGAAAAACATTCCAGCAAAGTGTTTATCTCCCAGAAGTGTTCAGACTCTCATTCAGAATGCAGATAGTATTAACATAAAATATAAATTTGTTTTAAATTAATTGAAGACTTACAAATTTTGAAACTAATAATATAAATTGATATTTTACTAATTTTTAATATAGGGGTAATTAAAATAAAGTTGGTTAAATAATAATAATAATAATAAAAATAACAGCAGGTGAATTTACTGTACTACTGTACTAATTTATTTACTAAATTTTTTCAACCAAATTTTGCTTTTTTTTTGGGGGGGGGGGGGGGGTTAGGAGAGAGAGAGGGTAACATTTTATTTATACAGTGGAAGATCTTTATAATCTTATATAATGCATGGCATCTGAGATGTAAGCAATGAATTCTGTACTTAAGAAGCACTTGTAATCCATATTGTAAAAATATTGACATACTTTAGAGGATTAAATTAAAAATATTATTTCACTTTATCTCCTTAATTCAGATTTTTTTTTTTTAATGAAAATATTGGAATTAAGTAATGAAATGATTGTTTGGCATGTTTGGATAATTTTTATAGGTGATTTAACAATATGTGAAATGATCAATATTATGCAAAAATTTATAACCGGCACAATTTTTGGTCGTAAAGGATGCAATATAAAGATATACTACAATTAATTTGTTCCAGACATATATTACCGTATTTACAAGGTAAGTTTTAATGTTGTGTGAAATGATCTATATTACACAAAATGTTGCGTGTTTTGGTTTGCATTATAAAAATCTTCAATTGTATATAAATACTATATACAAGTTTAAAGGTTAACGTTTATTTTAAAGGCATAAAAAAAATCCTTTCAGCTAATTTTTTTTTTTTTTTTTAATAATGGTTAAGTGTTTATTGATTATGTGGGAAAAAAAAGAAAATCTGCCTATCATAATAAAATTGATTTTTTCAAATATATTCAATTTTTCAATGTTGCTATTTCCACAAACTGGTATTCTGGACATAATTTTACATATGAATATTTTTTTAATGAGAAAAATAGCATTTAATTATGAGTTTTCCAACAAGTTAATGTTTCAATGTTGAACATTGGAAAAAAAATAAAGAGAAAACCACCAGAATGTAGAGTGAACAAAAGGAACAGAGTATTCATCTTTCAGCACTATAGAATTGGTAAATTCATGCTCTGTTTCAGGATGATGGCCATACAGATAAAATATAAATTTTCTTCTAAGTTAATTGGGTAGGAATAATTAAAGTTCAGTTTGTAAAAACAACAAAGGTAGATTTTTGCGTATGTAACTTAACATAAATTGTTTTCGACTAAGATTTGCCAGTTTTTTTTTTTTTTTTTTTTTTTTTTTTTTTTTTTTTTTTAAGTTTATACACAAATTCGAACAACTATATTTATGGTAAAGTCAGAAAAGAATAAATCATTTCAGCTACATATTTTTTTAAAAATTTAATATATGTTGAATATTTCTATTGATTATGTGGAAAAAAAAATCTATCAAAATTGCTTTTATTGTAATAAAAGTAATTTTATTCAAATAATACAATGTAACACTTTTCAACCTTACCATTCCCATAAATTGGTATTATAGATATAATTTTGCATATTATATTTTTAATAAGAGAAGTAGCATTTTATTATCAATTTTACATATTGCAACACTGAACATGAAAAGAAAAAATTAAAAAACATCAGAATGTAATTACTATAAAATTTTGAGTAAATAATTTTATTAATGATAATTAAATTTTCCTTAAAATGTACACCTGTGTTTAATAAAAGAAAAAAATTCCCCAAAATTTTTGGGTTATTTTAGAGCAATTTCAACATAATTATGAAAAAATTTTATTCAGATATTTTTTACATTAATATGACAGTTAACTTACGTTATGATTTTCCATATAAACAATATATATATAAATATATATTTCTATATTAGCCAAAAAAATAGTTAAAAAATATATATTTATATGCATATATTTTCAAACCTGGATTCATGAATATAAAATGGCAAACCTTTTTTTTCCCTAATATAAAGAGATATTGATTACCAATACTATGTCAAGACAGGTAATCAATATCTCCCTATATTGAAAAAAAAGCTTTGCTATTTTATAGTGTCTAATCCAGTTTTAACCAATATCGGCCGGTCCGGCGCTCACCGATATCGGCAGGTATTGGGTCCCGATATCGGTCGGCATTGGGCCCCAGTATAGGCCGATATTGGGAAAAAAAGTTTGCCATGCAATATCGGCCGATCTGATGTTTACGATATTGGCCGATGTTGCGAAATCGCTGTTCCCGATATTGTCCGATATTGCTGTGCTACCTGGGTATATACAGTGTGATTCATAAATATCGAAACAATAGGCTATATGATTAATTATTGCCCGTAGGCACATACTTCCAGTTGCAAAGTTTCATAAAAAATGTGCAAAATTTGATAAGATAAGTTGCAACTCCATGGGGGTTCTGTTTGAGAAAATACAAAAATTAAATCTTTATATGGCCCCCGTAGGTTAAAATTTCCAATTAGGAAAATTTCCCTTATCTATTCCTGAATTAAACACAAAACATTTTTATATTCATATCTGTAAAACTCACATAGTTATGCAGTTTGAATAATTTCTCAGGATTTTAAGGGATTAGACACAAATTGCGTGTAATCCAATAAACATTGTTACTTTAACAATTCCAGGAAACATGCAACAAATATATATATTAAGTTTATTTTGTTTTGTTTTTCTTTTTTGTGATGGTTAACCATACAATTAGAAAACAAAATCACATCCTGAAATTTCTCATATCTTTTTAGAAAAATTTAAAATGATTATTATTTTTTTAAGTGGGGTAATTTAAAATCGTTATAACTCGAAACATTAATTGTCGAATTTGATTTTTTTCCATTTAATTAAAGGATGGAGGTCTGCTTGGTCCAGAATTTACAGGTTCGACACCAGCCCGACCCGAACAACAACTATCTTGACATGGTTCGGTGTAAAAGTTAAATTTCAGCCCGATCCCAGCACAGCCCATTTCTATTTTCACAATTCACGACGCGTACCAAAATCAGCGACAACCGGCCCGACCCATGAAAAAATCAATTAAATTTATTAAATCACTATGGGCCTCGATCCAAGCCCGAACTCATGCAAACCTCTAAAAGAGGAAAATATAATTTTAATATTGCTTCAAGATTTAATTAAACATTAATTTTAAAAATGTTAAAATATAAATTTAAAAATTGATGCAACGTATTTTAAAAAATCACATTTTCTAAGGCATGTTCGAAATTTGCACCTTTTTTCTTCAACAATTCTGGACTTATAACAATTTAAAATGAGAAATGAAAAAAAAATCATGCAGAAAAACGCATTTAAATTTTTAAACGAAGATTGTCTCCTAAAAAAATGTTTAAATACCTTTTAAAAAAATGCAGGTGAGTAAAGTAACTCCTTCCTGTAGCTTAAACTTCTGATTCAGATTAACGTTTGTCATTTCTACTATTTTTCTCTACTATTTAAATATCCTTCAGTTGATTTAAAACAAGGCTTTTTTAGCATGCCGATTAAGAGTTTTTTCATAAATTTAGACCTCACAACTTCGGATTTTAAATCACCCCGACAAGGCTGTTAAAAAGAGACTGTATTCTGGAATCGAGGCAGGCCTGGAGCTTGTTTTTTTCTGAAGGCTCGACCGGGGCGAGCCCAAGGTATATTTTCAATACCGTACCGGGACTGGATCCCTTCTTCCTAAGTCGGCACAGGGAGAAATTTTTACTCTGGAAGAAACCCGTGTTAAAATCATTTCCTCTGGTTGACCTGACCCGTGCAAGCTCAACCTAAAAAATGTTTACAAAAAATGTATATATTTTTAAATTGCCATTATTTTACAATTAAACTTAAAATTTCATTTTTTAAAGGATAATAGATTCCTAGGCAATAAAATTAAAATACAATAAAACCAGTGAAAAAGAACCTGCCTATGACGGAATCCTGCCTGGAACGAAAAAATGTAAATAATATCCATACAAAATTAACATAATAATATCTGAAAATAGAATAGACTACATTTACACCTGCTAAAGAGGGAACTTTTCTATAACGCATTTTTTTTTCTTTCCTATGTGATTCCTTCTTAGAATATTTTACTGTATAGTGTTTTTCAAAGTGTCCAACACATGGAATATGGATTAACGATTTTAATGATAAGTGGAACATTTACATACAGATAGAGATTCATAAAAAAAAAAAAATATCACAACCTACGGCACTTCTTTACAAATGAACATTAAAAACATGAAAAATAAAAACTGTAGTAAGTATTTTTGGTCGGAACATCTCATACGAAACAATTTTTAACCAATTCGACGAAAAGAAACTGTGTTTTGTAAAAATTCTGTCAGGCCGGTCCAATCTCGGGCTTAGATTTTAACTTTTTTGCAGGCCGGGCCGAACTTTTTTTTCTATGTGTTGGCCGGGCACAGGCCTGGATATTTCTACTCGTTGCAGACCTCTAATGCAGATCTCCAGCACATTTTGAAAGCAAGTTTAAATCAAAATATGTTCGCTGCTATTTTATGTCCAAAGGAGAGGCGCAGTCTTAAATCGACCTTTAATAACCTACAATTTGTAGATTATCCCTATCTTTCATTCAAAATAAGTCCATAACTCGTCGCTCAGAGGCATGGGTAAATGGTGTAAGTCACGAATTTGGTTTTGAATATCTCTTCGAATTTTGGAGATATCGAGATGAATTGTTTTGCGTTTAATTCAGGAATGGATAAAGAAAAAATTCCTAACTGGAAACTTTACCCTACGGGGGCCGTATGAAAATTTAATTTTTGTATTTTCTCAAATAGACCCCCCCCCCCCCCCATGGAGTTGCAACTTATCTCATCAAATTTTGCACCTTTTCTATAAAACTTTGCAATTGGAAGTATGTGCCTTGGGGCAATATTTAAAGAGATAGCTTATTGTTTTGATATTTATGAATCACACTGTATATGTGGGTCGTTCCACGAGGGGAAAAAAAAAAGATGCTTTTTCAGTATAAACATTTTAGCAAATGAATTGAAATTTTTATGTTTGAGAAAACCCAGGAACCCGGGATCTTTGACTTACTTACATTGTCAATGCATGCTCTACAGTTTGAGCAACCTAGGTTTATAATTGGCGGCGAGTGTATTTCGCTCAGATAAAGTTATCGGTAATAATATCTGGTCTGTTATGTAGACAGTTCAACTAAATAAACCGCAGCTAATGGAACTCCAGTTAAACTATGATGATGTAGATAAACTAATTTTTTAGCTCAATCATCTTGATTGGTAAAGTCATCAGTTTTACCCTTAGATTGAAAAAAAATAATCACTATTATAGCTTTACCAATCAGTATCACTGAGTTAAAAAGAATAATGTATATACATCCCTATTGTTTAAATGGAGTTCCAATGTCTATGGTTAATTCTGCTGAACTGTGTAAGGTCGTGGGAGAAAAAGTAAACACCCCCTACTAACTCCACAACAAATTATCGTAGAAGAAAGTTACTGGTACCGAACGATTGGAAATAAAGTCTACTTTTAAATGATGCATATAAAATTTGCTTAGGGTGCCATCTATATATTAAAACGAATTCCAAACTTCATTTTTTCAATGACAATACCCAATTTTAACGAGATATTTCACATCTTCGGTTCAAACTATGCTCAGATTCCAAATTTCAAATCATTTGTATGATAAGTTTTTGAATTATAAACTTTCAAAATTTACTGCTTCTGATGTTAAATTACATTTTCATATTTTTATTTATATCTCCAGAAATTATGTTCCTAATGTGCTAATTTTTTTCGCAGCAATAGTACTAATATACCCAAGACATAAATACGCTGAATTTGCAATTTTTATAATTCTATGATATGAATTATGAATTTTGAAATTAATATTCGAAAAAATTATGAATTGCAACCTATAAATTTTTGATGGATTTAGATTTATTAAGTTTAACTTTAGATTAGTTTAGATTAGTTTAGATTTATTAAGTTTAACTGCTTTTAAATGACGTACATAAAATTTGCTTAAGGGGCCATCTACATATTAAAACGAACCATAACTTTGTTTTTTTTCAATAGCAATACACAATTCTGACAGCATAAATGAACTCTACACCCTTCAATTAGCCTAAAAACAAATTTTTATGCAATTCATACCATAAGTTTCCGAGAAATTAATTATTTTTAAACGAGCGTATTTTAAGTGCTGTATCCAAATTGAAGTTCGGTACTCGATTGTTAACCGAGAGAGCCCCTTCTTGATCAAGGCACATTAAGCACCACTCAAGCAGTCAATGGAGCCTGTTGGATAACAGGACAGCAGAAGAAATTTCAAAATATCTACTCACTACTATCATAGACGGCCCCTTAAACCATCATTTTGCTGTTTTTTAAGCATAATTTGAAAACTATTTGGAAGAAAAATGTGCAATTTTGGATTTTCATAAAGCATGATTTACTAAATCTAAATCCATCAAAAAATTGTAGGTTGCAATTCATAATTTTTTCGCATATTAATTTCATAATTCATATCATAAAATTATAAAAATTGCAAATTTATGTTTGGGCACATTAGTATTACTGCTATACAAAAAATTAGCACATTAGGAGAATAATTTCAGGAGATGTAAATAAAAATATAAAAATGTAATTTAACATTAGAAGCACTAAATTTTGAATGTTTATAATTCAAAAACTTATCATTTTAATCACTTGAAATTTGGTGTCTAGGCATAGTTTGAACCGAAGATTTGAAATATCTCGTTAAAATTGGGTATTGCCATTGAAAAAAATGAGGTTTGTGTTCGTTTTAATATGTAGATGGCCCCCTAAGCATATTTTATATACATCATTTAAAAGTAGACTTTAATTCCAATCGTTCGGTACCAGTAACTTACGTCTACGATAATTTGTTGAAGAGTTAGTAGGGGGGGGGTTACTTTTTTTTCCACGACTGCACATGTACATGTCAGACCAGATATTAATATCAATATGGTTATTTGAGCGAAATATGTCCGCCGGTTGTGAGCCCTGTAGCTCAAACGTTCGAGTATTGACAATGCAAGTTAAAGGTTCTAGGTTCGAGACACGGTTTGGGCTTTATTTTCACTCAGCTGGAAAAATATTAATGCCTATATTTATAGAAATTGCCACGGATTCCTTGTAAGGTAAGATGCACTAAAAGTTCGTAACAAAATATAACTATAAATTTTTTAAATAAAATTTTTCATTTACGTATAAAAAAATTTCTGAGAATAAAATAGAACAATGAATAAATAGTAGATTTATCACACTCACAAAATAAAATAAATGTTAATGGAGAAAATGAGGTTTAACACGCAAACATGTATAGCTCCATTTATTCGAAAAAAAAAAACAAAAAAACAAATAACAAATTTTACATATCAATTTTTTTTAATTAAATATATTTTAAATGTATTTTAAATATTGCGTAAAAATCATGAAGCATTTTAAAATATAACCTGTCATAAATTAACTACTATGTACCAAAAAATTTACTTTTTTTAGAGAATTACCCATGTAATATATACGTGTATGTGATCGTTCGTCTCGATATTCGCTAAAAATTAGCATTGAATTCAATATAAAAAACACATGATCATAGAAATGCAGTTTAGTCAAAGCAGATTACTGTATATATGCAAACAGCAAAAAAGATAGTCGCACTTTGTTAGAAAATATTCATTAAAAGTATCAAATTATATCAAGTAATGCAATTTTAATACCGAACTGTATGAATTTATGTGGGGAAATATATAATAAAAGTTATTGAAAACGAAGTTGTAAGAAAGGTCTTCATTAAATTTTATTGTGTAATGTACTTTCGAAATTTGAGTATTAAAAAAAAAAATTCTTCCTTGATAAAATCTCCTATTTAATAAATAATTAAAAAAACTATAATTTATAAAATGAACAGAATTTTTAAAATAACACAACTAGAAAACAGTAATTCTACCTTTTCAGAATTTAGTGTCGCCCGATAAATATATATATATATGTAATATAAGGATGATATAAAGATAAGATCGTATTTAATGAAAAAAGGAGTTTAATGATTCTAGGTTATAGTTTTACATATTAAATAGAAATTATATTTACAAGTACGGGAGGGTAGGGGGTTTTTTCTGGGGCATACGCACTCACAGAATCGTCGAGATTCCATATCGGCCTCTGCTCTCGTCTAGAGCGAGAAAGATACATCTAACATCAACCGCGTCAGAATGAAATCTGCTTTTGGTTGTTACTTGTTTCCAAGCGAAGAGGATGCAAAGCTGCATATCAGCAAATTCAATACATCTGCTGTTCTGCGGTTACAAGTTCTCATGGAAAAGTGCTGATCATATCCTGTTGCTAGGAGTAGGGTTTTATGGGAATCTAAAACCACAACTCACACTCGGCCATCTTGTCCGCTTGTCGACCTCGACAGCGCGTTAAATAAGCAACAAGATATGTCAAAAAACAAACAAAAAAAACTATCTAGAAGTAATTAAAATCCAAAGGGGAAAAAAACTGTCATTGAATAATTAAGAAAATTGAGCTAAATAATAAAAAAAAATTAAGTCTAAATTTTATGTAAATTAATGCTGAACTGCGTGGGATATCTCCAAAAAAACCAAAAGAATAAAAAAAAAATCTCAGGATAACATCAATTTACGTCATGAGACCGTCTTTCTCATGAGCCATCATCAGGGATGAAAAATATAATCTGAAAAGCCGTCTGCCCATTATATTATCATCAAGAAAACATACTAAAATCTGCCTCATCTTAGGTAGAATTTCGTAAAAAAAACATCTTTATCCCAACGTCATTCGGGAATAAAAAATAAAAAAAAGAGGTTTGCCTCGTCTAAGAAAAAAAAAAAAAAAAAAAAAAAGGATTTCCCACCAAAAGGTTTTTTTTTTCGACAGCCAGCTCTTACTTCTGTAAAAAAAAAATATGCGAAGGGGGGAGGGGGGAGGAAACACATACATATATATAGCAATTCAATAAAAAGTTTACACATAAAATACAGTTTTAAAAATATAAATACAACAATATTCTTTTTCTTCTTGTCAAAAGTGAGATTTCAAAAAAAATAAAATAAAGTCCTGTGTAGACAGTCATTTTAAATAAAGTTGTTGTTTACGCAACATAAAAAAGCATGTGTTGCGCAACAGGCAAATGAAAAAAATGAGACACCATTTGCAGTCCGGGAGAAAGATAATTTGCCATGCGCAAAAAAAAAAAAAAAAAAAAAAAAAAAAAAAAAAAAAAATCACCGCATGGGTTCAATAAAAAAGTTTTGAGCAGATATATATCACTCAGAGATTTAAAAAAAAAATGTTGAACAAAACTTCGAAAAAAAAAGAAGGCACATAAAAATTCGGTCAATAGAGGCTGAAGAAAATAATAAATCTGTTGCATATTCCACAAACTAAGAATAATTAAAAAAACACTGTTGATAAAAATGCTTGGTACGCGATAACTTCTTTTTTAAAAAAAGCACTTGATGTTTATCGCAATCTAGATTGGCATAACACACAAAAACATGAAGAAAAAAAAACAGTTTTGTGTTGAAGATTTTCACCAATAATTGGACTCTTGAAATGGTGAATCACCCTGGTAAACATCTCATTTTAATGTTTCGTCGGGAAAAAAATAATCGTGGATGCTTGCTGCAATCATAAAAAAACGAAGATATTGAAATAAAGTTACTAAGAAAGTCACAGATAGTAGCAGTCTAATAGTCTGTACGATATAAATGTTCTCAGGAATAAGCAGATATAGGTGTAAAACACAGAATATATAAAAACACAGTTAAAAAAATAGTAGTAATAAGAAAAACACATTTCTAATAAATTTGGGGGTTGCACTAGTGACCCATATACGTGAAGCATATTTCTTTTTGGAAATTTAAGTCTACGTTTTCTCTTTTTCTTTATTGATGTACCACAGTTTCGGCGTATAAGAAATAAAGAAATGATAAAGATCTGCCGTATTTCGTACCAATTAGTAACGTCACTGGAATCTGGAGATGGTTGGGACTTATGGAGTGCAGAATGATGACAACTGAGTCCGTCGGAAGAGTTAAACTGTGAGATGGTCTTGACAACAGTGAGATTGACAGATGGTCAATAAGACGAGCACAGTCATGAACAGCTTGTAGGATAAGAAATTTAAATCGAAGGAAAAACAGTCTGGCGATAATGTCGCGAGATGTTTCAGATATGCTGAGTCAATCACTGGGTCAATTTCTATGTCAGTAGGAATATTTTCATTCGAAAAATCTTTATTTATTCTCGGCGGTTTTAGATCTTTGGGGAAAGAATTTGAAACAAATGTTTCCGTAGTGCATCTTGCGTTGGGAAATGAAGGTACATAGGATTTATCTTGAGATTTCGTTGCAGATACATTATCAGACACAGTAATGCAGCTTATAAAAACGCTTGTGGGTGGAGATTTAGTTAAAGTAGCGCCGTTTTTGTTGCATGTGAGAGTACCCTGAAATATGACATCTGTCCCTATGATAAGTGGCATGGGCATCTGAGAAGACTTAACTACGTAAACAATAGAAGAAAAAGTATTATCGTCTATTCGTATATTGGTAAAAAACGATCCTATAGGTTGAATAATACGGTTACCGATGCCCGACAATTGTACAGGAGCTCCGGTGAGGGTTGGGGACCCAATTTGTTCATAAATGTCTTCTCTCAGTATCGTCAGTGAGCTTCCAGTGTCCAAGATTGAATTGATTTGTAAATTAAAATTTTTTACATGTTTCTGCATGCGCGGATGAGAATGACACATTTCTACTACGTGGATTTGTTTGTCTGTGCGCGGCGACGTCGTGCGTGAAGGGGAGGTGCCTTGAGTGGAACGCTTACGCTCCGGAATTTGCTCTGTACACTGGTTGGAAACATGACCAAAACGTGCACATTTCATACACTTTTTTCCTTTATTTAAATGCACACAATGGGTAGATAGGTTCCCTGGGGCTAAACAATTCCAGTAAGTTAATTTTGCAGTTTTCTCCGTCTGGTTAATCTTAGGAGTGTTGGGTGTAGTCGGTGACTTTGATTGATAAAATTTAGAACTCTGTTCACAAATTCGTTCGAAAATTTGGAGCTTGTTTTTAAATTCGGCAAGCGTGGCGCACCCGAATAATATAGCTTTATTATGTGGTGAATCGTTAATCCCATTAATTATATAGTGAATTAAAGATATATCATCGATGTCTCCTCTTTGTGCTATTTCCTTCATTTTCAAAAAAATATTCCAATAGTTTTTCGTTTGGGCGGCAGCCTCTAGCGGCTAGTAATTGATGTATCTGGGCGGACGAAGGTGATTGTCCAAATTCACGAAACAATGCTTCTTTGAGCAATGTATATGAAGAAATGCTATTTTCACTACGTACATACAATAATGCTAAACTTTTTAATGCCCGCTCAGCAAACACAAATTTTTGTATGTCGGACAGTTGAAATGACTGGGCCAGAGATTCAAATCTCTGAAACCATATTTGAACGTTTTCCGTTTTATCACCACTAAACGGTGTAATTAAATGACCAATGTCATGGAAAGAAATTGTCTGTTTGGGCGCGGAGTGTGTACAGTGTACACGCGCCCGGTCTGGCTGTACTTCCAAAGGGGAGGATAAACCAGTGCTTCCACTACTATTGTGGCTATCATCAAATTCTGTATCCGATTCGGAAACTGCCGTAAACGTGTCTTTAAAAGCCGAAATATCAACTAGTGCGCTTAAAATACGCTGTCCGATATCTTCTTTTGATCCATGTATCTCAATGTATAAGATATTAGCGATAGTAATCAATTGTATCTGATCGTAATCATCCAAAATTTCTTTGAGTTTATTCTCATACTCATCGCTTTTGTCGGTAAAATAAAAACCTTTAAATTTCCTTAAATTCGCTGTATTCTGGCGATTTTTATCGCAACCAAATATAAATTCGTGCAATAGCTTGATTTTATCAGTCTTAGCCGATTTCAACTGGCTTTTAATAAATTCTATTTGTTGTAATTCCACATCAAAAGAAAGAAAGGAAAGAGAGAAAAACAAAACTTACTTCAAAGGAGTTATCCAATTGAAAACAAAATTCTTCGCCACGATATATTGAAGTAATCCAATTAATGATCTGTAGAAAAAAAAATATATACTTGCAGCTGGAGATTCATTTCTTGCAAAACGACGACTATTTTGTAAAAAATAAAAATAAACGGAAGAGCTTCAAAACAGATGGCTAAGGAGATGAATCACTCCAGCCGAAATGCAAAGCTTGATAACGGAACGAAAAAGTTCTCCGATTTTAAACGTAGATCGGTAAATAAGCCTAAGGGATTTTATTTTTTAATTCGTTTGGTATTCAAATAGGACGTGCCCCCATGTAATATAAGGATGATATAAAGATAAGTTCGTATTTAATGAAGAAAGGAGTTTAATGATTCTAGGTTATAGTTTTACATATTAAATATAAATTATATTTACAAGTACGGGAGGGTAGGGGGGGGGGTTCTGCGGCATACGCACTCACAGAGGCGTCGAGATTCCATATCGGCCTCTGCTCTCGTCTAGAGCGAGAAAGATACATCTAACATCAACCGCGTCAGAATGAAATCTGCTTTTGGTTGTTACTTGTTTCCAAGCGAAGAGAATGCAAAGCTGCATATCAGCAAATTCAATACATCTGCTGTTCTGCGGTTACGGTCATATCCTGTTGCTAGGAGTAGGGTTTTATGGGAATCTAAAACCACAACTCACATATATATATATATATACACACGCACACACACGCACACACACACACACACACATATATATATATATATATATATATATATACAGTCACTCTCTGCTTAACGTCGCTCTACTCAACGACAATCTCTATTTAAGGATGATGTTTTGTGGTCCCGGCTCCTTTAAGTAAAAAAATCTCTATTTAAAGACGAAATTTTTTCTAATAAAAGACGAATCTCACATAGTTTTTTTTTTCCCCGATCGCTTTAAACATGTTAAACGAGGGAGCTTCCTCTGATAGAAAAACAAGTTTTCTTGCAATTCAGATGAGTACAGATAAAGGAGAAGTGTATAATGGACTTTACCCATGCGACGAAGACGTTTTAACAACCGACTTCAGAAATTTAGACCAAATTTATGAAGACATCGCTCATTAATTTAGATACAGAAGATGGTGCTGAAGCTGATGATACAGAAAGTGATACAGCACCTCCTTCTTACTCAGATGCGAATTCTTCTCTGTATATCCTTCACCAGTACCTTGTTTAATCAAATATGGAAGATAACTCATTCAACCTTCTTAAGAAACTTGAAGCACGGGTACTAAACACTAGACCACCATTGAAACAGTCTACACTTTTTGATTTTTTAAAAACTTAATTTGTTTAATTAAATGTATTTTTTATTGTACTTTACATAACATTGTATGCTGTAATGTTGTTTTTGTATGTAGTATATCGCATTTCTAAACACGTCAATAAGTTGAAAAATGTATTGACAGACTTTAGCCTGTAAACTCTGAAGGGAAATGTTTTTCAAATATTATTTTTCACAAATTCTGTTTAAGAACGATCTCTATTTAAGGACAATTTTCCGTGGTTTCTCTTAAGTCTTTAAACAGAGAGCGAACTGTATATAGATAGATAGATAGATAGATAGAATAGAACATATTTCAGTTTTAAGACTTAAAACACATGCTTTAATTTTATATAAAATGATCGTCGTTCGCATCCGCTAAGAATTCCTCATTTACGATCCAGTCTTAAACAACATCTACTGTAAAGTATGCATATGACGTAACTATCGCTGACTAATAGACAAATAAAAAAAAAGACCTCATTCAAGAAACTCGACAAAATAATCGGCTACCTAATGTTTCATACGTCTTAGTTTGTTTATAATATTAATATAGATACATAAATTTAAATATAGTTTATAACAGCTCCATGTTTTAACAGCAATCATTCATTTATATCTTTTCAAAATAGCGCGCATTTTAATTACGTTTTCTTTCAGTTGTTACATGAAAATGGCAACAAAAAGATATAATTACTATTTTCCAAAAAAATTTCCTTTACTTTCTACAGAAATGGAGTACTTGAGTTGCCAACCCAACTAATAACCAAAAAAACTACAAAAAAATAATATTTCAAAAATAAATTGATATGCAGCTTTCAAACAAATTGTATTTAAAAATACTTTTTCCCCTATACGACGGTATACAAATTGAAAATGTGCGTTGCTTAGAAGTTTAAAAAATAGCAGTACAGTATTTAACAGTACACCGACACATCTGCTTTGTTTTACTGCTGGCTTATACAATGGGATGTTATTTTTTAGAGACGACATTTTAATTGCTGGTTGAGTGAAATAGCATATCGGGGGCTAATAAATGTTATTACTTAATAAATGTAGTAACGTAGTTACGAGTGCTATTCACGTCATATTAAGCATTTAACATGATGTTTTTTCTCTTATAAAAATCAATTTGTAAACACACACGTGACAAGTGTGTGAAGTAGAAATTGAATACTTCTGATATATCGCCAGAAAGCATTATTACGTACGTTAAAGCATAATTTAAAAAATATGCTTGAATAAAACTTTAAAGACATTGAAAGTAGACGGGTGTCCAATACGGTAGAACCTATTTTATCCGAAACTCTTGATTAACCGAAAACCATTTTTGAATATCTCTCTCTCTCTCTCTCTCTCTTTTTTTTTTTTTTTACTATCACATTCCTTGTGTGCAAAATCCATTTTGAAAGGTTTTTTTTAACTACCATATTCCTTCTGTGCAAGCGGTTCTTTCCAAACTACGAGTACATATAACTATTTTCGATCTTCTTTCTTAGAGTTCCTTTTAATTTGACTTTAGCTCCCGTAAACTGTGAAGTGGAACGAAGAAAACGAAGAAATTAGCAATTCTGAAGTTTTTGATTGTTTTCAAAAGGTTTGGCATGGCTGGAGCAGCAGAAAGACTGTGATACTGGTTGACTATTAAAATACTCCGTGATAGAGCTTCAAAGCAAAGGCAATCGAAACTGCGATAAACAATACATTTTTCAAACCTTTGTGATACATGTGAAAGGTACTTAATTTTAAAATTAAAATTCTAGTAATTTATTATTGTTTCTATTTTGCTATTGCTTTATTTTTATTAAGCACTTGTTACCACAATACGAAATATTGCATATATTTCTCCTTAATCTTAAAATTAAAGTCTTCTCGATTATCTGAAAATTTCGATTTTCCGAAAGATGGTCGATCACAATTACTTCAGATAATCGAGATTCTACTGTAACTTTAGAAATGGCGCTCATTTATAATTGTCTACAGGCAGTAAGCGAGATTTATCACTCTTGGGAGGCTATTTCAAGTGCTGAGTTCGACATCTCTTTTCAGGAGGGATCATCCGAGGCGGATATTTTGGAGTTCGGAGGGGAATTTTGTTTATTTTTTATATAATCAAAAAGCAAAAAAATATCTGACCGTTTCGAGGAAGGACATTGAACTGGTCTACCACCTAAATTTATCACTGCTCTTTTATTAGTGTTTGATTTGAGTGCCAAAAGAAGAGCCAAGGATTAATCTTGATCTTTCCTTATTCTTATTCTTAATGTTAAACATTTCCACAAATCAGTATTTTGCACAATATAAGTACACCTAGGCGTTAAAAAGGTGCTTATTAAAAAGTATATACTCATGTACTTGTGTTATGTACTTTAAAATGGTTATTAATACATTTTGCACATTAAAACAGTGAAAAGCATATGCGATAGCTATCCTAATTCTTAAATAAGAAAAAAGCTTTAAAATTACATAATGAGATAATTATATTATTTTTTAATGAAAAAATAAAAACTGTATCTGATATTTAGAGTACAAAATAGAAACATCGAATAAATGTGATATTTCTTTTCAAGAGATACCGGAAAAATAAATCAAGATTTTAACTAATATATGTGTTTACCAAAAATTGTTCAAGAAGCAGATGTTACGTTTTTTTTTTTCATATCGGGAAGATCTATATAAAGATAGCTACAACCCACATAAAAAAACGAGCTTTAATGCGAGCTATCATAAATCATAAAAGTAGCTTTCTCATGTGAGAGAAATGTTTCACTCCGTTCTTTAATACGCAACGTAATTCCAGTATAGTTTGAATAAACAGAATATTCTTAAATTCCAATATTGAAATAGATAGGGTGTTCAAAAAACTTTGAAACGCGTTTTAATTTTTTTTCTTTATTTTTTAGAGATAAGAAGGCAATGTAAACTGAAAAAAATTCAAAAATAGATTGAGAATTTCTTTATGTATATTTTTCAATTATTTTTTAAAACTTTATAACTGTAAAATTTTTTTACGACTCTTCCATACAATATTGGTCAAGTAGACTTTTTATTCAGCTGCAACTAAATCATAAAAAAACAACAACAAAAAAGAACAAACAAACAACAACAACAAATAAGAAAAAACAAGCAAGAAGCAGGAATTCTGCTTTTTCAGAATTTAGTGTCGCCCCCGATGAGAAAAAGAAAAAAAAAATATTACTACGATGTGGAACCCGTCGAATTTTGACGAAAGAAAATGTTTATGAAGGAACTCTTTCATTAATTTATAAAAAAAAACGAAAAAAATAGTTGCAATAAAATACATCTTATATTGGTTAGTCTAACTGTCAAACAAATATTAATTTAACGTAACGGTCACTACTCTTCTATAAAGACACTCTAAATATTTGTAAAACTTACACGTTTTATCAGTGTGTGTCTTCAAATGCGTTACTTTCAAAAGTGGACTATTTCCACCTTTGTAGAATTTCAAAGCCGCTGGAGTGTAGCATCTCCACCTTTGTAGAATTTCAAAGCCGCGCGAGTTAAAATTATGCATTTCTACAAAACTTATTTTAATTTTAAGACTCTAAATACACGGTTTTATTTTAAATAAAATGATGTCATTTCCATACGGTGAAGAATTCCTCAATTAAGATCCAGTCGTAAACAACATCTATAGAAAAGTATGTATATGACGACCATGTCGCAGAATAATACACAAACCCATCAAAAACCGATGTAGTAATGATTTATCTTTCTTCATTTCTTTGTAATATTAATGTGTATATTTAAAATTAAATATACTTTATAACAGCTCTATGTTTATCAGAAATCATTCATTTATATATATTTTTTAAAATAACGTGTATTTTAATTACAATTTTTTTAGTAGTTATGAGAAAATAGCAACAAAAAGGTATAGTGATCTACTGCTTTCCTTTTACATTCTACAGAAATGGAGTATTTCAGTTCCCACCATCACATAAATGTGATTAAAAACTACAAAAGAAAAAATGATATCTCAAAAATAAATTGAGACGGAGGTTTCAAACACATTGCAGTTAAAAGTAGATTTTTCCCTATACGAAAGTGTAAAAATTGGAAATGTGTGATGCTTAGAAGATTAAACATTTGCTCTTGAGATTAACAGTATTTAACCGTACAATGATACATGTGCATCGATTTACGTCTATCTTTAAATTTTAATGAAATGTGCTTATTTAAAAATTGGTCATTGGAACTGGAGACCAATATATAATCCATTGAGATAAGTTAATTCGGGAGATTTTTGAAAAAAAAAAAAAAAAAAAAAAAGAAAAGAAATACTGGCGATAACACATATTCAGTCGACTTTAAACTAAAAATAATCCATGCTTGCAACTCTATTAGTTGTGAATAACTTCGAAATATTAACAAACAATATATTAAAAAAGCTCGTATATAATTTGCTGTGAGAAAATTCTCTGAAAAAGCTTATGTTTAATTATGTTTCGAGGATTTCAAATTAAAGTTGATCTTTTTTACATGATCTCTACTGTGTAATAATTTATTAATATGTATTATTTGGTGCATTTTTCTCACGCGTGTTAACATATTTTTAATCAAAAGAGAGCCGTCATAAATTTATGAAGTTTCTATATTTTTACTGTTGGATTCGAATTCTAAATGATAAGAAAAAGAGGTTAAAAATGTGCTTATTTCTTTATTCAGTAATCCTAACCATACAGTCATTCAGTATTATAATGCTTTATAATAGATAAGTTTTATCAAGACGGTCCCTACAACAATTTTAAATGTCTATATTTTTGAAAACTAATTGTAGAAATATTCCATTAACACACATTTGTTTACTAATTTGTTTTGATAATTTTTGTAAATCACATTACCTATGTATCTCAATTCGGTAGCTATTGCGTAACCATTTAACTTTTTTCGCTATAATCTGAATAAATGTCAATACTAAACAAATTACATTTTTCTTGTTCAGATCCATTAAAATGTATTTTTAAATCTCAAATGCTTTGAATTATAAGCCTTATGCATCTAACATATTCAATGAAAAGAATAAAACCACAAGATCCTTTCAATTCACATGAAAAATTACTCTTAGCTTATTGATCATCTTTTACAACCGGTATTGCTTTTAAAAACTGTAATTCTTTAATCTGTACTTAAGTGGTTTCTAAATTTAAGATTGTGCATTAACATACGACGGAGTAAAAATAAGTTAATTATGTTTAATTTGTTAAGTAAATAAAATCTGACGCTAATTCATGATAGTACGTTAATAAATTTAATTTTTTAAACTAATCTTTAATTAATGCAAGCGTATAGAATTTTTGAAAACAAATTGAAGAATCATTGGAATTTTTGTCTAATTTATACAGATAAAAAGGTTAACAATGGAGTTTAAAGACAAGATGCATATCTAAAATACATTTAAAACGTTTAAAAAAATACTTTTAGCTTCGTTGTATAATTCAGTGCTATGACCGGGAGAATTTTACAGAACTGCAGAGCTCTGCTGCCAACCCCCTTTCAGATACCACAGGCTCTATAAATGCGCTGATTTGCTCTGTTTATAAAATATTATTGCATGTTGAATTAAGAATAAAGACTAGTGACGATCTTTTGTAATCGGGTTTCAGTTTCCATTCATTTCGTTTTGGCTGAGGGATTTTAATGGAAAATTAGCTGTGGTTGCGACAGCTAACGGCTATTTTTATGATTAATTAAATAAGATACATTAGATATATAAAAATCAGCTTGTATCAATGTTGTTGCGTACCGGAATTATGTAACGGTAATATAAGGAAATTGTTTTAAATGTATCGTTTTAAATATGACCTAATTGACACCAAAGTTTTCTTTCACTTTTTAATATTCACGTGAAAATGCATTTTTTTATTGAATCTTTTTTATTTGTACCATTTTAAACCTGGCAACAACATTTAAAAAGATTTTTTGAAATATGGAATAAATTTCTCATGTAAATATGTATTTGAAATAAAAAAAAGTTTGGCAATGTTAGTATTTGAGCATTTTAAATGTGACATTTATTTCTATTTATTGTTTTCAAAGCGTAATATTTTAACTATTATTTTAATGTTTTTAACCGCCTTTCACTATTCCCGTGTATATACATTTAATGACATAATTTTTATCATTTTTGCTTTTTACGAGTAATCATTTAATATTTTAAAGAGTTCATTATCTTTTTACTAGTTACCTATGAATACCTTTGTTAATACAAAAAAATATTACTATGTGTGATTTTTTTTTTTTTTTTCATTTTGGTGACAAATATAAAAAATGACCTTTTCTAAATATGTAACAAATATATATTAAATAATGAACAATTGATTTAAAAAATATTAAAATAGTCAAATAACAAAATAATTGCACGTTCAATTCGGCATTCTTGCCCAGTATGTCCCTGCAAAGAATGGTTAATTTTCTATGCATCATTTTTGATGATATAAAACATTTTTAACAGAGTTATTTTGACTGACTTTAACAGTAATTATCTATTAAAATGATTCTTTGATTTAAAAACTATTTGCCTCATGAGCTTTATTGAATCTTTCTCTATAAAACTACTAATTTTTATATGCACCCACAATATATATATATTAAATATTAGATGAGAAACACCTCCGCCGAGAAAGGTAAAAAAAAATCATTTACGACAGCCGCGTCGATAACTTTCGTTACAATTTTTAAGAATAGAGTGACAACATCACCTACATAGAGATTATATATCTGAGGACAAAAACCATAAAGAAGCATTTGAATAGACATCTCAATTAATAAGAAATTAATTTTTTAAACTCGTGTAACTTAAAATAAGAAGTTAAATTTTAACCACTTGAGTTAAGAAATTTGTTAAACGAAACATTTATAAACCTGACAACGTAAAATTATTTCGCATACATTAAAATCAAAATCGTTATTGATGAAAAAGAAGTTTTATTCTACAAACGCGCTGGGGGGAATCACCATTAGCTTTTGAGCGTTCTAACGTCTATTGTTGCTATTGTTGCTATTTTTTAAAACTATTTTAAGTGTTTGGAAATTATTATGACTATTGTAAAACCATAATGGAATTCTCGCACTGACTTAGTTTCATAGATGACAATTGTGAACATCAATAAAGTATTATTAGTATAATGATTGCATTTTTGAAACAAATCATACGTCTGCTTGACCGTTTAACATTTAAGTTAGATTCGCCATATTTCAAGAGGACGGTGGACATTATTACTTTTTTTTTATCATAGCGATTTGAAATTTTGCGGAAAAATACATTTCAACAAAAGTATATAGAAAACCTTAAAATAAATATCGAATCATATTGTAATTTTAAGATTTTTTAAAGTTTTAAAATTTTAAAACGAAATTTTAAAGTGCTCCATGCGTCTTAATTTTTGATATATTTCCTGGATTTTGCATTTTTATAAAATAAAACTGTATTACAAACAAATCCATGTATCGATTTTTTAATCCTTTGTATAGTTATTTTTTTAGTTTTTTTTTTCTGAATTCCATAACATTTTTATCAAAATTTTGCCTTTTAATAAGTTAAAAATCAAATTTAATTATCTTAAAAAAGTCGAAATTTATTATGCATACACAGTTTCTTTTTAAGCAATATCGTGGTTCTTCCTTATCAACTTCAGCAATTTTGATCAAAAATTAATATGCATGGATCAATATCAAAAATCTAAAAATGGTGAATAATCAGTTTTAAGAAAAACAGATTTAAATATATTACAGTGCCAAAAAATTGTCTGTGTACAAAATTCAAACACTTGACACTATGCTAAAAAATCGCATCTGGATTATCTTTATCGCTAATAGATCAGAGCTAACTGGAAAATAATAATATGTACAAAAATAATTTTCGATTTTTGTGTTAATTTCTGCTTAAATTATGGTCTATGGTCCCGTTAATTTTCATCACTGGCTACCCTGAAAACTATTTCCAATCAACGTTAAAAATGCAAAATGGTGCAACAGAAGTAGAAGCATCAAAACATGGTCAGTTTATTTTACAAAACTCCACATCATATTGACACTAAAATTCAACAATGATTATTGCATTTTCGGCACAAATCATATATCTGCCTGATTGTTCAACATTTATGTTAGATTTGCCATATTTTAATTTTCACCACCAGCTGCAGTGAAATAAGTTTCCACTCAAGTTAAAAGGTAAAATACTGCAACAGAAGCAGAAGCACCAAAACTTGGTCAGTTGATATTACAAAATTCCTGATTATAATGACACTGAAATTCAACAATGGTTAAATTTTGATCATTCTATAGGAATATGTAACAACCAAAATCCAAAAAGAAAAACATTTCGTTGCCTCAACATGCTTCTATGGAGCAGTTGTTACCCACTGGAGCTCTGTGCAATCTAAGGTGTTACGGTTGAGCATCCCAAAGGATCTGTGGTCGCTGTAAAAGTAAAGAGAAAAATTCACGAAATTTAAGATACAAAAATGTGAATTAAAATAAGAAAACTAGAAATTACATTCAGAACAACAGTTCACCATGTTAAATGGCATTGTTATGGTTATTAAGCGTTAGGCGTTTGGGTCTAATAAGGAAGGTATACCGGCATACTCCGAAAAATCTGAAAAAATTGCCGAATGTTCTGCTCATGAGGATAGAAATGCTTATAAAAAATTTCGGGGGAAACTGGATAGAGCGTTCGTAAAAAAATAATGAAAATTTCGATGTTGGACGATTTATCACCGGTTGGCAAAGGCATAAAATTTCAAGAAATATTTTTTTAATGTCAAATTCTCTTTAGGATAAAAATGTTTCATACTGAACTTGTTTAAATAAATTTACTGTAAATAACTTTAGTTTTGTCAATTTTAGTTTAATTTAACTATAGTTTTGCAATTTTAGTTTGATTTAACTATAGTTTTGTCGTATATATATATATATATATACATATTATACTGAAAGTTAACTATCAAATTTTATGAATTAAAACAAAATTTAAATTAATTAATATTGTTTCAATCTCAAAATTAAGTTCAATTAATTAAGTACTGTCGATTCAATATTGTTGCTATGAAAACAACGACCTCTTTCATATTGAAATGAATTTCTGCAGCATTCTTCATCTTGCCTTTATTTTGGAATACGCTTAAATATACGAAAATATTTTTTACTTATGAAATTGTTTTTAAAGTAATAAAATTAAATAAGAAGCAACATAAATATACAATACAGAAAAAAAATGTATTTATTAAACTCTCTCATTATTTAAGTTTAAATTCATTAAATACTATTGACACGCATTCTAAAAATCTATTAACAAGCAATTAATTTTCAGGTGCTTTAAAATCGTTTGCTTTTGGCGAGGAAAAATACTGCTCGATCGCGTAAAGCTTTCGTCTTTTCGTGCCAATTACTCGAAAGTATTTTCTTTTTTTACACACTTTCTAATGTAATTCCACCGTTAAATTTGACTGATCCTTAATTACATGCATAAATAGCTAAATTAGTGTTTTTTTTTTGTTTTTTTTTAATACTATGAGTATGCCCGGTAAGGAGACCTTCGTTCTGAGTTTGAAAATTTCTTTAGTATAAAATTTATAATTGTGAAAAATTTTTAATAGAAAAAAAAGTGTATTACCTAAAAATTCTACTACTGTTTTGAAACTATTCATTTTTAGGTGCGTTCGTAATTATATAAATACGTAGCACCTATAGTCGTCGTTCAGTCCGTCCATCTGTCCGTCCGTCTGTCCGTCCGTCTGTCCGCATATAACAGAGCAAAAACTACCCAACCGAATGGTCTGAAATTTGAAATATAAGATTGTTGCAGAATGTTGTCGAGCCATTTCAAATTTTATGAAAATCGGATGTATAGTTTAATTACAGGGACAGTCAAAAGTTTTTCTTTACATTACGGTCAATGGGAAAAATTATTGCAAGTGCATTTTAATGATGTTACAGCCTTCCGAATGGTCTGAAATTTTAAAGATATAATTGTTGCAAAATTTTGTCGAGCCATTTCAAATTTTAAGAAAATCGGATGTATAGTTTAATTACAGGGACAGTCAAAAGTGTCGGGGAATGGGAAAAAAATTATTGGGAGTGCATTTTAATGATGTTAAAAACTATGCACTTTATGAAGTGCAAAAAATTATACATTCAGTACAATATGGGGTGCAAAAAATAATTATAAAACTTGTTATAATACGAACGCACCTCATTTGCCACGTTTTACGAGCAATTTCCAACTTGTTTTTATTTATCTCCGTAACTAGCACCCTCTTCTTTTTAAGATTTATTATTGGCCTAATGAGTTTCGGCGTAGAAATTTTATCTAAAAAGACTTCCACATAAGAAGAATGTTCGGTACTTCTGCTTTAGAGCATGGCGATTTCATTGTACTTGCCTAGTGATTAGAACGCTAGCTACATGTAAGAGCGTTATGGATTCGAATTTCGCTACTGCCATGGATGTCTGAAAATGTTAGATTAAACTTTAAATAGAGATCTGATTAGTCTTTTTTGCAAAGAATTACTTTATTCAGCTTAATTTAATATTTTACCAAGTATAGGTCCAATTGTCACGCCACAAAATAAAGAAAAAAAGGTTTCACCAATTTATGCTTAAAATGTTTCTGGTTGCGTAATTTGGTGAAATGTGGAGTCAAATTTTTCGCAGTTTACTTTCAACACAGACAAAACAGTTTGATCATCAGATAATCTCGGTCTGGATATTTATAATTTAGTTTTTGTAAATATAAAAACAAGTAATGTAACTAATGTTTAAATGGCATGTATGCTATTTGGTATTAAAATTCGTGTAACGTAAGGACTCAAGAACTATTTTTCTTTTACAATATAAAATGCGGCATAGCGCTAAAGTCGATTGGAATCCTCGATTAAGAAGTAAATAAATAAATATTATAAAAGTTGGTTCAAAACATCGTTTTCAATACTACATTGTATATTAACATAATTAAATTATCTTACATTGAAACTTCAGATCATACTATGTAATACAATATACTTATAAATATATTTCAAGCGTTAATGAAACATAATTATAACATTGTGTTTACATCGTTAATGAAATTTACACTCATAATTTAGGATTAAAGTCTTATTCAAAAGAAGTGTAGTGTGGTTAGTCACATAAGGGGCTTACAAGTAAAGTTGTAACCGAATGAAAATACAGAATTAAAAAAAAAAAAAAGGGAAAAACATATATCATTTCTTTTTTTAATCGAACTGTAAATGTATGTCTAAATTTAAATAGAAAATTTTGCTGGTGTTTTAAAATAAATAATATATTATTATTAGACATCGAAATTAGAATGCGCTTTAACTAAAACAAAATGAAAGAATTGCCAATAATGAAAACAAAATACCAGAATAATTTTCATTCCTGAAAGTTTTATGAACTTACAAGTATGAAAAATGTATCTTTACATAACAATAGTTAAAAATTTGATTTTTTTTTATTATTAATGTTTTCGTTAAGTTATAAAAAATATATGGTGATTTGTTTATTAACCTTTTATCCTCTGCTTCAGTTTGTTACAAGAGGAGAGATTAAGAATTCTTTCGTTATACAAAAGGTTCAAACACAACTGAATACTTTTACATGTTTGCCGCTGAAATAAGCATCTAGAAATTATTTGTATTTAATAAAATTTGCAATTTATAATTTCTTTAAAATATTCAGTATGTGTCTATCACTAATTTGTAGAAAAAGTACTTCTCTAATCAGATATGTATACTAAATCTATGTAGAATATAGCTGTTTTTATTTAAATGCTTAAACAGTTGTTTCAAAATTACACAACATTAAAAATAACATAATAATTTTATAATTCAGAATTAAAGTCTTATTCAAAAGAAGTGTAACATGGTGATTAACATACAAGAGGCTTCAACGTAATGCTGTAACCGAAAGAAAATACCGAATAAAAAATAAAAAGAAAAAAATATATATTATTTCCTTTTTTAATACCGCTGCACATGCATGTCTAAATTTAAATATAAAATTCTGCTGGTGTTTTAAATAAATAATATATTATTATTTGACGCTGAAAATAAAATGCGCTATAATTAAATCAAAATGAAAGAATTGCCAATAATGAAAACAAAATACCTGAATATTTTTCACTTCTGGGAGCTTTATGAACTTACAAGTATGATAAATCTATCTTTACATAACAATAGTTTAAAAAAAAAAAATATTTTGTTTTATTATTAAAGTTTCGTTAATCTATAAAAATATATGGTGATTTGTTTATTAACATTTTATCTTCTGCTTCAATTTATTATAAGAGCAGGGATAAAGAATTCTTTCGTTACACAAAAAGTTCAAACACAGCTGAATATTCTTACATGTTTACCACTGAAATAAGCATCGAGAAATTACTTGTATTTAATAAGATTTGCAATTTATCATTTCTTTAAAATATTCATTCTGTGCCAATCTCTAATTTGTAGAAAACAATATTTTATTAATTAGATAAACATATCAAATCTATGTAGATTATGGCTGTTTTTATTTTAACGCTTAAAAAGTTGTTTCAAAATTACATAACCCCCACCAGTGGACGAGACGTTCTGCTTTCAAAGCTGGTAGACGGGAGGTATTGGGTTCGAACACAATACCTCCCGTTCCCCCCAATCCTAATCGTTCGGAGTTTTCCGTGGTTTTCTTCGAACCTTGGATTTCTTTGCGTAAAAAAAAAAGGTTCCCCTAGAAAGGACCTCATGGAGGGAACCCCCCCCCCCCCACCTTCGGGCGCATATCCATCATGCAGAGAATTGGCCGTCATAAACAACACCTAACCAGGTATACATACTAAATCTATGTAGAATATAGCTGTTTTTATTTTAATGCTTAAAAAGTTATTTGAAAAGTGCGTAACATTAAAAATTACATAATAATATTGTAAATGATTAATACATAGCTATAATAAGTCAGATGTTAAATAAATACTTCCGATACAGAAATGTGCGAGAATGTTTTATTACGTCTTGTAATTGATTTCGAATTGGCTTGTTTTCACAGGAAGACATTCGAAATTATTTTTAACAAGAAAGAAAAAAAGTTTCATGCGTGAAGCATAGATTATGAAACACTTTCCAACACATTCTGAATAATGATACAAAACTGTACCGCTAAATAATTTAAAATATTATGTCTAATTCAACCATGTGGAAACTCATAACACATTTGAAAACCCAATTTCAGCCGTTCCCATCTACAATCGGGAAATTATCCGAATTATTTGATCATCCCTGTATATGTTGAATATTGTATAGTAATAATCTTGTAGTGAAATTCGGTGATATATATCAATTTCAATGGATTTAAAATAACGTAATGTCATTAAAATAAACTGGAAACGATTTTTCACCATTGAATATAATGTAACGGATTATTTTGAGTGCCCCTGTAAATGAACTATTAATCCAACATACTTCATATACACTAAACCAAACATGCGTTTATCACCCTAAATAACGTTTATCAATTGCATGAAAATCTGAGTATATTTACAGGAGTTAGAGCGTGGAGAGACGGATAGACAAACTGTATGCATAGACATGTTTCAACTTAGTTTGAAAGTGTTAAATATGAAAAAGAATACATATTTCCCATCTTGCATTTTGAAAGGCATTAATTTAGCACCAGACTTGTTTATTAATTTATCGTGTTGTAAGAATTGGTGTTTTTAACAAACATATTCTCGATATTAATTTTTAAATATCAGGTGTTAGCATATTTCGTACGAGTGTTTACTTTGAGAGCCACTATTCTTCAAAGATTTTTTGCCTCATGTAATTACAAGCCAATGCGATTAAAACTAGTCGTTGGTGGCCACCGTAATACATACACATCATGGATATGCATAATGTAAAATATGAAAATAAAACACGTGCAAACTATTTATAAAATGCATATCCAGGATTAACTAAGGTTACTGAAATTTAGTAGGCTTTGTCGCACTATAGTAGGAGAGCTGTTGAACATTTTTGAGTAGGTATTTGAGGCACCCTGAAAATTTGTGCAACACTTCTTTTGTAATCCCTGAATACAAAATCGAATGTCTGACTGAAGGATCGTGGCCCAAAAACTGTGCCAGACACGTGTCAAGTGCCATTTGGCACTTGACACGTGTCTGGCACAGTTTTTGGGCCGACTAAAGTGTATGTCATTTTCAAAATATTTTTTTCTAAGCATAAATATTATTCTGCCTCAATCTCAGCGTGCCTCATATACCTTTTTTGGGTAGTCAAAAAATGGCACTTGACACGTGTCTGGCACAGTTTTTCGGCCGACTAAAGTGTCTGTCGTTTTCAAAATATTTTTTTCTAAGTATAAATATTATTCTGTCTCAATCTCAGCGTGCCTCAAATACATTTTTTTGGGTAGTCAAAAAATGGCACTTGACACGTGTCTGGCACAGTTTTTGGGCCACGATCCTTCAGCCAGACATTCGATTTTGTATTCAGCCATTACAAAAGAAGTGTTGCACATATTTTCAGGGTGCCTCAAATACCTTCCCTAAAATGTTTAACAGCTCTTGGACTATATTGCATCCTAAGTACAGTCGTGGAAAAAAAAAAAAAAAAAAAAAAAAAAAAAAGTAAACACCCCCTACTAACTCCTGAACAAATTATCGTAGAAGAAAGTTACTGGTACCGAACGAATGGAAATAAAGTCTACTTTTAATTGATGTATATAAAATTTGCTTTGTGGGCCATATACATATTAAAACGAACCATAACTTTGTTTTTTCAATGACAATACCCAATTTTAACGAGATATTTCAAATCTTCGGTTCAAACTATGCCTAGACACCGAATTTCAAGTCATTTCAATGGTAAGTTTTTCAATTATAAAAATTTAAAATTGTGTGCTTCTAATGGTAAATTACATTTTCATATTTTTATTTATACCTCCAGAAGTTATGCTCCTAATGTGCTAATTTTGTGTGTAGCAATAATACTAATACACCCAAACATAAATACGCTGAATTTGCAATTTTTATAATTTTATGATATGAATTATGAAATTAATATTCGAAAAAATTATGAATTGCAACCTAAAATTTTTTGATGGATTTAGATTTATTAAGTCATGCTTTATGAAAATCCAAAATTGCACATTTTTCTTCCAAATAGTTTTCAAATTATGCTTAAAAAACGGCAAAATGATGGTTTAAGGGGCCGTCTATGATAGTAGTGAGTAGATATTTTGAAATTTCTTCTGCTGTCCTGTAGTCTAGCAGGCTTAGTTGACTTCTTAAGGTGACTTGATCAAGATGGGGGCTCTCTTGGTTAACAATCGAGTTCCGAACATCAATTTGGATACAGCCCTTAAAATACGCTCGTTTTAAAATAATTAATATCTCAGAAACTTATGGTACGAATTGCATAAAAACTTGTTTTTAGGCTATTTGAAGGGTGTAGAGTTCATCTATGCTGTCAGAATTGTGTACTACTATTGAAAAAACAAAGTTATGCATCGTTTTAATATGTACATGGCCACCTAAGCAAATTTTATCTATGTCATTTAAACGTATACTTTATTTCCAATTGTTTGGTACCAGTAACTCTCCTCTACGATAATTTGTTGAGGAGTTAGTAGGGGTGTTTACTTTTTTTTACACGACTGTACATACCAAGTTTGAAGCCTCTATCAGAATTTATTTGGTAAATAGTGTGTTTAAAATCGTGCCTTGGTGACGTTATAAACTTTAAATGCTGTATTACTGAATTGCGTAAAAGAAACTTTCTTATAACTCCAAAACTGATAATCACATTAACTAACAGCTTACGTTGTCGGATTAAACGTCTCTTTTCCATTTAATATACATATATATGAATTGAAATTTGAATGAAATACGGGGTAGTGATAAATCAAAGAGTGTGGAAAATAGGATTATAAATATCTCAATCCGATTCCCTTCATTCTTTATGCCGAAATTGTTTTTTTTTTTTTTTTTTTTTTTTTTTTTTTTGTCTTTTATATTAAATCCTTAAAATAAATTATTTCGAAAAATTTTATATATTTTTTTATCAGAACAAATATTTCGAGATTCTGAAAGAAATAGTTCCGGATAATCGAGGTTCATTAAATTGAATAGGCTTCTTCTGATTCTTACGTAGTAAGTACACACCAAAATTAAAGTCTCTATCTCAATTTGTGCGGGAGATAGACCGTTTACAGACACACACACATAGACAGACATACGGCCAGCAATTTTTCTCTAAAAATATGTTTTTCAGAATCTCCAGTATCTGGAACGTGTAAATCCGTCAAATTTTTTTTTTCGTTTTTTTTTTAAACGATTAGAAGATTCTATACTACGTATGATGGGTAAGTAAAATGCGAAAATAGTTTTTCGGAATTAGTGGTAAATAGAAATAAGTAAAACAGTAAGAACATTGGATAGTTAAAGATATCGAAACTCTAGACATAGTGCAACAGCGCTTTTTTAAAATATAATACTTAACGCTATTAATGTATATTTCATTTTTTTAACAAAAAGGATTTTCTCACAGGAATTTTATCTCCTTGTTATTAAACAACGTATATAAAAAATAAAATAATCTGTAACAAAAATATCTGATTACCCTTAGAAGTTGAACTAATAAAAATATTCATCTTTTTATTTAATCAGAAATCCAGTAAAAGTTGTGAAATTGAATAAGTTCCCTTCAGAAATGGGCTTTTAAATTATTTTCATTCGTACTATAACATGGTATTTTATCAGTTAAACTGCTAAATATTTATCTAAGGAAAATGAAACGCTAGTGTCATATTTATGAAATAGATGGCACACTCTGTCTGTGAAAATGCAACTGAGTAACTATGGCAACTGAGGGTTGTAATTTTCAAATTCTTCCAGAGAAGTTTTCACTTGAGTTAGATAAAGATATATTTTCTTTTTGTTTAGTTTTAGAAAAATTGTAAAGAAGGAGAAATATTTTATTAATTTCTACATTTATTATATTGTTTTCTACTGAATTTATTTATGCAAATTTTAACAAGTCTATTCTTGCAGACATGATGACAAATTGAAGAAAATGAAACAGATAATCTATACTAATAAAATGCTTTCCGACTCGGCCTACAGGCGCAGGTAGATTTCGAAGTTCAGAATTAATTTCTACAACAAAAACTAAATCATGATTAGAAATAAACCTACTTTAACAATTTTATCTAGCCGCTTTTGACGAGTGTTTTATTTCATTTTTATTTAAGAGCTGGTTTTATCAGAATCATATCAAGGCGGTATTCAAAAAGTGCTTTTCCATGCTCAACAACTCGAAATTTTCTGACACGTTTTCAGATTCATTTTTTCAAGAAAAAAACATTAAATTTGCGTACGAGATTTTTGAAGAGATCTATAAGCGACCTGTTATTATATTTTTCGTTCAATTTATTAGAACTTGATTTATAAACAATTATTTTCTCAATAGCACAATATTTTACGTTTTCAACACAATCGCTTCAGGAAATTAGGTTAAAAATGCCCACTTTAACATTATTTTTTGAAATATATTCCGCCTCTATCAAAGGATTTACCATTGCGGTACATTATATAGTTTCTGAATAAGAAAACCTACCAATTGAATGCGTTTGAGAGCAAAAATGAATTTAAAAATGAGTCGGAAAATAAGCAGTTTGGATTTTAACACACCCTTAATACGATGATTTTTTCTTCAACCGCTATGTATTTTTAATTTGTTTTTTTTTTCTCTAAGAATTGTTCCTATCTAAAACTTGTCATTATAAAATTTTATGTCGGTACCAAGTGGTAGTAGGAGCGAAAAAGTATTCTAAAAATGCGATTTTTGTCAATCTTTGATATAAATGTTTCCTTGAAATTTTTGTTAGAACAGAAGTTATGGCTTATAGAATTATACCTGCTCAATAGCTGAAGTGGCGTTTCCGAGTTTTCAAAAGTTATTTTTCTCCGAATTGCATTTTTGGGGTTAATGCGCATGATAGCTCAAACACTTATGAATATTTTTTCATAAAATTAGTTAGTTTGTATAAACTGAATCTAAAATGTTATTTTTTATTGGTGAATAAAATATTTTTTTTAGGTGATCATACTGTTTAAATTTAAAAAATTATGTATTAGCAAAATACAACTTTGTATTAAAAATATAAAAATGTTTTAAATACATATTTATATTAATTCAGGATAATTATTACTATTATCTGAAGTATAATAAGGGACAAACAATTTCACTGTAGTTGCAAAATTTATTCCGTAATCCTGCGCGTAACCTGTTATAAGAATTTTCTGCTCGACAAATATATGACAGTATGGAGCCCTGTAAATACTAATTCTGCATCTTGCAATTTTTTAAATACATGAAATGAAAGGACATACTACTTATATCTTTCATACCAACAAAAAATGTGTTTTTAAATAATATACACTTTAAGATATTAAATGTTGAAAATGGTCTTTTTTCCATTTTTTCCAATTTTAATCGTAATCAGACCCCTTAAACAATTCATTTCCATAGTCAGTAATAATTACGAATTCCTTTGTGTAGCACTGTATATGATCAGCGTAATTTACACACACCACGTACTTTAGAAAAACATAAAAACTAAAAAAAAATTCTAAATGCAATTCCCCAAATTACCTTTCATAGATATTAATGTAACCAATTTATTTATTTCTTTATTTATTGTATTCCTGTAAATGAACGATTAATGCCATGCAGGCCATACTTTTCAGTTAAGAGCTTATATGACACATCAATAATGCATATAAATTTCGTAATATTTGAAACAGTGTAACATTATTAAAATATAATCCTATTAAAAAATACGATTTTTCTCTGTTGTCCATTATATAACAAAATTCATTTTTGTGATTCCTGTAAAAGAATAATAAATGCTTTGTTCTCAATATTCTATAGAATGCATGTTTTAGTGCACGTGATTAATGCATATAAATTTCATAATGTTTGAAATAGTGCAACATCATTAAAATATACTGCAGTTACAATATACGATTTTCTCTTGTTGGCCATTACGTAAGAAAAAATTTTGTGTGACCCTGTAAAATAATGATAAATGTTCGACCTCATATTTTATACAATGCATGTTTTATTGCACGTTATAAATGCTTATCAATTCCATTATGTTTAAAGTAGTGTAACTTATGAAAAAGCACTTGAAATGATTTTTTTTATTGGTCATAATGTAAAAGAACAATTTTAATAGCTCCTATAAATGAACTATAAATGTTACCGACTGCATTACCCATAGTTATCGTGTTATAATAAATATCAGAAGCAATAATTGCAGTGGAATCAGAGTATACGTACGAAAATCAGAGAACGAAGTTAGACAAACCGAAGTCATAAACACTTTCAACTAATCTCGAAAAGTATTAAAAAAAGTGTTGAGATTTCTTTCCGAATGGGTTCATAATAAAAGTAGTAGTTTTCCAACTATGTGAAAAAAAGTCCCGTGCGAGGATTCGAACTAGGAACCTTTGGCTTAAGCTGCCAATGCTTTGTTAATTGAGCTATCATGGACAATTATAACAGACCTTTCTCACCCAGCGAGAACTCTACCACATGAATTTCTATCACATAGGTATGCTAATACAGTGCCGCCACAAGCGATTACTTTTATATTTCAATCACACCACTATTTTAATTATATAATATTTTTAGTATATTTCTCTTGCAGATGTTGTCAAAATGTTTCTAAACCATTTTTTTGTGCTTATTTCAAATCCGTTTTCTTCCATCACGTCTAATTTTTGAAGAAAAAAAAAGTAAAATTTTATTTTTTCGTCAAAAAATCCAGAAAACATTTTTTATGCTATTTTGTGATGCACTTCAGCAAGTTAAAATACATTCTACTAATTTTTCCAGTTCTTTTTCGATTCTATCCAATGGTAATTATATCCCTGATAGGAATGTGACACTGTTCACCCTTTTAACAATCATTAACAATCACATACCCCTAAAAAGCATTTCATATCAAACTCTTGCCAAAACCATACAAAAGTAGATCTTCATTTTACTCAAAAACCAGACGTGATAGAATGAAACGTATTGCAGGTTTCAAATCAGCATAAAAAGCTACTCTAGGAAAACACCACTTCAGAGCTGTTGTAACTACTTTAGAGTTGAAAGTAACATAAATATTACACCATTGAAAAATATGCAAATTTGACTTAATAACTGCAGATAAATTTTAAGATTATCTAGACTGTGACGTTTATCTGAAGCAAATGATCCAGTTGTCCTAACATAAAATTTAAAATGTAGTCTGACATTTATTGTACCTACAATTTGTATAAAATGCCTCAAAAAAGCTTAAATTTACATAAATAGAAATAGACAAATAATTCAAAAACTACACGAGATGCAGAAAATCTAAAACAACATTCGGAATCAGCACAAAACACTTAATAAGAATCAGCTAATTTCAGCTCTGTTGCAGAACTTATGTTGTTGCAGTGATATTAGATCACATGTCATAATCAACAAGATCCTTTTGGGAGAATGGTCCACCACATTTGTCCAATATAGCTTAATTGTCAGCGTACTGGCAGCTTATGACAAAGGTTTCTAGATCGAGTACTGGCCTGGGCATTGTTTTACTGAGTTGTAAAAATCACAAGTCGTATGATTTGTTTAACAATTTAGAATATTTTTGTTAAAATTAATATAGAATATCATTAGGTTTCAACTGTCATATTTCAGTCCAAAACTAGTTAGGACATTAAAAATGACATTATGTGTTTTACTGCAAAGTCGCTTAAATCATATTGTACAATATTTCCAGCACAGAACAATTCTGTTCTTAAAATGATGAAATGATTGACTGACACCGAAATTTACTTACGACTTTTTTAGAAGTTAAAACATGTTACTTTAAACTTTCATTGTAAAAGCAAAATTTTATTAAAATATTATTGGTGCAGATTGTAAATCTGGAATTAAAATAAAGTGTACTGACGCGACGTGGGACCACTGTTCAGAAAAAGGTTAAGGGACGTAATGTTGTCAATTTTTGATATTAAAAAAATCCTTAATATTTCTTAGCACAAATTACCATTATTTAATTACTTGGAGTAAATTGAGCATTAATCAAGCATTAAAAAAATAAAATCTAATCTTTACTAAACAAATTAAAAATAATTCCATTATCTGAGAATGACAGCGATGGTAAATTGAAAATTAATTTTTTCGTTTGTTGGATATGTGTGTTTTTATTGAAAATAAAGATTATTATATAAAATCCCCCAATATAATAGAAATGTTTCTCTGCACTTAATATGTATCTTATAAAACAGAATTTAATTATGTGTAAATTTTATCGTAAATAATCGTAATTGTTATAGCTGATTTTTTAAGCTATTATCTAAATAAGGTGATAAACTCGGATTTTTCAGGTTACGGAACATAGGTGATGAAAATTTGTTTTCATTGAAATGTGTAGTACATGTTTTTCATTTAATATATTTTTTAGAATGCACACTAACGTTACCAAAAATCATATTTATGTGAAAAATAACAATTTTGCGTTTAAAAAAAGTTTTAAAAATTTCAATCATAAACGTGTTATTTTTCAATACTTTTTCGTTCATCTTATACTGAATTTGAGAAACTAGTTTTAGCAGGAATCAAAATGCTGCAGTGGGTAAAAATAACTTCACGTTAAAAGCGAAATGGACATTTTCTTTTATAAAACTAAATATTTTGCTAAGAATTCGTCTAAGTGACATAAATTTGAGAATTTTTCCCTCACCGGTGCTATGATTAGAATATCAAGTCAAGAGTGCTAATGTTCGGATGGAAAGATGTATGTGGGAAACGTGAGATCAAGCTTGGAAATGTGTTTATTAATAACCTATTGCACCTTAAACAATTTTTAATGATGACTATGAATACGATAATTTCGTATTTAAATATTGCGATGGTGAAAATGATGTTATGTTTAGATCTCATTGAAGAAAAAAAGCAAGCTATTATTATATCAAAGTGACGTATTTTATTTGATTTTCCATTCTGAAATACAAAAGCTCATATTTTTATTTCATAGATTCCACATAATTCTTTATCTGGATCACACATTACTAATTAATCGAAGTAAAATTTTATTTTTCAATAATTTAAAATTTTGACGTTAATAAAAATAGCTTTTTGTAGCTTTAGTTTAAAAAAATCTTAACAGTTACACTAAAAATGTAAAATTCATTTTTCATTTTAATTAGTTTTGCAGGTTTTTTATAAATTCTATCTAACAGTTAACTTTGTAATATTTTCTTTCATTGAACTTCGACTGGTTCCATCCCGTTTATTTATGAAAACTATTAAGATTTTTATATTTGAAGTAATTAGTGGTATCATATCATTATTATTTTTTAATTTTAGGTTCCAAAAATAACGTGCACCGTTGCCTAATTTTATTAAAACGTTATGTGGCCATATAAATTTAGAATAAATATACTTGGTATATTTAAGTCTTAAGCATATATCTTCAACACTAATTTCCCACGATACCTTATGCAATAATCCATTTAACATTATTTTACTTTTCTCATCCAAATTCAATATTTGAATTTAAAGAAGGGGTAAAAACAGGGGAAATCAACACTCTTATAAGTGAATATAAAATGAGGTGCATTCATTTATTATGGTTTTTGAAAAGGATATCTTAATTGTTATTAAACACCATTCGATATGTAAGAAGAAAGTAAAACCATGCATCAGTAATAGATTATGAAATGTTTTTCATCAGTGACACAATATTTATGAGAAATTTTCTTTTTTTCTTACAATGAAATGTGATATCTTAATAATTTATTGAAGAGCTCAGTAAAACTCAGTAAATATCCCTTTTCAGCTATTGCTGATTATATGTGGTAGTATGTGCGACCATCGCGTAGAACTGTATGCGATATACCAAATTCATACACACCACGTAATACTAAATATTTATTAATATACTAACGCAGTCCCAACGGCGAGAAGGAAAGCATGGGAGCGCTTCTGCAGCAGCAATGTTAGTCCTTTAGGCACAGCGCAAAAATTCTTTACCGGAAAATTCTTCATTCCAGATGAAATACGTCTTGAACGACCTCCAAGCCAAACACCACGACAAAAAAAACCTAGAATCCTTCACACAGACACTTTTTGGTCCCACGCCACACCCATTCACAGACAAGAAGATTTTCAGCGCCGGATGGCAAGCCCTTTACAAAAGCTGAGTTTAAAACTGCACTCTATAAGCTAGACGACTAGACGACAAGAAAGCCCCAGGACCGGATGCGATAGACTTCAAAATCCTCAAGCTCACACACAGAATCATCCCACAGATATTCACGCACTGGGCTAACCTCTGCCTCACACATAAATATTTCCCACTCGTCTCACGGCAGGGAGAAGTAGTCTACTTTCTAAAGCAAGGCCAATCCCCTTTTGAGACCCAATCCTACAGACCTATATGTTGTCAAAAATCAGCCCAACCCAACCCAACCCAATCATACATCAAGATGATCCTGAAATCCAGGATTATGACGTCATGGCAGGAGTACTGGGACACATCCTCAAATGGCAGGCACAATCACGAACACATTCCTAAAATTATCCCTTCAATTTTACAACCTCACGCCGTACGCGACCAGCTTTCTGACGGGCCATGGCCCCTTCAAGTCCTGCCTAGACATTTTTAAGTGCGCCTCTCCCAACCTGTATGAGTGCGGTTTGTACGGAAAGCCATGCTTACTTCCACTGAGTACTCACGCGACGCTGCCACTTAAAACTCCAGGCATCTCCACCAGAAGGCTCGCTCCATAATATACTTACACACACCCTCCTACTACACAATTTAAAACATATCGATGAACACCTTTTTGAAATTTGAATACTAACTACGTAGATTGGACATGCAACAGTTCGAACTGCCCTTGTCGCGTAGGAAACTGTTCCCCGGTGAAACCAATCTTGTTTTGTAATTTTCTCCGCCTGTCATCTCTTATCTAACCCATGTCGCGTTAGGTTCTTTTTGACCTGGCAGGTGCGGCCCTGACACGAAATTTTATATACATACCACCCACTGTTGGGATTATTGCGGCTTCAGCTCTGACTGAAAATTGTTTTTTTTTTTTGTTTTTTTTTTCTTTTTTGAGACACTTTACAGACTTTGTTTCCTTGTCTGAGCCGTCCCTCTTAGGTAATCAAATACTAAACATGCATTCATAGCACCTAAACATTATATATGTATAAAAATGCATGCCACAGCAGAAAACGCACTACCATGAATCCTAATCATGTAACATAATTCCTTTTTTCATCTCTGTAGATGACAATCATAAATGCTCTGTAGTAAAAATATTGTAATGAATGTCCGTGATTCTATTTAATTTCATTATCTCCAAAATATCATAACATCATTAAAATGCACTGAAACCAATTTTTCAGCATCGATCATATTGTTGCGGAATTCGTTTATGCTGTCCTGTAAAAAAAGTTTAAAAAATTACACAAGCCATACCTTTTGTAAAGAATGTTGCAGTCCTCCACAGTGAAGCATTTCAATTTCAGTACGTTTGAAATATCGTAAAACCAATAAAATTAATTTTCGACATAATTCTTAATGTAAACGCATTCTTTTGTGCATCTGTGTAAACGAATTATACATGCAGCGCACTTCATTTTCAATCCCGAGCATTCTATACTAAAAAAAAATTACATATAAAATTACAAGGCAATACGAGTATATTTACGAGAGTTAGAGAAAGGAGAGACGTATAGAGAGACATATAGACGAACCGAATTCACAAGCACAATGCAACTACGTTGCACTGTAAAAAAATGTGACCAGTTTTCCTGTAGGAATCGGAAAAATAGTTGCACTTATCATACCGGAAAAATTTCCGACCCAGCTTGGAATAAAATCCGTAAAATACCGTTTTATTGACTATTTCCCTTTTTTACGGATTTTATTCCGAGCTGGGTCAGAAAATTTTCAGGTACTATAAGGGCAACTATTTTTCCAATTCCTACAGGTAAAGTGGTCGGAATTTTTAAAGAGTGGAATGTTTTTATATATACTATATGCTGTAAAAAAAAATGTTGAATTTATTGTGTAATACTTGCAGCTAGGGTGTCAGTTTAAAATCGTAAAATTAAGAGTAATAAATGTCAAAAATAAGCAAATTATATACCATTAAGGCTGCTAGTCACTCAGCTTCGGAATTACCCTCGGGTAATGTTAAGTTTATCGGCGTTTGATGCATTCTTATATTCAAAATATCTCCTCAGGAAATTAATATTTTTAACTTCTTTTTTCTGTGTACTCTTCTTAAAGGCTGCAATTTTTTTTCTTAGTTGTCAAAATATTTCTAAAATCTATCTTTAATTTAATATTTTATGTTTTAAAAACTAACAAACTGGGAGTAAAATTTTAACACTTCATAAAAAATTAAGTGTAGATTCTAGAAATATTTTGATAACTAAGAAAAAAGAGACAACTTTTAAGATCAGAACACTGAAAAAAGAAGTTAAAAATATTTATTTCCGGAAGAGATATTTGAATATAAGAATTCATCAAACGCTCATAGACTGAACATTACCGAGGGGAATTCGGAAATTGAGTGACGGGCAGCCTTAATCAGTAATATACATTATTTATAAGAAGGTATGTTACTGATTATTGTACAGTTAAAAACTGGCACCACAGCTATCGGTATTATACCATAAAATAAATAAATAAATATATATATATATATATACCGGGTGTCCCAAAAAGGACTGACTGATTTTAAAATTCAATAACTTGTAAACGGTGACAGATATTTAAAAAATTCTTGCAGGAGGGTTATGCATAAGGTCAAAAGTTTTTTTACAGTGATTTTCAATTTTAGTTCGAATTACAAACAATAGATGGCGCTGCGATCGATAGACGCTAAATTCAGGCTCGATTTTTGGTACTTCGTGGCCCGGATAATACATTTCCATCTCCTTTTTCCGCATAGAACAAGATAAAGGACCAAAAATCGAGCCTGTATTTAGCGACTATTGCTTACAGCGCCATCTATTGTTTGTAATTCGAACTAAAATTGAAAATCACTGCAAAAAAACTTTTGACCTTATGCATAACCCTCCTACAAGAATTTTTTAAATATCTGTCACCGTTTACAAGTTATTGAATTTTAAAATCAGTCAGTCCTTTTTGGGACACCCGGTATATATATACATATATGTTGCATTATGGCGACATTGGATTATTTTTCTAGTTGATATGAAGTAACTGGCTGTCACGATATCAGTAGTGGATCACGTCCAGCAGTAATAGAGTAGTGTAAGTTGTCAGAACAGGTAAATTCGATCCTGTTGTACTAGTATAAGGAAGACTGGAATCCTATCGTGCTAAAGACTACGACATTGACGTTATATGATGATATAGAAGTTGTATCAGTCGACGAGTGAAGACCAGGAATACATTTTTCCTTGAAAGTTTCCACAGAAATAATTGAGACAAAACGTAAGTTCAGTTCAGCATTTTATTTAAACATGTTTTGGCGGCGCAGTTCCCACCAAGAATATTAGCCGTCGTTTCATAGTAATAATTTAGGGATGAACAAAGTTGTAGATAATCGAATACGTGGACGGTGACCAGTGGTTGGTATGAAAGATAGAAATGTAACTAAAATCAGCTGAAACACAGCGAGCATGGGCTTTTTGTGGGTCAAGTGTAGGAATACAAATATCACGTAGGTCGCGCTCTCAACCAATTAATAATTAAGAATACCACGTCATGGAAAGAGAGCGGACAGAGCGAGTGGATGAATTTGGAGGTAAAAAGGATAACCCGGAATACGCGTGGGAAAATAAAATGGAAGGAAAAATAAAATGGTTTCTAAAAGAACATTCTAAAAGAAAAAAGAGCGGAAATGGAACATTTATATTAAGAATACTAAAAGAGCAATATTTAAGTAATTTAGACAAATGAGACATTAAATTAAAGGGAATTTAACATAATTAACGATAGAGATTATTTAAGAATAAGGATTTAATGAATATAAAGTAGTAATTTATAATAAGATAAGGAAATCGTGGAATTAGATCTAATAATGTAATATATATATATATATTCAGTGCAATATACATGTAATAAAAGAATGTTGGAAAATGTGTTATTTTTATCATATATATTCTGAACTCTAGTGCTTAACTCTATATCTTACGTTTTGTTACTATTGTCTGATATTCGAAGTCCATTAGACAATTCTATAATGCATGTAATAGTAGATAAATTTATAATGTAAGTGCAGACTCTTATAAATCCCCAGAAGATCATTAGTTGGTCTAAACTACAATATTTTACACTACTTCATACTCTAAAGAATAATACATGAAGGATGAGCTTTCAGAATGTTCAGGCAATTGCATTATAATGCTAAATCTCTGCTTAAGATTTTAGGTAGTTGCTATATATTTTCTGAAATCTGAATTTTGGTCATAGTTTAATAATGCTCATCAAAACATGCTAATTAAGTTTCTTCTATATTAAATAAGATGTATAATAAAATATTACGAGAAGCAGCTTCTCGAAATCAGATGGAATAAAAAAGATTATTACAGATTTGCCAAACGGAATTTGAATTACCTTCAAAAAATAAAAAATCATTACATCATAGATTGTGTAAAATTAGGATATTCTTATTTGTTTTGACAACAGAGCCGAAAATTTTAAACAGTTTAATAAAACATTTTTTAGTGTTTTTAAGCTTTTACTTTACACCTTTTAAGAATTAAAAGAAGTATTCCATAAACGAGTCAAACTCTACCACTTTTTCAAATATTTTAATATTGTCAATATAAGTTTACGCAACTATGGACAAAACTTCGGTTAGAGAGAAATGCAACCTTTTTAATTTTATTTTCGATAAAATTTAAGGATATAAAGCAGTGAGTAAATCTGTTTTTTTTTTCAAAGAAAATGTGTGTTTTCTGTTAAACATAACGTTATTTGCACTGAAAGAAAGCATCGCAATTTATGTGCTTATAACCTTCATGTTTGAACTGATGGGTAATATTTAAGAGGGCTTTATGCTCAAATCCGGTGTAGTGGGAATGAAAAACCAATGTACATTAAAACATTTAAGCAAAATTGTCGAAAAACGTTGCAGTTTTCGAAAGGTAAAATTAGCTTAAATATACAGGGTGCAATATGTTATCTATCGCCGACCTTTAATTTCTCAACCGTTGGTCGTAGACATATAGTTCCAATTACAAAAACGTTTCAAATTGGGTAAATATTCATGTTGAGGCATTATTTAAAGTAAAAAATCAAGTTTATAAAAATCACGAAATCTAACTTTTTATACGGTCACCCAGTCCCTATAGTTATATTTAGTAAAAGTTTACACATATCAGAACATATATAACACAAAAAAGTTTGACATCGGTACTATAAAAATATACAGAGTTATTGAATTTCAAAGTTTGAGATTTTTTCGCATGATTTTGTCTTTCAATGAGGGATCAGTTAAAAGATTAATTAAAGTAATTCGAGATCAAAATCAGGATGCAATGTCCTTTTTACGGCGAAACCACCTTTAGCCGGTATCGTCAAATTGGGGTGTCATCAAAGTGGGTTATTTCATTTAAAAATTTTAGCTGACTTTTAGGGGTCGTATACAAAGCGAAGAATGAAATATTGAAATTAAACTGAAAAATAAATATCAATTTATTATAATATCAGAAAACGGTCTACTATAAAAAAAATGAATATGTCAAATGACGGAATCTACTAGTGATACTGCTCAAAGTGTTGTTTAACACTTTTATGGGTCGAACAACCTACAAACGTCAAAGTAGGTAGAATCGACAACCGGAAGATAAAACATACTCACTAAGGACAAGATAAATGGCAGCGGAAGGCAAACGACCAGCCGAGCTATAGCGTGCATGAAAATTAGGATTATGCGAATTACAATAGTACCGCATCGCCACACGTTCAGGATAAAATACGAGCCATCTAGCAGTGGACATGCTAGTCAGCGCTGAGATCGTAATGGCAAGCCATGCATGCATGCAATATGCCGAAATGATACATATTTATGGTGAATGTCAAAGGAATGCAGAGAACCTGCGAGTGTTTATTCAGAACGTTTCCCTAAGGATCTACATCCAACGCATGAAACTATAAATTATGCATTGCACCATATTAGAGAGACCGGCTCTGTTTCACCACGACTCAGAACAAGTAGACGGGCAAGGTGTAACGTTCCAGTGACACCGGGGGAGGTGCTGTGATTCGCCCTTTTAATTTCACAAATGAGCACGGCGGAAATAAGCGAGGCATATGGTCAGCCTGTCTGGCATTTCTTACATGCACTTGATAATAAACTCATATTTATTTTTCAGTTTAATTTCAATATTTCATTCTTCGCTTTGTATAGGACCCCTAAAAGTCAGCTAAAATTTTTAAATGAAATAACCCTCTTTGGTGATATCCCAATTTGACAATACCGTCTAAAGGCGGTTTCGCCGTAAAAATGGCATTTCATCCTGATTTTGATCTCGAATTACTTTAATTAATCTTTTAACTGATCCCTCATTGAAAGACAAAATCATGCGAAAAAATCTCAAACTTTGAATTTTAATAACTCTGTCAATTTTTGTAGTACAGATGTCAAACTTTTTGCGTTATATATGTTATGATATGTGTAAACATTTACTAAATATAACTATAGGGACTGGGAGACCGTATAAAAAGTTAGATTTCGTAATTTTTATAAAATTGAATTTTTACTATAAACAATGCCTCAACATGAATATTTACCTCATTTGAAACGTTTTAGTAATTGGAACTATATGTCTACGACCAACGATTGAGAAATTAAAGGTCGGCGGTAGATAACATATTGCACCCTGTATATTTAAGTAGAATGTCTCGTAAAATTTTTCATTGTCATTTTCAGAAGCGATATATTTTCTGTTGTTACGTATTTGATCACTAATTCGATGGCGCCTCATTTTAAATTAACACATTTCAAATTGCTTATTAGAAGGTTTTTAGAAGTTATAATAAATTCAAAGAAACTAAAATTGCCCTGCATCCTGATACCTCCCCTATGAATGCTTCTGCTCAATAGGCTTGTGGACAATGATATTAAACTGTTGTGCATTGCTGTATTTCATCTTACGAACAATTACATATCCACTGGATCTCATAAAACTGATAGTGGATGAGGGTGGAGAAAATTAATCCATATAACCTTGCACAGTACCCACTATACGTAAGTTGCCATTCAGAATCTTAAAAAGTTCATTATGTAGAAGGTTATTGAACAGATGCATTATATCTTAAGTGTTACTTTTAGGACTTTTGTTTTTATGCTGACATAAGTTTTAGTCTTTTGACACAATTTGTTATTAGGCGATATTTTGGAAGACATGCTATTTCTGTTATACAGGGAGATTCATAAATATCGAAACAATAGGTTACCTCCTTAATTGATGCCCCTCGGCACATACTTCCAATTGCAAAGTTTCATAAAAAAAGGTGGAAAGTTTGATGAGATAAGTTACAACTCTATGGAAGGTCTATTTGAGAAAATACGAAAATTAAAATTTTATACGGCCCCCGTAGGGTAAACTTTCATGTTAGGATTTTTTTCTTTATCCATTCCTGAATTAAATACAAAAAGCTCCATCTTCATATCTGCAAAACTCATGAAGTTATACCTGTTTAAATAATTCGTCAGGTTTTAAGGGATTAGACAGAAATTTAAATGCGTGTTATTCAAGAAACAATGTTACTTTAAAAGTTCCGGATACATGTAAAAAATATTTTTATTGAGTTAGAATTAGATTTTTCTGTTTTTTTTTGTGATGATTATTCGTATAATTTGCAAATAAAATCAATCCTAAAATTTCTCTGAAAGTTAAAAATTTTTTTTTTAATTATTTTTTTTTAATTGGACTAATTTAAAATCTTTATAACTCGAAATATTATCGTCGAATGTGAAACTTTTTTTTCATTTAATTAAAGGGGGAAATAGAATAGTTCATAGTTTCACATAGAGATAGCCTATTGTTTCGATATTTATGAATCACCATGTATAGCCGTAATGCCAATTGTTAGCGCTCCACTAATACAGGGTTCTCCAACGAGACGACATTGAATGATTTGTGGAGCCCTTTCTAAGTTTCTTGTTACAAACTTTTCCTAAAATAAACATCTTTTGTAAATGATGCTTTCATTAAAATCAATGACATTTCCACGCTTCTATTTAATCATTAAGGGCGGGATCTAGCCACTTTTCCATAAAATGCTTTTGAGATATCACATCTCTCAAGAAAATGTGCTTATACAAAAATTACGATTTAAGGTAAGTCTGCCTAAATGAGATAACCTCTAAATGCGACAATGTTCTTTTACATAAAATCTTAACGCAAGAATCGTAAATAAATGTTATATAACGAACTTCATATACGAAGATATACACTTCCATACGAACTTCAGAAATAAAACTCGAAACATTTTTTTTCATATAAAACGGTTTCTTTAAAAGAAATTTCCAATCAAATACACATCGCACATTTTACATCGCCCCCATGTTTCGTAAATGCGACAAAAATTCCCGAAAGTGGCTCACTGTTTTTATTTTTTAACTTTGAAGATCAAATAACCTTATGAACGTCATGAGCTACGTTGTCCGTTTCAGTTACCTGACCACTTAAACTAAAGAAAGGGCGACCAGTTTCCGGTTTAGAATTTAAAGTGGACTGCGAATTTAGGAGAGCTTGTTTTCAGACTGTGCCTAATAGCGACATACATATTGCTGTAAATGTGGCGAAAAATTTAGAATATTAACGAAGAATTTTATATGGGATTTTTATATATTGTGTTAAAATGATATTTAAATCAAATTTTATGTTTAATTAAGCTGTGTTGAGTCAGCATAATCCTCCATTAATGTTTTTCATTAACCAGGTGTTTAAATATGCGTTTAAGACGATAAAAAAAATACGTTTCTTTAAAATTTTTAATTAAAAAAAAGGTCTAAAACTCGCAGTGTCTATTCCAGTAACATAATATAGACATATGATTAAGGAATTTGCAGTAATTTTACATAATGAAAATTCTGGAAAATCTGGCATTTCCTACTCCTACTTTTAAATTAGTAAAAGATTAAAAAAAAAAAAAAAAAAAAAAAAAAAAAAAACATGTTTACCTAAATGAATATTTGTTTCCATATACGTAATTTTAAGTACAGAAAATGTTAATTTTTTTTGTGAAAGTGGAAGAAAAATGAAGAGGGGGGGGGGGGTGCAATAGAATATCGGGCACAGAGCTTCTCTTTTACATAATGAAAATTCTGGAAAATCTTGCGTAGATTAAAAACAAGTTATGTTTATTTTAATGCGGTTAAGTAAGTTAATTTTACCAACATTATACCATTCGGTAGCTTAAATGCTGTCTGCGATTAAAACGTGATGCAATAGAGTTATTCCCTGGTTTAGGAGTCATAATTTTTGTTAGCACTTTTATAAAATCTGATATTTTAAGTCTGTTTTCACTTTTTATTCGTTATAATCGGCATTTCCTACTCCTACTTTTAAATTAGTAAAAGATAAAAAAAAAAAAAAAAAAAAAAAAAAAAAAAAAAAAACATGTTTACCTAAATGAATATTTGTTTCCATATACGTACTTTTAAGTACAGAAAATGTTAATTTTTTTTGTGAAAGTGGAAGAAAAATGAAGAGGGGGGGGGGGGTGCAATAGAATATCGGGCACAGAGCTTCTCTTTTGCTTAATCAGAATTATTAGAAATATTGTACGATTTTATCTATTCCTAAGGCTGATATATTTATCTTGTGACATTTTATAATAAAGTTATACGTAATAAATAGTCTAGTTAACAATATTATAAATATCTTCTGAATACTCTTTTAACCTGTAAGCTCCACACTGTGAATTCGCACCGACCTAAATGTCGGCGTCTTTAATTAATTCGCATTTTTCATTCACAAAATAAGAATTTTGCTAACATCAAATATTTCTTTTGGATTCCTTATTAAATTTCGTATATGAATCACGTAGTTATATTTCATTATCACCAGATTGTCAGCAAAATTATGCGGAGTTGAAGTTACGGAAACCCAAATCGCATTGGTGTATAAATTATGGGTTAATATTGACGCACGAAGTTCGCAAATTTTAAACGATGTTTTCTGCGACAATCATTTAATTGTAGTTATGATAGCTCCTTTGCAAATAGGGATGAGAGTTTTTATATTAGGAACGCATTTATTTATTTGAGGGTTATTTATATTAGGCATTATACGCAGCATTCAAATAAATTTTGCATATTAGCAGTGTAAAATTGTCAAACAGCGCGGTGCAGCGCCGTGATAAACATTTCAAGAATAATATTTAAAAGTTTAATTATAATAGTCCTGTACATAAATTTTAGTACAGAAACAGTACCTTGTGAGTTAATAGAGACTTTCATTCCTCTTTTAATCAAGTGGTCTCGGAGACCGCTCACAGTAGTTATGCAACAATTGCTGTCACAGTAGTTAAGGGTTAATTAAATCAAAAAAAATAATTACAGTTAACACTTAACTGCTGTTACAGCTGCTTTCTTTAAATTTTCACAGTTTAACTTGTAATTTCCGGTTTAACTATCGATACAGCGAAATTTTCTTTCATTTGCAGCCTAGTACTTTCATTCAGTCACGTTTTTTCTTAAGTCACGTGAATAATAATATCATTCCATTCTTGTCTCTAGCGGATTTATATTTTCTTACTTTAAGGATGAACATCGTAATAAAATATTACGGGGGCAATAACATTGTTTTTGATGAATTGCATTTGTAAACGTAGACTTTCAAGCACTAAATAGATGAGAGAAACATTTTTACAGACCTGAAAAACAATAAATTAAAAAAACTTTAGAACTCAAAAGTCAATATTTTAAAACATAATATCAGATTTTATATAATTACTAGCGGACTTCGCCCGCTTCGCTGGTCGGTTTTTCTAAAAGAACTTGAATCAAACGAAATATATCTAGCAAAGCTGAAATGTGTTTACCTATTATTTTTAGTATGTTTGTTATCTTGAATTTCACGCTTCTACCTAAAATGGCTGCTGAGATATGCCACATGTTCTAAAATTTTCGAACCCACCCCCCTTTTAAACCTCATAGGAAGGGGAATTTGTAAAATCGCTGAAACTTGTTTTCAATTATTTTTAGAAGATTTATTTTCTAGAATTTCACGCTTCTATCTAAAACTGCTGCTGAGATATGGCCAAATGCTCTACAAGTTTCAAACTTCGTTTTAACACCCTTAAGGGTGATTTTCTAAAAACGATGAAACACATGTTTAATTATTTTTTGTAGATTTATTTTCTGGAATTTCACGCTCGTACCTCAAATGGCTGGTGATAAAAGACAAATGTTCTAAAATTTTCGATCCCCTTTTGACACCCTTTTGGGAGGAATTTCTAAAATCCTGAAATACATGGTTAATTATTTTTTAGTAGATTTATTTTCTGGGATTTCACGCTCCTAACTAAAACAGCTGCTGAGATATGGCCACATGCTCTAAAATTTTCGCTCTCCCCCTTTTAACCCCATTTAGGGGAATATTTAAAAATCCGTCTTTTCCCCCAATTTTCATGCTTCTAGGTTCAGCAGTTTGGACTGGGCCTTTTATAATTTGAGATAAATATAAAAAACTATCTCAAACGATTTTCCCCCATATGACGTAATGTAATGGAATTGAGCTCTCTTGAGTTTCCCTGTAATTCCCCGCTTCCACACACCGCGACCAAACTGCCTTACTAACAGCAGGAGACCAAGGGCTATCTCAGCAACCACTTGTGGGTGTCAGTAGGTGTTCATGGAGAAAAGTCTGTCTTTACCTACAGACAATTGACTTTTATAAATATATAGATTTATCTAGGGCACAGTTATGGTTCTGATACATCGAAACTGTCCTGGAACCAAAAGCGATACCTTCCATCAGGGATCTCTTCCCCAATAAAGCACCATTTATCTTTTAGCAGGATTCAGCTCCATGCCATGCGGAAAAAATTTGCAAAGAATGTTTTCAAAATAAAAGCAATCAATTTTACCCTGGCCAGGAGACAGCCCTGATCTGAATCCTATATAAAATTTTTGGCGACGTTTGAAAATCCTTGTACAAAAAAAAAGCGTATATCCAATAAAACGCAACTTATTGAATCTGTAATTGATTCTTGGCATCATGTGATTAAAAAAGATGAGCTCCAAACACTATTCCTCTCAATGAAAAGACACTGTGAAGCTGTAATAAAAAACAAGGGTTATACTACTAAATATTGAATGTGTAAGTGAAACTTTTAAAATACCATAAAATCTAAGATATATTTTAAATTTTGTAACCGTAACTTTTTTTGTAATGCAGATATTTTAATTAAGTTTTTTTAAATTATTAAATTCTACATTGAATGTTCTTGAATTTGATCTAAACATTTGTATTTAAGTGGAATTTATTATATTCTTCAAGCACATAAAGTTATAAAACAGGATAATTTCAAAAAAATGACCACAATTTTGGCCACTACTGTATACCTGTAAATTTGACTAATTTACACGTCTATCATTTAGAGTGTAGGTGCAAACTCCTAGGTGATTTTTCCGTAACAAACTCTTTCCTTGCACATACTATAATAAAAACCTGTTTAAATTGGCATAAAGAACACTCCAGATGCAGTTGTAGCCCATTATTTTCTTAGGCGAAACATAATAACATGTATAGCAGCACTAAAAATCGATGTCTTGTAAAAAGATGTAAATTTCTACCACACTTTCTTGTCTCTACTATTAAACTTCCCTTTTGTAGAATAATATGGTCATGCATTGTCACTATAGCCATACTGAAAGTCAAAATGTTGAAAACAACGAAATACCACTTTGCACAGCTTGATATTAGTATTTTTTTGAACGACTGTATTTCTTGCAATTGAGCCAAAAAACATACGAATTGATATATTTATTTACAGATGTGATATTAATGGATTTACAGTTATACAAGTTCAAAAATAGTTAGATAGATAGTCCATAATTTTCGAAACTGCCGTTCAAAAGTCCTAATATCAACAACCTTCAAAACTTTTGGCGAATCAATACTAACAGAAACAAATCAAAGGCAATTTGTGATCATTTTGTAGCAATAGTTTATATTTGAGGTAGCGTTATCATCCTTAAAATGAAATCTTAAACTTGTCTTGTCCTTTCATTCTGCTTCTGTAATACAGTAGAGTGCCGATTATCGGAACTCTAATTAACCGAACACCCTATTTCTTAAAAAAATAAAATAAAAAGAATAAGCGAACTTCCAGTTATCGGAACTGTCTCTTTCTCTCTCTCAAAATAAATAAATAAAAAACTTTAATCGAACTCCCAATTATCCATTGTCTTGGAATAAAATTTAAAATAAAGAAAAAACTGATAGTGTATCAGAAAATGAGGAATATAAAATAATAATGGAGATGGGAAGAATTCTAAGTTATCAGGAAAATGAAATTTACGAGTGGTTAAATAGCGAACCTTGGATATCAAATTTTAAATGATGATGAGATTGTGAATGAAATTCATGATGAAAAAGAAATCGAAGAAAATTAAGAAGAATGCTCTGAAAATAACCCAGGTCCACCCCATAACGAAGCCTTAGAACGTCTGGAAACAGCTAGGAAATGTCTCGAACGACAGAAGAAGGTTTATCCTATTGAACCAATGTATTTAAGAAGAATTAGAGATATGCCAGCATTGAAAAGAATTTCTTCTTTCAAGCAAGCAACAAACAAAAGCTTTTTTGCTTAAATTATAACCTCTGGAGTTCAGAAAATGATAAAAAAGTGAAAAAATAATGGTAAAAATGTTTAAAAAAAAACTATTTTTAAACATGCCAGCAGTAACTGGTGTTGCAAGTCCTAAGCCTAGCTAGCGTGTGAAGGTTTTAGTATAGTCAGAAATATCCCTTAAATTGTCTGTCCATTTATCCGAAATTTTGCTTATCCGAACTATGGTCTGTCCCGACTTGTTCGGATAATCGGCGCTGTACTGATGTGTAAGACGAAGGCATACAAAATTGATGTTAATGATGATATTTTGTTTACATTGCCATTCTTGTGAATTTACACAATTAAAAAACATTAAAAACTTAATATCGTCGTCTTTATTTAACAGGGTCTCTTAAGTTTATATTACCGTATAATGAAATAGTATGTCTCATTTGAGATATTTTGCATAAAGCTGGTTGACTTACTTTTTCCCCTTAACTATTCATACTATTATTGATTTTACCATTATTATGCAACAAAAACTCTCGTTTAAATCTAAAAAGTGTCGCACTTTTTTCTGTAGAACCTTGCGTAAAAATGAATTAAATATAGATGTGTTTTGTAAATATAAATGAAATATCTTAATATTGGATTGTTTAAGTGGATATCTAAATTTTTATAATTATAGCTTATATACTACGCATATATATATATATATATATATGCCTGTGTGTGTGTGACGGTGAATGAATATTAAAAAAATATATATAAGTAGTTCGTTCTATCAGAAATGCAGTATATTTTTTAAAAGTATTATCAAAAATATTAAGTAACCCATTTATCATATGAAAGAATTCTAAAAGCATCCTGTCATGTTTAGTAAAGATCTATTTTTGGAAGACACTTTACAGTTGGATAAGTATAAGAAAGCTATAAAAAGTCTGATTTACATTTATATTGGTGCATAAAGAATTCAACGTTTTTCATTCAAAAATAGAGAGCAATTTTCTGTCAGAATATTTTTAAAATGTGACTTGGGATACAGATGGAAATATGAATTTTATGGACATTTTATATTTTTAGAAATATTCTCTAACATATTAGTTGTGTCTGAAATATACTTTTAGACTTTTCGAATTTTTAAATTATGTGCATGAATGTATAGAGAGTAAAACATAAAGAATCACTGTTGAAATATGGAATTTTTCATTTGGATAATAATGTTTATTTTTTTAAGTATTAGAAATAGAATTCGTCAAAATGTTAATGATGTCAAATGTTGTCAAGTAATCTAATATGTTCTAAAGATTCAGTTTTAACTATAAAAATGTAAAACGACAAAAATATAATGTTATAAAATAAGAGAAAGTAGAAAGTTTACTGAAAATAATCGAAACGCTTATGAAAAATTAGTGTATTAGTGTTACATTGTTACAAAACCTAACTTTTCCAATATTCTTAAACACCATTTTCAAAAGAGAAAAATCAGACACCGCAGAAACAAATATTTGTCTACTGCGGGGTTATGATGAAATTTCAATAACATTTCTTCTTTGTATCAGAAAACAATTTGAAAAACTGTAGTCAACCTTCAATATAAAATACTTAGACACATGTATATTGCAAATGCTTTACGTCCATATCATTTTCAGTATTTTTTTCGTTTTACATTTTCAGTATTGGCGAATTTTGAAATGTTTCAATTCCATTTATGAACATTGCAGTTAATTAGTTTCTGATAATATTTTGATATTGTCCAGAGGTTTTTGAAAATAACGGACGTTATCAACGACCGACATATTAGTAGAGTAATATATTGTCTAACACTTTTGAGTAATAATTTGTACTCCTGGAGTACAAAGAATATTATCCCTAAATGACTAAGTAATTATGGTATCCAGTGAGCAACGTGGAACTCCTACGTTATTATGACTTATTTACTTTTTCATTTCTGGATTTCTCTTAAGCATTGACGTAGTACATTCGATGTAAACAAACTATTAAAAAAATGTTAAACTTTATAAAAGTAATTTCTTTTTCATACTTGAATGACGATTGGTAGCAGGGGTTTATGGGATTCATGATGTATTTGGAAATGTATCGGTTTGTGTGTATGTCATTGGGAAATGCAAGTTTTAAATAGATTTGATTTTATAACCATGTTTGGTTGCAAAATATAACTATATCTATATTAGTAAAAGAAATATGTCTGTGAATGTTTCTGTTGGCAGTGATTAGGAAAATCGTAAAAAATCTGAAAATTTGGTTGAGGAATTTACAGCGCAGCCCACATACAACTAAGGCTCTTTTTTTCATATATTTATAATCATCTAAACTATTTAAAATCATAATGAACGTAATAAAATGGCCTGATGCCCGATCGTGGCAATTTCTGTACCTTTCTGGTGTTCCATAAGTCAAGGTGAAACGAAAAGCAATGAAATTCATTTTTTTCTCGTTTTTACAAGTCCGGATAGGCTTAACAAATCAAAGTATGAAAAACGAGCCAAAATAATACACATTTAACTATTGAATCGTTTTTGGTTCTAAGAATTTTATAGGATTTTAAAAAATAATTAATTATTATCCTCCAAAAGAATCTTGCAAACAACTATCTAGAGCTATTTTTATAAACTTCGCGTTAACTTTTCCGAAGAAAAAAAAAAACAAAAAAAAAAAAAAAAAAAAAAAAAAAAAAAAAAACATGCCTATTAAGGGTGCCATTCGGATACCATCGGCGATAGCGTGATTTATGTTAAAAAATATTGATATTAGGCTTTTCAAAAATTATAATCCGGATACCGTATTTACGTTTGTCGTTTCTTATTCAAATTAAAAACATTCGCAAAGGTTTACCTGCAATTCAAAAAAAAAAAAAAAAAAAAAAAAAAAAAAAAAACACTTATATATTGCATTTTTTTTTATTTCTAGCTATCGTATTTTTTTCATTTCTATCACATATCTGTTCTTAAAGAATATTAATATTTTGAATTAAAAAATGTCTTCTGAAGGTCCTTCTACCAATACTTAAGAAGTTATTTTTTGCGAGAAATTTTCTCAACAATAATTTTAACTGTAACAGCGCTTGTGCAGAACTTTCGTTCGCTTCATTTCAGGTTTGAAGTGGATTCTATTTAAAAATTTTTGGATGGGGAAGGGGAGATATCGTTTATTGTCTTACAAGATGTTGGAAGGTGCAGGGCTTATGATTTAGTCTTCGTCGGGATCTTTTTCTCATAGTTTAATATTTAATATATCTAACTATCAGATATTAAAACGGCAATGACTGTATGGGTGCCTTTTGATTTGTTTCGTAATATTTGCATTTTAAAATACCAATTATTAGAAAACCGACATAAAGATATAAAATCATAAAAATATGAGGTTTGGTCGGAAATAAAACTGAAGCATGCGAAACACGTTCTGTGTACGCTGTCAAATGTTATGAGGGTCCCAAATCCCAGGTTTGTTTGGATATATTTTTATTTAAATATATAAAATCGTACAAATTCGATGGTGTAAGCTGCAGAAGCTAATGAGACCCCGATCTTTAGGTTCGTTTGAATACATTTTCATTTAAAATTAAAAAATCCTTCAATATTGATTTTGAACATATTTAAGTTTATCATCACGGTCCCGAGTAGGTTTCTTCATAGTAAAAAAGCTAAAAGAAGCTAATAGAAAAAAATTACAATAGCTGCAGAATTAAAGAAAAATGAAACTTTTACACAAACAAAAATGAAACAGGGTAATAAATAGCTACAGACTATTTTGCTAAAGTCATTCAATATTCAATCTTCTTCCACGCTAACCAACTTGTTTCATTTCCTTTTATGCTCTTCAAAATCTATGTATGCAGTGAATTACAGACTGAGTATTGAAAACAGTAGTATGATGCATATAATTTTCTATGATGAAAAGGAAATGCTAGAGAAACTCTAAAAGAAGATTCGTAATCAGCACAAAAAATTGAATAAGACACAATGGTTTTTTGGTTTTGTGAAAGAGAAAAAGTTCACTGTCGTTGAACAATAACATATGTACAGTGAAATCTTTGAAAATTGAATAACTAGGGCACGCGAAGATATTTTCGTTTACACTATTTCCAGTCTTAGGATATATAAATGTACGGAATTTCTTTCATCTGGCCTTAAAAAATACCATTTAATAAAAGATTCTTCTAGAGGCATGTACAGCCAGAACGCAACCATTAATTAGATTTCTACTGACGATAAGGCCACGATAACCACCCACGAAGATATACAGACATTTAATACTGTTGATAAAAGCCAAAAGATGAAAATTAGTTGTGAGCAAATGTTAATAAATAAAAAGTATGCCTTGAATAAAAGGAGTTATGTTAAATTGAATGTATGCCACGAGTTAAGTGAAAATTACATGTAAGTATGAAATAGGCATACAAAAATGTTAATGAACTGTGTTGATCACTTCTTGAGAAAATAACTAACATCAGTAATTTAAATAATAATAGTTAGTAAATTATATATTTTATATATATTCAGTAATATATACAAACTATAAATCATATATATATATATATATAGTGAAATCTAAAAAAAATATGTAATTGATACAATGTAGTGTTTACACTAAGAATGGGTAGAAAATTGTAAAACATATTTGAGTACAGCTGCAGAAGGAAATATTTACGCCTTAATTTAGTAATTTCACAAAAGCAGATGTGCATTTTCAGGAATCTAACGGATTCCTATTAATTCTTACTATTATAAATATAATATACTCACCGTATCGGCATGATTTATTACTGCATCAATTTTATATTTCAACTGTAATCGAATCTAGCATAATAAAAATTTATTCTTTAAAAAAAATACATATGATCTATCAGTTACTGTAATTTACATTATTATCTGACCAACCTATGTGTAGGTGAACATGTACAGTAAGATGAAGAAATGAGATGATTCTTTTTATTATTTTTTTATGGATTTACGAAAACAGAAAAATTTTACCATTAAGCATCAGATATAATATATATCAATTTATTGTGTTGCAACAGGTAATAAACACGGTTTGTATTGAACAGTATCTGAAAATGTAGAATTGATATTTAAAGACTGCAAAGAAAAATTTATGAACAATCTAAGAATACATGTAAAAAGTATAAAAGTTAGAAAGTTACAGTTATACGCGTGTAAAATCTTTGAGCTTCAACATACACCCAAAAGTAAACTAATCCACAAAAACACTGTAAATTAACATAAAAAATTATCTCACTAGATAATTTAAACTTAAAACAGTTAATCTGCACCATATATTTTTTGTTTACCAATTTCTGTAAAATTATTCCAGCACCAAAAATGAAATAAAAAAATATTAGGTAATTTATGCAAAATATAATTAAACAGATAAGTAAGTAATCACTGTTGATAGTCTGCTAGCAATCCTATCATTATTAAACATTATATTTATATAAAAATGTCAATAGTAAAATAGGCATTGCACTTCATAAGTACTATTTAAGAAATTCAAAAACTAAATGCCCTTGTTCCTTAAAAAGAATATATGTTGCAAGTGATAACCTTTCTTTTTTAAAAATATATATATATATATATATATATAACGCAATGGTGACATTAAATAACTTATCTCGTAATGTACCTCTATAATATTCTTATGTAATCAGAAATTGTCTGTAAAACGTTTAATGCAAAATAAATTTTGCATTTCAATCCATCTCCAATTATTGTGGTTCATCAATGACTTATGTCAACTACGAAACATATACTTATAAAATGAAATAATAGACTGAGAATATGTAAAATTGTAATTTACACAAAATGCCCTAAATATTTATATTAAATAATAAAAAATGCAATAATGTAAGCACTAAATAATGAATTTAATGAAAAATAATAATTATTTCATTAAACAATCAGTTATTTTATATGAAATTAAAAGGAATGAAAATATCTTCAGTTTGTTAAAGTGAACTTTCACTGATTAATTATTAAATTTAAACCGCTATATTTTACCAATTGCACTAAATAGTGCAAAAATAACTTATGATTATGTATATGTCACATTTGTAATACTCATTTATTTGCTGTTAACAGATTTCTTTTATTATTAACGATAATTCTTTGACTCATTTTGTTTGTGATTATTAACTTATTTGAGTCAAATGATGCTTTCTTATGAAATCATGAAATCAGTATCACTGTAACTTTTTCTGTATTCACATCACTATCGTTAAGGTCATATTAATAACAGATCAAACAACACAGCGAAATGCAGAAATATCATTGTATTTATAATAATATTTCCTTTTTTTAAATTTAAAATGTAACAGTGGAAAGGACGATATTCTTTTTGAAAAGGAAAGGAAGTATTGATTAAATTTATTTTTGAGAAAGGAGGAATTCAATTTTAAAAGGGGGTAAATAATGATATGTGATGATATGTTATTTTCATCATTACGAAGCATGCTCCGTTTTCACGTATTGCTGTATTAAAATTAAATCATAAAACCAAGTCTTTCTTTAAGAACGACCTAAAAAATCGGCGTGAATAAAACGATGTATACGCGTATACTTTATATAAACGCTTTAGGATTTCTTTAGTACTGTTTTCTCATTAATTTATGTATTTCATAAACGTATTTTTTTAACAGTGTTTTTTTTTAGCTTCATGGTTCTCGGTTTTCAGAAAAATAAAATACAGGTGTTTAATTATTGATCTTGTTCCGAAATTACCAATAAAAATGTAGGAATGTTTTTTCAGGAAACCTTTCAATTTCACTTTATTTCAGATTTTAAAGATTTAAAATTTCTGGAGTTCTTAGTGAAATGTACTGTAATTGAGATAAAAAAAAAAAGAAAAATAACGTTTACTCGTCTAGAAATAAAAATGAATGTATGTTTAGCTGTGCATACTTTGTTAGAGATCAATAATCCAATAAGGCTGTTTATTTTTCCAGACAAATCTTGCTTTTTCGAAATATATAAATTTTAAATATCCATATACGCATGTGAAATATATGCTGCATTATGAAACAAAGGAAAAGAAGTATTAAAAAATAAATAAATACAGCGGCTGAAAATCCAACCAAAATTAAACTCTTAATGGGGGAAAAATGAAAACAACATCTACCGATAATATTGTGGTAGGGAATTCTATATTCAATCTTCTTCCAGACTAACATGTTTATTTCATTTCCTTTTTCAGTTTTTTTTTAATCTATATGTAGTGAATAAGGTATTTAATATTGGGGAAAGTATTGTGATACATTTGATTTTTTTAAATGACGAGAAAAGTTATTTTTTATGGTATTCATTAACTTTAATTTTCTGATTCTCGCAAATTTTATTTGTTTTTATTTTGTGTAATTCTACATTTTTGTTTTTTGGTTACTAGATATACGTAAAATAAAACGAGTGAAAATTTAGTAACTAGGAACAGAAAAGATATGTCGATTTAGGCATATTCCAGTCTTAGCGGATATAAGTGCGCCGAATATCTTTCACTTGGTTCTTTAAAAATTTCCGTTTAACGAAGATTTCTATTAAATAGAGGCTCTGATTTCACAGATTTACTATCTGTACTAATAAAAGTATGTTTCTCTCTCTCTCTCACTCTCTCTCTCTCTGTGTGTGTGTGTGTGTGTGTCCGCGATGTCAGCGAAATCTATCGCACATAGAATTCTGAAAATTTATATGAGGGTAGCCCAAGGAAAGTCCGAATGCACTTGAGATACAGAATTTTAAATTTGTGTTAATTAGTCGATGTACTATTTAAAAATTCAATAAATGTCCCAATTAAAAAAAACAATTCTTTGCGGGCAAAATGGCCAAAGAAACGTACAACCGCAAACAATTTGAGCATCTAGATTTGATAACACTTTCTGTGGAATAAATGAGACTTTCCCAACAAAGTTAATTTTCAATTTTCAAGAATTATAAAATTTAAAAAAAACCTACTGACATATGCACCGAAGAGTCAAAACATTATGACCATCACCACATATTGCAATGTGCTCACCTGGATGACGTAGATAGCACATAATCCAGTGGGAATTGTATTTAAATGCTGCTAGAGAGTCTTAGGTATCATATTTGCGCTTACGTGGTGGTAAAGGCTGCTGATTTAAGTGACTTTGATAGACGGCAGAATTCCGCCGCCTGACGACTCAGAACGAGTATCTTCGAAACTGCACGTCTCATGGATTGTTCATGATATATCGTTGTTAGTACTTACACAAATTGGATTAATGACGGTGAAATCATCAGTAGAAGCCATCGCGTTGGACGTTTAGATGTTATGAAATAAAAAGGACTTCGGAGACCACACCCCCCCCCCCCTTGGTAATGCAAATTCGGCACCAGAGAATTGTTCAACTGACATCCTAATACAATACAGGTCCAAGTAGAAATCTTTCGGAGCACACAGTTCAACTGACACTGTTGAATGCGAGACTACGAAAGAAACGATCCACTCATTGTGGCATACATGCCAAGGCGGGTTGCAGTTGTTTTGCGGGCCAAAGGTGGGCCAACGCATTATTAGGTAAGTGGTCATAATGTTTTGGATCTTCAGTGTAAGTCTGAAAATAACCAGACATACATAGAAAGATTATCTGCATTAGAAAATATTTTCGAAAATCACCTGGTAACTTTTCTTAATTTTTGAAAAAAATTACTAAGACGGTACCAAATTTTCCAGATAAGGACTGGCTCGGATTTCATTAAAATCTGTCTCGTGGGACCGCCTATCCATTTATTTTTAGATAAACAGAGTTTCACGAAATGTAAATATTTACTTTTAAAAAAAAGACGGTTTTTTCATGATGTAAATATAATTTCCTTTAGAACGTGCTTCTAAATCAACTTCACCAAAGTGAGGACGATGGAAATTAGTAGAACCGTCATTATAAAAGAACTAGGGGATCGTACCCGGGCTTCCCGGGTTAAAGAATATAGGTGAAACCATTTTTTTTTAATTGAAAACTAATAAATTTTTTATATGCAATTAATATTTTAGATTGACCACTTACATTAAAAAAGCATTTTTCATATGGAAAATACGAATTATACAATCAAACAAATTTTTGAAATTTATCAAAAGCGATATTTTTTTATTACCCGCATGCTAAGAGTTATTAGCCAAGATTTTGCTAATTATGGCATCCTTTTATATTCTGATAATTTCAGAGTTTATATATGTCTGGTAAATTTGTGTTTTATTTACATTATTTTATTTACTTATTCATAGGAAAGTTTTTTTTAATAGATATCAGCCTTAAGAAAATGATGAACTCTTTATTTTGTTTTAAGGCAAACGGATTAATCTTTCGTAATCGAGTTCCGCGCGATATAGATAAATTAAAAAATATTTCATGCTTTAAAATTGTTTTTTAAAAAATAGACAATCAATAAACTTAGATGAACTTTGCAAACAAATTCCATTTGAAAAAAGAAATCCTACTTGGTGATCTAAAAATTTAAATTGTACGATTACAAATATGTTAGATTTGTGTTTTTTCAATATTATTCTTTTATTTGTTTATAAAAGAAGTATTAATTTCGTTAATTTGTCTTTTACAAATATGTTAAATTGGTGTTTTTTTAATATTATTCTTTTATTTATTTATAAAGGAAGTATTAATTTCGTTGCGCAAAAATAGTCTGAAAAAAATACTGAAAAATGTTTGTTGCTTTATGTGCAAAATGTTTATTATTATTATGTATTGATACCGGCACGTGATAAGATAAACTTAAAAAATCATGCTTAAAAATTATTTTAGAAAATATAATACATGGATCACATCAATGAATACAGTTTTTAAACAAATTGCATTTGAAAGTACATTTTTTTTTCCCTATGCGACGAAAATTGAAAATGTACGATGATCAAAAGATTAAAAAATTGACGTAGCGAAATTTTCAAGACCGAAATTTGATCGTGAAGTGTTGCCATTTGCAAAAGGACGTCAGCGTTATGCACATATACGTTTGTTCTTTATAATATAGATACTTAATCAGTAAAATATAATAAAGATCAGTTATTAGGATGTGGTTATCAATTGAGGCTCTTATGCTTCGATTTCCGAAAAGAAAACAGCAATTTTCATCTTCTCGAAATTTGCGTATACGCAGTTCTCATATCCATATTCTTCATTTTTAAAAAAAATTGTATTTTGTTTGATCATTTAAAAATCATTTTAACTCAAAACTTGAAGTCAGGTTTGTCAGCAACATCTTTTATGCAAACAGACTCTTTACTTGAGATTCTAATCTCAATTCCGGAGAGTAAAAATTTTCATAATTTATGTTTTTTAGACGCATTTGTGTTAAAATGTTTAGTTTTATCTAAGAAAATGATAGTTTTCTTTTAAATATGACTTCATTTTCACTTCTCAGTATTTCGCCTAGCGTCTGAAACTTAGTATCAGTACACATGCAGAAGGAAAAACAATATAGAAAATTTATGAGGAAAATTTCGTGTTTTCAAAAGCAGTATGTTATTTTCAGTTATTATGCCCCTAATATAATATTCTGATTCTAATGGAATTTTGCGCGACTAAGTCCTATACAACAATTTTTATCAACAATTTTGAATTTTTATCAGAAAATAGCATGAATAAAGTTAAAAATTCCCCATTATTTCTCTCTTGTCTGCAATAATGAAAGCGATCTAATTATCATTTTGAAGAAATTTCATAAAATGCTTTTAAAATTAAAATATAAAAGTGGGGATATTAAAAAAACAAACAGATATTGCGATCACATCTACAAAGGAAGGGCTTTCAGTTAAAATATACATATATATATTAGTAATATTGGTTCAGCAGAAAGATCAGGACAGATGACTAAAAAACACACTTATTTTTAAATTTATAGATTATATAAAATTAAGAAAAAATAAATTAAGCAAATTATTTTATTTTGATAAAATTATAGTAGAATGTCCTAAAGTATAGCATTAAACTTTTATTACTCGAGAGAATTTTCGACAAAAACTTCAGGAACACGATATTGTTTTAAACCACGAATTATTTGTTTGAAAGATCAGGACAGATGACTAAAAAACACACTTATTTTTAAATTTATAGATTATATAAAATTAAGAAAAATTAAATTAAGTAAATTATGTTATTTTGATAAAATTATAGTAGAATGTCCTAAAGTATAGCATTAAACTTTTATTACTCGAGAGAATTTTCGACAAAAACTTCAGGAACACGATATTATTTTAAACCACGAATTATTTGTTTGCTTGTCTAATTCGGCGAAGCAAATCCAACCAGGCGAGAATAATCAATTTCTGCAATATAAGTCGCTATTATTTGCACGTCACCTCGCTTTTATAAAGACGCTCAAATTTTTTTGTAAAATATTGCGTTTTATCAGTGTGCGATTTCGATTACATTATTTTCAAAAGTGAAGAAATTTTACCTGTGAAGAATTTCAAAGCAGCCGGGCTGTGAAATGGACGCACTTCTAGAAAACGTAATTCAGGTTTAAGAATTAAAATACACGCTTTTTTATAAAATGACGTCATTTGCATCCGCTAAAGCAATCCACTTTTACAATCCAGTCTTAAACTTCGTGTGTAGAAAAGTGTACATATGACGTCATTATAACGGAATAACAGACAATATTCTTGACATAGCTCATATTTTAATTTCAACTTTTTTTTAGGTTTTATGTGAAAATGGCAACAAAAAGATTCAGTATCTGTTATTTTCGACTATTTTCCGATTACTTTCAATGGCTTTCAATAGAAATGAGGTATTTTTGTTGCCACGATAAGAAAAATGGTATTAAAAACTACTAAAACATTAATATCTCAAAAATATATTGAGATACAGCTTTCAAACAAATTGCATTTAAAAGATCATTTTTTTCCTTATAAGACGGTGTAAAAATTTAAAATGCGCGATGTTTAGAAGTTTAAAAATTAGCAGTAGAGGAAATTGCAAAACCAAAATTTTATTTCAAATTTCAAAGTGTTGCCATTCGCAAAATGACGTATGCGTTACGCACAAATATGTTTGTCCTTTATAATATAGATAGTGCTTAAAATGTTTAATGTACATGTGCACAAATAATTTATCTAAAGAATGAATTGAATCTTTTGGTTTGCTAGGGATGTCACTGGATGAAATAGAAATATTAAAGACTTTTGGTTAAAGTTATGGGGGAGGGGGTTACAATTACCTTTAGCACGTGCATCTTAATCAATTTCAGCGAAGTGTGGTACACCAGAATTATTAAAACCGTTATTATTAAAGATAACTGCTAATGTTTTTAAAGTAAATATACACAAGTAATGTATCTAAATAATAAATTGAATTTTGCGGTTGGCTAGCGATGTTAGTGCTTAAACAGAAATGTTAAAAACTATTGATTAAAAATACGGTGTTGGGGATGGGAAAGGTTGTATGTAAGTGAATTTTAAATCGCGTTAATGTTAAAGGCGATTGGTTAAATTTACGGGAAGAGGGGCTTCAGATGTATACTCTGCCAAAGGCAGTGGGGTCAATCCAGCCACCAATTCTGTGTAAAATCTAAATTTATGTAATTGCTCCGACAGATTTCGGAATTTATTTTTGAGTTCTGGGGTACCTGAAAAGGTTCAAAATTTAATTTACACCATAAGTTAAGAAACGTAGGTGAACGTATGTTTTCTTAATATAGACTTCAATTACCACTGTTTTTAAACAGGAGCGTCTTTTATCAGTTTAAAGTACCCTATTTCGACAGGAATTAGGTCATTCAACTAGAATTACGGAGGTCTGTTCAGAAAGAGGTTCGTTAAAAAATAAGAACGTTAATCAAGATATCGATTAGTTCGGATGTTTTATAACACATAAAAGGTATTAACAATAGGGGGGTTGATTTTCGTGGGAAGGGAGAGTGCGAGAAATTTATTAAAATCTTAGGTTTTTGAACTATATCTCATTATTTAAAGTAATTTTTTTTATGGAGCACTCAGATACATATTTTTTTTGCATATAAAAATTTTAAAGAGGGATGGGTTGAATTCTGTGGACGAGATATTGAGATAGAGTGTAATGCAATCTTTTGAAGGCTTGACCAAACGCTTGACTATTTTTACACATAAGTATTTGAGCACCTTATATCGCCCCTTCTTAAAAACTTGACCAAAGGGTTACCTCCATACGGTCGAACCTTTTCTGCCCTCATTTTGCCCACCGACAATTAACAGCTTTGTTACCTTTCAGGGGTGCTTTTCTAACTTTTTTTCGACACCTTTTTATGATGTATCATTTCATAGACCTTCTACCACTCTTTCATATTATGTACCCCTCTATCGATTCGTCCAGCGACATTTCAAGGATTACTTGCCACCGGAGGAACTTTCCAAATCTTTTCCATTCCCTAACTATTCTCCATATCAAGTTAGTCCCTAATTAATTGATCCCATTTTATTGTACCTTCTTCAAAACCTGACCAAAGTCGTAACTCAGCACGGTGAGACTGTTTATGCTGTAGTTTTCCAACCCCTCCCTCCGAAAATTGCTTAGTTGCTCCGGGAACGCATTTCTATCTTTTTCAGACCACATCATGTGAAGACAGCCATTTGACCACACTTTCATATTATTTACTCCTACCCCGTCCTCCGTATTTGCCCACATCTCAACTTGGCACAGAATTGGCTGAGCCCCTTCTATTGCAACTTAAAAAAAATGGTGTTCGGAGCTGTAGGCCGCAGGGACCTGTGCCGGAGGTTCGTTCGGAAAGAAGTTTGTTCCGAATACACTGGGTAGCTGGGTAGTGTACGCTGACAAGGTCAGCTGGGGCCATTCAGGATCAGGGGTGCCATTTGAGGGGGGCTGGGGGGAGCAATAGCCCCCCCCCCCAAGGAATTTGATATTTCAGAAAATTTATCAACCATCAAATGCAGGGATGCACCGAATAGTGATTTTGGCCGAATACCGAATATTTGACCTGCAGGTAAACCGAATACCGAATATTCGGCCAGCCGAATAGTAACTGTTAGGCCGAATACCGAATATTAGGCCAGCCGAATAGTATCTATTCGGCTCGCCAAATAATTTTATATCTCAGTGTTTAATGTTAAAAAGTTAAATTAAAATTTTTTTATATAATATTTAGCACAGATACTTCCATTTTGGCATACAAAACAATTTTTATAAGTAAATTTTGTACTAAAAAAGTATGTTTTGAGTTATTATTTAAGAAGTGGATGGTTTAAAAAATTTTTAGATAACAAAATTTAAATTCCATGCCTTCTTCAATTAATTCAATTCTTATATTGAACAAGAAGCAACATATATTATTCCACTTCTTTCATCAAAAATTAAAGGTGTACAAGCCGTAGCAGAATTTTCGTTTATAACTGTATAAAAATGAAGATATTTTAGCAAAATTTGCATCACATTAATTTGCTTGTATAGAATGTGATGATATCCTTGGATGAGACTGGATTTTGGCCAGTGGTACAGTATAAGTATTGTTAGATGCGTTCTTAATAAAATAATGTCTAGCTCAGTGCTGTTTAAATATGAATGGTTTATATTTCCAGCACTTCTCGTCATGTTATCATATTTCACATAAATTAAAGCAACTCTGTTGACAATATAGTTACAATACCTTCATTATTGTTAAAGTAACAAAAGTAATTTAAAGTTTGACTTGGGGATACACTCTATTTTTGACTGAATAAGTGAATTGCGATCCTGATTTACTGGACAAAAAAATGCCTGTTTTGATGCCTATTATTACCCCTGAAATTGTCTTCCATTTTGTTTAGAAACACCCTGTTTGCGAAAAAGGAAGGAACAGATTATTTACCAGACAATGGTCAGTAACTTGCATTTCTACATTTAATAATTCCCATGAACAAATGACATGTCATTAATGGTTAATTTTTTTTAAATGACATTTTTAAAACAACAAATAAATAATATAAAATCATTCTCCTTTATTTAAAGATTCTAATTATTCTGAATGTCTGTATTAATTGACAGTTAAAAGTAGAAGTTGTGTAACGTTTTAACAAAAAATATTTTTAAGAGGTTTTTTAAGTATTTGGTTCAGGCGAATAGTTTGATATTCGGCCAAACCGAATATTCGTTAGGAAAATATTCGGCAAAACGAATAGTTTGACCGAAGTAGTATGGTCGAATACCGAATAGATACCGAATATTCGATTCCTCCCTAACAAATGTCAGACTCAAACAAACATTAGAATATTGCCCAAACTCTAAAATAACTTATCAGATTTGATTGCAAAAAACATATGCATTAAATAAATGCTTATGCATAAAAATTAATAATTATCAAAAAATTTCATAAAGCCTTACTATTCGAACTACCTCAAGGTGAGACATACAGTGGCGGTCAAAAGTTTCCGGCCAGTTAGTTTCTTTGATTTGTTTGACAGAACGTTTCATCGAAGAAGGAACACAGTTGCTCCAAAAGTTAGGAATAATCAAACTACCGTTTACCACGTGATCATTTTGATTGGATACTGAAGATACTTGATGCAAAGAGGAGGAATTCGAAATTCGAGTGTGCAAAAGTATCCGGCCATTCGTCATCCGTTAGTTTTTGCTATCAGTAAAGTGTTTTTTTTTTATTGCCTTGTTTGTTAATTAATCAACGTGAATAACATATTTGAAATTCAAAAGTGAAAGTTGAACAATTTATTGTTCCTAAACGAGTGATTTGTTTGTTGCTAAAGGGACAATCCTCTCGTGAGATTGCGCCTAAGTTGTGGATCGGAAAATTTGCTGTGAACGATATTAAATAAAAATATAAAGATGGTCATGGCCTTCGGAACTTGCCACGGTTTGGAGGAGCTCAAAAAACGACTATTCTTGTAGACAGAATTATCAGGAGAAAAGCAGTTGATGACCCGATTAAAAATGCCGCTGCAATTCCCCGAGACTTACGGTGTTAAAATGTTGCCGAAATAAGTCTGTTGCTGAAATAAGTCTGTGTCAAGACGTTTACTTGACGTAGGACTTTATGGAACAGTCGGTGTTAAAAAACCTTTCATAAGTAAAAAAAATCAGAGGGCCCAACTGGCGTTTGCCAAGGAATACAAAGACTGGTCAAGTGAAAACTGGAAAAAAGTACTATTTTCCGATGAATCGACGTTCAATTTTTTTAGGATTGATAACAGACTCTACAACCGACAACCTAAAAACAAAAGATAAGATTCGAAATATGTTATTCCTAAAATGAAGCGTGGCGGAGGACACGTTATGCTGTGGGGAGCATTTTCTGGAAAATGTGCCTGTCCGTTATTTGAAATCCGCGGCAAGATGAATAGTGCAATGCCTAAGGATATCTTGCTAGATCATTTGCTAACTTATTGGAGGAAACATTGTAGTCGCAACTATTTTTCTCATCATGATAACGGCTAAAAGTATCATGCAAGCTCGTCAAGCAGTGGTTTTCGCACACAAAAAATTCCGCTTTTGAAATGGATAGCCCAATCACCCGATCTAAATTCAATAGAAAATCTTTGAAACTAACTTGAAAACGTGTGTGGGATTATAAATATTCCAATTCAGCAGCATTTTCACAAAAATTGCAAGAACCGTGGAAAAAACATAACATTGACGATCTACAACCGTTCATTGAATCGATACCACGTATCTGAGCCACAGTTCTTATTGCTAAACGTATGAATACTAAATACTAATTGTAAATGTTGTTCATCGCTGTTATTTTCTGTTATAACACAATTTTTTCCCAAACTTACCAAGGTGGCCGGAAACTTTTGAGAAAATGCGTTTTCTTTTGCAATTATTTTTGCCAATTAAATTTATTAATATTTATTTTTTATTTTATAAATATGTTCCTAACTATTATGTCAATAAAGTGTATAAGTATCACTTTGAGATTCCTCTTCATATGGGTATACTTACAAATTAACCAAAAATTTTATGCTGGCCGGAGATTTTTGACCGCCACTGTATATCTTTAATGAGTACTTTGGTTAATTTTAAAAATACATGTGAGAAATTATTTCATCAGTTGCTTCTCAGCTGTGTGCAAATTCATCATGGTTAGTTGGTGGATTTTTGACGGCCGATTATCTACACTAGGGATATAGGCCCGAAGGGGGAGTGCCCTTCGTGGGGTCTTTCTAAGGGAACCTAATCCGTATTTACGCATGGAAATCCATGGCTAGAAGAAAACCACGAAAACTCCGAATGATTAGGCCGACGGGCGCGATTGCGATCGAACCCAGCACCTCCCGTCTACCAGCTTAGAGAGCAGAACCTCTCAGCCACTGGTGGGGCCAAATTGATCATGGAAAAACTTGTCAAAATCATTGACACAACAATCACAATGATTTTCTTCTAGCCAATTCTCGAATAAGCGCAAAGAAAATAATAACATTTAAATCCCATTGATGACGGTCTTGTGATGTCTGAAAACGTTCTGGGTTTTTCTAATGTATTTTAAATAATTTTAAATTATATGTATGCACATGAAAGTAATTCTTGTGCATTTATTTGTTCTTTTTATATGAATATTAATTATAAATTTTACCTTTTCTGTAGAAAAATGAAGATATATACATAGTATTCATTAATGTTCAAATATGTAGTTTTTTTATCTGAATAATATTTAGAAAAACTTCTTTTTCTTTGAAAAATCGGATAAACATGAAACCATCTCATAATAGTGAAAACACAATCCGAAACAATTAACGCTTTACCTTTACTTGCAGAAAATCACTAACGAAAATTTTCTTATACTTATAGATCAGAAAATTTTCAAATTTCGTGACCTATTCATGACGTTTGTTGGCTGATTATCTCATGACTGATTGAATTTCATGATTTTTTTTCGCGATCATCTGACGAAATTTGCTATTTTTTTCCGCGATAGATTTACGGAATTCACGTTTTTTTCTCTGCAAGCTTTATAGGAAATGGATTTCTTTTTTTTTTTTTTTTTTTTTTTTTTTTTTTTTTGCGCGAACACTTGCCGAAATTCACAATATTATTTCGCGACCAACTGATGAAATTCGATATTTGTTTTGGGGATTTTTTTGACAAAATTCACGATTCCTTATCAGTATCATTTATTGAAATTCGTGATTTTGTTTCTGCCACCGACTAATAATGTTTTTGATTTTTTTACGCGATCATTCGGCGAATTTCTCCTCGATTTTATTGCGCGATTGTTCGACTAAATTTTCGTGATTTGTTTGCGCAATCTTTTGACGAAATTCGAGATTTTTTGCACAATCCTTTTACGAAATTCGCGATTTCCCTCGCAATCCTTTTACGAAATTCAAAATTTCTGTTTGTGCAATCGTTTGACGAAATCTGTATTTCTTTTCGCGATCTCTGAGGAAATTAGCGATACTTTCCTCGGTCGTTTGAAGAAATTAGCGATTTTTTAAGCGACCATTTTGGAGACTTTTTTTTTCAAAATTTCCAAGATTCGCGATTTTTTTCTGCGACCCATTGACGAATTAATTTTGTGGACTTTGAAAGAAATAAAAATCGCGGACTTTCAGGAAAATTAAAAAAAAAATTGTGGAATAATCACATGCTTGTGAAAGAAGTTTTGGAGACAAAATCACGTAGAACATTTTTAATTGTGCGAGATTTTCTTTCTGTGTGATTTGTGCAGTTCTGCACGTTGTGCAACTTTCCACGTTCCCTGTTCCTCAAAGAAAAATTTTCCTTCTTCTTCGTCAGGATACTCGTGAAATGGCGCCCTTGTAAGTAAAATTTCGAAAGGGACTAGAAAAAAGCTCAATTTAAACAAGTCTCCGTCTTAGCAAGCATAATTGTATGATGTGTTTTCAACGAAATTTGATTTTTTCTAGAAAGAAATCTGTTATAGACAGGTTTCGTATTCACAAGTTTTACTCTAATACATCTCTTTTCAGAGCTATCCTATAGAGGGGATGGTTTAACAGTCAGTGAGTATACTTGTAAAAATGAAACCTGTCTATAATAGAATCCTGTCTAAAAAGAAAAAAATCATGTCCAATATATTAAAATTTTACCTTCTAAGATAGAAACCTGTTTAAAACGAAATATTTCATTGGTTCTGAGTTTCCGTATTCGAAGTTTTTACTGTTATTGTAAGCATAAGTCAGTAAACGTTTCTCAACGGGGACGGGGGGTGGGGGTTGACCCCTTGGATCCCTTAGCTATATAGAATACTTAAAAAAATGTTTGCCCCCCCCCCCCCCCCCCAAGAAAATTCTGAAATGGCGCCCCTGTTCAGGATGTTCCTTTTGAAAAATCTATGTTTGAATCGAAGATTTTAATGGTTAGGGATGTGTGCGTAGAATATCCAGTGTGTTCTGCCGAATGCAAAGGGGAGTCGTTATAGTTGTCCATTTTGAGAGATTCGTCTTTTTGAAAATTTAAATATGAATCTTTTTAGCTAGTCGTACGTTGCATGGAAAAATCGACGGGTCCGGGAACTGCCGGGAACCGGATCATCTAGCATTATGATTGAAACACCAACACAAGTAAGCAGAAATTAAAAACTGACGTCAATAAAATAATGTATAAGCGTGTACTTTATATAGACGCGTTATGATTTCTTTACTTATTTTTGTCTCGTATATTAAGCATTTTTTAGACCTTTTTTATCAACTTTTTTGTAGCTTCATACTTCCTGGTACCCAGATAAAAAAAAAAAAAAAAAACATCGATATTTAAATATTAATAAGTTGCTTTAGTATTACCAATGGATTAGTTTCGAGCAAAAATTAAATTGCATTTTATTCAAAATTCTCAATTGAGGGAGTCCTTTCATAAAGCATGTTTAATCTTTAAAAAAAAAAAATACTCGTTCGAAATAAAATAGAATATATTTTTAGACATAGATACAGTAACATAGATTAATAAAGCGCTACGGGTAGATAATTTTAGAACAAATGTTATTTGTTTACCATGATATATAAATTTTGCATTTTATCCAAAATTTTAATTTGAGGGAATCCTTTGTAAAGCATGTTTAATCTAAAAATTTTCAGAAAAAAATTAATCATCCGAATTAAAATAGAATATATTTTTAGACATAGATACAGTAACATAGATTAATAAAGCGCTACGGGTAGATAATTTTAGAACAAATGTTATTTGTTTACCAAGATATATAAATTTTAAATAAACATAAATATGCGTGAAATGGTTACTGCATTAGGATAAAAAGGAAAAGATGAGAAAAAAAAGTTAAAGCCACTGAGGAGTAAAAAAAACGAAACCCTTAATGAAAATTAGAAACAAGAATACAAAACAATAGTAACCGACAACTTTGCAGAAGGCAATTTAATATTCAGTTTTCTTCCAGACTAACCAGTTTGTCTTAATTTCTTTTTCTGATTTTTAAAATCAGAAAATCTGCGGAACAGTTAAATCAGATAAATCTCTAATAAATTAGAAATTGAGTATTGGCCAAAGTAGTATAATGCATTTCATTTTTATGTGATTTTTTTCAAACAATGAAAAAAGTTAATTTTGTTTAAAATGGCATTATCTTTAATTTTCTGATTCTCACAAATTTTATTTGTTTTTATTTTGTGTATTAATACGTTTCACTTTTGTCATTTACTATATATATGTGTATAGTAAAACCAGTCAAAACCGAATATCTACGGACTGAGAAGACGTCGTTTTAGACAAAGTTCGGACTTTTCTGTTATTTGATCCTTTAAAAAAGGGCCATTCAACCACTGCACCGGATACCCCGAGATAAGTCGGGAGTAAAAGCACGGTTTCTCCATACCTGTTGCCGGTGAAGTGGTTAACCAGTTCTGGTCTAGCGCACTATTAATAGTACATGGTTTTTCATTGAGTATTATATTTTTTAATATTTACTTTTGTGATTATCTGTATTTCTACATGTAGTAATGGTAGTACATTTCTATGCATTTTTTATAATGATTTAATTTATCAAAGCTAAAAAAAAAATGCTATAAAAGTGATATAATACCTTTATTTAGATTAACGCTCTTTACATCTCACGAACGGTGAGATTTTCAAAATCATTCATGATAGAAATATATTTGCAAACAAATTTTAAAAACAATAACTTGGTAAATAATGTTACGAGATTTCATGCATAATGAAAATCCTTAAAAACATAAAATAAAATGAAATTGGATAATTGTGAGCATGGATTAATTTTTACTATTTTTACTAAAACAGCATAACATCTCTTTCCAAATTTTATGTAACTCAAAGGATATTGAATAATTGCAAATATTCTCGTTGCGTAAAAATATCTCTATTGATTCCCGGATGATGGATGGTAGATATAATCTTGACGGATAAATTATTCTGCAATTTTTTATAATCGATCTGTAAATGCTATTTGCTGCATAATCTGGCCAAATCTGTGGTACTGCTGTTGTATTTCATGTCTTCTATATGTTCTTTGATTCTAGTTTTACGTTTTCTGCTTGCCATATCTATATAAAACTGCTTTGCTTTATCTAAATAAAAATAGAAGAACAATTTATTCGTCAAGATTTTATCTACCATCCATCATCCAGGAATCAATAGAGATATTTTTACGCAACGAGAATATTTGCAATGATTCAGTGTCCTTTGAGTAAACCTAAAATTTGGAAAGAGATACTATGTTGTTTTAGTAACAAAAGTAAAAATTAATCCATGCTCACAAATATCCAATTTCATTTTATTTTATGTTTGCACGGATTTTCATTATGCATGAAGTCTCGTGGTATTATTTACCAAGTTATTGTTTTTAAAATTTGTTTGCAAACATATTTCCATCATGAATGATACTGAAAATGTCGCAGTTTGAGCTACGAAACGAGTGTTAATCTAAATAAAGGTATTATATCACTTTTATAGCATTTTTTTAGCTTTGTCTCATTATACGTAATTAGCATAGCTATTTTTATGAATTAATTTATGTTTTGGAATTTAGTAATAACAATAACTAGCCGCCCTTGGCGACAAGATTGGTCTCCCTTAAAATTATGTTTGAGAAAGCATGCTAAGCATTGAAAAATGTTACTTTTAATGATAATATAATTTACTTGGACTCCCTTAAATATAATTAATATAATCCCTCCAGATAATATTAGTTTTTTTGCATTAAAAATATCTCAATTTGTTGATTTTCTGTAAGCAAGTAAACCCTATTTCTTTACAATGGAAATATATGGGAATTTGGCGAAATATTAGATATATCTCCAAGTTGGCGTCACTTTTGACTACTAATTTTGCTCGCCAAATTTGGCAATATATCACCAAGTTGGGTACAAACTTGGCGACAAAACAGATTCCCCCTACGGCCACCCCGCCCTTATAGGTAAGAAGATACATTAAATGCTGTGCAATAACCAATGAGATGCAATTCATTCGAGCATTGTCATTAAACAATTAACAAATAATAGCGATTTCTGTGCAACACACGATAGCGTAATATATATATAGATAATAAAAGTCTGTTTAATTCTCTTTGCTCCAATGGCAATTCTTTTATTTTAACCGTGCATTTAATTGTTTAATTTAAAATGTAGGTTTCTGTTTTGAACGATCATGTGTGATAAAAGGAAAAAAAAAAATATTAGAAAGCTGTAATGTCCAAATAATCCTGTTGTAATACGATATTTTGCAAACGTCGCTAAAAACTCTTCTTTAGCATACTTTCATATGAATATGAATTGAAAATTATGCAAAATAATGGCATTCATTAGATTTCAGACAAGCACGTATTCGTTAAACTTGGGTAAATTTATTTGGATATCTATTATTAACTTAAAAGATTTTTTTTTTCAAAATTGAAAACAAAAATTTTGCCTGAAAGGATTAATAAAAGGTTCTGATAGAGTTATGCCCCGTTTTCACGTAGTGCTGTATTAAAATAAAACGTCAATCCAAGTAATGAAGAACGACCCAAAAAGTTTTGTCAATAAAACGATTTGCATGAGCATGCTTTCTATAGACGCTTTACGATTTCATCACACATATTTTCTTGTACTTAATATATTTCAGAAATATCTTTTTTATCAGCGTTTTTCTGGCTTCATAATTAGTTGTATTTACGTAAAAAGAACGCCATCGTTTTATTTTCCTCTTTAATTCAAAATTAACATTAACTAGTAAATCTGCAGATCAGGAGCCTCAACGTCAGCTCTGCAAGTCATTGTTTTTAAACACGCTTTGGTAATATTCAATTTCCTGCAAACCGCAATTTAATGTTTTCAAATTACTTAATTATTTATAAGAATAAAATAATACGATGTTTTCAGATATTAGAAGTGGTAAACTAAAAACGTTGTTATGTAAGGATATTTTGAAATTTTTATGAGCTACTAATTCTCGTATTTTTTTAGATAATAAAGTACATTTCTTCAGAGAGGCGAAGCCCCCCTGAAGCCCCCATTATCTCATTAAATTTACATACATAACTTTAAATACGTAACATAATTTTAAATATTCGTAATCGCACATTAACTACAGTATTAGGAAAATAAAGAAATAAAGAACGAAAAAATAAGATACAGTGGCTGAAAAACCAACTAAAATGAAACTCTTAATGGGGAAAAAATTGAAAAAAAAAAAAAAAAAACTACAGATAATTTTTCGTAAGGCAATTCAATATTCAATCTCCTTCCATTCTAACCAGTTTGTTTCATTTCCTTTTACTGATTTTCAAAATCTATATATATAGTGAATTAGGTATTGAGTATTGGGCAAAATAGTATGATGCATTTTATTTTTTTAACGATAAAAAAGTTATTTTTCTGTTAAATGGCATTCATTATTTTTAATTTTCTCATTCTCGTATATTTTATTTGTTTTAATTTGTGTAATTATACATTTTACATGTTTTCGATATTAACTACGAGAATGGATCCAAAAAAATGGTTAAAAACTCTTGCCAATCATATTTGCATGTAATCACCAAATCTGTTTAGGGATTTATCTGAACGCAGGACCAACTTTTTAAATTCCGGTTTGGTAGAAATCACGTCCATACCCTGTGAGCTAATTATCGGCAGCTGCTTTGACATCATTTTCTGAAGAATGCCTTCTTACAGATAAGCATTTTCTTCCATTTCAAAACAGGAAATAGTCACTGGGTGCCAAATCTATGCTGTATGGGGGTGTATTCATATATGCTACTTGAACTTTGAAGGAATTTTTTAGTTTGGCACGCAGTATGGGCTGGCATTATCATGCAAGAGAATGACACCATTACTCAAAATGCCAAGGCGTTTGCGTTGGATGATTTCACGTAACCTATCAAAGTGGCTCAAGCGAGCCTACTTTTCTAAATGATTTGCCATTTCAATTTCTCTAAAGCGTCTGCAAACTTACACTATGTACCAGTTCAATCACTGTACGACAGCTAGCTCATATATCTCCATTCTTTCAAATAATATATTCAATTCACAATAATTACTTTTCAAATGCTACTGCTTGTAACCTTTTTAGGTGCGTTCGTAATTATATAAATACGTAGCACCCACAGTCGTCATTCAGTCCGCCCGCCTGTCCGCATATAACAGAGCAAAAACTACTCAATCGAATGGTCTAAAATTTAAATTTACAATTTTTGCAAAACTTTGTCGAGTCACTTCAAATTTTATGAAATTCGGATGTATATATTAATTACAGGGACAGTCAAAAGTTTCCCGTTACATTACGGCCATTGGGAAAAATTATTTCAAGTGCATTTTTATGATGTTACAGCCTTTCGAACAGAATAAAATAGATATGCACTTATGAAGTGCATTAAAATATACAATCAGCACAATATGCGGTGCAAAGAACATTTATAAAACTAGTTATAGTACGAACGCACCCATTTGCCACGTTTGACGTGCAATTTCAAACTTTTTTTTTTTTTTTTTTTTTAAATATATGTATGTAGATGTAGTGAAATAGGTATTGGGTAATGTCAAGGGTACAGGGCTTAATTTCTAACAAAAAAGTACCTGGGCCCTAATATTCTGCGGTACCGGTACAACAATCGTACCGTTCCACCTCCGCCCCCCCCCCCCCCAATCACTCCAATCTGCATATTTGTATTTCGAACATTATTTGCAAAACTTAAAGCATTTTTTTCTTTGGAAAAATAAAAAAAAAATAAATATATCTATCAGCATATACTTAGCTGTCAACTATTCCTTTTCTTAGTTATCACTCCTTCTGAATAGTAAGTAATTTTTGCCTAATTTTAATGTTAATTAATTGTAGAATTCTGCTATTAAATATGGTAAGGATTATGATTAGAAAATAGCGTTAACACAAAAAAGGGATACTTCGCAGCTATGCATTTTTAAGGAAAAAATGATTGAAATTTACTGAAATTAATATTTATATGCTGGAGAATGGAACAATGTTTTACAATTTTCTGTAAAAGGTGCATATCTTAAACTATAATCGATTCCTTCCGCATAACAATATTTTATGATGAGTCCATGAAAATCAGATTAAATTAAAAATTTGACACCATTATCGGAAGGAATCGATGCTTTTATAGAAGGAAGGGGAAACAGTGCTCGATTGCTTTCTATCACAATAACAATACAAGACAATTATGTCTACCTACAAATGAAAGTGACTTCATAATTGTGCAGAGCAGAGTTTTAGCATGGGGTGCCGTTCATGATACAGAATAAATAGAAAAGTCACTAACGTGATTTTTGTACTCGTACGCAATAAAAGACAGAAAACCTCAAACAAACAAAATCTCAAGCTGAGGCTCGTTGGCTAAAGCAGAAAATATTCTTTTCAGGTTAAATATCTAAGTAATAATAAAACAGCTAATAAAAAATGATCCTACTGTCACAAAAGAAAATCGAACTGAAAGCTAACTCATTGTTCAGTCTCTAGAGATGCGCCGTATGAACAAGTCGTCACCGACATAAATTTGAAATAGAAAAGGCGATTTCTGTTTCACCTTCATTCTGATCAAAATAGCATTAAAATGATTTGAAATAGAATATAATAAGCAATTTTAAAGGAGGAAAAAGTTTTTTTTTCCATACATGAATAAATAAACTTTTAATTGTAATACAGGTTGAGCTCGAGTCAGTCCGTTTTATCTCCATTTTTTACGTATGCGACACATTATGTCACATATCGTGTTTTGGTAAATAAGAATGGAAAAGCTTGGAGATGGAGAGGAAAGAAAAGGGTAATTTTGGCTTCGGTTTTTTCGGATGCGCTATTGCACTGGGCTTCGGAGCCCTGTAATTAAGAGCTCCGGTGAATTCCGACCAATATTTAAATATTTACTAAAAATAGAGAAATACCGGAGCCGGGCTCCGGTGGGCTCCGGCACAAATCAAGCCCTGCAAGGGTAGTAACATTTGATGTATGTGACTGTCGTTATTGTTATTCTTGTTGGTACAAAATGACGAAAAGAGTTAATTTTCTCTTAATTGACATTTATGAACTTTAATTTTCTTTTTTAAATACAATTTATTTGTTTTTATTTTGTGTAATAAAGCATTTTGCTTTTTTTCAGTTACTAAATATATGTACAGTAATACCAGTGAAAATTGAATAACTGGGAACGGAAAATACATATCCTTTTAAAAAGTCATAGCAGATATAAATGTAGGGAATTTCATTTATCTACTCATTTAAAAATGCCGATTTAACAACGGATTTTGTAGAGGCAGGTCCAGTTCTCACAGTTTTACTGTATTAAAATTAGAACGCCAATCCAGGTAAGTAAAGAGCATTCAAAAATTGAATGAATACGCGTAATGATTGATTAGATGCTTTTGGATTTGTCTGCTGATATATTTATAATTTATTATAGATTTTCTAAATAGATTTTATTATCAATGCTTTTGAGCTTCACAATTCTTGGTCTTCAGATTAAAAAATAATAATAATAATAATAAATAAAATAAAAATAAATAAAATAAAAATAAAAAAAATAAAAAAAACGGCATTTAACGATTCTTCTTATTTTGATGTTATCAATAAAAATTTTAGATGTTTTTACCAGCAACATTTTAGTTCAACTTTATCCGAGATTTTAAATTTATGGAGTCAATTTTGAAAAAGTCTGTAATTGAGATCTTTAAAAAACAAAGAAAAATAAGATTTACTCGTCTGGAAATAAAACAGAATATATGTTTAGTTGTATATACCTGATTAAAGATCAATAAAACAGTAAGGCGAGGTAAAATTTGAAGGAAATCTTATTTTTTCGATACATAAGTAATATAATATAAGTAGTATAGATAAATTTTTAACATTCATAAAAGCAAGTGACATAACATCTGTATTTGGAAAAGGATGACAAGAAGAATTTTTAAAGAAATACACTTGCTGAGAAACCATTCAAAATAAAAATCTTAATTGAAAAAAAAAAAAAAATGAAGAAAACTTCTACAGGCTATTTTGCAGAAGGTAATTACAGATTCAATCTTCTTCCATAATGTCCTTAATAAACAACCTTCTTCCAAATCTATGTATATAATAAATTGGGTATTGAATATTGACAAAGCATTTGATTTTGTTGTTGTTCAAAATGGCGAAAAAAAGTTATTATTTTTTATGGTATTCTTTAACTCTCATTTTCTTATTCTCAGATATATATATATATATATATATATTTTGCTTTTATTTTTCGAAATAATGCATTTTTTTTTTCAGATATTTATACAGTAAATCCATCAAAATTGAATTTGACCTGCTTGAACGAGAAGACATGTCGTTTTAGATAGATTATCGTCTAAGCAGGTACATGCATAAGACATTTCTGTCATCTCGTCCTTTAAATATATCCGTATAACAAAGGATTCAAATACAGACATACTTTGATTTCACAGATTTTACTGTATTAAAATTAAAACATCAATGCAAGTAAGTGCACTCGAAAACTAGCGTCAATAAAGTAATGTACTCGTGTACTTTGTATGGACGATTTAGGATTTCTTTATTCATATTTGTCTCATAAGTCAAACATTTTTTAGACAGAATTTTTTATCACTGTTTATTGTAGCTTAATACTTCATGGTTTTCAGATAAAAAAAAAACACTGACATTTAAATAATCTTCTTACTTTAATATTATCAATAAAAATTTATTCTATTTTTCAAACAAAATTTAAATTCAATTTTATCAAATATTTTAAAATGTTGTAATAATTTGTGAAAAACACTGTATTCAATATTTCAGAAAAAAAAAGAAAAACAAATAATTAAAGAAAATTACCGTTCGAAAAAAATAGACTACATTTTTACCCATATATAATTTATTATAGATAAATCAAGGGCTAGATAATTTTCGAGTAAGATTTCTTTTTTTTTTTTTTTTTCGAAATAGATGAATTTTAAATATTTATAAACGTGCATAAAATATATGCTCAATTAAAAACGAAAAAAAAAACAGTTAAAAATATACAAGGGTTGCAGAACCAACCAAAATTATACTGATAAAAAATGAAAACAACAACTACCGACTATTTTGCAGAAAGGCATTCAAAAATCAGTCTTCTTCCAGGCTAACCAGTTTGTTGCATTTATCTATCTGTCCTTCAAAATGTCTGTATGCAGTGAACTATGAATTGAAGATTGATATTGCTTTTGTGATAAAAAGGACAAAATGAAATTATCCTTTTTAACACTTTCCAACAAAGTTGAAAAGTGTTTATGACTTCGGTTTATCTGCCCGTCTGTCCGTCTGTCCGTATGGCCGTCTGGCCGCGCTCTGACTCCCGTAAATATACTCGGATTGCCCTGAAATTTTTGGAAGTTATTGACGTTTACCATAGCACGGTCCCTATTTCGAATGAAGTTTTTAGCGTGTTTAGTTCATTTACAGGGTCAGTCTAAAGTTTTCCGTTACATTAGGGATTATGGAAAGAAATCGTTTGAAAGGATTTTTAATGATGTTATACCCATCCAAACCTAACAAAATTGATATGCATTTATGAAGTACACTAAAACATGCATTCTATAGAATACGGGGTGCAAAAAATAGTTATTATTCTTTTACAGGGCCACACAAAAGAATTCCGGTGCATATAATGATATAGGGAGGAATGGGGGAATTGTTTGTGGCGTATTTAATTATGTTAAACTATTTCACATATAATGAAATTTATATACGTCGCTGGGGTTTACGATAAGTTATTTCATGTACATTATGTAGTGCATAGCATTTACAGGGACACACAAAAGTTTTCGGATAGTATATTGTATCAGAAGTACTGTACATTAGCGGTGATTGCTGTAAATGCATTTTTAATTATGATATGCGCTTGTATGTTTTACTATATTTATGCATACTATATGGTGTGTATAAACGTTATAATTGATATACAGGTCTACACAAAATAATTCGTAAGGGTTACTGGGTATGAGCGCAAATTGATTAAAGGTGGGTTTAAATGAGTTATGCATTTTTACGCTGAGCTGCATTTATTTTATTAAAAACAGTTTGTAGAATATAGATAAAATGATATACAGGCTCACCCAAATAATTGGATAAATATCGTCTATGGATGATAATTTCTGGAAATGTGTTTTCAGTAGTTTTAAGAGTGTTTTAATTTGAATTAAATTTTAGCTAAATAGTGGCGTGTAATAAGGGTACTAGGTAAACTACAGGGCTGTACAAAAGTATTCAAGTATTTTGTCAATTAATTGCATAAGTTGCTGAAAGAGAAATTTCAACCTATTATACGTTTTCTTGCTAAACTAAATTTTCCCATTATATAGTATATATATATCAATATACAGATCAAATACGGGGTTGTTCAAAAGAATTGGAATACATATTTGGCTATGTGCGGTTACTACTGAAATCAGATTTTTTAATGTTTACTTAGTTATCTTATTTACCTTATTTCCCTAAGTAACGAAGTTTCGTTAAAGCTTTCAGGGATTCTTTTTTTCTATGCTGTACGCATGGTTTTTCTTACTTGTTTTTTATGAAAATGCATTATCTAATTTTATTTTCTAATTATTATATATATTAATCATTTTTACTTTATGTAATAATATATTTTATTTTATTTTTCCGCTACTGAACATATGTACAGTAAAACCTGTCGAAATTGATTAACTAGAAACATAGGAGACATTCCCTTTTACAGACATATTCAGTTTTAGCTAGTATAGGTGTATGGTATCTCTTTCATCTGCACATCTAAAAGTCCTCGATTAAGACACAATTACGTTAGGAACAGGTTCCATTTTTCACGGGACTAACGTCATGTCGATGGTGGTAACGAATTAACCATTTTACAGGGTGCCGAAAATTCCCTGAGACATTTTAAAATTCAATATAAAATCAAGTAATTGTCGAAGAGGAGTGTGGTTTAGACTAAAATGCTTCTCAGGATGAAAAGTTTTCTCCAAGCGAATAAAAATAATCATAATTACGGTAGGAACAGGTAGCATTTTCACGGGACTGACGTCTTGTCGAAGGTGGCAACAAATCAACTATTATACAGAGTGTCCAAAAATTCAATGACACATTTTAAAATTCAATGTAAAATCAAGTATTTGTCTTACAGGAGTGCGGATTTCACTAAAATGTTTCTCAGGATGAAAAGTTTTCACCAAGCGAATGAATAAGTTCAAAATATCGATCATAGATCGATACACACTTGTCTTATTGCGTTTAAACATGCGGGTTTTTTTCTGATTTTCAGATTAGCTTTAACGTGTAACACAGAAATGACGAATTCCAGTGCTGAGACACTGTGATTCCGTTATTTCTGTGTCTCAGCGTCAAAATTAATCTGACAATCAGAAAAAATGCATGTTTTGAAAGGAAATATACGGACACGTGGTGCCATCGATCATCAAAATGTTGAACTAATTATTGCATTCTCTTGAAGGAAATTTTCATCCTGAGAATCATTTTTGTCCAAACCGTTTTTTTTTTTTTTTTTTTTTTTTTTTTTTAATTGTTATTATTATTATTATTATTATTATTTTTATTATTATTATAAACATTTTCAAACCGAAATGGAAAGCCCATATTCTACAAAGATGTTCCAAAATGGGTTTCGATGATAAAGTAGTTAATGAAAAACGTCCTTTCATTAAAAATGTTGACAGTTTGAAGTTTTGCTAAACTTCAAATTTCACAGGAAGATTGTGGTGAACTTAATAAAGTTTTTATATACCATAAAAGGCGCAAATTTAAGAAATGCGTTATGCAAAATGCTTGAATAGACAAAAATCTAATAAAACTTGTATGTACACTCAGACTGGTGAGGAGGCAACCCACGGTCAACAACAAATAAACCCCCTAATAATAACAATATTAATAATAATAACATTAATAATAATGACAGTTACAGTAAAAACTGTAATAATAATACTAATAATCTGCTAATAACTAGTTTATTTTGAATTTGAATAAGAACACATGAATACATTTTTATGTGTATTTTTCGTTCAAATTTTACTCTAAAGCAAAATATATAGTAAATTTAAATACATAGCTATATTTCGAATTCTGTGTGATTATATTCATATTTCAATTCACCAAACCTTGTACATTAGCAATTTTGTATTTATTTTTAGACCCAAAATGTCCCATTTTAAATTTTATTCTTTAATATTACAAAAATATTATTTCATAAATACAGGAATCGTTTAGCTACTTAGTAATAATTTTAATAAATGCGAAAATCATATGGATATTCTTTGAATTATTTTTTTAATGAAATGTAAAATAAAAATTTATTAATTTATACAAACAAAATAAAATAAAAGTATTTTTTCATCAACGCAGAAATCAGACGATATACTGTTTTTTTTCCATTGTCAGTTTTTTCTCCAAAAATTGTAGACGTTTTGCTGCTATTATTGCAGCAATGTTGTTAAAATTTTTAGAAAAAAATTAATATAATTTAAACTAATTCAATTGTTTTAATTATGAGAGTTATTATGCTATCTTTTTATACATGAGAATAATTGGTGTTAATTTCATCTTCCAACATTCCATATTTTATGTGCAATAGTTTTGAAATACAAACAAACAGTCATATTAAAATACAGTACATGAAAAAAGAAAGAATATTTTAATCTGGTATTCATAAACGCACATAAAATATATGCTGCATTATTGGAGAAAACGAAAGGAGAAACGAAAAAACAGTACAGTGGCTGAAGAATGAAAGAAAATGAAACTCTTAAAGAAAAAATAAATGAAAACAAAAGCAGCAGACTCTTTTGCCGAAAGCAATTCAAAATTCAATATTCTTCTAGGCTAACCAGTTTGTTTCATTTCCTTTTCTGCTCTTCAATATTTATGTATGTAGTCAACTTATGGATTGAGTATTGGTAAGAGTTGCATGATGCATTTGATTTTTTTTTAAATGTTAGTAAAGATGAAAGGAAATTACTTTGTTTTTTTAAATATATATTATTTAAATATATTACAAATTAACTCCATGTGATAATATTCTTATTTTAATTGCTAAAAGGTGTAAGATAAAAATTTTAAAAGCGGTAAAAATTGTTCTATTGGAATGTTTATGTTTCGGCTCTGTATGGGCCATTTTCAAAACAAAAAATAAATATTTTAAATCCGCACGACGTATGATGTAATGATTTGAAACGCCATCATTCAATTTTTCCCGTAATGTTTAAGATTACAGACATTATTTTTAATTTTTACATGGATGTTTATTTTCTTATTCGTAACCATGACTAACTCGTGCCATAATTTTGGTAAGTAAAATATTGTTGCACCATTACATATTGGATTTTTACGTGTTACAATCATTGCGGTTATAATGGATGTAAAGTACAGATTGGAGGGGGGAAAAGATCTTACATCCATTGAAATTTCTTTGGATGGTTTCTTGTGATCTAGTCTTGTCAGGGTGTAGTTTTTTTTATTATATTTTATATCAGCTACACGCTCTTTTTATTCTATATTTCTGTTACTATACTATAGTAATTCAGTATACTATAGTTCAGTTATTCTACTATTTCAGTTGCACTAAAATTGACGCAATTAATTTTGAGAATTGATCAGGAGTATATAAAATACCACTTATTAGAGAAGACGGGTCAAATAATTATTATATTGACATGCCTAGCAGGAAATTTAATTATAGAAAATAAGGGGAATGTAGATGATATAATATATAATGGAAAACCGCCAACCCTGGCAAGATTATATCAAGAAGAAAACGTCGAAATAAATTTCAATGAAAGTAAGATCATCCCCTCCCTCCCCAATCTAAGCTTCCCTTTTATTATAAGAGAGACCACACAGATTGTAACACGTAAAAATTCAATATGGGATGATACCGCATCCATACTTACCAAAATTATGGTTTGATTTAGTCCATGGTTACGAATATGGAAATAAACGTCCAAGTAAAAATCTAAACTGTCCTTCTATTATAAGAGAGCCCACACAGATTGTAACACGTAAAAATTCAACATGGAATGATACCGCATCTATACTTACCGAAATTATGGTTTGATTTAGTCCATGGTTACAAAAATGACAATAAACCTCCAAGTAAAAATCTACACTGTCTTTCTATTATAAAAGAGACGATACAGATTCTAACGCGTAAAAATTCAATATGGAATGATGCCACATCCATGCTTCCCAAAATTATGGTTTGATTTTGTCCATAGCCAGGAATATGGAAATAAACATCCAAGAAAAACTAAAATATAACGTACTTAACGTGAAAGAGTACGGGAAAAACTGAATAAATGCATTTCAAATCATTACATTAGATCGCGAAATTTTGAAACATTATAGTCTGTTTTGATAATGGCTAGGACAGAGCCGAAAAATATAAACATTCCAAAAAAACTATTTTTACTGCTGTAAAAGTTTTCAGATTACATATTTTACCAATTGAAAGAAGTATATAATCTTTAAATTTATTTTTCTGATGCCTATCGTTTATTTATAGTTTTATAATAATATATTTCACTGTTTTTGTTAATAAATATTTGTCTAGTAAAACTTGTGAAATTGGAATAATATTGGCATAATAGATAAATAATAGTTAAACAATTTTCTAATTCAGGAATTTATTAGAGATTCCTTGTAGTTATTGTTTTAAAAGTTACAATAATATTTAATTCAACCTTTACTTGTCGGGAAATAAAATAGAACGTACTTTAAGACAAATGCATTTTGCTGTTGATAAATAAAGTAGTAAGACCATGTAATTTTTTAGAGAAGTTTTACATTTTCGAGATAGATGTATTTTAAATATTCATAAAGTCATATAAAACATGTGCTGCATTTGGAAATAAGGCACTGAAAAAAATAGTTAAAGAGGTTGAAAAAACAACAAAAATGAGACTCTTAAAGAAAAAAAAAAAAAAAGAGAAACAGAACAGCTACAGCCTTTTTACTGAAGGCAATTCAATATTCAATTTTCTTCGAGACTAGCCAGTTTGCTTCATTTCCGATTTTGATCTTCGAAATATATGATTGCAGTAAACTAGAGAATGAGTAATGGGAAGAGTATTTATGATGTATTTCATTATTTTTGTTTATGATAAAAAAAGACAAAAGAAATAAAAATGCATGCACCTTGTTAGTTGTGGTTTTAAAAGTTATAATAATATTTAATTCAGCATTTATTTGTTCGGAAATAAAATAGAACGTACTTTTACACATGTACATATGTCTGTTGATAAATAAAGTACCAAGTCCATGTAATTTTTAAAAGTTTTATATTTTTGCGATAGATGTATTTTGAATATTCACATAAAATATGTGCTGCTTTTGAAAAAGAAGAACTGCAATAAAAGTTAAAGAGGTTTAAAAACCAATAAAAATGGTACTCTTAAAAACAACAACAACAACAACAACAAACAACAACAAAAAAACTACAGACTTTTTACTGAAGGTAATTCAATATTTAATTTTTTTCGAGGCTAACCAGTTTGCTTCATTCCCGATATTGCTCTTTGAAATATATGAATGCAGTAAACTATAGAATGAGTAAATGAGTATTGGGCAGAGTATTATGATGCGTTTCATTATTATTATTAGTAGTATATTATTAGTATTATACCGATATGCTATTTCTTTCTTCCAGCTTATTTTGTGTCGTCTCGAATAAATAGCATCACCTTGTATAATCCAGCCGTAAAACAAAAGCTGGTGTTTCATTGTGCGATTAAATACTCTACAACATTTTTTTAAAACTTCGAAGCATCGCACATTTTCAATGTTTATTGGGGGGGGGGGGGGGGAAGTAGGGTAGACCGGGGCACGTTTACGCATGGAGCACTTTTACGCAGTGCATTTTTTTCCGAAACGAGTTATAACTGGCTCGCCACCAGTCATGACAAATTTATGCTGCACCCTAGTGTATATTCTCACACGTTTTTGGGAGTCAGTCGAGCTTCGGTCTAGCATGAGGAAAGGATAATCTGTTTTCTGTCAAGGTGAATGAATTTTGTGTTGAACTTATTGAAACTCATTGTGGACTAATAATACTTAGTTAAGGATAAACAAATATATGAATATTAGCAGAATTTTATCATTTTTTTAGAACCGTATTTGTATGAACAGAAATGTTATTAAATTTCGTTGCACGTTAAAAATAAATCCAAACATGGCGAAGGGGCACGTTTACGCATTGACATCGGGGCACCTTTACGCATGTTCAAAACGAAGATATTACGTAAAAATTTACTAGTTTTTATGGAAGCAGAACAAGAAGTCAGCAAAGGAAAAGTATGAAATCAAAAACTGCAAAAGGGAAAAAGTCTGTACACTCTGGAATAAAGAAAGTAATGAAGGAATCTGGTGACAAAGATGAAAAGTGTGTGTGTATTTATTGTTTGAAATGATACAACTAATTCAAAATAGGACAAGACTGTGTTCAATGTCTTAGATGCAAAAGATAGCCCCATGACAAGTGTGTAAAAAGAAATACTTTATTTTGTGTTTGTAAAAACTGTAACAGTGATGATGAAGATGACCAAATAGTTTTTGTTTTTAATTACCAATAAGTCCTATGTTTTCAGTTTAGCCTATAAAATGTTCATTAATTAATTCTCTTTAATTTTTTTTAAACAGTGTTTTAAGTTATAAATAAAACAATTCAATTTGATTAAATATTTACTTCACTTACTCCTTGGTATCACTTATAATATGCGTAAACGTGGCCCCACTTGATGCCCGGGGCAAGTTTACGCAACAGACATGGACCTAAAATATTTTTTTATTTATTTATTTTATTTTATTTTATTTTTATTTTTATTTTTATTTTTTTTTTACGGTTAAAAACACAAATAGGGCAATACACAAATCTTGACTTTATTAACTGTTTTATAAAACCCCAATGTCTAAAATTGCCTAAGTTAAAACATAAAAATTAGTGTATTCATCGAAAAAAAAAAAAAAAAAAAAAAAAAAAAAAAAAAAAAAAAAAAAACGCGTAAATGTACCCTGGTCTACCCTACTTTTTATTGCAATTTATTTGAAAACTGCATCTCCATTTATTTTTGAAATATTAATTTTTTTGTAGTTTTTAGCGACTTTTTTTTTCATTTTGGCAACTCAAGTACTGCGTTTCCGTAGAAAGTAAATAAAAAATAGTTGAAAAATAGCAATTATATCTTCTTGTTACCATTTTCCCATAAAAACTGAAAAAATGTAATTAAAATACGTGCTATTTGAGAAAAATATAAATGAATGATTTATGATAAAAAAATGGAGCTATTTTAAACTATATTTAATTTTAAGTATCTATATTAATGCAAATGACGTCATTTTACATAAAATAAAAGAGTGTGCTTTAAGTCTTAAAATTGAAATATGTTTTGCACTACAGTAGAGTCTCGATTATCCGAGTCCCGCTTAACCGAGTTATATTCTTCTGATGGACTGGTGGTTTCTATTATTATCAAACAGCCATTATTAATGAAGCGTTAGATGAAGATGAAAGAACAGTCGTAAAAAGTTAGAACTCTGATTTTCTTTTTCTTTTTTTTTTTTTTTTTTCAAAAAAAAAAATTATGGCCATTTTTTTCCCAATTCTGACCAGAAAAATCAGAGTTCTAACTTTTTACGACTGCTCTTTCATCTTCACCTAAACGCTTCATTTATCATGGCTGTTTCATAATAATAGAAACCACCAGTCCACCAGAAAAAAAAAGAAGTAATGGAAATGTCGGGGACGACACTAAATTCTTAAAAAGCAGAATTCCTGTTCTCTAGTTATTATTATTATTTTATAAGAAATACAAAGGACATAAAAACGCCTTGTATAACTTTTAATTTCTTTCGGTAAATTTGATTTATTTTTAATTCGTGTAATAATATCTTTTCATTATTTCTGTTGCTAAATATGTGTGCAATGAAACCTGTGAAATTTCAATTATTGGGATAGGTGAGACATTTCGCTTTAGTTAGTTTTCAGTTTTGCAAGCGTAATTTTATGGCATTTATTTCAACTGGAACTTGAAATTTAACACTTAAGAGGCTACATCAGTCAAGTGAAAAGACCTGTTCGCTAATGCTATTCCAGTGGATGAAATTTATAAAGATATCTCGGCTGCATTTCAATATTTTTAAATGATTTTTAGCCCACGGTACGGTATGCTATTTCTTTCTCCCAGCTTATTTTCTGTAGTCTCCAAAATAACGCTACCTTACAGAAGCCAGCCGTAAAACAAAGCAGTACGATTAAATACTCTGTATCAATTTTTAAAATTTCTAAGTACCGCACATTTTCAATTTTTATACCGTCGTATTCGGAAAAAAAGTACCTTTTAATGCAATTTTTTTGAAAACCGCATCTCCGTTGATTTTTGAAATATTCATTTTTTTGTAGTTTTTAGAGCCATTTGCTTAACATTGCAACGGATTTCCATTGGCAACGGAAGAACTCCATTTCTGTTGAAAGTGAAAGAAAAATAGCAGTTATAGCTTTTTGTTGCCATTTTACCATAAAAGACGTGCTTTCTCTTTCTATTATATTACTATTATATACTATTATATCTATTATATTTCTATTTTATACTCATTTATATTTTGAAAAAAAATATATAAATGAAGGATTTCTGATAAAGCATGGAGCTATTAGAAATTAAATTAAATTTTAAATATCTGTATTAATAATACAAACAAATGAAGGCCTGTGAATCTTTAGATAGTCGAGTTTTTTGTCGAGTTTTTTGAATAACGAAATCTTTTTTTTTCTTTTTTTTTTTTTTTGTGTGTGTGTGTGTGTATTATTCAGCGATAGTGACGTCCTAAGCACACTTTTCTGTAGATGTTGTTTAACATTGGATCGCAAACGATGAATTCTTCAGCGGATGTGGATGACGTCACTTATAAAATGTAAAATAAATGTAAAATAAAATATGTAAAATAAAATCACGTGTTATACAACTTAAAACTGAACTACATGAGAGTCCAGATTATCGGAGTTTCCGCTTTCAACAAGTTATTTTCTTCTGATGGACTGATGGCTTCCATTATTATTTAACAGTAATTGTAAATGAAGTGTTAGGTGAAGATGAAAGAGCAGCCGTAAAAATTTAGAACTCTGATTTTCTGATCAGAATGGAAAAAAAAAATGGGCATAATTTATTTTTTCAAAAAACATTATGGCCATTTTTTTTCCCTATTCTGACCAGAAAAACAGAGTTATAACTTTTTACGACTGCTCTTTCATCTTCACCTAATACTTCGTTTATAATGACTGTCCATTCCAAAGGAATAAGTTCGATTTACTCGGATAATGGAGGCTCTACTGTATCTATATTTATATACATGTCTTTTTTTTTCCATCGGGCAACACTAAATTCTGAAAAGGCAGAATTCATGTTTTCAAGGTTTTCTTTTTTCTTTTTTCTTTTTTTTTTTTTTTTTTTTTTTTTTTTTTTTTTTTTTTTTCTGTATTGGATAGTTGAGATCGATCCGAACGAATGCCGTTTTTGACTTTTTCTGTAAATTGTACAAATAATTTTACTGAGGGAACTTTCATTTTAGGAACCGGTTTGGAAAATGAAAGAATCCTTATAAAAAAGAAATAAAATCTACAGTCAAATTCGAAAAAGTCAAAAACGGTCCTTGTGTAGATCGATCTCAGCAATCCAACGCAAAAAAGAAAAAAAAATCATTTAAAAATATTGAAGTGCAACCGATATATCTTTAAAAATTTCCTCCATAGGAATAGCATTAGGCGAGCGGATCATTTCGTATGACTGAAGTAGCCCCTTAAGACAATATTCCTCAGGAGATAAGTTCCGGTTTTACAGGTTTTACTGTAATAAATTTAAATATCATAAAAAAGTATACATCTAGAAGATTGATCAATAAATAAAATTATACACGTAGCAGGCCTATAAATGGTCTCCCCCCTTTTTTTTTTTTTTTGCCTTTGTAAACACTATTTTTTTTAGCTGTTTGTGGAAAAATTACTAATCCTAAAACCTGATCCTTCAAAAGAAGAAAATTTTTAAAGGCACACCTCTATTTCCCGTACTTCAGTTTCTTATGCTAGCAAATGGGAAAGGCGTGGTCGAAATGTCATTTTGATGTATATTTACACCACGGTCCTCACATAGTCCCGTTCTTTGTTTCGTGACAAATGATGATACTGATATGTTTGAAGGTAAAATATCTCTTTTATTTCTTTCGACTGTTAATTCCACATGAATAATTTTATATTTATTCTTTTCCACATATAAAAAGTAGTATTCATACTGAACTCTTTCACTATATATTTTACCAGAAAGGTCACTTTATAAATTATAACAACTGTAACAAACGCTTCTTACAAAGTAAAAGTACAAAAGCATCTTTCAGAAATATCAACTGCAGATTTTAATTTAAGGCTAGTTTATTATCCAAGAAAAACAAAATTTTCATCATAAGTAATAATAATTAAAATATAGCACGATTTTTGAACATTTTTTTAGTAGAAGTAATAAATTTATGTGAATATGGCATTTTAGAAATTACGTAATTTTTATCAAAGCAAATATGGCAAATAACTTAAACCAAAGGAAATTTATTTTATTATTCAATAATGCAGGGAAATATGCTCAGTGAAAATACTTATAGGATAACGGAATCTTGTCTTAAATAGATACATTTTCTGGATCCAACGAAAGACAGATAGCCAAGTGGTAGGGGAGCAAAAAAAGGCCGAATTCGGAATTAATTAGGGGAAAGCTGGAAATTGTTTTAATCCCTTCTGTTTAGGTCTAGAACGAATATGCTATGTTTTCCCCCTTGTACTAGGTGGGCGTTAGGAAATATGTATAGAATTATAGTCAAAAAACACGTTTTTTTGCATACCATAACAATATCTCAAAACAGCTAACTCTGTCAAAAACATTGTCAATACAAATGTTACAGAGCTTAAAATTCTGAGTAACATGAGTACCTACACTCAATACTTATGTTGAATATTAAGGTCAGGATTCTACTTCAAAGTTTTAGACCCATCATCAGGGGGATGACCTCGGAATTAATTAGGAGAAAACTGGAAATTGTTTTAATCCCTTCAGTTTAGGTTTAAAAAGAACGTACTATGTTTTCTTTTTCGTACTTGGGTGAATGTTAGAAAATATGTATATATTTATTTTCGAAAAACACGTTTTTTTTTAGTTTCTTTAACAATATCTCAAAACAGCTAACTCTATAAGAAACATTGTCAGTACGAATGTTGTAGAGCTTGAAATTCTGAATAAAATGAGTATCATCATTAATATTTTTGTTCAACATTAAGGTCGCAATTCTATTTCAAATTTTTTTCAAATCAAGAGCTTGAAGCCAGGAGAGACCAAGTTAACTTAACAATATCTCAAAATAGCTAACTCTATCAAAAACATTGTTAGTACAAAAGTTATAGAGCCTAAAATTCTGAGTAAAATGAGTACCTACACTTAATATTTTTGTTCAATATTAAGAACGCAATTTTGAGATATTGATAAGTTAACTTGGTCTCTCCTGGCTACAAGCTCTTGATTTGAAAATTTTTGAAATAGCATTACGACCTTAATGTTGAACAAAAATATTAATGATGGTACTCATTTTATTCAGAATTTTAAGCTCTACAACATTTGTATTGACAATGTTTTTTATAGAGTTAGCCGTTTTGAGATATTGTTAAGGAAACTAAAAAAAACGTGTTTTTCGAAAATAAATGTGTACATATTTTCTAACATTCACCCAAGTACGAAAAAGAAAACATAGTATGTTCATTTTAAACCTAAACTGAAGGGATTAAAATATTTTCCAGTTTTCTCCTAATTAATTCTGAGGTCATCCCCCTGATGATGGGTCTAAAACTTTGAAGTAGAATCGTGACCTTGATATTCAACATAAGTATTGAGTGTAGGTACTCATTTTACTCAGAATGTTATGCTCTACAACATTTGCATTGACAATGTTTTTGACAGAATTAGCTGTTTTGTGATATTGTTATGGTATGCAAAAAAACGGTTTTTTTTTTTTTTTTTTTTTTTTTTTTTTTTTTTTTTTTTTTTTTTTTTACTATAATTCTATACATATTTCCTAGCGCTGACCTAGTTCGAGGGAGAAAACATAGCATATTCATTCTAGACTTAAACTAAAAGGAATTAAAACAATTTCCAGCTTTCCCCTAATTAATTCCGAATTCAACCCCCTAACCACTCGGCTAAGAAGGAAGTATTTATTCCTAATAAATAAGAAACTTGTTTAAAACAAAAACTGAAATTCTGGACTTCTAACGACTCCATTTTCGCAGGTTTTATTATATTATATATTCGGAAGGATTTAATAATGCATTGCTGCATTTCAATACAACCTTTTTAATTATATGAAAAATAATTAAGAATTTAACTGAAATATTTTGAATTTCTATGATTTTTTCTCACAACATTAATAAAATTAAACTAAATCATTAATACGCTCTCAAACTGTAAATTATTAGGTAGCTTTCATTACAAAAAGCTACCTATTGCAGCCGTTCGGAGGAAAGCTATTTCAAAAAATTTTGGTATATTTTCATCGATCATGACCCCCAGACCCCGAAACCACCCTCCGTTCAAAATTGATATATATATATATATATATATATATATATATATATATCCATATATATATATATATATATATATATATATATATATATATATCTGGCCTATGTCACACTGTAACTCTCGTATTTATGAACCGATTTGGATGTAATTCAGTGTGTACATAGTACACACCAATGTCTCGACAGAGTTCGTTGGCCAGCTTCATCCGCCACTTTGTTTCAAAATGGCGGCCATTTAAAGTTTTTTTAAAAATTTTAAATTTGAAATGTGGTACCAAAAAATTTAAAATGGGAAAATATTTTTTTCTTATGTATTTGACCTTTATACAAAGACTCCGGAGCAGTTTTTGTTTCGTCTATATCTTAAAAAATGGCTGAGTTATAGCATTTTGAATTTCTAGCGTGGCTGACATTTTGAAACGTCCTGAATTTTGTTACGCGATAAAAGGCGTATTTATGAACCGATTTGGATGTAACTTCGTTTATACATAGTACATACCAATGTCTCGAACGAGTTCGTTGGCCAGCATCATCCGCCATCTTGTTTAAAAATGGCGGCCATTTAAATTTTTAAGAAAAATTTTAATTTGAAATGTGGTACCAAAAAATTGAAAATTGAAAAAATATTTTTTTCTTATGTGTTTGACCTTGATAAAAAGATTCGGGAGCAGTTTTTGTTTCGTCTATATCATAAAAAATGGCTGAGTTATAGTATTTTGAATTTCTAGCGTGGCTGACATTTTGAAGCGTCCAGATTTTTGTCACGTGATAACAGATGTATTTATGAACCGATTTGGATGTAACTTGGTCTGTACATAGTACATACCAATGTCTCGGCCGTGTTCGTTGGCCAGCTTCATTCGCCATCTTGTTTCAAAAGGGTTGCCATTTAAAAAAAAAGTAATTTAAAATTTAAAATGAAGTATTAAAAAATTGGAAAATGAAAAAAAAAAATTGTGTGTTTGGCCTTGATACAAAGATTCTGGAGCAGTTTTTGTTTCTGAAAATTTGTTCTTTTGTTTATATCTTAAAAAATAGTTGAATTATAGCACTTTAAATTTCTAGCATGGCTAACACTTTGAAACGATCTTGTATTTGTCACGCGATAACACACGTATCCGCCTATTTCGATGTAAGAAGGCATGTGGATAGTATACATCAATATCTCAACCAAGTTCGCTGGCGAGCTTCATCAGCCATCTTGTTTCAAAATGGCGGCCATTAAATTAAAAAAAAATTATATTTAAAGTGAGGTGCAAAAAAATTAGAAATTGAAAAAAGTTTCTTTCTTAAGTATTTGACCTTGATATAAGCATTCACGAGCATTTTTTGTTTGTTTTTATCTTATAAAATGGCTCATATATAGCAGTTACAATTTGTAATGTGGGTGACATTTTGAAAAATCTTACTTTTTGCCTGAGACAACACTCGTATATATCAACCGATTCCGATGTGAGTGAGCATGTGCACAGCAATTACTAAGGTCTCGACCAAGTTCACTGGTTAGCCTCATCCACCATGTTGTCTTACAATGGCAGGAACTTTAAGAAATCGCCGAATTTGGCAGCCGAATATAAGTTACTGTAAATAAAAGCAGCTTGGATAAAGCTGACTAATTTCGCGAAATTCTCATTCATAATGATTTAGTATTGATAAAAAATAGTATTGAATCTCCTATATTCGGTTTCCACTAAATTGAACTTCGTGTGTTTGAATAATATAAGTTGGCTTTTTAAAATAAGGAAAATGAAAGCTACCTCTTCCTCCCGGCACTGGCCGGAAGGACTTTTAATTAATTGTAGCGATTGGTAACTGCTTTGCTGAGTGTCATTTCAGATGTCGCTAAAATTTTTGTCGGCTATGCAAAACTTTGTAAAACTTGTGAAAACGTCACTTTATAAAAGAATCATGTCTTCGAGTGAAAACTGCCATGCTCTCAAGAATAGCTTCTAAGAATACCTTAAAATTGTACCAGTTGAGACAGAAAACTCTCTAAAACGAAAAAATATTTTCCCAATCCCAAGCGATTTCGTTTTCGTATGTTTTACTGCATTTTCAATTTATTTTAAGTCGGCTCTCAAAGAAATATTTTCCCCTGCTCACACATTCACGAAGACATTTTAAAGGTATCAAATATTCAAGCATATCTGTTGAAGGCATATGGAATCGAATAGTGTTTTCGGTTTAAAATAAAGGTTATATATAAATATGAATATAATGAGTTATAATGCTAGGCTCTTCAATGAAGATCTTTCTCGGGATTTTCAAGTCTCAAAAATCGTCTTAAAACAACCAAATTTAACACGACTTTAGAAACAATCATTTTCCTTTATAGAAAAAAGAGAAACAGTATTTCGTTTGTTAGTAACTGAATAAATATAATTGAAAATTTTGCGGATTCAGAGAAACGGATGTATTTAGATAAGTCTAAAAATGCAGTCTGGATGAGTTAAAAAATGAGATGACAGAAAAGTCAGTAGTCCAGCAAAATAATCATTATATTAGAAAAACAAAATGTAGCTCATAAATGCAATAACAGTGTTCTATATTGCACCCGTTTCGTTAATTTTTTTTTTTACATTAAAACCGATCTCTAAAATCGTTTGTCAGATAAAAGATAAATCTATATATTTTTTCAGATTACAGATTAAATCTAAATTAAGTAAGGTACAAGCATTTAATAATAATAATAATAATAATAATAACTATAATGATAATGATAATTATCAGAATATTATTAATAATAATAAATAGAATGGTAATATTGTTATTAATAATAAAAATAATGGGGATATTAATGATAATAAGAAGAAAAGAATATTTTTATGTATCAATATTTTAAAATAAAGTTTTAATAAATTAGTTTTTTTTTTTTTTTTTTTTTTTTTTTTTTGTAGACATACAATATCATTTGGAAAATGCTATCAAACTTTGTGTTTTACACTCGAGACGCAACAGCGCTAGACAGGAAAAATTTGTTATGAAAGAGCAATCGCTCACAATGCAAGATGTAATTAAATTATTGATAATTGAAAAAATAATCATCATTCCAATTCACTTCAATAATCATATCTGCAGGCGTCATGCTTTTACGTTTAAAAAGAATTACATGAAAGTGCTAGAAAGTTTCCCATCTGTGGAATTTTTTTTCATCTATTATTATTTAGATTTTTTTTTTTTTGAGAACCGCTTTAAATTCAAATGCGCCCGTGAACTTCTTATAATTATTGTTGACCAACCAGTTTTAAATTCCGACATGTTTCTTCAGGATGGAATTTGCAGCACAGAGGAGAGGGTTTAGGGATTTCGATAAAAAAAGAACAATTTTTATACGCTTAATTGATCATCCATCATCTGCACTTTCTAAATTACTAGTACCTGATTAAAAACTATTGTCTTATTATCTCTCTCTATATATTTTTCTTATTATCTCTCCTTTTTTTCCCCTTTTATTTATTTTGAATTAAAATGTAAGAAAACAACTATATAATTGCCTAAAACAGAGAAATCAATCTTTTGAAGTAGGAAACTAAAGAGAAGGGGTAAAAAGGCTCGTTTGAATAGAATCACATTACTGCTAAAAGAGGTAAATATAAACTTCCAATCAACGTTCCATCATTGTCATCGAAACAAAGAAATAGGTGACAAGAAAGACACATTCATCAGGACGGAGAGTGAATTATCCATAGCCGACCAGTTCCCGCCAAGTTAGTGTTAAAGGAGCGTCCATTTGCTTTACCAGACGAAAAGTAATAAATCTCTCAACTGGCCTTTCATTCCCAAGCATTTTGTGGTCACCAACACAATAAAGGGGAGTTAAAGAAAGAAGCAGAGTTGAACTTGACATCGACGTCCATTAATGACCTCTAATCTCAAGACATCTTACGAAAATCATAAAACATGAAATGGAGTTCCTCACCACATCAAACGTTATGACGAAAAGAAAAGGAGCCAGGAATTATCTCCAACTTGCGAGTTTGAAATGAGCCATCTTCGGAGTTAAAAATGTTAAATTACTTTTGTGGTATTTTATTACATCAATTTCAAAGGAAGGAGCACATCACGAGGAGGTTTTCTGAGACATTTTCAAAATAAAGCAAAAATTTTCTTTAAGAACTAGCGGTTGATTTTTTTTTTTTTTTTTTTTTTTTTTTTTTTAAGAAGCTCTGACGCCTACTGCAGGCTTTGTATAGATGCTTTATACATTCTTTAGTTATTTTGGAATACTTCATTGCTTTCGAATAACAAGCTCTAATATTTAAATATTATCATTCAGTATTAATCTTGGAAGGAACGCTGTAAAAAAAAAAAAAAAAAAAAAAAAAAAAAAAAAAAAAAAAAGTCTAAAATACAGAAATTGGACTGGCAACCAAGATGCCAGTAATATTTCCGTATTTTTACGGAAAATTTCCCCATAAATTCCAGAAAAAATGTCCATTTTTCTGGAATTAACAGTGGAAATTTTCCGTTCAAATACGGAAATAGTACTGGCGTCTTGATTGCCAGTACAATTTCCGTATTTTAATCCGTTTTTTTTTTTTTTTTTTTTTTTTTAACAGTGAATCTTTAAATTTAAACTATTTTGAAGATCGAGAGTAAACTTACTTTTCACTATACACAATTTTTTACAACGTTCAGACGTACAAATTCGTACAACACCCTGACATTAAAAACCACATACGGCCGTTTCAAGGATTCTTTGATCTCTTTGCAAGGGGATCCAAGAATTTTTGAAAGGTCCGTATGTAGTTTTTAGGAAGGGGATTCAAGAATACTTGAAACGGTTGTATGTGGTTTTTAATGTTATGGTGTTGTAGGTATTTGTGCCTTCGAATGTAGTAGAAAAAAATGCATATTATGTATTTAAAGCTCGCAGTAAGTAATTGAATTGTGGTTGCTTACTTTTCATTGTGTAAATGATTGATGCTTCCGTATGATGTTTTACGTTTTCACCGAATATTGCAAGAAATATATAAATCGATACGGATTTTTTATCTGTATTTCCTGTACTAATACTCTTTCAGATTATTTTAAATGCAGACATAAATCATAAAAACTGTTGTTTTGGATACTAAATAGGCTACTTCTAGTAAAGATTTGGATTTTTATATTTGTTAGTAGTCCTACCTCATGCAACGTCGACGTCATTTTAATATATTATCCCGAGTTCATTATTTGATAAAGATAACTTTTTATTCTCTTTTTTTTTTTGTATTTTTAGCAATAATAATCAAGGATTTATTAAAAAAAAATTATTTATATCCTTTCATTCATTTATATATCGATGTACAGGAAACACGTGCATTTAAACTATATTTAACCCTAGAACTACCGGAAATTTTACTCAAGTTTTATAAAAACATTCTACACCAGAATTTTTACTTAAAACTATTTAATTAGTTTATTTAACTTATTATTGTCTGATTTATACATTTAGTTTGTTTTGAAGAAATTTCTGGTTTGAATAAATATTTTGAATGTACATGTCGGATCCAATGGACCCGTCTGGTAGACGGAAGGTTAATAATAATTGCATTGAAAGTAATTCTCTAACATTAATTTATATTATACATTTATATAAAACTTTCTAAAGATAAGCATTGTTTTATCGTATTCTAAACAATTATGTAGTCATCTTTCATCAAACAAAAGATTGTTGCGGAAAGACAAACAAAGTCTTTATATCGTATTCTTTTTTTAATTTTTATAACACTATTTTATTATTGAAAACGTGGCATTTATTAGACACGATAAAGATAGTATTCCATTTTATTATTTATGCATGTATCTTTTATTTCAATAAAGATTTTTTTAATGTTATGTTAAATGTCTGAGTGCCTTTTTTGATGATTTCGATGTCTCGTATAATTTTTAATTAAGAATATCTTTTAAATTTTCTCTAATCTCCATTCGAGATGTAAAATTCTTTTTAAAAATAGGATTGTTTTTGCATTCATTTATTATTCCCTTTACATATTCATCTAAATTCAAGAAATTGGACTTTTTTATATTATAAATTTCCTGTCGCAAATTAGTTATTTTTTTCATACCCTGCTTAGAAATATTCATTTATATATAAATTACTGATACGACAATTAAATGTAAGTATTAATCGTAAATCTGCTGAAGTGTTATTTTTTCACAATTATTCATTTAAGTGGTTGCTTGCATTGCAACGTTTTAATTAGAAGTAATTAAAGTATTTAAAATTTCAACATATTTATTGAGAACAACACATTTTATCATGCCTACAATGTCGAAAACAGACTCCGATAAACATAAAAAAAAAAAAAAAAAAAAAGTTGCTATCAAAATGCGAACAAAACTATTCATAATAAATGTAAATAAACACAGCACTGGACATGATATTTATTTGGTAGAGTTAGTAAAGTAATTTCGATTGAATGGCCAAAAGCTAATTTATAATTCATTTTAATGTAACTATTTAAACGTAATTTATTTTAATGGCACATTAATTAAAAGCTCGTCTGCTTTAATACTCCAAAATATAGCCAAATGTATACGAAATTTGATTTAAATTAATCTATATATTTTTCATTTTAACAGAAAATGTACCAAATGCTATCTAACGACTTGTATATGATCAATTAAACAATGATTTGGTATTTAATATATAGCTTGCTTTGTAATACTTTAATTTTAAACAATGAAAGTATTTATAATTTCAACATTTTTATGGAAGGCAACATACTTTATAATTTCTACCATGTCGAAAACTTCATGAAACAACAATTCTGTAATTCCAATGGCAATTACCAGAAATTAGCCAGCTATCTCCAGGTTGGCTTCATATTTGGCGAATTATTTTGTCACGAAAATTTGGCAATAATAACCTGCTAATCGGCAAGCTTGGGGAGAATATAACGCTTGTGTGCACCATTACTTATGTACACGTATGCACGCAAGAGTGTGAATAATATTTTAGGAGTAACAATATATATTTTTTTCTTTAAACTATAATGTCATTTTATTATGTGATTATGTAGTTTTATGCTTATGGGAGTTTTTACAATAGTTACAATAGTGAAGTAGTGCGTAGTTTTCGAAACATTAGTATGAGTGTACGTGTCGTGAGTGTTTGACAGCGTTAATACAATATAATCTTATGTAACGTACTGGCAATACGTAGGAGCAGTATCTGAACATGAATCAGCTTAAGGGGTCTCAGGACACTTAAAATTGTAAAAAATGAAAAAAAAGTCAATTTTCAACATTTAATATCTTAAAATATATTTCATTTAAGACACAATATTTAATGGAATTGAAAAATATAAGTATGTTCTTTCATTTGGTGTAGTTGAAAAATTTCAAGATGCAGAATTACCATTTACAGGGGGCTTTAAACTGTCAGACATTTTTCGAGCAGAAAATTCGCATAACACATTACGCTCAGGATTACGAAATAAATTTTGCTACTAGAATAAAAATTTTGGTGCCAACTCATACTTCAGATTGTAATAATTACCCTGAACTTAAATAAATTAATATTTAAAGCATTTTTATATTTTTAATACAAAGTTGCATTTAGCTGATGCAAAATTTAGAAAATTTCAACACTATAATCGCATGAAAAAAATATTTTTTTGAACATTTAAAAAGCCAATTTAGGTTTTTTTTATACATATTAACATGAAGCGTATGTTTTGAAAATTTCATGAAAAAATATTCAGAAGTTTTTTAGATATTGTGCGCGAAATGGCCATAAATGTCATTCGGAGAAAAATGTCTTCAAAGTTTCGGAAACGCCGCTTAAGCTATTGAGCGAGTATAATTCTAAGAGCCATAATTTTTGTGATAATGGAAATTTCAAGGAAACAATTATATCAAAATGTTCAGAAAATATAAGAGTTTAACATCTAAAAAAATTAAATTTTCGAAAATTTTAAAGATTTAAGAATCCTGAGACCCCTTAAGACCTCTAATATCGAAAGAAAAAAAAATCATGAAACACTCCTAAACCCAAAGTAACCAACCCCAAATGAAGCATATGAATATGATGAATACTTACTTTTTTTAAAAATATATACTTGATTCGAGTAATTATATATTTATTTCGGGGTAATTATATAAAAAAGTATATCTGTATAGCATATTTCAATAGAAAAAAAAAAGTATTTGTAATTTGAAATTTACTCTCAATTGAATTTTTCTAAAATTTCTCCTCGTAAATATTAATGTATAATTTAAACGTTAAGATTTGCTTTCCACGACTTGTGTAAAACTACGAAAAATAAAACGAATTTTATCTATACAATAAGCACTGTAGTGTTATGTATTCAAAATAATGTAGGAGTATTAGAATTTAAATTTTGATTCTGTATAATAGAATACGATTTTTTTACTAAATAAATGCAACAGTTTACTCTCAGAAATAAAACTCTCACTTCTGATGATTCAGCAATCCTTGAGTTGTATTTCGTCGATTTTGAAGATCATTTCCTATCAACATCACGGGACTTTTAACGAAACGTAAACTCTCAAATACTGGACGAAAGTTTTGTCTCAATCACGGTCAGACTCAATGCATTGTAAGGAAACAGTTGCTGTACCTCCTCAAACCCTGCGATTTTAGCAGGCAGATGTTTGCTTGTTTATGTTAGTCCTGTAATAATTTATTTTAAAACAGCACTTTTTAGTGCTTTTCAGAAAATACTGAAATATAGGTATTTCTTCATTAGTTATTTTTTTAGCTGTTAAAATTTTTAGGAATGCTTATTATTTTATTTATTTATTTATATGTTGTTGTTGGTTATGTTTTAATTCGAAAAGAATAAATTTCCTGAGTTCTTCAAAACCTTTCAAAAAGAAAATTTGGTCAATAAAATTTCAAACTTCCAGGATATCTTTTTTTAAAATTAATTTTAGAAATATATTCTGCTTTCAATCAAATTAAAAATAAACATAATTGATCCCTTCTTCCTTTATAAACTGTAAAGTGATAAAATTCTATCCAACTACTTAAAGTGATAAAATCTCACGCAATATGCACTTCACACAATTCGTTATTTGTGAGCAACAAATTAAACAGACCATATTCTAACCATTCATTGAGCAAAGAAAATTTCACTAATAAATTATTTAACTAAGCCATATTATAACTATTCATTGAAAATGAGAAAACCATAATAATAAATTAGCCTTACTTAAAACTTTGTAATTTTATCGGTGCTGCTAAAATTTCTTATTATACCTTATAAAAATATAAATACGCAGCAGAATTCATTACATCAATCTAAAAGCACATACATACAAGTCACTAATAGCGAGGTCGGAAGAGCAACAGTCTCCGATCCCAAAGGCCGCGTGTTCGAATCACCTCGAGGAAAACGAGAAGTAAATGTTTTATTCCCCCTGTCAATATATACAGGAGCTTCCAAACTGTTCGATAGATGGCACCAACAGCCCTCTTTTGACGAAACTTTTGACGAGATTTATATTGTCAAGCAAGTGAAGAAAGTAATTTCATCAATTTGGCGAAATATTCGCTCGGAGCATTTCCCAGGAGACGGTTTCGTCAAAAACAAAGAAAATTTCGTGAAATCTGAGTATTCATTTCTGAGTGTGTTATTATAAACACAATTTTTTTTTACGTATGCTATTTGTAATTACATTAACAGATCTAGCACGCTGTATTTTTTACGGTTTAAATCTGTAAAATATTTGGTTCAAATATAATTACGAATTACAATCGCATTTAGTTCAGATTAAGAGATCCTGTGATTTACTTTATTTTAATTTCAAGGAAAATTAATAAAAGTTTGGTACAGTAGCAATTTAATACTTAAAGCAATTTAAAAAAGATAGAGATACAATACTGCATTTAATCTATAAATAATATGTTGTAGTTCAGCCGGAAATTGTGATGTTAAAGAAAGTTTTTGTTAAAAAAGAGACAAAATGATGTGTGATGCTTTGCTTAAAGCATACGTACACATGCCTACATTTGTAATGTTAGCACAATCATGGTATAAATTTCACCTCATTATGTCTTTCATTATATTTTTACCTAAATACGTTTAATAAAAGAAACTACTGTTGTATATGGTAAAATGCGTAAATTTTACTTCTTTATAGGGGAAAAAAGTCATGCTTTTTATTTTTATTTAGAGATTTGTAGCGTTTTGTCTAAAAATCACTTTTCTTTTGAAAATATGCAAACGGTTCATTTTACGCCTTAAAACATGAGTAACTTCTCAAAATTGATATAAATTACATTTAATACCCTTTTATCAATATATACAAGTAGCTTTTACGTTACTTTTTCATTAAATATTTTTGAGTGTGCGTTATCCCGTAAGAGATGAGCATATCGAAATGAAACGTTCTTGCACGCGAAGTATTATATAATCCCAAGAGGGAGGTACCTTTCTCCCCTTCCTAGCGAACAAGAAAACGCCATTCTTTCACCCATCACTTCTCGGCATTGACCTAAAAAATGTACAGTCGTGGAAAAAAAAGTAAACACCCCCTACTAACTCCTCAACAAATTATCGTAGAAGAAAGTTACTGGTACCGAACGATTGGAAATAAAGTCTACTTTTAAATAATGTATATAAAATTTGCTTAGGGGGCCACCTACATATTAAAACGAACCATAACTTTGTTTTTTTCAATAGCAGTACCCAATTCTGACAGCATAAATGAACTCTACACCCTTCAATTAGCCTAAAAATGAATTTTTATGCAATTCGTACTATAAGTTTCTGAGAAATTAATTATTTTAAAACGAGCGTATTTTAAGGGCTGTATCCAAATTGAAGTTCCATACTGGATTGTTAACCGAGAGAGCCGCTTCCTTGATCAAGACACCTTAAGCGCCACTCAAGGATTTAATGAAGCGTGTTAGATTACAGTACGGCAGAATAAATTTCAAAATGTCCAGAATGAATAGACGGCCCCTTAAACCATCATTTTGCCGTTTTTTAAGCATAATTTGAAAACTACTTGGAAGAAAAATGAGAAAATTTTGAATTTCCATAAAGCAGGACTTAATAAATAAATCTAAATCCATCAAAAAAAAATTGGGGGTTGCAATTCATAATTTTTTCGAATATTAATTTCATAATTCATAATTCATATGATAAAATTATAAAAATTGCAAATTCAGCTTATTTATGTTTGGGTATATTAGTATTATTACCACAAATAAAATTAGCACATTAGGAGAATAATTTCGGGAGATATAAATAAAAATATGAAAATATAATTTAACATTAGAAGCACTAAATTTTGAATGTTTATAATTCAAAAACTTATCATTCAAATGACTTGAAATTTGGTGTCTAGGCATAGTTTGAACCGAAGATTTGAAATATCTCGTTAAAATTGGGTATTGCCATTGAAAAAAAATGAAGTTAGGATTCGTTTTAATATGTAGATGACCCCCTAAGAAAATTTATATACATCATTTAAAAGTAGACTTTATTTCCAATCCTTCGGTACCATTAACTTTCTTTTATGATGATTTGTTGAGGAGTTAGTAGGGGGTGTTTACTTTTTTTTTTCCACGACTCTACAAGGCAAGTCATAAGCGATCTCAAAAAATGAATCCCATTTTTCGAAGGAAAAACCGTTTACTCACCGTTTTCACGGTTTATGGTGAGATCTACCCCGGCACGTGTGCTTATGGATTAACACCGGAATACATCCCACACATACATCGTAACATATATATCGAATTAAGTTTATCAGCTTTTCAGTATTTTTAGAGATGTTTTAATTTCTAACTCTCCCACCGCTACTCCAGTTGTTTCTTTAAAATCGTTACTGAATATAATAGCATTCTACTTTACCACTTTTTAACAATCAAACTGCCTGGTAAAAAATAAAATGTAATGTAAATTTTCCAACGTAGTAGAAAGTGTTTTGGTCAGGAGTTGAGACCAGACACTCTGTCTTAAATTGCCAATAATCTATCTGTTCGCCACATACATTGTTTATTGGAGTTACGTTACCTGTAATTTATTCTCTTGAGAAGGTTAAAAAACAGACGACATGAAATTTCTGAAAAGTAGCTGAATGAATTGTATTAGCAGGGGTAAAATACAGTTATATAGGCAGTTGTATTAGGCCAGGTAGCGTGATTCATAGGACATTATAATTTAGACCAGATGGCCTGGGTTCGACACCAAGACTTGTCAATTTTTCATTTGTTTGTAAAAGTTGCAACTCCTATAATAACATCTGTATATTTATTTATTTGAATAATATAGCATTTTCAATAAAGTACCGCAGCAACACTATTTTATGCCTCGTGCTAAAACTTTAATCGTTTGCAGTTACCACTGGCAAAAGGGCGTCAGCTTACGCACGGACACATTTGTTCTTTATAATACAGATAGATAGATAGTAATAAATGACGGCGCCGATAGATCAATTAACTATATAGACATGTTGATTGGTACGGGTATATAATGTTAAAACATCTCTGACTAAATTAAGATTTTCCATATAAATCATATTTATTTACATTATTAGCTAATGATGCTTATGGCTCTTGTATATATAAATAATTTAATAATAATTGAAAATTTACACCTGTATTTTTTTGTAACTCAATATTGTTTAATGCAATAATCGAACTTACTTGAGGAGTTTTGGGAGATCAATTTAATGGTGATCAACCACTGAATACAAGGTTTTTATGAAAATTGATATTTAGATACCCAAGACTCAAGTTGGCGTTCGATTACATTTTATGGCGTATCACCATAAAAGTCTCTGCACCGTGCTAGGTTTGTATGTCATTTTTTAAGTTATAACTAGTAAATTAAATTATATATTGAATGTCTTGCACAAATCAAAAACAAAACCTATATTTTAAAGATTTTGCTTCAGAATTTATGCATTCTTTTTAGAAGTATTTAAATTGAACAATAATGAAAAAAAAATAACAGTAAAAATAACAGAAGTAATTACTGAAAGCAATCAAAAGCAGAGGAATTTGGAGATAATAAAAATAAAACGATAATAAAAGAGAAAATATATATATATATATATATTGTTTTTATTTATTTATTTATTTATTTAATTTTGTAGTTAGAAAATAATCTTCCAAAAAATAAATTGCATTTGCAACTTTAATGAGGAGTTAATATTTTATTTTTCAAAACATTACAGATCATTTTTGGTGGTTCCAAAAGTTCTTCAACTTACTGGAAAATTTCTGTCACTTATTACCTTAGCATGGTAACACTATTCTTTTAAATCTACCATAAAGAATTAACCGAAGTCACGAACCGAATAATAACCTTGCATTATCCGGTTAACTATTGAGTTTGGTAGGGCTGGTCATAAGGCTTCTGAAGAAATCCTCTTCTATCTTCTGCAAACGATTTTTTGAGAAATATAAATACTGATAAATTATTTTCACAATGTCGTGTAACATGATCATTACGAAATTTAAACACTGTTTAAGTAAATGTGGATAACCAAATAGGGTTAGAAAAAGTATTCAAATTCAGCTTGTCACTGTTAAAAAGAAATAAAATTTTACCTGAAGTCTTTTTTTTTTTTAACTTATTCAATAAATTTTCTTTTTTGTCATACATTTTAATACACGGCTATAGATCTATCATTGATGCAAAAAACATAAAATAATAGATAAAATCTGAAACATATTACATAAATTTACCATACAAAAAATAATATTATTTTTTGTAAAACATGTATATGTCTCTTATTACAATAATGTGTGTATATTTACTTTTTGCATAATTTCATTGTAAATTGTCTTTGGAATAATATGTATAATTCTCAGTAAACGTACACTAAAGAACAAAATATTATTAAGTAACTATAATAATTATGTTTTGCCTAAATGTTTATGATATATCTATTTGTTTAAATGCAATAAAAATCATATAGGAAAACTCTGAAAGAAAAACTCTAGTGAAATTTCGAAAAGTTTACAAAAGAATTCCAAAAAGAATTTTTTTGCTCTAAACTACAATAGATAGTTATATTACTGTCATCTAATTTCTAGACACGCATACGTATTCTTAATCATGTTCACTGAGATTCTATTCACAATGTCATGTAATTACATAATCATTACAAAATAGTTGCTTTATTCTGCTAATAGGCTATTTCAATCACCTGAAAACGCTCATTCGGTAATGTTAATCATATGAAAGAAAATGTTTCAGATATATCGTTTATGTTTACATATTTTAAAATGATTTAGTTTTCATTGGCTACCTGAGATTGATCTGTGCAAAATCCGTTTTTACCTTTTTCGATTTTGTTTATAGAACTTTGTTATTTGGATAATTTTACTTTCGGAACCGGTTTCGAAATTTAAAGTATTCTCATTAAAAAAAAAAAAAAAAAAAAAAAAAAAAAAAACGGTCCTTGTACAAATCGAACTCAACTACTAAATGCCAATAAAAGAAAAAAAAGAACCATTTAAAAATATTGAAATGCAAACGAACTATCTTAAAAAGATTCCTTCTATAAGTTTAACATTAGCGAAGGGGTGTTTTCGTGAGAGTGATGCAGTCCATTAAGGGGATTTTTCACGCACTTGAAAACACATGCTCTGTAATGTTAATCCTATGGGCAGGTTATTTTCGAATTTCTCTTTTCAATTTGAATATTTTTAAACGATTTTTTTTTCTTTTTTCATAGGATAGCTGATTTCAATCTTTAATATGACTCTTTTTCACTCTTTCAATTTTGGTTGCAGTTTATTTTTAAAAAGATACTTTCAGTTTCCAAACCGGTTTCGAAACTGAAAGCACCTTTAAAAGAAAATCTGCAACCAAAATTGAAAAAGTAAAAAAGAGTCATATTAAAGATTGAGCTCAGTTATCCTATGTAAAAAATAATCGTTTAAAAATATTAAAATTGAAACGAGAAATTCGAAAATACCTGCCCATAGGATTAACATTACGGAGCGTGTGTTTTCAAGTGCGTGAAGAATCCCCTTGAGTGCTGAGTTAGGTAGGGCATACTGTTCATAAGAATCATCTTCTAACTTCTTTAAGGTGCCTCTCTACCTTCGCAAGGGATTTTTTTTTCGAAAAATTGCCTATTTATGTACATGATATTATAGAATATAGCTAAAAATTATGACTAACATGCAATATATATATATATATATATTAATATTTTTATTTTTAAGCTCTAAACATACTTAAAAATTGCTATAAAATGATCCTTTTGCAAAATATCAAAACTGAAGTTTAAATGAAAATATTTTTTTTTTGTAATTTATATTATGATTAATGAAACTTTCTTGTGGTACTGAAGCATTTTCATAACTATAACTATGTTATTAAATATATATATAGAAGCTAACTTTTTTACACACAGAAAAATCAAGAAAAATATATGACAATTCATAACTTGTATCAACTAAAATATGAAAAAATAATTAACTGTAGTCATAGTAGAGGCACATTACCTAAATAAACTCTTTTAGAGTATTTTAGGAAGGTTTCATAACATTATAATTATATTTGTTTAGTTGTGATGTTTTGCGATAAAGCAAAATATTAAAAATCTCATTTTGAGAAAAAAGCACGAAAAGGCTACTTTACGTCCCAAAAATTTGCGACGGACTAATATTAAAATACCTGTAACTCAAGTTCTAAGCAAAATAGAAACAAAATTCAAAGTGATTTAGAAAGCAAAATTATCAGACTTTAATATTAAAAAAATATGGAAAATCGGACTTTTGACTGAAAATTGCATTTTAGAAAGCTAGTCAAATACCTTTAACACTTTTCAAGAAATACTATAAAACTTGAAAATGCAACGATACTCTTCCGGAAAAAAGAACATGTTGACATACACAAGCTCGAGAGTTTCTGGAAATTATTGTGAACTAACTCCTTTCTCTAGCGGATTTAGCTACTAGCTGAATTCTCCAATCTCCAGCATTGCACCTGTCGTTTTTCACAACTCTTGTATGCTTTTCTTACTAGAATATGGATTGTGAAAAACCACACAAACTTCCATTTGGTAAGTCAAATTAAAAATTTCACTGCAAATTACCATTCTTTCCAAAATAACAAAAGTAGATGGGTTAACACCAATTGGTTGTATTTTTTACCCGAGTGAAAAGAAGGGTTACGTGTTTCACGCGCAACTGGGTATGTGGATTTCTTTATACCCTCGAAAAATCACAACGGCTAGATGGATTTTAATGAATGAGGTCTCTATCATTTCGTCTTAACGGCTCGATGGTTATAGACTAGGTTTTGTTTTTATAAATTAAAAACGGCGGCCGTAAAATACAAAATGGCGGTAGAGACGAAAAAAAAAAACTTTACGCACCCTATTGAGTGGCATATCATTGGATAGGTCTTTCAAAATGAAGACGATGTTTCATTGACTATTTTACAGTCAGAAGTTCCGTTAATATATTACACAACCTGGAAGTTGTGTAACCATCATAGCATACGTTACATTAGCATGTAACCATTCTAACCATCATAGACATCTATAGACCTCATCAAAACAGTGTTTATAGATAGGAACTAACAATTAAACACAACTTAAAAGTCATCAGTACAAGTAATTAAATATATATATATATAGGTAAATAATGTAAACAAGTAATATAAAAAAATATTTAAAGTCAATTCCTACTTAGGTCAATAAGAGAATTTTTTTTTTCGCCCATTCTTCTTTTCTCTTGAGTGGCGCTTAAAATGCCTTGATCAAGAAGAGGACTCTCTCGATTATTGAAAATTAATTAATTTAATTTAATTAATGAATAAATATTTGAAAAAAAAACTGGATTAACATCAAGTGTCATCCACAAAGTTAAAAAAAAATTTATTTGAGCTTGTTTGGATGAATAATAAGTATTTTATTAACGATTGAAAATTTGAACAAGATATATATAGCGAGAGTGTGAGCTAATAGTAGGAATTGAAAAAAAAATAGTTTCACATTGATGAGAAATAATTAATTAGTTCGCTTTTTTCGCAGCCGGGTTTTTAAAAATTTTAAATTTAATTGTTTATTTAAATCAGATATTTCTTCCAATTGACAGGAAGGCGTTGTTTAAAATATTGTTTAACACCAGTATAAAAAAAAAACTAATTTAAAGTAAGGAATTTTTAAAGATATTTTATCTTCACTTAAGACATTTCTACAAATTATCTGGAAATAATCTCAGATTAAAATTATAATTTCTAGATGGTTAGATAAAAATCTAAACATTTCATAAATTCTCGAATATATTCCCCAATGAAACACGAAATTAAAAAAAAACATAATTAATTATTGTAAATAAAATTTTCCTAATCAATATTACTTTTTTTAATACATTTTCATACAAAATAGAACTAGTCATAGATGTATGTAATGTAAATATTTGATTTAAAATATTAAGAAAATAATCCAGTCAGCAAACAGATTCTGAACATTAAATAAATCTTTATCCCTATTAATACCTTACTGGAGCGGTTAAACAAATATAGCAAAAACTCTCTCGCTATTCATTAAATTCTATTAATCCCTTTAATGTTGCTGCGCAAACATGGATAAGCAGAGGAAAATTCCGCGCTTATAATTACCTTTTTTACTTTATTCTTGCAGTTTTTTTACTATACCTTTCAACACGAAGAAGGGAAAAAGAAATCGAAATGATCTTATATACACTGTTATAATTTTTGTAGTATGTTTAGAAGAAATGCTATTTGTCTTTGTGATTGAAGACACATACGTATTTTGTATGTTTGAAATTTTATAAAAAAGTATTGTAAGGTTTTGAGATATTAAATTTTATTTATTTTTATTTATTTAAAAGTCCATGTTTATTTTGTCATAGTTGTGTATCCAGCAAATTATTTTTTGAAAAGAAGATTTGTTAATAAATAAATATTTCCTTCTAAATAAACAATTTAATCTTCAAGAAGAATGATACATTCAAAGAATTTTTAGCTGTGGATTTTCCGTATTTAAAATTCGTATTAGACGGTAAGTGCATTTTTGCAGTTCTGTTTATTATAAATACAATTCATATTTAAAACTCCCCTTGAATGTTTTAAATTACATTGTTTGCAAAAATAAAGAGCTAATAATGTGATATGACAACCTGAAAAAAAAAAAAAAAATGAACTATACATATTTATCACCTCAGTCGGAAGTGTAGGTTTGTTAAGTTATTTTCTTTCTTATATTTTTAAGAAGACAAAGGATATTCAAACTCATTTTTAACACTTTCCAACAAAGTTGAAAAGTGTTTATGCATTCGGTTTCTCTGTCCGTCTGTCCACGCTCTAACTCCCGTAAATATACTCGGATTTTCATGCAATTGTTAAAGGTTATTTAGGGTGACCAAAGCATGTTTGGAATTCTATATGAAGTATGTAGGATTAATTGTTCATTTACCCAAAACTTTTCCATTACATTATGGTATATGGGAAAAAATCGTCTGAAGAGAATTTTAATGACTATTATGCTATTTCAAATGTATTGAAACTGATATAAATCACTGAATTCCACTATGACCAAGTTTAAACAAAGCATTCATAGCATTTTTTATTCATTTACAGGGACACACAAAAGAAATCGTTACAGTACATTACTGTCTTTGAGTAATAATTGCTGGAGTGTACGGTTTAAAATTCGGTATGCGCTTTTAAATTAAATTAATTTTTGCATCTTACTCTTTATATATAAATTGTATACCTCAAATACAGAGCTTCACAAAAGTATTCACTTACTGTTCTCCTTATTAGAGGAAATTGCTGAAAGTAAATTTTCAACTGTATCTCTTAACTGAACTAAATTTTGGCATGCATGTAGTTAATAGATTCAAATCTATATATCATATACAGGGCTTCTGAAAAAAATTGCATAATTTTCCGATTGTGGGTGGGAACAGCTGAAATTGTATTTTGAAATGTATTATGCGTTTCCATATGGTTGAATTAGACATAATATATATATATATATTTTAATAGTGTAGTTTTGTTACATTATTCTAAATGTGTTGGAAAGTGTTTCATAATCTATGCTTGACGCATGAGTTTTTTTTCTTACTTGTTTTTTTTTAATTTTTATTTCACTTTAAACACTATTCAAGGACACACTGTATGCATTATGATATATTTATCACACAATACAAAATAATGGGGGAAAGGGGATGACATAAGAACTTTTCTTGAATAATTCAAGCGTTATGAAGAACTTTTCAAAATGTTACATACGCATACCGCATAAGTTTAAATCACCCTTTTTTTTGCAAGTTTAGTTTACATATGGGGCAGTCTCACAATATTTTGACTTTCGGGAATAAAAATCTGATGAAATTAAACTTGATAAAGTAACATTTTAATCTGACAGACGAGTGCCTTAATGACTCAAAGTAAATTAAAAATGATCAGCAGCGAAATTTTTTTTATTTAACTGAGGTTTATGTTAAACTTGCGAGTATAATTTTCCCACATTTTACCACCACAACTTTTTATTTTCGGCTAATTTTTTTCTTATAATGAATTTGCATAGTACCCACAGGTCATTCAAATAAGAAATAATAACAATGTAGTATTTTTAGTACAACATTTTTGTATAACATTGTCTTAAATGGGTGTTAAAGAAGGGACGGTAAGGTAATAAAAAAGGACGAAATGGGAAAAAAAAGGACGGTAAGGATGGAACACTAAGGAAAACTACCACCTATTTTGGGCAAATCATATTAAGACTAAGGGGTAGCCCCAATGTTTATTGATTTTTAGAAACAGTTATTTACATTGGATTAAATAATAATAAAGAAACTAAATTTACCCCGAAAAGTGCAGGAATAGAACTTGGGGTCGATAAGACTACCAATAAAGCCACGATGCTTGAAATGGATATTTAAATGCTGATTTAAATTCTGAAGTATATTTCCTGTCAAAGAATTTTAGACATTCTTTCTCTAGCATAGTTCTGCATGAGAAAAAAAATTGAAAAATAATTCTGTGGCTGCATCTGAAGTGATTTTCTGCATAAGTTTAGCAGAAGGAACGGTAAGGATAAAAAATCCAGGGATAGAGTTAAAAAAATAATATAAATCGTAAAAATGTGTGCAGATTAATTTTTTGCTACATATTTATATAAAACGATATCCCAGTTTCGGAAAAAAAATTACATGGAATTACTTTTATTGAAACAATTTTATACAGACAGCTCCAAAATTAAAAGTCAGCATCAGGGACAGGGGTCGGTATAAGTGGATTTTGGACCCCCAACATCGTCCAAAACTTATTTATCTCGTTAATATTGTTATGCAATCATGAAATGGGATGTTTTTCAGTGTATGAAATCAAAAAAAAAAAAACACTAGAAAATGTACTAAAATAAAAATTATTATTCAGGGACATAAAAGTCAAAAGATTGTGAGAATGCCCCATATACAAATAAAACTGTGCATTGAATTTTGTATATTACAATATACAGGTTAAAAAAAATATATATATATTTTTTTCAAAATTTTATGCATTTTTGCATAATATTTCTGCAATTAACTACAATTAACTTTTCCAAATTCATTTAGTTTAGAGAAACGATGGACAGTTTTATGACACACATAATTAGAAACAGCTATAAAAATATTGGGGATTTTACAAGGGGTGATCAAATGAAAATGTGCGAAACGACGTAAAAACGTAACAGTTAAATATTTGCATATTCCGCCATGGGAGAACGTAGCGAGACATCTCAGGATGTGATTGGAGTCTCTGACTGGGATCGGAGCATGCGCGGGTGCCCGCATGCGCAGTAGAGAGCAGAGGCTCTTATCAAAAGCGGCGTCCAAATGATGCGGCAGTCCGTATGCAGACAGGATGGCGTTCGCGTTGCAAAATTCGACGATTGAGGAGCAGAGAGGTGTTATCCGATTTCTGACAACAGAAGGTGAGAAACCGGCAGCTATTCATCGCCGGATGGTGACAGTTTACGAGGAGAAATTTGTCTCTGAGAAGTCTGTCAGAAAATGGAGTGCCCATTTTCGTGCAGGCCGTGAGAGTCTGAGTGATGACCCGAGACCAGTTCTAGTGGGAGACGTTGGACCATCCGCCCTACAGTCCGGACATGTCGCCTGCGATTTCCACGTGTTTGGTCCACTGAAGAAACACCTGAAAGGAAAGCCCTTCAACTCGGACGACGTACTCAATGACCAAGGTTATTAGACTATAAAGGTTGGCTCGTAACTTTTCACCCAATCGGAGGGGTCTTTCTCTGCTACGTCACAAGAATCCACAGTCGGAATCCCTCTTGTGCTAATAGCGTTAATACAGTTGAATTGTTATGCAATTTTAAGGGGAAAATTTTTTAATACTTTTTTTTACGTGTAAAGAAATAAGAGACCTTAGTTTTAAAACTACATAGAAGAAAATTAATAAGTTTTAAAATCTTTACAGTGACACGGGGGTGAAAAATTAAACATTTTTGAAAAAAAGAGAAAAAACAGTTACAGCTGCTCTATATTCTCTCTCACTCTTTCTCTCTTATTTTGTTATTATGATATATATTTTTTACTTACTAGTTGACAATTTCTTATTTATATATATATATTTATTTATTAAATTAGTAAAATAGTGGGTTGCAACTTGAATTCATTTAATTAAAATGTACGTTTTAATATGGAATTTCTACAAATTAGAAAAACAAAATAACTTCTCAGAATTACGTTTATAAAGACTAATAAGTTTTAAAATATTTGTAAGTTGTAAAAAACAGTAAAAAAGACTTAAACATATGCAATTATGATTCTTTTAAAGCATATATTAGTAAAGTACAAACTCAAAAATTCGGAATCGTCCAGAACTCGTCGATTGGACTTTTCCGAATATTTGTTCATTTGCATAATTAAAAAAAAAAAAATGGAAACTTTATCCACTTTCACCGGTGAATTATTTACGCATTGGAAAGCATTTTAATACTAAAAAGAAAACAATTAATTAATAATTAAAAAAAATAAATTAAAATAATACTAAAGAGAAATTTTAATTGGGGAATATGTGTTTTTCAAAAAGTAAAAACTATCTCAATTACAACAATTTTTTTTTTAATTTAATTTTTTACGTGGTTTTTATCGTTTTTATGAATTTTGCGAACAAAAATTTTACTTTACTAACAGGATTCTGATTACAATATTCTAATTCAGTATAATAAACTTTGACCTCTTTTCAGTGAAGTTTATTTGGAAATCCTACATCGACTTTTCAATGTATCGCATTTTTTAAGCGATTTTAAGAGTTTTTGTTTTCGTTATACGGCGATTTTTTGACATTCGTAAAAGTAATTCGATTTCAAAGTTTTAGCCCCGTGATTAATGACTTTTTAGGGGTTTTGAATGCGTTATTTTGCGATTCACAAAAGCATTCTGGTTACAATGTCTTAGACAATAAATTTATCTACAATAAATTTTGTTATTTGCGATTTCTAAATTAAAAGAAAAAATTTTTTTCCTTTTTTTTTCGCGCGTGTGGCACTTTTCCCAAATCATTAAAAGGTATCTGGTTTTAGTCTTTTAGCTTAATATGGTAAATGTTGTCCTCTTTTTAATAATGTTTATTTGGAATTCGTACAGCGTTTCTTGAAATTTTCGCGAATTTTTTATGTGAATTTTAGATTTTTAGAGGCAATTTTTTGACATTCGTAAAAGGAATTCATTTTCAATCTTTTAATGCAATATAGTACATTTTATCCTACACAATTTTTGAAATTTGGGCGATTTGCAATGCGAATTTTTGCGTTTCGAGGCAATTATTTTGGCATTCATGAAGGAATTCCAGTTACAATGGTATTGTTCACTATAGTAAATTATGTTCTCTGCAAACTTCAGACGCTTAAAGTTTGCTATTTTTTCTGCCTTTACGTTTCGCGGCAATTTTTCCGCATTAGTAAAAGGAATCCGGTTTTAATCTTTTAGTTCAGTATTATAAATGGCCTCTTTTTAATAAAGTTTATTCAGAATTCTTGTAGTGATTTTTAATTTTTAAAGATTTTTTTTCCGTGTGATATTTAGAGTTTTTTTGGCATTCGTAAAAGGGATTCGGTTTCAAACTTTTAGCTTAATATAATATTGTTTTATGCGATTATTAGCGGTTTATTTTACTTTTCGCTAAAATAAAAACGCCAATTACGAAAATGTCCGAATTTTGGAGAATTCCGGATTTCGGACGTCCGGATTTGAGACTTTGTACTGTATATAAAACACATAGTATCTTCCTACAGGTTTTTTTAACCAAGTATTGGTTATTTCCAGAGGCTGATACAAAGGAAGGGGAAGGGGGGGAGGGAGTAGTGGAGAAATTAGCCCTCACAATAATTAACACCATCAATTTTTTATATTTAATATATCAATAATTAAAAAATAATAATATTTACAACAGTTCAATTGTTCACATATTATTTACAATTTAAAGCATTTGATTTTATATAATAAAGAAAATACTAATGAAAAATAAAACAACTATACAATAGTTTTTCTCATTTTTTTTTTTTCTACACAATCCCTAGTGCTAAATTTTAATTTTCTTTTTAATGATTTCATCTCTTCTGACTTAGCATTTAAATATTTTACACGGATAAAGATTCGTAATTTAGAAAAAGAAGCTATTAACATACTGTCGATATTTAAATTGGATGTGTTTGATTATATATATTCAACAGTTTTCTTTAAAATATCTTTCTTTTCATTGAATGTCTCTTTATGAAATAAAATATTAAAAGAGAGCTTCAAATTCAAGTTTTTATGTATTTGACTTTAAATCTAAAAAGAAAAATATTTTAGACGAACAAACGTAAACATAGCAAACACGGGTTACGGCGACAGGAAAATAAGGATTCTTGGATTCTTGTGACGTATGATTTTGCCTAGCAACGAGAGTGGGCGGGACGGAGTCCATAGTGACGAGCCAACCTTATATGTCTAATAACCTTGCTCAATGACGCTGTGAAGGACTGGGTCTCTTCACGGCCACAGGAATTCTGGAAACAAATAATCCTGCGGCTTGTTCATCAGTGGGATCGTTGTGCTCAGGCCTATGGTGAATATTTTGAATAAAGTCTACATTTGTACCCACCATGTCGTTTCGTACCTTTCATTTGATCACCCCTTGTAATAGATATAAAATGCGCATAGGGTATTTAGAAATGTTCTTCATAACTTTTAAAATATTCAAGAAAAATCCTTATTTTCGATATTGTTTTTTATTTCATGTGTGGTAAATATATACCTTAATGCATATGGTGTGCCCTTGAATAGTATTTGAAGTGAATTAAAAAAAAATAATAATAAAATGAGTTTGAAGATCCCTTGTCCCTGTAAATGTAAATTCATTATTTTATCTAGAAATTAAAGAAATTGGTTTCACTGCTTCTAAAATCGCATTTTAACTAAAAAGTTAAATTTCGGGACAACTTTATACTTGGCTTATGAAATGTGACTGAATGGATATAAAATAAAAACATACATTGTTCCATTTGTTATTGAATTGGTTCAGTATTTTGTATATAATCATGATAAATTGTTTTGCAAGTTTTGTATTTGTCTAATAGTATAAACAAGTATCAGAACTACAAAATTGACTAAATAACTCATCTAAGATCAATAAGGAGCACGGTCAATATGAAGACTTAAATAAATTGGTATTGTTTCGGTATTTCGGACGTTATCATGATTACAAAATTTGTAATTTTCTTGCTTTTGTGTGTACCCGTAAAAGAACAATGAATGCTAAATACTTTATTAACAAACTTTTTAAAGATATTTGCATTATAATTACGCAATACCAGTTAGATATGAATTGATTCTGTATTTCAGAATTTATAGATGTGACCAGATCTACGTTATACGTAGATATATATTTACAGATATTTATACTAATAAAAGAAAACATTTTTTGTCTGTCTGTGTGTCTGTTGATGGCGGCTAGTGAAATCCATCTGAAAAGTGTTAAGCGCGTTCGCGCGTGCTTAATTCGGAGCTTCCTAAAGGCCAGTCGCAGAGAAAAAACAAAATGCGATAAAAACTCATTTTCTTTACCGTTTTGCTTAACGCACTACGGCTGAACCGTACAAAATAACAAAAAACGAGTAACAAATTCTTATATTTCGTACATTTACTTTGGAACTATCGGAAACCGTTCACAGATACCAAAGTTAAGGGGGCTCGGTACCCTTTGACCATTTTCTTTTAACTTAAGCACTTTTAGGTATATTTGTGGCATACACTGAAAAAAAAAAAAATAGGTACCCAAAATTGAGTAAAAAGTACTCAATTTTAAATATGTCACATGCTCAAAATAGCTGCGATCCAAAAGTACTCCAAATTGAGAAACGTATGTACTCATTTTTGATTCCATGGTTGAGTTGAAATATAGGGGAGAGTAGCCATATTTGCACCGCCGCTTTAAATAGACCGTTGCCATTCTGCCATTAATTACAGAAAGAGACGCCGTCTACCGCTGAAATACTACTCATCAGAATGAAGTCATTTATGATTAGAAGTAGCACCGGCCTAACGTGTGCTGTTTTCAGACAATTTTAAAAAACCAAACATTAGCTGCTTTGATCTATTTTTTCCAACTAAACGTAAGTGAATACTTTAAAACTAAGGCAAGTTGTTATGTTTTCATATACGTATCTAAATGCATCTGTTTATTGCGCATATTTTTCACGCGGATTTGTTTAATTTCGGTTTTGTTCAAAGTCTTGAGATTATCTGTTTTAAAAAATGGCGCAGTTGCCTAAATTGAGCCAATTTAAGTTGCTTAAATTGGACCAGATATACGATCATAAATTTAAATAGTAAATAATGAATTTCGAGATCTGTACGCTTGTACACTATTTTTTTATTTTTTAATATTTTATAATGGATTATGCCATGCAAGTTTTTGAATATTTTTTTGTATATTTGTATAAATTTCTTTATTCGGACTATATAGACAAACAAACAACAACGAAAAAACACATGTTTTTTCATTAAATTTTGTTTGCAATTTCTTTTATCTTGTATGTATTTGTATTTATTTTCTTTGAATTCTTTATACCTACAGCGCACTTGATTTACAGAGTCGAATTCAAACATTTTCCTCCTGGAGGATATTTCTGTTCCGTGAGGTGGGGGGCAGACTTTTCACAGTTCTGATGGGTGAAATAACACTTTTTTGTCATTATAACGCGTAAAATCTCAAACCTTCGGAAGGGAGTGGTTATTTCAAGGCTCCAAAGGGGGGGAATCCTGAATTCAACACTGTTTGAATATAATAATGTTTTGCGTTTGCTTAGTCTGGGCGTATTTTTTTTTTTAATAGAGCATTTTTTTAACATTTTTTTAATATAATTAAAAAATCCTGAAAACGACACAGGCAAACTGTCCGAAAGAAAAACATCAGTGACAGCAAAATCTGTTAAAGGTATATATATCTTTGGAAACTAAAAAGAGATAGTCGGTTGTGAAGAAGTTGACCTGCGAAAAGGCTGCATCTACAAATCCCCCCCCCCCTCAAAAGCCAAAAATCATTAGAAATGTTATCTCCCTTGCTAAATTCAGTTAAATTAAAGTACACAGAGAGAAAAAAACAGTTGTGTTAAAATCTTCGCCATATAAAGTAAACCTTGAAACGGAAAAGGACATAAGGAAAGCTCTCACAGCACAAAAGCAATTGGAACATCAAGTTTTATAAAATATGTGTAATGCAATTGGAAAGAAAATGATGGAAGGGAAGAACTACAAACATAATGAAAAGAATACTTCTGCTGAAAAAAAAAAGAATCTAATGATTCAGAATCTACTAAGTAAACTCTAGACAGTGATGGTTGGATTTCCCTAATTTGAAAGAAAAATAAATTATCAGAAATGATTCAGTGTTCAGATTGCCAAATACGGTTTCATGTTGTGTGCGCTGGAATAACAAATAAATAAACGAAATTCATGCGTAAGCATTTCGTTCCTTCTTACATGATATTCAAGTGACGGAGAATTAGTTCCATAATTTCTATTCTTAATTACTGAAAACTTTGATTTACATTTCGAATACATTTTAACAATTATTCTTTTTTCAGATATTTGATTTCATTAAATTTCATTGCTGCTATTTTGTTCGATTGTTTCATTAATCGCAAACTTTCCTTTTAATAATATTATTTATATTCCCTAGTCATTAAAACAACCTGATATTGTTAGGTCTAATTTAGGAGACTGGGGGTCCAACTTAGGTGACCAGTTTCTGAATTTGGACCACTTTTGAAATTTTTTTCAAATTGGAAATAAAACTTAAGATTTTCAAAAAGAAATTGATCTAAACATTTATTTAGTTAGTATATGAATAGATTTACGCCGTGTAGTGATGTTTTGCAGATATCTCAAAAATTAAGTGAGTTACGCCTGAAAATATGTGAAGTGGTCCAAATTTGGCTACTATCCACTATAAATTGTTATGTACTGCCCCCTGAACCTACAAATTAAAGTAAAAATGTACTGACATTTATTTCCCGTTCACAATTACTAACAAGGAATGTTTAATTGATTATTTATTAAGCAAAATAGCGAAATTATTAGCAAGATATCCAAACTGAATATTTTATGACAAGAGCATTATATGCAAGCACGTTTAAATTATTTTAAAATACTTTGCATAATTTAATATTTACATTAATAAACATCTTTTATGCCACCATAAATGAAACAAAGCATTACAGGGTACACAATTATCGTTTTCTTTGGGTTTGATAACATGAGATGAATCAAAATTGAGAAAGGATAGGTTCATTTTTGATCCAAATATCCTCAATTCGATATGAGTACACCGATTTACTCAGTTTTGAATACTTCATTTTTTTTCTGTGTAATAATAAAGGACTTAATGAAAGAAAATGATTCCATCAAGAAATTGTTCGATTCCCCTGGCAAAGTTTGAAAATAATAATTTTTTTTTAAATGTCAGTAAATTTTAAAATGTATCTTCTAGTACAATTTTGAACATTTTGAGCTATTTTTTTAAAACTATTCTTAGAAGTGTGCTGTATAATTTTAAGAATTGTATTTACTTTAAGTTATTTAGTTTGGAAAAAAAAATGTGCAAATACGTGTAAAATTACAGTATAAACAGAATTTATTTTACATTTTCATGTATAAAAAAAAAAAAAAAAAATATTACTTTATTGTAAATCCAATACTTAGTTTTATCAAATAGACTTTAAGGAACAATAAAAAAAAATCGACTCAATTGAATAAGATACGCAAAATTTCTATCACTTTGAACATGCTAATTAGTCGAAAAAACACAAACTGAGAAAAATCACTTTGAAGTGAAAAAAGGTGTGGCATTTAAAGGGACAGCAATGTAATAAAATCTCTTTTAACTAATTTATAATACTCAGATCTTTACGAAAGTTCATGAGAATATACTATAGATAATAATGTATAATTTAAGCAAGAAATTAGAAAACCGGTATTTTCGTCATTTTTCGCTCAATGAAGGGTCCCGAGTCCTCTTAACCCTTTCAAAAAAAATCTCGAATTCATGTTTTTACCCCTATTTCGTTTTATAAACCCTGCGTCCGCCGAACTAACCACAATCCGGAAAAAACTATTACACCAAATTTAACATCGTGCTATTTGATTAAAACGCTGCCTTGGCTTTTAAAAATATTAATAACTTGTGAAAAAAATTATTTTCCTTACGCCGTGGTAGAAGTTTCCATTATACGCGCCTGCAGTATGTACTTGATGCTTCACATTTTGAACTGCGATTACCAGTTCATACTGTGTGTGTAATCGAATGCTTTAGCAGCCTGTTTTTCTAGAACATTTCGTGATGTTAGGATATTTTACATATAACAAGGTACATATCTTGCGTTTTCATTTAAACTTATTTTTCTTAAAATACCTTACACCCAAGTTCATTTAGGATGAAATAGTCTGTATTTGTGACTAAATGAATGGTTTGCGGTACAATGATCTATGGCAATTTCTCCTTCTCTTGATGCCTACTATCACCCTTCTAAATTTATCTATCGGATTCGGCAACACCCTGTATATATTATTGTTTTTATATACGGTTTACATCTGTTAATATATAGCAAGTTGGGAATTGCTCGTCAAACGTGGCAAATGTGGTGCGTTCGTACTAGTTTTATACATATTTTTCGCATATTGAGCTGAATGTATATTTTAGTGCACTTCATAGGTGCATATCAATTTCATTCTGTTCGAAAGGCTGTAACATTATTAAAATACACTTGAAATAATTTTTTTCCACTGGCCTTAATGTAACGCAAAATTTTTGACTGTCCCTGTAATTAAATTATACATCCGATTCACATTAAATTTGAAATGACTCAACAAAATTTTGCGACAATTATATTTTTCCAATTTCAGACCTTTAGGTAGGCTGTAACATCATTAAAATGCACTTGAAATATTTTTTTCCCATTGGCCGTAATGTAACGGAAAAGTTTTGACTGTCTGTAATTAATTTTCATAAAATTTGAAATGAACGGTTGAGTAGTTTTACCTCTGTCGGACTGACGGACTCAACGACGACTATAGGTGCTACGTATTTATATAATTACGAACGCACCTAAAAACGTTTAAATCGCTGCTCTATATTAAATCAATAGTATAACCATTGAAAAATTGCTTGTGTAAATGAAACAGTGAATATATTGCCAGAAATTATGTTGCAAATTTCCTTGTTTCTCCAAAGTCATTTTAGTTATCTAGCCAAAGCCCCTATATTGGAAAAGTACCTAATTAAATATAAATACATGGGATTTTATGCACTGATTGTCTTTTTCAATGTTTACTTTCTAAGTGTAGGTGGTTTTTGATAGCTTAATCCTTTATGTACTAAATTGTGAATATATGAAAATTTTATCTTCTAAAGCATTTTTTGTGAATTGTTTAAACTGCATTAGAAGATTTACATAATCATTTAATAAGTTTTAGAGGGATTTTACAAGGATTGAAGGATTTAGAAGGATTAATTAAATTTGAATTTATAGAGATTTTGTGCAATATTTATAACACCACTCCATTTTTTTATTTTAAATATTTTTCTTAGTATTTTGTAGAATTAGAAAATGTACAAATACAACATTCTTACAATAAAATTATAGAAATATTTCCGAATATTAATGTCTCCCCCCCCCCCCCACACACACACACACCTCCAAAGCCAAGAAAACTGGAACGATACAAAGGCAAAAGAAATCAACCTTTTAAAAATATTTTTGTTTTGTGTAACTAATAATGCTTTTGAAATAAGATAAAGTAATGTGTCTATAACTCATTCTAAACTGTATTACAACTAATCCACGTATTAAATGAATTTTATAATAAGTTATTTTAATGGTACTTCGATGGTATTTAAAAAGTACCGTCAGTAGATAAAGGGTTAAATGTAATAAAAAAAAATTATAATTCTCCGAGCTTTCAATAAAATTAAGACAATTTTCTTATTTCAAAAGTTTTCATGTACAAACAGATCGATTGTACTGATATTGAATTTTAAAAAGCTTAAGTTATTGCTATATTTACAGCGCATTACTTTTCTGAAAACTATATTACACTGGGTTTCAAAATGATATGAACACCCGGTTTTTCATGCGTAAAAAAGAAGAAAATGTTGCAAACCAAACTGAAGTCTGATCAATATTAGAAATAGAACAAATCGTTTTATTTTATAACAAAATATAATTAAAACAGCGATTTATACATAAAATAAACTATATTTTTCCATTTTGAGGTATTTTATAATAATATGAACATTGGCTAAAAATATAGATTAATAGCCAGTATATGCACCAGATCTTTTAATTAATGTAAAAACGCGATCAAGCATGGAGTGGGCCAAGCTTTCTAATACATTTTGATTGATTTCATTCCAGTGGAAGGTGATAGCAGCTTTTAATTCTGAAATTGTGGCATATTGTTTTCCATTTGCTTAAACAGCTCTAACCAGTAGGCTACGAACATTTTCCATCGGATTTAAATCGGGAGAAACGTATGGCCATGGAATTACATGTACAGCATTTTTAAGAAACCATTCCCAAGTGCTGTTTGCCGATGATCCTTCGTATCTCTGACATGTGTCGCATCGCTCTGCGAAAGCTCCGGGAGATCAGATAATTTCTCCGGAATGGGATAAGCTAGGGCCTTTCACTGTATATTATTCTTTTTGCTATCTCATTATCTTCATTTTGGTGTAAAGGTTATGTTATTATGTGCGCTAGTTCAGTAGTTATGAACATTTAAATAAATTTTCTATTACTTTCGTATTCCATGACTCTTGGATTCAATAGTGTGCATTGAATTCCTGTGCTTATATAATAGGCTTAACCTATCAGTTTTTAAAAACCATTAGGTGTTTCAATATCTATACTCAATTTCCATCATTTTGATAGCTCGTATATGTTTTTACCTTGTATAGTTCAATAGGTATGGATATATAAATCAGTACACCTTTGCAACACTAATGAGCCATTTTCGTTTTAATGGTAAAAATGACATTTTTGACATGCTCAGTAAACAATTATAACATAACGGAAACTGAAAACTTTTGATCATTTTAGATACTTTATAATACGTAGATCAGTTTGTAACTATAAGTTTAAAGTTTTAGTCAGGTTTTGATGATTTTCGAAGCATTTTAAAAAGTGTCGTTTTCATAATTTTAACTTTCGATTTCCCTTAGGATTTACATTGGGTAATCATTGGAATTCTTTAACATTTTTAACTGCTATTTTTTAAGAGTTATCGTAAAATGAAGCATAATTCAAATCAATTAGAGTATAATCTGTCAGAATTTACCATGATTTATAAGTTTTGAACATGTTTTGTGTATTTTCTGCGCCTTTTAAAAGGTGTCATTTTCTGGCTTTTGTATTAGCCCTTGCCCACGGAAATACATGGGGTTTATGGAGTTGTTGACATCTTTTCACATACCTTATTTTTAATTTTCTCTTAATTATTTTGACAATCTAATACTTGGTTTGTGTTCTCTAATGTTCAAGCTTTGTTCCGCCTCCCCCCATGTGTTTCTGTGCAGTGTTTTTATATATTTAAAAAGAAAAGAAAAGAAAAGAAAAATCCTAAAAGTTGTATTGAAAATTTTGGTTTCCTCCACTTACCCATAGCGCTAATCATTTTTGTTTACTTATTAATTTGCATTTTTAACTATCTTAACCTATTCATTCTGCTTAACGATTACACGTTTCTGAAAGCTTAAATTTAAGCTTTTTAGCGGTGTGATTTATATTAAAATCTTATTCCTAAGTATCTTATTTTGTATTTGAAAATTGAAAAAAATGTTCTTTCGCGATTGAGGTTGGTGTTTTTTTGTTTCATGTATTGGATTTGGTGTAATTTACAATGTTTAGTTGTTTTATCTATGATTTTTCCTGGCAGAACAGCCAGATTACCTGCATTACAGAGTGACCCCTTTTGACGTCATTTCAAAAGCAGCAATACGATTGGCTTAATAATAATCATTACTGACATTATCCGACACGCAGTTTTTCCAAAATCTTTTATGCTGGTTATACTAACTTAAATAATACCGGTTCTTTTTAAAAGGACATATTATATTCTCAAGTACAGTTATTAGGTCTCAGGGGATCGTGTCGAAATTCTTGGTGAAACTAAAGGAGTTTCCGGGTCTTATGGGGTGATCAGCTTAAAATCATAGCAAATGCGATCAAATAAGCATAGTTATAACTAGAAAATCGCCATTTTGTCTCTTAGATTAAATACTAAATTAATTTAGCTATCCCATTACAATGCCTAATACTCTTGGGGGATGGTCTGTAACTATTTCGTGCATAGTCTACAAATTCGCATTTATCTCGGAAACTATTGCTTGTAGGGCATTTTTACTGCGCCATTAATAGCTGTACGCTGCCTAAATAAACTTTCCCCCCTGCTTCATTTGCCGCCATCGGCTTTGCTTTAACTCAGTCAGGAGCCTTGGCAGGAGGGGCAGAATGAGGCGACTTTTTATTTTAGTTCATAGCGTCTTTATTTTCATCATTTGAACACTTTTTACTAATGGATACTTAACAATTTAATCTTTTTCATTGTTGCCCATCTCCCCCCCCCCCCACCCCTATTCTTAACTTTTGCTACTTTTTTTGCTTTTTGAGCTAGAGGCCTGGTTTTTCTTCTACCTTAGTTATTATATTGTTCTTACACTGTCCCACTTTTAACAATCTTACCAGTTTTTATTTATCTTACATTTTTCCTTAACATTTGACACTTTTTTACTTTTAATGCTAATGATGTTTTTTCTTGGACTAATATGTTTTCTTTTTTTTTTTTTTTTTTTTTTTTTTTTTTAACTTTGTCACAATTCGAATTCAGTACTGTTTCTTATTTTTACTATTAATTTTGCCTAACTTTTCACTATTATTTATTAATTAAGTCCTAATTCTTTTTTGTCAGCTATTATAAGCATGTCCTGAAATGGTCCCACTGCAGATTTTCAAGTTCAAACATTAATTTAGACTAACTTTTGCTACTTCTTCATTTTTCAAGTCAGCGACCTTTTTCTTCTTCTACGTTTCTAGTTGGTAGGTACAGTGTTGGTCTTTTGTCATAAACTTTTTCTACCTCGAATATTACCGTAACTTTTTCAAACATTTTATTATTATTTTTTAATAATTAAAGCAATTACCGAGTTCTTTTTGGCCAACATTTATTAACAGGTAATACTTAGTTCCCAACTACAATAAATAACTACATATCATATAAAGTGCCCTTACATGCATCTTTATTTCAGGCAAGTGTGGCAGGACTATGGCTTATTAAACTGGTAGGTTGGTGTCATTTTTAACAATAGTACTAACCACATTATTTCATTCAACCCGGCATGGTTTCCTTGAGCCTTCCCTTGCTTCTAATTATTTTTAGCAGTTTTTAAGAATTTATTTCCTTTTCCTGCCACCAGCCTCTCACATTTTTTGTGAAGTAGGGGAAGGACCATGTTAAAGTTCCAGTCACTTGACAATCTCGTTCATAATCTGTACATACATTCGTAAATACTTCTCACATATATATAGTAACCATTATTCTAACATTATTTCACTTTACCCTGTAATTATTATTTGTTATCTTGCAGTAGTGTTTTATATTGAAGTGTTCTGAAATATTTTGAAATATTTAGATATGTTACATTGGGTAATATCTTGAATCAATGGAAAGTAAAATGTATCAACTTTTGTGTTCATTATTGTGTATTTTTAAATAGTCTAAAGACTGTTTTGATTCTCCAGCAGCACAAGAGGCCACCGCAACGACAACCCCCCCCCCTTTTTTTGGCATTTAAACTTTTATCTATCTTTTATTTACTTTATTTTATTTCATTATTTATTCGAAGAATTATTCCAAATTATTCCAAATTTATTTATCTTAGTCATTTTTAATAGTTACGACTATCGGTTTTTACGTTCTCTTTCTATATACCTTTCTTTCAATGATGTATGGTGGAGGCCTAGTTTATCCTCAGACCTCTTTATTATTATTATTATTATATTATTATTATTATTATTATTATTATTATTATTATTATTATTATTCAGAAAATCAACTTTTAAAAATTTTACGTTGAAGGAACTAAAATCATAAAAATATATATATAGTCATAAAGATACATCGCTGACTAAAGTAGTGGAGTTATTTAACAGTTGGAACCAATATCTTAGAAAAAAATTAATTCAACAAATATTTCAGCATATTTAAGTTATCTCTCTGATTTTAAGATTAATCAAAATAACTGAAGGAATCTCCAATGTAGAAAACAATCTGACATCAACAAGAAAATCATTATCTACAATTCATAAATATCACAAGGACATTACCATACGCAGACAACGTTGGAAAAATGGCTCCTAATAAACCCGCTTTCAAAAACAACTTTGGCTATCAAAAACTGACATCAACTCCAAAAATGCAGAACAAAAAGAAATTTGAGGAAAGTTCGGTAGGATTAAAAGATATGAACAATAAAATCGGAGTGAGTCAAAGGGAAAGGACGTCACGAGAGAAATTAAACGTATCTGAAATACAGAAAAAAGAAAATGAAGGCTCAAAAGAAGTAAAACACAGATCCAGTTCAGTTCATGACACTCCAAGACTAAAATCGCCATATGATATCTGTAAAAGAAGAGGAAAAAAATATAAGACGGACTGGCTTGCAAGCAGTCTTGTGGAAAGTATATCTATATCGAAGGATAGAGACGAAATAAAGGAAGAAGAGAATGAAGAAGTAGGTGATTATATCTCACAAGAAGGTAACAACTATGATTATGATAGTGAAATAGAAGAAACAGACAGAAATCTAATAGCAAGGGTTAAAAACAAGAAAGGACTGAAAGGGAAAAAAACAAAAAGTATATTAACACAGGACTTGACAAAACTACCAAAATTTTCATTAAACAAGGCAGAACATCTGAACCTTTATCACATCATACTAATTTATGAAAAATTAGTGAAAAAGGAAACAAAAGGAAGTACTAAAGAAGCAAAGGCATATCTAACATATATAATAGATAGAATAAGATATTCTGAGAATGAAACATCAGGAAAGCTAATTGTAAAAGCAAGTGAGATAGCCTGTATTGAGAAAGATAGGAAAATATACCAGAAAGAAATAGATGAATTTGAAGAACAAGTAAATGAGCTGGAGGAACAAATAAAGGAAAAAGAACAAATAATAGAAGAATATACAAAGAAGGTGGAAAATTTAGAAATGGAGATGGGGAACCTTAAAACAGAACAACAGAATAATAAAATAAATGAAAGTGAGAGAGAAATAGAAACATTACAGAACCAATTAAAAGGAAAAGAATACAAAATTAAAGCATTAGAAGAAGAACATAATGGAATCAAGGAATTGCTAAATAAAAAAGAAAAATAACTGAAAAGGCTAGAAAAACAAATCACTGAAATGCAGCAACAAAGTGCAGGAAATAAGAAAGAAAAGAAACAAGAAATTAAGAACCTGAAAGCAAAACTAAAAATGCAGAGAAAGAAATTAAGGAGAAGAATGATAAGATAGAAATCCAAGTTAGTCAACTGGAATTCGAAAGATCAAAAGTGTTAGAATACAAAGCGAAAAGAAATATAATGATCAAGAAAAAGAAGTAAAATATTTAAAAACAGAACTACATAATTTGAAACAAACTCGGGAAACTAATATGAAGGTGAAAAATTCATTAGAAGAAGAAAAAGAGAAGAACGCTCAAATGTCAGAAATAATAAGAAAACAAAAGGATCTATTGGACACAAAAAATAAAGAAATAGCCAACAAATCTATAAAAATAGACAACATTTAAAAAGATATCAAATCAATAGAAAAATCCAGAACAAAGAAAAGCGATAATCTTGATCAACAAGGGAAATATCGTATAGATGTCGTCATACAGGTGAACGATAATTCAACAAGAAAGAATGTACGTCAAACATCAAAGGTTTCACAAACGGAAGAATGCTTGGAAGCAAATCAAATTAAAGAACTAAACGGAAAAATAAGCTATCTAGAAGGATAACTAAGATTACAAATAGACAAGGCCTTGAAATTACAGGAGGAAACTAATTGCAAAGACAATATTATACCAGAAACACAAAGAGAGAAACGGGAACTAATAGATGGGAAAGAAGCAGCGCACATACTAAAGAAACTTCAGAAAATAGAATGTCTTTCTTCTAACAGAAACACCAGTTCACCAGTCCTGGTAGAAGAGAAGTAGGCAGTGAAGAAATGAGAACAACAAAAGAAAGTCCTCAAGCCAATCAAAACCTAGAATCGGAATATTCAAAATCAGCAGTAATAATAAGAAGCTTGGATAAAAAATTACCAGTGGAATGTATACAAGAAATAATTAATACAGAAATAATAAAATTAGACTCATTACCTACAATCTGCAACAGATTCTGAAGAAATAAACGAACAATAATAATAAAAACAAATACTGAAGATAACACAGGAACTTTACTCAAAATAATTGAACAAGTAGAGAGCCTAAAACCGCAGGTCGAGAGTTCGACTCCCGACTGGGCAATGTTTACTCAGCCCTTCATCCCTTTGGGGTCGATAAAATGAGTACCAAGCTTGCTTGGGAACTAAACACCGAGGGTCTCGCGTTAGGCTGACCACCTGGCCGGGACGCATGCTTTATAGCACCTCGGGGCCCAGGGTCAAGAAAACAGAGATGGGCACTGTCGGCCCAGATCCTCCATGGATTGTATAGCCACAGAGTTTAGTTTAGTTTAGAGAGTCTAAAATACCTTACAGAAATAACCTAGAACACACCGTTAAAATAATAACAGGAATTCCACTGGAAATTGACCAAGCGAAGTTAACTTCATCTATACAACTCAATCAGCAACAGCTTTCCACGATAAGAATACACAAAAAACTACAAAAAGAAAATTCAAAAACATATCAACTAGTCTTGGAGGTGAACTACGTTACTACCAATAATATACTAAAACAAAGGGTAATAGCACAAGGCTTAAACATATGCAGAGTCTCAGTATACAGACCGATTGTCAGATGTGCGAACTGTCAATTGTTCGTCATCGGAAGGAGGACTGTAGGAGGCGAGAAATCTGTGCTGACGGTGCTAGAGGCTACCAAACGACGGACTGCCCTTATAAATTAGATCCAGGAAAAAGACAATGTACAAACTGTATGCAGATGGAGAACTATTTTACTCATTCTGCAGACTCACCAACTTTTCCGGTCTATAGACATCAACTTTCAATCAGAAATGAACTTGATGTTCAACACAACAACTTTTACACAATAAGAACTTCTACACATTAAAACGTTAAATTTACTCAGAACCATTAAACTAATAATAGAATATAGTTCAATTTTAAAATAATCATACCTACAGTAATTTATAACTATAATGCTTTACCGGAAAATGTCTTGTAAATAGAACACTTCGTGAATGTGTTTTTGTTAATTGTATTTAGGTGTCGCCTGTGAAAGTCCCATCTGTGAACTAACTGTTATATTATGTATTATCTCAAATTTTAAATAACCTAAATTGTCATGTTTTAAATACTTTAAACTTTTATTAAATATTTAACGTTAAAGGATATGACATAAATTGCCCTCCATGTAGTCTTGCTAGTATGCTAACTCATTAACTTCCCTAATTATTAACAGCTAATTAAAAATTTATAACTCATCTCTCTTGCTTTAATTATTTAGCCAGGGCATTGGAGGGGAATTTTGTATTAAATTCGTTATCTCTTAGTATTAACCTTTAATAAACAAAATCCATTGTTATCTCTATCCCTAATTATAAAAATTATTAATTATTAATTAACCTATAATTATATAAAAATAGTGGTATCTTCAATTTAACTTTTATCTTAAATATTTACCTTTAATATACTGTTCTCTTGGGCTCGCCCTGACATTTTGTCATATTGTTCATTAGTCATTCTGTTTGTTTTGTCATTTTAATAATTTTCATTAAACAGGGCCTTCCAGCCTGCTGGGACTTCCGGGGTCGTTCGCGGGTACTGTGGTACCAGCTGGAAGGGGGATATGTGCTTTCCCCTCGTGGACTAATCAGATCCTATACCGAAAGGTTGGCTCTCCACGAGTGTGTGATTAGTGATTAGTGATTAGTGCTGTTTGCCGTGCGGATGGATGCATTGTCTTTATGGAACATCAAGAAAGGTCCGCCAGTTTCCTCAGCAAACGACAGCAAGTTTTCTTCAAGTAGACTCTTGGTAGGTTGATGCACTCATTCTGCCAGAGGGAAACGCAACGTTGATCTTACCATGAAATCCAAACGCAGCCTAAACCATGAGTGAACCTCCACCCTGCTGCGAATTTGAAAACGTTTCTGGTTTCTTGCGCAGTTCTTGCCAGTAATAAGAAAAACCGTCCGCACCACCCAAATTGATTCTTTTTTACATCAGAAAATATCACTCTTTCATATTCTAACTTCCAGGACATGTGATCTTTTGCCCAATTCAGGCTATTCTGCTGATGCATTTCAGTCATACATGGTTGGGGATTTCTTTTCTTGTACCTCATGATCTCAGAGCTCTTGACTACTCTGGACAAGGCATTTTTTGACACTGCTATCAGTGGATCTCTTGAAATTTCGCGTAAAGTTGTTTTCCCATTGCTGATTATTTTTATAATGGCTCTTTTTTCCATTTTGGACAGCTTTGACGGACGTCCTGGAGATTTCCTTGCTCTATAATCCCCCTTTAATCGAAGAAAATCTAATATTACACCTGGAGATCTTTTAAATTTTTCTTCGATAGTTTTGGCTGAAGTCTTTGATCCTTAAAAGCTACAATTTTCCCTTTTTAAAAACCACTTAAAGCGCTTTTACGAACCGTACTTCTAGAACTCACTTTGTGATGAGGTTTGGCAATTTCCTAGTCTGCGAAGTATATTTATATGCTAAACTAATTTGCATATTTCGGTTTCTTCTTCTCGGAATGGCATTCAGTATTCCTGTACAGTTTCCATGCTCGTTTAGGGATAATTTCGATCAATGTTCATATCATTTTGCAACACCATTTTTTTTATATAATTCATATTTTCAATGAATTTACAGTTTAATATTTCTTTTACAGCTATGTATTATGTAAAATTACTGTATTTGTCTCATCAATGGAGTTTTCTGATAATTATTTATGAATTTTTGCTAGGGTATCACAAAATTACTAGGTGTTCACTGTTCATATCATTATGAAACCCAGTGTATTAAGTTAGAGACAAGTTTAGTAGAGTTAACTTTATCTATTATGAATTAGCACACTTTTGTGTCCTTCGATAAGCAGATAATCTTTAAAAATATTTCTTGAAAAAAAAAATTTCCATTGTCCTTTTTTTTTCTTGTGAGCATATCTTTGGAAATTGCACAATTTGAATGTTTTTGGTCTATCAAGATAAAGAAACGATATAAGCTTTCTCCATTTATAAGATTTCGTATTTAATGCTTTAAATCTAGATGACTTATTGGACAAGTGTATTAATTCATTGCATCTAATTTGAAGCTTACTGAACCACTGCATCTTGTTTCGAAAAATAAATCGAGTTTAGGGGTGGATGAGGAGGGCATAATTTGTCGATTTTAGCCTCGTCTTCTATTTTGATCAGCAGCGCCTACTGACTTCCAGTAATACTTTGCTATACAATGCCCTTGCTAGTCTTGTGTCAGCGAATATTTCGATTCAGTTACACTGAACGTAAACGATAACTAAGCCAGTTATTAGGAAATAAATTATATATATATATATATATTGGCCTTTTAATATACTTTAAATCTGTTTTTCTCAATACTGATGTTTTTTTTTTTTTTTTTTTTTTTTTTTTTTTTTTTTTTTTTAATGCACCTTGCTACTTAATTTTTGATCAAAACTCACGAAACTGGTAAGGAAGAATTAAGAAAGAACCCTGATATTGCTTAAAAAGAAAATGTGTATGCATTTTAAAATTTGACTTCATTAAATTTGATTTTTAACTTATTATAAGGCAGAATTTTGATGAAAATTGATATGGAATATGCCACTAAAAAATTAACAATTTAAGGGATTTAAAAATCGATACACAGGTTTGCTTGAAATCGGGTTTTACGTGATTAAAACCCACAATCGAGGAAATATCTAAAAAATTAAGACGCAAGGAGCGTTTTAAAATTTGGTTTTAAAATTTAATTTTTTTAAAAAAAATCTTAAAATTATAATAAGATTTGAAATTTTTAAAAGGTGTTCTATATACCTATTGTCAAATGTATATTTCCACAAAATTTCAAATCTCTATTATGAAAATTAAAAAAAAAAAAAATAACGTCCACCTTCCCTTTAAATTAAAAATCCATTTTGCAGCAGGCGTTGCTCTAAAAGGATTAATAAATTAGGACAAAATAATTCTCTAAAATAAACAAAAAAGAATTTTACTAAAAGTATTTCGTTTATTTCTTAAATAAAGTTATTCAAAATGAAATTAATTTGTAATCTACAGATTTATATTATCAAATCATCGCAGTTTTACTTTATTTTAATTAATTTTAGACAACATTTTGTTCAAAGGTACTTATGTTTATACTTATATAGAAAGCTTGTGGGAGAAAGTTTGATTAAATTGAGTAAAATTAAATGCCCCTGGAACATATTAAAATCATGAAAACAAGTTTAAAATTCAGGTTTTATTAAATAGATGAGTAACCAGTATCTTTTTAAAGTCGTTTTCCAATAGTAAATATTTTAATGTTGTTGCAAAATGATTTCTATAACATTTTTGTCGATAATTCATTTTAATAATGACATATTTTATTAGGAAGAGAAGTTATTATTTTTATTTTATTTAAATGCTTCATAATTAAATAAAAAGCGTGTGTGTCAAAATGAAAAGTTAGTCATTCTTTTCCGTAAAAAAAAAAAATAATAAATAAATAAAATAAAATAAAATAAACAAAAAATACAAAAAAAACAAAACAAAAATAGAAATATATTCATATAAGAACTATAAAAGAAATTGCCTTGATATCCATGGTTTAATATTCGAAAAAATGTATAAAAATATAAAAGGAAACACAAGTAATAAAAAATATATACTATAAATCGTTAGCTGTATCAAGTCTCAAATTTCGGTTTTTATAGAATGAGACTGATAAAAGTAAAATTATCTTCAGTTTTTAATGGTCGTATAGTAAATAAGTAAATAAGAATAAATATGGTTGTTAAAAAAAATGAGGTCGTAGTAAGTAAAAATAAATGCTTTACCCAGTATTTTTACGTAGATTTCTGATAAAAAGCAAGTATAATTGGCTGTAAATTTTAAACTTTACATTCTTTCACTTTATTGAATAGGTTAGACTGACAGCACCATCTATCGTCTTAAAGAAATAGGAATCACTTATGCAATACAGAAATTTATCACGACTTCAATAATTTATTGAAAAGCAACCAATTAAAAATTCAAGATTTTTTCTAATGAAACATTCAAGTTATTTACCGTTAAGTCTTGACGGGCACTATCTATTATATTAGCTAAAGTTCAATCCGTGAGGGTCACGGCCGCGACAAAATTTGTTAACAAATGACTGCCAGTGAACGTATCGGGCCCGACAGTTAAGGGTTTAATACAAAAATATCAAGATTTTGACACATATTATTTACTTCCCAGTATTACAGAAAAAAAAAAAAAAAAAAAAAAAAAGAAACTATTATTTTCAGACACATCAATTTATGTTATATAATCTAAAATTAAATTTATTTTATAAATTAGAATAAAGTGTAATTTAAAGAAATAACATGAAATTATAAAATATGATTTATAAAGAAAAAAACATGAAAATTTTAAAATTTTATAATTTTTTTTAATAATTTTTTTCCTTTTTCAAAATTATATTTTATTACATATTAAATATTAGAATTTCATGATGTAAAATTGGCAAATATTGCAGAATATTTTCTACGTAAATGCTTTGTCGGTGGAAAAGAGGGAAAAATAACAGATCTTTAGAAATTTAGTATGCCGTTCAATTACTGAAATAAAATTTCATACGCATTTTGTATATTTTATTACTATACTATATTCATAACAGAATAAATATGCATGAAAAAAGCCATTGAATCAGCAAAAATAGCACTTCACAGAAGAATACCCAGCTGTGGAGATCAGTGCAGTCTTGTCAAAAGTCGTTTTAATTGGCCGTTACTGAAACAGCTGTTGCCTGCTACTGCATTAAAATGGGCATTATTCACTTAAAATTGATTATAATCGATTTTTTTTTTAGTCGGAGGCTGTCGTCACAAATATCATTCTTATGGTAAATAAAATCGATATTTTCAAGGTTTTTGTTCAGTTTACAAACTACACCCTTCTTCAAGAAAGTTAGTAATTGTTGCTAAAATGTTGAATTGATCAAATGCTAGTAGAATGTCGGATACAGATTATTTGATATTAATAAAATGCTGTTTTTATATATGTAATAAAATCAAAATTTTATTCTGGTATTAGTTTGCGTTTCATCGATTAAAATTTAATTGTATATTATTCAAAGCCCTAGAGAGTGTTAACCTTCTCAACGCCATCATACACTAAGATGCAGTTTTCACCACGGCGAAAGCATTTAATAAACCATATTACCACATTGATGTTCTAATTTTTTTAATATTAATTTTCCAGATCATTTGATCATAATAAAATGTTGTTTATATATATATAATAAAATCAAAATGTTATTCTGGTATTAGTTTGCGTTTCATCGATTAAAATTTAATTGTATATTATTCAAAGCCCTAGAAAGTGTTAACCATCTCAACGCCGTGAATTCATATACACTAAGATGCAGTTTTCACTACGACCAAAGCATTTAATAAACCATATTACCAAATTGATGATTTAAATTTTTTAATATTAATCTTCCAGATCTTTCATAAAACAAGTATTAACTATTAAAGTAGTATTTTCTATTGGACTAAATGGAACACCAATGCACACCAAACAAAATGAACTTATGTTTTTTTTTTTTTTTTTTTTTTTTTTTTTTTTTTTTTTTTTTTTTTTTTTTTTTTAAACACCTAGAGCTTGTAAAAATTAACTCTGAGCTGTGCTTACATGGTGACTAGTGCTACAATGATTAATTTTTTGTTTGACATGAATACTTTTTTAATTCTGCGTACATAGCTTTTTTTTTTCTTGCAGAAATAGTTTTCGTACGCTACGTAGTTGACACATGTTTCTATCCAATACTTTTCTTAAGGGGGTCCGGGACACATTTTCAAAAAAAAATTATTTATTGAGTTAAAATTTTGAATTTTTTTGTGATGGTTAACCATATCATTTGTAGACAAAATCAAATGATAAAACTTCTCATAGCTTTTATAAAAAAAAATTTAAATTTAAAATTTATGAAAAAAGTGGTATAACTTAAAATCGTTATAATTCGAAATATTATTTGTAGAATTTAAATTGTTTTTCATTTAAATAAACAGAAATATATATTTTTTAATTTAGAGCCAGCATTTTAAAAACTATTAATTTAAAAAAAAATTAAAAATATTTAACGAAAAAATTACAAAAAAGTGGTGCAACTTTTTTTAAAAAATCATATTTTCAAAAGTAAATTTTTTTTTTCAAATATCCTGGCTCAAAAGTAAAGTAAAATAATTGAAAAAGATATGTACCGAGTTTCAACCCTGTATCTTTAACGGTTCTCTAGTTATAAGAGTTTAAATATGAGAAATGGTGAAAAAACCTATCATGAAGAAAAACGCAATTTCACAAGAACTCATTTCCTTGACAACCATAGCTTGAAAGGCAGATTTTGAAAACAAACCAAAACGAAAAAATTAATATTTCCTGTTCTAATTAAGATAGAAACACGATTTAAACATCATTTTAAGCAGAAACTGGCAGAAAAAATTTTAATCCAATAAAAAAAAAAAAAAAAAAAAAAAAAAAAAAAAAAAAAAAAAAAAAAAAAAAAAAAAAAAAATTGAAAATTTGAAGATTTTTGTGTCCCGGACCCCCCTTAAAAATTAAGTATACCGTTCGAGTTTATAAAGATCTGTTTAATATAAAAGTAGCAATATTATTCTTAAATTACGCTGGTCAGCACCAAAATTCTATCTGTAAAAATATTTATTGATTCTTACAGATCTTACGTTATTAAATAAAATTTGGCAATGACATAGCACTATCATCTTAATTTTTTTAGGTAACAGTGCTTAAATTTAAAATTAAGTTATTTAATGTTTTGTTGAAACATAAGAGGTGTTTTCTAAAACGATAATATGTTTGCAATCATATGTGAATTACATATAAATAAACATATAGCAAAATATGAGCATAAGGCATGATAATATATTAGTGTATAGCAAATCTTAAACTCAGACATGAAGCCGGCTTAGGGGGGGGGGGGGGGGAGCACCAAAAGAAAAATGCACAGTACAAGTCAGATTTTCTTGCTATATTTTAACGATTTTTTTTATCCAGGACAGTGAGAATACTTTTTTCAGAATTCAATTTCTTCTAGCGTTCAAAATTAATAATGCTTCACTATTTGCTTTGTTATAAAACTTTTTCTTGGAAAAATCGTACGTGCTGAGACAATTTCGATGTCGCGTTTAAATTTTGGAATGTTAGATGTATACGGTTTAAATATTTGTTTTGCAGGAAAGAAAGTTTTTATTTTTTTGTTGTATAGTGCTATTAGAGAAGATTCAATGATTTTTTTTTTTTGAGGAAATTAAATTACTAATTAGTAAATGTAAAATTTATGATACATGAACTTAAAGAATATATTTCTTTTAAATTAATACATTTTATTTTACTGAGTTTTCGAAAATATAGCTGATCCATTGTTCTGAACCAACTAAGAGGAACTATCGGATACCTCCAAACTGATTTTCTGTACGTCCAATACTTTGTTCTATGGATTAAACGTATAAACATAACATGCATTGTATTCCATTTCATTTAATTGCTTCCAAATGCTGTGTGCAACATTCTTCTTCTGATAAAATAACTTTTGTCGAGTTTCACATAATTGTATTATTATTATACTTATTAGCTTTATTTGGAATACCGATTGTAAGGCTATGAATTTTATAGGGCATTCAGCTAAATATGTATAATACTTATAGCTTTACTAATAAATTTGGAAATAATGATTTTCATAAGCTGGAAGTGTGCTGTTATTTTGATTAACTTGTCATTTTAAGACATTCTTGTATTTAATGAAATAAACATAGAAACACAAGAAACGTTGTATTCCATTTAATTTAGTTGTATGAAATATTCTGTTTCTGTTAAATTATTTTTTAATGCTGTTTATACGACTATAACTAAGGATTTTTCGTGAATATGTATAATGATTTTGTTTATGTGGGAATTATAGCTTAATATTGTATAATATTCTCAGATATGCTAAAATAGATTGCAAGAGTGCTTTTTATAAGTTGATTGTGTTTTAAAATTATGAATAAGTTGCACTCTTTAATCAGTAATTTTTTTTTTCAAATAATTATTAAGAATTTCCGATATGTACTTTATTAATATATTATTGCAGAATAATTAAGTTTGATTATGAAACAAAATTAGAAAGAATAAATATAACTTAGTTTGTTTTGGTCAACTCCAAACAGACAATAACAGATTTTTTTAGATCTAATTTGATTCTTTCAGTGTGCCGGTTCCAATGAAATTGCAGTTTTTTTAGCAAGTTTTTAAAAGACTGATTAAATTTGTATATGCCGTATACGGCGACTTGCTTTCATATTGGCTGAAGGACCTATGTTAAGTGCATTCCAGTACAATTATCTTTCAGCATTTTGACAAAAGCCCCCATTGTTTTTGTAAGCCAACGTTGTTTTTGTAACATGCAGAAGTATGCGTAGTTTAGTCCACATTTAATTAACTTTTAATATCACCATAAGGTATTTTAGTATTATCAGTATCATCCAGCATAATAACTATTATGTTTTCCTTTAAATCCGTATTGTCTACACACTAATTCGGCCGTATAATCAACTACAGTATGAAACGTTTTTATTTCAACCTTAGGAAAGTGTAAATATGAATATAATTTTTTTTGTTATTATAAAATCATATTATCTTTTGGCTATATATATTTTTTAATTTGTTGCATTTTACACAGAAAGACAATTTAGCATACATTCCATGTGACTTGCATAAGAGCAGTGAGGATGGTATGCATTGAAATCTAGACTCCAACAATTGTCAGTTAATTCAGGAATAATCACAAAAAGGACTAGGTTTTCTTTGATTTCTTTTTTTAAGAATTTTAAATGGCAGACTGAAGCTTATAACCGCCATTTAACTAGCATAGAAACGCTCTTAGACGAGATACATACAAAGAAGATGTATGGGGATATCAAATCAAATTTTATAATGTCTGAAAAATTATGTCGAATCTATATGAATTTAAAATTAATTATGTTAAAATAGTGGTTCACGATTCAAAGCTTCATAATCACGTTGCAGCCTTTACATAAAGTGAAAAAGAAGATTAAAAAAGTTTATTCAATGTTTCGTACGTTTTATAACGTTAGCCTAATTAAAGCGAATTTGTCGATAATGCATCCGCTTTTAAGGAGACAGAACATTGCGTGTACTATAAAAGACGTCACTGAGATTTATGAAGGCAGGACGTGTTAATGGAACATGGCAATTGGTTGTATGCCAGCGCTTATTCAAGGGAATTATAACAGGTCATATAATAATTAAACATGTCCCATATAGACCTGTAATCTCAGCGTGCGAATACGATGGTCTTTGAACAACAGAAGAAAACTCTTAATGTAGGATTTTCGAAAAGTATAACGAGGCCGGATATGCCGTTGATGCGCGGTTTTGCACTAAGACCACGAGTCTTTTTGATCGTGGATAACTAACATCTGCTGGATCAGAGGACATATGTTTCAGCAGCGATGTCAAACCATTATGTTCCGTATGTACCTCTTTTTGTGTTGCATACATATTACAGAGATACCAATAAATCGTTTGTTATCAAAGAAGGATACCAAGTAAGCGTCCTATTTTAAATGGGATAGGTAACCGCAAGATCATACGAGAGGTCACATCAATCAAGGTCACACGCAACGTAGCGGATGGGGTTGAACTACAGGAATATACTTAATTATTTTCTTCCAGAAAGATAATCTATTAATAGTACAGTCGTTGAAAAAAATAAATTAAATACCACTTACTAACGCTGCAAAAGATTATGGCAGAAGAAAGTTACTGGTACCACCCGATTGGTTAATAATGTATACTTTTAAATGATGTATTTAAAATTTGCTTAGGGGGCCATCTACATATTTAAACGAACTATAACTTTTTTTTTCAATTGCAGTACACAATTCTGACAGCATTAATGAACTCTACACCCTTCAATTAGCCTAAAAGCAAATTTTCATGCAATTCGTACGATAAATTTCCAAGAAAATAATTATTTTAAAACGAGCGTATTTTAGGGGCTGTATCCAAATGAAAGTTCGGTACTCGATTGTTGACCGAGAGAGGCCGCTTCTTGATCAAGGCATCTAAATGCCACTCAAGCAGTCCTTGAAGACTGCTAGATTACAGGATAGCTTAAAGAAATTTCAAAATATCTAGTCACTTCTATCATAGACCGCTCCTTAAACCTTCATTTTACCGTTTTTTTAAGCATAATTTGAAAACTACTTGGAAGAAAAATATGAAATTTTGGATTTCCATAAAGCAGGACTTAATAAATCTAAATTCATCAAAAAAAAATTGTAGGTTGCAACTCATATTTTTTATCGACTATTAATTTCATAATTCATGATTCATATCATAAAATTATAAAAATTGCAAATTCAACGTATTTATGTTTGGGTATTTTAGTATTATTGCTACACAACAAATTAGCACATTAAGAGTGTAATTTCAGAAGATATTAATGAAAATATGAAAATGTAATTTGGCATTAAGAACATGAAATTTTGAATGTTTATAATTCAAAAACTTATCATTCAAATGACTTGAAATTTGGTGTCTAAGCACAGTTTGAAACGAAAATTTGAAATTTCTTGTTAAAATTGGGTATTGCCATTGAAAAAAAAATGGAGTTTGGATTCGTTTTAATATGTAGATGGCCCCCCTAAGCAAATTTTATATACGTCATTTAAAAGTAGATTTTACTTCCAATTGTTCGGTACCAGTAACTTTCCTCTACGATAATTTGTTGAGTAGTTAATAGGGGGTATTTACTTTTTTTTCCACGACTGTACATCTATGAAATAACTGCGCAAGCGCAAATGCCGTTTTTTTCATTTATTTGTAGTAGTTATATTCTGACAGTATAGAATATTCTATTATTTTTTATTCGTGATTATTTAATTTATTTATTATAGTTAATTATTTAAATAAAAACAGTTCTTTTTAGAACTAATATTATTTGTTAAAATGGCAAAATATTGGCCATCAAATAGCTGTAGCTTTCGAAATTGTAAGAAAAATGTTTTTAAGATAGACTTCCTCTCTGTCTTTTTTCAAAGAGTAAAACAAATTAGTAACGTGTTTTTATTTTAATTTATAAAAAAAGATAAAATATCATTTAATATATATTATCAGATGTTGATGATTTGAATACTCTCAATTTTAATAAGTTTTTTTTTTTTATATAAATGTAATGAAATATGACGCATAAAAATTAGTAAGTAGTTAATAGATGAGAACATCAGAAGCCAATGAGTACAAGTGATAAAATTTCGATTTGGAGTAAATTGAGTTCAAAGATAATTGAAGTTAAAGTTGAATATCAATAATAATTGACTGAATTGAAATAGGAAACTACAGCTTGTTTCACAGTGGTCTTTAAATTCTTATTTCCATAAATGTGAAAAAAGTAGAGTACAATTTTCTTTAAATTTATAATGAAATAATATTGATTATTTCATTAGTACTCCAGTACTAGTACTCCAGATTTTCCAAGTATTTGGAAAGCGTTAATTTAATCTCCCTTTTTTGGTTTCTTTTCTCTACTTCTCCGGTAGATGTCGCTACTTGTCCACCCAGTCGTTTCCACTGCTTCTCTCTCATTGGTTGTTTCGGCGCCTTCGCCACCCGCATAGGGTATAAAAGCCAGCGCGTCTCTGTCTATGATTTTGCTCAGCCTTGCTTTTTCTAGCACGCTGTTCCTTTTGCACTGAAGAAGAATCTCGCTAGTAGATTCGAAACAGCTGTTTGCTGCTTTTCATATATTATTTGTGCATTTTAAACGTTGGTTTTTCTGCTTTTTAATATTGTTGCACAAAGGCTTTATTTGCTATTTGTATGTATTTGGCGTTAACGGGCCTTTATTCTTCTGTAATTTTTTTTTTTTTTTTTTTTTTTTTTTTTTTTTTTTTTTTTTTCTTCGCAATGTCTCAAATCAATAGGTTTTGTAATTTACGATTAAAAAAGTACAGGTTTTTGGAACACTTACATTTCCTACTTGATTGTAGGCGTAAGAAGGTTATTCCTAAATTCATTTCCATTCGTTGTAATTTATTTTCTTCAAATAGGATTGAGAAGGTCTTATTTCGTTCTAAATTAGCTCTTTTAAGAGCTTTGATTCAAGAGACTCGCCACAAAATTGCTCGTATAGAGCGCGAGTTATATTCTTTACATATCAGCCTCGCTAATTCTACTCCTGATTTTCAGTCCATTGACAGAAGGTCGTGGAGCAGAGTTCTCACAGCTTCTTCTGTTCATTGTTCGGTTTTAAAGAAGAAATTTAATGCGCTTTGTGGAAGTTCTGTCGCTAATAACTGCAGTAATTTGCCTCTTGTTAACCAAAATGCTGTTGTCAATCTTTCTAGTGTTCCATTAAGTAACAATCAGCTCGATGCTCTCAAATTGAATAACAATTTTTCTGTCTCTGCTATTCCTTCTTTACCTAATCTTATTGCTCCTATTGAAAGAGCCTTTAAGCATAGCGCTCTATCTTCTTCTCAAAAAGAGTCTATTAGGCATCTCATTGCCAATACTGTTGATTTCAATTCTAATGTTTATAAACCCAATCTTAAACATCCTGTTAAACAATGTCTGAAAAATTTGCGTTCTGATCCAAACTTAATTATTACTAAGGCCGACAAAGGTGGTCAGATTGTTCTTCTCGACAAATCTACGTATTTGGAAAAAACCCATAAATTAATTAATGATGGTCCGTATGTGGATATCCGCAAAGACCCTTCCACTAGTGAAATTAACTCTATTAAGTCTGCCATTAAGTCTTCTTCCATTATTCCTGCTAACTTTAAGAAGTCCCTTATTCCGTCTATTGCGCGTTGTGCCAGGTTTTATGCTTTACCTAAGGTCCATAAACCTGACATTCCTTTTAGACCTATTGTCTCTAGTATCGGTACAGCTTCTTATAAGCTTGCCAAATATTTAGTTTCTGTTTTTTCCCCACTTCTGAGCAGTAACTGTTTCACTGTTAAGAATTCTTTTGATTTTGTTAAAAAACTTCATAATTTTAAGCCGCAGGGTCACATGATGGTTTCTTTTGATGTTAAATCATTATTTACAAACGTTCCGGTTGAGGGGGCTTTAGATTGCCTCAAGAAAAGGCTTTGTGATTTCCATTTCTCTTATTTTGAAATCGAGGAACTTATACTTCTCACTCGCGCTTGCTTGTCGTAAAATACTTTTGTTTTCAATGGTAATTTCTTCCGTATGATTGACGGTTTGGCTATGGGTAATCCTCTTAGTCCAATATTATGCGATATTTATATGCACTATTTTGAGGTCAAGCTTTTTGAAATCTTAAAATTTCCGTTCTATGTTCGTTATGTTGATGATGTTTATGTCCTGATTGAAATGAATTCGGATATTAATCATATTCTCTCTATTATGAATTCCATTGATCCCTGCATTCAATTTACCTCTGAAATTGAGACCAATAACTGTCTTTCTTTCCTGGATGTCCTTGTTATTCGTTGTGAAAATGGCTTTCAGACTACCGTCTTTCGTAAACCTTTTGCTGTCAGTCTCCCCCCTCACAGGTATTCTTCTCATCCCCCTAACCAGAAATTCGCTGCTTTCAATACTTTTGTTTTTCGGTCTACTAATATTTGTTCCACTCCTCAGTTACTTAGTGCTGAACTTAATTACCTCAAAGCTATTGCTGTCGATCGTGGTTATTCCTCTAATATTATCGATTCTATTTATAAGAAATTGACGAAATCCGACCATTCTGAAAAGCATTCTAATTCCAACTCTAATACTTCAGTTGTATTACCATTTTTTCCTAAAATCAGTCAGCAAGTTGCTAAAATCCTAAGAAGGTTTGATTTTAAAGTTATTTTTTCTCCTGTTAATAAAATCCCTTTTTCAAATCTCAAACACCCCGTTGATCGCCTAGATAATTGGGGCATTTACCAGATCTCTTGTCAGTGTGGTCTTTCTTATATTGGTCAGACTAAACGTGCTCTTAGATTTCGTTTAAAAGAGCATGAAGGTTATGTTAAAAATCAGGAGCTCAAACGTTCTTCTATAGCTCAACATTCTTGGTCTTCTCAACATAGGTTCGATTTTTCCTCAGCCATCATTATCCAAAAATGTTCTTCTAACCTTGATCTTGATTTTTGGGAAGCTTACCATATCATTAAAAATTCTCACTCTTTAGTCAATGATTTATCTAGTACTCCAGATTTTCCAAGTATTTGGAAAGCGTTAATTTAATCTCCCTTTTTTGGTTTCTTTTCTCTACTTCTCCGGTAGATGTCGCTACTTGTCCACCCAGTCGTTTCCACTGCTTCTCTCTCATTGGTTGTTCCGGCGCCTTCGCCACCCGCATAGGGTATAAAAGCCAGCGCGTCTCTGTCTATGATTTTGCTCAGCCTTGCTTTTTCTAGCACGCTGTTCCTTTTGCACTGAAGAAGAATCTCGCTAGTAGATTCGAAACAGCTGTTTGCTGCTTTTCATATATTATTTGTGCATTTTAAACGTTGGTTTTTCTGCTTTTTAATATTGTTGCACAAAGGCTTTATTTGCTATTTGTAAATATTGATTATTATTCGGCAAAACTGGCTGATCTCTAAAACACAACACATAATTAGAAAATCACTTATATTTCTATACCTGAAAAGAAAGAAAAGCATATTTCCAGGTCGTCTGTGCACTTAGTTCAATTTTCTCAATTTTGTCAGTTATACCACTTGGCTTCTGGGGTACTCAAAGAAAGGAAAGCATATTTCCAGGTCGTCTGTGCACTTAGTTCAATTTTCTCAATTTTGTCACTTATACCACTTGGCTTCTGGGGTACTCATATAAAGATAGGATTTTGTAGTCTCATATTTTACTCTATTCATGATGCGCTAAAGTTATAAAAAATGATCTATACGGTTGTATTCCCGATCGGAATACAACAGTTATGAAATTTTTAGACGATGTATTGAATTTAATTATAAATAAAATATTCAACCTTAAGATCTTTTTTCCGTTTATCGAGAGCAGTCGATAAGTTTCCAATATACTCTTTATCGCATTGCACTCGTGTTATTTAACTTACAAATATTTCATTCATTTATTTTAAAACTCAGTTCATTTTATATTCGGAATCGCATTAATTTAAAATTCATGTTTTAAATGTTGTACTATTAAACTAGCAAATATTATTAATTTAAATTTTTTGCGCTTCTAGACAATAGCTTCAATAATTTTCCTAAAATAACGAGATTAGATATTTTTTTTTTAACAGACAAATCCATTTAGATAATATCAGTTAAAAATTCGATGACGAATTTCAAATCGTTACTCATTCACATAAGATGAATCCTGTTTATCAGATTTATTGCTAAATATTTTTGTTACAGCTTGTTTTGACAAAAATATGTGTAATTATTTTAAAAATGGTCGCAATGTCATTTTAGTTTCAGGGCAAAAGGCAATGATGTTTTCGTTACATTAGTGATTTTTATCCCGAAATTGAAATGGTATTGTGATTATATTTTTATATGTTCATAATTTTATAAAAACAAACTGTAATAAAAATATTTTGCAATAAATCTGGTAAAGAAGATTTATCTTCTATATGTGAGTAAAGATTCAGAAAATATGCGCAAGAGATGCGCAGATAGTAGATATTCTGTCATATATGACGTCATACTAAAAACCCGCATATTTGCATTTTCAAGCCCGTTCTCAAGATGGCTGTTTCAATTTATGCCAGATTCCCGCGTTAACATTGTACGCTTAATATGTATGCAGTTTTGTTTATTATACCGACAGCTGTCACACAAGGAAGGTCTCCATACGGGCATATTCAGAAAAATCTGAAAAAATTACAGAGTGTTCTTCTCATGTGGATATATATGTTTATAAAAATATTCTGGCGGAACTTCGATAGAAAGTTGGTAAAAGAATAATGAAATTTTCGTTTATTTGGCGATTTATCATCGGTTGGCGATGAAATAAAATTTCGAAAAATTCTTTTTTATGTCGAATACTCTTTAAGATAATAATGTTTCATATTGAAATTGTTTAAATAAATTTAATGTAATTAACTTTGGTTATGTCAGTTTTAGTTTGATTTAACTAGAGCTTTGCCATATATATATACCAGGTGTCCCAAAAAGGACTGACTGATTTTAAAATTCAATAACTTGCAAACGGTGACAGATATTTAAAAAATTCTTGCAGGAGGTTTATGCATAAGGTCAAAAGCTTTATACAGTGATTTTCGATTTTAGTTCGAATTACAAACAATAGATGGCGCTGTAAGCAATAGTCGCTAAATACAGGCTCGATTTTTGGTCCTTTCTCTTGTTCTATGCGGAAAAAGGAGATGAAAATGTATTATCCGGGCCACGAAGTACCAAATATCGAGCCTGAATTTAGCCTCTATTGATCGCAGCGCCATCTATTGTTTGTAATTCGAACTAAAATTGAAAATCACTGTAAAAAAACTTTTGATCTTATGCATAACCCTCCTGCAAGATTTTTTTTAAATATTTGTCACCTTTTACAAGTTATTGAATTTTAAAATCAGTCAGTCCTTTTTAGGGCACCCGGTATATGTATATTGAAAGTTAAATATAAATTTTTGTGAATTAAAACAAAATTTAAATAAATAAAAATTGTTTCAATATCTCAAAATTAAGTCCAATTGAGCACTGTCGAAGTTGATTCACTTTTGTTGCTATGGAAACGACGAATTCTTTGATATTGAAATTGAAATGAATAACTGGTAAATGAATCTTGCTTTTAATTTGGAACACGCTTAAATGTATGAAAGTATTTTTTAGAAATTGTTTTTAAAGTAATAAAATTAAATAACAAGCAACATAAATATGTAATACGAACAAAAATGTATTTATTAAACTCTCTCATTGTTTATGTTTAAATTCATTAAATATTTTTTACACGCATTCTAAAAATCAATTAACAAACAATTTTCAGGTACATTACAATCGTTTGCTTTTGGAAAGGAAAATTACTGCTCGCCAAATCGATTGACGCTTTCGTCTTTTCGCGCCAAATACTCGAAAGTATTTTATTTTTTTACAGACTTTCTACTGTAATTCCGCCGCTAAATTTGGCTGATCCTTTATTACATACATAAGTAGTTTAATTGGCAATTTTTTCTAAATATTCTGAGTATGCCCAGTAAGGAGACCTTCCTTGTCAGTTTCATTTGGGCGGCTGACCCTTATTGAACAATCTGACTTTTTTTAATAAAGCGAAAATATTCCTGGTATAAAAATGAGACTAGACATTTTTATAGAACTTTATTTTGAACATATATATGATTCATAATAAAACACACTTCTCACTTAAATATCTTCATTTAAGCTAACATTGCTTAAAAAAGGAATAAATTTTCAATACATTCGATAGCATTACAAATATTTCAAATACAATTGTAGAATAATATTGGGAAATCAAAATGCAAAGACATCGAAAATACAATTTAGTGATAACATGCAAATATTGCTTAAAGCTTAAAAAAATTAAGATTAAAAAATCATTATTTCTCAATATAGTGCAATATTCTCATTTACCTTAAAAAAAAATATTCAACAAGAAAGAAAACAATAGGTGTTTCATAATTTTAAATCAGAGTTATAAAGTATACTAACATAATTCGATATATATACTTTTTGTTATTTTTATTGTTTTAATTACATTTCGTATAAATACAAGGATTGGTACGCATATCACTATTTCCAAACAACGAGCTTTGCAGCAGTTTTCGAGAATAATTTGTAAAAGATATCTTCCACGAATATTTTTTAGTTTGCAATTAATGTTACGAAAAAATCACTGCGCCAATCCCTGTAAATAAAAATTGCCGGGATATCTGTATTTAAAAAATGAAAATAAAATTTTACAACTACTGTCCAACAAAATGCATCTGAAATATACAAATAAAATTTCTCCATTCAATGTAAAAAAGTTAAAGTAATATGCATGCTTCAAGTATTAAATCTCTTCAAAATAAATTGCAAGTATAATAAATTTTAATGCACTTAACACTTTGCATATAATTTTAATATAACTCTCTGAAAAAATTTTATATACAGCATCCTGACAAGCACACTGCGAACATATATCAACATAAAGATTTATGAACACCACATTCTGAATCACACAAGCTTTATAGAGTTCGACAACGAGGATCTTCGTAAAGTTGTAGAAAGTTTTGAATCAGTACAGTTCAAATGGTGTCTGTGGTTTGTGCTTTCGGGTAGAGCAAACCTAAGCTTTTCCCAAAATCTGCGATCCCCCCAATGGATTAGAAGAGCTGCTTTGAAACACGCTCGTACATCGGAATCAAGTTCTTTAATATCTACTTTATTTAAAAGTATAATGATAAGTTTGTGGCGTCTGTTACACTGAGTTTCGTGATAAGAAGCTTTAAGTTCAAAAAGACACCATTCACTTTTTAGATACTGTTCAGATACAACAGCTATACTACAATAGCTACGTTCAATCGCTTCTGATATGGTTTCGGCCATGTATCGTGACACCTGTAAATCTCTATATCTTAAACACAACCTCTGTGGCGGAGAACCGCACTCCAATTCTGGAGCAACCATCTGTGTAACAAAAGCTTCGTCTTTTTTGCAATAGGAAACAAAAGCATCGAAGAGTTTTTCACCGTCATTAGTATATCCATTTTTTTCAAACAAACGCACTCCATATTTATTATATATCCACATTTTCATATTATCTCTGTACCGGAAAGCGAAAAATGCAAATAGTAACATTAGTAATAGCAACATCGGTACCAATATCACCACAGACATATACTCCTCGACAAATTCGGCTGAAGTAAATGGTACTACGCTGAAATTGGAACACGTGGTGTTGCTAAATTCAATGAGGTGCATAGTTGTCGAATTGTTATAAGAACAACGTATGCTGCCATCATCAACAATAATTGATCGATATTTTATAAACCAATATTTAAACGGTTCAATGAACACGCAATCACAATTCCATTTGTTGTGACCTAATTTAACTTTCATTAAATCTCTGTTGTATCTCAGGCTCCAAACATTGAACTCTACAATGTGATTGTGATCCAAATACAATACTTGGAGAAAATTTAGCGGTCTGAAAGAGTCCTTGTTAATAGTCTTTAGCCGATTGTGTGAAAGATAAAGCTCTTGAAGTTTGGTTAGATTCGAAAATTCGTGACCTTCTATCACAGTTATATGATTATTTTCTAGGTGAAGTACCAGAAGATTTTGTAAACCATTGAATGTCCTGTTTCTTATAACATGAATATTACTGTTGTTTAGATGAAGTACTCGTAAATTTTTACGACCAATCAAAGAATGACTCGATATATGACTCATGTCATTTCCATCAAGATACAAATCTGTGACATCCATAGGCACTCGATGTGGTATATGGGAATAACCTCGAAGACTGCAGTCTACCATATTTGTATTCCATGTTTGGTCAGAATAACAAGTACAATTTTCGGGGCACACCATTTCACAGTCACAAGCATCGAACTCACAACAGTGACACAACGCAAAGCAATGACTGTGATAGCGGCAAAGGAAGTCAGATGGTTTAGTTAAAGACATTTCTATTACTGTGTTTTGACGGGGAAATGTTATATGGCACAATACATCACCGAGATCTAGAATTATAGGGTATTGTCGACTTTCGTCAAAATTGTTGATTCTTTGTAACCATTCCATGCTGCAGTCACATGTTAGAGTATTGTTTGATAACAGAAATTCTGGAAGAGGTTGATTTATTGGAATACTTCTGAGACGAAAAGCGTTTATGTCAAGATGGCGGATTGCATTGCCTCTAAGATCGACAAAAGATAAATTTGTTTTGGCCATGAATGTGAAAGGTCCGATAACAGTTATTTTATTTGATCGGAAAGATAAAACTTCTATGCTGTTTGGGAGAGAAGTTGGGGTTAATTCTCGAATTATATTGTGAGATGCATCCAGATTTTTTAAATTCATTAGTAGTTCGAGTTCAAAATAATTTCCTAATCCATCAATTTCGTTATCATGAATATCTAAACTTTTAAGATCAGTTGGAACTAAGGCGTAATCAAACCAGGTTATTTTATTTCTCGATACATTTAAAGTATGCAAATACCTTAGATTCATAAAAAGGCCGTTGATATCTGATAACTGATTGTCATTAAACTTAGCTACTCGTAATTCAGGAACGTCATCAAATAAACTATGACCTAAAGACATAATTTTATTGTAAGAAAGATCAAGCGTCTTTAACGAAGAAAGATCTTGGAAGCAACCTTTTGTCATGTTTCCAACTCGATTTTTCGACATATGTAAACTTACTATATTTTTTAATCCTTGAAATGTGTCATTAGTTATGTTATGGATTTTATTGTGAGTAAGATCCAGATGTTTTAGTAATGATAAACCATTTAATGCCTTTGGGAAATCTGTTAATTTGTTATACCTAAGCTTTAAATTTTGAATAGATTTACATGAATCAAAAGCAAGATGATGAATTATTTCTATGTCATTACTGCTTAGTGATAAATAGTTCAAAGATTCTAAACCACTAAACGTATCCAAATTAATGAAGCGGATTTTATTACCAGCGAGTGTTAAAGTATGCAGGTTTCTGAGAGAAGAAAATGCATTATCACTTATGTTACGAATATTGTTATAGCTGAGATACAGAATTTGTAAGCTTCTAATTAAATGAAAATTAGTCACTGTAACAACTTGGAAATTATTATGGTTCAAATCCAGATTATTTAAACGGCTTAAATCTGCAAGCGTTTCTGACGAAATAACGTCTTCTAGCAAGTTATAACTCAAATTTAATCCGACTAGCTGCCTTAAGCCGTGGAATACACGTGGAGTTAGTGAACTGAGAGAATTGTTTTGCAGGTAAAGCTCTAGAATATCAGATGACTGCTGGAATATTTGTTCTGGCAAGTGACTTATTCTGTTGTTAGACAAATCAAGACTCTGTAGCCTACTAAGACCACTGAAGGCGTAAGGGTATAGTTCAGACAGCTGATTATTGTTTAAGTAGAGAATTTTTAAAGATTCCAACGAAGCAAATATTCCATCTGGTATACTTTTTAAAATATTATAAGATAAATCAAGAATAACGAGCTCGGTAAGACAATTTGAATTTTCCATTGTTCCCATTCCGATGCTTCTGGCATCGTCAAGTTCAGAGTGCGTCAAATTAAGAATTCTGAGAGAATCAAGATTACAAAATAAATTCGAAGGAAGTACAACCAAATTATTATAGCTCATATCTAATGTTTGTAATTTTGTCAGATTACCAAATGTATCTTCTTTAAATAAAAGCACTTTTGAAATCGATTTATTTGAGTGTATGGATAAGTTGAGTAAATTTGATAAACCGGAAAATGCGCTATCTGGAAATTTTGGAACGAAACAATTCTCTATTCCGAGGGATTGTATATTCCCAAATTTTATAAATGTATTGTTTGTTAACACATTTTCATAAATATAATCATTACAAAATATATTTAATGTTTTTGATATTTCCAAATTACCCTGGTTAACTTCAGGGATGTGTTGAAGTGATCTTACGCGGCATGATAAAACAATACCTTCTACATCATCAACTGCTGATATTTCACATTCATTAGAGAAAACTTGTGCGCTAGTCAAGTTGCATAATATGTGCAGCATGCAAAATAAAAACTGTGTTGTTTTTATCTTTCTCCCGAGAGGAACAATATACTGAGTAGCAAATATATCAGTCCATATAAGGCACATTAAGTAACTTTTGTTGATCGATGAAAAGAAATCCAAAGTATATAAAGTTTTCTTACGTCGAAACTTCGAAAATATCTCACTAGTTTTATATAACTTATTCATAGCTCTAGAATATAAATTATTGTTTATGTTTCATTTGAAATGAAAGTTTTTTTCTGAACTTTTCTTAGAAAATGAAACATATAGAAAAAATTGACTAGATACATGTATATATATAAAAAAAAACTAAGTCATTTTCCAACTAAAATGATATGATATACATCAAATGTATTTTTTGTATTGGGATAAGAACATAAAAACTGAAGTTTCATACAAATGCAAAACTTGCCATTCGGAAATCTATTGAAGGCATCCCGTCTCAATGGATCGTATTTCATATTGATTTAGAACCACATTCCCCATAAAATAATGCAGTGCATTTTAGTGATTCTTGAGGCCATTTTATCTGAATGTTTTCAGTTTTGATGCTGAGTTGGATCATGTGAAGTACTTTTCCAAATTTACTTTACGTTTTTCTTACACTTGAAGTGAGGCGTTTCCGAAAGAAATCTGATTTCTTTTTCGTTACTCGAAGTAATGTAGATCTCGATTTTCTTGAAGTTAGATTTTTTATTCATTTGCAGGAATTGAAATATCAATATAAAATGAACCAATTTCCGCACAAATCACATGCTTTGATGTTCACCTGGAAAGAGAAGAAAAGAAATATTTCAAAATTATTCAATGAAAATCACACATATTTGTATTTCTGTTGAGATATAAGAGTAGTAAGTAAAAAACAAAATACAAATTCATAAGGTTTATTGAATTTAAAATTATCTTTTTTACATATAGAGATACAAAAAACATCGAAACAGAAAAATGTATTGTTGTATATAATTTATATATATATATATATATATATATATATTTTTTTTTTTTTTTTTTTTTTTTTTTTTTTACCATCGAAATGTGCATTCATATATACGTTGCTTTTATAAAGATTTATTTATTTTCATATTAGAAGTTATTAAATTAGGCACATTTAAAAATTAACGTAACACCTAAAAATATGTATATATATATATATATATATATATATATATTCATTTTTAAATACATAAGAAAATAAATATTTTTTTTTTAGTTTCCTGATACACAAATTATTATTTTTCAAAACATCAAACAACTATTTTAAGAAAATATTTTTCGAGTGTTTTTTTAGTACGAAAATCATACTTTCAATACTTGCTCTCAAAACAAAATATCTTAAAGATAATTTTACAATATTGATCTGACAATAATTTGCAAAGTCTCATAACATCATATTCCATGGAAATTTAGATATACAAATTTAGATGACAAATAATGGAAGGAATATCACACATATTTATATCTGTCTAAAAATATGTACATGAAAAAAACATAACGTTAAAAAGTTTACTGAATATAAAATTATTTTATCTATAAATTAAGCTACAGAAAACTAGAGTCCCAAATATTTATTGATTTATGTTATTTATAAATGTTTTCTTTTTTTGTTTAACTTGGAACTGTGTATTTATACATATATTCCTTTTAAAATAATAAAATTATTTTATATTAAAAGTTTTTGATCCAACCATATTTAAAAACTGATATGACAGTTAATTAAAAATATAACATTTATTAAATATTCTTTTTTAAGTGACAGAAAATAATAAGTACTTATTTAGTTTTCGGATATACAATTTTTCTTCAAAAAGTAAAAAAAAAAAAAAAAAAAAAAAAAAAAAAAAAAAAAAAAACAATGCAATTTAACAAATTACAACGACCAATTGGAAATTGATTTTTTCAAAGACTTAAATTTAAGACATAAAAAATCGTGCGGACTTGATCATACATTACGTACGCCATGGATTACATTTTTCAGTACTGTAATTTTTTAAACCTCTACCGAGTTCGTCATACATTACGTACGCCAGGTACTAAACATTAATATTCCTGGATCAATTTTAAATGAAATTTCATTCTTAAACTTCTAAACATCCCACAATATTACTTTTTACACCGTCGTATAGTACTTCTAAATGCAATTCGTTTGAAAGCTGTATGTCAATTTGTTTCTGAGTTATTAACTTTTTTTGTATTATTATTATTTTTTTTTTACTTTTTTGTCATAGTGGCAACAGAAGTACCCATCTCTGTTGAAAGTAAAGGGAAAATACAGATTACTGTATAGACAAATCAGAAAACGAATAAAATGCGGGATTCAACTAATAAAACGCTTCATATATGTTCTATCCTGACCGAGGACAAATAACCCTTTTTCCAAATGGTTAAAAAAAAAGAAAAAAAACATTAAAGAAATTATATTTGTAAATGTTTCAATTATGATAACCATATTTTCAAAATTTGCTCTCTGAATAAAATTGCCTAAAGGTAATTTTAAAATAATCAAACGGCAATAATTGTAAAACGTAATTGATTGCTCTTTCATGCAAATTTAGATATAATTTTAATTTGATGGTGGAAGTAGTTTTATTTATTATGAAATTTTATGTAAATATACATTTCACCATATGTATATAGAGCACCTTAAAAGAAAATTTCCAATCATATTATATTTTTAATTTAAAAAAATAAAATTTTTAAACTAAATTTTAAAATGTCAAATGCGTCTTAATTTTTAGATATTTTATAGATTTTACATTTTGATTATTTAAAACTCTATTTTAAATAATTCTATATATTGATTTTGTAATCCCTTGAATAGTTAATTTTTTAGAGATTTTTTTTTTAAATTTCCATACCGATTTTCATAAAAATTTTGCCTTTTAATAAGCTAAAAATCAAATTTAATTATCTTAATAATTCGAATTGTAAAATGCATTTACACTTCCTTTGAAGGCAAATATCAGGATTCTTCCTTATCAATTTAATATATTTTGATAAAAAATTAAGACCCACGGAGCAATTCAAAAATCTAAAAACGTTTAAAAATCAGTTTTGAAAATATCCGATTTAAAGTATATTAGAGGGCCAAAAATTGTTTCTTTACAAAATTAAAACAATTGTAACGTTGCAAAAAATCATTGCATATGCATGCAGGTTTTCACAAATGACTCACTATAAATTGGATAACATTTCACACAAAATGAAATTTTTGTGTTGTTTTTTTCTCAAATAAAGGTCTACGGTCCCCTCAAATATCACAATCCGTGAAAAAATACTTATTAACACATTTGTTCCTGAATTTTGGTTTTCTCAAATGTTTTGGTAAAATCTCTTTAAAATATTGCACAATGAACTGGAAAACTACTAAAAAAAATTACACTTAAATTTTTTGGTATTTATTTAATAAAATGTAAAAAACCTACATATGAGTATTTCTGGTAGATTAATATGCATAATTATATGCTGTGTCTATATTTATATTTAAAAAGTTTTTAAATTGTATATTATATACTATAATTAGTATTTTTATGAACTACAAAAAAATATATATATTTATTTCTTTACAGAGACTAATAACGTTATAACTATTATTAATAATAAAATAAGAATAATCGTATTGCTGACTTAAAAACAATTTATTTCACAAATATCTTCAAAAGGAAGTTACACAAATAACTGTCTCCTAAATGTCCAACAAAAATATGTGCCCATTTGTGCCTAGAACCCTATATTTTGGACGTTACAAAAATGCATAAAAAATAGGCTTGAACATTTAATTTCGCAATTTAAAAAAACACGTATTTAAAGAAAGTCTACAAGCTAAGATTATGACTTGCGATTTTGGATCCTTCATAGAAAAAATACAAATACATTTACTTTTTACATTTCGCCATCTTGAAAAAATTAAAAATTTATAAACACCGAAAAAAGCCTTCATTTAAACAAATAAATATCCACCTTATGCTGTCATCTCTCGGTAATAGATAAAGACATTCATAAATAATTATTTCATACAATTTTCATGTTATAAAAGAGAAGAAAAATATACTTATTCAAGAAAATTTTAAACGTCCCAAAAATGGGACGCCAGGCACAAATGGTTTAAGCTTGAAATTCCCCTTTGAGAACCGCAGACAGAATAACAGATAAATAAACATTTATATTTATACGCTGAACTCGCGTGAGTGCGAACATTCAGGGCAGGACTTTTTTTTTTTTTTTTTTTGTGACCGCACTAACCGAACTCCGCATTAAACAATTTAACCGTTTAAATGGTGCACAACGATCCCCTCCTCTAATAAATTGAATCACTTCATGTCAGATATTAAATAGGTTATCGGCGTACTTAAATAGGTTAAATAGGTTATCGACGACAACTTTTTCTTTAATCAAGTTAGTTTAGTTAAAATAAAATAAGTGACAATTCGATAATAAAACTAAACCAAACCTGTGACTTTACGGTCGAATAAGTATCAGGGCTTACAATGTGAAACACTGTTTTCTTTATTCTGGGATCTGAAGTTCTATATAGCCTAAGTCATCCTAACGTGGACCCTCATATATACCGTTTAAATTGTGTGCAATAACCCCTTCATAAGTTGAATCATTTCATGTCACAAATTAAATAGGTTATTGACGTAATGTTAAAATAAAGAACATTTTGTTTAATTTAGCCATTTCCAATAAAATAAAACTAGTTACAATTCGATAATAAAATGAAACCAAAAATGTGGCTTTAAGATCGAGTAAGTATCAGGGCTTACCGTGTGCAACCCTGTTTTCCTTACCATGGGATCTGAGGTTCTATACAGCTTATGTCATCCTAACGCGGAACCCCCAGGGTTTAGTTCCCAATCAAGCTTGGTACTCTTTTGGGGAACGTCACCGTTCCCCAACTTGGTTTATTAGTGAGAAATTGCCAGGCTAGGACATCGGCCAGGGTAGCTTAACGGTAGAGCAACAGCACGTTATGCTGTCGACCCAGGTTCGATTCCTGTCCCCGGCTAATTTTTCACTCCAGTTGAGTTTATTGTATTTAATTGTATTTAAAGTCTGTCTTAATATATGTGTACCTTTAATAATTAAACATTATTGTTTGCGCTGTTTATACAATTGGCAACAGTTTAAATTAATAACATTTTCTAAAATTTGTAAAAAATATCTCTCGAAATGCTGAAAATTTGAATTTAAAATAGAAATAAAACCTCAAAAAATGAGTCAAATAAGAAAAATAAATGCACTCCAGGAACTTATAACGTATAAAATGATCTAAAAATGATTAAATTTTCATGTATCGTTTTTGCTCCAATAAAACTTTTTTAATGGAACGATTTTGTCCAACTTTAGCATTAAATATCTCTTAAATATCTCTTACTATGAAAGGCCTTGCTTAAGCATTCAAAGTGGATGCCGATCTACTCGGAATATCTACGCAGATTTTCATTGGTCCATTTCCAAATCAAAACTTTCTTTTATATATAGAAGGACTTTTGTGTTGTGCAACCAGTAATGCTTTTGGGACAAGATAAAGCATCTATAACTCATTTTAATCTGTATTGCTTCTAGCCGATGAACTCAATTAATTTTATAACATGTTATTTCAATGATACTTTACCGTCGGGGAAAAAAAAAAATGTTAATCTTTCTTTATCATTAAAACCCTTTAACCGGCTGGCCCGGATTTTTGCGTTTCTAGAAATCATGTTAAAATGGCTGCAGACAAAAGTATTTTAAACAGAATTTTATTTTGAATCATATTTAGAAAGAAGTGATATTAAAGATATTATAGCATCAAACTGCGATTAATAAATATATATCCTTAAATTTACAAGTATTCTTATAAAAATACAGGAAAACTCTCGGAGGGTGAAAGGGTTAATTGCTAATAGGAAATGATGTGGAAAACGAATTTGTTTTCACTAGCCAGAAATTCGTCATAAGTGGGAACGCACTAACGAGAATCCGTTGTAGTTGATATTGTTTATTTTCTAGCGATTTGAGTAATTTTTCTAGTTTATTTTAAAAGGCAAAAAAGGGAATATAGCCTATTTTCTAGGGTTTTGTTTTTCGGGTGAGCTTAATTTAAATAAAACATTTCATAATTCGCGTAGAATTTAAATTAATAACTTTTCTTCCAACTGTGTTTATATTAAAATAATTTTCAAAAGTATGTTTAAATTCTTTTACCAATGTAAAATAGCTTGCAAATGCCACCTGCCTGCAAATTAGCAAGTAAATTGCTCTCTGAAATTTTTATTTATTCTATGGTTGATTAGCAGTATAGTTGATGAGGCTTTTAGCATCAGAAAACAAATCACATAGATTATTTTAAAGAGTATTGTGTATAGAAAAGTATATTATATTAGAAAAAAAAATATTGTCTATCAAAATAATACCATTGTATAATAAATAAATAAAGATTCAACAATTATGAAGACTTGCTATATTTAAATTATTAGTTTCAAAGACACTTTTTATTTTTTGTTTAGCTAAATAAGCTATGCTTTTCAAATTAATTAATTTGTTTAGTCAAATTTCAAACTAAATTACTCAATGGAAACCTTTTATTACACGATTTTGTTAGTCTTTACATTAACAAACAATTTATACATTACTAAAATAATGATAATACACATAATGATAATTGTCAGTACATTCAGTATTCTAATAAAAATAAATTAAGTTGTTCAAATCAAACAGAGTGGAATAAATGATTTTATTTATGAAATGTTAAAAATAATGTTTTAAAATAAGAGGCATTAGGAAAAATTCTCGCCAAATGCCTTATTCATTATCCAAAGAAATTCTCATGCAATATGAGAATTACCTAATGAACCTAGAAGTACCTAATGAAGAAATACCTTAATTGGCAATTAGGAAAGTCAAATTGCTATTTTTCATTTTGCACAAAATATTTCAAGTACAATATATTTGTTACTTAGCTAAACATAGATTTAAAAATGTTAAATATTGTACATTAAATAAAGACGAAAAAGATCATTTATTCAAATCAATTAATTATATAATAGGCAATTAAAGGAAAAATTGTTATTAAAAATATATTTTGTTTTTAGCTCAACGATTATCAAAGCCTGAGAGCTAATGTGCCCGCAGGTTCTGTATGTACGTACGTATGCATGTACGAATGTATGTACGTATTGCCATAAATCTTGATAAAAATATCCGATTTGTTTCAGTTTTTTTTTATAGGTTCATTCTGATAATGCACTTCCCTAATTAGTTTTGGGGGGTTCATTGGTTACATATAAAGGGAGGATCGGGTGGATAATCCCCTCCCCTAATATATATAAATGGATTTTTCATGCAGAATTGTCCGATTTGCTTCAAATTTGGTATATCGGTTTATTCTGATAAGGGGCCTTTCTGATTAGTTTTGGAGGTCCATTGGTTATGCATAAAGGGGAGAACGGGGACCAATCCCCCTTAATTTCGATAAACTGGTTTTTCAGGAAGAATATTCGATTTGATACAAATTTGGTATACCGGTGTTTTCTTAGAAGGCGCTTCCCAGATTAGATTTGCAGATCATTGTTTAAGTATAAAGGGGGGAAATCAGGGAGATAATCACCCCCCTTAATTTAACTAAATCGATTTTTCATTCAGAATTATCCGAATTGCTTCAAATTTCGTATGCAGGTTTATGCTGATAAGCTGAAGCCCTGATTATATTTTGAAGATCGTTTGTTAAGTATAAAGGTTGAAATAGGAGGGGGGTACTCCCCCCACGCCTTAATTTATTTTTCGAGGGGCATTATTCTTTGAAATAAGTTTCAAATATACAATTATATGAGTAGCCAGTGAGCCCAATGCGATCAGTGTAATTGGGCACTTTTTTTTTTTTTAATCATTTTTATTTAGCTAAATAAGCTTGCTTTATAAATCAATAATTTTTTCGTAATCAAATTTCAAACTAAATTGTTCATTCAATGTCTTTTATTAAATGTTTTTGTCAGACTTCAGAATAACAAAGAATATATACATTAATAAAATAATGATTATACAAATAATGGTAATTGTTAGTAGATTCATTATTCTAATAAAAATAAATTCACATGTGCAAATTAAACGCAGTGAAATAATTGATTTTTTTTAATGAAATGTTAAAAATCGCGTGTTTAAAATAAGAGAGATTTGGAAGAATCCTCGTCAAATGCTATATTCATTATCCGATGAATTTCTCATAAAGTATGACTGTACCTACTAAAGAAAGTCCTTAACTGGTCAATCAGGAAAACGTAATTGTTATTTTTTATGTTGCTTATTATTTATTTAATTGTTATTTTTTATGTTATATTTTTTATGTTTTAAATATTTCAAGTACAATGTATTCGTCACTTAGCTAAAATTAGTTTTAAAAATGTTAAATATTGTACTTTAATTAAAGACGAAAAAGGTTATTTATCCAAATCAATTAATTTTGTAATAGGCAATTAAAGAAAAAAAAATATTATTAAAAACAGATTGTGTTTTTAGCTCAACGGTTATCAATCCTCACAGCTGATGTGTCCGCAGGTCCTGTATGTAGGTACTAAGTGTAACGCGTTAACTCTTGATAGAAGCATCTGGTTTGCTTGAAATTTTGGTTATAGGTTCATGCTGATAAAGCGCTTCTCTGATTAGTTTTGAAAGTTTATTGGTTAAGTATAAAGGGGGATCATTGGGCTAATCTCCCCTAAATTTCGATAAATGGGTTTTTCATGCAGAATTATCAGATTTGTTTCAAATTTGGTATGCTGGTTTATTCTGAAAAGGTGATTTCCTGATTGGTAAGTAGGTTCATTGTTGGTAAGTAGGTTCCCTGCAGGTTCATTGGTTAAGTATAAAGGAGGGAAACAGGGGAGCCAACCCCCTTTAATTTAACTAAATGGGTTTTTGTCAATTTCATTATTTTTCGAGGAGTATTATTCTTTGAAATAAGAGTATAATATACAATTAGTGTGAATAGTGTATGATCTCAATGCCATCAGTTTAACTGGGCACTTTTCTTTTTTATTCTAGTTTATTTTCGAAGCCAAAAACGAGAACATAGGCTATTTCAAAGAGTTTTATGAGGTCAGATTAATTAAACTACATATTTCATAAATAGTATTGAATAAAAATTAATATATTTTCTTCCAACTGTGTTTCTATTAAAAGTACTTTGAAAAGTATGTTTATTTATTTTATTTTTATTTTTTTTACAAATAAAAGTTAGCTTGCAAATGTTTAAAAATTAAGAAGTAAATTGCTCACTAATTTATTTTTGCTATGGTTGCTTAATTAGACTTATAGCACCAGAAAACAAATCACATAGATTTATTTAAATATAAAAGTAATGTGCTTAGAAAAGTATATTATATTTAAAAATATATATTGGCTAAAAAAATAATACCATCGTTTAATATAAAATTAAAGATTCAACAATTAAGAAGACTACATTTAACTTATTAGTGTCAAATAAACATTTATTTATTAATTAAAGAGATAAGCTATACCTTTCAAATGAATTAATTTGTTAAAGCAAATTTCAAACTAAATTCCTCATTGGATACCTTTTATTACACAATTTTGTAATTATTTACATTAACAAAGTATTTATACGTTACTAAAATAATGATTATACACATAATGATAATTGTTAGTAGATTCATTACTGTAATAAAAATAAATTAAATTGTTCAATTTAAGCACAAATAATTGATTTTTTTTTTTACAAATGTGAAAAATATTGTATTTTAAATAAGAGAGATTTGGAAGAATTTGGCCAAATCGACATTCATTATCCAATGAAATTCTCATACAGTATGACTGTACCTAATGAAGACAGTCCTTAATTGGCCAATTAGGAAAATCTAATTGCTAATTTTTTATGTTGAAGAAAATATTTCCTGTACAATACATTTGTTACTTAGTTAAAAATAGATTTTAAAATCTTAAATATTGCATTTTAAATAAAGTACATAAAGATCATTTATTCAAATTAATTACATTTGTAATAGGCAATTAAAGGAAAAATAATTATTGAAAATAGATTGTGTTTTTATCTTCCAGTTTATCAAACCCGGGGGGCTATTGTGCCCGCAGGTTCTATATCTACGTATCTACGTATGTATGTATGTACGTAAGGCGATAACTCTTGATAGAAATATCCAATTTGCTTCAAATTTCGTAATTAGGTTCATTCTGATAAGGTGCATCCCTGATTAGTTTTTGGGGTTCATTGGTTAAGAATGAAGGGGGAATGAGGAAAATACCTATCTTAATTTAGATAAATTGTTTTTCATGCAGAATTATGCTATTTGCTTCAAATTTGGTATACCAGTTTATTCTGATAAGGCTTTTCACTGGTTAGATTTGTAGGATAATTGGTTATGTACAAAAAGGGGGGGGGTAATCTTCCCCTAATTTAGGTTATAGGTTCTAATATAGGTATAGTTTCTAATACAGGTATAGGAAATTTTGATTATAGGTTCATGCTGATAAAGTGCTTCTCTGATTAGTTTTGAAAGTTTATTGGTTAAGTATAAAGGGGGATCATTGGGCTAATCTCCCCTAAATTTATATAAATGTGTTTTTCATTCCGAGTTATCCGATTTCTTTCAAATTTGGTATACCGGTTTATTCTGATAAGGCGTTTTAATGAGTCGATTTGGAGGTTCATTGGTTAAATTCAAATAAGGGAGCAGAGGCTAATATCCCCTTAATTTAGTTAAATGGGTTTGTCTGCAGAATTATCCGTTTTGCTTCAAATTTGGTGTGCCGGTTTATTCTGATAAGGTACTTAACTGATTAGACTTGGAAGGTCATTGGTTAAGTATAAAGGGTGGAAATGGGTGAGCTAATCTACCCACTTAATTTGTACAAAACAATCTCCACGGACGCGCTAAATACTATAACAGGCATACCACCAATCCACACAATACTCAATTATGAATACACCAAGGGACGTATTCTCCACCTCAAGCATGAACCGACTGCAAGTGAATTCTTTCCAATCATCACAATACAACACAAAGTTACAAGCTGGCAGATACACCCCTCTGATGAGACATCTCACTTCCAAATAAACAACAAACTGAATTCTTTCTTTCCATCACCTCTGATTACTCTTTTTACTGTTGGGTCCGGAACAGCCAACGGAGTAGGATCTGCATTCTGCGCAATGGAAAGGGGCGCCGTTACCCATCAGTGGGCTTGCAGACTAGATGATCGCAACTCTGTTTATCAAGCAGAACTTTATACAATTTTAAAAGCCCTTGACTGGGTTCAAATAAACACTACTCACCCCTTCGTGCAAATCTATAGTGACAGTCTATCTGGTCTGCAAGCTATCTATGCTCATAGAACCAAACACCCGCTAATCCTCGAGATAAAAGTTAAGTTAATGTCCCTCCAAAATAGAGTATTTCTTGGCCACGTCTCAGCGCACACGGGCGTTCAGGGTAATGAAACAGCAGACGCACTCGCAAAGGAAGCAACTGCTAAACCACATATAGACATCCATCTCCCACTTCCACCAGCATACATAAAACGTTCACTTAAAGCTAAAATAATTAAGGATTGGCAATTAATCTGGAACAATACCGACAAAGGACGACATACATACAATCTAATACCGAAAGTATCAGTAACCCACTATAACCTCTCCCCACACACAACAGCGTTTCTCACGCGGCATGGTCCCTTTCGAACTTACCTCCACAAATTTAAATGTGCAGACACATTCCTTTGCGAGTGTGGCGTAGTGGCGTCTCCCTCCCATTATTATTTCACCTGCCCGGTAACAGCACAGTGGCATATTAAAAAGCCTGCCATTCCTCCCAAGGAATGGCTTCGCAATATCCTTAATAGACATATCCTCAACAATAAACTACTTAAAATATATCTTTTTCTCAGAGATCTCTCAAACCTTACCTAGTAGCCGTCAGCTGCAATTTCCAATGCAAAACATATTCTCAATCTCTGCCGCCTGTCGCGTTGAGGGTTCTTCCCTGGCAGAGCCGATCTGGTCTTAGACCATAGCTTATAATTATTATTTCTGTCTTGAGAAAACTTATTTTCAACCCGCCCCTTGTGGCGTTTAACGGCGGGTACAGCTCTGGCTGAATATTGTAACTTTTTCATTGTATTATTATTTTTTTTAACAAACCTTAATAATGGTGACCGGGAGGGATACTATGCTCTACAGACTAGATCCTGTTCTGAGCAGTCCCTCTTAGGCTACCAAATCAAATCAAATCAAACCCACTTAATTTAGATAAATGTGTTGTTTATGCAGAATTTTCCGATTTTCTTCAAATTTGGTATACTGGCTGATTCTGATAAGGCGCTTCATGATTTAATTTGCAGGTTCATTGTCTAAATATAAAGGGCGGAATCGGGAGCAATGCCCCGTCCTTAATTTATTTTTCGAGGTGCACTATTCTTTAAAATAAGAGTATAATATACAATTAGTGTGACTAGCCAGTTAGTTCAATGCCATCAATTTAACTGGCCACTTTTCTTTTAATTAATTTTTTTTTTCCAAATGGCTCCTTGAAGTTAAAATTGCTCAATGTTCTGTGATGCGGAAAAGAGTTTTTATCTTTAGAAATTTGAAATTACATTTTTTTTTTGTTATGATTTAAAGAAATATATATATATATATATATATATATATATATATATAAGCAATTTAACAAATTACAACGACCATATGGAAAATGATTTTTTCAAAGACTAAAATTTAAGACACAAAAAATCGCACGGAGTTGATCATACATTACGTAGGCCATGGATTAAACATTAATAGTGTTATTACACGTAAAAATTGCATGCGACAAATATCGCCTGCGACTCCTCAGATTTCCTGAAACCTACGTATTATCCAAGCATTTCATTGGCTGTTCGGGAAAAGACTTTTCCATTGTCAGATTTCCAAGAAATCTGATGACCCATTTTAAATGAAATTTCATTCTTAAACTTCTAAACATCCCACAATATTAATTTTTACACCGTCGTATAGAGAAAAAAATGTACTTTTAAATGAAATTTGTTTGAAAGCTGTATCTCAATTTGTTTCTGAGTTATTATTATTATTTTTTGTAATTTTTATTACTTTTTTTTTCATAGTGGTAATAGAAGTATCCATCTCTGTTGAAAGTAAAGGGAAAGTACAGATTACTGTATAGATCCACCAGAAAACGAATAAAATGCGGATTAAACCAATAAAAAAATTCACATATGCTTTTGATTTCCTTCCCTGACGAGGACAATAACTATTTTTCCAAATGGTTAAAAATGAAGTTTCTTTTGCGACCACTAATTTTCGAAAACGCGTCCGAGTCGTTTTCAGAGTGAATTAATAAGTTTTATTAACACGAAATATAGAATGTTTCGAGAGCTACGTATTCTGAAGTAAAAATTTTCATGTTAACCCTTTATGGCTCGAATTATAAATAAAATATTTGCGCCTCTCCAATAACTATCTTCAACAACTCTTCAATAGAAACTACTGTCTGAAGATATCCTATAATAACAATTTGATTTCTAGATAGACATTCAAATGAAAATGATTCAACTAGAGAACAGGTATTCTGCTTTTTCAGAATTTAGTGTCGCCCCCGGCATTTCCATTACTTCATTTTCTTCTGATGGACTGATGGCTTCTATTATTATGAAACAGCCATTATAAATCAAGTGTTAGGTGAAGATGAAAGAGCAGCCGTAAAAAGTTAGAACTCTGATTTTCTGGTCAGAATAGGAGGAAAAAAAACATTTATTTATTTATTTATTTTTTTTTTTTAATCTTCACCTAACGCTTTATTTATAATGGCTGTTTCATAATAATAGAAGCCACCAGTCCATCAGAAGAAAATAACTCGGTTAAGCGGGATTATACTGCAGTACAAAATATATTTCAATTTTAAGACTTAAAGCACACGTTTTATTTTATGTAAAATGACATCATTCGCATCCGCTTAAGAATTCCACATTTACGATCTACTCTTAAGCATCTACAGTAAAGCATGCATAGCACATCACTGTCGCGAAATAATGCACAAATGCAGTAAAAAGATGCCGTCATTCAGGAAAATCGAAAAAAAAAAAAAAACGGCTATCTAATGATTCATAGATACTTACAATTAAATATAGTATATAATAGCTCCATTGTTTTAACAGAAATCATTCATTTATATTTTTTTCAAATAGCACGTACTTTAATTACATTTTCTTTCGGTTGTTACGAGAAAATGGCAACAAAAGTACATAATTACTATTTTAAACTATTTTTCCTTTACTTTCTACAGAAATGAAGTACTTCCGTTGCCAATATTAAGCAAATGGCTACAAAAACTACAAAAAAAAAAAAAATAAAAAATAATAATAATAATATTTCAAAAATAAATGGAGATACACTTTTCAAACAAAATGCATCTAAAAGACCTTTTTTTTCCAATACGACGGTATAAAAATTGAAAATGTGCTATGCTTAGAAGTTTAAAAAATTGCTAAAGTGTTTTTAATCGTAATGCTTTGTTTTACGGCTAGCCTCTGCAAGGTAAGGTTATTTTTTGGACACAAAATAAGCTGGGAGAAAGAAATAACATACCGTACCGGAGGCTAATAAATCGGGAGTAAGAGTCTTTTAGTAAAATATTTACAAGAATAATTAGTTTAATTAACAAAACATAGTGTTATTAGAACATCACAATTCTTACAAGAACAATGTACATTCGTGGGGGGAAAAGTAAACACCCCCTGCTAACTATGAAATAAAATATCGTAGAAGAAAGTTACGGTTACCAAACGATTGAAATTAAAGTCTAGTTTCCAAAATATTAATTATTTTAAAATGAGCGTGTTTTAGGGTCTGTATCCAAACTGAAGTTCGGTACTCGATTGTTGAATTCTACTGAAACACTATTTCACTTCTATTAATGTATTATTTGTTTCCAATATGACCATTTCACTCGCTTAATATGTTTTGACTATTGCCAACTCAAATAATTCAATAAAATGAGTAAAATATATCTTTTCAAAATATGTTTTTATGCACATCATAGACGTAGTAAAGCATGAGTTTGATGTTTTCTAATGATAATTCAAAAATTACTTGAAACAGAAGTTTAAAATTGAGAATTTGAATAACGCAGGACATAATAATAATTATAAATTTATCAAAAAAATGTATGTTGCAATTCATATATTTTTTTAATATTAATTTCATAAATCGTTTTATATATTTTTTTTTATAAATTACAAATACGATTTATCTATGATCGGACTTTTTAGTATTATAATCACACACAAAATTATCACATTAAAATTATATTGTCAGGAGATATTAATAAAAATATGAAAAAGTAATTTGACATTAGAAGCTCTAAATTTTGAATGTTTATAATTCAAAAACATATTATTCAAATGTCTAGAAATTTCGTTTCTAGGAATAGTCTGAACCGTTGATTTGAAATATATTGTCAAAATTGGGTATTACCATTTAAAAAAAGTCTGGTTTTGATTTGCAGATGGCCCCCTATGAGGTAGCTTTCTCTGCAACATATCGGTCCCCCCCCCCCCCTGTTACTCAAAATCTACTTTGAACAAGTTAAATAAGTAAATAAATTCTTTCTTTTTTAATTACATAGTTCTACCTTCATGTATATATATATATATTTTTGTCTTTCTCTCTCCTTTTCACAACGAACTTAACTCAACACGTACAAAGATTTATAATTTCATATTTTTTTCCACTTATTCAAAATTCCCATTCTCGCATATTTATTTTAACGGCCTGTATTTAAAAGTAATCAAGGACACATAAATGCATCTGCAGTTTTTAACGTTTCATTTTCTTTATCGTATTTTATTTGCGTTATAAATAAGTCACTCTTAATTGCTATAAGAATTTGACGGGTAAAAAAAAAAAAAAAAAAAAAAAAAAAAAAAAAAAAAAAAAATATATATATATATATATATATATATATATAAAAGTATTTTATGGGAATTGCGGTTTCAAATTATATTTCATTTATCTTAGGACATATGCCTTCTACATTTTACATACATTCATTAAAGATTTCACAATCACATTTAAGCGCAATCTGTTGTAAAAGTAAACAAAATCAGACTTCTTGTCGCTCTTATTCATGAAATATGTAGGGTTGCTTTACATCCCGTGTGTGTATTCTGAAAGGGGGCTGCCACATTATTTTCTGCTAAACCTGCCGCCAATGCTTTGTCTCTGTAATTCCGGCGTCAAAAACTTTGTAAATTGGCGATAATGTAATACGCTAAGTCATGTGATTCAGTACACAAAGAGTTCAGTTGGCTCCCGACCCCTGTGCTGTAAGATCCGATAAAGGGCCGCTGTTATTTTACTTTTTTGACGTTACGGAGCACTTTGCCATGGACAACTATATATCTACATATCTTCATATCTGATGCTTTTTCACGAATTATCTGCTTTCATTTGAAAAATGAATAAAAATTGACTGCATTTTCTTTCATTGATAATGTTGGAGTTTTTTTCTTTATCTTACAATACCATCGAACCCCTGAACCACCGTTGCATGGAGAATCAAACTACTCCATACCCTTAGCAAATTTTATGTACATCTTTTAAAAGTAAACTTTATTTCCAATCAATTGGTACCACTACCTTTATTATATTATAATTAATTGCAGAGTTAGGAAGTGGGGGGGGGTACTTTTTTTTCACGCCTGTACAATAAATAAATACTATAATGTTATCCTCTAAATATAATGTTATCCTATCTGTAACCGAGGAAAGTTTTTTAGTTACAATTTTTTTGTAAAACACAATTTAATAGAAGAAAAGCTAAACCCATGTCAATGGTTTAGAAAATAACCACAATAAAAATATTTATTAGGAAGCTTTCATTACAAAAAGCTACCTATTTCAGCCGTTCGGAGGGAAGCGATTTCAAAAAATGTTATATATTTTCCTCCATCATGACCCCCAGACCCCGAAACCACCCTCCGTTCAAATGTTGATATATATATATATATATATATATATAAATTCATTCATACTATCACAATTATTGATGGTGGTCAGTAATGTTTAATTAATGGTTATATATATATATATATATATATATATATATATATATATATATATATATATATATATATATATATATATATATAATTAATACCACAAACAAAATATCAAAATCCATCACTCACCATAGCTGCAATGAAACTCACATCAAAAATATTATAACAACCAACATAAACTTAACTCTTAAAATCAAACTGAATAACCAAACTAAAGAAAATATATATAATTGCAAGACATAACAGAACAGAACAGAAGGCGAGCGGTATGGCTAACGACATACACTGCAGGGTTAAGTCAGACTTTACGCATGCTACGTCCCCCTTCACTCGCCGAGACCAAAATTGAAAAAATGAAAAACTATGAAAAACCAAACAGAACTGCAACATCCACCAAAATATCTCTCTAACTCATTAGATCAATCAACTCATCAAAACCTCCATTCTCATCCATCACGGAGTTCAGTTCAGTTCCGTACCTGCTACTCTTAATAAAATCACAAGTTATTCTCCTGATGAAATTGCGAGGATAACCATGCTTGAATCCCAAGCGGCACCACTCTAAAATATCACTGAACATATCTTTAACTCTAGTACTCAGTCTTTCGATTCGTATTAATCCATTTCTAAGTACATTTCTTTTAATCGAAACATGCACATTGGAATCAAAATATATCAGCTTTAAGGTATTAAAGTTGAAATCATTTCGCTTGTCAAATATCTTAGATATCAAATTTTCACTTTCTATGCTCAGGTTCACATCTAGAAAATTAATATTTTTACAATTCTGGGATGAGGGTTCCAGACTCAGAGACGTAGGATAATATGTAAAATCAACATTTTCAATATCATTGTTTAATTTAACTATCAAAACATCATCTATATATCTGTAGGATAATGTGTTACTGTTTAAATTATTATTTCTTTCATATATATGTAAGTAAATGTTTGCCAAAATGGAACTGCAACTCCCCCCCATTGGAATACCCCGAATCTGTTTAAATATTGTATTTCCTTCGTAAAGGTAGTTTTCTTGTACTACTAACTGAAATAAATTTATGAAAAAATCATAATGAACATCCAAAGTACTATTTGTATTATAAAAATCTACTATTTTATCTTTTAAATCTGTCAAATCAATTGTATTATAGAGGTCTGCAAAATCGTAAGCGAATAAACCAGTAATATTTTTTAATTTTTTCAGATTATCTAATAGTGTATAGCTATTTTTGATAATAAAAGTCGTCTCTCCCCCCATCACCCCGTCAAACACCCCCTCCAGCACCCTCAGCAAAGCCTTGCTAGCGGCACCAATATATGAACCAAATCCACAGGTCACACTCCTGAATTTGATAGGGGTTTTATGGAATTTAGGCACTAGTATGAGATAAGGGAAACTTTGACTCATTTGTTTCAGCTTAACTTTTTTATAGATGGCTTTAATCCTATTTTCTATTACTGCAGCTTTCGAATTCAATGGTAAATAGCTATTTTTATTATTGTAGCAATCATTCAAAAGTTTACCGTAAAGTACCTTACATATCAGTGCATAACTTGTATTTGCTTTATCCACATAGGTGATTATAAAATTTTCCTGAATCTCTTTAATTGACTGTGTAAGTTTGTTGTATTTCTCTCTATTAACTCCGTCAAAATCTCTGGAAAATTCTCGTTTAAAATCTCTTAATATATAATACTTCCACTCGTCAAAAACACTGGATGGCAAATTGTATCTATACATTAGTTTATTTATAAATATATCTATATTAATAGTAAAACGTTTAATTGCAACACTTTTAGTGAGAGTACGTTTCACACGATATTTAGTTCCGTACTCCATTAACCTCCTCAACTCCTCATCCTTTACTATCTTTAGATCTCCAGTAATAACATGTCCATAATACTTGTCTTTATAATTAACAAATTCAGAATCATTGCAATGGCAGATACTCCCTGCAATACTTTTCTGTAGATCTTTAGCAAATAAATTATAATTAAAAATAGTTCTCCCCAAAGGCTTATCATATTTATTATTCCGTTACATTACGGCCAATGGGAAAAAATTATAGCAAATGCATTTTAATGATTTTACAGCCTTCCGAATGGTCTGAAATTTTTAATATATAATTGCTGCAAAATTTTGTCGAGCCATTTCCAATTTTATGAAAATCGGATGCATAGTTTAATTACAGGGACAGTCAAATTTTTTCTTTACATTACGGCCAATGGGAAAAATTATTGCAAGTGAATTTTAATGATGTTACAGACTTCCGAATGGTCTGAAATTTTTAATGTATAATTGATGCAAAATTTTGTCGAGCCATTTCCAATTTTATGAAAATCGGATGTATAGTTTAATTCCAGGGACACCCAAAAGTTTTCCGTAACATTACGGCCAATGGGAAAAAATTATAGCAAATGCATTTTAATGATTTTACAGCCTTCCGAATGGTCTGAAATTTTTAATATATAATTTCTGCAAAATTTTGTTGAGCTATTTCCAATTTTATGAAAATCGGATGTATAGTTTAATTACAGGGACACCCAAAAGTTTCCCGTTACATTATGGCCAATGGGAAAAAATTATAGCAAATGCATTTTAATGATTTTACAGCCTTCCGAATGGTCTGAAATTTTAAAAATATAATTGCTGCAAAATTTTGTCGAGCCATTTCAAATTTTATGAAAATCGAATGTATAGTTTAATTACAGGGACAGTCAAAAGTTTTCCGTTACATTACGGGGAATGGGGAAAAAATTATTGTAAGTGCATTTTAATGATGTTACAGACTATGCACTTATTAGGTGCGTTAGTAATTATATAAATACGTAGCACCTATAGTCGTCGTTCAGTCCGTCTGTCTGTCCGTCTGTCTGTCCGTCCGCATATAACAGAGCAAAAACTACCCGACCGAATGATCTGAAATTTTTAATATATAATTACTGCAAAATTTTGTCGAGCCATTTCCAATCTTATGAAAATCGGATGTATAGTTTAATTACAGGGACAGTCAAAATTTTTTCTTTACATTACGGCCAATGGGAAAAATTATTGCAAGTGAATTTTAATGATGTTACAGACTTCCGAATGGTCTGAAATTTGTAATATATAATTGCTGCAAAATTTTGTCGAACCATTTCCAATTTTATGAAAATCGGATGTATAGTTTAATTACAGGGACACCCAAACTTTTTCCGTTACATTACGGCCAATGGGAAAAAATTATAGCAAGTGCATTTTAATGATTTTACAGCCTTCCGAATGGTCTGAAATTTTTAATATATAATTGCTGCAAAATTTTGTTGAGCCATTTCCAATTTTATGAATATCGGATGTATAGTTTAATTACAGGGACACCCAAATTTTTCCGTTACATTATGGCCAATGGGAAAAAAATATTGCAAATGCATTTTAATGATTTTACAGCCTTCCGAATGGTCTGAAATTATAAATATATAATTGCTGCAAAATTTTGTCGAGCCATTTCAAATTTTATGAAAATCGAATGTATAGTTTAATTACAGGGACAGTCAAAAGTTTTCCTTTACATTACGGGGAATGGGGAAAAAATTATTGTAAGTGCATTTTAATGATGTTACAGACTATGCACTTATGAAGCGCAAAAAAATATACATTCAGTACAATATGGGGTGCAAAAAATAATTATAAAACTAGTTATAGTACGAACGCACCTCATTTGCCACGTTTGACGAGCAATTTCCAACTTGTTATAACTATTTACTCCCACCTGATCCTATTAGTCAGATAAGATGAAATTTGTTACTTCATAATTCTTTTTATATTCTTTTTATATGCTATATCATTCTTTTGAAAATGCAAACACGTCATTCTGACGCGCTACCTTCTAGTAATTCAATAAAACAAAATACGGTGAAACTTTCATTTAACGGAATCTCATCATTCCACTTAAACACTTCGTTATGAAGGAAATTCGTTAAATAGAAATTAACTCGAATTCAGGAAATTTTTATAATAATTATAATAATAAAATTTCATTAATAATAATTCATAATAACATTCATAATAGCATTCATTTTATACACATGTATAAAATGAAAAATACACCTAAAATGGAAATATTGGAAAAATGTATTTTAATTTGGTCAGTACTTTTGTTTTATGTAATGTAGATATATGATAAAAATTTAATTAGAATAATGTCTAGAAAAACACAGAATAAACAATGGTAAACAAAAACTGAAGCGTAATGTATTTTTTCTCTCTTTTTCTCAGTATTTCAAATTCTTAACTTTAAAAAAAGTAATATTACTTTGTAAGGTTTCTTATAAAAAATACACTGTTCATAAAACATTTCGTACTATTGTAACTGTCCGAACAATTCATCTGTAACCATTTTCATGAAACTGGAATCCCCTTCTTATTGTCTCGAAAGCTTTAAGCATTCCTTCTTTTAAATGGAAATGATTAAATATATAAATAATTTCATTTTTCTACAATAAACTGAAATAAATCCATACATCCACTGTAACAGCAACCTCTCCTTTTAAAGTTGTACATGCATAAAAGTTGAATAAACTTCGTTATATAGAATATATTTTTCGTAATATAGAGATTAATGTGCATGCCAATAGGGCTCAAAGTGAAGAGTCAGCAGAACATTTAGTTAATCAGAAAACTTCTTTAAATAGGGACTTCGTTAAAGGCAAGTTAGACTGTAATAGCAAAAGATATCTCTTTTCTTTCCATTTATTTTTTTTTTTCTAATTGAGAAATTTACTAAATAGGTCAATTACGTTGCTCAAGTGATTGAGTATTTTATACCAGGGTTATATTAGGTCAAGAGATAATATCTAGGTGGAATCTTTCACCTAGGTAATACCAGGGAATGCGACTAGGGATTCCCGGGGGACTAAACAAACTGTCCCGTGTAAATTATGTAGATAGAAACTCTTTTTTTTTTTTTTTGAAAACTCAAATTGATTTTTTACATTTAGTATATATTATTATTTTTTTCAATTTGTGGTTCCTCCATAGAAAGTTACAATAAAACCAAAAAAAATAAATAATTTTACAACAAAAACTAGAAAAGATAAGAAAAAATATTTACTAATTTACATGCATATTAATATATTTCTTAATTTGGATTGTGATTTTCTTAAAGTAATCATGATTAAATTCTGATTTTGCTAGTTAATATTACGTAACATAAAATTGAATTTTTACCAAGGGGGACTAACATCCCTTTCAAAATTCACGCTTTGAAATATCTTTCATTAAGGGTGTTCTCAAATCCAAAAGGGCAACTTTCTGAAATAAGTTTTAGTTTATTTTTGTTAAAAAATGCATGAAACTAGCTGTTGTTGTTTTTCAGAAACTATGTAATTGAGCTGTTTTTTCCCCTTTTTTGCAAACGCAATAGATCTTTCAGAAATTAGTGTCAAAGTGGGCGTTTTGAACCGAATTTTCGCGCGAAAGAAGTAAGAGCCGTCAAGAAAGGTCGAAATACGTGTTTGTCGCGTGATCGAAATCGCTTATAACTCAATTGGTAATTGATTGATCAAAAAATGGAAAAACAGTTCAATTCCAAATCACTTCCATGGCCCGGCTTTCCAATTTTATACATTTCCGTTAAAAAATGAATTTGTAAATGTGTCAATACATTTTGCGCTTGTTGAGCAGAGCAGTTAAGAGCAGCCTTAATTGAGGCTTTGACTTTTGAAGGCCACAAAAAAGAGTGTGTTTTTAGCCAATGAAAAGCTATTTCTTACGGCTAGCAATTAAAGTGTCTTCTCTAAAAAATAACGATGCGGCATATATTCCAGTCGTAAAACAAAGCAGATGTATCATTGTAGGGATAATCTCAACTGCAATTTTTAAACTTCTAAGCATCGAACATTATCAATTTTATACCTTCATATAGGAAAAACAGTACTTTTAAAGGCAATTTGTTTGAAAACTGCATCTTAATTTATTTTTGAGATTTTTTTTTTTTTTTTTTTTGTATTTTTTAACAAAAGATTTTTAATGTTAACAAATGCAGTACTCTACTTCTGTGGAAAGTTAAGGTTAAAAAAAATGTTTGGAAAATAGTAGATTATTATATCTTTTTGTTGCCATTTTCCCACGATAACTGAAAAAAATGTAGTTAAAATACGTGCTATTTTGAAAAAAGTATATATAAATGAATGATCTCTGATAAAACATGGAGCTATTATAAACTACCGGGTGTCCCAAAAATGATTGATGTATTTAAAAACTGAATAACGTGCAAACAGTGACAGATATTTAAAAAAAAATTGCAGGAGGGTTATGTGAGATGTCAGGAGTTTTTATGCTGCAATTCGCAGTTTTAGTTACAAATAGCAACGATAGATGGCGCTGCAAGCAATAAGCGCTAAATCCAGGCTCGATATTTTCGGCTTCTCTCTTCTCACATGCGGAAAAAGTAGATTTAAATGGTTTGAATGGATCCCGATGTACTAAAAATCGGGTCTGGAATTAGCACCTATTGCTCGAAGCGCCAGCTATTGTTTGAAATTCGATGTAAAATCAAGAATCACGGTAAAAAAGAATTCCTGAAATCATACATAACCCTCCTGTAAGATTTTTTTAAATATCTGTCATCGTTAGCAAGTTATTGAATTTTAAAATCCATCAATTATTTTTGGGACGGTATATTTAATTTTAAGTATATATAATAAATTTACAAACAATCGAAGGCATATGTATCGTCAGATAACCGGATTGTTTTGGTTGACTTTCTTGAATGAAGGCTTTTTGCGGGAATTGTGTATTATTCTGTGATAATGACGTTACATAAATACTTTTTCTGTAGATGTTGTTTAAGACTGGGTTGTAAATGTGGAATTCTTCAGCGAATGCGACTGACATCATTTTATATGAAATAAAACGTGTGTCTTAAAACTGAAATATATTTTGTAAAATCCATATTTATATAGATACATTTTTTTTTTTTTTTTTTTTTTTTTTTTTTTACATCGGGGCGACACTAAACTCTGAAAAGGCAGAATTCCTGTTTTCTAGTTTTGCCTTTCTTTCTGGAATAGGAATAAAGTGTCTTTTACATGTTATTTATTATAATTTATAGAACATTTCTAAAATTCAGTAATAAAAAATTGATGATGTTGCTCCAGTTGCATGAGTGGGTGTGTTACCCTGAAATCGTGCTCTTCCAATCAGGCGGGATACGATAGATCGCCAGAGTGGCATATAATTTCCCTTAATGGTTACACAAATAGAAAATATTGTCTGTATCTTGAAGCACTAGGAGATCAAAAAGTTTAAGATCTTCAAACTGGCGATCATTTGACAAAACAGTCTATTTCTGACAGCATTTTTCGCAGTTTGGCGTGCTTCCCCCCCTTTTTTTTTATTGCTGAAAGTGGTCCAAGCTAGCAATAAATTATATTACCTTTTCTTATTTAAAAATTGGAAGATCACATTAATAGTTTTTTTATTTCTGATTAACCCCAGTTTAAAAAAAAAAAGTCATTTTGCGTAAAATGCGCTTTTAGAGTTCCAAAACTGTGTAAGTCTGCGGGTGCGTTACATTAAAGCACTAAATAACGACGAAACCCAACAAAGAGGAAATTGCTAGCCAGCAGCAAGAAAGGTGCTGGAAATGATGGAGAAGTGCTGGCTAATGGTCTACCACTGCATGACCACTGCTGGACAGCTTCAGTCAACTTTGCTGTTGGAAATCATCAGATAAAATTCTCGCTGGCTTCCGTTTTATCTCATGCGCTGGCGCACCACTACATGGAAGTGCACGAACTTTAGCAGTATTATTGCTGGGAACCCTTACGCTAGATGTCGTTGCGAATGTCGAAGACATTGAGTATTTGAACACAAATCTGAAATGAATATATTAACACAATTTAAGCGTTGAAGCTAATTTTTTTTTGAAAATGTAAATAATATTGCACCATTGCCACCACCAAAATAAATAAGTAAATGAATAAATAAATTCTTTATTTCAACGCACTTTTTTTTTCTCCTTAAATCTGGCCTTACTAAATTACAAAGGATTTCGATTTTCGTAATTTACACAATTCAGAATCAATAATAAAAAAAGCGTATAAAATATATAGGATTTCTATAAAATACAATAATTTCTATACCAGTTTAATGATTGGGAACGTAAATCACAAAAGAACAAACATGAAATAGTGTAATGAGAGCCTGAAAACTACGAGGGGTCATAGTATACGCTGAAAGTACTTGTTCATGTCCTATCGCGAAAACGAAACAGCATTGAGCGCGGTTAGTACTTTGGAGGGTGACCACATAGAAACCGCTACAAGCTCAAATATTTCTATGGTCATTTCTACAGCTCATTTCTACAACCATTAAAGAAAAAAAACCCATAATACTTTGTTTTTCTTATAGAATTCTATAAGAAATTTTTGTAAGGGAACATGCTGGGACAGCAAAGGAATAGCAGTGGGATAGGTGCTAGCACTGCAGGAAAAGTGCCAGATTGAAGTAATGTTATGGCATACCAATGCTGGCCTGCTGTTGGCCATCACTGATGGGCCAGCTGCATTCCGCTCGGACACTTTTGTACAGGTTTAAGTAATGACACCATTGCACTTTACCGCTGATGGCAGTGCTGGCTGTCATCTTTTTCCCAGCTGATGACCCACTGTTTCTTTCTTTGCTGGGAAGAACTTCTAATTCTGCCAATTCGTTTCATAGGTATAATATGCAAACTATAAAGAATAAAAAAATGTAAAAAAAAATCGATTTTTTCTTTCAACCAAAAAAAAAAAAAAAAAAAAAAAAAAAAAGCAAATCCCTTCCCCACCCTTAAGTAAATTACTAGCAACAAATTTATATTGATATTAAAAGATATTTTCGTGAAATGATTACAAACCTACATGTTATGTTATTTTGAATAAGATTTAGCTTAAACCACGTTTTTTTTACTAAATGGACAACCTCGACTTTCAAAATCAATGGCTCATATTATGATTTAAATATATGTACAGATATTAAACGTTTTTTATAGTGCTATAGATGTATAGAAAAGAAATTATGTTAGTTCAAATATAAAGTTCAGTTAAAATATCTATCTAAACGTATCTTTATATTTAAACATATATTTTAAAAGTTTAAATTGTTAAAATTTAGTATTCGGTAAAAACTTTCTTTATTCAGTTTCAATGTTGCGGCTGTTACATCAAATAAAATAAAATACTATCGAACCTTAAGGTAAAAAGACTTAAACTCACAAAAAGAACATCTGATATAACATATTATGGAAATATATGCGAAACGTCAGACGTTTTCTTTGAATTTAAGAAGATAGATTCAAATTCCTAAGACAACATTACTGAAATTTTATCTAAGCACGTGTTTAAACATTGTATAACAAACTTGCCTAGTCAGCTTTTGGATTAAAAGAATAAATTAAGGGATTTATCGATAGAATTAATTAAACTAAGGATGGAAAGTATAAATAATTAGGTTGAAGAAAACTTTAGTGAAACATGATAAGAGTGTATTTAGAAGAGGTATTAGATTTCAAAAGAATAAAAATATGCACTGTTGTCAACCGTTGATTATGTAGAGTAAAATGAAACATTTCTTTCAGTAGAAACAAGTTAATAAATACAAAATATTTTCCCATATTTAAAATGTACCTCTTTTTTTTCCTTTTTATATAAGTGTTTTTAATAGTTTCTACTTGCTAGTTAAAAAATATAATTGAAAACTTTTCTGATATTTCCCATTTATGTAGTGTCGTATCGTTATTTTTATTATTTTATATATCGTAAAAACGCCTTCCATAAAAAGTATTTAAAACATAAAGGTGAGAGTAATATATCTGTTTTGGGTATTCGATTACACACCACAGAATTCGATACGATTGAGCTTATGGACGTATAAACACTCTTTTATTTTGATTTCTAATTCTATTTATTATTTTATTACTATTAGCGCAATTACTAACTGAATTTACGAAACCATGAAACAATACTTCATTAAAAGAGTGCAATTGTTTTTAACTCGCAGGCTATCAAAGCCTGAGAGCTAACGTGCCCGCATGTTATATATGTACGTAACGCGATAACTCTTGATAAAAATATCCGGTTTGCTTCATTTTTCTTTAAGTTCATTCTGATAAGGCGCTTTCCTGATAAGTTTTGGGAGTTCATTGGTTAAGTATAAAAGGGGGGAGAAGCGGCTAATCCACCTTAACTTAGATAAATTGGTTTTTCATGTTGAATTATCAGATTTGCTTCAAATTTGATATACCGGTTAATTCTGATAAGGCGGTTCAAAGATTAGATTTGACATTTCATTTTTTAAGTATAAAGGGGTGAATAGGGTGCTAATACCCCCTTAATTTAGATAAATGGGTTTTTCTATCCGATTTGCTTCAAATTTAGTATACCGGTTTATTCCGGGGTCATCTACATATTAAAACGAACCATAACTTTGTTTATTTTTCAGTAGCAGTACGCAATTCTGACAGCATAATCGAACATTACGCCCAATTAAATAATTCCCTAAATAACCCTTCAAAATAAATTTTAATGCAATGCATACTATAAGTTCCAGAGAAATGAATTATTTTAAAACAACTGTATTTTAAGGGCTATATCCAAATTGAAGTTCGGTACTGGATTGTTAACCGAGAGAGCCTCCTTCTTGAACAAGACACCTTCAGCACCACTCAAGCAATCAATGAATCCTGTTAGATTACAGGACAGCAGAAGCAATTTCAAAATATCTACACACTTCTATCATAGACGACACCAAAAACCATCATTTTGCCGTTTTTTAAGCATAATTTGAAAACTACTTGGAAGAAAAGCGTGAAATTTTGGATTAACATAAAGCAGGACTTAATAAATCTAAATTCATTAAAAAAATTGTAGGTTGCAATTCATAATTTTTTCGAATATTAATTTCAGAATTCATAATTCATATAATAAAATTATAAAAATTGCAAATTCAGCGTATTTATGTTTGGGTATATTAGTATTATTCCTACACAAAAAATTAGCACATTAGGAACATAATTTCAGGAGATATAAATAAAAATATGCAAATGTAATTTAAGATTAGATGCGCTAAATTTTGAATGTTTATAATCCAAAAATTATTCAAATAACTTGAAATTTGGTGTCTAGAAATAATTTGAACCAAAGATTAGAAATATCTCGTTAAAATTGGGTATTGCCATTGAAAAAAAATAAGTTTGGATTCGTTTTAATATGTAGATGGCCCCCTAAGCAAATTTTATATACATAATTTAAAAGTAGACTTTATTTCCAATCGTTCGGTACCAGTAACTTTCGTCTACGATAACTTGTTGATGATATAGTAGGGGGTGTTTACTTTTTTTCCCACGACTGTACATGTTAAAGTGATTACAGTACTCATAAAATAATCTTTAAAAGCAAACGGACTAGTTTCTTAAAGTCCAACGGTTGCATTTTTTATGTCTGCAAATGATAAATTTGTTGTTTATCATTTGAATATCATGAGTAAGTTATCTTTGGGGTGTACTAATACTAGTCGGTTTAGTTTCTAAGACTCCCATTTATCATTTGAAGGTCTTTAACCCTTACAGGACAATAATGTTGCTAAGACTAAATATTAGTATTTAACTGTTTCTTTATTTTATTTAGACGTAAATAGATAAAAATAATAAGAAAAATACGCAACAATGTGTAGTGTTTTTGCAATTTTATAAGAAATATTTTCCTCAATGGACTAAAAAGATAACTCAAATTATAGTTAGAATTATTATGCAATTTGTTTTATTTATTGGTTTAATCTAACAAAATGTTAAGTAAAATAATACAAAATTATGAAATAAAATTTCTATACAAAATGATGTGCTAATTATGATATTCTGCGAAGTAATTTCTTTCGGTTGAGAAGCAAAAATGGACATTGCACATAGAATATATATTATGCGTTCTTTTATAGCGCAATTTGCACATCTTTTGCGTAACTAGTTCGGCGTACATTCTGTATAAAAAATGCAGATAAAGTTATAATTAAATACGACAATCACCAATTTTAAAATGTGGAAAAATGTTTCCCTTGCACGTGAAAGGGTTAAAATGTCACGTTTGGTGTGCAAGAAATTACTCGATTTGGTTTTTAATGCACACGTTTATAATTTTCAATTATTGATTATTTCACCGCTCACGTGTACGAAACAAATCGGTTTGGTTTTTAAGATTCTCATTTACCATTTGCGGATCTTGCAAATGTTACCATTGGGACGTACTTAAGCAGTCGGATTCATTCTTAACACATTTTATGTCTACTGTAATACCTTTTAGCGAGTATATTTGTATTTTGCTTTAATTTTTGATACAGAAATACTTTCCGCAAATGAGGTATTGGAAATCAGAGGACACGTGTTACGAGGGGGCATACCACTCATGGTAAAAAATGTTATTTAAAAATATTTCGTTAGTAATGAATCCAAATACAATTGTTTAATATATTTCTGTATTATGATTTTTCTTCAGTACATTTAACTACATCTGGAACAATGGAACAATATGATCTGATTTTGGACTGCCTAATTGCGTGGCAACTTTACATCCAGTTGAGAGGTGATCGTGTTGCAAGGGCATTAGGGAACCTTTAAAAATATTTGTTTAGACGTGGCTGGTAGCCACAAAAATAAAATAACTATAAAAAGTTAAGAAATGAATAGCATTAAAATAAGCACACAAATTACTCAAAGTTTAACAATGTAAGAGAAAAAAAAAGAAGGAAAAATAGAACATTTTGAAAAAAAAAAAAAAAAAAAAGAGAGAGAGATTCCATTAGTTCAAAAAAGTACAGGCGAAAAAGCTACCAGGGGATCCCACATCATAAAAAAGAAACTTTTGAGAGACCATACATTAAGATCTGGTAAAAATGCTATTTATATAGCAGAAAAGCAATAAAAAAAACAAGATAGAACAAACAGAATGGTTAAATATATTAGAAGGATGAGGAAACCTCAGTCTTCATCGTTGAGCAAAAGCGAGTATTTCAGACGTTTTCTATTAGCGGGATCGGATACCTCGTATTCGGGTAGTTCCGCAATGATTTGGTTAGGTAGATTGTGTACAGTTTTATATAACTTTTTAGAAAGTTGATTAATGCGTTTTTTTAAAGAAGTGGTTTTAAGATCCCTGCTGATTGTTGTATTGCGTAGGTACTAGTGACCATTACGTATATAACGGAGATTTTTATTGTGAGCATGGTAAATATAACCCATACTAGTTTTGCATGTGAATCTTCAGATTGAACAGTCATAGGTTAAAACATATCTAATACAAGCATTACATAAAATAAACTTATTATGAATGGAAAGTGTGTTACTTTTTAGTAGTGGAGAGAGAGCTATGGTGATACCGGCGACTTTGCCTCGAACGTTAATGAAGTGTTTTTTTACAATTTAATCTTCTATCAAGGGTAACCCCCAGATACTTAGTGTGGTTAGTCCAGGGAATAGTAGTGTTGTTAATAGTTATACGATGGGGAAAAGTTAAATTCCTAGAAAAGTAAACAGCTGCTGTTTTGTGTTCATTGAATTTAACATGCCATTAAATACACCAGCTAAGAAATTCATCAATGTGTTTTTGTAGTATTTCGTATAAGGTGAATGGATGGTGTGCAGAGGCGTATATTGCCGTGTCGTCCGCGTACAGGACAAGATAAGTCCCCAGTGTTATTTTAACTACATCTATATAAGTCTAAACTAGTAAATCTGCAGATCAGGAGCCTCAACGTCAGCTCTGCAATTCATTGTTTTTAGACTCACTTTGGTAATATTCAATTTCCTGCAAACTGCAATTTAAAGTTTTCAAATTATGTAATTATTTATAAGAATAAAAAATACGAAGTTTTCAGACATTAGAAGCATTAAATTAAAAACGTTATGGAAGGATAATTCGAAATTTTCATGAGCTGTTAATTCTGGTATATTTTTTAAATAATAAAGTAGATTTCTTCAGGGGGGCTGCGCCCCTCTGAACCCCCCGTGGTCTTATTAATTTGCATACGTAACTTTTTATTGATTGCGTTAATGGTTAGCGCAAATCTTAGATTTCTTTTTACACTTCCGAGCCTTATTTTTCAATACTGGTAACACAGAGAATGATTTACATCGACGCAATTATATTAAACGTTTAGGTTTTATGAATGAAAATGTAATTTCCTTTAAAAATAAAATAATTTTCATTCATATTTTCTGAAATGAGGCGGCATTAAGAAGTAACACCCGTCAAAAAACATTTTTTCAGGCAATCTAGTTAATGCTTGGTTTTTAAGGATGAAAATATTTATTTCCCGATACAATGGCGTCATTTTCGACAGCGATAGTTTTGCGGTGCATAATTTTGATATTTACTATATATTTGCTTTTCAAAAGTTTTTTTTTTTTCCTCCTTGGAATTTTCGATTAAGAATTAACATTTCTGTTAGCTGTGTGCAGACGATAAACCATGAGATATTAGTAACATTTTTTAAAAAAATAATAAGAATTAATATCATAACACAAGCCCCTTTTATTTCAACCTCAAAGCGTATTCTTTTTATTTTTGATATATGAGATCAAATTCACCTTCTTTTCGTATTTTCACTTTATTTCTAATATGAAGGCGTATTCATGTCTATTTTTTATTTCATTTTCCTCTCGCACATAAAAATCTTTCAAATAAAAATTAACTGTTTAGGATAAATTTTTATTCCGGGATTAAATTTTCGTGGCAACGGCAAAAGAAAAAAAAATTGTTAAATTTCATAGCAAAATGTCGATTTATTCCTTATGAAAATAATGAACTTTTTAATTTAAAAAAAAATATTTGAACAAAATAAATAGTACATAGTCTTTCTTTATTTCTGTGGTAAATTCCATCTATATTAAAGACACAAAGGCATTAATTCATCCCTTTTGACTTTGATTTAACTTCAAACAATTACACACACTTTCACATTTACGATATTTTTAGGTGTCGTTCGCTGCTAGGTAACAGTTATAAGATAATAAAAACAATTAAATATGTGCTTAAAAGAAAATTTATATTTAAAAAAATATTTTATATTATTGAAACACATATATAAAATCCCTCCATAAAAGTTATACACCGAATTTAAAAACTCTGACAAATGTATACACAAAACTAATATGAATAATGTATGGTTCTAATTAGGAAATTCCATCATCCTTAATTTAGCATTTAAATCCTTCAATCATATGAGTCATTTCTTTTCAACAAATAAAAATGGAAAAATCGTCTGAATTGCTATAGGAAAGCATTAAGTCGCAAAATAAAATGTTCTATATATTTCGAACGAATGAACCAAATTTAACCAAAAACTATACAGCTAAATCCGGGGATATCACCAATATGCATCCTTAATTTTAAGATATTCGGATGCTTTTTACGGCAGTTATCGCGGAACAGACAGACAGACTAACAGACAGACTAACGGAAACCAAAACTTTTCGTGTCTCCACAGTAAGCCTTCACTGACGTTTCGGCAATAATTATAACACCTATATAATTAAAGAAATTCTGGTAAATATCTGGTTTATAATTATAATTTTTAACAAGATATGAGAAGGTAAGATATATGATAATATGTACGACAAGATAAGATATGGCAAGTAAATTCATGACAAGATAAGTCCTCAGTGTTCTTTTAACTACATCTATATAAGTCTAAATAATTATGACACCTATATAATTAAAGAAATTGTGGTAAATATATGGTCTATAATTATATTTTTTCCCCATACTGTGTCACTAAAACGTCATAGGGGATTTTAAAAACTGTTTACGATTTATGATTCAAAAATATTTGTGTCGATTATTATTAAAGTATATGTTAGCCGTTATTGGATATTTGGCTGCTTACGTGAATAAAATATTTAAAGTATTTATTGGGAAACATACTATGCCTTTGGATAAGGCTACAATAAAACTGACGGCCTGGTGAAAGTGAACACACTTTCAATAAAGAACAGTAAATGACTATCATTTATTTGTACGTGGCTATGATTGTTTTCTTCCTGACACTTCATTACCATAAATTCCGAAAATGTTTTAAAAATATTTATACATATTTATAAGAGCAAAGACAGCGTATTTCTTAATTAAAGAAATTACCAATTTCGAATATTGAAAGCTATACAATGATTTAAAGTATACAACGTAAGATAAATTAAATCATAAACAAGCATTTATATGCACACATATTGTATGTGTAAATGCTTATGAATGTAAAGTAATTATTACAAAAAAAAAAACCCTTAAGTCTGGTATTTGATACTGTATAGTGATTTTTGTTAAAATAAACGCAAAACTCATTAAATATTTGAAGACCTGAATGCTGATTTCTTGCAAATGAGTTCAGAAATTGATGTATTGATTATTAATATAATAACAAAAGCCTGTAAAATCTTCTTTTGTCTAAGAGTAAATGTTAACTTAGTAAAGTTATAGAAACTTAGTTTTTGATTGTTTTTAGTTGATAAACCCACTTTGCTTTTGAGGCAGAATTCACCATTGTTAAATATAACAAGATAGGTTTAATTAATTAAATAAATGTATTTTTTTATTTATTAAATTGCATGATATGGATCAATAAAGTTATAGGAACAAGTTAACTTTTCTTTCTATGGAACAAAAATAATTAACAAGTAGGTGTAACTATTTTTTATACCTTATTTGTTCAACATTTAAAACTATATTTTATGTGCTATCATTAAAAATTGCTGTTGAAAGTATAATATTAAATTTTTATAATTTAGAGATCTTAACATTTCTCATTAAAAATATTAGTTATGAAATAGATTTAAAATATAAAATACACATTTTTTTCTTTTAATATATACAAACTGTAGGGGAACTTAAAGTCATTATATTTTCTGATCATTCAGCTACAATACTAGAAAATTTAATTTCATAAGATAAAATAAACTTATAAAGTTGCTAGAAACAAAAAGTTAAAATTTTTTAAGGCGAAAATATTATAGATATTATAAAAACATAGATGGAGCTTAGTAATTTTTATTAACACACCAATAAAAATTAAAACCCACACCAATTTATAAATGCATAATTTAAAAAAAACTTATAACTGTGAAGCAAGGTTATTTAAAAAAATAATATTTTAATCCGCGTTGAACAAAATATCCTTATTACATGAAGCATTTTATTTTCCTTTTCTCTTTCTCTTAGTAAAATAAAATAACTATCTGATTGCTTAAGTAACTTTAAAAACAAAGAAAGCACATATTCTACGATTGTTCTTTAGTTTCATTAGGTAATTTTACCAAATTAGCTATTCCGACTAAGAAAAGGTGATAGAATAAAATTGTTCTTTGCCTTTTCCAGGAATTCAAGTCATTTAGTGTAGGATAAAAAAAGAATGCTTCTACGTATCTTTAATTTAGACAACCGATTTTGAAGACTTTATTGAATGGTGCAGCAAGTAATGATAGAAAGGTTTTGTTAAGTAATTAGACTCTATAAAGAATAATATAATTCTATGCCATGGAATCTTAAATTTTCAAGTTATTTATTTTTTGAGACCAGAAAATTTTATCTCTATTATTAAAAAAAAAAAAAAAAAAAAGTATTTTTGTTTTTAAATACGTCAGCCGATAAAATGATTTTCAGAAAATAAGTTAATTTGATTTTCTCAAGAAAAGGATGTTTTAATAAGTATATTTAAGTAATTTTTACAGGCGTTCGAATTTCTTAACTTATATTTCATGCGCTTGCGTGTAATTAATGCAGTTGAAGATACATTACAATATTTTAATAAATTAGAGATCTCAACTTATCACATAAAGGAAAATGATAGTGTTGTAAGGTAGACTTGCTTAATACACTCGAAAAGAATATAAATGTGTAAACTTACACATTAAATCAGGTATACTAATGATACACAAACGATTTATCTATATGAGTAAAATAGTGTGTAAATTGTCAAATACACGGCGGCGCATGGTGCGTCAATTTAAAAATACAACATCGTTTTGAGCATTTTGATGATAACGCATTAAGCGGTTTAAGTGTGTTAAAATTTATCACCTTTCTCTGAAATACCTAGCTTAACGTGTGAATTGCGCAGGCTTAAACATAAGTGTAAAATAAAAAAATGATGGATCGTGTGTACATTATAAATAACCTTATACTTTGCAATGTAAATTTTGAACTGCATAATTTTATTGTCGCAAAATAAATTTGCTTGAAGAACAAATTCATGTCCTTGGTGTGTTTGTTCTCATTACATCAGATTTGGTTTAAGATCACATAATAGTATACGTTTAATTTGCAAGAAATAGGATCGTTTGAAACTCCATTTACTACATGCCATCTACCTGTTACAGTTGTTTTGAAGTCCTAAAATCTTTTGCAAAATTTATGAACAGAAAATGTATATTATATATTAACAGACTGTATGTCCAAAATGTGGTTGAACCACCGATGTAACGATTTTGTGTAATGTTCGCTTCAAAAAGAAGCTATGAAGGAGAGATCCTTATAATATCTTGGAATACTCAAAACGAAGTAAATGCGAATAAAATATGTTGTTAAGTTTAAGAAGCCACTATATCATTTTAGAAGTAACACATCTTATGTAAATATCCACACCCGGCATAAATTGGAACGAAGCCAATTTGGGTTTCTATATGGTGCAACCGGCCAAAGGAAAGTAAGTAAGGTCATTTAATTATTTTGATTGAAAACATTTTATTTGCAATAAATAAACAAAAAGTAACTTTGATGATTAGTAGAAAAAAATATGCTGTTTGTTTTGAAGATAAATTCTTGTTCTGATGCATTTTATTTTGAAAACGAAAGTGATCATTCGAATTCAATAATGTGTATACGAAAAAAAAACTGTATAATTTAATGATTAGGAATTTAATTATTTATTCCGATTGATGTACAGAATGAGTAAATAAACATGAATGATTTACTGAAACTCAAGAAAGAAAGGGCTGTTTTGAGAACAGCGGTAACTAAGTGCATAAATAAATTGGAAAGTGATGATTTGGAAAAATGTACAGAGAGCTCGCTAGAAGAACATGTTGGTTATTTTGATCAAATGAGTAAAGAATTAAAAACCTTTGATAATGAAATTAAAAATTTAAATAATGAAGATAAAGAGTTCAAGAGTGAAGTTCAGAATGCTATTGAATATAATAAAAATAAATAACGACTTGGATTAGCAAAATTAATGCGAGGATAAAAATTATTAAAGAATCGAAACAAATTACGGTTCCCAGACCTGACAGTACACCTCAAAGGGTTATATCTAATAAACCTAGCGAATCACCTGAAAATGCAGAAAATAATAGTTTAAACTTTAATAATGTAACAGTAAAATTGCCTAAAATTGTGATTGCAAAGTATTATGGTGATCCATGTTTGTGGATGGAATTTTGGAATCAGTTTCAAAGCTCTATTGATAAAAACGAAAATTTCTCAAAAATAGATAAATTTTCATATTTAAAAACTCTTTTAGGAGGGGTCGCGTTCAATGTTGTAAACGGATTTGCTTCATCAGAGGAAAATTATGGAAAAGCAATAAAATTACTAAAACAAAGATTTGGTAGACAGGAATTAGTTGTTAACGGGCATATGTCAAAATTGCTAAGGCTTAATCACGTCAAGGACTCAACTAATATATTTAGTTAAGAAAATTATATGACATTGTTGAAATTCAAATTCGAAGTTTAGAGTCGTTAAATGTAACGACTGAAATGTACGGTCATCTTTTGTATCCCATTCTGATTAGATTAATCCCAGATGATCTCGCTCTAAATTTTAATAGAAAACGTTTAAAAAATCAGATGAAAATGAGTTTAATGTTTTAGAACTATTGAGATATTTAAAAATCGAAATTGAGTGTCGGGAATCTTCTCTTATGCTAAATTATTTTTAAAGATACTAAACGAAAGTATACAGGTCCCCCCGATAAGCAAGGTAGTAAAAATTATTTTAAGGGTTCGAGTTCTGCTAGCGCTCTTAATGCACAAATTCTATCATGCATATTTTGTTCTTCTCCCCATGATTCATTCAAATGTAGCTTGCCCCCGCAAGATAAGTTTAAGATATTGAAAAATTCTAGTCGCTGTTTTAAATGCTTTAAACTTTTTCACAACAGCAAAAAGTGTAGAAGTAAATTGTCTTGCCTTAATTGTAAAAATCAATATCACCATGGTTCTATTTGCACAAAAGACAACAGAGGGTTAAATGCTGCTCGGGAGGATAAAATAAGCTATACGCGGCAAAATTCTGAATCTCCTAATTATGGATTTGAGGCGGCAGTAAATGCAAACAATTCTAGTTCCGAAATTGTTAGTTCTGTTTCGTATTGTAATAATAATGTGACGCATTCTAAAAATGTATATTTGCAGACATGTAAAGTAGTCGCAAGTTCTGATTTCAATTCAAAGTTAACTAGAATACTTTTAGATAATGGGAGTCAGCGGCATTTGTCAGTGAAGCATTAGTGGATGCTTTCAATTTAAAGCCATAAGGTCAGGAGATTTTATCTGTGTATTCTTTCGGAATGCAAAGTGCGGTAGAGAAAGTATATCCAATAGTAGAGATAGAAATTAAAATCTTAGATCAATCTTTCAAAGCGAAAGTCCGAGCGCTTGTTGCTCCTCGGATATCTGGCGCCGATATGTACGAACCGTCTGTACAAATTAGGGAATTTATGAGGGATAATAAAATGGAAATAGCTGATGCTTGTGTAGGAAAAGATTTGATGAATGTTGAAATACTAATCGGATCACTCTTGTTTTGGAAATTTATTTTAAACGAACGAATATCCATTAATAATGACTCAGGCGCTATAAAAACGGTTTTTGGATGGGTAATTACGGGACAGGAATTGAGAAAAGGAAATAGTTGTTCTCAAAATATTGCAGTAATGAAAAATGCGGTTTAATTAAATGATTTAAGAATATTTTGGGAAATTGATTCTATCGGAATTTCGGACGAGAGTGATGAATTATCTCAAAAGGATAAATTGTTAATAGAAGAGTTTGAGAGAAAATTGCAATACAAAAATAATAGGTACACAACTAATCTTATTTGGGATTCAGGTTCACATGAAATTAATAATAATTTTTGCATTGCTAAAAAGCGGTTCGATAATTTGAAAGAAAAATTGAATAAAAATAAAGTTGTATGCGCTGAGTATAAGAAAGTTATCGATGAGCAGTTTCGTGAGGGAATTGTAGAAGAATCTAAAAATGATGCGTTATTGTCTGGATACTATATGCCTCATAAGGCTGTTTTAAGGCCAGATAAAGAAACTACGCGCGTGAGGATAGTTTTTTATGCATCATCAAAAAAATCATTCGAAATCTTTAAATGATGCTTTGGTATCAGGTCCAAATTTAAATCCTAATTTATTAGACATGATACTTAAATTTCGAACATATGAAGTTGCTTTTACTTCAGACATTGAGAAAACATACTTAATGATAGAAATAGCAAAAGAAGAAGAAAATACTTAAAATTTCTTTGGTTTAATAATGGTGACTCTAACTCCTTTAGGGTAATGAATATGACACGTTTACCTTTTGGAATTAGGTGTAGCGCTTTTGTCTTAGCGGCCACAATAAGGGAAAAAATTAAAAAATATAAAGAATTATATCCTGAGGTTTTTGAAATGTTAAATAACTCCATGTACGTTGATGATCTTTATTCTTGGGTAGATACAGCTGAAAGTGCTTTTAACCTTTCATCCAGTGCTAACATTATACTTAAGAACGCTAGCATGAACTTGCGTAAATTCAATTAAAATTCAACTGAGTTAAAAGAATTGTGGCAACAAAACGGTATGGTAAATAACCCATCTGAGCTGTCTATGTTATTGGGACTGGAATGGGACGCTAATAAAGACATTATAAAAATTGATTCATTGGAATTTCAGAATGTTACAGCTAACACTAGTTTGGCCACTAAAAGATCAGTCCTGCGTGCTGCATCAAAAGTCTATGATCCCGCTGGATATATAGCCCCCTTTATAATCAGAATTAAGCTGTTAATGCAGAAAATATGGCAAAAAGGGCTAGGATGGGACGAAAAACTTCCCGAAGACCTAGATATTGAATTTAGAAACTGGTTAGTGGACGTTCAGGGTTTGAAAAACGTATCAGTCGATAGAAAATATTTTCTGGAAGGAGCCTATCCAACAGAAGTAACTAAACATATTTTTGTGATGCTAGTGACAAAGCATATGGAGCTGTCGATACATAATTCAGCTTCAGATACATAAACAAAAGCGGAAAAGTGAAAACGTCTCTTATAATGTCAAAATCACGTGTTGCTTCTCTTAAGAATCTAACACTGCCTCGTTTGGAGCCGATGGGAGCAGTTATAGCAGTGAGAATCTATAAATATTTGAATAAAATATTCAATGACTATTGCACAAACACACTTTTTTGGACCGATTCGCGAATCGTTTTGAGCTGGATCAAGAGTTCAGCAAAAGAGTGGAAACCATTCGTTTGTAACCGAGTGACAGAAATCCAAAACATATCGGATCCTAAAAATTGGAACCATTGCTCAGGTAAAGAAAACCCAGCAGACTTGTTGACGAGAGGATTGCAATTGATGTCTTTAAAGGAAAATTCATTATGGTGGCTAGGACCGCCTTGTTTAACTAGTCCCACAGACTGGCCTGTGCAATCGAAAATTTTTTCAGGTAATGACAACGTGTTATAAAGTCGAAAAAATATTCTGGTTAATGAATGCACTATTGAAAGGAATGAGCTAGTAAAACTTTTAGAAAACTTTAGTAGTATGCTAAAATTACTTAGAACAATTGCATGGATTAAACGCTTTAAAAGGAAAGTTAGAAAATTACCTGGAAACGATGGTCCCTTATCTGCCGATGAAATTCAAGAAGCGGAAATATTCTTCATTAAGTCAGCCCAGAAACAATTTTATAAACCAGAAATTGATTTGCTTAAATCGACGAGTGAGTTTCCAAAACAATCTAGCTTACTATCATTAGCACCGTTTCTTGATGAAAACGATTTATTAAGAATAAAGGGAAGACTGGACGAGAGTAAATATACTTATGCAGAAAAACATCTAATCCTCCTGCCAAAGGACTCTCGATTTACAAAACTGCTAATATTACGCGAACACAACAATATGCTTCATAGTGGTCCCAGCTAAAAATGAACTGCAGAAATTCTATAAAAAAACCGCAGTTGGAAGACTGCGGTGATTTGGCCAATTCCACTGCAGATTTTTTGCGGTCAATACAACCACAAAATTACTGCAGTTTATTAACCGCAGTAATTTCGCAGTTGTATTGACCACAAAAATTCTACAGAAAATTTATAGTTATATCAATAATAAAAATTCTGCAGAAATTTCGCAGTTCCATTGACCGCAAAAATTCTGTAGTGGAATCGGCCAAATCACCGCAGTTTTCCAACTGCAGATTTTTTATAGTTATATCGACCTCAAAAATGTTGTAGTTTTTTTACTGAGCATCGTTTCAAATCTGGTTTCTATAACATTATATGCTCTGGAGTGAAAAATCTGTCGAAATAGAAAAGTCCTAAGTAAAAAATCTCAAACATTTGTAGAATGCTTTAAGTTTATTGTGTGGCATGTTTACTTTATGAAAGCAACTGCATGTCGTTGGAAATGTGTAAGTAGCAAGTTATCTGTCAAAAAGCACGCATTGCGATTGGGAGAAAGGAGAATTTTGAGGCTGCCGAATTCACAGTTGGCAAGTGTGGCTGCTTGATAGGGCTGGGCAATATGTCTAGAATAATATAAATCGGCATCTTTATATCATATCCTGATATATCGATTTAGGAAAGTGCCCTCAGGGAGGCAAAGTGGTGTGCGAGCAGCGGTAAGTGCATAAAATGATTAAGCAGTCAGAGGCCTTTCCAATGATATGTCACATGACGACGTGTCGACAAAATGTAGAAAAGTGCCCCCCCCCGGGGGGAAGTAGTGAGCAGAGTACCAGAAATGCATAAAATGATTAAGCGGTCACAGGCCTTTCCAATGATATGTCACATGACGGGTGTTGGCGAAATATAGGAAATTGCCCTACAGGGGGGGCAATTAGTGGGCGGAGCACTGGAAATGCATAAAATGATTAAGCGGTCACAGCCCTTTGCAACGATATGTCACATGATGGGGTGCCGGCAAAATTTAGGAAATTGCCCCCCCTGGGGGGCAAAGTGGTGGGCGGAGTACCGGTAGTGCGTAAAATGATTAAGCGGTCACAGGCCTTTCCAATGACATGTCACATGACGGGTGTCAGGAAAATGTAAGAAAGTGCCCCCCCAGGGGGCAAAGTGGTGGACGGAGTACTGGAAATGCATAAAATGATTAAGCAGTCACAGGCCTTTGCAACGATATGTCACATGATGGAGTGCTGGCAAAATTTAGGAAATTGCCCCCCCTGGGGGGCAAAATGGTGGGCGGAGTACCGGAAGTGCATAAAATGATTAAGCGGTCTCAGGCCTTTCCAATGACATGTCACATTGCGGGTGTCAGCAAAATGTAAGAAAGTGCCCCCAGGGGGGCAAAGTAGTGGGTGGAGCACTGGAAATGCATAAAATGATTAAGCGGTCACAGGCCTTTGCAACGATATTTTACATGATGGAGTGCTGGCAAAATTTAGGAAATTGCCCCCCCCCCCCGGGGGGGGGCAAAGTGGTGGGCAGAGTACCGGAAGTGCATAAAATGATTAAGCGGTTACAGTCCTTTCCAATGACATGTCACATGACGGGTGTCAGCAAAATGTAGGAAAGTGCCCCCCAGGGGGGCAAAGTAGTGGACAGAGCACCAGAAATGCATAAAATGATTAAGCGGTCACAGGCCTTTTTCAACGATATGTCACATGAGGGGTGACAAAATTTAGAAAAATGCCCCCCCCCAGGTGTGGAAGTGGGGGAGATAGTCATTAGAGGTGCATAACATGAATAAGTAGTAAGAAATTTGCATATTACATAATCTATTGAGGAAATTCGCATATTTCGCACAATCTTTTGAAGAAATTCGCTCATTTTACACGATTCATTGGTGAAGATCATGCATTTTACACGACCGTTTGGCGAAAATCGCACTTTTTCCACAACCTTTCAAAGAAATTCGCATATTACACGATCTTTCGCTGAAATTTGCGTATTTCGCACGAGCTTTTGAAGAAATTTGTATATTTTACACAATCTTTCGATGAAATTTGCATATTTCGCACAATTTTTTGATGAAATTCTTATATTATACATGATCTTTTGGTGAAATTCACGTATTTTACACGATCTTTCAAAGAAATTCACATATTTTACAAGATTGTTTGACGAAATACAAATTCTTTCGCGATCATTTGACAAAAATCATATTTTATCACGATTCTTTGATAACATTCGTGCTTTTTCTACGACCTTTCAAAGAAATTCGCATATTACATGATTTTTCGGCGAAATTTGCACAATCTTTTGAAGTGATTTGCATACTTTACACGGCACTTTGGCAAAAATCTCCAATTTTCCACGATCTTTCGCCAAAAATCTCGCGTTTTCCATAATCTTTCGCCAAAATTCACTCATTTCCAACAATCTTTTAACAAAATTCACGTTTATTTCGCGACCATTTGACAAAAATCACATTTCTTTGCAATTCTTTAACGAAATTCGCAATCCTTCGACGAAATTCTCGTTTTTTCAACGACCTTTCAAAGATATTCGCGTATTATTCGATCTTTCTATGAAATTTGCACGATCTTTCGAAGAAATTTGCATATTTTACACGAACGTTTGACAAAAAGCACATTTTTTTCGCGATTCTTTGACGAAATTCAAAATCCTTCGCTAAAATTCGCAGTCTTTCTACGACCTTTCAAAGAAATTTGCATATTACATGATCTTTTGATGAAATTCGTGTATTTCACACAATCTTTTGCAGAAATTCGAATATTTTACACGATCCTTTGGTGAAAATCATGTTTTTTTGCAATTCTGCGATGAAAATAGTGTCTTTTTCATGATCCTTTAACGAAAATCGCACTTTTACCGCAATCCTTTGCCAAAAATCGTGCATTTTCCATGATCTTTTGCAAAAAATCTGGCGTTTTCCACGATCTTTCGCCAAAATTCGCTCATTTTCCACAGTCTTTTAACAAAATTCACGTTTATTTCGCAATCATTCGACAAAAATCACATTTCTTTGCGATTCTTTAAAGAAATTCTCGTTTTTCCCACGACCTTTCAAAGAAGTTCGCATATTTTACAAGATCGTTTGACGAAATACGCACCTTTTTTCACGATCATTTGACAAAAATCACATTTTTTTTCACGATTCTTTGATGAAATTCACAATTCTTCGCCGAAATTCGCAGTCTTTCCACGACCTTTCAAAGAAATTTGCATATTTCGCACAATCTTTTGCAGAAATTTGAATATTTTGCACGATTTTTTGGCAAAAATCAGGTTTTTTTTCAATTCTGCGATGAAAATCGTGTCTTTTTCGTGATCCTTTAATAAAATCGCATTTTTCTCGCAATCCTTTGCCAAAAATTGTGCATTTTCCATGATCTTTTGCCAAAAATCTCGCATTTTCCACGATCTTTTGCCAAAAATCTCACGTTTTCCACAATCTTTTAACAAAATTCACGTTTATTTCGCGACCATTTGACAAAAATCACATTTCTTTGCAATTCTTTAACGAAATTCGCAATCCTTCGACGAAATTCTCGTTTTTTCCACGACCTTTCAAAGATATTCGCATATTACACGATCTTTCTATGAAATTCACACGATCTTTCGAAGAAATTCACATATTTTACACGAATGTTTGACAAAAAGCACATTTTTTTCGCGATTCTTTGACGAAATTCAAAATCCTTCGCTAAAATTCGCAGTCTTTCCACGACCTTTCAAAGAAATTTGCATATTACATGATCTTTTGATGAAATTCGTGTATTTCACACAATCTTTTGCAGAAATTCGAATATTTTACACGATCCTTTGGTGAAAATCATGTTTTTTTGCAATTCTGCGATGAAAATAGTGTGTTTTTCGTGATCCTTTAATGAAAATCGCACTTTTACCGCAATCCTTTGCCAAAAATCGTGCATTTTCCATGATCTTTTGCCAAAAATCTGGTGTTTTCCAGGATCTTTCGCCTAAATTCGCTCATTTTCCACAATCTTTTAACAAAATTCACGTTTATTTCGCGATCATTCGACAAAAATCACATTTCTTTGCGATTCTGTAACGAAATTCTCGTTTTTCCCACGACCTTTCAAAGAAGTTCGCATATTTTACAAGATCGTTTGACGAAATACGCACCTTTTTTCCCGATCATTTGACAAAAATCACATTTTTTTCACGATTCTTTGATGAAATTCACAATTCTTCGCCGAAATTCACAATTCTTCGCCGAAATTCGCAGTCTTTCAACGACCTTTCAAAGAAATTTGCATATTTCGCACAATCTTTTGCAGAAATTTGAATATTTTACACGATTTTTTGGCAAAAATCCATGTTTTTTTTCAATTCTGCGATGAAAATCGTGTCTTTTTCGTGATCCTTTAACGAAAACCGCATTTTTCTCGCAATCCTTTGCCAAAAATTGTGCATTTTCCATGATCTTTTGCCAAAAATCTCGCATTTTCCACGATCTTTCGCCAAAAATCTCACGTTTTCCACAATCTTTTAACAAAATTCACGTTTATTTCGCGATCATTTGACAAAAATCACATTTCTTTGCAATTCTTTAACGAAATTCGCAATCCTTCAACGAAATTCTCGTTTTTTTCACGACCATTCACAGATATTCGCATATTACACGATCTTTCTATGAAATTCACATGATCTTTCGAAGAAATTCGCATATTTTACACGAACGTTTGACAAAAAGCACATTTTTTTCGCGATTCTTTGACGAAATTCAAAATCCTTCGCTAAAATTCCCAGTCTTTCCACGACCTTTCAAAGAAATTTGCATATTACATGATCTTTCGATGAAATTCGTGTATTTCACACAATCTTTTGCAGAAATTCGAATATTTTACACTATCCTTTGGTGAAAACCATGTTTTTTTGCAATTCTGTGATGAAAATAGTGTCTTTTTCGTGATCCTTTAATGAAAATCGCACTTTTACCGCAATCCTTTGCCAAAAATCGTGCATTTTCCATGATCTTTTGCCAAAAATCTGGTGTTTTCCAGGATCTTTCGCCTAAATTCGCTCATTTTCCACAATCTTTTAACAAAATTCACGTTTATTTCGCGATCATTCGACAAAAATCACATTTCTTTGCGATTCTTTAACGAAATTCTCGTTTTTTCCACGACCTTTCAAAGAAGTTCGCGTATTTTACAAGATCGTTTGACGAAATACGCACCTTTTTTCATGATCATTTGACAAAAATCACATTTTTTCTGCGATTCTTTGATGAAATTCACAATTCTTCACCGAAATTCGCAGTCATTCCACGACCTTTCAAAGAAATTTGCATGTTTCACACAATCTTTTGCAGAAATTTGAATATTTTACACGATATTTTGGCAAAAATCATGTTTTTTTTCAATTCTGCGATGAAAATCGTGTCTTTTTCGTGATCCTTTAACGAAAATCGCATTTTTCTCGCAATCCTTTGCCAAAAATTGTGCATTTTCCATGATCTTTTGCCAAAAATCGCTGATCTTGCACGATATTTAGTAAAATTCACGTTTTTTTGCTACCATTGATAAAAACCACATTTTTTTGCGATTCTTTGACGAAATTCGTCTTTTTTCCACGACCTTTCAGACAAATTCGCATATTACACGATCGCATCATGTTTCATTTTTTCTCCAACATTTTTTAGAAAATATTTGTAAATTCCCTGACTTTTCCTAGATATTTTGAAATTTCCCTGACTGTCCATGACACTGGGAACACAGTAAATATAAAAAATATAATCATTGAAATAGCCCTTAGTCTCAGAACACAAAACAAAAGTAAAAACATTAAAAAAAAAAATCAGAAATATTATGCAAATTACTTATAAATAAAAGAAATACTTCTTTGACAGGCATAAAGCAAACACCACCCATATGTACTGTTTTAAGACATGTAAACAAAAGAAAATTACATAAAATAAAATTTATATGCACATAGCAAAACACACCAAGCTGCTATGCTTTATTAAACAATTATCAACCAATTATGTTCTTAAAAAGAAAATAAATCACTTACCGGTGAAATGGTAATCCAACTTTAAATCAATAAGCTGTAATACGATAATAATAAGCGATAAATGTAATATATCTTTATTTGGCACAGATGTCATATACACTCCATATTGGCACGATTTTTTTCTGACGCCAATGTCATATAAGCACCGGGTACTTAACTGGTGCCAAAGTGTCATTATTTTGCTTGATATGGTAAACCGGATATAGATGATATGGTAACGAGGTTTGGTTGGTGTTATGGTAACATCTGTGCCGAATATTTTTACGGGTGCAGTGACATGCTTTTTTTTTTTTAAACTGCCAAAATGCACTCTTACCAGAGTTTCCTTAGGCAGTTTAGGGCGGGGTGGTGGGTGTACTGCACACCACCTGCCCTTTGGTTGATTTGATTTGATTATCGGAGCCTACGCTCGATTATGAGGTTTTCAGCTTCGCTTCACTTGGCGGCTTTTTACCTCTAATGATCCAAAATTGCTAATACAGTTCTCTATAAACAGCTCTTTCAGTAGACGTTACATTCACAGAAGAGAACTTGTTTTTATTGGGATTAAATTCCAGGAAGAACTCCCCTTCATCAGAATTCATCGCACTGTCAGCAGACAGATCTAATCGCTGATAGAGTTGAGCTTGCTCTGTGCGAAACTTTCAGCATTCTAGAAGGTAGTGGTCAGTGGTTTCCAAGACTTGACACTCTGAGCAGAGGTATGAATTCCATAGGTCAAAACAATGAAGTTGTGCCATGGTAGGCAACGAGCGGTTCTGTATGCCATTTGGTTTAAAAAACAGCGTTCGAAATCCTTAGTGGTCCGCTGGTCCGAGACCACCAAAAATGCAATCGACCACTAATTTGAAAAATTTAGTGGTCTGCAGGACCAGTAACTTTCCCCCCCCCCCTTTCTCACAGGTAAACTTAACTTACCTGTCCCCTAGAAAACCACAACCAAACACAAATCACACAATAATTTTAAAAAATTGCATTAAATCTCAGTCATTTGAAATAAATAATCAGATAAATAAAACATCTAATTAATAATTTTATAGTTTTTCGTTATGCATACTGTTTATTTAATTTTTAGTAAATTATAATTTTACTATGCTGAAAATTTTGGATGGCTGTAAAGGAAGTTTGGTTTATATTCTAAGAGGGGGGGGGGGGAAGGTCACTCAAGGGTTAAAGGGACTTAATAGAATTTTATGTAGCGGGCCAGTGATGATAACTGCAGACCAGTAAATTCTCATGCTTACTGGTCCTTGGGACCAGTGACTTTTTTTTATCAATTCTACCACTGTAAAATATCACCCTTCTTGTCCCACATCCAAAAAAATTTGCATGCACATTGTTTTAATTGTGGTTGCCATACACATTGTTTTAAATAAATTATATATCTAAGTTAAAAAACATTTCATTGTTTAAAACCAGCAGCACTACTTGAAAATTTATATATTAAAAAAAAAAAAAAAAAAAAAAAAAAAAAAAAAAAAAACGAACAATACACAAAAACTGCAACTAATCAATAAAAAACTTAAATTGATTCTGAATTACTCAACTAGCTTCTAGTTAACTAGAGAAAAAAAAAAACTGCACCTCTATTATTCTTTTGAAAAAAGCAAATAATAATAATGATAATATCTTGTAACTACAAAATTCTCCTCCGAAATATTTGTATTGGTAATACTTCGTTTTATTTTCTATTGTTGTCTCTATTCGATTTGTTTTAAAAAAAGGGGCCTGTTTTTTGGAAGTATACGAGTCCTTTGCTAAAATTATGTACCGAGCTAGATCTCCCTTTTTAGGTGCGTTCGTAATTATATAAATACGTAGAACCTATAGTCGTCGTTCAGTCCGTCCGTCTGTCCGTCCGTCTGTCCGCATGTAACAGAGCAAAAACTACCCAACCGAATGGTCTGAAATTTCAAATATATGATTGTTGCAAAATTTTGTCGAGCCATTTCAAATTTTATGAAAATCGGATGTATAGTTTAATTACAGGGACAGTCAAAAGTTTTTCTTTACATTACGGCCAATGGGAAAAATTATTGCAAGTGCATTTTAATGATATTACAGCCTTCCGAATGATCTGAAATTTTAAAGATATAACTGTTGCAAAATTTTGTCGAGCTCTTTCAAATTTTAGGAAAATCGGATGTATAGGTTAATTACAGGGACAGTCAAAAGTTTTTCCTTACATTACGGCCAATGGGAAAAATTATTGCAAGTGCATTTTAATGATATTAGAGCCTTCCGAATGATCTGAAATTTTAAAGATATAACTGTTGCAAAATTTTGTCGAGCTCTTTCAAATTTTAGGAAAATCGGATGTATAGTTTAATTACAGGGACAGTCAAAAGTTTTTCTTTACATTACGGCCAATGGGAAAAATTATTGCAAGTGCATTTTAATGATATGAGAGCCTTCCGAATGATCTGAAATTTAAAAAATATAACTGTTGCAAAATTTTGTCGAGCCCTTTCAAATTTTAGAAAAATCGGATGTATAGTTTAATTACAGGGACAGTCAAAAGTTTTTCTTTACATTACGGCCAATGGGAAAAGTTATTGCAAGTGGATTTTAATGATATTAGAGCCTTCCGAATGATCTGAAATTTTAAAGATATAACTGTTGCAAAATTTTGTCGAGTCCTTTCAAATTTTAGGAAAATCGGATGCATAGTTTAATTACAGGGACAGTCAAATTTTTTCTTTACATTACGGCCAATGGGAAAAATTATTGCAAGTGCATTTTAATGATATTACAGCCTTCCGAATGGTCTGAAATTTTAAAGATGTAATTGTTGCAAAATTTTGTTGAGCCATTTCAAATTTTAGGAAAATCGGATGTATAGTTTAATTACAGGGACAGTCAAAAGTGTTCCGTTACATTACGGGGAATGGGAAAAAAATATTGGAAGTGCATTTTAATGATGTATCAGACTATGCGCTTTATGAAGTGCAAAAAATTATACATTCAGTACAATATGGGGTGCAAAAAATAATTATAAAACTAGTTATAGTACGAACGCACCTCATTTGCCACGTTTGACGAGCAATTTCCAACTTGTTGAATCTGCAGGCATGGTCTCAGAGTCCTTTCAAAGAGACAAATCTAGCTCGGTACAAAATTTTAGCAATCTTGTGGTTATGGACATTCATTTAAAAAACAATAATTAACGCGGAAGTATTACAAGAGCAAAAAGGGCTATAAAAATTAAGAGGAACGATCAAGCGTAGCATAAGAAAAAGTGAGCGGGAATGGAGTCACATCACATGTATTGTAAACAATCGCCGGATATCGACAGTTGAGTTGAGGAGTTCTTCTGCTGCCGGGATACAGATACATTTACGCTGTTAGCGAAATGAGATTGACCAATCAGAAAACTTGCTTCCTTAAAGCAGGGAAAAGTTCCCGAAATACAAGCTTCTGATTGGTCGATCTCGTTTCGCTAACAGCGCAAAATCTATCTGGATCCCGAAAAGAATTTAGAATAAAAAAAAATATTTAAATGATATTAATTTTATATAATATTAATAATTATTAATTATAAATATTTATTATTAATTATTTAAATTATATTATATTATTTATATCATGTAATATATAATTAATATTATATATTAAAATTATATGATTTATATGTTAATAAATATCAATAATTATTATTTATAAATATTATTATTAATTATTTTATTAATTATTATATTAATAATTTAAATAATAAATAATTATTTAGAGTCAGAAATGCAGCCTCAGCTGCATAAACAATAATCAAATGTTCCAATGTAAATTTAAAATAAAATATTTAATAAGAATTATTTTTTTTTTCATTCGTTTTTATAAAGTAGAAATAATTTTCATGCAAACTGGAAGTCATGTCTTTTCGGGGAGAAGGGCAAATTGAGCATTTAGTAAATCCGGGTCCGGGTGTGCTGTGAAAAAGAAGAAAGGGGGATGGGATGCCTTCTCCCTGGATTTTGAAATTAAAGTTTAAAAAAAAAAATTCTTCTTTTGAAAAACATAGTAGAATTTATTCTTTTCAAGTAAGTAAAAAAAAAAAAAAAAAAAAAAAAAAAAAAAGCGTTTTTCCGTTTAGGGGAGGAGGGTGACATAGGAGAGCAACTACCCCTGCCTAGATTTTCAATTCAGTAACTAGTTTTATTTTCTTATTTTGAAAAACAATAAAATTAATTCTTCGCCAGTGATTAAAAAAAAAAAATCAGAAACCAATAACTTTCCGTTAGGAGGAGGGGGGGGGGATGTCATATGACAGTCATTTGTTCCTCCCTGTATTTAAAAATATAAGTACCTAATTTTTTTTCACCGATTTTGAAATAGTGAATTTTTTTTTAATTCGAGTGATTTAAATTAAAAGAGGAATTAAAAAGTTTCAGTTGAGGGAGCGGTATAGGAAGCCCATTGCCCTTCCGTGGATTTTGAAATTGTACAAACTAAATTTCTTTTTTCGAGTAACTTAAAAAAAAAGGAACCAAGAAATTTCAGTTTAGGGGAAGGTGGCACAGGAGACCAACTGCCCCTCCCTAGATATTTCAATTTAAGTAACCCAATTTTTTTTCTCCTGCTTTGAAAAATCTAGTATAATTTATTCTTTGCGAGTAACTTAAAAATTAAGGTAACCAAAAATTTTTCGTTAGAAGGGGGGAGCCTAGGGGAGTGTCATTGCCGCTGGATTTTGAAATATATATATATATAACTGAATTTTCTTTTTCTCCGATTTTGTATATAGTAAATTTTATTTATACGCAGAAACTTAAAATATATAATAGACGGACAGTATAGCAGAAATATCAGTTGCCTGGGGGTGGGGAGGGGGGATAAGAGAAAAGCCATTTCCCTTCCCTGGATTTTGAAATTTAAGTAATTAAATTTTCTTTTTTTCTTTCTTTTTTTAAAGAAATGCATAGTAAAATTCATTCTTTTTCAACATTTTAAAATAAAAGAAATAAAAAAATTCCGTTAAGGAGGGGGGGGGGGTGGAAGGACCATGCCAATCCCTGAAGTCTGAAATTTAATTAATGGAATTATATTATTTTCTCCGATTTTGAAAAATATAGTAAAATTTATTTATTCCGTATAGCTTAAAATTAAACAGAAACTAAGAATTTTTCTGTTGGGGGAGAGATTCACCCCCCCCCCCTATATCTCACTCTTAGTAGTTAATTTCGGTCGAGTTTTTTTTATGTTTATGTATTTAAACTTTATCATAAAGTCAGGTTAAAAACAGTATAATTTTTTTTGTGGGGGGGGGGGGGATGTAGCCCGAGGTTATCGGCATTCCCCTCCCGGATTTTGACATTTAGTTTTAACTAAATATTTTCTTTTTCTCTGATTAACACATAATAAAATTTATACTTTTCGGCCAAGTAAAATAATTAAACACTAAGAGAAAGACGGGAAACTGGTAAAATTAAAGAGATGAAATTACTTCAATACTGCTGTATTACTACAGACGCAAAATCTCATTATTTTAAAAGTTTATGATGACTTCACTTAAACTATAGTATTTTTGAGGTTAATAGCACAGAGAATTTTTGAAATAAAGGACCACAAAATTACGCCACATTAGCCGCAGAATTTCTAAAGTATTTTTATAGTCGAGATTGCACTACAGAAAATCTATAGTTGACTATAGAAAAACATCAAAAATACTCCACTTCTGTAGAAAAACTGCAGTTCATTTTTAGCTGGGGTGTTGCAGCTACACTATGTAAATTGCGTGAGAATTACTGGATTTCCAAGGGGAGGCAAGCAGTCAAAAAAGCCATCAATAAATGCCTCATATGTCGAAAATATGCAGTGTAGATAGCAAAACAAATGACGGCGCAACTTCCCAGAGATCGAATCTCAGAAACCCCGGTATTTTCCGTCTCTGGAGTAGACTTCACCGGACCTGTTTATATAAAAAATGGAGATAACACCGAAAAAGCTTACATAGCTCTATTCACGTGTGCTGTAACTCGTGCTGTCCACCTTGAACTAGTTTCAGACTTATCAACTAAAAAGTTCATACTGGCACTTAGACGTTTTCTTAGCCGAAGAGGAAACTGTCGTATATTCTACTCCGACAATGCCAAAACCTTCAAATGTGCAAATAAAGAAATTCAATATTTCTTTGACATACTTAAGCACTAAGATTTTCAAAATTTTATCTCTTCAGAAGGAATAACATGGAAACTCATCGTTGAACTTGCCCCATGGTGGGGAGGTTTCTATGAGAGGCTTATGAAAAGTGTTAAAGACCCCCTAAGAAAAATCTTAGGAAAAGCTTTGCTTACTTTTGAAGAGCTTATGACTGTGCTTGTAGAGGTGGAAAATGTTCTCAACCACAGACCACTAACATACGTTTATGATGATTCCTCTGAGCCTGAGCCGCTAACACCGGCCCATTTCCTGCTTGCTGGACACAAGGTAGGATACCCCTTTAACTTTAACGAACTGTTTAATGCCTCTATAACTAGGACTAGCCTGATTAAAAGAAAAACGTATCAAACAAAACTTTTGAGCCAGATTTGGGAGAAATGGAAGATTGAGTATTTATTAGCAACTAAAAGCTTGCATTCTTTCGGAACTCCTAATGCTCAAAAATACTTGAACGTCAATAACATTGTTTTAATTGAAGGTGTAAGTAAATCAAAGTTCCTATGTAATTTAGGACGAATTATCGAGGTCAATAGAGGTCGTGATGGACTAGTCAGGTCTTGTGTCGTCAAGACCAAAAAGGGAAATTTAAGACGACGTATTCAACTTATATATCCTTTTGAAATTGCTGATTAATGAAATAATTTTGTAAATAAATTTTCTGTAAATATAACAATATTTAATTTTAGTATTGTGTTTATGTAAATAATATTAATAACTTATTCTTTTACTGTATTATAACTGTAATATTTAGCTATACTGTACATACTGATATTATTTAATTTTGCATTTATTGTGTTATTTTATGAAAGTTTCTTGCAAAAATCCTGGCCAGGTATATTTATGTTTTACATATTGGTAAGAAACATATGTTTTGTAATTATATTATGATTGTTTATTTAGTGCTTTATTTCAGATTTTCTTAAAGGTAAAACTTTTAAAATCTATTGTTTTGAATAATTCCATATAGTATAATTTTGACATGTATATTGGTTTCAATAATTATTGGTAAAATTAAATTAAAAATATAGTGTGATAATTTTGGCAATTATCAGGTGGGAAGTGTCGAAAATTTGAAATAAAAGGCAGGTGACGCTGCTAATTCGATAACCCCCACTTTGAAGTGAAATGAAGAGAACACTTCAGTGCTTGTTGTTGAACCACAGATGAAACGATTTTGTGTAATGTTCGCTTCAAAAAGAAGCTATGAAGGAGAGATCCTTATAATATATTGGAATACTCAAAACGAAGTAAATGCGAATAAAATATGTTGTTAAGTTTAAGAAGCCACTATATCATTATCTACACCCGGCATAAATTGGAAAGAAGCCAATTTGGGTTTCTATACTGTAAAACAAAATTTCGTTAAAATACAGATATTGTGAAGCCAGTACTACTTCCGTATTTTGTCGGATTTTGTTTTCTATCAATTTCTGTCATAACTTTTCAATGATACATCTACATCAATAGGAGAAATTCTCTATCTAATTCAATATAGAGTAAACAAGCAATATTAGCCGAAACGGGATACTTACTAAGGAACTGTAACTTTCCAAAGCACTACATTGACCATGCAGCTACTATTATACAAGCCAAGTTTTAAATATCGATATTTATTAAGTACACATACGCACACATATTCCTGTGTAATATTATGTCCTTACACATATATGTCTAATGTTCTTACATATATTTCGGTGTAATAAGGAAATTTAAGTTATCTGTGTGCTATGCAAAATTTGTACATTTACATTAAGATAGCAATTCGGGATAATCCGTATAATTTTCTACATTTAACACTTGTTTGAGTTTTTGAAAGGAAAACAAGTTACACATTAAGCCAACAAACATAGATAAATCAGGTAAATTTTACGTCAAGTGTGAAAATTTTATGACAAAAGTGTAATTTTACAAATTTACACATAACTTGTAAAAAAGTGACTAATTTACAAATTTATTTTTTAGAGTGTATAAAAAACATTTTTTTTCTAATATCAATACAGAATACGAAAATTTAAAAAGTCATCTGTTCATGTTACGATTAATTATTATTATATAAAATTCAAATATGTAAGATACAATCAACTTATGAAATTACTAAAAACAAATAATTAAATATTTTCACGATAACAATATTATAGACATTTAGATTTTATACGGGAAGCCTAGCCTTTTGTTTATTATTTTATTTTGTGTAGTCCCTTAGTGTCTGCATAAAGTTACAAATGCATACTTTTCAAAGCAATCTTAGCTGAATAATGAATTGTCGGAACTGCTTTAAAGGAGAAATACCCAAATTATAATCAAACAATTTATATTCTTTCTTTTCTCTATCTTTTAGTAAACTGAACAAAACATGTGACTACTTTAGTAACTTTAAATACAAAAGCTGCAAATGTGTTGCAAACGCTTCTTAGTTTCGTTAGTCACTTTCATCAAATTAGTTACTCCGATATAGAAAAGTTGATAGAATTAAATTTTCCGTTTCTTCAGCAAATTATTTGTGCTGAAATAAAAACAAATGCTGTCTTTTGTCTTTTATGTATGCAGTGTTATATCTATACTGCTTTCAAGTGATCCTGAAAGTGTTAATGAGACTATAAAATAGATTTCACAATTAAAAAAATAGACTTCACAGAAAATTTACAGATTTTTGAGTTCTAGGTTCTCAAATTTTAAACATACCATACATCTCTGCGTATGCCTTACAGTTTTTTACCACCAAAATATATTTTAAAAATTAGTTATTTGGTAATACATGAGTATTTCTAATTTAAATGTCCTCTATCTATATGGCCATATTGGTCTTTGATTAACATAAGAGTAAAAATATTGTATTTATTTTTACGAAATAAAGAAGTAATACATTGTGAGTTCTATGCAATTTTAATATCAGCTGGGCGATTTCAGTATAGTAAAATCAATTTGGGTTGGGTTGGGTTGGGTTGATTTTTGACGGCCAATTATCTACACGAGGGATATAGGCCCGGGGGGAGTGCCCTCCGTGGGGGTCTTTCTAAGGGAACCTCATCCGTATTAACGCATGGAAGATCCACGGCTCGAAGAAAACCACGAAAACTCCGAACGATTAGGCCGACGGGTGCGATTGGGATCGAACCCAGCACTTTCCGTCTACCAGCTTCGAGAGCAGAACCTCTCGGCCACTGGTGGGGCCTAAAATCAATTTGGATTTCTACCTTATTTTAATCAGAAATGATGTTCTAAAAATCAGTGAGCATATATTACACGAGTGCGTGGCATGTACCAGAAAAGATGGTATATAGTTTGTTTTTTTAAGTGTTAGTCCAGCCTTTATAGCTACTAAGATGCATTTAATAAATGATGTACAGCAGTTTTTATTTGTAAATTTCTTTAATATGAACTGATGAAATGGTGTTAGGAAAATAGAGTAATTTGACTTTTCATGTAAAAAAATATTAAAAAAGTATATTGTAACACGAAAGATAAGAGCAATGTTATGAGATGCATGTCATGTTTAATGAAATAATCATTTTTTAAGTAAATATAGCGCATTCAAACTTAAAACAACTGTCTGTTTGCGATGGCTAGCGAAATCTACCGCATGTTGAAGTCTGGGAATTTAGTGGAGGACAGTCCGAGACAGGTCCTGATGCACCTGAGGCTCAGATTTATTTTAATTTTTTAAGGGGCGGGGGCCCTGGGTCTATTTAAGTTTTTATGCACTAAATTGGTAAAAAGTTGCCCCCTTTTTATCCGATATTTTTCGTATCCAGGGACCTATTTCCATTTAGTTCTTATCGGTATTTTGCATTCCGGTTAAGGCCCTGTCCCTTTGGGGCCCGATACAGGCCCCCTTTAATTTTTTGTGCAAATAAATTGTTAATAAATTGCTTCCTTTTAATCTTTTTCATTATTACGATCCTTCTTCATTTAGTTATTCTCGGGTTTCCACATTACAATTAAAACCCTGGGTCACCTTACCCCTAGGGCCCGGTGCAGAGCACGTTCAACTTTTTGTGCTCCAACAATTTTTTACTCTATAACTTTCTCACCTCATCAGTGCATGATTTTAATGTTAAGTATTGGACTCTCCTTTACGGACCAACACCACCATAATTTTATTGGGGCTGTAGGATCCTTTTTTAAACATTTAAACATTTTTTTCTGCATTTCTTTAAATATTATTCTAATGAAGAATTCATGCCCTATGCTTAATTTGGACTAATTGTAGATCTAAGCGTTAAGTACTGAGAGATTTTAATATGTTTTCATGTTAGGATCCTGCTTTTAATTATCTTTAAAAGAGTTTCTTCTGTTGAGAATCTTAAAAGATAATCTTTTAAAGAGTTCTAGCGTCCTCCGATTAATTTAAAAACGACTAAAAAATATCTTTATACCCAACTACATGCTAGTTAAGTCTTTTCCACCTTGGTGCCCGGTACCGGGCCCTTTGAAGCTTTTGCACAATAAATTGTTAATAAATTGGCCCCTCTTAATCCGATCTTTTTTTTTTTTTGGAAACATTTTCTATTTAGTTATTCTCCCGTTTCCGAATCCATTTAAAATCCTGATGCACCCTAGGGTCACATAGGGCTCGATCCGGTGCCCCATGAACTTTTTGTGCGGCATGCATTTTTCATCTTCTAATTTTCTCGGATTCTCAAAGCAAAATTTTAAAGTTGAGTCTTGGACCCTTCTTCCCTGACCAACACCCTTTTTTTGTTTGGGGGAGAACCTAGAGCCCTGTTTTTAGTATTTCCTTCTTTTCTGAACATTTCTTCAAAAATTTATTCTAATAATTAATTCATACCTCTGCTTAATTTTGACTAATTGAAGATCTAAAACGCTGAGAACTAAGACCACGTAACATGTTTTCATGTTAGGGCAATGCTCTTAACTATCAGTTGACCCCCTTTGGGCCTTGTGTTATAGCTCCCTGAAAAATGGTATGATGCACTAGTTTTATTTCTAACAACTTATTATGTCCTCCAGCTACTATATAAAAGACCAAAAAAAAAATCTCGGACTTCAGCTACCACCAATTTTTAATACTAATCTCTTTTTGGGGTCTCTGTCAGTGTCTTTTAAAAGGTTCCGATTTTATTACAATTTTATGTAACATAGTTTTAGCGTCCTCCAGCTACTTTAAAACTACTAAAAAAATTTCTTATACCAGTTAAGATACTGGCCCCCTGGGCCCGGTCCTTCTTTTTACCTCATCTACCACCTTTTTCGAGCATAATCTCCTTTTTTGGCAAAAAGTTACGTTTATTCACTACAGCCGTCAATTAGAAATCGCGTTATTTTAAAGTTAACTTTAGATAAGTGACGTGTTAATGTTAAAAGTAATTTGTTAAATTTACAGGGGCACACCTATCACCGCTTTAAAGGGGGGGGGGGGTATTCTTTCATCGTATTATAAGGGATATATTTTAATTAGATTTGTTTCAAGCAACTTAGGTTACAATTCGGCTAATTTCTGTATTATGAAAGTTTATCTTACACTTCATGTACCAACATTTTCGAACAGTAATAGGGCATTCTTTTTTCGGGTTCTGTGGGCTCTATTACTAACAAGTTTAGCTCGATCAACTTGGTTCTTGATCGTCTCCGGCACGTGCGGAGCACTTCTGGTACATGCTGCTTTAGGTAGCGGGACCTCAGGTCACAGATTTTGGAAATAGCTTTGTTGGGAACAACCTAGACGCTGCGGAAGGCAATGGGGCCCCGATACTATGTCCATTTGAAATATTTTCAAAAGATATAAATTCATACAAATTTGAGTTTTCTTTAAGGTTATTATAACGGGCTCCGTCAACGAAACACAAGGTCACCTAGTAATACATGTATTAAATTCGCATTTTTCACTACTCGGTAAGTTTTAATCGTAGCGGATAGATTTTTTTTTGTTGTTGTTACAGAAAGGAGATTGGTTTTTAAATAAGATTTTAAGATCTAGGGACTGTACAAACTCTTAAATTTTGTAAATTTAAAAGGAAATATCTATTTCAACATAAATAGATTTTAAGATGATGAAAAACATTTTTGCGATGTATACATATAGCCCAGTGGTAGGGGAGCAAAAAAAGGCCCAATTCGGAAATAATTAGGTGAAAGCTGGAAATCATTTTAATCCCTTCAGTTTATGTCTAGAATGAATATGCTACGTTTTGCCCCTCGTACTAGGTGAGCATTAGGAATTATACACAGATTTATAGTCTAAAAACACGTTTTTTTAAAAAATGCTATAACGATATCTCAAAATCATTAACCCTTTCATAAACATTGTCAATACAAATGTTGTAGAGCTTAAAATTCTGAATAAAATGAGTACCTACACTTAATATTTTTGTTGAATATTAAGGTTACAATTCTACTTTAAAGTTTTAGCACCGTGATCAGAGGGTTGAACTCAGAATTAATTAGGGGAAAACTGGAAATCCTTTTAATCCCTTCAGATTAGGTCTAAAATGAATATTCTATATTTTCCTCTTCGTACTAAGTGAGCGTTAGGAAATATGTACACATTTACATTCGAAAAACACGTTTTTCTTTAATATTTTTAACAATATCTGACATTGCGACTTCAATTTTGAACAAAAATATTAATGTGAGTATTCATTTTATTCAGAATTTTAAGCTCTACAACATCTGTATTGGCAATTTATTGGTATAGTTAGATGTTTTGAAATATTGTCAAGGTAATCTGGTCTTTCCTAGCTTGAAGCTCTTGATTAGTGATTAAGGCACATTTTTGAAATAGAATTGTGACCTTAATTTTGAACAAAAATATTAATATGGGTGCTCATTTTATTCAAAATTTTATGCTCTACAACATCTGTATTAACAATATTTTTGATAGACTTGGCTGTTTTGAGATATTCTTAGGTAACTTGGTCTCTTCGGACTTCAAGCGATTAAAGCAAAATTTTGAAATTAACATTGTGACGTTAATTTTGAACAAAAATACTAATGTGACCCAGTAGCAAGAGATATCGGCTAAATTTCGGTCTAATACCAGAATTGTTGGCAAATGATGAGTAGTCGAATGGAGAGCCTCACATAATATCATCTGAACAAAATCTAGCGATTTATCTAGACAATGTCTTGGGAAAACGTCGGCAGGAAATTGTATTATTTCTACAAGTCAATTAATCGGGCTTTATTCTTATGCATGCAATCGGCCGGCAATCGGAAAGTAATGAAAAAGGAATCTTTTTACTGAGGTGTTATTGTTTGTTTCCACTGTATAGATACCCCCTGCAGTGATGATAGGGGATGTGTGTCACGTGAATAAACTGTCCAATGCCCTACAATATCTTATCTCCCTCCCGCTCAAAATACGTTTTCACGTTTCAAGGACATCATTTCTAAATGGACAATCGAAGGAATATAAGGGAAAAAAATACTTTCAAAGAAATGTTCTTTGGTGAGAATACATTATTATTTACAAATCAGTAAACTTAAATCGCTTAAAAACTTACAGATAGCAGGGCAATAAGTGTAGGAGTAAACTAACAATTTAAAAGCGTTTGTTTGTTCTTTATTTCTTTTTTTCAATAATAACGCATGGACATTCATATTTAAAATTATACTTAATAAAATGATTAGAGATATTTGCTGTTTTGTTGATTTAGATAACTAAATTAAAAATTATAAGATCTGAAATTTAGATTATATCAGATAATATCTGAAATTTAGGCTATTACAACAACAAACTATATGCTCTAAGTGTATTTTCTTAGTTATGAATTAGAAATTTTTGATTTACAAATTAATTTATTTAGAAATACTTCACGTAAAGTTATTGTATAAATTATAATGAAGTTGATTATCTTTTTTTCCCCCAAAAAAGTAAAAAAATTAATTTTATACCTTTTAAATGTTTTAAAAAATGTCTGAACATCTTTTTTAATTAAAATTATTATTCGATAAATAAATTGAAAATTATAAGATCTAAAATTTAGATTATATCAGAAATTTAGACTATTACAACAACAAACTATTTCTTCTGAATGTATTTTCTTAATTATGAATTAGAAATTTCTGATTTAAAATTAATTTATTTAGAAATAGTTCAGATAATGTTATTGTATAAAGTATAAAGAAGTTGATCATCCTTTCCCCCACTAGATAGCGAGAAATTTATTTTTATACAATTAAAAAGTTAAAAAAAAAGATGACTGAACATTTTTTTTTTTTAATTAAAATAATTATTAGATGAATAAATTGAAAATTATAAGATCTGAAATTTAGATTATATCAGGATAATATCTGAAATTTAAACTATAACAACAATAAACTATTTGCTCTACATGATTGTTTCTTAGTTGTGAATTAGAAATTTCTGATTTAAAAATTAATTTATTTAAAAATAATTCAGATAATGTAATGTATAAATTATAAATAAGTTTATTATCTTTTTTTTTTTTTTTTTTTCAAATAGTGATAAATTTAATTTTATACCTTTTTAAAAGATAAAAAAATGATTGAACAATTTTTTCAATTAAAATAATTATTGTATAAATAAATTGAAAATTATAAGATCTGAAATTTAAATTATATCAGGATAATATCTGAAATTTAGACTATTACAACAACAAAATATTTGCTCTAAATGTATTTTCTTAGTTACGAATTAGAAATTTCTGATTAAAAATTTAATTTATTTGGGGGAATAAAATCAGATAATGTTATTGTATAAATTATAAAGAAGTTGATCTTCTTTTTTTTTTTTTCTCCAGATAGTGACAAATTTCATTTTATAGCTTTTAAAAGTTAAAAAAAAAAGAAAATGACTGAAATTTTCTTTAAATTAAAATAATTATTTAGATATTGAAAAAAAGAAAAAAAGAATTTTTTTTCCATACATAACTAAAATTTAATGAGACGCTTTAAATGATGGAATTTTCACAGCTAGGACGCAATGTTAAAGGAGAATATTTTACGTTGTAAGATGCAAAAATTATCAAATTAAAATGTATTAAAGTTCGTTTTAAATCAAACAATAGATATTGTTAAACGGAAATATTTTCCGCTATAAAAAACAAAAATGTTTTCATATCGAGGGCGTAACTAATTAAAAGGTAAGACATTTTGTTTAATTTAAATTCTAAATATTGCTGATCTTGGGATGAATATTACAGTTAATTATTCTTTGTAAGATACAATAATATTTGTATATCAACAGTGTGAGTCACTTATAAACAAGAACATAATTTTTAAATAAAATGTAATTTTATTTGTATGTTAGAATAAAAAATTAATTGTAATTTTAATTGTAATTTTAATTGTAAAATTATTTAACAGCAATATTTTGACTTTAAACAAAACAAGATTTATTACATTTCAATTAGTTACATCCTCGATATGGAAATATTTTTGCATATTATAGGGGAAAATGTTCCCAATTAACAATATTTATTTTTTGAATTAAAACGAATTGCTTTGCGTTGTAAATACTATTTTTGCATCGTACAAATTCTTCCATTCAATACGATTAGCTAATCGGCAAAATATCATTTGATATTGAAATATACTCGGTAAAAGATTACCAAGTGACCAAATTATCGAAAACTAATACTCAAAGGCTTCGTAACCGACACAATTGTAGTCGGGAGGCTATGCCCGAAGGGTGATTTGCCTTGCGGACAAGAAGTCATCTCTGCCGATCCCAGAAAATGAGATCGCCAGGACGAAATATAGTCGAGATAGGACTTTCGGCGGAAGTTCGGCCAAGGATTATTTGCTGTTTGGGTGGGTGCTCATTTTATTCAGAATTGTAAGCTCTACAACATTTGCATTGACAACGTTTTTGATAGAATTAGCTATTTTGAGATTTTGTTAAAAAATTAAGAAAAACATGTTTTTCGAATGTAAATATGTACACATTTCTAACGCTCACTTAGTACGAAAGGGAAAACATAGAATATTCATTTTAGACCTAATCTGAAGGGGTTAAAACAATTTCTAGTTTTCCTCTAATTGATTCTGAGTTGAATCCTCTGGCTACGGTGCTAAAAATTTAAAGTAGAATTGTGACCTTAATATTGAACAAAAGTATTGAGTGTAGGTGCTCATTTTATTCAGAACTTTAAGCTCTACAACATTTGCATTGACAATGTTTTTGAAAGAGTTAATGATTTCGAGATAGTGTTATAGTATTTTTTTTTAAAAAACCTGTTTTTTTTTACTATAAATCTATGCATAATTCTTAACTCTCATCTAGTACGAGAGGAAAAACGTAGCATATTCATTCTAGACCTAAACTGAAGGGATTAAAACAATTTCCAACTTTCCCCTAATTATTTCCGAATTCAACTCCCTAACCACTGGGCTATTATATATTCTAACGTTTAAGGAATTCTCTACTGGTAACAATAATAAGGGACATTTTGAAAAGACATTCAAATTGTATAATTAAAAAAATTAATTTTCTATCATGCAACCAAATCAAGAAGTTTCATGAAACAGATAGCTAAAAATGTTGGACAGTAAACGTACGAGCATACAAATTACATACAATTCTACTGAATGTTGAATTTTAAATATACCTAATTTTTGCGACACTATATTTTCATGTTTTTAATTAATGTTAAAATTATACTTATAAATTATGTACATTTATTTCTTTAAACACTATGTAAATATAAAGAAAAAATTAAATATGCCATCATAGCATAATAAATGACAGAATTTATCTGCACTCGTGAAATTGATGCACCTCTGTGGACTGAAATGTTTATCCTTCAATCTTGAAATGAAATATTTATTTTATATACTGCCAAGTTCATGATCTGTAATACTCTAAGTATATAATATAATCTAAGTAAAGAAAAATTAACTTAACACTATACCACAATTTCGTTGCAATTAGAAAAAAAAATACTGAATTTATAGGGCTGGGAGTCATGTTACTTTTCATCCTTTTTTTTTTTTTTTTTTTTTTTTTTTTTTTAATGTAATTTACAAAGGACGACTGAAAAAAAATGGATAAAAGTGGATTTAAATAGATAAAAAACCTTTTTGCGATGTGCACCATACCTATAAATCTAACGTTTAAGGAATTCATTATCGATCACAATAAGAAGGGACATTTTGAACAGACATTGAAATTGCATAATTACAACATTTAATTAACTAAGATGCAACCAATTCATGGCATTTGTAGAAAGAGATAGCTAAAGATGGTGGACAGTAAACTTAGAAACATATAAAATACATACACACATGCCTATGTTTTATTAGTACTATCCTGCACATCAATTTACCAATATAGTCGCATATTATGCAACTAACAGCAAAAGATTACAAATTTATGTAGCTTGAATAATAAATATTCGAAGTTGCTCTGAAAAACAAATTCCCAGATCATTATAATTTTTTTATTATTATTCACTCTCTTTTACAAAAATGAACTAAACATGTGACCTCATAAGTTACACTAAAAAGAAATACAATGGGAATACTAGAAATGCTGTTTAAATTCATTAGGTAGTTTTACCAAATTAGTTACTCCGTCGAAGAAAAGATGACAGAATTAAACTTTTATTTCCAGTTTCTTGGAATTCGATTTCTTTAATAGTAGAAGAGGAAAAGAAAATGCTGGTACTTCTCTTTTATTTAAACATCTAATTCTAATCAAGTTTTAAAAGAATAAAGGAAGAATTAATGGAATGATTCTGTTGAGGAAATGGGCTGTGCATACGAATAATGTATGTCTATTCTATTGAGTGTAGCATTTTAAATATACCTAATTTTTGCGACACTATATTTTCATGTTTTTAATTAAAGTTAAAGTTATACGTATACTAATTTGTGTAATTTTTTTGTATTAAACACTAGGTCCATATAAAGAAAAAATTAAATATGTCATCATAGCATATTAGATGACAGAATATTTCTGCGCTCGTGAAATCGATGCACCTGTGTGGACTGAAATGTTTATCCTTCAATCTTGAAATGAAATATTTATTTTATATACTGCTAAGTTCACTATCTGTAATACTCAAAGTATGGCATTAAAAAGAGTAACTTAACACTATACAACAATTTTATTGCAATTAGAAAAAAATAAATACTAAATTTAGAGCGCTGGGACTCATGTTCATTTTCATCTATTTTTTGTTTTTATGAAATTTACAATGGAAAATTACGACTGAAAAAAAATAAATAAACGGATATAAATGGATTTAAATAGATGAAAAACCTTTTAGCGATGTGCACTATACCTATAAATCTAACGTTTAAGGAATTCGGTATTGGTCTCAATAATAAGGGCCATTTTGAACAGACATTTAAATTCCATAATTAAAAAAAATAATAATTATCTCAGATGCAACTAAATCATGAAGTTACAAGAAACAGATAGCTAAAGATGTTGGACAGTAAATTTACGAACATATAAATTACATACACACATGCCTTTGTTTTATTAGTACTGTCCAGCACATCAATTTACCAATGTTTGCAACTGACAGCAACTGATTACGAATTTTTATAGCTTGAATAATAAATATTCGAAGCTACTCTGAAAAACAATTTTCCAGATTATTTTTTTTATTATTCACTCTCTTTTACAAAAATGAACCAAACATGTGACCTCTTGAGTTAAACTAAAAACAAGTACAATGGGAATACTAGAAATGCTATTTAAATTCATTAGGTTGTTTTACCAAATTAATTACTCCCTCGTAGAAAAGATGACAGAATTAAATTTTTATTTCCAGTTTCTCAGAATTCGATTTCTTTAATGCTGGAAGAGGAAAAGTAAATGCTGCTACTTCCCTGTTATTTAAATATCTAATTCTAATCAAATTTTCAAAGGATAAAGAAAACATTAATGAAATGATTTTGTTGAGAAAATAGGCTCTACATACGAATAATGTATTTCTATTCTACTGAAAGTACAGTCGTGGAGTAAAAGTAAAAAGTAAACACCCCTTACTAACTCTGCAAAGAATTATCGTAGAAGAAAGTTACTGATACCACATGATTGGCAATAAAGTCTACTTTTAAATGATGCATATAAAATTTGCTAACTGGGCCATCAACATATTAAAACAAACCATATCTTCGTTTTTTCAATTGCAGTACACAATTCTGACCGCATAAATGTGAACTTCAATTAGCCTAAAAACAAATTTTTATGCAATTCGTACGACAAGTTTCAGAGAAATTATTTTAAAACGAACGTATTTTCGGGACCGTATCCACATTGAAATTCGGTACCGAATCTCGACCGAGAGAACCCCCTTCTTGATCAAGGCTTCTTAAGCGCCTTTCAAGCCGTCATTAGAGATTGCTAGATTACCAAATACCATAAGAAATTTCAAAATATCTAGTCACTTTTATCATAGACCGCCCCTGAAACCATCATTTTGCCGTTTTTTAAGCATCATTTGAAAACTACTTGGAAGAAAAATGTGAAATTTTGAATTTCCATAAAGTAGGACTTAGCCAATCTAAGTCCATCAAAAAAATTGCAGGTTGCAACTCACATTTTTTTCGAATATTAATTTCATAATTCATAATGCATATCATAAAATTATAAACATTGCAAATTCAACATATTTATGTTAGGGTATATTAGTATTGTTTCTACACAAAAATTTAGCACACTAGGGATATAATTTCTTGAGATATTAATAAAAATATGAAAATGTAATTTAACATTAGAAGAACTAGATTTTGAATGTTTATAATTCAAAATCTTATCATTCAAATGACTAGAAATTTAGTGTCTAGGCATAGTTTGAACCAAAAATTTGAATTATCTTGTTAAAATTGGGAATTGCCATTGAAAAAAAAATTGAAGTTTTCGTTCGTTTTAATATTTAGGTGGCAATATTTATACGCATCATTTAAAAGTAGACTTTATTTCCAATCGTTTGGTACCAGTAACTTTCTTCTTCGATAATTTGTTGAGAAGTTAGTAGGGGATGTTTACTTTTTTTTTCCACGACTGGACACTAAAAGAAAAAAATATACCGCCTTCAACTAGAACGAATAGGTAGTCATTTTCTAAATCCTTAAACCAGAAAATACATTTCCGTGTTATGCTTATAAGATAAACAAACAAACTGAATAGACGAAATGATCGAGAATTTCAAGTCTATAATGTCTAGTTACATTATATGTATGAATGAAACGATACGTTATATTATGAATCGTTTTAATTGCGGGAATTAATCACTTTATTTCTAAAATTCATTCTTTACTAAAATTATAGTTACTAAAACTCACTCCTTATGTTCGCGTTTGTTTGCAGAGTTTTCTATACAAGTTTGACCGCGATAATATAGGAAAGCGCACTTGAATTTTAATAGGAATAACTAGAACTCTCTACCTAAGTAAAGTAGAATTTATAAGGATGATATGGAACTTTTTTTTCATGAGCCAGAATTTATTCTCTAGATATCATTAGAATTTTTTTTCAGGGTAGCATTTTAAATATGCTGAAATTTTGAGACACATATCTTCATGCTTGTAATTAAATTTAAAATTGTACTTATTGGTGTAAGTTTATTTCTTTAAACACTAGATAGATATGAAGAAAAACTTTAAAATGCCATCATATCATAATAAATGATAGAATTTTTCTGAGCTCCTTTTCTGCACCTCTTTGGACTGAAATATTTATCCTTCAATTTTGAAAAAATATTTCTTTTAAGTTTCTTTATTTATATACAAAAATTTTGCTGTAATTGGGGAAAAATGCGAAAAGTGTAGCGCTGGGACATTTGTTCTTTTTCATCTTATATTTTTAATTTAAAAAAATTTTCAAGGGACAATTGAAAAAAAAAATTATTTCAAAGCAGGTATATGTTATATCATGGAACGTGGGATTCTAAATTGATCCGAAACCGGGAATCATCAAATGCCTTAATAAATTTAAATAAATTATAAAATCTCAAGATTTATATTTTTATGAAGTTTATATTTTATGTAAAGTGCCCATATTTTGTCCCCTCTCATAATTTCGTCCCCTTTAACTTCTCCGTTTCTGCGAAAGTGGCACCACTTATGACGCAAGGCACAGCGGGTGGAGGGTAAAAGGGTTCAGTATTGAAAGTTTCGTTCGCCAAGATGCATACTTAAATTTCAGACGGCGAATATCCTATTTTTAGAAGACCCGAGTTCTTGTTGCGTCGTTTGTAGAACGTTATTTACTGTACTGTAAGTATTTATTTCTTATTCATTGCATGTATTTTACGTTTGTAAGATGCTGATAGTAGCATGCAGCGTGTTTTAGGACGCTCAGTTCATCTTAGGGGAACTGAAGCTCCGTCATATTGGGAAGTAGCGTGGTCCCAATTTCGTCCCCCTTGCAGTTCTTATTTTCGCCCCGGGGACTAAATTAAGAATGCTTTTTCATAACATTTTTTTCAACTTTTTTCCTCATATTTGGATGGCTAATGTTTCGTAAGTTATTCTTCCACTGATAATTATTACATTTCTCTGTGACTTAATTTAATGTATATTAAAATAATTACTCATTTAGAAATAAATTTTGATTTAGTTATAAGCTAAGCATCTGAGTATTGGATTTTTTGGGGGACGAAATTGGGACCATTTTTTTTTCCTTTCTATTTTTTAGATACTTTTGAAAAAACAATTTTTCGCTTTGTTAAATTTTTTGTACGATATTTGCCTATGTTTCTATGTACATGGGTAGTTAGTCTGTCTAAAATCCAAATTTGGTAGATTTTCACTGAAAATTACAACTTCCAAGGGCCTAAAAGTGGCTGGGGGACGATAATAGGGCACTTTACCCTATAGCAATATGTATATAATTGCTCGTGAAATTTATTTCGGAAACTATAACACGTGTAATTTAATATATGATATTTCTAGAAATCTCGCAATTCTAAAAATATCAAGTAAATTTGTTAAAATATTCTAAGTATAAATATACAATGTATTAGAAATGATTTGTAATTGTTTCAATCTAAACATTACAAACGAAAAACCATAAATCGAAGGTTTTAAAAAGTTGTCATTTGACATCGGTAGAACATTGTTAAAGAATGTATTTTTTTTTTTTTTTTATATATAAAATATTTCCAAAATATATACTGAGTTCTATTTGAAGGGTTAAAATCTTCCCCATTGCTCATCAGCTTATTTAAAACCTTAACACAAAATATTAAATTAAGAGACGTATTTCGAGAAGAAAAAATATGTTGAACATATCATTTTTCTGAGGAGATATTTAAAAATACAAATGCATTCTTCCCCAAAAAATTTGACATGAAACAGGAAAGCTGTGGACTTTACTGACTGATATTCTTAATATATTGAAAAAATAGAAAATATTTTTAACAGTTGTACGAAATATTTTTTTTTATACTTTGTTAAAAATCGATAAAAGTGATTATTAAAAAATTATAAAAAATGAAATTATTACGTCAACATAAAATCTAGTATACACATGGGACACAAGTCTCTGTACAGACCCTCATACCCCATACCCCGTCACTCCAAAACTCAATGGGAAAGGCATCGTTATACTGTACTTTGATAGAATTGCGGTTAAATCGGACAGCGTTTCTGAAGTAAAGACCAAGGGTGGAAAAAGTGATTGAGTTGTTAGACGAAAAGACCATGAGAATGAATTTTCTAAAACAGATGGTAGAGCAGGGCAATGTTTAGCAACGTGCATTGCCACAAAAAATGCAGCATTCACATTCGAATGAATATAACGGTCTGAATGTTAAAGTACAGTGCGAAAATAAATCTAATGAATAGATTACATGTTAAGTGATTTTAAATGATGAGTTATATTCATGACCAAATAAGGAAGTGACCGAAGTTAAAATGCTTTTGTTAATAACATACAGCAGTAACGTTTTTCTACAAGGTTAAATCTCGTGTGAGAAAAATCTCAAAGTAGAAATGAAGACAGAATCACTGATTTTCTTTTAATAAAGAAATGAGTAACTAGAACAATTTAATTTAAATGTGAGTGACTATTAATACAAGCGATAAAGTTTTTAAATGTTAAATTTAGTTTAGGGGCTGCACTGTGTGATTATAGTGCACTAAAATAAATAAAGTATTAAACATAATTTTAATTGAAACTGCAGAAGGGGGGGGGGGGATATAACGCAAACATATATAACGGGATAGTCGTTATACCGTCACTCCCAAATTCATATTAAAGAAGGAAGGTAAGGTTTAGAAGGAACGGTTGAACCACACAATTACACACATAATTATTATTGGTGTATAATCTGGTTGCCTCATTTATTTTTTATTCCTAGAACTTTTTATGTAACGGCAACAACAAAAATTCCTGTAACAGATACACTTTTGCACCGAAAAAAAAGTAAAGTCAATAAGAATTTTTTTAGGAAACCAGGATGCCTAGAACATTTCATGCAACTGCAACCAGGGTTAAAGATAAAATTTTAGTAAGATTACTGTAATTTTAGCAGATTCATTTGTAAAGCTACAGATTTCTGTACCTTTACAAAAACTAGTTTTGTAGATTTACAGCATTTTTTGTACAGTTACAGATGAAAGTTTAGTAAACATGTAGCATTACATCTGTAGAACTACAGATTTTTTTTTACAGTGTGGCATGCCAGTTCCAATGCTCTTGATTTATCAAAAACCACCTCACCTGCTCAATTTCTACTCATCAAGAACATCCGATTGATCACCACCGATAGTAGGTTAAGGAATTCATTGCGACTTGCATGGGAACTACAGAACATTTGTACTGACTCATTGACTCTACAACCTCTGTCCAGATCCCGCTGACTAATAACAGGCTAATGATCTCTGATCTTAAAATTATTTTGGATGATTGCATGATATTATAACGAAAAGTGGCAACTTTCTGTAATAGGGTTGGTCTTCATTTCGTTTGACAAAGGTATTTTTATGTTTCCAAAGCCTCATTTTGTTCTGTCGCAACAGCAGGCGATAGTTTTCGGGATTAAGTAATGTATGTCACACGTTTGAAAGTTAACATTTCTAAAATGGTTAAGTAAATAAATTTTACTTCATTCGAAACTTTAATAATAAAGTTATCTTTTAAAAAGGCTAGAAGAAACCATTTTAAAGATACAGTGAACTTCCTAGTAACTGCCACTCGATCAGCCTCTGTTAACCGCCACCTCAATTACCTCATTTTTCAAAATCAGAAACGAATAACAAAAACTGAAAAGCCCCAGTGAGACGGCGCTATTTTGAGTAAAAGCCATGTCTAACGTGAGAAACAGTAACTAGAAAATATTTTTGCGGATGAAATCACAGATTGTGTTTTATTTGCGACAAGAACGATATTGGTTATGAAGAATTAACGGATAACGAAATTATTCAAAATGTTTTGAAATCAGAGAAACCTAAAGCGGATGAATATGATGAATCTGTGAATGATCATCTAAGAGTCAGTCATATTCTCTAAATGCATTAATTGGTTTGAGATGCAACAGGAAGCACATACAATTCAAGTACTTTTATTACGTAGAATTTGCAATTTTACTGCATTAAAAGCACAAGAAAAACAGAAACATAAAAGTACAATGGTTAACTTTGTATGAAAACAGATACTGCATATTTATTCAGTAAAATTCTAAATTTGTCTTATAAATAGATTTCTTATTATCAATTATGCTTTTTATAAACGAAAGTACACAACAAATAAAAAATCTTTTAATCATTTTAATTTATATAGAAATGTAATTTTAGTAGCGGTCTTGTACTGTCTTTTGATTATTTTTCTTATTTCGATTATACGCCAAACCATCGGTCCCGTGAGCGACGGATAATCGGAAGCTTACTGTATTGTTTAAATATGAAGTAATTGTCTCCAATTGAATGTTTTTCGCACATAATACTTTGTTTGTTTTATTTTATTTTTTTTTTTTTGTGTGTGTGTTCAGGTATAAATATATCTTTCATTGGAAAAGTTTTTGGAAATATTATTACTTGAGATTTCATAACTAATTTTCTCAACTTTTAAATCTTTTCGAACAATTTAATTATTTTAAAGTTTTATTTCGCTTTTAATATTCACGTGTATATATATAGCTTTCAATTGTAAAATGTTCGGAAATATTACTATTTACGCTTTTTTAGATGATTATTTTGAAATATGAATTAAAACACTATTAAGATACTGAAATTAGTACAAAAAATTAAAATAAAAACTAAAAAAAAATATTCAAATAATAATTAAAAGAATAATTAGACACCGCAAATCGTAATGTAGTGCCGCATATACGTGCTAAAAAGGATTTTACTGCTATCGTAGTTTTCCCTCCTATAAAATTATTTAAATGAACTTATTTTATCAATTTCCATCTTAAGGGGGTCCGGGACACAAAAATCTTCAAATTTTCTAAAAATATTTTATTGCAGTAAACAATTCTCCGTTTTTTTCTGCTTAAAATGACACTTGAATCATGTTTCTATCCTTATTAGAACAGAACATATTATTATTTTTTGTTTGTTTTGGTTTGTTTTCAAAATCTAGCTTTCAAGCAATGGTTGTCATGCAAAAGACTTCTTGTGAAAATGCGTTTTTCTTCATGATAGGTTTTTTTCACCATATCTCATCTTTAAATTGTTATAACTCAAGAACCGTTGAAGGTATATGGTTCAAACTTGGAACATGGCTTTTTCATTTAATTTACTTTAATTTGATTCGGCAAATTTGAAAAAAAAATATTCACTTTTGAAAATATGATTAAAAAAAAAAGTTACATCATTTTTTCCTTAATTTTTAAATTCAATATTTTTAATTTTTTTTATAAACTAATATTTTTAAAAATGTTGAATCTAAATTAAAACGTATATATTTCTGTTTATTTAAATGATAAAAAATTGAAATTATAATTAATCTTTCTTTTGAAAATATGAGAAGTTTTATCACGTGATTTTGTTACAAATGATATGGTTAACCATCACAAAAAATTTTTAAATTTTAACACAATAAATAAAAATTATTTTAAAATAGCGTCCCAGATAACCTTAAATAGCACTTAAAATAATTATTCGATTTCAATACTATCTGCTTCAGCGTGTTTATCATTTTTTTTATAAAACTACCAGTTTTCATGATTTTATATGTCATATTGTTTTTTATTATGATCCGAGAAAGTTAAAATGTTACACTAAATTACTTTACGGCAGCAGCAGTGGTTAATTTTTTTAGAATAGAAAGATTGTACTTTAGCGCGAAATTTTAATTAAAATATTTTTAGTAATGCACATCATTAAAATATTCTGAATGAAAGATTTATTCATTAAAAAGAATTCAGTAAATGTTTAATTAATGAGGTTTAGAAATTAATATTCTTTTAAAAAGCATGCAAATCTCAATCTGTATTTATAAAAGAATTCTTTGCGATTTAATATCAATAGTATAAAAGTTGATTTTTTTTACTGTTTTTAAAGGAAAACAAATGTGCAGCATTCCAAGACTATCTGAAACTTTGCCAGATATTCCATATCTTTTCATGCGATACGGTATAAAAAAGCGAAACTTTATTTAAAATCCTACAAAACAATTGATCCGTTCACAGATAAAAGTTTATCTTCTTTGATTGTTTTTTATTTTGTAATCGCTCTCAGAGATACAGCTCTTCTTTTGTATCGTTGGCGAATATATTGCTACATACCTTCCGGCACAAGCTGGAATCTGATGCATTATAAAAGAAGTTCTCTCCCGGAAAAAGTAAAAAGGAAAAAGTAAGCATCATTTTTACTTACACGGCCATACGTCAAGCAAACAAAAAATGCAACTTTTGTAAGAGCTTATCACTTTTACGAAATATTATTTAGCTGGAATCTAACTTCCTCTTTTTGCGGACATTTTTAAAGATAAGCAAGAAAAATAATGCAAAATTTCTTTTATTTATATTTTTGTACTATTGCCGAGATAAGAATTTTTAAAAAAGATGTAATATATATTATACTTGTACTATGCATGAACACATGTACATTAAGCTGAGTTTTAGATTTACACTGGAAAGTGTCCGCTAGATTTGAAAATATTATACTATTTTAAAATCTAACTTTAGTAAAAATGTAAAATATATTTGACATTTGCGAGTATTTTATCTAATTTGACATACATTTAAAAAACTGCACGAATGATGTTATTTTACCCTTAACACTAAATACAGTGGGTGTTCGGTGAAGTCAGTGTGCGGTTTAAGGTAAAATGATCAGTGATGATCATTAGTCAATGATTGGTTAACGAACATTTTCACAGAGATTTTTATTTTCGGTTCAGGGGACGGTGAAAGTTAAAAATTGTTTTTTTTTAGTTTTCATTATAGAGACATAAAATTTTGTAGAAATATGCATTTCACAATAAGTATATAAACTACCTTAAAAGAAATCTTATTATAATTTTAAGGTTTTTTTAACCCTTAACTACTGTGACAGAAATTGTCCCATAACTACCGTGAGCGGTCTCTCAGACCGCTAAATCAAAACATGAATAAAATATCAACTTAGTGGTAAAGAATGGTTTGTTTACTAATACGTATCTACTTAAGTGATTTATAAATCATTTTTTGAAACTTGAAGTTTATTTTTGAAGACTAAAGACTGGTAGACTGTTATAAGGGAATAGTAAGCAAAAGCGATTTATTGTAGGACATCGAGGAAAAGAAATATGTAATTTTAAATTCATCTAATATTCGTTGAATAAAAATGTATTTTTTGTTAAAAATGTATGGAAATCTAATAAAAGTATAGTTAAATAGTGAAATTTAGATTAAATTTGCATAAAAAATATTTATATGTACATATATATATAAAAAAAAAAAACGTTCGTAAATTAAAGTTTGCATACATATCTACATATTTTTTAACAACGGAATTAAATACATGAGAATTTATCCATCACCGTAGAAATAAAATAACTAAAAACAATGCTTTTTTTACTACACAGTACAAAATGTTCAGTTGCAGTCAATATCTTGAATTCTCGAACATTGAAGGCAGACTCTCAGTTTGATATGAATACTGCTGAGTACAATAATAATCCAAGAAATGCTTTTATTTCAATATATTCTGCATCAAACTAAGTTCATGTCTCGTTTGATCAGAATAACGCAATTTACCTACTTTAATTTTTATAGTAGCCCATTTAACTATAATTTCAATAACGTTTTTAACAAATTGTAAATTCCAAGTTTCTTCTGGTTCTGCTTTATGCCCAGTTTTTGCAGGACATTTTAAAGTCGGCAGCAGCACCACAATATTATGTTTCTGAGCTCGAAAAGCACGATTTGGTTCTTTTGTAGTCCATATAAAATTATTTTTCCTACAAAAATACGCTGAGTTACTCAAAATATTTTCTTCATCATCTAGTGATAATTCCGAACGGGAATTGTGATCACTTTCAATAAATTCATTTTCAGAATCCGAATATTCTATATCCAGCTAATTTTTAACAGGCCCCTGAATTTCAGTTTGTTTAGGTACACTGGACGTTTTCTCGAATAATTAGATTCCACTTTTCCCATAATATCATGAAAGAAGTATAAAATTATCCACAAAATAAAAAGTTTCTTCTCGGACAAAAACAGAATCACAACTACTGTGAGCGGTCTGACAGACCGCTTTCGCAATGAAATTAGTAAAAAAAAAAAATAAAAATAACAAAAGCAGCTAGCGGAATGACAAGCGGAATGTGACCTTGGGGGGGGCCGTTTCAGGGAGGTAAGGGTGAAGGTGAGGTAAGGGTGAAGGTGAGGTAAGGGTGAAGGTGAGGTAAGGGTTAGAGGAGCGTTAGAGGTAAGGGTGAGGATCATTATCTATTCTCAGGGGTGGAAATGCTTGCGGAAAATCTGGAGCGGTCTGTCAGACCGCTCACAGTAGTTATGGGTTAAAAAATTGAAAATTTTAAACGGAATTTTAAAATCTTTTGTTTTGAAAGAAAAGTCGAAATTTTTTTCAATATTTCACGGTAAGCAACCGCATGGACTGTTTTGTTTATGAATGTAAAATTCACCAATGTAACGCTTTTCTGATGCACCAAAACGGTGCATATCACTAGGATATTGTTATGATGATTTTCTTGTTTAAAACGTTTAGTCACGTAAATGTTTCTGAACATTTCTGGTTATTAATGAAGTATTTTTTGATGACGCAATAATTTCTTTCTTTCACTAATGCCATCATCTTGAATAACAATGTCAACAATTAAAGGTGTATATAAATATTAAACAGACTTACAACAATAAATACAATAAACCCAACTGGAGTGAAAAATTAGCCAGAACCAGGTATCGAACCCGCGACCAGAGCATTCATGGCTGTCGCTCTAACCACTGAGCTACTCCGGCCGATACCTCAGACTGGAATGTTTTACTAATAAACCATGTTGGGGAAGTCACCAGCCATCTATACGATAGCCTTGGATGATTGGACAACGATGAATAGATTTCACTATTACATCGATCTACGATATATAATAAAACACACATACACTACAATATATAATAAAACACACACAAATAACGCCTGCATTCAACTGTTAACGGTATATATAACTATTAAACATGCATGCAACAATAAATACAATAATTTTTCACTACAGTTGGGTTTATTGTATTTATTGTTGTATGTCTGTTTAATATTTATATGTACCGTTAACAGCTGAATGCAGGCGTTATTTATGTGTGTTTTATTACATATTCTAGTAAGTGTGTGTGTTTTATTAAATGTCAACAATTCCATGGTTCATAAAGAAACTTTGAAAGTTATCCTACCGCTTTATTTTAGTATTTGTGAAATTAATTCTTTCCAAAATCATAAGCATGTTTTCTTTTGTACTACTCACTTGAATTATTCTGCAATATATGTATTTAACCGTTCAGCAGACCCGATACAAATATTTCACGATCCGTCGTGTTAAACGTCGATAAATGTTGTGTTTTTATGGTTGTTGTATTGACCTAACTACCTTGCTTATTTTTCTCAGTATACAAAATGTTTAATACTACAAATTTAATACGTATGTTAGATAAGCAATTGTGCATATCAACAGATAAAATAAAATTATAACTATATTTACATGCAGAAAAACAAATCTAAGTATACACATTTAGTCAATTTCAGTTGCAATTAACATAAAGCAATAATATTGTTTTTTAAAAATGAATATGAAGCATGACTTAATGCAAGAAGACAAAGTGTTCTATTAAAAAAATTATATTATTTACAAACAATTATCTACTTTTATCCACTATTTTTTTGCACTTTTGTAATACTGAAAAAATCTTAGAATTTTCGATTATTTTATCAGGTGCTAAATTCTGCTTTATTCCATTTCGTTGTATATATACGTGGGTGGTATAATAATTATTGTTCTTAGTGTATATAAAATATTTTTACTGCGATGGTTGTTACGGAATATCGAATCCTAATATCTTAGATGCTTATATGCTCAATTTCAGAACCGTAGCTGCTATATTCGCATAGTTTTGGAGGGAGGAGTGAAAGAGAGGAAATGGGGGTGAAAGGCTGATTTTTAGCTTATAGGGCTTATATAGCTTTTATTTTTGACAGTTGATGAGACGTTTCTACTGTCGTTTAGACTCGGGATCATAGTGATGTAGGCACATCTCATCCACTGTCACAAATATAGCCTCATAAGCTCCAAACCAGCATTTCACCCTCACCCTCCTCCCTAAAAACACCCTTAAATATAGGTCTTTAAAACTTCACCCCTCCCTCCAAAACTATGTTAATATAGCAGCTACGGTTCTGAAATTGAGCATATAGACATTTAAGACATTAGGCTTTGATATTCCATATCAGCCATTGCAGTACAAATATTTCATATACAATAGGGACAACAATTATTGAACCACCCACGTACAAAAAACATTTTTTTAATCACCAATTGATTCTACTTGATAACAGTGATATATATTTTAAATTTTTTCTCATTTTTCCTGTTTGTGGAAATATTTTATTTTTTTCATTTCACTACATATAAAAAGAAAAAAAAAGAATGAACTCAAAATGTTGTTCAAATAAACCTTTAACAAGTAACATAAAAAATACAGCGACCACACGAAAAATAATCGGTAAAGACCTACAGCATTTCATTGAAAATAGGGGAAACTGGTTTCAATCAGAATTGAAATGTTGAATTTAAGAATAAAATTACATTTAGGAAGTTCACGTACCGTACTTGAGAACGGTTTTAAACAAAATTTTCTTTTATCATAAAATTTTAGCCCGCGCACTTACTGGAAAGTTAAGTAAAATATTCAAAAAGGAATAATATTCCATGCCAATATTGTTTTCCACTCTAGATATTTCGAGTTTTAATTCCGAATATAAACATACATTAATTTAATTATTTTTTATATAATTAGTGTCTATATTTATCAATATATGGATACTCTAAGTGAAGTTATTGAATATTCTTTTCCATACGATAAATAAATTCCGTCAATAAATTCTGTAATTACATAACTTATCAAGGAATTTCATTATTTCTTTATCATCAAAGTACCAAACAATATTAAGACTTGATTGTTGCATTCTGATAAGTTAATTAGATTATTTAATTTGATCATATTATTGATAATCAGATGGAGTTAATAAAGAAAAACCTTTAATTTATCTTTAATCAATAGAAAAGCTTCCTCCCTCCTGATCTCATAAGAAGTTAATATAAAGCAATCACATAATAAATTTATGATGACTTAACAAGTTTTAAGAAAATTGCGAAAAAAAAAAAAACCCTTACTCATAAAATATTAGGCATCAGCAGATGATATTAATTAAATCAACCTATTATTGTTACTTGACTAGATGATTGATAGTGTGTTTTTTCTTCCTACAATTTTTATTAAAAAGAAGCAAATGAACTGTGTTTTGCAATTAAAGATCGCCACTCTTTTATTGTCTTCGTTTTTGTATGCAAAAATGGAGTTTTCTAATCGATTTTTCAGTTGCTTCCAAATATGTAAAATTATATAATTTACATAAACAGGAGTATTTTTGATGACAATGCAACAATTACAAGGTTTCTAGAAATGAAAACTAAATTACTAAATTAATTAAATTATTAACCAGATTTTTGATTCAGATTCAGAATTCTGAATTAGGGGCGGTCCATAAATGATGTCACACATTTTTTCAATATTTTTGACACCCCTGCCCCCTTTGTCACAAAGTGTCATACTTCACCATACCCCCTCCCCCACCCATTGTCACATGTCACGCTATATTACATAAACATATACTTGCAGTTCAGAAACAAAGCACCACGTTATAGATCATATTTCAAACTTTATTTTTAAACTTAACTATGTGTTTTAACGACATTTGTAAGCATAACAATAAAAATGATTCAGGTACTTATTTTGTATGAAATAAGATTAAGGCTTATAACAAAAACATAATTAATATACAATAGTAATAAAATATTAATACTGAAGAGCGGTTGAAAACAGTCGTATTTTGGAATTTGAAATGAAATTTAATATATTTGACTTTAAATCTACTTTATAAACACAAAATACTTTAATTTCAAAAGAATTTCAAAATTTAATCTGCGAATTTTAATGCTTTTATTTTAACCAAAATGTGTGATGTCACATTTCTTCTTATCCCCTCCCACCCCCTTGTCACAAACTGTCACATTTTCATGAAACCCCCCCCCTCCCCTCCTCCAAGCGTGACATCATTTGTGGAAGACCCCTTCTGTATAAACGTCTCTTTCGGATGAAAATGCAATCATTTTACTGTTTTTAACACTTAATACTAAATTATTAAACTATTTTTAAGGATTAATCATATTCTGATTAATATTCAGAATGTTCTGTTAGCCGTTTGCACAGATAAAATGCAATTACTGTTTTTGGATAAAACTTTTAAACAGATACAAAATAATGTAGGTTATTAAACTCCAAACCCTTCTCCCCAAAATATGCCAACAGGCTGAGGAAGTGAAACGAAGAAATATTTTAGAAACTAAAAAAAAAAGAAAGAAAAAAAAGTATAAAATAAAATAAAGAGTTAATATATTTTTTAAACATAACCTTCCACTTGTAGAATAGAACATATAATCCACTGTTAAAATAGAACATATGTTGTACGCAATAATTCTGTATTATCGATTTAGTTACAGATTAGCTGTCGCTTTCATTTGGAGAAAAAATGACGTAGATTTGTGATAAACTTACATCAATCATGGAAAAGCGAAATTATTATCTTTTATATTAAAGTGTTTTATTTTCTGCATTTTTAAACGACAGAACAGCTGTTATGTGACTTCTTTAAAAAGCATTGACATTATTGACACTTGAATTTTTAGAAAATTCCACAATTTAAATATATAGTTATCGTGTAATATATTCAAACTTGTTTATCTAGATCAGGGGTCGGCAAGTAATTTTAAGTGGGGTCGGAATACTTTTAAAAATGTTTACCGAGTTCCAGTGAAAAAAACACAAAAGTAATATCTATATATTTAAAAAGCTAAGCGTTTTCTTTCGGCAGTCTGTGAGAAGAACTTACTGCATTAAATTACACCAATATTTTTTTAAAATGAAATATATTTGGCCACAGATTTGTTATCGTACATTCGTTTGTTCAAATATTTTATTAATTAGCCATAATTTTAAATTAAAATTCTACAGTTGCGCATGCGCAGTATATAAGTACAAGTCTGCTTTAGAGTAACGCGCTGCGCATGCGCAAAGATGCTTGCTCAGTTGAATTATCACATAACAGGTAGAAATTGTTTTAAGTTCGTCTGCTATTCGATCTTTCTGTAAACTAGCGTTGCTTTCTATCACAAAGTTAATATTATTTAGCTCTTTGAGCATTATTAGCAATTCAAAAATTTACTGTGTCGATATTAAGAGTTAGATACGGTTTATTTCGAGAGTGCCATATTGTTTTGGTCATATTACATACAGAAGATAAGCGCAGTGATTTGAGGCTAAAAGTTATATCCGTCTTATGAATTGCCAATAGTTACACACAAAGATTGGGAAACTAGAATGTTAAGTTCTAGCTGCTTCTTTGAAAAAGTAAGGTATCAAATATTAAAACGCAATTGTATTTCTGTAAGATCAAATCTCAAATTCGAGACAATCATGCGTCAACTGTTTTTCGAGCCTCTTCAATTTAAAAAGAATAGCAATGAGTTCCCTCTAGTGTAGTGGGTAAACGCAACAGTCGAAAGCTCAGAACTTTTGTAGTGGGTGCAGGTTGGAACCCAAGACTGGCAAAATGCAATATTTTTGTCGATAATTCATTTCTGTAATGACATATTTTATTAGGAAGAGAAATTTTGGGATTTTAATTTTATTATTTGAATGCTGTATAATTAAATAAAATTTAACACTCTATAATATTTTGAAAAAATAATGATTTTATATTTAAAATATTTAAGCTAAAATATTTTGCATGTAATTATCAATTAAATAAATTCAGTTGATATACAATTTTTGTTATATTTTCTGACCATTATCAAGAATATATGTGTGTGTGTGTCAGAAAGAAAAGTCTGTTATTATTTTCCATAAAAAAGAAAATGGAAAGAAAAAAATATTCGTATAAGAGCTATAAAAGAAATTACCTTGACATCCAGGTTTAATATTTAAAAAATGAATAAAAATGTAAAATAAAATTCAAGTAATGAAAAATATATAATATAAATCTTCAGCTGCATCAAGTTTCAAATTTAGGTTTTTAGAGAATGAGACAGATAAAATTAAAATTTATGGTAGCTTTTAATCGTCGTCGTGTTTAAAAAAATAAATAAATAAATAAATGAATATTGTTATTTTTTCAAAAGAAAAAAATGGAGGCCGTAGTATGTAAAAATAAATTCTCTACCCGGTATTTTTAGCTAAATTTCTTATAAAAAGCAAGCATAATTGGTTGTAAATTATAAACTTAAAATTCTTTCACTTCATTGAATAGGTTAGACTGATAGCAATAGCAATATCTGTTGCCTTAAAGAAATGGGAATCACTTATACCATATAGTACTTATACAATTCCTCACGTAATTCGTCATTCAGTAATTAATTTAAAAGCAACTAATTAAAAATTCAAGATTTTTTCTGATAAAACATTCAAGTCATTTACCGTCAAATCTTGACGGACACTATCTAGTAAGTACTTATTATTTTTAAATTTTTACTTTTACATACAAATGCACATAAAATAAAATAGAAAGTCAGGTATTCGTTCTGAAAAATTACTAATACACAGGTAAATATTTACAAGCTTCAGGCCAATCAGGCAGTGTAAACCAACATTAATCTGTCCAAATGAACGACAGATTCGCCGAAAATTACATTCTACGACTGACAAGACGAATCCACTATTTCCCACACGGATCCTTGCGCATGCTCTCCCATGCAGCCGGCATATTCACAATACCTACTCGGTTCAGAGTCGACACGTGTGTCTCAGTAAATTTTACTGGTATGGAATGGTCAATATTTTAAAATATCTAGTTTTGTTGTAATCTTCATGTAATAAAATTATCCTAGTGCTAGTAATATTTTAATGCGAAAGTGTGAATTTATTTGGTTGAAGTCAAAATCAAAAGGAATAATAATTATTATTGTTTTATATTCATTATCCATGATGTTATCTTTCCCCAATGTTTAAATTTTCCTTTAAATTAATAAAATCTACATATTCTATTTATTTGTAATACATAAATAAAAAAGCTATAAAAATAAAACCTACTTTCAGTCAAATGTAGCATTTGAATATTCTCTTGCGTTTGTAATATCGTAGTATTTGAAAGGGAAAAAAATATAAAGAATAATTTGACATTAATGGTAATAATAGGTAAAGCAATTTTAACCTTACTAAAAAATCACTGGCGAAAACCCACGAGTGGTTGGTGTTCTGGATTTTTCATAAACACTATTTCCTTATGTAAGTAATTTTCGCCTTATAAAATACGAAATTAAAAAATTTGACGATTACTATTTGGAAATGGAGATTAAAAAATTCAAAACACAATTACCGGAAAATCGGTGTGAGTTGCGTGGGTTATATTGTGCTAATATTAAAAGTCTGCCATTAAATAAAGCAAAAATTAATATTAAAGGTTTTTGATATTTTGAAAACAAAAATACGTTTAATTTTAAACACTGATCGCTATCACTCATACTTGAACTATGGTACCAATATTGGTAAAACATTGGATTTACATTGGAAATATTTGCAATGAAATGTAAACACTTTAAATTGCACAAATTCCAACAATTTATCAATATTGCGAAAATATTTTCTTTATGTTGGAAATATTAATAGTAAAATAACAAAATGTTTTCTACTAATTTACATTCTGCACACATCTATATTTGCTTCACTATTAATATTTTTATTATAAAGTAGGTATTTTGGCAGTTTGCTTGTAACTTTAATTTTATGTATAGCAAACAAATAAAATGTATAAATTTTATTAACTTAAGTAGTGAAAATTTTTAATATTGGAAAAAAATAATATAATGCATAATGAATACAAAGGCATTTAATTATTCGTTTTGACACTGACATCAGCCAAACATTTTTACAATTTTGAATTCATAATATTTTTAGATTTAGGAGACGTATCATTATTACATAGAGATAATAACACAACTATAAGTCTTTCAAAATATTCAATATTTCATACCAGAAAAATACTGAGAATTAACAGTATAAAATCTGAAAAGAGTAGGTATGATTCTGTATTTGACCGGCAAACATATCGGTTGTTGATAATACTGCTGCTGTCCTCATAGACTGGATGGAGGAGAGCGTATATGACTCTCACAAAAACCGCCGCTTAAAATGGCGACGTGATCAGAGCTACCTCTCCAGCCTGACATCTGACGAGATTAGAACTCGTACAATTTTATGAAACTGCCATTTACAGGCAGAACATCAACGTCAGAAGCAGTGAAGCTGCTGTTGACTCTGCCACCATGTCAGAGGGTCAGGGAACCCAAAAAGCCAAACTTGCCAACCAATGCGTCAGATTTCCTGCCGTTGAAAATGAACTGAAGGAGCTTGACCAGCTGATAAGACCAGAAGAGCATCCCCCGAACTTGCCTCTCGCTGAGACACCCAAAGATGGCGGCACTTGTATTACCCAAGCCACAACTATGGATTTCGAAACTCGGGTATCTGTTTCTGGCAGTACTACCCCCCCAAAGTAATTTAAATGCTCCTAAAGCACAAAAAGAGGGAGGGATAATTTAGATGATGGTTTCTCTTTCCAAAAAAGTAAAGTTAAGCACCTAATTAACGTATCCCACAGTAATAGATATGCAAACATTCCAGAAGTCGTCTTACATGACAGAACTATCCCCCCCCCCCCCAACTGTAACTAAGCGTGTAAGCACGCCAAAAATAAATGTAATTAATGTTAAAACCCCAGAAACCATCAGGGAAAAATGAATTTAAGTGATCATATAAAAAATAACAGACATTGCAATTTCACAGTTAGCCCCAGTGGCATTTTCATGAAATTCCATCCTGCCACAGTAAAGGATTACTAGGAATTTATCAAAGTGTTGGACGAAGAAAAAGTCCAACATTTCACTTTCCAAAGTAAATCCACCAAACACCTTAAAGTGGTTGTTCGCGGGCTGATAATTGATATGGAACCCGATATGATCCAAACTGAACTAGCCAAAAATTTCCCTGTCATTAAAGTCGAACAAATGACTTCTTTTAAAACTAAAAACCCTTGCCCCTATTCCAAATTCAACTCGAGGACGGAGCCCCCGCCCGAGAAATATTTAAAATTAAAACCCTTCTCAACCATATTGCAAACATTGAAAATTATAATCGCCCCCCCCCCAGAGTAATGCAATGTTACAACTGTCAGTATTGGCACCAATCCAGTGCCACCTGCAGGCTAAATTCATGATGTTGTAAGTGTGACGGCAGTCACACTACTCCAGAATGTCCCAAAGGAAAGGGAAAAATTGATACCCCCAGTTGTCGTAACTGCGGCCAAAATCATGCAGCATCTTACCGCGGCTGCACCAAATTTCCTCAAATTAACAGACCCACCTTTAAATCAACTCCAATCAACCCTAATTTCTCATACGAATCCGCCGCAGCTCCAAAACCAGCACCCACCCAGACCTCAGCCCAAGGCATCCATCCCCAACCCCCTTCAAACGATAGCTTTAACTTCAGTACCTTAATAAATATCATGGATCAAATAGCGCAGCAATTTCAAGTCCAAAACTTACAACAACGTACAACAAAATATCAAAATATTCTTCAAAAAATAATAGCAACCAAAGACCCCATAGCTAAAATATCCATACTTATGACAGCCTTCGAACAACCGCAAACTCTGGCCCATTAATGGGTTTCAAAGGATGTTTGAATATTTTTTTGTGGAATTGTGATGGCATAATTGGGAAAATTCCTGAGCTCAGGGCGTTTGTAAAGGAGCACAACCCCGATATTTTTTTACTCCAAGAAACAAAATTACGACCTGGCATCTCTTTCAAAATTCCAAATTACCACATCTTTCGTAATGATTTTAACAACCGCAACAGCTCGCGATCCATTAGGGGAACGGCTGTTTGCATTAAAAATAGTTTAAATTTTTACCCTGCCACCCCTGCCCGGCTTCCAAACATTGTCAACGCAACAGGTGTAACTTTAAAAATTCCTGCCACCCCGGCACTTACTTTTATCTCAGTTTATTGCCCTGTGAATGTGAGCGCGATGACGTCATGAATGATCTTAGCCACCTCCTCCGTCATGACACTAACACATTTCTGATTGGTGACTTCAACGCCCATCATCCTTCCTGGAACTGAAACCACAGGAACACATATAGCGATAGAATCTACAATTTTCTTCAAAATACAACTGCGGACATTGTTTTTCCGGCCACCTCAACCAAATTTTCTAACAGTAGTAGCACTATTGATTTTGGACTTTGTAACGGGTTTAATTATGTCAAAAGCATGCAATCTCTACCGGAACTGAGTTCAGATCATAACCCGATAAATTTCAAAATTCAAGTCGAAATTCCACCCCTCCCCCCTCCTAAAATTATCAACACAATAAATTGGACTCAGTTCCGAAACATCATTAATGAAATCCCCCCCCCCCCTTCTGCCCGAAATCAACAGCACTGACGACATTGAAACCCTTACTGAAAACATCACTAGTGAAATTAAAGACACTGTTGATCGTGCTACTATTCAGATTTATGATAACGAATTTTATAGATTAGATCCCTATGTCCGCAGATTCACCACAAATAAAAATTGTGCTAGGGTAATTTGGCAACGTACGCGCAGAATTTCGGACAAAATTATCATGAACAGAGCTCAACAAGAACTTAAAAATTTTCTCCATCGACTACGCCAAGACAGCTGGAGTATGTACCTCCAATCACTTTCACCAGAGGACGCCAGCATATGGAATGCAGATAAAAGATTTAAAAGTTCTGTCCCTAAAATGCCCCCCATTAATATTCCAAATTCAAATAACTGCGATGAAGAAGAAAGAGCAGGCGCTATTGCCAGTAGCTTGGAATTGCAGTTCACAAGAAACCCAATTGTCAATTTTGAAACTGAGAGAGAAGTAAATGAGACCGTCAGAAATTTCTTAAGCAACCCTATCCCCCACCCATTTTTTCGATCACCCATGCTGACATCATTAAAAAAATCAGTAAACTTAAAAACAAAAAATCCCCAGGCGTCAGCAAGATTACTAATGAAACGCTTAAGAAACTCCCTTACTCCTATAGTCCAAAAATCACCCTTCTTATTAAAAGCCTTTTTTAATTTTCTTATTTCCCATTCTAGTGGAAGACTGCATTAATTGCTCCTATCCTTAAAAGTTCCAAACCACCTGAAAACCCTACCAGCTATCGCCCCTTCTCAATTCTCTAAGTAAACTAGCCGAAGCCTTTATAGCAAAAAATCTCAATGATCATATTATTAATAATAATTTAATGTCACCTGACCAATTCGGATTCAGAGAGGAGGTATCGGCTCCTCATCATGTTTATAGACTGGTGGAACATATTACAACAGCCCAACTCACTAAAAGTTATGCAGCCGCAGTCTTCCTTGATATTGAAAAATCGATTGACAAAGTTTGGATTCTGGGCCTTATCTTTAAATTAATGAATTACAATCCCCCCCCCCCCACCCGTATTTAATTAAACTTATTTACCATTATCTTCTTGACAGAAATTTTTTATGTACGTATAAATAGTAAACTCTCTAGGAACCTCTTTGCCCCTTTCGGAATCCCTCAAGGATCCCGAATTTCAGGAATCCTTTTTAATATCTTTATTAATGATATGCCCCACCACCCCTTTACTAATTTGGCTAAATTCGCGGATGATACTTGTGTTTTTGCTATTCATCGCAATTGAAAATTTGCTATTCTCTCAATCTCTCACCATCTTAAAATACTGTCAAAGTGGTTCCAAAAATGGCGAATTAAAATTAACGTTAACAAAACACAAGCCATCCTCTTTTGTAAACTTACTGAAAATAACCTTAATAAATATAAAATTAACTTTAATAATACAGATTTGCCATGGTCAAACACTTGTAAATATTTGGCAGTTATTCTTGACAAAAACCTCACCTTCAGACAACACATCCACTACGCGCGTAATAAATTTCGAGCAGCTAATAAAAACTTAATTTATCCCTTATTAGCTCGAAACAATGACTTGTCTATTAATAATAAATTGCTCCTTTACAACTCCTTTTTAAGACACATTCTGACTTATGGAAGTCAAATTTGGAGCCACGCTGCCTATAGTCACATCAAACTCCTAATACAATCTCAAAATTCTACCATTAGACATATATTTGATGTGCCCATATTATGTTCGAAATTTTCATCTTTATAAAGAAATTGACTACCCCAGATTAAATACTCACAATCAAGATTTAAATATTAACTTTCATCTCTCTTTGGAAAATTCTGAAAATAGTGCTCTTAACTCACTCCCAGTGTACGATATTTTTGACATCCATAACAGAAAAAGGCCGAAGTTAGGTATGATTTTAGATACTCTACATATCTTTAAATCTTAAATTCTTAATTTCTCTTAATTTTTAATAGTATTTCAGAAATTTTCAATCTGAGTTTTTGCCTTGACTCTGCTCAACAAACTCACAAGATTCCAAGATTAACTTCTCTCAGTCAGTAAAATTCTTTCTTTTCTACTTAAGCTCCTCCTCTTTTCTCCTGCTTCTATAAGAAGACCTGCTTTTCGAGCGAGTCGTCCAATTTTCCCGATTCTTGAGTTTTTTCATTCTCGATGATTCTTGAGTTTCATTCTTGAGTCATTCTTGATGAGATTCCGTTACTAGCTACTGAGGGAGAAGGACATGTTTTTCCCGCCTTCCAGTAGTCTAACCTTTTTGCAATGCAAACGCATCAGCCGGCGAATATTTCGCCTGGCCTTGCGGGAGATCTCTCCCTGCCTGCTACTTCTCTACCGGCAAGTAAAGCCGGTGTTCTCAGAGAAAAGCAACCAGTTATACATCACCTATTTCCAGACTTGGATTTATGTAAGCTCTCGGATTTAGAGGCTCACGAAAAGGTGATTAAGACGCGTGCTCGGCTTTCCGAATTAGACTGTCGCATATTCAAACATTATAAGACGCACAAGGATGATGACCCATCTGCTGCTACCACACTCAATCAACTGGTGAAGGAAAGGATGAACTTCCACCAATTCCTGCTTCTACTTGAACAAGTGACAGGTATTTCATCTGTTCATTGCTCGGAGATATATTCTCCACCTAAAATTATTCAGGATCCGCCGATAACGGCCGCAAATGCTTCATCGAGCGAGGATGTGGCTCCATCTGTTAGCGCAAATATGAGCCTAAGTCCCACGCAGATGAAGAGACCGTTGGAGGCGGAGCCTGCTAATGGCAAGGAAAATTCGGATTGGCAGACAGTCCACCATTCCAAAAAATCGAACAAAAAAACTAAATCTAACAATTCAGATGAGGAAGAGGAAAAAATGGACGATTCCTCAGTTATAGAAACAGAAAAAAACCCCAAAAATTCCTCTATTCTTTATTATTCCTCCACCGGGTTGGCATACGCTGTTATCCCAGGTTAGGAATTTAGTCCCCAGCTTCCTGTCTGAAATGAAAGGAAGATATATGAAAGTTAACGTTCAATCTACCGAAGATTACAGAACCATTCAAAGATTTTTTCGGGATTCGAAAATACAGTTCAAATCCTTCCTCCTTGACGAGGAAAAACCCGTTAAAGTTGTTCTAAGAGGCCTCCCATTAAATACCAATATTGACCTTATTAAAACCGCGGTTGAGATAGAAGGCTACAATAACATCACTGTAACTCAACTCTACAGGGGTACTGTTACGAATAAAAAGTACATGCCCCTCTTTTTAGTTAGTATTCCAAAATTACAAGACCAACCTATTGACAATATTTTCGAAGTTACGGAATTTTTCGGAACTAAGGTCAATTTCGAAGTTTACAAAGGTAAAAAGGGCCCAGCGCAATGTCACAATTGTCAGGGCTTTTTTCACAGCGCCTCCGCGTGCAATCTCCCTCCCAACTGTCTTAAATGTGCAGAGGGACATTTAACAAGAGATTGCAAAAAACCTTTCGACAAGCCCTGTCGCTGTATTCATTGCGATGGATCTCATCCAGCAAACTTCAGAAATTGCCCTCAATTTCCGAAACCCAGTGAAAAAAAGCAGAAAATCCCTAATAAAAAAAAACAACAATAAATATCCCGTTAAAAAAACCCCAGCGTATAGCCAACCTAAAGCATTTAACAGTAAAATGGCTCAATCAGCCCAATCTTATGCGGGCATTGCTAGCGGACATAGCGACGCTCCCCATATTCCAAAACCACCTCAAAATCCGTCGGTCCCCAGGCAAAATTGTGCAGATTCGGCCACCGACTTTATAAACTTAATATTAGCATTCGAAAAAAATTATTCACCTTTAATAGTTATTAAAGCTTTAGAAAAAGCTTTACCGGCACTCCGTTCAGCACAAACGGAAATTGACCGAATCACCATATTATACCGAAATATTCTTGAATGTGCAAACATCAAGACTAGCTAAGTGGCGACACCTAGGTGTCGACCTTGAAACCCCAAATTCTGACCTCTTCTTTTACCGTCATGTTCCCTCCTAACAGGAATTTGAACTCTTTCTCCGTTTGCTTTTGGAATGCGAACGGACTTCGTTCCAGAACAAGAGAATTTAGAGATTTTGTTTATAATAACAGCTTAAACATCGTCTTGGTCAATGAGACCCATTTAGACCAGGAACAAGAAGTTAAGATTGCAAACTACGAGAATTTCAATGTATACAGGCCTCGTAGTGGCAATCAAAGATTAGGTGGCGGCACTGCTATTTACGTTAAAAGGGGTTTCAACGCAACTCTCATTAACGTCCCACAGCTAAATTATGTTGAAAATACCTCTGTGATTTTAGAATTCCCCAATATTCCAAAATTACTTTTAGCAGCTCTTTATATTTCTCCCAGGATAGGCACCAGCAGACGTCTGCTGGAGCAAGAGCTTTCCCGTCTCACTAATAATTTTCCAAATTTTATTATTGCGGGTGACTTAAATGCCCATCATCCCTCAGGGAATAGCCGACTAACTAATAGTTCCGGCAAAATCATCCGAAGGTGGGTGGATCAAAATTTCGGGCAAACTATCGCCCCCCCAGAGCCCACCTTCCCTAGAAGTAATAATTATCTTGATATTGCAATCACCCGCAATTTCCCTTATCCCTACACCATTCAAAAGGTGAACGATTTATCCTCAGATCATTTACCGGTGGTTTTGCGATATTCAGTACAGTCATACAGCCTGTCAACATCACAAGCTCTGACAACTAACTGGCAGGATTACACCTGTGCGCTTGCGCACAAGGAAACCCCGCCCATCATACCGGAGTCGAAACGCGAAGCAGAGCTTGCTGTCAGTATGCTTGGAGACTCCATGAGAGAAGCTTACCAGAGCTGCTCTCAACCTAAGACTAGAACACCTGACATGTACTGTTGACCGCAAAACATCAGGGAAATGATCAGAGACAGAAATCGTGCTCGCAGGGAATGGCAGGCGAATAGGTTATCCATACTTAAAAATAGATTTAATCGTATTAATAGAAGAGTTAGAGCTGCTATTCAGGAGTTTAGTAGATCACAATTCAACGATTACGTTGAATCCCTCACAACACAAGATAACACAATTTGGAAGGCTGCTTCCCAAATTCGTAGGACACGAACACACATTCCGGGCATTAATGGGCCTAATGATACGGCAATCACAAACTCAGAAAAATCTGAAGCTATCGCACAAAGTCTTAGGAAACAATTCACACCTCACGAAGACATCTTTTTTCCTAGGACTGCGAACACATTAAACTCTATTGTCAATAACTACCTCCAGAGGGAGACACCAAACACCCTCTCACCCACGACTCCCTCGGAGATCCAAAACTACATTTCAGGCTTGAAAAAAAATAAATCTCCAGGGGAAGACAATATCTCTACTAAAATGCTCAAGAATTTACCCTTAAACTTTATTTTCTATCTTGTAATTCTCATTAATAGCATGCTTTCATTAAATATTTTCCCCGATAGCTGGAAAAGGGCAATTGTTGTTCCACTGCCGAAACGCGGTGAGGATTTACACGCTCCCGAAAGCTATCGACCTATTTCATTACTTTCATGTCTTTCTAAAGTTTATGAACATGTACTCGTCAATCGCCTGAAAGAATTCTATAATTCGCATGACCTGTTTATACCAGAACAGTTCGGTTTCAGAGCAGGTCATTCCACGCAGCATCAGCTGTGGCGGGTTACAGAACTCATTCATGCCGGTCTTGGCAGGGGCGGAGTGGCGGGAATTGTATTCTTAGATGTTCAAAAAGCTTTTGACAAAGTTTGGCACGTTGCCCTAATTTATAAAATGATAAGGGATGGCGCCCCTGCACAACTTATTAAAACTTACGCCGACTATCTTAGTATCAGATCTTTCATCGTTAGGGTGGGTAACTCTCTTTCTAACCCCCATCCTATCTTATGTTCTACGCCCCAAGGGGCACTCAGCTCTCCTACTCTTTATAATATTTATGTCAACGATATTCCCCGCAAGCCTGGTGTAAAATTAGCGAAATTCGCTGACGACACTGCCGTTATTTTCTCAGACAACAACCCACACAAAGTGATCGAAACACTCCAAAACTACCTCAACGAATATTCCTATTGGTTGAAGAAGTGGCGTATCAAAGTTAATCCTAGAAAAAGTGCTGCCATTCTTTTTACCTTCAAAAAATTCACCCCATCCATTAATCTTAAATTAAATAATGAGCCAATTCCCTGGCAAACTGAATATAAATACCTAGGACTTTACCTAGATTCAAAATTATCATGGAGCAGGCATATTTCCGAAATATTGGAAAAAGCCGACCGCGCCGTGAAAGCCCTCAACTCCATTTTAGCTTGGAACAGCCGCCTGTCTACCAAAAATAAGCTGTTATTATACAAATCGATGATCAGACCCATTATAACCTACGGGTCGGTCATTTTCGGATGGGCCAGCAAAACTCATCTTGAAAGAATTCAAGTCTTCCAAAATAAGCAATTGCGTAAGTTTACTTGTGCGACTCGCTATGTTCGTAACGACCAGATTCATAAAGATTTAAATATTCGGCCAATTTTTGCCGAAATTAAAAAACTCACGAGAAATTTTCATAACTCTGTCCCACTAGTGCAGAATTCTGAGTTAGATTCCATTCAACGGTACGATGCCAGGGTGGGCAGGGGCCAGAAAAGGCCCCTTGCTATTCTCCAACGGGATGACAATTTCATCCCGTGCTCAAAAACATCACGGAGAAACCCCTCTGGTGTCACATAACTCATCCCATCTCTGAGTTATAACTCAGAATTCTCACTCCAAATTCAAATCTCCCCTAGGTCGAACAAATTGTTCACCTAGATTGGCACCACGGTCGTTGCAATACTCTGAATATTCACTTCAGCCCGATTGTGAGCATTTTACTACCTTTTGTATATATACAAAAAAAAAAAAATCTTTATAAATTGTTTATTTTTTATATTTAATAATAATTTTCTTATTTTAAATGCATAATTTAACGTCACTTTAGTTTCATTCTCATTGCAACTTAAATTGACTGTCTGCAATCCAAAGAACTAACCCTTTTTTTTTATTAACTTTTCTGGCTTAAACGGAACTGTTTTCATTTCTCGATTAGTAAATAGAGCAGATTGCCCACCTTTCCTCACGGTGGCATGCGCTCCAACTAACCAACTATACTCCTCCCTCTTTGACGATACGTCACAGTTCTAGCTCCACCCCCTGCATATATAGCAGGCAGGAGTTTCGCTTTCTCTCTCACTCTCTGAACTTCAGCCGAGCTGACAGTCGAAATGTAAATCGTTCATGCGGGGATCTAAATCCAAGCCTTTTTCAAGGCTAAACCATTGGTGCTAGTAGCGTTTTGAACCGCAGAAATGGTGAACACTAGGCTGTCAGGGAAACTGCTGCGAAGAGAGTAAAATCTTTACTAGACTTCTTATAATTTCAATATGTGGCCCTTTGGGGCCTTTTTTTTGAAGAATTTCATATCTCTGGGACTTATTCTGGGCCTGTTGGTACCCCCCGATGTCTTCTTTTCCCTCCTTCGACCACACAGTCTGTCAACGAAGTGATGATTTTCTAAAATTGAGAAAATCATTGCGTCACTGCGGGTTATATTTAACCCTGGTGCTCCCAACTCAAGAATGCAGCGATGGAACAAGTTTCCGTCGTTTGCTTCACTCGAGTTTCCAAATTATTAGTTTTTTTTTTCATGCTTTATTTAATCGTAACTTATGTTTTTTGCACTTTCGATGGAGGTTAAACAGGGGTTGCGACCCACTGTAAGTACTCCTTAAGCACCTGTTGACTTGACTTGACCAATTTTCCCTCACCCTCAGTTGTGAACGGTGCTCCTTGTCTGCGGTGGATCGTGGGTATCTCAAAGGGCCCTTTTCAAGGCCGTATTACTGCGAATACCTGTGAAACCGTAGTAGCCTGGACTCGCTTTCGACCTAATGATTACAAAATCAGAAAAAGGGAAAGAATTTTAAGAACAATTAAATAATTTTAATTAAAGAAAAAAATAAAGAATAAAAAAAGCATGCCCACATAAGCTTACAAAATAGCATTAAGTTACTTGATAACCGTTTAGCTTAAAATTAGTTCATTTTCATTTCCAAAATTTCTAAGTTTTCTTGTTTGCTGACAGAAGTTGTCCTCCAAAATCGATGAGCTTATTGTTGCAAATGGTGCAGATCAACTGCTATTAGTAATACACTGAAGCCAGATACTGGTCGAAGTTCTCTTCTGATGCAGTTGGAAACATTCAGTGAAACCTTTCTCATTGCTCATTTGTTTTCTTTCCTTCAGTTATTATTTTTTTTGTGTGTGCGTGTGTGTGCTCCTATTCTAGTTCTGTTATCTTGAGCTTTCCGAACATTTAACTCGGGATGTCTTCGCATAAATGAGGATAGCCAAACTTTTCCTGCTAATTTATTATCAAAAATTAAAAATTCATTTATTAGAATTTAGTGAAAAATAATAATTTATTAGCTCATTAATTGTTCATAAATTAACAATATATGTATAATTTATTTATTAAAAAATTCATTATTAATTTATTGACGAAAACTTTTCTATGTAATAAATTTAATAACTGCCGTATTATTAATTTATTTGGAAAATTTTTATCTACGAAAGTATTTTTTAGCAAATTTATTTATTGACAAATTTAGTTTCTATAATTAAGTGTTTTTCATTTCTCAAAATTGATTCATTCATATGTTTTACATGTAATTAACAATTTTTGCAAATTTACCATAAAGCTGAGCAATCTCTCCTTGCATGGAAACTAATGGGAACAATGCGCCATCTCTCCTAAGTAGAAGATGAGCAAGCTGTCCAATTTCGGTAGTAGAGATTGCGTGGTGTTTTATTTAGACGTGTATGCTTCTAAAACGAACCGTTGGTGTTCGCACCGTTAGTTCAGGTTAATAGCTTATGATAAATCGTTTAATTTGAAATATTTTGTACCATTGACATTCTATAAAAATTCTGACAAATAGTTATGTAAAATCAATCACGTACCTTAAGAAAACAAAACAACAATCGTTTTTCCTATTCGCGTGAAACAATAAGCGTGCACATTTATGTAGACACTCTATCACCACTGTTGTGCAACTATCTGCAGTCGCTGCCTGCGCACTCGATTCCTTCCCACCGACCCTCTTTGTGCGCAATCAATCCGACAGCGCAATCTCTCCAAACATTCACAATAATTTCAGCGTGTGTTAAACTGTCACTTGTTATAAAAGTTGCATGTAGAAATTACGTCTAGTAAATATATAAATTCCATCTAGGAAATCTTTAAATGAAGTTTCCATCAGCAATTCACTATTGACTGCCTTCTATTATTTTTTTCTCGTTTATGCCAACTGGTTGCTCCTAAATTTCTCTTTTCTGATTGTTTGGATCGTCTATATTTAACTTTAAAATTGTGCTATTTTGAACTCACTCTCGATTTAATTTTCACGAAATTCCGTGCAAAGTCGATTATTCTTCTTATTACCATCATAAACAGTTATGCTGATGTTATAAATTCGACATACAAGTTTCAATGAATATAATTTAACTAAATTATACTAATTTTGCATACATTTATAAATTACGTTAGAATTTTCATAAAAATGAAGAAATATTAGTAAGTTTCGCAACATACATTTCGAAGCAAGTTTTAAATCTGTCTTTACTGAACTTTTCTGATATTTATCTACAAAGTCCATCATTCTTCTCCTCATGTCATAAAGAGTTATGTTGGTGTAATAAATTAGAGTTATACAGTTATTCAAAGAAAATAATTAAAAGAAATTAAAGCAATTCCAGATAAATATAGAAAATAATTTATATTTTTAATGCAGATGTAGAAATATCAGTAAATTTTGAAGTATAGATGTTTTCGAAATAATCAAGTTTAACTGTAGTTGAGATGGGATTTATTGAAAACGGTACAGGAATATGTAATTAAAAGGTTGACTGAAATATGTAATTGTATTTAAGATACGTTTTACTTTCCTTTTATATTTATAAATAGGAAGAAAAAAGATATATATTCTCGTGAAAATATGCCTGTACGATTAGCAGAGAGATCTACAAAAATTTGCAAAATGACTGTAAAATGAATTTTGTTTTTCAATTGACAGTCATTTAAAATATACTCTTTTACAAATATTAAAAGAATCTGATAAATCTGAATAAAAAATTACCATCTTATTAATTATCATTTTACATAATACTGTAAGTTAGAATAATTCATCTGTGCATTATATAGAAAGCAAAATAATATTATTCAATTAAATTGAGTTTTAAAGTAGTCATTAATTTAAATATTGCATGCTATTTGGCATTTATTCTTAATCTTTAAATGTGTTATTTTTTATTTTGTTTTGAAAAAAATTATATATGATTCTCTGAAAGGTTTAATACGTCGGAAAAAAAAAAAAAAATCAGAGATACATTTTTCATATAATACGTCAATCTTTTCTTCTGTTACACATCTGTAATACAAGTAAAAACTATTGTCGTATGGCTGTTTTACGCTACAATATTGCAAATTAGTTAATATTTTAATAAGTATGTCTCCAAATACCTTATCTTATATCATTATTTATTTTATAAAACTTAACTTTTAATCCTTTAATTCCCATGATAGAATACGTTCTAGAAATTACGTAGTTCAGAGAATCTGATTTTACACCAGAAAGTTTCAATGGTTAATTTCGCTTTATTTAAATACGGAATGACTGTTATTAATTGAAGCAAATGTCGCTATTTTAATTTTCTGGTGTGAATTAGGTATATACGAATAAAACAATTTATTAAATTCAATACACTGTTGTTTGCATATATGCAAAGCTACGCACTAAAGGGTTAAACGTTTTGTTCTATTAAATATATATGAAAATATTTTAAATATATTTCGTTTTATTTTTTCATCGTTTGCTATCTACTGGCTAAAACCTTTTTATTTATTTTATTTTATTTTTTTTTTTTACAAATCTCAAACTATGATTAATAGACTATCCGAAACTATGATTGATAAACTATCTCAAACTATGATATGGTACGTATACAAACTACAATAGTACACTGATTTCAATAGGTAAAATTTATATAGGTTTCCAAGTTGAATTTTCTTTAATTACAAGGAGTCCTAATAAAAAATGAACTTTTTTTTTGACAAAATAAAAACCCAAAAGGGTAACAGATATTAAAAGTGTTCGAGTAGGAGTGCCATGTAATGTCACCATTTTCTCTTGTAAACTGTCTTGTTTTAGTTCGAAATGTCTGAGATAGATAGCGCGATAGATGGCATTTCCTCAAAGTATAAAAACCGTTGTTGGTTCTTTTAAACTTAATGCCTCAATAATTGAATAATAAGAAAAACTTATCCTGAACCTAACTATTGACACGAAAAAGAGAAGAAAAGTGTTTTGAGTTTTCAAAATGCAGGTTTATTTTGATCAGGATAAAATGTTAGGACGCTGTACTGCTATCTATCGTTTATATTTGGATCTATAACAAGAAAACAAAATAACAAATTCCCAATCCCTCATACTACAGTTCTGCAGCATTAATTTGAATAACTAGTAATGTTTACATTATATGTACTTTTAAAAATATTATTTCATTTTAGTTTACTTTTTATATTTACAGTATCCAATGTCTATAAAGTTTACACACTTTTAAATCAATAACATCTAATATCAGGTTGCTTTAAATGAAAAAAAAAATATATTTTTTTAATCTCCAGATTCATAAACCGAACAATTTCAGATAATAATTAATGCAGTTAATAAAGATAGAAAAAATATCATAAATATTTTTTCTTTATATATTTTAACATCAGTAGAAACAGCAAATTACTTCGGCAACAGAAACAAATTTATTGCAATAAATGAAACTAGGAAAACAGGAAAGTCATTAAAAGTGATTGCAATTGCATTAAATGTCAATTAATACCGCAACACTTTGCTCGTAATTAAATATTCCAGGGACGTTAAAGCATTTTGATGAGAAAGCGGTAAATCATGATTGCCCATATCTCTGCAATAAACTGCTAGAACCGAATATACTCCTAATTATCAAACTTTGTAGTCTTCTCTCGTCAGCTAGGATATTCTGTGTGGCATTAATTCTGGGCAAAAATATTTTTTGTGCTTATAATTTTCCTACGTTTACTATAAGATCAATAAATGCATTAAAAAAAAAAGCATTTTGAAACTGATTACACCTTCAACAACGTAAGGCCTTGCAGATTTTTTATTTAAAAATAAACTTATACATATATATACAGGGTGTCCGAAAGTCTGGAAATAGGTTAATAAGTCGAGAAATCCACATTGGATTGAAAAGGGAACAATACGTGTTAAGTATTTTTTAAGCGCTATTCAGTGATACCAAAGGTAACCCCCCCCCCCCATCCCGACCACTAGTGGGTTAGAAAGTGTCCAGCTTTGAAACTTTGAATAAGAACCCCATTTTTTTGATGAATCGAATTCTGATTAAAAAAAAGAAAATAAATTAAACAGAAAAATGCTGATACGCTCCCTGCATCGAGTGTAGGAAGGGGTTAATGCTTAAATCTCCTTTCATTTACATGAATGCACTAGTATAAGCATTGCTTAAGAACAACGAAATGGTCATACTAGCCTCCTGTTATTTTAGCAATGCTTCTTTACGTGAGTACCCTTGCCACTCACGATTTGGGGTGCTATTTTATGTCGCATTTTGCCCGTTATATTGTTATCTGTGATGATAAAAAAATCTGTTAAATTCATAAGTTTTTCGTCTGGATCAGGTAGAGGTTCAACTGTGGTGTCACTGAATACCTTTTTTAAATATATATAACACGTATTTTTTCGTTTTTCAATAGGATGTTTATTACTCGAACTGTTCAACCGTAATCCAGTCTTTTCGGACACCCTGTATATTTATATAAATATATATATAATGATTATTATTAATTATTAATATGAATATTTTAATGATATACTGCAAGGGGGTGGATAAAATACATGTATGTAAAAAGAAGAAAAGGAAAAAAAAGGAGGAAGAATTAACGGATTTTACTTTGACATTTACTTATTTATTTTTGTAACTTTCGTTATGTTCTTCATATGTTTTTTTTTTTTTTTTTTTTTTTTTTTTTTTTTTTTTTTTTTTTACTTTTGTTGGGATAAATTGCAATTTTCATAATGTGTCGATGAAACCTATGGTGATAATAGTTCCAAGATATTGTCAAACAGTAACAGCTTCTTCTCAGGAAATTAAAAGACATTTTTAAAGTGCTTTTAATGCTTTTGTAGAAATAATAATAATACAGTAAAGAAATTATATATGTAAAGAAATTTGTTTGAATTAATCCTTTTTGTCTATTAATTTATTCATATCTATCTCACTGAAATGGAAGGGAACCCTTTAACCGAATTATACAATAATACTGATCGAAAGTGAGGAAGAAAACGGATAAGCATTCATGTAAAAATAAAAATGTAAATGGTTTGTATTATTCTGCAATATCAGACTTTTTTAATACAGAAAGAAACCTTTTCTTCCATTTGTCATTATATAAAACTCATTTTTACTTTCTTCTATCTTTACAAGAAGAAAGTATTGGTTTCATGAAAATTTTCGAATTCCAGTTTTCGACAGATTTACACGTTTTATGAGTCAGAGATTCCAAAAAACATGGTTTTACAAAATGTCTATCTGTCTGTCTGTCTGTCTGTCTGTCTGTCCGTCTGTCTGTCTGTCTGTCTGTCTGTCCGTCTGTCTGTCTGTATGTGACACAAATTTTGTGGGCGCTCTATCTCAAGAACTAGTGCACGAAATTTCACAAAAGTTCATATTTAGTTAGACCTTGATATAAACTGGAACTGATTAGTTTTTGGTGAAAATCGCCCAACAGGTGGCGCTGCTATGCGGCATTTTTAACGATTTCTGCAATAGCTGTATCTCAAGAACTACTGCACGGATTTTTATAAAACTTCAGATTCAGTTAGTCCAGGATATAGTTTGTGCTGATTACTTTTTTGTGAAAATCGCCCAACAGGTGGCACTGGTATGCTGCATTGTTCATGATTATCGCAATAGCCCTAACTCAAGAAAAAATGCACAAATTTTCATCAAACTTCAGATTCAGTTAGTCCCTGATATAAATTATTGCTGCTTAATTTTTGGTGCAAATCGCCTAACAGGTGGCGCTGCTGTGCTGCATTTTTCACGATTTCCACAAGAGGTGTATCTCAAGAACTATTGCACGGATTTTCATCAAACTTCAGATTTAGTTAGTCCTTGACATGAATTGATGTATAAATTAGTGCTGTTTAATTTTTGGTGTAAATCGCTCAACAGGTGACGCTGCTGTGTTGCATTTTTCACGATTTCCACAAGAGGTGTATCTCAAGAACTATTGCACGGATTTTCATCAAACTTCAGATTTAGTTAGTCCTTGACGTGAATTGATGTATAAATTAGTGCTGTTTAATTTTTGGTGTAAATCGCTCAACAGGTGGCGCTGCCATGCTGTATTTTTGCGATTTCCGCAATAGCTTTATCTCAAGAACTAATGCTTGGATTTTCAACAAACTTCAGATTCAGGTATACCTTGATATCGTTTAGTGCTGTTTACTTTTGGTGTAAATCGCTCAACAGGTGGCGCTGCTATGCTACATTTTTTTCAGAATTTCCGCTATAGCTCTATCTCAAGAACTAATGCACGAATTTTCATCCAACTTCAAATTCAGATATACTTTGATATGAATTGGAGCTAAATCGTTGTTATTTCTTCTACTATTTAAATGATTTAATTGACGTGATTTATATAGAAGTAAGTTTTGTGATGGCCACAACATACTAGTTAGGATTGAATAGATGCAAATCGTAGTTAAGTTGCATTAAAAAAAAATGTATTAAATATTGCAAAATCGCCGGAAATTTAAGTATGTTTTTCATACCTATAATTTAATTCCAGAAATTCTCGTATGTGAGAACAATATTAATTAAAATATTTTATATATGTAAGGGAATAACGTAAACTGTATGTAATATTTTGAAAAATATACCTGTCCTACTCAATAATTATTTTTTTGGAAATGCATCTCCCTTTCACTAAAAAAAAAAAAAAAAAAAAAAAAAAAAAAAAAAATAGGAACAATATTTTCTAAATTTTTACTCATAAATTGCAATGTTTATAATTTCAACAATATGATTTATGAAAAAAAAAGTCTTTTGTGCAAATAAAACAAGAACACAAAAGCATTAGGCATAGATTATAAAACAGTTTCCAACTGTAACAGAACTTTGTTAAGAAATTTAATTTTTTTTCACCCTGATAAGAGAAATCTAAATAACATATTTCAAAAACACTTAACACATAGTCCATTTTTATCAATTGTTGTCCATAAGCGGTAATATGTGAGATTTCTGACATGCAATCCACTATATTATCAATAGAATCTATGCACACCCAATAATACGCTGAAAATTGAATACGTTTTTAAATATATATCACAAGAGAAAACGTACTTAAAATAATTACGGATCATAGTCAGTCCTGAAGCCGGATTATTTTGTGACTATCTTAAAATTAACCCACCAGTAGTCGCGTGCACTGTAAAAAACAAATCTGTAAAGTTACTAAAATTTTTTTAGGAAATTAGTATTCCTAGAACTTTTTTTGTAACCACAACAACAAAAAAATTCATGTAACAGATACACTATCTGTAAGGTTACTAAAAATATTTTAGGAAATTGAGATTCCTAGAACTTTTTATGTAACTGTAACTCGGGATACAGATAGAATTTTAGTAAAATTGATGTACTTTTAGTAGATTCTTCTTTTGGAAAGTTTACGTCATTTTTTGTACAGTGACAGATAAAATTTTAGTAAGCATACAGATTGCTATATCTTTACATCTGCAGAATTATTATCATTATTATTTTTGTTTGTTTTGCAGTGTGCCGGTCTTTTTGCCACCCATATAATTTAAAGTCCTCTAAGCCATCTCTCCTTATAAATACAATAGGGAACTTTTCCGTAGCTGATCTTAAATGGTTCTCCATGAACATTGTAAAGTTACATGACATAATAGTATTTTTTTTTTTAATATATATTGATAAGACACATAGGAATTCGTCGAAAAGTCCAATACACAATCATTGGTGTCAGTTCATATTCACCTTTTTCGAAATATTTCATAGGACATGTGAAAACTGGCTAATTTCAGTAGAGTGAAACTTTTTAGCTTCATTGAAATGTAATGATTGAATAATTATTGAAAACTGTTTGATATTCTTATTCTTTCCGCTAGCACGATCGGGCGGCAAAAAGACCGATTGCAACCTCTAAAGTTCTTAAATATCACGCGACTACTTACGAGTTAACCATAATTGTTACACACTCCTAAGTTTACAGAAAACATATTCCACTGCAACTCAGGGTTTTGAATGTACCATGTAATGATGCATATAAATGTCAGCATATTCCTAATATCGTAACATAAATAAAATGCATTCCAAACAATTTAACCCTTAACTGTTTTGCCCGAGTGCCGCTCTGCCAAAAGAGTTTGCTGTCTTCGATACTAAAAGCTTTATGATACCACTTAATTTTAACAGTAATCTTTGGTTTGTGAAATCACATACGTTTTCGATTATACATAGCCAAATATGTTAGTAAAAAAAGTGGTGTCGTGTCTTTATTTTTAATTTATTGTGTCAAAAGAGAGAAACCGTTAAAAATTAAAAGACATATGTAACGAATTCTTTTGTTTGTGACTGTAAAAGTTACATTTTTCATTTCAATACCGCATACTCTCATAATAAACGACAATGACATATAGAAATTAAATGGCTATCTAATTATATTTAAGAGAGTTCGGGCATGCACAAACGAACATGCAGCTATACAGAGAGACAGACAAATTAAATGATAAAAACTTTTCAAATTTGTTAGAAATTTTAAAAGAAGCCTACTCACTTACGGTGAAATATTTTAAATGCCTTTTCGACACACTTCATATACGTAATAATCGACACACAATTTTAATTTAGACATTTACATCTATGATAACTACATATTACTAAAAAAAATCGATGCATTTTTTCAGCCAAGTTTTTCTAAAGTTTAAGTTGAGAATACACACCGAAGGGATGTATAAATTAAATTAGAAACTATGCCTAAAAAAATAACTCCACTTTTTGCATAGTAGTGCTTGTAATGGAAATTCTGATAAAATTTAAAAGTATTCTAGAGTACACATCTGCAAGATATATGAAAAAAAAAATGAATTTATAACATACACGAAAATCGAAACAATTCCTTCTATAACAACTATATGAAGACACTTTTGACACTCTTTTGAAGATTAACTCCATAAAATAATTTGAAAAATAGTTTTTTTAACTCGTAAAATATTCTGTAATATATTAATGAAAACCTATATTCCTTAGAATATCATATCTGAATATGACATTTTATCATAAGTAAAAAGAATGTTCAATTTGCTAAATGATTAAGCTTAATATTAAATTTAAAAACAAATATATTTTATATACCTTAATCCAGCATACTCCACATTGCAATCTTAAAGAACTATTAACTATTAAATGAATACAAAAAGGAAAGACCATTAAAAGTACTGCATCGCAACAGCAGGGAAATACAAGCGAAAGAGTGGACCCGTAATTAAATATTCTGCGTAAATTAATGTATTTTGATGATGCAGCGAATAATAATAACTGTATATATCTTAGTAATTTACGGCTGAAGATGGATGAGTTTTTTGTCAAAACTTATAAAAGTACTCGCTAATTTTGTTGATGCAGTATTACATAATTAATTTTTTTTTTTTTTTTGGAAAGTAGTTGATTTTCTTGCTAGTGGCAATTTATTTTAACTTCCTATTGGGTTACGCTTTAAATAATGTATCGGAAACATTGATGTTTGGAAGAAAAAAATGTTACAGTATATTAAGATGAAATTTATTTAGTCAACGCACTGGGTTGTATTGTAATATGGTTTTCCTTTTTATAATGTATTCATGCGATATTATATGTATTGGTAACATTTAACTCATTTGTGCCTGGTATCATAGTTTTGGGACACTTAAAAAAAACAAAAAAAAACAATGCAATTGAAATTACGATATCCTCTCAATTTTTTGTTAAATATACCTAAGTGTTTTTCAATATTTATTTATAAATGGCAACTCATTTAAAAAGTTGAAATAAATATTTGTTGTAGCACAAAGTTGTATTTTCTTGAAATAAAACGGCGCGTAAGAAAAGGTAAGATATTTCCTTTATTTTTTTATCAATTATTTTATAAGTGGTATTATTGATAAGACGAAGCATTATTTCAGAATACGTGTTTTTGCATTTTTTCAGTTTTCTACATTTTTGTTCGAATTTCAACTTTTATATACCGTCTTATTTTTGGGGTCGCTAGGCACGAAAGGGTAGGTGTTTTCTCCGTTACTGTCTATGCATTAAATCTATGTTTTATTCCATTTATTTTGTTACAAAATGGTTACATATAATTCGGATTATTATTTGGCTATAAAAATTTCTTTGTCATTACCATAAGATGTGAGTGTGTGTGTGTGTGTGTGGGGGGGGGGGGGTGCAGCTGAGCTCAGCTCAAGAACAAGACACCCACCGCTCCCCCACACTTAGCTATTGGCTTGGTTTATATCATACCGTTATGTTTTGTGTTAGTTTAGTATTTGACATTCTGAGGTTACTAATATGTTTACTAATATATATACTATATATACTCGCGTAGCAGTCGAGGAATTTAAGACAATTTTCTGCTAGTAAATTGGTTGGTTGACTACGCAAGTCAATTACAAAAGCCAAAAAAAAAGAAAAAAAAAACCTTCAAATACTTCAAAATTCTGGCTTTTTATGAGTATAAATAATAAAAATAATACATAAAATATACAAATAATAATAATTTATTATTTAAAAAATTCCATTGATTTGTTTTTGTTTACTAACTACTTTTTCGCATTAGTAAGTGGAATCTTTGTTATGATTTTGTGCAAAATTGAACTAAAAAGTTACGGGTTCATTTATACGCGAATTTTTTAATTTTTTGCAGAATTTGCATTCGAAAATTAAGGGGTCGACTTATATGCGAGTATATACTTTATACATACTTATTAGTAATTATTGGTTATTATACATTTTTACTTTATAAATCATTACTATACCAATAGCTAAGGGGGGAAGCGTTACTTTTGTCGAGTGTTCTTCAGCCGAGCCCTGCCCCCATAGTAATAACAAATAAATTTGTATAGCCAAATAATACGCCGAATGATAAATAGCCATTTTGTAATAAAAGAAATGGCATAAAACATAGATTTAACGCATGGACAGTGACGAAGAAAACACGATAAAAATATTATTATTGAATTTATAATTAAACATATTTACACATTAGTAATAAAAAATTTCTTATGTAGTTGTAAATTTGTAAATATATTAGTGACCTCAGGATGTCAAATAATAAATCTGTATCTGTAACATTACGGCATGTTATAAATTTTTACTATGCCAAAGGTTAAGGGTGGAGGGAAGGGGGTCTTGTTCTCGAGTTGAGCCCAGCACCACCCCTCTCCGCTCTTATAGTAATAATAAAGAAATGTTTATAGTCAAATAATAACCCGAATGATATACTTTTTTGTAACAAAATAAATGGCATAAAACATAGATTTAATGCATAGACATTTACGGAGAAAACCCCTACCCTTTCGTGCCTAGTGTCCCAAAATCGAGACTTTAAGATATAAATTACATAAATATTTTTGAAAAGAGAATTTTTTTAACGTTTATTTTACACCGTTTGCTATAATTAAGTACACTATTGAGTTGAAAAAAATGAGGCACTAATAGTTAATATTTATTAAAATTCGTAATAAAAGGCATTTAAAATAATCTGAACTAAATAATTTATAATTTGTACTTTTTCTTTTTTTCTCATATTTATACTTACAGATTAGATTTTTAATCTAAATGATTCGAAAAATTTTTAGTTTCAAATAAAATTAATTGTAGAAAAAAATTGATAGAAAACGCATATACTTTAAAGTACAACTCTTTATGAGACTTAACCAGAATATATCGCAGTTGAACTAGAATAAACGATAATTTAACAAATTCCCAACTAATAATATTAACGTTTGTAGAATTGTGGTTTTCTGCTACATATTAACGACATAAAATATTTTGTAAAGTAAGTTTTATACATTTAAGAAGTTTTTTTTCCAATACTTTTACACTTAAGATTTTTCATTTACGATTGGTATTTTTTTCAACCTCCGATGGTTTGCCAAATCTAGGGAAGTGTGAATAACAAATTGGTTTTATTACCAAGTGTCAAGTACGATAAAAATTACTTTTTGACATAGTCACCGTGAAGATTGACACATTTGTCATACCAGAGTTCAAGTTTTTGAATACCCTATTTAACACGTTCATGCCGGCGCGGTGGGTCACACTCGACTGTCTCAGAGCTGGCAAGTCTCCGGCCTTTTGGATACCAGTATTTTAATACAGAAAATGTTGTTTTATTCAATTAGAACAATTGGGTGATTTAAAGGAACAACATTCTCTCTAAAATAACAGTGGTGTGCAAACAGCCGGAGACTTGACAACTCTGAGACAGTCGAGTGTGACCCACCGCGCCGGCGTGAACGTGTTAAAGAAGGTTGCCGCCAGATCATGTTGAGAGTAGGTTTCATGGCCTCTTGGAGATTTTCATTGGGGTGGAAGAGTTGTCCTCCCGTATTTGTCTTCAGCAACCAAAACAGATGATAGTGACTCTGTGCTAAGCCAAACTGATGGGCCAACTGCTTCTTTCACAATTTCGAAGGAATGTATTCAATTACTCGACTTACAGCACGAATTATCTGGCCCCGAATAACCTTCTTCGGCAACTGTAAACAAATCTGGCGGACAGGGCTTTCGCAAGATAAGAGGTCTTCAAGACGCCATGGAGACCTATCTCAAAATGCTGACGACATTCTTCTGTAATGAGGGTATTATAAAACTCGCCCAAAGGGTATGATAAAGGTATCAATCTTCACAGAAACTACGTTGAAAAGAACTTTGCTGGTACTTGACTCCTGGCTATGAAACCATTTTGTTATTTCCACTTGTTCATATTTTGCGACCCATCGGAAACGTGAAAGAGCGGAAACTGTTTAAAACCAGTTAAATGAAGGTGAGGAAATTTGTTATAAGAAGAAATAAATAAATTAATGAAATATAAATTTGAATGATGATAGGAATTTTTATTTCATTTTAATAGTATCCATAGTAGGTAAACAGAAAGAATGGAAAAGATTAAAAAGGGTGAAAGCAGCAGCCTTAAGTTAACCTTTCACCGGGCGCGCAAATTTTCATCACATGAGCGGGCGCGCGTTGTAAATTGTACAACAGGGGAAAAGCATTCAATTACTGCTGCTTTATTTTAATTTTACAAATAATTTAACATACGAATATCATATAAGTTATCTCTGATAACAATTTATGAAAGTATTCCGTAATATATATAGATTAATTTTGTTATAATATATTAAAGCAGAGATTTTAAATGTATAAAATCTTATTTACTACTACAATCACAAAGTAAAAAATTCATTTATTAGTGTAAGCAATTATTTCATCAACCATGTTCAGATCAATCAATTTTAGAAAAGTGTCGATTTCAGAAGCAGTTCCTTTTGCATTTCCAGTTGGTCCTGGCATTTTCTTTATAATATTTTTGTACTTGGTTTTGGAGGTTTTACGAATTCCTATTTTTTTTTTCCTTTTTGTGACTTTATCTTTTCCTGTATAAAAATATTCGTCACTATTATTTTCAGTAATCTCACTATCAGATGCATTTATTTCAGAGTCACTTCTGCGATTTTCCTCTTCTAAATTTTTATCATTCAAATCTCCGTCACATTCAGGAAATTGCAGATCTTCTTCAATATCAATATTATCCCTATCACTGTCTTTATTAAAAGTTTTCGTTAGATAATCCACCATTTCGTCGTTGTCTTTAAAATACCGTTTTTTGTTTAAACATTATTTTAGCTCAAATCGCATTAAAAGGACTTAGAAAAAATTTCACTCAGAAAGTTTCTACTGAGAGAGAATTTCACAAGCAGGCGCGCGTTGAATAAAGTACAACACCACAGATGTTCACAGATTAAAATGATAAGTAGAGCTAATTGCGCAATCTGAAATGCAAATAACTTTCAGGAAGTGGGGACGGAGATCCAATAGACGAATACAAATGGTTATTAACACCTTCTACTACTTGAATTTTGTTTTAAAGAAAAAAGAAAGCTAATGTTGTACTTTTTACAACGGCGCGCCCGGCGGAAGGTTAAGTCAGGTATTCATTTCTCTGCAAAAGAACATAACCTTGAACAAAATACTTTTGGAAGGCATGTAGAGAAATTTCACTAAGATGAACACAATGAGATGAAGTCAAACTATGTGGCAACTAGTGTTGTCAAGCCGAGTGTAAAGAAAGGTGGGTGTTTAAAACGAAATTTTTCTTCTGTGCCTTGAATTCCGTCTGAGCAGGTTTGTTTACACATAAAAATTTTTCAAATATTTTTTTAAATAATATTTAAACCTTATAGCATAAAGTTATTGTGATTTTTTAGAACTCATTTTATTTCCTTTAACAAGTATTTCAATGTAAAATAAAGTGGGTCAAACCTTTCATATAGTGGGTGAAACCTGTTCTAATATTTAAAATCAATCATTTTTTCAAGTTCATCATATAGTACACTAATGTCGCAATTTTATTTTGATAACTAATTGTATAACTAATAAATGATACATAAAACTTTGTTCTATGTTCACTATTTAAAAAATAAAAAATTATTTTGTAAAAAATGGATCAACCGTTTTCAGTCTCCTCTAATTTACATTTTTCATAATAACATATCTGGCTTTGACACATTATTATTAGTGCTTTTTTAAAAATATAATTATTGTTTCAATTTGATGCAGCATGCTCTTCAAACGTATTATTCATAAAAATAAATAAATTTATTTCATACCTTAATCCATTACACTACGCCTCGGAATCTTACAGCACTAGTAGCTAGTAAATTAATAGAAAAACGAAAGACCATTAAAAGTACGGCATTCAAACAGCCTGCAAATTAGGAGCAAAAGATTGAATTTGTAATTAAATATTCTGCGTAAATTAGTGTATTTTGATGATGCAGCGAATAATAACAACTGCACTTATCATAGTAGTTTACTGCTGGAGTCGTTTTTCATCATATCTTTGAAAGTTCTCCTTAATTTTGATGATGATGTATAAAATGTTTTCTCTTTTTCTTCAGGAAAGTTATTGATTTGCTTACTAGTTGCATTTTAATTTCGCTTCCTAATGTGTTACATTTTAAATAATATATCAGAAACATTGGAATAAATTTGTTATATTAGATTATAAAAGTGAATAGTTAGTAAAATGTCCTAAAACATTAAACCACATTTTAAATGACTTTTTGGTATTTTCAATTTAATACATGTGTGGTGCAGTCATCAAAATAATAATAATGATAAATTTATTGAATATATAATACGTGATTCATCACATTGCTAACGAAGCGTAGAACTAACAATGTGAAATATATCCAAGCAGGAAAGCGAACCCGCAACCCTTGGAATAGCACTGCAAGCGCTCTACCATTTAAGCTACGAGGACGATACGCAGCTTAGTATTTTCCACATATGTTGGAAAGGCTGTAACTGCACCACAAGATGAAATAGTCTTCATGAGCTCGCAATCCTGCGGCGAAACACGAGTAACAAACAAACCCAGCATCGGTGAACACATATATGATTTTAATTAATTTTTCAATTAATTTTCAGTAGTGGAATTACGCTTGAAATTATGGAAAATGTAATACGTGATTTATCACGATGCTAATTAAGCGTAGAACCAACAATGTGAAAAATTTCCAAGCCGGAAAACGAACCAAGAACCTTTGGAATAGCGAGCGCTCCAAGTGTTGTACCAGCTACGAGGATGATACCCAGCTTGATGGAGTGAGGAATGCTAAGCTGGGTATCGTATTCATAATTTAATTGGTAGATAACGTGGAGCGCTATTCCAAAGGTCCCGGGTTGGATTCCCGTCTTGAACATTTTCACTTTGTTGGCTCTACGCTTCGTTAGCAATGTGATAAATCACGTATTATATATTCCATAATTTCAAGCGTAACTTCACTACTGAAAGTTAATTGAAAAATTATTTAAAATTATATAAATTTATTATTTTTTTATTAATTAATTAAAATAAGACAAAATACAATTTAATCACCAAATTGTCACGAGAAAAAAAAAAAAAAAAAAAAAAAAAAAAAAAAAAAAAAACGCAAATAGCCATTCTATGGAAAATAGTGTCTTCTGTCAATATCTCTTATAAAATAATAGCAGGGTGTCGTTTTCATATTAAAATTCAACCAATCTCTAAATTGTATAATGTTGTATAAAAATACACTGTAAAAAAAGACAAATGTTTCTTAATCTACGATAAAATGTACAATAATTATTAACGTAAATATATAATAACCGCTGCCGAGTCACAAAAGATTGCGAAAAGTTTCCATTTATCTTTAATAACCTCAGAAAACAATTTATTTTCGTAATGAAAGAAGAATTTATAAAATTAAATTTGTATTAGCTGCCTGTAAGCTTCAGAAATATTTCCTAGCAGATTTTACATTGCATTAATCAGTTCTCTGTACCTGGAAAAACGTTTTTTCGGATCCTACCAATTCTCAAGTAAACATTTTCAGCTACGTAACTGAATTCGTGCAAAATAATATTAATGTTCATATTAATGTTAATTCTGTTAACCTAGCATGTTTGTCTGTTAAACATATTTTCTGTATATCAAAATATTTACCTGAAATTTGATAGCATCCGGAAAAGGTGATATTCCGATTTGAGAAAACTGATTATTGCACTGCAAAAGATACTCATAAACGTTTTCGAAAATGACAGACAGCAAATAAAAATTTATTTTTATAAATTATTCTTTAAATTTCGAAAATAAAAAAGTTTTTTTTGGGGGGGGGGGGTTAAGGTAAAGGGACGCTTTTTGGAATCTTGGGTGACTCTAAAGTGGTTATTGTATATTTTTACTTTTGATTATAGAAATTATTTATAGATTATGTAACATCCGATTGTTTTTTAAAGTGTATATTTGGTATAATATCTGGCTTTTTCGGTAAATGTTAACATTGAATGGCAAACTGGAAGTTATTCGGGCAAGTAATTGAGGAATTACGAAGGTTTAAATTTTTTAATTCAAAATATTAATTTATTTGTAGATGTTTCAAAACAGATTGTAATGCGGGTGATTTTTAAAGGTCATTGACAAATACTTCGTAGAATGAGCTGTAGTTTTGTTTTCGGATTTTTGTAGCTTCCAGAAATCGTTTTCTGTAAAAAAAAAAAAAAAAAAAAAAAAAAAAAAAAAAAAAAAAGTATAGATATAAAATTTATCCATTTTATATTTTAAAAATAATTTCGAATAAAATACGAATTGTTGCTTATATTTCTTTTTTAACAGAAATCGATTTTTAGAAGCTACAAATATGTAATTTCAAAATTATAGTTCACTAGCGAACTTGCCGGCGTTGCCCGGGTACGTAAAAAAACAGCAGGAATTGCGAAAAACTCTGAAAATCACAATAAGATATCGTGAAAAATTTTAATCGATGCGCAAATTTCGAAAAGAAAATATATATATATATTGTCTTCAAAGATTGAAAGTTGATTCCTTTCACTAATATGGAAAAATTGCATCAGACTGTATTGGATTAAAAGAGGCATGCTATTTTTATCTGGCATAGAAACAATTTACGCTTTACATTAGCACGCTTAATTCGATTGATAGGCGGGATCTTTCTCATGCCTTCTGCCTTTATTTTTTGATTGTGTCTCTACAGTTGCATCATATTTTTCCAACGTATAAATTCTTGTCATAAATTTTGTCTGCAATATCTTTTATTTTCAATTGCATATGCCTTCAAACGGCTCGCGCGCCTAATTCCAATGGTTTGGCAAACCCCCTGTAAAATGCGGCTTTGTGGCTTTCGGTAGTTCATACTTTCCCGATTATCTGGTTGGCATTAAAATTCATATTTTGACCTTCGCCCTCCTCATTGGGAATTCGTTAACGAAAATTAATACGTGTCTCATCTCAACTTAATTCTCGCCAGATATCTACTGGTGAACGTTTTCTGTAAATTGCCCATCGCCAATAACCCTGCTCTCTCAGAATTTTAATGACATCACTTCTCTTTTGACTGTCGGGCTGATAAAATAAATATGTACTACGTTTTTCTCTCCCCTCCCGCATCGGCATTTGCGGCTGAAAATCTCTCGAAGTGTGTTAAAGAACCTGGTGATTAATAAACAGCGTTCAGATATTCTTCGATATTCGTCTATTGATATAAAATGGCCTCCTGTCCTTTATCCGAATAATTAATATTTAGTTAATGCCTTTCTGATGTTTCTGAGATATCATCGAGAATCACCTATACGATAAATATCAACATAACACTTGCTAAGCATTGTATCATGCTACTTTTATTCATAATTTAAATTACTTGGATTCTCTTAAACATAATTAATATAATCCCTTACGTTAATATTAGTTTTTGTTGCATTAAAATATCTCAATTTGTTGATTTTCTGTTAGCAAGTAATCCCGATAGGTTTACAATGGAAGTCTATGGGAATTTGGCGAAATATCAGAGATATCGCCAAGTTGACGTCACTTTTGGCGACTTATTTTGGCCGCCAAATTTGGCGACAGAGCTGTGTCCCCCCCCCCCCCCCCCTGCGGTAACTCCCTTATAAGTATGAAGATGCATTAAATGTTGTTCAATAAACGCATAAAAATTCGCTAAAAATTCAAAAATCGCTGTAAGAATTCCGAATAAACTTTTTTGAAAAGAGAATAAAAACTACTATATTGGGTTAAAAGAAAGAAACAGCATTATTTTCACTAATGTGGAAAAATCGAATCGAAACTTAAAAAAGTGCTAAAAATCGCATAAAAAATTAAATAAAAAAAATCTAATCAAAAAATCGAAAATCGGGCTTCGAGGTGCAAAACTTCGTATATAGACGTACCTTTTGCCCAAATTTTGTAGTTCTACGTGCAGTGGTCTCTTTAGAACACCGTCGACACACTCACACACAAACTTCTTTCTTTATTATTATAGATGTTATAGCAGGGACTGTCACCATTGATTTGCAACCATTACTTTTGAAATAGCTTTGGTATTTCCTGAGATTGCGTAGAAATCGCAATTTACAACGTTTTTAGAAAGTTTTTCGCGCATTTTCACCCCTTTTTAAATTTCCAATTTTTTCGAAACTGTTCTTAAAGATCATTTATATCTAATAAATATGTACCTTGCCTTTTAATTTGCTAGCCTCTACCGATCAAAAAAATCGAAATTTAAAATGCTTTTTTGCTCCTGCAACGTCTAGGTGATAGTGATACCGACATAAAATAGCGTCTATGTTACAACAGAGGCTATCAGCATCAATATTCTACCATTACGTTTGAAATCAGTTTGATTCTTCCTGAGATATTGCTGACAAATCGGCATTCAGAACGTTTTTAGAACGCTTTTCGCGCATTTTGCTTCTGCATCTTCTCTGGGGTAGTGGAAACAGATATAAAATATAGCCTATCTTGGAGCAAGATCTGTCACCATCATTTTTACACCATTATGTTTGAAATCGGTTCAATACTTCCTGAGATTGCATAGAAATCGCAATTTAGAACGTTTTTTACAACACTTTTTTCGCATTTTCACCCTTTTTAAATTTCGAATTGTTTAAGAACTGTTCTTAGAAATCCTTTATATCTAATAAGTAGCTAATATTTCAAATTTCATATTTCTAGGCCCTTCAGTAACGCAAAAATCGCATTTTTAGAACGTTTTTTTGCTCCTGCAACCCATTTTGGGTAGTGGCACCGATATAAAACATAGCCTATGTTGGAGCAAGGGTTCTCACCGTCATTTTGAGACCATTATTTTTTAAATCGGTTTGCTATTTCCTGAGATTGTGCGGAAACCACCATTTAGAACGTTTTTTAGAACGCTTTTCGCGCATTTTTACCCCTTTCAAATTTCGAATTGTTTAAGAACTGTTCTTATAAATCCTTTATATCTAATAAGTAGCTAATATTTCAAATTTCATATTTCTAGCCCCTTCAGTAACACATACATCGCATTTTTAGAACGTTTTTTTCTCCTCCACCCCCAAAAGGGTAGAGGCACCGACATAAAACATAGCCTATCTTGAAGCAAGCGTTGTCACTATCATATTGACACCAATATTTTTCAAATCGGTTTGGTATTTCCGGAGATTTTGTAGAAACTACCATTTAGAACGTTTTTTAGAACGCTTTTTGTGCATTTTCACCCCTTTTAAATTTCGAATTGTTTAAGAACTGTTCTTAGACATAATTTATATCTTATAAGTAACTAATATTCAAAATTTCATATTTCTAAGCCCTTCAGTAGCGCTAAAATCGCATTTTTAGAACGTTTTTTGCTCCGACACCCCCTTTGGGGTAGTAGCACCGACATAAGATATAGCCTATGTTCTAAGTTGGACTAACACCATCATTTTGATACCATTACTTTTGGAATCGGTTCGGAAGTTCCAGAGCTTACCTCCTACAAATAAACAATTTTTTCCTCTTTATAATAGGAGTATAGATTACGCCAAGTAGATTTTTAGATATGTTTCAAAATTCGCAGCAATTTGTTTTGCAGCGATAACAAATGATTTTAACATAATGCGATCCAAATTTTAAAACGTCATAATTCCTAAAATACTTGCTTGAAGAGAATTAAGTATAATAAAGGTAAAATTTATCTAAAAATCTAAATGCAAAATGAATGGGCGTTCGTAATACAATTTAAGTTTTGCAAAATTTCATTATTAAGACTACCTCAAAGATTATTTTTGAAAAATAAATTAACAGATCTCATTATTTCAGTAGAATTTCTGTTTTTCTTTCGTAGAATATGGTGATTAAAACGTATTAAGTGTTTTTTTTCCGAATGTAAATGCAAGTTTTTGATTTTAAAAATGTAATAAGAAAATCTGAAAGTAAAAATATAATAAAATTATATTTTAAATTATCTAGAATTATGTATTTTTACAGGCTGCTCGGATACTACCTCTAAAACTGAATATCTGCTCGGAACACACACAACTTGCCTAAAGAATTATTTTTGAATGACTCATTGATAAATTAAAAAAAAAGCATGACTTCACATACTCCCTAGTACTTTGTAATGAATTGCCATTACACTGAATAAATATAAAGCTCATATAACAATGCTTACGAACGGAACACAATAACGCTACGCAACAACTGCAGATATTTCAAAGTTGTTGACTTTTGAAGAGAGCTACACGACGGCTGTCGATGTGCTTAGAATATGATGGTTAAAACGTATAAGGAGTTTTTTTTTCGACTGTAAATGCAGGTTTTCGATTTTGCAAACGTAATAAGAAAATCTGAAAATAAAAATAATTTAAAATAATACTTTGAGTTAACTGGAATGATGTATTTTTACAGGCTGCTCGGATACTACCTTTGAAGCTGAATACCTGCTCGGAATACACACAACTTGCCTAACGAATGATTTTTGAACGACTCATTGTTTTCAAGATAAATCCAAAAAAAAAAAAAAGTATGACTTCACATACTCCCTTGTACTTTGTAATGAATTACCATTACATAATTAAATATAAAGCTCATATAGCAATGCTTACGAACGGAACACAATAACACCACACAAATTGCAGATATTACCAAGTTTTTGACTTTTGAAGAGAGCTGAACGATGGCTGTCCATTTGCTTAGAAAGATGAATACGTGCTCGGAATACACACCACTTGCCTAACGAATTATTTTTGAACGACTCATTGTTTTCAAGATAAATGCAAAAAAATGTATGACGTTACATACTCCCTATTACTTTATAATGAATTACCATTACACTTACTAAATATAAAGCTCATATAGCAATGCTTACGAACGGAACACAATAATACTAAACAGATTGCAGATAGTTGCCAAGTTGTTGAATTTTGAAGAGAGCTGAACGACAGCTGTCCATGTGCTTAGAATATGGTGATTGAAACGTACAAGGTGTTTTTTTAGACTGTAAATGCAGGTTTTTGATTTTGAAAATGTAATAAGAAAATCTGAAAGTAAAAATATAATAAAATAATACATTAAATTAACTATAATTATGTATTTTTACAGGCTACTCGGATACCACATCTAAAGCTGAATACCTGCTCGGAATACACACAACTTGCCTAACGAATTATTTTTGAACGACTCATTGTTTTCAAGATAAATGCAAAAAAAAAAAAAAAAAAACGAATGACGTCCCATACTCCCTAGTACTTTGTAATGAATTACCATTACACTTACTAAATATAAAGCTCATATAGCAAGGTTTACCAACGTAAAACATTAACACTATGTAACATTTGCAGATATTTCCTAGTTGTTGACTTTTGTAGAGAGCTGAACGATGGCTGTCATTTGCTTATCAGTTTACCGTTCGTTTCATTTTAGTTTTCCATATCGCAAACCGAAGAAATTCGACTACTTTCTTTTAAATTAATCTATGTTTGACAATCTTTTTTTCACATCGGAGAAGAAACTTCATCAGGTTAAAAAGAAAGCATTAACTCTGTGCTCCCGGTGTGAAGTGATAATTTTTTACTCTCTTTTATCTAACTCAACTTGGTTTTTCTATATAAAGATTAATTTTTATTATCGATGGATTTTTATAATCGATTTTTCATTCATTTCTTGATAAGTTAGAATTATAAAAATAAGAGGCACAGATGTGTTTCCGGTGCAAATACTACATTTTAATATTTTAGAACTTAATTATATAGTAATAAATTAAATGTAAGGTATATTTTTGTCAGCATGGCCACAATTGACACATCTGAAATTATTCATTATGGATACAATCGTATATTTGTTACAACAAAAATGAAATTAATGATGAGCTAAACTACGCTCGTCAAAATAGCCCAACTAGCTGTGGAACGTGAACGACGGAATATTTTAAACGCTAAAATGCTGTTAACGCTGGTAGACGGGAGGCGCTGTGTTCAAACTCAATCGTGTCCTTCGACCTAATCTTTCGGATTTATCCGTGGTTTTCTTCGAACATTTAGGTTACCTTAGAAAGGCTCCCACGGAGGGCATCCCCTACCAGGTCTGTATATCCCGTGTGAATTATCGGCCGCCATAAAATACACCAACAACTTAAACATTAAAATGTAAAAAGTATAAATAAAAATTGGAGAACATATAATATATATATATATATATATATATATTAGGGTGGTCCTTAAAAAATTAACTTTTAAATTTTCTGTGGGACACCCTCCTATTTTGTTCTATGTATAAAATAAAGACTTCCATAAAAATTTCAAAATTTTAAAACATTTTTTAAAGGTCACTACCAAGGTTTGAATGTTAAAAAAAAGAATAAAAATTGACATATTTTGTAATCTAATAATATATTATTAATAAAAATCTATAGTCATTGCCAAATGGAATCATAGTATGATATTAGGCTGTAAAGACTGTCATTTGTTTCAAGTTTCAACATATTTACACAGTCTGTTGTCCAAACAGAGACAGGAGTATTTCATGTCTACACTATATTTCACCTGAATTTAGCAGCATTGTGAAAGGTAGATAATCTAACATTCCGCCTTGAAAAATAGTTCTGCGTTATTTTTTAATCTTAAATAGCTAAAATGCGTAGGAATTTATAAGATAATGTTTGTAAATTATAGAGGTTGATTTTTTTTATATTCGTAAAATATCGTACTAAATGGCCATATTCGTATCAACAGCGGAGCACAAAACTTAAAAAAAAAAAAAAAAAAAAAAAAAAAAGAGTTTTAGGCAACCGTTCCTTTGACTGTTCACTAGGATTGCAAAATTTTAGAAGACATTTCAATATCTGAAACTATAGACAGATTGCCCATTATTGTTTCTGGTAAAGGTACTGACACTTTAACTAGCTGTTCCAAAATATCAACCAGGGACAGATGAGGCAATAGCTTCTGCATGTAACGAAATATTGGAGTCGTGGGCAGTATAGTGCAAATAAAATGCATGAATTTTGATATAACGTTTGTTAATACCGGATTATCAAGAGAATCTTGTCCTCTTCTGGAACAGAATATGAATAAAGAAATGATTTGGATTGCCATCATCACATCCTTGAAATACCGTTTTTATTCTTTATCTTCTGTATGAAGTATTCCCCCCATGAGTGTTATCCCACTTTCGGCAGCATCTTTAACAACTCTGACTGAAATCGCTAATGTCTTACATGTCTTACATTCATTTTCATTCCAATTAGTCACATCTGTAAAAAAAAAAACCAGAAGGTAAATCCATAATTAAAAAAAAACAACTTCAGAGTGCTGCTTGTTAGAGAATCTTGCAAGTCATTTTGGAGAATGACACCAGTATCATCACGTGTACGTTTCAAGGGTTCATAATTTTCACCATTTTTTAAAGCATGTGCCATTTTTCTCTTACTTTCAGAAAAGACATTATCATCGAAAAATGCAAAAACAGCTAGTTCTTCTGTGAAGTACAGAAATGTCCTAGAAACTTCTTCAAAGCGCACAAAGAAATGGTTTCATTTACATTATCGTGTTTTTTCAAGTTCTTCAGGAGGAATAAATCATTGGACCTGATACCAGATGTCAATGTAGATTTTCACCACAAACGAGCAAAATTGAGGACCTCCAGATTATTCCTGCTTAGAGAGTTTAAACTGATTTCTAAATAAATAAATCTTGAGCGAGTATATGACCTTCACCATCCATGGAATCCGATGCAATCCACCTGGGGTTCTAATGTAAACACCTCTTTCGGGTACACCTCCTAAGGAAATGCTGGCAAGCTCTATCAGTTCCTTGTAATCGTCCTTTGTTGAAAATAATTAAGATGTTTTTGAGCGAATTCTGCAATTTCTGAAGCATTATGTGCTTTTTTTTCAGTGATTAAATTGCCAGTTATGGGAGTCTGAAATATGCCATTATCGATAGACATCAACGAAATTTTAAATTGTTTTAATAACGGTATGTTTGGTCCGCTTGAAACTCTGAGAGTCTTAAAAACTTCCTCAAGCATAATTTCAAGGATGTGATGATGGCAAGCCAAACCATTTCTTTCTTCATGTTCTAATCCAGAAGACCACAAGCCTCTCCTGATAATCGGGTATTAACAAATGTTATATGAAAACTGATGCATTTTACTTGCTTGTAATCCCCAGATGTCCAATGTTTCGTTAACAGCAGAAGCTATTGCCTCACCTGTTCCTGATTGAAGTTTTGGAACAACTAGTTGAAAGGTCAGTACATTTCCCTGAAATAATAATGGACAATCTGTCTATAGTTTCAGATCCTGAAATAACTTCTAATATTTTGCAATCCCAGAGAACAATCAAAGGAACGCTTGCTGAAAACTCCTTTTTTAAGTTTCGTGCTCTGCTCTTGATACGAATATTTCCATTTAGTACGACATTTTACGAATATAAAAAAATCAACCTCTATAATTTACAAACATTATCTTATAGATTCCTACACATTCTAGCTATTTAAGATTAAAAAATAACGGATAACTATTTTTCAAGGCGGAATGTTAGATTCTCTGCCTTTGACAATGCTGCCAAGTTGAGGTGAAATAGAGTGTAGATATGAAATACTCCTGTCTGTGTTTGGACAATCGACTGCGTAAATATCTTGACACTTGGAACAAATGACATTCTTTGCAGCCTAATATCATAGCATGACTCAATTTGGCAATGACTATGGATTTGTGTTAATAATTTGCTATTAGATTACAAAATGTGTCTATTTTTAATTTTTTTTAAAACATTCAAGCCTTGGTAGCGACATTTAAAACATTTTTTATTTTTTTTAAATTTTTGTGGAAGTCTTTATTTTATACATAGAAAAAAATAGGAGGGTGCCCCATAGAAATTTTAAAAGTTAATTTTTTAAGGACCACCTAATATATATATATATACAGGGTGTCCGGTCTCAACAGTGTCCAATGGCTAATTCCTAAACCGTTAGTCATAGACATATAGTTCCAATTACAAAAATGTTTTATTTCAGGTAAAGAAATATTTTAAAAGTGATTTGGGTCAATAAAAACATTTTTAAAAAAATTACGAAATTTAAATTTTTATACGGTCCCCGGTCCTAAAAGTTATAATTAGTAAAATTTTCCTTTTACACTGACAAGTAATACAAAAAAGTCCCCCTATTCTACGATTAAAATTGACCGAGTAATAGCTGTTTAAAGATGGGGCATATTTTTTGCTGCAAATTGGGGGTCATTCACAAATTTAGTCGAAACATAATTTCGACACATATATTAAAAACTGGTTGAAAGTAAAATTAACGTTGCTATATAAATTTGAAATCTTTAATCATTCTGACATATTAATGCAAAATTTATAATTCGTTATAAACATTTAAGAAGAAAGAGAAAACAGAATTTTTGTTAAATAAAATGATGCTAAATTAACAGCCTCAATTCTTTACAAAATGATACGTATTTTAAAATATTATTAGATTGCACTAGCCTGCAAAAATTGGGTTATGTCATGTTTTTTTAGCTTTTGATAATTGATTCTTATGTATTCTGTACCGCTGAATCCGAAATTCATCTTCATTTTTAACCATCAACTCAGAATTTTCGCAAATTGTAAATTTCAAAGTTAAAAAGTTCAAAGTTAAAATTGAATCTCCTCCTCCATCTCATCGTACCAGTTAGCTGTTTAGATGTAAGAATCCCTGGATAAGCAAAAATATCGAATAAATTGTTGAATAAAAAAAAAATAAATAAATAAAAAAAAAATAAGTTTTACATATGTTTTATAGTAGGAGATTTTCGCTATATTTTAACTTACACCTTTACGATTTGCAAAAAAATTCTAACGTGATGGTTAAAAATGAAAGTCATTTTCAGATTCAGTGCAAAAAAGTACGTAAAAATTAATTATCAGAAGTTAAAAAACACAACCATCTCCTCTACTTTATAGTATCCCTTTTTGTTATTCTTTAAATTTGACAAATTATGATTTGCGAAATATCCTGACATGAGGGTTAAAAATTAAGGTAATTTTCGGATTCAGTGCTAAAAAATACATAAAAGTTAAAAAACCCAACAATCGCAGTGTTGTATTGTCTAATCTAAAACTTTTTCTTAAACTTCTTTGTGGTAATCTATTCTAATTTTTTTGTGTTGTACTGTAAAATAAGTATAAATAGTAACATCCGAAAATCATAAAAAAACATTAGATTGTTATCGGATTTGCGCCAGTATGTAAAATGTATTCTCGATCGGATATATGAAAGTGAGTTAAAGTTCCAGTACAAATTTTGAACTGGAAAAACATACATACGATTATTTAAGTAATATAAAAACTTACAAAAATTACATAATTTTTGTTAAAAGAAATCATAAAAGAACAGCCTCAAATCCTGACAAAATAAAACATATGTTATTTTAGCCAATCTGAAACTTAATAAATGTTAACTTAATCATAATACTTGTACGATTTTTTTCAAAGCGCAGATACACATGAAATAAGATCTTCGAATACTTTAAGCACTTGGTATGTGATCCCTCAAAGCCAAACGGAACTCATTTGTTTTCAGAGCAGAAAGTACCATAAGTCATGCATTTTTAAAGTTTCATAACTTGCTCAATTTTAGTGTTATATAAATGGGACTTTGTTTGTCTTACTTGTCAGTGTAATAGGAAAATTTTACTAAATATAATGTATAGGACCGAGGGACCATATACAAATTTAAATTTCGTAATTTTTTAAGAAATGTTTTTATTGACCCAAATCGCTTTTAAAATATTTCTTTACTTGATTTAAAACATTTTTGTAATTGGAACTGTATGTCTATGACTAACGGTTTAGGAATTAGCCATTGGACACCATTGAGACCGGACACCCTGTATATATATATATATATATTATGATTTCATATTATTTAAAGGAAAATTAATGAGAAATCAATTTTGTAATTCTAAAACGATAGTTTTAATAATAATATTTTTGTGTATTATTCTTATATATCTTTAAAAAGGAACAGGGTTAAAACTGTAATTGTTTTAATAATTTCCCTTCGTAGCGCTTCCAAGCAAAAGTGATAAAAAATGTGTATATTCCGTAATCGGGTTGTGTTTCCAAACCAAATTAATTTATTTTAACGGACAGTTTTGTATAAAAATTAACTTGTTTACACCTGTTGCGTTAAATTCCAGTTGTTAAAGCGTATTTCATTTATATATATAAAACGAACACAACTAAACAATAATTCTTTCAGTAAATGTTTTACAAATATAATTTTATATAAGGCATTTATTATAAGTTATTCTGTTCTAAAATAACATTAAATTATATATAATTTTTCCAGACAATAATTTAATGGTAAAGAATATATGAATCATATAGAAAATCTCTCTCTTAAAATACAGTTTAAACGTTCAACCTAAAGAATTTAGCTGTAAAAGAACTGAAATAAAATACACCTGAATGCCCACGGGGCAAATTCAATACAGGAAGCCAGGAATTTAATGGATACTAAAAATATAGATATAAAATAGTATATGGTGACATTCTAAATGACTGTAGGCTTCATCAATGATATTTTTTATGATTGCTAAACTACAAAAAAGTTATAAACGTTACATATTTCACGGAAAATGATCTCATTTAATTCTTGCCCGAGAAGATGTAATAAAAAAATAGCCATATTATTTAATGTAAGTTGGAGCATTTTATATTATAACATTTTTAAACATCTGTAAGAAGCTATGAAAAATCTTGTTTTATGCGAATCATATCACGTATTCCATGTCAGTATATATATATATCCTCAATAGAAAATATTCTATTTTAAGATTAACGCTATTATCGATGCAGATTAATAAATTTTATTTTTATGAATTGATAAAGTGTTTGACATTTAGCTTTTGATACCGAAGACAGCCAGAAAATGGAAAATTTCCAATGTCAAAATAGTTTAATTTTTAAATTTCGTACATTTAGTAATGATACCAAATTAGTAAAATTAAATAAATTTACTTCCGTCTGAGTTTAATGTTTTTTTATAGTATTAATTTTACGGTAAATTATTGACAAAAAACTGAGAATAGTATATTTATCGGATATGGGTATACCCGATGCATAGGAGCCCACACTAGACACGGACAGACACTCGCAAGTAAACGATAAACGAATGACATTGTTATTTTCATATTTTTCGTTTACATTTCAATATATTTTTTGAATTATTATTTTTTTTCTTTTTGCATAGAATTGCTGAGCTTGCTATCCAATGGGGTATATTTTTACTTTTTTTTATTTTAGATCTAAGTTTAGATCTAATTTTTATTAGAATTATTATTTTTTATGAGGTCAATTTCAATGTCGGAGCAGGTTTCGAAGTCGAAAAGTATTCCCACCAAAAAATTGTATTTTAGAAGATAATGCAAAAATTCGATGTGACATCTGTAATTTAAAAATTCCGAGTCACGTCGGTAATTTTAAATAGAAATAGGCAAATATGATAAATATTCTTTTATACTTCTAGATGTGTATTTTTGAGTAGTTTGCAAGACATTAAATTCTCAAATTAAAGAAAAAGAAACAAAACAACGTAGTGAGGACGTAATGAGTAACCTCAAACATTTAACTGGCCTCCAAAAGTTAAGGTAATTAACTAATTAAGGTTAAAGGTTAAGGACTGGAGGCTTTCGATTGCACGATTGTTTCGTCGAATATCTACCAAAACTATTGGGGAATAGTTCTTGAACTTCTGGGATGTAAAGAACATGTTTGATTTCATATTTCTCTTTGAAGATCCCAGCTAAAAATGAACTGCAGAAATTCTACAAAAAAACCGCAGTTGGAAAACTGCGGTGATTTGGCCGATTCCACTACAGATTTTTTGCGGTCAATAGAACTACAAAATTACCGCAGTTTACTAACTGCAGTAATTTAGCAGTTGTATTGACCACAAAAATTCTACAGAAAATTTATAGTTATATCAATATTAAAAATTCTGCAGAAATTTCGCAGTTTTATTGACCGCAAAAATTCTGTAGTGGAATCGGCCAAATCACCGCAGTTCTCCAACTGCAGTTTTTTTGTAGTTATATCGACCTCAAAAATGTAGTTTTTTTTTACTGAGTATCCACTTTGCCTCCCTGAGGAAAGTGCCCTCAGGGGGGCAAAGTAGTGCACGGAGCAGCGGAAGTATATAAAATGATTAAGCGGTCACAGGTTTGGGTGTCGGCAAAATGTAGGAAAGTGCCCTCCAAAGGGGGGGGGGGTAGTGGATGGAGCACCAGAAATGCATAAAATGATTAAGCGGTCACAGGCCTTACCAACGATATGTCACATGACAGGTATCAGAAAAATTTAGTAAAGTGTCCCCCAAGGGGGGCAAAGCAGTGGGCAGAGTACCAAAAGTACATAAAATGATTAAGCAGCCAAAGTCCTTTCCAACGATATGTTACATGACAGGTGTCGGGAAAATTTAGTAAAGTGCCCCCCTGGGGGGCAAAGTGGTGGGTGTGGTACCGAAGTGCATAAAATGATTAAGCAGTCACAGGTCTTTCCAACGATATGTTACATGACGGGTATCTGCAAAATTTAGTAAAGTGCCCCCCCGGGGGGCAAAGTGGTGGGCGGGGTACTGGAAGTGCATAAAATGATTAAGCGGTCACAGGCCTTTCCAACGATATGTCACATGATGGGTGTCACAAAAATTTAGGAAAGTGCCCCCCAGGGGGGCAAAGTAGTGGGCGGAGTACCGGAAGAGCATAAAATGATTAAGCAGCCAAGGGCCTTTCGAACGATATGTCACATGACGGGTGTCGGGAAAATTTAGTAAAGTACACCCCTGGGGGGGCAAAGTGGGGGGTGGGGGAGGAGTACCGGAAGTGCATAAAATGATTAAGCGGTTACAGGCCATTCCAACGATATGTCACATGATTAGTGTCAGAAAATTTTAGGAAAGTGCCCCCCTAAGGGGGCAAAGCAGCGGGCAGAGTACCGAAAGTACATAAAATGATTAAGCAGCCAAAGGCCTTTCCAACGATATGTTACATGACAGGTGTCGGGAAAATTTAGTAAAGTGCCCCCCTGGGGGCAAAGTGGTGGGTGTGGTACCGATGTGCATAAAATGATTAAGCAGTCACAGGTCTTTCCAACGATATGTTACATAACGGGTATCTGCAAAATTTAGTAAAGTGCCCCCCCCCGGGAGGCAAAGTGGTGGGCGGGGTACTGGAAGTGCATAAAATGATTAAGCGGTCACAGGCCTTTCCAACGATATGTCACATGACGGGTGTCGGAAAAATTTAGGAAAGTGCCCCCCAGGGGGGCAAAGTAGTGGGCGGAGTACCGGAAGCGCATAAAATGATTAAGCAGCCAAGGGCCTTTCGAACGATATGTCACATGACGGGTGTCAGGAAAATTTAGTAAAGTACACCCCTGGGGGGGCAAAGTGGGGGGTGGTGGAGGAGTACCGGAAGTGCATAAAATGATTCAGCAGTTACAGGCCATTCCAACGATATGTCACATGACAGGTGTTAGCAAAATTTAGGAAAGTACCCCCCAGGGGGGGCAAAGTGGTGGGCAGAGCACCAGAAGTGCATAAAATGATTAAGCAGTCACAGGCCTTTTCAATGATATGTCACATGAGGGGCTATGGCAAAATTTAGAAAAATGCCCTCCCACGGGGGAGGGGCAGGCGGGGAGAGGGACACGAAGGTGCTAATACAAATAAGCAGCCACACACCTTTCCAAAGATATGTCACATGATGCATGTCGGCAAAATTTAGAAAAGTACCCCCCCCCCCCCCTGGTGTGAATGTAAAGGGAGGGTCATCGTAGGTACATAACATGAATAAGTGGTAAGAAATTTGCATATTACACAATCTTTCGAGGAAATACACATATTTCGCATGACCTTTTGAAGAAATTCACTTATTTTACACGATCCTTTGGCAAAAATCGCAGTTTTCTACGACCTTTCAAAGAAATTTGCATATTACATGATATTTCGAAGAAATTTGCATATTTTGCACGATCTTTCGAAGAAATTTGCATATTTCACACGATCATGACGAAATACACATTGTTTTCGCGATCATTTGACAAAAATCACATTTTTTCGCGATTCTTTGACAAAATTAGTGTTTTTTCCGTGACCTTTCAAAGAAATTTGCATATTACATGGTCTTTCGACAAAATTCGCATATTTTACACAATCCTTTGGCAAAAATCACATTTTTTCGCAAGATCCTTTGAAGAAATTCGGATATTTTCCACGATCTTTCAATGACATTTACATTTTTTCTGCGATCATTTGACAAAAATCATATTTTTTTGTGATTCTCTGGCAAAATTCGCGTTTTTTCCACAACCTTTCAACGAAATTTGCATATTACACTATCTTTCGACACAATTTGCATATTTCGCACGATCTTTCAAAGATACTTTCATATTTCGCACGATCTTTCGAAGAAATTCACATATTTTACACGATCACTTGACGAAATATGCATTTTTTTTGCAATCATTTGACAAAAATCACATTTTTTCACGATTCTTTGACAAAATTCTTGTTTTTTCTGTGACCTTTCAAAGAAATTCGCATATTACATGATCTTTCGACAAAATTTGCATATTTTACACAATCCTTTGGCGAAAATCACATTTTTTTGCAAGATCCTTCGAAGAAATTTGCATGTTTTCCACGATCTTTTAACGACATTTGCATTTTTTCTGCGATCATTTGACAAAAATCATATTTTTTTGTGATTCTTTGGCGAAATTCACGTTTTTTCCACGACCTCTCAAAGAAATTTGCATATTACCCGATCTTTCGACAAAATTTGCATATTTCGCACGATCTTTCGAAGAAATTCACATATTTTACACGATTATTTGATGAAATACGCATTTTTTCGCGATTCTTTGACAAAATTCTTGTTTTTCCTGTGACCTTTCAAAGAAATTCGCATATTACATGGTCTTTCGACAAAATTCGCATATTTTACACGATCCTTTGGCGAAAATCACATTTTTTTGCAAGATCCTTCGAAGAAATTCGCATGTTTTCCACGATCTTTTAACGACATTTGCATTTTTTCTACGATCATTTGACAAAAATCATATTTTTTTGTGATTCTTTGGCGAAATTCACGTTTTTTCCACGACCTCTCAAAGAAATTTGCATATTACCCGATCTTTCGACAAAATTTGCATATTTCGCACGATCTTTCGAAGAAATTCACATATTTTACACGATTATTTGACGAAATACGCATTTTTTTGCGATCATTTGACAAAAATCACATTTTTTCGCGATTCTTTGACAAAATTAGTGTTTTTTCCATGACCTTTCAAAGAAATTCGCATATTACATGGTCTTTCGATGAAATTCGCATATTTTACACAATTCTTTGGCGAAAATCACATTTTTTCGCAAGATCTTTCAAAGAAATTCGCATATTTTCCACGATCTTTGAACGACATTTGCATTTTTTCTGCGATCATTTGACAAAAGTCATATTGTTTTTTCAGTAAAGTAAGTGTTTTTTTTCGTGACCTTTCAAAGAAATTCGCATATTACATGGTCTTTCGACGAACTTTGCATTTTTTCCATGATCTTTCAATGACATTTGCATTTTTTCTGCGATTATTTGACAAAAAACATATTTTTTGTGATTCTTTGGCGAAATTCACGTTTTTCCCACGACCCTTCGAAGAAATTCGTATATTACACGATCTTTCGATGAAATTCGAGCATTTTGCACGACCTTTTGAATAAACTTGCATATTTTACACGATCTATTGGCAAAAATCATGTTTTTTTGCAATTCTTTGATGGAAATCGTGTCTTTTTCGTGATCCTTTAATGAAAATCTCATTTTTCCGGCAATCCTTTGATGAAAATTGCGTTTCCCAGCGATCCTTTGACGAAAATTGCGTTTCCCAGCGATCCTTTGACAAAAATTGCGTTTCCCAGCGATCCTTTGACGAAAATTGCGTTTCCCAGCAATCCTTTGACGGGAGTCGCATTTTTTCCTGTAATCCTTTGACGAAAATCGCATTTTTCCCATGATTCTTTGACATTAATTGCATTTTTTCCATGATCCTTTGACAATTGTGCTCAATTTGGTGCGGTTCGTAGTCACGTTTTTGTTATATTTCATACACTCCCACTACAACCCTTCCCTCATTAAAAATGTTAACAAATTTTAATGCATATTTGCATCGATCCCAGGAATAATAAAATTCAATGCTGAAAAAGCGGAATTCCGCGTTTCTGCCGTAAAGTAAAACGTCTGAAAACATCTTTCAATTACATAGTTTCTGAACACAAACACCTGCTAGTTTCATGCATTTCCAAACAAAAATAATTTAAAACGTATGTCATAAAGTTGCCTCTTTGGATTTGAGAACACCCATAATGAAAAGCATTCACCATAACAAATGCACAGGGATAAATTCAGCCAGGAGATGCAGCGTTCCCACATCATATATATATATATATATATATATATACATACAAAGATATAATGCTAATAATGTATTATACTTAAATTGAAGGATGACATTTATAAAAATATTTTACTCAAATTTTTCCGATAGATTTCAGTACAATTAAAAAAAAAAAAAAAAAAAAAAAAACAGAGCAAACATAAATACGTCAATTTTTTTAAATTGAACAGAACTAAAATTATCAATGCAAGTTTGAAAATATGAATTTCATAAAGTACGATAAATGTCACATATAATTTTTCTTTAAAAAAAATCCCAAAACTTCCTTAAATAAAATTGCACATAACAAAACTTTTTCAAAGAAAATTACGTCATAAGAACAGTTATTACTTTGTTCATTCTGACACTATTTTCTAGGTGTGCCCACTTGAGGAGAAAAGTAATGTGAAGCTCCCTAATTTTTAGATAATTTCATATATAAACATCAAGCAAACACAATTAATTCTATATTATTAATTGAAAAAATTCTAAAATGCCTATAAATTAGTGATTTGGGGACAAATCTACAACTAATGTCACAAATAATGGCTGTTTGTTTACATCAGATGAATCAGAGATTAAGGGTAATGTTTACATTAATGTCAAGATTATAAGTAATTTAAGGGGGAACAAATGTCATATCTTTCCGTCGAAAGAAAATTTGCAAAATTTGTCAGTCAGTTGTATGAAAATATCTCAAAATTCATCAATCAGTCGCAGATCAAAAGTTAATTATTTTTTTCAGTCAGACATGGAAAAAAATGCAAGTTTTGTGACTCTGTCACAGAATGAAAATACTAAATTCACAAATCAGTCATAAAAAATATTGCAAAATTTTAACAATTGAAGCATTAATTAATCAAACAATCACTTACCTGTAGTGTTTTTAGGTATTTTATGAATTGTTATTAATAATAATCTCAACTTTTTGTATTAAATAATAAAGAGCTAAAAATAACATGAAGCAAAGTAATGGCTTGATGAAAAAGAATATGCAAAACAGAAAAGAAAATCTGTGACGACCGCTGCCAGTCTTGAACTTTCTGCAAACTGGCGTCGGAAAAAAAACCCGCCCGTATATGACATCTGTGCCCATGCAAGTACATGCACTTTCTAATCTTAATCTTTTGGAGATTTTTTTTTTAAATATCTCGTTTGCATTCCCATGGTTTTGTTTGCATTGGGTAACTAAAGACGATCTCTAAAATACACTTTTTTTTTTTTATGAGGACGTTAATCTTTTTCAGACAAAAATAGCCTCAGAAAAAAAACCTGCAAACAAAATCAAAAAAGTAAAAAACGGCTGTTGTAAAGATCGACCTCAGCTGGCATACAGAATAATTTCAAAATATGGAAATGCAAATGAGATACTTTAAAAAAAAATTCTTATAAGATTAATATTACAGGGCAGGCGTTTTCATGTGAGTGAAGTAACCTCTTAAGTAAGTAGTGGAGATTCTTTGCAAAAATCGACTTCATACTGTATAGTACTGTGTTTACTCTCATAATAGTCGCACTTTTTTTTGCCAAATTTTTATTGTGAAAGTCTAGGTGCAACTATTATGCGGAGAAATCTACTGCATAATATTGTACACTGAAATGCTGAAACATTACTGGTATAAAAAAACACATAATAAAATTAGTAACTTACCAAATGTTTCCAGATTATGTGATGTTTATTAAATACCATTTTCTTTTTATGGTAATATTTTTATAGATGTAAAATTTACAAATAATCTTTGTGAAAATTTAAACAAAAAATTATCATAATAAATTTCTTTTACTAAAGGTTTCAGTATCACTATTGTAATGAGAGTCGGTGTCTGAAGAATCTCCGTCATTCCATAAAATGTCATCTTCGCTTCCGTCCAAAGCGTCAAAGATACCCATCTTCTTAAAATTTTTTGGAAATTATATCGCTTGTCATTAAAGTCAAGCTTTGTAATGTCCAACTACACATTAGTTCCAGGGATGGGCGCCTTACTTTTCCACTGGGAATTTTCTCGTTGTTCCCATTGATTATCCAATATCCATATACTTGTCTTATATTGTCTTGCAGAATCTCTTTGACTCCTCCGGGAATTATCACAAGATCTGTTTTGCCTTCTGAAGGTTTTTTCTTTACATCATCAACAAAATGTCTTCGGAAACTATCAAGTACCAGCATGGCTGTTTTTTTTAGCAATGCTCAAGACCTTTTCTTCGAAACGTTGCGAACCCAATCTTTCATAATTTTTTCATCCATTCAATTCATGAAAAGAAAATAGTTTGACGATTTTTTCTGCTTCAAATCAGGGGTGAGACTATTACACAAGCAAACACGGCAGTCTATTGAGTGCTGCTTTGCAGAATTGCTGAGCATAGAATACCAAGTACTAGTGTATACTAAGGCAGAAACATTCATGCACACACTCTAATCAATACTGACCACTCGACTGGAGGGAGAATTTTTTTTAAAAGAAGTTGCCAGACAAATTTAAAAGAAAAATTGCTTAAATAAAAAACATTGAAAAGTGGGAAGGGTTAGTTCCACGCCATTGGACAACCGCTGTGGCTTCAAGTTTAATCTTCAGCAGCAGTTGAGGGTAGGCAGATTTAAAAAAAAAAAAAAAAAAAAAAAAATAGATGTAAGATTTTTGCATTGTCTGAAAACATACTTTTTCTGTTTACTTTTAAAATTTAATTTTATTCCAAAATTTAATAAGTCATGCACATTGTTTTAAAATGTTTAAAACCAGCAGCACTACTTGAAAAGTTACATTAAATAACCCGAACAATACACAGACACAAAAAAAAAACTATTCAATAAAAAACTTAGATTATTGAACTCTTTTCCTCTGTAGTAACAATAAATTACTTAAATTTACACTAACTAGCTTTTAATCAGCTACACCTCTATTATTCTTTAAAGAAAACCCAAAAAATATACATATAAATAGTATTTTGCACCTACAAATCCTCCTCCGAAATATTTGATTGGTGCGACTTTTATTTTCTACTGTTGAATAGTATATCCGAATTTTTTAAAAAGGGCCCACTTTTTTGGAAGTATAATAGTCCTTTCAAAAAGAGATATCAAGCTCGGTACATAATTTAGAAATCTTAAATACACATTCTAAAAGAATAATCAAAGTATTATACGGACAAGTCAGATTTAAAAAATAGTATACGAACACGAACGCAAAAACCGAACGGGCATGGTGTCAGTTCTTTAAAAAATTAGCTCGGTACATAATATTCGCAATGTTATGGTTATTGACATTCATTTAAAAATAATAATAATAATAATTAACGCGAAAGCATAATACGAACAAAACGGGCTATGAAAAAAAGACGAAGGTCGAATCGCGAGTCTTCTTCTTCTTCTTCTTTTTCTCATAACCTTTTTATGAGAAAGGCATTTGTAGTTTATATGGCGCGCAGCGCCATTTATACTAACTTGATGTCACATGTATTGTAAATAAAACATTCCATTCCGCCTAGATCGAAAGTTGAGTTGTAGGAGCACTACTGCTTCATCCGCCGGAATCCAGATAGATTTTTCGCTGTTAGCGAAACGAGATCGACCAATCAGAAAGCTTGCTTCCTTAAAACAGGGAAAAGTTCGCGAAATGTGAGCTTCTGATTGGTCAATCTCGTTTCGCTAACAGCGCAAAATGTATCTGCATCCCGGACAGAATTTAGAATAAAAAATATTATTTAAATAATATTAATTTATTATATATTATTAATAATTATTAATTATAAATATTAATTATTTAAATTATATTATTCATATTATGTAATATATAATTAATATTATATTAAATATCAATAATTATTAATTATAAATATTATTAATAATTATTAAATCAATTATAATTAAAAATTAATTTAAATAATAAATATTTATTTACAGTCAGAAATGCAGCCTCAGCTGCGTGAACAATAATCAAATATTCCAATGTAAATTTAAAATAAAATATTTAATAAGAATTATTTTTTTTTCATTCGTTTTTATAAAGTAGAAGTAATTTTCATACGAACTGGGAGTCATGTATTTTCGGGGAGAAGGGCAAATTGTGCATTTAGTAAATTCGGGTCCGGGTGTGCTATGAAAAAGAAAAACAGGGGGGGGGGGGATGCCTCCTCATTGGATTTTGAAATTAAAGTAAAAAAAAAAAATTCTGCTTTTGAAAAACACAGTAGAATTTATTTCTTTCGAGTATGTTTAAAAAAAGGGAAGCTGGAATTTTCCGTTTAGGGGAGGAGGGTGGCATAGGAGAGCAACTACCCCTCCCTAGATTTTGAAGTAAGTAACTAATTTTATTTTCTTATTTTGAAAAACATAATAAAATTTATTCTTTGCGAGTGACTAAAAAAAAGAAACCAAGAATTTTCCGTTCAGAATTTCAGGAGAAATTCAGGAGCGGGGGGGGGGGGGTTATAGAACAGTCATTTGTTCCTCCCAGATTTTAAAATATAAGTAACTAATTTTTTTTCTACCGGTTTTGAAATAGTGAAATTTATTTAATTCGACTAACTTAAATTAAAAGAGGAACTAAAAAGTTTCAGTTGAGGGAACGGTATAGGAGGCCCATTGCCCTTCCCTGTATTTTGAAATTGTATAAACTAAATTTTCTTTTTTTCCTATTTTGAAAACATAGAAGAATTTATTTTTTTTCGAGTAACTTAAAAAAAAGGAAACAAGAATTTCCGTTTAGGGGAAGGTGGCATAGGAGACCAATTACCTCTCCCTAGATATTTCAATTTAAGTAACCCAATTTTTTCTCTCCTGTTTTGAAAAACATAGTAAAATTTATTCTTTGCGAGTAACTTAAAAATTAAGGTAACCAAAATTTTCCGTTAAAAGAGGGGAGCCTAGGGGAGTCATTGTTGCTCCCTGGATTTTGAAACATATATGTAACTGAATTTTCTTTTTCTCCGATTTTGTACATAGTAAAATTTATTTATATTCAGAAACTTAAAATAAAAGAGAAGCAGTATATCAGAAATATCAGTTGAGCGGTGGAAGGGGGGGAAGGGGGGATAGGAGAAAAAAGCCATTTCCCTTCCCTGGATTTTGAAATTTAAGTAATTAAATTTTCTTTTTTTATGAAATGCATAGTAAAATTCATTCTTTTTCAGTATTTTAAAATAAAATGCCTGGGGGTGTGGAGGGGGATAAGAGAAAAGCCATTTCCCTTCCCTGGATTTTGAAATTTAAGTAATTAAATTTTCTCTTTTTCTTTCTTTTTTTTTATGAAATGCATAGTAAAATTCATTCTTTTTCAACATTTTAAAATAAAATAAATAAAAAAATTCCGTTAAGGAGGGTGGGAGGGATGGAAGGACCATGCCAATCCCTGAAGTCTGAAATTTAATTAATGGAATTATATTATTTTCTCCGATTTTGAAAAATATAGTAAAATTTATTTATTCCGTATAGCTTAAAATTAAACAGAAACTAAGAATTTTTCTGTTGGGGGAGAGATTCACCCCCCCCCCTATATCTCACTCTTAGTAGTTAATTTCGGTCGAGTTTTTTTTATGTTTATGTATTTAATCTTTATCATAAAGTCAGGTTAAAAACAGTGTAATTTTTTGTGGGGGGGGGGGGGGGTCAGGGAGATGTAGCCCGAGGTTATCGGCATTCCCTCGTGGATTTTGACATTTGGTTTTAACTAAATAATTTCTTTTTCTCTGATTAACACATAATAAAATTTATACTTTTTGGCCAAGTAAAATAATTAAACACTAAGAGAAAGACGGGAAACTGGTAAAATTAAAGAGATGAAATTACTTCAATACTGCTGTATTACTACAGACGCAAAATCTCATTATTTTAAAAGTTTATGATGACTTCACTTAAACTATAGTATTTTTGAGGTTAATAGCACAGAGAATTTTTGAAATAAAGGACCACAAAATTACGCCACATTAGCCGCAGAATTTCTAAAGTATTTTTATAGTCGAGATTGCACTACAGAAAATCTATAGTTGACTATAGAAAAACATCAAAAATACTCCACTTCTGTAGAAAAACTGCAGTTCATTTTTAGCTGGGATTTAGTTGGAAGGACAATTAGGCGGCTAATAATAAATTTAATAATAAAGTAATGTTTGCGATCACTTATGTAACGGAAAATGCTGGGAATGGTTTGCAACTGTGTTAAATAACTATTTGGGTCCTGTGCAACGTGTGAATGCATTTGTGTAAGCATAGCACTCATATTCGTGAAGATGTTATTGTGTCTGTGAAAAATTCAAAAGCTTTTTTTTATAGCATATTGAGTTTTCAATCGAATATAACACAACTTTCCGAAAACCTGATAAAGAACTGTAGCAACAGTATACTGCAATTAAAACATGAAAATATTGAATATTTGATGAGTTATGGGTATTTGTAGGAAATACTTTTTAACTGCGCATGCGTGGAAGGTCCTAAAATTTTTATTATATAATTTGGTAATCACCTATTTAGGGCAACTTATATAAAAAGTCCAGTCAAATATCGCGAAAATGCACAAAGATAGTGTCGATATAGTGAGTTACTTCCTAAAAATATCATTATTATAAGGGATTTTCCACAACTTTTCAATCAGCTCACTTTATCTTTCTAAGTTTTTACAACATTTGACTGGACTTTATATAGAAGTTGCCCCAAAATACTAACTATCAAATTATGAAATAAAAATTTTGAAATCTTCCTCGCATGCGCTGTTACAAATTATCTCATAAAAATGCCCATATCTCATTAAATATTCAATATATTCATGTTTTAATTGCACTATACCGTTGCTACTATTCTTTGGCAAGTTTTCGGAAAGTTGTGTTAAATTTGGTTGAAAACTTTGTATGTTATATGCAAAAAACTTTTGAATTTTTCACAGACACAATAACATCTTCACGAATATGAGAGCTATGCTAACACAAAAGCGCACAAACGTTGAACAAGACACAAATAGTCATTTAACACAGTGACAAACCATTTCCAGAATTTTCCGTTACATAGGTGATCGTAAATATTATTTTATTATTAAATTTATTATTAGCCTCCCTAATTGCCCTCCACACTAAATCTTTACCAAGAAATATGAAATATAACATGTTCTTTTCATCCCAGAAGTTCAAGAACAATTTGCCAATATTTTTTGTAGATATTCGGCAAAATGTGTGCAATCGAAAGCATCCAGTTCCTGTACCTTAACTTTTGGAGGCCAGTGTATGTTTCAAACTTTTTAATCATAGGTTTCTAAAAAATAATGTATTTAAAAAAAAAATTTGAGATTTTTTATCATTAAAAAATTATATTCTTGATATTATTTAAATTAAAATTTTCATAAATAGATAAATATTTTATTTGTCATTCTAAATAGTTTCCGGAAGTGACATGTAATATGTAAAAAGATTATTTAAATTTGAAAAATATGGATAAATGCAGCATCAATGCATTAGAAATTTCGAAAATGCGTTTACAACTTTACCTACAATAATTTATGATAGTTCATATTAGAACAGTTTGAGAAAGGTAGGTTTACAAATAATATGTACTGCACGGAGGTTGAAGGGATGACTTTAATATTAACCCATTAGCGACAACTATTATTTACACTTCTTTTAATACCTAGATGCCAGCTAAAACCAGTTCCCGATATTGTGATTGTAACTCATTTAACCATTTATCTACTGACGGTACTTATAAGTAGCATTAAAATAACGTGTTATAAAATTAATTTAATACATCGATTACTAAAAATATACTTTAGAATGAGTTATAGATGCATTACTTTATCTTGTTCCGAAAGCACTATTGGTTACACAAAACAAAAATATATTTAAAAGGATGATTTCTTTTGCCTTTGCATCTTTTTAGCTTCCTTGGCAGATTGGAGAGGGGGGATTTTTCATTTCATATATTTCTATATTTCTATTGTAAGAACATTATATTTATACATTTCCTAATTCTACAAAATACTAAGAAAAAGATTTTAAATAAATGATTTGAGTGGGGTTATAAATACTGCACAAAATCCCTATAAATTCAAATTTAATAAACCCTTCTAAATCCTTCAACACTTCTAAAATCCTTCTAAAATTTATCAAATGATTATGTAGATCTTCTAATGTAGTTTCAAAAATTCGCGTAAAATGCTTTAGACGATACAATTTTCATGAATTCATAATTCAGTACATAAAGGGTTAATCTCTCAAAATTTCAGATTAGATAATAAAAAATGTTCCTTACTGAAATACTGGTTTTAAAATTTAAAGGTTCCTTGCTGCTTAAATGGAGAGTTTTTCTACCAACCGTCGTTACTGAGTTAAAAAGTATAATAAAATAATTGCACGCGGAAGAACTGCAAATAATTATGCAAATTACTGACATTTTAAATCCAATTGAAATATATAAAAGGGGGGTGGGGTTTTACTTTGCGCTAATATATTAAGACCGAAAAAACGTTAAGAAGCACAAATAGAAGCATGTATAAACCGTATACAGCTGTTTCAAAGCATCTAAGATTTCATCATCTGTGTTTAAAATTAAAATAAATATAAAATTTAATTAAAAATGTGGAGTAAAAAAGGGGAGACCTGGTGTTGTTTCTCAACCGTGGATTGCAATCTTGCCGTTTGCAGTCGAGCTGTGAGTGCGCCTCTCTGTCTGTCTGCCTTCCCCCCCCCCCCTTTTAATCCACATTTTTAATTTAATTTTATCTTTATTTTAATTTTAAGCACTGATGATGAAGACTTAGAGGCTTTGAAACAACTGTATGCGGTTTATACATGCTTCTATTTGTGCATTTTATTGTTGTTTTTATTTCTCAGTGGAAATCTACTCCAGAAATTTACAACCAACTATTTACGTCTACATTGAAAAAAAAAAAACTGTAACGGGGGTATTTACAAATTTGAAACAATTAATACAAATAAAAGTTTCAATGTTATGCTTTAAATTATATTTTGGAAAAGTCTCAATTGTATTAAACTATCAATGTCGTAAAAATACTTTTCATGTAATACCTGTACGGTATCCTTCCATCGATAAAAATGTAATACAATCATGAAATTTTCCTGTATTTGAAAATCTTTTTTTATTTATTAACCATTTGGAAAAATGGTTATTGTCCTCGTCAGGGTAGGAAATCAAAAGCATATGTGAAGTTTTTTATTGGTTTAATCTGCAATTTATTCGTTTTGGGATTGGTCTATACAGTAATATGTATTTCCCTTTACTTTTTCAACAGAGATGGACAACAGAGTGTTGCCACTATGACAAAAAAGTAATAAAAACTACAAAAAAAATAATAACTCAGAAACAAATTGAGATACAGCTTTCAAACAAATTGCATTTAAAAGTACATTTTTTTCTCTATACGACAATATAAAAAGTAATATTGGGGGATGTTTAGAAATTTAAGAATGAAATTTCATTTAAAATTGGCCGTCAGATTTCTTGGAAATCTGACGATGGAAAAGCCTTTTCCCGAACAGCCAATGAAATGCTTGGATAATACTTAAGTTTCAGGTGGATAATATGTACGAGTAGCAGCGATTTCTGTCGCTTGCAACTTTTGCGTGTAATAAAACTATTAATGTTTAATTCATAGCGTACGTAATGTATGATCAACTCCCTGCTATTTTAATTAAATTTTAGTCTTTGAAAAAATCATTTTCCAAATGGTCGTTGTAATTTCTTAAATTGCATTTGTTTTATTATATATATATATATATATATATATATATATATATATATATTACACTTTGTTTCCAATATATTGGTTATTTTGTATCTAGTAGGGAAGTGGGAAATATAACACAATTACTCGTCTTTGGTATTTGTAATACAAATGATTTTTTTTTTTTTTTGCCAACTTTATACCCACTATCATTAGAAAATACTAAATCATGATAGGATTAGTAATCTCTGTTGAAAATTAGAGTATGTTTTAATAAAATTCCCATTGAGATTGTACAAAATGTACGATGCTGGAATTGTAACGCAGGAATCGGGAATTTTTGAAATTATTAACCCATTAGTACCTGATTTTTTTTCAACTCAATATTGTGCTTAATTATAGTAAATGGTGTAAAATGAACGTAAAAGATATTAAAAAAAATCTCTTTGAAAAAATATTTATTTAACATATACAGATCTAAACGTCCCAATTTTGGGACACTAGGCACGGAAGGATAGTGGTTTTCTCCGTTACTGTCAAAGCATTATATCTATATTTTATGCCATTTGATATGTTTCAAAAAGGTTATATATCATTCGGGTTATTATTTGACTATAAAAATTTCTTTATTATTACTATAAGGGGGGTGGGGTGCTGGGGTCGGCTCAAGAACAAGACCCCCTACTTCCTCACCATTAGCTATTGGCATAGTAAAAATTTATACAGTAAATTTTATAATAATCAATAATATTAATAGAGTATATATACCGTATATACTCGCATATGCGCCGACCCATTAACTTTTGAATGCAAATTCTGCAAAAAATCAAAAACTCGCGTATGCCGACCTCCTAACTTTTTACTTCAATTTCGCACAAAATCAAACCAAAGCTATCACTTACTAATGCGAAGAATTAGTAAGTAAACAAAAACAAATCATTGAAAATTTTTTAATAAGAAATTATTATTATTTGTATATTTTATATATTATTTTATTATTTATACACATAAAAAATCAGACTTTTGCAGTATTCGAGGGTATTTTTTTTTTTTTTTTTCTCTTTTGGCTTTTGTAATTGACTCGCGTATAAGTCTACCCCTCAATTTACTTGCAGGAAATTGTCCAAAATTCTTCGTTTTACACACGAGTATATATAGTACAGTAGGACTTCGATTATACGACCCTCGTGTAACCGGAACTCTGCGTAAACCGATGTCAATATTCTAAATTTTTTCCAACTGTTTTTTTTTTTTTTTTTTTTTTTTTTTTTTTTTTTTTTTTTTACCTTCACATTCTTTGCAAGTGTTCCTTTCAAAACCACGAGTAGATATAAGAATTTTGGTTCCTCTTTCTTCGAATTCCATTGAAATTAGCTTGAGCTCCCACAAGATCCGATCCCAGTATAATTATACTCCCCCCCCCCCCCCCCTGTTCTAAACAAATAAATTTCTTTTCATGTATAATTTAAGTTTAGATATTTATTAAGCAGTTCAAATAGTCCTAATATCAGTTCGATTACGATGTTGCATATTAAACTAGATGATTATTGATAAATTCTCGATTATCCGGATATTTGATTATCCGCTGTCGGTTCGGCCCCAATTTCGTCGGATAATCGAGGTTCTGCCGTATATATTTTAGTAACCTCAGGATGTCAAATAATAAACTAGTACAAAACATAACGGTATGATATAAATTTTTACTAAGCCAATAGCTAAGGGTGGGAAGGGGTGGGTGTTTTGTTCTTGAACCGAGCCCAGCCCCTGTTCCCCCTATAGTAATAACAAAGAATAGCCAAATAATAATCCGAATAATAATTTTATAACCAAATAATAATCCGAATGGTATCTAACCATTTTGTAATAAAATAAATGGCATAAAACATACATTTAATGCATAGACAGTGACGGACAAAACCCCTACCCATTCGGCCTAGCGTCCCAAAATTGGGACGATATATATAAAGGTTCAAATTCGAACAAAAAAATAGAAATCTGAAAAAATGCAAAAATACGTATTCTAAAATAATGTTTCCTCTTATAAATAATACCACTTATAAAATGATTGATAAAAAAATAAAAGAATTATCTTACTGTTTCTTACGCGCCATTTTATTTCAAGAAAATCCAACTTTGCACTACAACAAACATTTATTTCACCTTTTTATTCTTAAAAATGCACTGCTATTTATGGTTAAATATTGAAAACAAATACTAAGGATATATTTTACTAAGTTTTGAAAGAATATCATAATTCAATTTCTAATGGGAATTTTTTTTAAAAAGCGTCCCAAAATTAGGTCGCCAGGCACAAATGGGTTAATATACGATATTTATTGAGACCAGCCAAAAATAACGCAGGAAAAGGAGGAAACGTAGCATACGCGACCTGTAAAATTCAGTTTTTACTATATATACATACATATATATATATATATATATATATATTACACCATTTCAAAATGTCAAAACACCATAACTCCAAAAGGAAGGTGTATATCTGCAAGAAAATTTTTAACTATAAAATACTTAAAAAAACAAGAAATACAGGTAAAAAAAAGAATCTGTTCTTCAACAGTGGGAGGACTGACAAAAAACTAACTCCACCCCCACTTTTAAAATTTGCAGGTTTCTGAACACACGTCCATCCCGCATTCAATACTGAAAAACTATTGTCATTTTATTAACCAAATTCCATAAAAAACTAAAATAACTCAAATTAAAACTAACAAACATAATGTTAAAAATACAAAAATTATCATACAAAAACAAAAAAGCTTTAATAAAAGGTCTTTTAGAGAAATACTTAAAAAATTGCCATTAAAATATAAACAAAAGAAATTAACTTAACATGCATGAATGCAGAATAAACGTGCGGCCCCCCACCCCCCACCCCCAAACCTGCAAACCTTTGTTTTTTTTTTTTTTTTTTTTTTTTTTTTTTGTTTTTTACCTGTCTTTCTTGTTCTTTTAAGTATTTTATAGTTAAAATTTATTTTTGCAGATATACACCTTACTTTTGGAGTTATGGTGTTTCGACATTTTGAAATAATATATATATATTTATTTATTTATTTCAACCACATAAAATAAATTACATGTATATTTCGTACTATGATTTAATGGTCTTCTTAAATAATGTGAAAAAAAGAATATGATAATAAAATTCAATAATGTAGAAAGTCCAAAATAAGAAGTCTATCTTTTCCAAAATATGCAAATCTTCACGAACTTTACAAAAATTAAAGTGCTATCATTATAATTGGGTAATTAATTACCATTATAATTACTGGTTTTAAAAATACAATTAAAATGCTTTCAATTTGTTATAACATTATACTCCATATCATAGTCTTAAGCATTTACTTTTAAACGGAAATGTGTTGGAAAGATCAATAACAAAATTAAGAAAAACTAGCGACGAAATATAACAATTCTTATAAACAAAATAAACGGAAATAGAAAATGAGTATTATTTAAAAATGAAGTTTGGTATCTAAAAACATAAAAATCTAAGTTTCTTGAAAAAGAATAGATTATTGTTTTTTAAACAACATGATAAAACCAAATAAAAATAAATAAGCACAAGTTGCCTAAGTTTCCATATAATGAATGTACAATTAAGCATATCTAACTTTTATTTAAGACTTCAGTAACGAAAAGTTATTTTCTCCTAAAAACTTTTATGACGAAAATTAAACTTTATTACTGTTACGCAAATGCACCATTCAAGTTACGTTAAGAAATTATAACACTTTAATTATATCGTTTACTTTAATGGATAATACAAGAATAGCGTTAATGATGGCTTGCCCTCATTAGAATGATTGTTGTTAGCGTTAGTTATTAACGGAAGTTAATTACCTTACTTTCGCTTATAATGAACACAAAATTAAGGTGAATAAAAAAAATATGTTTTTTTTTTTTTTTTTTTTTTTTCATACATGAACTTTGAGGCAAAAGAAAAAGAAATATAAAAAATGCAATTGAATAATTAATATAATTGTGAATTTGTATGCATGCATTTGTCAGAAAGAAAAATAACAAATTAATAAATAGATTAATAATTACTTTGCATTAAAAATATAACGACTTTGACAATAATTAAATAAAATGTTTTAATTTTGAAACTTCGGTACGTATTTTTCTCAATGGTGACATTTTAGCGTAAACAAAGAGAAAAAAATATCTATATATGTATTAATAAAATGAACGAATCATTTTTATTTTTTATAGAAAAATATATCAAATTGTGTTAAATAAAAATTAGTATTTATTATTTTACTTGTTTTAATTATGCAGCATTTTTCAATGCCATCGCCTTTTGAAAAAAAATGTAATGTATTGCTTAGGAACAAGGAAGAATGTATTTTATTACAAAAAATTGCTCTCTTTTGAAAGAATTGATTAATAATTAATAAAACACGTCTTCCAATAAAGTAACGATAAAAAACAATGTAGTGAAGTGAAAATTTAATCAGATTGCATTATAATGTGTTGCATAATTAAAGTTTTATGTAAATTTTGATAATATCAATTCCGTTATTTATGACTAAGGTTTATTTTTATGAACGTAGAATAAATAAATAACTTTTTCATAACTTTTTAATCTATAAACTCCATTCTTTCCATGTCAGATGCAAATTACATTCAAAACAAAAGAAGTCTCTTAACGAAATTGAATATAAACTTGATAATTAATTAATTCGATGAATATAATTAAAAGATAATCAATTCAAAAAGATAAATTGTGCGTTTCACTTGGGAGAAAAAAAAATGCATAGGAAACAGATTTTTTTTTTAAGTGATAAACAATTATTTAAAAGAAAAATCGACTGTAATTGACTGTAAACTTTCAGATAATTAAAAAGAAAATCAATGTTATCGCTTTGTACTTTTTTTGCATGCTTTCTCCTTGTTACACTTTATTAAACAAGGTTGTGGCTTTTCACGCTCGGTGTTGAAATATACCAATTACTTGTTGTCTGATTAGTAACCCGAAGTGAAAATTCCACTCCTTCTTTAAATAAATGTATTACTAATGAAAACATATATAAGTAATTCAAAAAGGTTCTTGAAGCACAAATTTTTAAAGTGTATCGCTTAATGTTAAATGTATCTACATATATAAGTAAACGTGAAAAATTATTTTAATAGGTGTACTTATTTTAATGGACAATATTAAAATACGCGGCTACGAAAAATATTTTAACAGAAAAAAAAATGGCATGATTAACTAAAAAAAAAAATGTATTTTTTTGAATTATAGCTATTTATTGATGCATATAAAAATTCGAAAAAAAGGAATCTTTCTAGAATAGAATTATATTTCAAACGAAATGTTCACAATGTCTGACGGATCAAATACTATACAACTATACCTGCTAAGATAGAAAGCAGTCAAGTATGGAAAAAATTCCCCGTACTTAGTCATTCCATTTTTTCAGTACCACATATGTACTTTACAAATTGAAAACACACATATGCCTCTTCAGGGCTCAATTTAGCTTTATTTTGATTAGCAAGAATCTTCATTGACAAGTAAATCAAGACATTATCATACTATAATTTATCCATTCATGAGCCCTGTCTTTAGAAGGTGTTTACTGACAAAAATGACGCCACTTCCTAAATAAAACTTTTATTTTAAATTTATCAATTTAACATTTTACTATTCTTGCGACAAAATGACGTCATTTCTTTAAAAGTTTACCCCAGTGGTAGCTAGATTTAAACCGTGAAAAAGAAAATGAAAGAAAGGAATGAAACTGTCTTTATATAGATTTATATGTATTATACGTATATATATATGTGTGTGTGTGTGTGTGAAAATATACAAAAAAGAATAAAATGTAAATTAAATATCAAGCTTTTTAGGAGCGAAAACTTCATATAAAGCTGAGATATCATTTTTGCGTGATGTTGTAACAATGCAAAAACGTACTTTGAGGTTTATATAATCGTAAAACTTTGTCTTAGTGCGTGATACTTTTAAATTTCATGAACTATACCGAAGGAAATAATATTTTCAAAAATGTTTCACATCTCTATAGAAACAGATTTGAAAGAATTTGTTTCTTTCTTTGTTCATAAATAAACATTGAAAAGTCGCAACATAAACCTCAAGGTAATTTCCTATTTTTAAAAAAAATGGCGACTTTTAACAATGTCGACTTTTAACAATGTCGCAATAAACTTTAATGCTGTTTATGGTCTCTAACTATTGCTCTAAACATTATTCTTTCTTTTCTATAATCAGCGCGGTCAATAAGTTAGTGAAATTAACTGAGAATATCGTTATAAAGATTTTTTTTGTATCAATTTAAGTGAATGCACGACATAATATTGAAAAGTATAGGAGTATTGAATATTATTATTCGTGCAGTAAGCTTTAAATACAGCTAATGGTACGCTGTAAAAATATCTGATAGTTTTTCGGTAGACATTTGTGAACCAGTGAGTTTATAAAAATTTCTTTACTTTACGAAAAGACAGTGTGTACTTGTTTTTAATGATTTGTTATTTTAACAGATTTTACACTTAAAGTAAGCAATTTACAGAATTTCCCCGTAAAATAAAGTTTTTTTTTTTTTTTTTTTTTTTTTTTTTTTTTTTTTTTTTTTTTTTTTTTTAACTATCGATCAAGCAGATAATGTTTTCTGTGGTGATAAAACTATTTTGAAGAAATGAAAAATGTATATAATAAAAAAAGAAAAAGAATGGTAAATTAATTTATCACGTATGACAGTTTAATAAATAGCCTACTTTAGATTTATTGATGGCCTTTGAATCTATGCTTAATAACTTCAATTACATAACTGAAAGAAAAATCATGCAGAAGTTTAAAAGCGAATTCTTTTCTGACATTATGTAATAGAAAGTTTTTTTTTTCATTTCTAAAAACAAAAATAATACTAAAATACCCCAAAAATGAAAATCCCCAAGAGAAACAATAAATACTAAGAATATCTTAAATTTGTAAATATTCTCAGAGACCATTTGTTGATAATAAGACGAAAAACGAGATCTATATAAACAACACATTCATAGCGAAATATATATATATATATATATATATATATTTCTGGAAGAAATTGTTGATTAATACAATTATTGTTATTATCATTGCTTAAATATTTTGTAACGAAAGAAAGGGAAATGCATTTTATTATCAAGAACAAAACATTATGTAATACGCAAATATTATAAAACATTCTCCAACATTGATAAGCTGTTATTAAAAAAAGTACTTAAAAATATAATTTTTTCGAACAATGAACTAAGATATGCAACCAAGCAATTAAAAAAGCACACGACTCAATAAACTTTCATTTACAGCAATTTCTGACCATATCCGGTATGCGTAAGTTATCTTTAATGCAGCCCTTCATATAACATTTATATAATTCATGCACACCACGTAATAAACTAAAACAATCATAAGTTTTCAATTGCATAGTTTTCATACCGCAGAGGGAAAACACATTTCCCGAAATCATAGATCATAAGCAGTCATGTAAATGAAAAAATTTGCGTGTCATTGTAAATGAACAATAAAGTTAGAGTTCCCAAACCAGAGCGAAATGGCTCCATGCGGTTCTTCAAAGGAGATAGCGTAGAGATCCTCCGTCCCAAAAGTACCGAGTGATGTTCAACCTTCACAACAACAACACCAACAGCCTAAACGGCTGAAAAAATTTAAATTCAATTCCCATCACAACAAAACGCTTCGCAAAGCTCATACTGATGCATGATAATTTACCACCCGCGTAATCTTTTGACGAACCCGTGATTCAGGGAGACAGAAACAGTCAACAGAAACAGACCGAAGGAAAACACCCTGAGCTCACTCACACCACATGTCACTAGCGTCACACCTCGAGAGTGCGTGACTAACCTCTCGAGTACCAAATGTACTAAAGTGCGAGAGTTAGCCCCGCATAGAGGGCTGCACAACGAACAGTGCAGAACAATCGCTACTCCAATTCGATGGCTACACGCATCCCATTTGTCACTAAGCATTCAAACTCGAGAGGACGTGACAACTGCCCCTACCTCTCGTGTACCGAGAGAACTACTCAAGGTACCCCGCTTATACTATGTTCACGCTGGATACCTTAAGATATCTCAATCCGCCGAATTCTCTCAGAGAGTTCCACAAACACTCTCAGTGAGTTTCGACTTACTTCGGCTAGGTACAGGAACGACCACTCTCTCTCGTTGGCTATGAAGCTTCGCTGTTACTGATTGGCTGTTGCGGCCGTTTCTATTTTAAGCGCATGCGCATACTTTACTTTTGATCATATCACAGACACAGTGACGCTACTGAGATATCTTAAGGGAAGTTTCTCGATGTGAACAGGCATCCAATTCCGGGAGGGCACCACTTCAAAACTGGCGGTCTAAGATATCTTAAGTTTCTAGTGTGAACACTGAACAGGATATTAGAGACCTTCGGGAGCGGAACGGGCGCGGTTCAATCGCTCCTCTAGACCACAAGCATGAATCAAGGCACTGAGAGAACGTATCTCAAGACCACAGCCGAAACGAGGTTCGATGTATGCGACACAGTACATAATCTATAGAAAAAATGCTGTAATGCACGTCCATCTTAATTTCACTTTGTTTGAAGTATCGCAAAATGATGAAAATACATTAAAAAGAATTCTTTGCCCATAGAGCATATGAGGATTCTAAAGGTTTAAGTTCCTATTAAATTTCTAAAACCAAAATTCGTGGCACAAAAGGCATAAAAGCGAAACCTGTCGGTCAGTATATACCCAAATCTAATAAGGGTCTATTTATCTGAAAGCGTAACAGAATATGAAATTTCGTTAAATTCCTTGCATAATGTTTTTTTGAGATATAGCTGTAACGAAAATCGCGACAATTGTAGCACAGTAGTGCCAAATGTTATAAGATTTACACAAAAACGTAATCAGCACCAACTTCTGTCAAGGTCTAACAGGATGTGAAGTTTGGTGAAATTTCGTGGATTAGTTCTTGAGATATGACTATTGCTTTAATGGTGTAAATACTGAAGAATTCAGCATATCAGTGTAATCTATTGGCCAATTTACGCCAAAATCTAATCAGCATCAACATATGTCAATATCTAACAGAAACTAAAGTTTCTGCGAAACTCGTGAAATATTCAGAATAGTAGCGCCACCTATTGGGTGATTACATCAAAAACTAATAGGCACGAATTTATATCAGGAACTAATTGAAAATAAAATTTAAATAAAATTGGGGAAGTTTTGAAAAATATAGCATTGTAGCACCACCTGTTGCGCGATTTACACCAAAAACTAATCAGCAATAATTTATATCAAGAACTTACTGAATATAAAGTTTGGTGGAATTTCGTGTATTAGTTGTTGAGATGCAGCTTTTGTTAAAATCGTGAAAAATGCAGCATAGCAGCACCACCTACTGGGCGATTTATACCAAAAACCAATCAGTGTCAATTTATATTAGCGACTAACCGAATCTAAAATTTTATTTAAATCTATGTATTAGTTCTTGAGATAGAGTGCTCAAAATATTTTTGTCAGACACACAGACCTTTTCTAAAAATATTCAAATCTTGTTTATGACCTTCTAATATATATAAATCTATTAAACAACGGAAGTGAAAATGTTCACAAATCCAATACTTCCTTCTTCTTGAAAAGATATAAGGAAGTAAAAAATTCAAATAAACGATAGTAATGGAATACCTTTTTTTCTATTTATTTGATTTATAAATAATAAATATGCATAGTAAAATATACCATTTTATTATTTTCTGTTGGACATTAATTATTTTTATTCCTTTGCATTATAAATAATAAGTACGGATAGTAGAATATACCATTGCATTATTTCCTGTTGTACATTCATTACAATTTGTGTATGATGATTATTTATAGCTTTGAAACAAACTTGTTATTTCGTCATTAAACATGCAAAACAATTGTTGGTATTTGAAAAACATTTTTTTTTAATCAAAAGAATAATTAATAGAAAAAAATAACATAGTAATGTTCATAATAAAGTCATGGGGAAGAAAAAGTGCTCAAAATAATTTCATGGCGGAAGCAAATTGATGAATTATTCAGTGTTATGCTTATTAATATCAGTTTTGAAATTTATCAATTATGAATGTAACAGGCAATGATTTTTAAGGATTTTTTTCTGATTTTGTGTGGATGTCATTGTTCATTTTTATTAATATTAAAATTTTGAGCTAAGTGTAATTTGAAGATATTTTAGGTAAAAACAGAGATCTATTAAATCATAAAAAAATAACATTAAGATATCACACCACAGAATGCCACTCACAGAGAGAGAAAAAAAGAAAAAAGAAAACGAAAGAAAGAAAGAAACACTTGAAAAAAAATTTATTTTAAATACTTTTTTACAAGTATTTATTATGCAAAAATTATATATTATTAAAAAAATGAGTATAATAAAGCAAGTTATAAATGATGCTCCAAGAAGTTCTATAAGCAGAATACTTGTTAAATAGCACATTAAATAGCAAAAGTGCTTCTCTGACGTACATTAAGTGCATAAAATATTTTGCTTAAATAATGTATTTTTAACTTTCATGCAATTTGAAGAGCTCTGTATATTTTAACTATTTGATTTAGTGCAGTTTTATTTAGTACTTGCATCCATCATTATGTAATATAACAAGCAAATCTTTTAAATCAATAACATTAATATTTGTAATTTTAAATTCTTTTATAAAGCCAATAATTATATAACTCCAAGATATATATCTGTACCTTGGAACAAAAAGGGCCAATGTCCAAAATTGAGAAATTTGAGTTAAATACACGAATGAATTCAGGATTCGATATAAAGTAATTGTTAAAAGGGCCAAAGCCCTCCCAATATTAGATCACTGAAAACAAAATATTTTGTCGAGGCCAATGTTACTTACTGTTAATGTAAAAATGGCCAATTTAAAATGTTAAAAAATAAAAAAAAATAAAAAACTAAATCAATGTAACATTAGATTGTAGTGAGAAAAACATTACTGAATTGAAAGGTATAACTTTGAAAAATAATAGTACAGAAATCGTAGGTTTTCTGCCATTTGAGGAAAATAGACATTGGACCTTTTTGTTCCAAGGTTCAGATATACGGTTGTTATTAGATGGACATTCGTGATCGGTTGGTTGGTTGGTTGTATTTATGACGGCCAATTATCTGCACGAGGGATATAGGCCCAGGGGAGGGAGTGCTCTTCGTGGGGGTCTTTCTAAGGGAACCTAACCCGTATTAACGCTTGGAAATCCAAGGTTCGAAGAAAACCACGAAAACTCCGAACGATTATGCCGACGGGCGAGATTGGGATCGAACCCAGCACCTCCCGTCTACCAGCTTCGAGAGCAGAACCTCTCAGCCACTGGTGGGGCCCATTCGTGATCGGAAGTTTAAAGCAAATGACTATGAGGCAGCATATGGAAATAAACGGCTGTTTTGGTTTATCGAAGCATCATATTAGTTACTCTCACTAGAAATTGATAATCACCCCCGCATGGCTGAACATTTTTTTTTTATTCTTCTGCAGAAAAGTGCTATTCCCATCTTTTTATCTCTTAGTTTACTGTATGATTACCTAAACATACGAGGTTTACTTAATTATTTGATGAAGACGATAGTGACGTGAACGTTATCCTTATTTCGGATATCGCCCCGAATACGGTATATATCCTTCATAATCGGTAGACACTTTATTCTCTTTCGAAACGAGCTGTGGCATGCTCTTAATCTTAATTTAAACCTCCACCAACCTGCAAAAACATCTATAATATTTTCAGGTAATCAAAAAGAATTATTTTTAAAGCATTTCTAACTTTTAATAACTTTTATAAAATACAAGGTAGTCATATGTAATCTAACACTACTCAGTTTGTTTTCAAGTGCAATATAATTGCGAGATTGGGAACAAATTTTATACGATGATGTATAAGATGACAGATGGCGAAAAATACCACGAAAAACTTAGCTCCGAAAATCGCCATTAGAAGACGTGTATAGGATATTTTATAGAATAATTGAATAAGACACTAAACGGAGAATTTCTTAAAAAAAAAAAAAAAAACAGTGCCAGATATCTCACTGTCCCACTATATATATATATATTTTTTTTTTTTTTCGCGGAATCATTCGTCCCCACTCTTTTTTGGTATTTCTACAAAATTTGGCTTCATTCTCGCAATTAAATCGTGCTGCAGAACACGGTCAGTACTGTCAGTTTAATTATGAAACCCCTGAACTTAAATAAATTCCTTCGCCTTCAGTCGGTCTATATAAATTTTATTTTTTAATATATTAGAAAATAAATGCGCACCTTTCCAGTATAGCTTTGGCGATTTTTTTAAAGCGTGGTTTCAGAAAATAAGACTTGCTTTCAAATGAAGTAAACAAATTCTATTAAAACAAATTCTGTGAACGGATTTCTTGTTTATATATATATATATATATTCATATACACAAAACATATTATTTATATATAATAATTATTAGTAGTAGTATTTTTTATGTACACTTTACTTGTAGATAAAACAGCATCGAAACAATGGCGATAAACCACAATTAAATAATAAAACTTTTTGTAAATCACCATAAAAATATTTAAAATAACCACAAAGGACGCGTTTCGAGCTGGATATTTCAACAGCCAGTTATCAGCCGAAGTAAGCATGTGTCCCTAGAGGTTTTGTCTCATTACGCATACCTGTTTATTTCAGCTGATGACGGGATGTTAAACTTTCCTTCTCGAAACGCGTCCTTTTTTTTTTTTTTTTTTTTTTTTTTTTTTGCAATATTTTATGTTGATTTATACAAAGTTTTATTATTTAATAATTTACTTCTATTTGCATATAAAAGTAGAAAAAGAGCTTTTTTAAATATTAAATAAGTGGAATAAATATTGTCTGTGTGTATGAGACAGTGGAATAGGTTGCCAGAAAAATGTGCACGAAACTTTCTTTCTCTCGCCAAGTCGATTATATCTCGCTCGCAAAGGTCGCGCTTGAATAGTAAAAAAAAAGATTTCATTAAATTTTTATCACAGATATACATAAAACTTGAATCATTTTTATTAATCGAAAATTGTTTGTACACTGTTTATAAACCTGTAATATAAGATATATTCAGATAAATCAATTGCAATAAATAAGTTGCAAAGGAAAAGCAAAACAATGCGCATTATACCATTAGATAATAAGTAAAATATTTTTAGTTCATATAAAATTGTGATGGCTAGGTCATTTAGTCTGGCACTACCTTTAGACTTTAAATTACATGTCCTGGTATGGTACAGCGATTTCGTTATTACGAATTGCTTGAGATGGGGACACCAAGGTTTCTATGACCATAACAGAATTATCATGATTGAGGTTTCTGCATTCCGACATATAGGGATGATTCCTTTGTAAATTTATATTAATGTTTTATGTTACTTTTTAGACCTCTAAATCTAGATACTATCTAAAAGATATATTTACTCTAATTTTTCATATTTAATTCCATTATAAGGTTAAAAAATATATATATATATATATATATATATATTTAATCTAGATCTTATATTTATTTGTAATTCGCAAAGATTTTTAGAATAAAATCATAAGTATATAATTTCTTAATTTGTAGCTCGTTTACATATATTCATATGACTAGAATATATAGTTCTAGTCGAATTCTGACATCATTTTTTTTTGTTGTTGTTGTTAACATATATCTCTTCACTCGGTTTTTAGCTTTTAATTATTTGATAGTAATTTATGGTTCAGTGAATTATTGATTACACATACTGCAATCTGATTTATTAAGAATAACAATTGTTTGATTCAGTCGTTTGTCTGAAACTATTAGTATTACAATGTATTTCTGTATGTTCCGAGAAATATTTACAATATATTTCTATTCCTATTGATTTTCTATAAATAGCGACTACCTCAACAGATTCTCTATATCCTTAAAGATAGATAGTAGCTGCATCATTTATATTCTGTAGCATTTCTGTTCATTGATTTCATATCTGTTAAATATTGCCTACTCTCACAATAAGTCTTATAGACGTATAATCAATTAGTATGAATTCGGAAACTATAAACGAAAAGAAGAGAAATAATCTGTACATTTATTCTGTATAGCATAGACCTGAGATAGAGGAAGATAAATACAAGAACACACATATACAGAAAAGCATACTATCATCTGTATAATTCTAAATGCAAAATGAATCCAGTCTGATAAACCATTCATCGTAGTTATTGGATTAGAAAATCGAGTCTCTTCTTGAAAGGGAGTTTTAGGCTTTAGATTACTGAAAACATTACGTCTAAAAAATGAGATGTTAACACTTTAAGCGTTCTAACCGTTTTTTGCCTTCACTTAATCTTTGAATTCATGGGCTGCTTTAACACCAAATTCATATATATGTTTTTTTTTTCTTTTCACTGAATAATATAAATAAATATGTAAAGTGTGATCAATTGGTGTGCAATAAACAAATTTTTAGACAAATACTTTTCATAGCTATTATTGTAGGAATCCTTAAAAATACATGAAAAAATTAGGATTGAAATGCTGAAACTGTTGAATGAACTTCGAAAATAACACCAAATATTCGCAGAATGCTTTATATGAATGGTTTTGTTTTCAGTTTTGAATTTTAAAGTGTTGAAAGAAGGAACATCATTTTTAAATTACAGTACATCACGACTGCTTTGGAATTATTAGTGCAAGGAATTTGAAGCATGTTAAGAAGGTTAATTTTAGACCGTACAAAAATATATGAACTCTTAAAACAATGGAACATTTAGGAGTTTAACCGATTGAAAATCTTCGAAAATAACATCAGATATTCGCACAATGCTTTATATGAACGGTTTTATTTTTAGTTTTGAATTTTACGGTGTTGAAAGAAGAAACATCATTTTAAAATTATAGTACCGTCACGATTGCTTTGGAATTATTCGTGCAAAGAACTTGAAGCATAACAAAATTTAATAGTTTAACCTATTGAAAATCTTAAAAAATAACACCAAATATTCCCACAATGCTTTATATGAACGGTTTTGTTTTTAGTTTTGAATTTTAAAGTGCTGAAATCAGGAGCATCATTTTACAATTAGGTACCGTCACAACTGCTTTGGAATTATTCGTACAAGGAACTTGAATCATGGTAAGAAGATTACTTTTAGACCTTACAAATCTAAAAAACTATTAAACCAATGGAACATTTAAACCTTTCAGGACCGTCCTCTCTTATACAAATTTTATCCGATTGACACCACTTAATTTTTAAAAGTTACTTTTACTTATATGATCACGAAAATTATTTAATTAAATACAGCAAGTATTACAGTTATTTATTACTGGTCCCGAAAAGAAATTTTGGATGTACATTTTGAAGGTTCATATATGCATCCATGGTCCTGAACGGGTTAAGAGTTTAACCGATTGAAAATCTTTGAAAATCCCATTTTCATCACTATTTCTTTAAAGCACAGTTTTGCAGAATGCTTCTACTATGAAAAACTTCGTGAAACAAGTATACTTTCATTCTTAAAATTCGTCAAAATCTACCAGTTTTTCATTGATTTGTCATTTTACCGTTGTGTGTAAGGACACTGGTTAATCCACTGTGTCAGCAATGAAGCATTAGAAACAACAATCACATAAATAAAAATTAATGAAAAAATGGACAATTTATCAACGTGTTCTTTTCTACTAATAAATCAACAATAATAAAATATGAAAACAAAGGTGAAAAACTTACATATTTTATTCGAAATATGTATTATTTTATAAATTTTGTTCATTGCTATGTTTTCTGTAAAATTTAATGAAACAATGAATAGTTTATTAATACGAGTTAAGTAAGTTAATTATAGTAAAATACAAAATTTTTATAAACAATTTTACTGAAATGTAAGTACGTTTTTAAAATCAAAACTGAACAATTGTATAAGTTCCCAACATTTCCGTCATTCGCTCAAAGGGGAAGATAAGAACTTTTAATTAAATATTAGTACTAAGTAAATGGAAGTTACATAACATCAAATTACATAATTAAGATATATCATGTAGGTCTGTCATTTAACCTCTAAGTTCCTGAGAATCTCTGCAAAGTACTTTGGCAGCTATTGTAGGAAAATCTGAAACTTAGAGTAGCGAATAGAATATATATATTGTCTAGTGAAGATGTGGACGCTATGTGAACATGTGGGCGTGAGCATTAAACTGTAAATTTATTCAATAACATACAGCGAACTGTTATGCTGAATTCGCTTAATATTGTTTGAAATCCAAATTCATTATATTCTGACATACAGTCGGACTTCGTAATGCAGGATACGAAAACAAGATAAAAAGAAACGAAATATTTTCTGTAAAATACAATGAAGAGAAATGGGATATTATGAGGAAAACACGAATATAACGGGTAAAAAATTGTAGATTCACAACTAATTATAACGCTTCCAGATTTCACAAACAATGTGTATTTTTATCTTTACATTTATTTTATAGGGCACTGTGAATGAAACATGGTTAAATTTTATTAAAGGATTCTCAATTAAGAGATAATTCCATCGTAATAACTTCCTTGTTTTTAGAAAAAAAGAAAATAATTTTTTACATCTCCAGTACATACATAAAATTAAAAATATATACAGGGTGTCCAGCGAATAAGACCCTGATTTCAAAATCAAATATCTCAAAAACAAAGGTCAATAGAATTATGCGGTAAACGGTTTGTTTATTAGCTAAGCTGTAAAAATGTTGTACAGAAGTTTCAAAAAATAGTTGCAAAAACAGCTAACAGATGGCGCTGTAATCGCAATGCCTATAAATTGTGTTTTGAAGTCGAGAGCCCTTGCGTCTCAATCCTAGATGGCTTCCTATGGAAGAATGAAAATTTGAAAGACCGCTTTTTCGTTGGGGTGATGTGCATAAGTGGAGGCATCTGGTCACATAATTATTGCCTCAGCTTCAATTTTAGAGAATTTCCATTAATAGAATTTTCAATAAAAAGTTTAGAAATCATTATATAAGAACTTAAAAAATATTTTATTTGGGTAATGTGCAGAAGCGGAGCCATGTGTTGACAGAATTGAGATTTGTTTCAAATTTTGTTATAAGCTACTTCGGTCCGGTTACCAATATCTCTGTGGTATGTCTTTTCTCTCCTAATTGTTAGATCGTGGAATCGAATCCAAGTAGAGGAGGATGTGAAAAAAATGGAAATCTTTACTTTTTAATATCTCTTTAAACTGTGAAAAAAGTTTGAATAAAAAAATCTAAAGATTCTGGTTTTGAAATTTTATTAAGTTAAAAGAAACCCCCTTTTTAAAAATCATTGAGCATTTATAATAATCATTCATAAATCATTTTTTTTAATTGTAGAGAATAGTTTGAATGAAAAAATACAAAGTTTCTATTTTTAAAAATTTAATTAAGTTAAAAAATAATTTTAATTTTAAAAACTCGTTTTCATTTTTTTTATCATTGGGCACAGAAATATGGTGCAGCTTCTAGCGATAGGATGCGACGTGTTCGAAAGGAATGCAGCATCCAAAATACTTTTGCTTTGACGTTGATGATATGACTTATCATCAATTCCTTTTAAAAAAGAAATAATTTAATGCATAATTTCTGTCTCTAAATTTCTGTTTACAAAGAAAATAAATATATACGTTGTGCTAAAACCAAGGTATTATGCTGTGATTTAAAAATAAATTAAAAGTGAAAAATTACTTTTTTATATATAATAATTCAGGTATAAACAATAATATCAAAATATTATGCCGTGATTTAAAAATATAAAAAATAAATAAAAAGTAAAAAATTATTTGTCTAAATATATGCATTTTGATTTAAATAATTATATGGCATTAAAGATAGAATTTAATAAAATATTTAAAACATTCTTATAATGATTTCTAAATTTTTTATTGAAAATTCTAGTAATTGAAATCTTGTAAAATTAAAGCTGATGCAATAATTCTGTGACCAAATGTCTCCACTTCTGCACATCACCCCAATGAAAAAATGGACTTTCCGAATATTCGTTTTTACGTAGGGAGCCATCTAGGAATGAGACGCCATTGCTCTGGACTTCGAAGCAATTTACAAGTATTGCGATTACAACGCCATCTGTTAATAGTTTTTGCAACTAAATTTTGCAACTTCTGCATAAAATTTTCACAGTTTAGCTAATAAACAAACCGTTTACCGCATAATTCTATTGATCTTTGTTTTTGAGATATTTAATATTGAAATCAGGGTCTTATTCGCTGGGCACCCTGTATATGGTCGGAATGTGGACAAAACATCGTTTAATTGATTAATTAATTTAATTTAATTTAATTTAATTTTTAAACGTATTTAATTACTTAAATAAATAACAAGCATGATAAACTACCTTTCATATTTTAAAATTTATAATTGACAAAAACAGTAAAACATGCCTGATTTTATTTACTTTTCTTAAATAAAAACTGTAAAAATCTCTGTATGAGTAAGAATGTTTTACCTTTCAACATTTTAACTGAACTTTTACATATTTTCTTACACAGGAAATTTTTAAATGTTGATTATTACATGAACTACGATATAACGAGCTTGTGTTGAGATACATTCCTTCTGGATAGTATTGAATTCGAGTGCTGTCTAACGCTCGTATACTATACTATAGCTAGATAGCTATATTAAATTTCCAAACCAAAGAAAATCACACACATGACTGTATAAAATTCACTATTTAAAATTAACAACACTTTAAAATGATCTGTGGAAAATAATTTAATGAAAACTCTAAAACTCTCATGGTTTTAATTTCGATAGTACACGAGCTGAAAAGAAAGCATCACAATCCTACTTAAACTCTAACCGTTAACAACAGAGGAGAAAACAGAACAAATTACCTACAAAATATCTTTGAGATGATGCCGTAAAATCGGACGCAGAATGAGGAATTAGCCAGATGTTTTTGGTCAGTAAGCCATCGAGTCTGATATAAGGATAAAAACAGTTCAACACACTGGATAATAAAAACCGTATTTCAAAAATTTGACGCATGAATAGTTTTCCCTACGTAAAGAAATGAATTTTGTTTCAAAACATCAAAAACAAATCATATTTCTAAGTAGAGTAAAATGATTGGTTGGCAATTTTTTTAACAATTTCTCTTTCAAAACATCATGTGGTTATCATTATATATGACTCATAATTTTTTTTAAATCAAAAAATGTCGAAAATTTAAAGAATTTGAATTCATTAAATGTTTGATTAAGGTGTTTAAAAATTTAAAAATTTTACTGGAGCAATTTAAAACATCTTGTACCACTATACAAATTTTCATAGAAAACATATATATTTACATTATATATATATACCGGGTGTCCCAAAAATGACTGACTATTTTAAAATTCAATAACTTGCAAACGGTGACAGATATTTAAAAAATTCTTGCAGGAGGTTTATGTATGATGTCAGGAGTTTTTTTACTGTCATTCTTGAATTTAGTTCGAATTTCAAACAATAGATGGCGCTCAGTCAAGGCCGAAATTGACGTCACTCAGCATTCATGCGAAGGGAGGAGATTTAGGCTATGGAGTGGGTCTCATTCGCCAGTACAATCTTGCTCTTAGGCCCGATTCTGAACTCATTCGATATGATTTCAATGGAATGCCTTATTGCCATGGAAACAACAAACTCTTCGATAGTGGAATACAGCGTTCAGAACTGGTTAAACAAGGCAACTTCTATTATTTGTTTTGAGGTAGTTATCTTGAACAAAGATATACTATTAGCCATTTTCACCATTCATATAAGTCTACTGACGAACTTCCTTAAAAGATCTAAAATTTCGTAGTCCCAAAAATGACAGACGATTTGAAAAATCAATTAAAGAAAAACGGATGGCGATAGAAACGTACGGTTTGCTGCATTCTGCTTAGGTAACCATTAGGACTGAGCTATATAGAAGTGTCTTAAATCGATTTATCACCCATATAACATCGCGATTCAGCACTAAATTGCGATTTAACAGATTTTACCATTTAGCATATGGAAGCCTATTTTTTAATTTTTAGTAACAAAATGCGGTCTATTTGCACCCCCCCCCCCTCCTGTATTATTTAGTTTACTTAGCTTTTAATTTTTCAAATACTTTTGAAAAGAGGTAATATTTTACATATAAAAAATCTTTGAATTCCCCAAAACACTCATTTTTTCCATTTTATAAATTAGTGACATATTTTAATACATTTTATAAAATCATTCTTTAAGAAATATTAAAAAAAAAATGGGTCTGACACGTCATGGCCGCTATGATCTAAATTTCTTAATGGGAGGGGGGGGGGTCCCCCAGTTTACTCAAATATCTACTCATTGCTAATAAGACACACACTCTTTCTTTTTTTACAGACACAAAATTAAAAACTTATTTGGGTATAAACGAACCAGATTCAACGAATTCAATGATAAATTTAACTGTGTATTTACCTTGAGAAAAGTGTAAAAAAAAAAAAAAAAAAAAAAAAATTAAAAAATAATAAAAAAAAAGAAGAAGAAGAAGGAATATATGAGAAATAAGTTGCACTTTTATTTCTTTTTAACTTTTAGAGTATAATAAAATTTGTTTAACATAAATGCTGACATTTGTATAGTGATTGGAGAAGGATTGAAAGTGTGAGAGCCTCGGAGCACATTTCTAAAATTGCGGATTTTTTTCGCAAGTGTTGGCACCCTGTAAGATTAGTAATAAAACAAAATCTTAAAATATATTTATTTTTAATGATAACAAAATGTCAAAAAGCAGAAAATCGCAGATCTGCAGAAAAATCTAATGAATGCCCCTTCCACCTCTCTCCAATTCTGCTGAAAAAAAAAGTTACTTGACTCATTACAGAACTCTTTTTAATAAATTACAAAATAATAATAATAATAATAATAATAATAATAATAATAATAAATTAAAACTGAAATATTCCAATATTACCCAAACATATGAAAATTAATTTTTTATCAAAATAATGCATAAAACTATAAAATAAAAATAGATGAATTTGGATTTTAACCTCAAGACTTTCTTTCTTTTCAGACATAAATAGTGAATCAATTTCAGCAAGATACTCTATCCACGTAGCTGACATTCAAATTGGATGTCAAATCCGATTCATGACTATTTTAAAATGTTTTAATTGCAGAAAAATAGAAAATAAAGAATAAAATATTACCCAAAATAAAATATTACCCACACATATGAAAAAATTAATTTTTCATTAAAAGAATGCATAAAAATAAAAATTGAAATTCGATGAATTTGGATTTTAAATATGAAACCTTATTCTTGTTTTTCATCCATAAATACTCAATTTCAGAGAAAAAATCTTATTTGAAAAATAAAAGTTATTTCATGCGGACCACGGCCAAATCGAAATACACGAAACAATGCAGTTCGGAACGCTGTATTCCACTATCGAATAATTTGTTGTTTCCATGGCAACAAGGCATTCCATTAAAATCATACTGAATGAGTCCAGAATCGGGGCCAATGAGCAAGGTTGTACTGGCGAATGAGACCCACTCCATAGCCTTAATCTCCTTCCTTCACATCAATGCTGAGTGAAATCAGTTTCGGCCTCGACTGAACGCCAATCGCTATCAGCGCCATCTATTGTTTGAAATTCGAACTAAATTCAAGAATCATAGTAAAAAAACTCCTAGCATCATATATAAACCTCCTGCAAGAATTTTTTTACTATCTGTTACCGTTTGCAAGTTATTGAATTTTAAAATCGTCGGTCATTTTTGAGACACCCGGTATGTGTATATACATATACACACACATATATGAAAAGTTATAAAATAATGTTTAATAATAAAAATATAGTTAACAATATTTGTAAAATGCCCCACCAATGGGAAAAAAAAAAAACATTTTTATAAAACGAAAATAAATAAATAGAAACACTAAATAAGGAAAGATAAAAGAAAGCTTTGCGCGTCAACTATGCTTTCAAAATACTACAAAGGAAATGAAACATTAAATTTCATTATATCATGCAAGAAATTTTTGGTCTAGAGTCTTTTCATTCAATTTACTTTTTAAAATGCCAAGTCAACCTATTCTTTTGAATTTGAGAATATTGCTAGTGAAGCGCTTTGTATATATTGAGATTTTGTTGCATTGTTTGTTTAATATTCATGAAACCAAAGAATTTTATACATACACACACAATGTAAGTTTTTGCGGATATCGTGTCATGAAAATGATTTTTAGACATATAATAATAACAACAACAACAAAATAATAATAACTACGTGTAAATACACAAAAGGATAAAAATATACATCTAGTAAGATAAATTTAATTTTCTTTTGTGGTTTAATACAATTAGCAAAATGAAATATATCACTTTTCGCTCTCAATAGTAATTTCTTTTAAAAAAAAAGAAAAAAAAACTACATAATATAGATACAAAGCTAATGTTAAAATAAAATCATTTGAGAAGCTGTAATGTATCAAACAGCAAAACACTCTCTTTGAAATAGCTAGATTTTAGATTAAACCTATATATATATATATATTCTTCTTCTTCTTCTTCTTCTTCTTATTATTATTATTATTATTATTATTATTATTGTAAGTGATGTCCGATTTTGTTTAAAATAAGTGCCTTTTAATTATAAGGCATAAACTCATTGTATGTTTGTATCTTACAAAGCTGCCTATAATAAATATATAATTCTCAATGTTATAAATTTTCTTTTGTGAACAGGGATCAAATTATATTTGCTTTTTAAGTGATTTTTAATTATAAGTGCATTTTGACTATAAGTACATATTAATTATAAGTGCACTTATAATTAAGTGTATTTTAATTATAAATGAATTTTAATTATAACGCATGAACTCATTGTATGTTTGTGTCTGACAAAGTTGCCTATAATAAAAATATAATTCTCAATGCTATGAATTTCATTTTGAGAACATGAACGTAATTATATTTAAATTTTGAATTATATTTTTGTAAAGTATCTATAAATATATTTCAGAGGTTTACGTTCTTTGAAAAAAATGTCATTTTTTGCTATGTAAACTGTATCTTCAAATAAAGAAAGAAAGAACGAAAGAAAAAGAGAATTTTTGAAACAGTCCCGTCTGAAATTCTGTTTTCAATTTGATATTATGTGATTAGAAATATGAAAAATGTAAAAATAATTGTTCATTAAAAATCTTTTAAGTGCAAAACATTGCAAAACAGAATGTAAGATTTTTTTTAAATACACAAACAAAGGATAAAAAAAACACACTTTATAAGAAGATGAAAGGAAACCAGTAGTATCGAAGTTACATTCAGAAGACTGCAAACGAGTTGAACATTAAATTTCATGAGAGGATTGTTGTTTTATTTAGAAAAATTCAAAGTAATCTTTTCCAAATTACTTTTGCTATATTGGTGTTAAAAACATCTTTTTCTGAATTATTTATTGGTTGCATTTTTGTTTAATGCGTTATAAATAGTAGAGAAACATACTGCATAATCATATATATTTGATGTACAAAAAGGCACATAATAACACACACGTTGTGTCATGAAGCGCTTTTTATACATCTAATTAAAATATATATAAAACAAAGAAAATAAATATCACATATTGAGATAAATGTCTTCTTGGGTAGTTAAAGTGGGAAAAATGAAAAAAAAATAACTAATATTATTACAGTTATTTTTATAATTTCATAAAATGCCTAAAGATAAAGATAAATTTAATTTTTATTTATTTCTGGTATTGTCAACAAATGGAATATTTAAAATACTCACATTTGTTTAAATAATTAGATTTTAAATTTAAAAGCTAGATTTTATCTCAACAGTGCATGAGCTATAATTTAAAATGAAAAAAAAAATATTTAATGCATTTTAAAGAAGAATTTAAATTAATTAATTTTAATCTTATTTAAGAAAAACTGATAATATGTTTTTGTCTTACAGATTTATATATAATATCATGCATGAACTATAATGCACGAACTATTATTTAAAATGAAAAATAAATATTTTGATACATTTTTAAGTAAAACTTAAATTAATTTATTCTAATCTTATTTAAGAAAATTGATAATATGTTTATGTCTTATATATAATATAAAAGATAAAATACATTACTCTCAAAACTCTAAATATTCGTTCGGTGAGCGGAAGAAAATAGTATTTAAATATTTAAGTTTTTCCCTCAAATAATTTAAAAGATATTTGAGTCGTTAACAATCACACTTTATTGGATACAAATTCTTTCTTTCAATGGAGATTATATTTTCTTTCTTTTTAGTTCTTCCTGAGATATACGTTTGCAAACTATCTCAAAAAATAATATTGGATGAAAAATATGACATATATATTTATACTATATATAATAAAACTTTTCAATAATAAAAATATAAAAACTACAGTACTTTGCAAAAGACAATAAAGGAGAATTATTTATCTAGAATTATATAAAATAATAAAAACGCTTAATAAAATATAAGAGTATAAAAGGAAGACAGGTGCATGAAAGCTGTTTTCTTGAGATTGCAAAAGATTTGAAACAATGAATTTTATTATTTGATTCCAGAAAATTTTGGCGAAGAAAATGCACAGTCTTTATAATCCAATTTCCTTTCTGAACATAACTGTTAAAAGACCTTTTCATGAATTCGTATTGGATTTTAGTTTTGGTTTAAAGTTTCACGAGTAGTACAAAAGTATTTACGTACTTGATATAATGTTTTTTTCTATAGTGTAAAAATAAGAATCTTTGAGTGAAAAAAACATGCATCACACATAGCCTTTATAATCCTATATACTTGAACATTCCTGCTAGAAAACCTTTTCGTGAATTCGTATTATATTATAGTTTTTGTTTAATGTGTTGCGTATGGTAGAGAAATATTTATGTACTTTATATAATCTTTTTTCTATAACGTAAAAATAAGAAATTTTGAGTGAAAAAACATGTATCAGACATAGTCTTTATAAACTTTTATACTTGAAGAACATTGCTATTAGGAAACCTTTTCACCTTTTCGTGAAATTGTATTGTGTTTTAGTTTTTGATTAATGTGTTGTGTATAGTAGAGAAATATTTATGTACTTAATATAGTAATGCGTTTTCTTTGATGTAAAAACTAATTTTCTAACGCTAAAATCAGGCATATATTAATAACTAGTAAACAGGAATTCTGATTTTTCAGAATTTAGTGTCGTCCCTGATTCCCGATGAAAAAAAAAATGTATGTAAATATAGATAGAACAAAACATATTTTAGGTTTAAGGCTTAAAACATGCGCTTTTATTTTATATAAGATGACGTCATTCGCATCCAGACGAAAAATTCCTCCTTTATGATCTTGTCTTAGTAGGCATATGACGTCACTATCGCTAAATAATACACAAATCCAAAAAAAGAGATGTCGTCTTTCAAGACTTAACTACATTTTTTTGGAGTGGGTATGGAAAAATGGCAAGAAAAAGATATAATTACTATTTTTCAAATATTTTTCCTTTTACTTTTTACAGAAATGGAGTAGTTTAGTTGCCAACATAAAAAAAAAAAATTCTTTATAAACTACAAAAAAAATTAATATCTCAAAATGAAATTGAGATGCAGTTTTTAAACAAATTGCATTTGAAAGTATTTTTCTTCCCAACACGACGGTACAAAGATTTAAAATGTGCGATGTTTAGAAGTTTAAAAAAGTGCAGTAGAGTGTTTAACAGTACAATGATACATCTGCTTTGTTTTACTGCAGACTTATTTATACAATGGAACGTTATTTTTTAGAGATGATATTTTAATTGATGGACGAAAGGAATGGCATATCGGGGTCTAAAAACGTTCTAACAGTAACAGAACATTAATAAGATATTCCATTTGTTCGTACAATGAAATGAAATAGCAGAAGAATTAATTTAACCCTTAAATGTGCGATTTTTTATTTTGTTTCGAAAAAATTATATATGATTCTCTGAAAAGTTTATTGCACAGAAAAAATAATGAAAAAAAAGCACAGATACATTTTTTATTTAATTCACCAATCTTTTCTTCTATTGCACATCTGCAATACAAGTAAAAACTGCTGTCGTGTGACTGTTTCACGCTAAAATAATGGAAATTAGTAAATATTTTAATAATTATGTCTCCAAATACGTTATTTATATAATCATTTATTTTATAAAACTTAACCTTTAACCTTTAATTCGCATGATAGAATATATTCTAGAAATTACGTAGTTCAGTGAATCTGACTTTACAATAGAAAGTTTCAATGATTCATTTCGCTTTATTTAAAAACGGTTGCAATATCTGTTATTAATTAAAGCAAATGTTGCTATTTTAATTTTCTGGCGTGAATTATGTATATACGAATAAAAAAAAATCTATTAAATTCAAAACACTGTTGTTTGCATATATGGAAAGCCACGCACTAAAGTGTTAAATAAATGCCACTTATTCTATACTTCTTAGAAAACATGTTGTAGTCCGCCTAAAAAATGCATATGAATCGCCATTATGTTTGACATATCAAAATAAGTAATGCAACAATTCCATCCGGTTGACCATATTGTAATGGATTTTTCTATATTTTGCTATAAGGGAGCAATAAATGCTTGATTCTCCATTACTATTAGAGAACAGTAAACGTTCTACAGTAAAACTCAATAACATTGAACAATTCTTGGTAAACCGAATATATTATTGAGAGTTAAAGCATGAGTAGACCAACAGATAGGCAGACAGAACGGATTCATAAATATTTTTTTTAACTAAATTGAAAACTGTTAAAAAAGGTCATTATAATGTCTATATTGTAGCAGGGATATTGTTTTTATACCTGGTATTATAAATTCCGAAAGTTCTAAATTATATACAAAAGCTATTAAAATTTGCTTATCGAAGCAAACATATTCTTCGTTGCAGCTACTTTTATTTTTTTAAAAGGAACCATAATATTTTTCGGTCATATTATTGATTATTATAAATAATAAAGAAAAACCGAAAATTATAAGAATTCTTAAATACGTAATTCTTTTTAGATATTGTAAAAAATAGGCTTTTAAAAATTGGTGCAAACATCAGGATAGCTACAATTTTATTCAAAAAACTGATTTTAACTAATTAACGTATGGTTTTAATTTTAACATCTTCGGTCCCTAGGTCCCCATACGGGGACATCAGTTCTTTTTCTTATAAAAAATATAATGTCCAATATTTTTACATTTTCACTTCACTTCTTAACAGCTGATTTTTTTTTCGTCCAAAGCAAACGAATAAATGGCAGACTCTAAGCTGATTCCCCACTAAAATTAATGTTATTTTCACCTGAGTTTGCAAAATGCTTAAAAATGCCTAAAAGACAGTATGACCAAGAAAGTGAGAAATTTTCATAAGTATTTAACTTAAATCGTTTTCAATAAAAATTTTTGAGCATTTGTAGATTATTTACTTGTTTAAAGCTCTTAAATTTGTGATTGCATTAATTTAGATTAATGGTTATTAAATTGATGTTTTTAAGGAGGTTTGTAGTTTTAGATCGATATTTTTGAACGTAAATTACTAAGCGCCTAAATGATCAATTTCAGAAAAGATATTTTTTCTGTCCTTTACGATGTCATTTTTTTCGGAAAAAAACAATGAATAAGCATTTGTATTATTATTTTAGCTTTGGAACTCAAGAGGATAAATTAAAGTATATTTTAGTCTTAATGAAAAATTCATATATTTCATTCTTATATCTTTATTTATAATAACGTATGTTAATATCAAGGCATCAAAATTTCGTTTGGTGACTGGAACGCAAAAATTTATGTATCTAAATGTCAACCTGAAGAAACGTAACATAGATTTTTAATTGTTATCATTTGTATTATTTCTGAAAGTTTCCCAGCACATTCCAAAACTCAGTTTGCACAATAAACTCTAAAGTAAAATGTAATTAAAAATATGAAAATATATACATCAATATTGCATAACAAAACTATAAATAAATACATAACTTTGAAAAACACTATAAAGGAAAAATAATTTTATCGAAACAAATAATACAAAAAAAAAAATCCATCAAACACAAAATGTAAGAATATAAAAGGATTCCAGGCGCATCAAAGATGTTTTGAAAAGACTATAAAGAACCGGAACGTTAAATTCCTTAAATGAAATTCAAGAACTTTTTTATGTAGAAAAATTTGTACTCTTCTTATGCAATGTACTGTAAGAATGTTGTTTTAAAAGACTTTTTTCAAAATTCATATTGGGTTGTTATTTTTAGTTTTATGCTTCATCGATAGCAGAAAGGTATTTATGTGCTCGAGACTGCGCTTTCTTTGATGCAAAAAAGATCTTTAAAGCACACATTGTCGGATTAATAGAATTTTTATGTGTAGAATTAAAAATAAATAACAAGATGTAAATTTCCTTTGAAGATGTTATTGAAATATCTTTTTAATTTCAAACGTATTTATTTTTTAATTAACAAAAAACTTGTTGTGTCAGATTATTAATTTTTAAACTTAATAAAAACAACAATGAAAATTCATGTACCAGGAATAGATTGTGAAACCCTTTCCAAAACTATGAGAATAGTTTTAAGAAATTTCTTTTTACCACAGATATTAATTTGATATTTAAATGAAGAATTAAAAGAAAAACCGAACGGAGTTAGATATCTTATTCTAAGCAATTACTTTCCATAGCCTATAATGTACAGAATAACTATATATATATATAGCTATAGATTTTTTTTTTTTTTTTTTTTTTTTACATACAACATACTGGAGCAAGAATTTAAATCAGCTAGAAAGTCTTTCGTCGAAAAACAAAAAGCGCATTCTGAGAACTTCAATTCACCACGGACAATAGATTTATATCATTTTGTTTAGCCATGTATATAGTCTTTTTTATAACGTAGTATACTAACACTATATAATATAGTAAAATTTGTTTGAGCTGAAAAATACATAAACAAGTTAAAAAACATTTTTAGGAAATCCCATTTCAAGACGTTTTACCGATTTCTTATGGCAAACTTTTATTTATAGAATTTTTGAACACCACATTTAATTTAAAAATGCTTCACACAAATAGTTCACACTTCTTGCAATTAACCTCAGTGAATAAGGATGATACATTCTCATTAGCGCAGTCTTGTGTATGATTTTTTTTTTTTTTTTTTTTTTACTACAACCGTATTTTATTACACTAAAATAATATAGTTCATGTGGAATATGCATACCACAGTTAAAAATACATTTTCGCCAATGAACAACAATAGACAGTAATTCTTGTAATGTGATTAGTGGAGCTCTTTTTATAATCTATAGCAGCGGTTCCCAAACTTTATTGGTACGCGACTCAAATTTAAGTAAAAAAATTCTTCGCGACCTACCTCATGTGAGGGTGTATCTAATACCAGTATGGAAATTATTGTATGACCTCTATAATGTATCAGCTATCCTATCATACAAAAAAGGCAAATTTTTGTACGAATGATACATTATCAACAAAGCAAGAATGGGTAATCCCAATGTGTGTAAGTGGAATAATAATTGAAACAATACACATATTAGAAAAAAAAATGAAAAATACGTTTAATTATTATCAAAACAAAACTTTACAATCAGTGAGATTTCTGGCACTGGTGTTTACCGATGAGGGCATTATATATATCAGAGAATTCATGGGATAAAGTAAAAGCACAGGTAGTGCGCGCACGCATCCTCGCTCGATAGCGGGGGTCCAAGTTACCACCTACTGCGCGACTGCTGCCATATCTCACAACGGGGTCATGGCATAATACCGACTGACTGTTCAAGAAAACACTGTCTTCTCATGAAGTTTTAGTTTAAACTAATAGCTATCGTGATTATTACGGTTGTATATATTTTTTAAACAGATGAAATAAAAGATATTTTTGTGGCAAACCTCGATTGTTTCGCGACCCACCAAAACACACGTTGCGACCCACCAGTGGGTCGCGGCCCATAGGTTGTTAATCACTGATCTATGCATATTCTACACACCTCGTGGTACACTAAAATTTTGTTAAACATGAAAATGCATACCACAGCTAAAATGCTATCAGCGTTTATTGGTGATAATTTCCGGGTAACCGAATTCATTAGCGTGTTTCTGTAAATGAACGTTAAATACTATGAACTCCGATCTAAAAAAAAGGCATGTTCTAATATCCTTCAATAATGACTATCAATTTCATTATCCTCTTCAGTTCAGAAGCTAAAATAATAATACAAATGCTTATTCATTGTTTTTTCCGAAACAAAATGACATCATAAATAACAGAAAAATTACCTTTTCTGAAATTGATCCTTTAGGCTCTTGGTAATTTAGCTTTAAAAATATGGATCTAAAACTACAAACCGCTTAAAAACATCAATTTAATAACCATTAACTTAAATTAACACAATCACAAATTTAAGAGCTTTAAGCAAGTAAATAATCTACAAATCCTCAAAATTTTTATTGAAAAAGATTTAACTTAAATAATTATGAAAATTTCTGACTTTCTTGGTCATACTGTCTTTTGGGCATTTTTAAGCATTTTGCAAACTCAGATGAAAATAACATTTCCTTTATGTGGGAATTATCTTAGATACTGTCATTTATTCGTTTGCTTTGAACACAAAAATCTTTCAACTATTAAGTAGTCATGTGAAAATGTAAAAATTCGGACATTTTAGTTTTTAGAACGAAAAGAACAGACGTCCCCATATGGGGACCCAAGGATCGAAGAGGTTAAGTTACAGCTAAGGTAAGAATAGTGAAATACTCTGCAATAAAAATTTCCCTGTATATTATAATGTAATAGAATATTTCCGCTGGCTCGTATAGACGAACTATAAATGATATATACTTCATACTCGATAGAAGGTATGTTGTAGTTCAACTCTGTGATGTATACACATTTAATTACGTTTAGCGTAAGGTACAAGTTTTAAACCGCACTAAAATGTTTTTTTTTTTCCTGATAGACTGTAATGTAGAGGAATTATTTTGTCTGACATGTAAACATATTATAACAGCTATTTAATTCATTATAAATACAAACATGCTAAGATAAACACCTATAACCTATATCAGTGAAGTGGAAATACAAGTATTAGAGCAGAATGAGACAGACAGACGTCAAAGCAGACACACAGAATTCCTAAACACTTTAGAACTGTTATGCAAATTATTTAAACCAACCCCAAAAATAATGATAATTTTAATATTAACTTATTTCATGTGGTGCAATATAACATATTTTTAAAAATGCTTATGATTTTTAAAAATCTCGAATTTAAATGTAAACCTACAGTTTCTGCAAGCAATGCATAACTTTATATATAAATGAACGTTCTTTTACTTTAATGTAAAAATCACTGTGCATTAATTTCTGCTAATGTGTGTAAACAAATGTAGTTACTCGCATCTAATCAGATTATAATTATATGACGAGAAACAAATTATATATATATATATATATATATAATTATATATCTATATAATTATATATATATATATATATACATATATATATATATGTATATATATATATGTGTGTGTATTTCTAAAGAAAAAAAAAACATATGTGACTTATTTCCCGAAATAGTTTCGTTGAAAAAGTGGTGTTTTGAATTTATGCACAATTTTTAAGAAAAGGGAAAAGAAAGAATAAAATAGTTCTATTCGAAATTCAGCTTCGTAACTAATACTGAGTGATAATAAAAATGAATAACATATACAAAAATGGTCAGTAATAATATTAAAGGTAGCAATAGAATTTTTGAAAAGACAATAAGAGGAAATTATCTTCATAGAAAGAAAGAAGAAAAAACATGAAATGCAACATATTTCGAGATAACAAAGAAGCCAGATGCATCAAAGGTACTTTTAAAAGGAAACAAAAGAATTGAAACATCACATTTCATTATTTGATGTAAGAAATTTTCAATTTTAAAAATGCAAATTTCGATTTTAAAAAGCCAAATGTATAGTTAGCCATTGGACTTTTCGAATATTGCTGTTGAAAGAACTTTTTTCTGGATTGATATTGGGATGAATTTTTTTTCTGCGATATGTTATAGAATAGGAAAGATTATTTATACACTAGAGAATAATTGTTTTTTTTTTCTTTTTATTCTTTTTTTTTTTTTTTTTTTTTTTTTGTAAAAAATAGGATGCTTATAACACAGTGTTGTATAGATATGATTTTATTACAGATATTTCAAAAATGAACAGATTGTAAAAAAAATAAGTAATAAAATAAGTAATAGAGCCTAAGTTTAATGGAAAATTTATCTTCGTTTCATTTGAAATCTTACAAACAAACACACCATGTTTATGATTTTTCTTACAGGTGGATCGAAAATTTAAAACCTAGCTTTACTATTTTTTAGTTTTTCGCGAAGTGTACTACGCAACAATGTTTTACGAGAGGAATTTGTGTCAGCAATCAATATATGACAAGGTGCGATTGAATGAGCCGTGAAAATATTTTTCATTGAATTGATTGTTGAAATATATATATATATATATATATATGTATGTATATATAACACAAAACACTAGATGTTGAATCGGCCATCTAACGGTACCTAAGCATATGAACATCTGAAATTCAACATAATATGCAAGAGTAAAGAAAAGCATCCGTTACGTCACAAATAACTTACATGAATGTCATATTTATATATATGTTTAAGCGTGTCCCTATGTTAATTTTTATTTCTATTTTTTTGTGTTCAAAACTCTGTTTAGTAAAAAACTAGAAATACGCTGGATACGTGTAATTCTTCAAGGAGTCCGTGACACTAAACTTTTGGGAGCCACTGCATTAATCAATGCGTTAGAGGGCAATAATATAAAAAGACAATTCTACTTCAAAATTACCGACTACTATTTATTTTCAATTTTAAACAGGATAAATTTAATTTGAAGTGATTTCTTCAGAATCTTTCATATTATTTTGCTAAAAATTGAAAAATATCGATATATGTCCTCATTTTTTTCGCTTTTTTAAAAATAAATTCATTTTTTTTCTTATATATACGTCTTGATGATTTCTTATTTTCTTATACCACGCTACATATTGAAATCAAAATTCTCCTTTAATATCACTTAAAGCAATATTAGTTTGGTGTTTAGTTTGTCTTATTTTGTTCTGCTTTAAAAGATGTATTTAATATTATTTCAACACCTTTTATTTTTTAACAATAAAATATGAAATTCGTAATCAATGTTTTGTATAATTGTAACTAATTATATAGGTTATTAATGTGTAAAAAAAAAGAACTTTGGCAATGTCGCCTATGAGTTTAAAGTTTTACTTGCAGGAAAGTACGAATGTTCTTTGAGCCATGTCAAGCACGAAAACGGAAATATGCCTAAAGATAAATTTTCGTATTTCGCGTTATATATTATAGACATTCCTAATTCTTTTTAAACGTATGATATGTTGTCAAATATATATCTACAATTTCCGCTTTTTTCCCAGACCCCTTGAAACTCGCCCAAGGCACTTTTCATTTAATGCGTTTAGTGTTCTTTGGTTACGGAACACAATTCAGATAAGGTCTTTTCGTTTTAAAAGAAAGTGCCTTCGGTGAATTGTAGGGTGTCATAACTCGAAAACAGGAAATTTGTTGATAAAGTAATTTGGTAGTAAGCCTCAGGATATAGTCCGACTGGATGGTTGAAAAAAACGGAGTTGCTATAAAGATATAATAAATATTGTTTTATTAAACCTTTAAAAATGTAAATTTTTGTGTCATCCGATGGTGCTTTAATGAATGATGTAGAAAGAAAGTGCATGATGAGTTGATGTGTGCTCGAGCAATCATGCATGTATAGAATTTCATATTTTAATGTAAATTACCTCAACCATTATAAGATTCTTCTTCTCAAATTTTGTAGTCTTATAAAGCATCACTTTGACAACTGAAAAATGAAAGTTTAATATGCTAATTCATTGCCTCTTATCAGTCGCGTAATAGGATGTAAACGTGTTAATTTATTTCCATATGATTTTGAGATGTTTTAATGTTATACATATTTATTTGATTAATATAACAGATTGCAATAGTTTTCCGTAAAGTTAAGGACAAATTTATAAAATAAAAAAATTATCACGCACACAGAAGTTATTATTATTATTATTCTTATTATTATTTAGAAATTTGCTATAATTTTTATTCGCATATTTTGTGTGAATCATTATTTTATTCATTTCTCTTCCAATCCTAAATATATGAATATTAAACGTTTAAGAAATTATTAATAAATCTATAAACAATATAAAATTATTGGGTACTCTTTTCTTTTATTAAAAAATGCAAATTGCTACATTTCTTAAAGTAATTTGCACTTTGATATTCCATATAACGTTTTGCCTTATCACATTTTATATAATAATTACTTATAAGATGCAGTAAAAATGTGTTAATTAACGACAAATAAAATGTTTGCTTCTTTTAAGTAATTCAATAATATTAATTTTTATTCAGCAATTCCTTAAACGATTCATCTAATTTGAATTTCTGTTGTTGAAAATTGCAGTTGTATAATGAAACTGTTTAAAACATAATATAAAAGTCTAAAATTTGTATAAAAGTTTTTGATTTTCTAATAAAAAAATAAAAATATATATTTTGGGTACTTTTTGCATATATCTAAATTCATTTTATCGGTGATTGAAAACAATAAAATCAGTATCACTAAATATAAAAAGTTTGTTCAATTAGACTAATTACGATTCGCATTTCATAAAGATTTAGCAATGCAGTATTATAACTAATTTTTAAAAAAAGTACTTTCATTATATTACTTTTGAGAATATTCAAAGACCTTTTGGCGAAAAATTCAATGTGAATTTCTAATTTATGTGTATTTAATATTTATAAAAATCTAGGCGATATCAATTTAATTAAAATGGTTCTTTTACACTGGATATTAACTGTAAATACAGGGTGTCGGCAAACTAGTTGTGCAAAAAGGATGGTTTATTGAATGGAATTGACAGGAAAAAAATTAAAGTACATATTGTTGTAAGATAGAAAAATAGTTCAAGTTTACCATTATTACAAATGTTAAATGTGACTTCTTTCGTGACTCTGCAAATGTCCCATCGGTAAATCGTTTCTAGCCACAGATTTGTCAGCATGTATCCGTCGATCAAATTAATTTCAGTGCAGATTCTTGATTTTAGTTCAGGAATTGATGCAGGAAGTGGCAGCTTGCACACTTGTACACTCCTTAACAAAACCCCGTACACGGAAATCAAGCGGTGAAAACTCTTGTGATCGTGGTGGCCATTGAATAACACCTCCACTCGCTAAGCGATACCGTCAGTTATGACACCTAACGCCATCTATGAGTAAATTTCGGCAATATTACTACTAGTCTGGCTTTCAACAAGTTAATTTCATTTAATATTTCGGAATTTCTAAACATACGAAATCGACCAACTAATTTGTAGAAACCCGGTATATTAATTCGGGGAGAATATCCTATCTGCTGAATTCTCACAGACTTATAAAAAGTTTCATTTTATTTTGTTTCAAACAGCTGTTAATTTATTTTGAATGCCTTATTTTTATACTGAGCTTGGTACGTAATCATACTTTTTACACTCCGTATTTAATAAAGATTTGATTAAAAATGTTTTTAAATGTCTATTTTAATATTTGCTTGGTTCGAATATACAGCATGTATCTGAAAATGGGGGCAAAATTTTACGGGGTGGTAGAACGCAGCTATACGAGCAAATTTTGTCATAGAATGTGTGGTCGGAACGCAAGCGGTGAGAAGTTAAAAGGTAGTTTTCCACTGCCGCAGTTAAAGAATTAACACAAGAATGGGAAGAGATACTTCAGAAAACATTTTATTAACATGAATGTAATTAGTGTGCGTGCTCAAAGAAATTGCTTAAAAGATCTTCCGCCAGATGTAATGCACACTTCACACCTACGGGATAAGGATTTGTGCACATTTGAGAAGACACCGGCATTTACCGAATATTTCCGGCAACAACTCAATCCTGGCGACTAGATCCATATCGATTTCAATGGGCCACTCGTATATTGGGCTTTCTATATGGCTCCACAAGAAAAAGGCCAAACACGGCGATCTTGGTCGCCAAGCTATGGGACCACTTCGAACAATGCATCTCCAAAAGACAGTTGAAAACTACCTTTTAACTTCTCACCACTTGCGTTCCGATCATACATTCTATGCTCGAATTGTTCTGTTCCATCATCCCGTAAAGTTTTGCCCACTTTTCAGATACACCATACGTACATATAATTTTTGAATGTAATTAATAATTTTCTTAAGAAAATTTTAAATGAAAACGATTTACAAGTTACCTTTATAAAAATCTCAGTCATTATATATTAAACGGAAATACCTTTACCTTATAGCTTAACCACAATGAAAAATAATTAATATAGTAATTGTTTTAGAATATTTTATCCATTGTACTAATATGCTTTTTTACATCATTTTTAATGACTTATTTTTTCCTGAAGCCGGCAAAATCCAAATATTTTATGCATGTAAAATTCTTTGCTTAAAATATATCAATATTATACTTGATGGAATTCATTTGAATTATCATTTGCTTAAAGATAAAGAGCATATTTTGAAATATTGGGAACAATGAAGAGGATGTTTCATATTTTTATTCATAGTTAAATTTAACCCATTAAAGACTGACGTTGTGTTTTCGCAACATTTATATTTGTACTTTTTTTTTTTACTGTGAATATTTTGTTCAAGGAATTTACTATCACATACTTTATAGGACTTTTATTTCAAAAAAAATAATAATTGATTCGAGTTGTATTAACATAGAAATATGAATGAAGCCGTAAGGAATGATTTGAAATTTTTTATTGATAAATTTCGGATTATGTTCACAGACGCACTAGAAAGAATGAAAAAAAAAAAAATCAGCAATTTAAGATACAGATATTATAGCAGTCAAAACTATAACTATGTGTACTAAATGTATTGCGCTGCTACATGGTGATGGTGATTGGTTCAAAGATTTTCACATGGCAAAACTGTAGTAATATTTTTACTGACGTTGAGGTTTTGCAACGTATCATATCTCACATAAAAATAAAATTTTAATATAGCATTTTTCCTCTTAATTAGTCATTAACATGTTTGAAATAAAACAGTATGTCATTTGTGTCATGTATAAAAAGATATTATTACTTAATGGGATATATTTCGTAGATAAAGAAACATTTGTCTAAATTATAATAAATATTTTAGAATACATTCCATTATCATTGAGTTATAATTGCAATACAAATATTTATCCTCAATTTTTACACCATAATTTACGTAACTTCTAGTTTTTAGAATGTACTTAGGAAAATCGGAATAAATCCATGTTTGTAATAAACCATTTTGGTATTATCTTTCCGTTTCCATAGAAATTTTATGTTTTATTACAGGAAATTTCTCTTGTACTTAAACATCAGTGATCAATCATACGATGTCACATTACGATTTTGAGTTGTATGAGTAATCATCGGAAATTAAATCTCTCGTCTCTTAGAAACACACACTAGAACATTTTTGTAACATGAGATGGATTCGATGAATTTATTGCTAATGTTTTTTTTGAAATCTCATGTACTTCCGTATTATTCATCAAGGTTGTTATAGGAATAAGCTATAGTTACTAATGTTATTTTTATCTTAACTGGAAGATTTTGGTTTATTTAATAATTATCTGGAAATACAATCAGAGTTTTAGTTATTTCTGTTATCGCGTGATTTCAAATTATTTTTTAAATTATATTTTTAAAAGAAAATATCAATTTACATAGAATCGTTTCTATATATAGGGTAATGTGGCCTAAAATGATCCTAGTGGGTAAAATGGTCCACATGTGTTTTATGCCAGACAGGCCACGCTATCTACAGGGTAACACATAAATTAGTTGTACCAAGTGAATAAGAAGCAATGCCGGTATTCAAGCGATCGCAATATTACGTGTCTGAATAGAATTCTTTGAAAAAGTGGGTTTTATAACATCTGTTATAACATAAGCACAAACTTCTATATTTATTTAAATATACATGTACAGAAATATGACTTGATCTACTTAATAGAGTATGTTTTTAGACGTGAATTACATTTGCTAAGTTTGTTATATTTCTTCGCGTCATTCAGTTATATCACCTAAAATGGACGGCCATGTTGCCGGGTAAAATGATCCATTATGTAAATCGTTTTACTGCCATTGCATAGGCTGAAGAAAATCCGGTACCGGTTCCTAGCCATCATGGGAGCCAAATGTGTGACTGCCCCAAATCTTTCTCTTTAAGCCCACGTGTTATCCTATTTTTTTTTTATTATAATTTTCACATATTATTTTTCATTGTTTTTTCAAAATTATTTGTGACACTTTTTATTTTAAAATTTACATAAAATAAATTATGTATGCTATTTGATTGTAAAATTTATTTTATTTCATTATGTATTGTCATAATTACTTTTATATCCTTTATTTTGCCGATAAAAAACAATTTACAATTATTTTTAAATAAAGGACAATATTGCCCTTTGGTAAGGTTAGAATGATTCATTGCAACAGTTTTTAAAAATTCATTTTTTCCTCACTCAATTTGGATTTAAAATAGTGTTAAAATATGTTTATAATGCAAAATATAGTACAAAACATATTAGCATAAAGCCAAAGTTTTATTTAAACAGTTATGTTGTTTTACACAAGTTTTCCCATTAAGAGGATCATTTTAGGCCACCTTCCACAACTTTTAGAATTTCTAAAATTATAATCCAGTCATAAACATGCAATTCTTATATTTTTATCAGGTAACTAATTTAAATGTGGAATGAAAATTGTAAGATGTATTTGGAATATTTTTATTCTTGCATTTGATTATTATACTTTCTTCTCGTTAAAATATGTAAATATATACACCGAAGAGCCATTACATTATGAACACCTGTTTAATACGACGTAGACCACCTTTCGCCCCCAATATCGCCAACACCGACCTCAACTCGAGAAAGTTCTTATAGGTAGTCTGTCGTATCTGGTACCAAGTGCTCACAAACAGGTCCTGAAATTCCCGCATATTGCGAGATGGTAGCGTGTCAGTACGAATTGGGATTTCCAGGTGGGACCACAAATGTTCTTTTGGACTCATGTCAGGTGAATTTGAAGGCCAGTATATGACTTGAAACTCACTAGAATGCTCCTCGAACCACTCCCTGACGATTTGACCCGTATGACATGGTGCATTATCCTGTTGGTAAATGCAATAACCCGCCGGAAACATTGTTGTCATTAATGGGTGCACCTGGTCTGCAACGATCTGCAGGTAGCGCATAGACGACAGGGATTGTTCAATAAGAATTATGGGTCCTAATGGGCTCCATAAAAACATTGCCCACACGATAATATAGCCACCACAGGCTTGTCTCCGACCAACTGTGCATTCGGGAGACAGGGTTACCGTTCGAAATCTGTGTATTCGCTCGCGCCCATCGATGTGATGGACAAGAAAACGTGATTAGTCGGACCATGCAACTTTCTTCCATTATTTTAAGGTCCAATTCTGATATTCATGAGCCCGTTACAGGCGCTGCTGGCGATGACGTGCTATCAGCACAGGAACGTGCTTAAGCCGCCGACAGCGTAGGCACATACGCAACAGTGCACGTGCCATTGTGTGTTGAGACACACTGTCTGGATCGCCACTGTTGTAGCTGTTGGTGATTTCTGCTGTTGTAACTCCATCGGTCACGACGAATAATTCGTAAGGATCTCCACTCTTCTCTGTAATTGGCGGGCGACACACCGCTCGCCGAAGACTTGTTGTTTCACCATCCATATACCACTTTCGTACGTGCTCACAATGACTGCACGTGTACAGCCCACCAAACGCGCCTTTTCCGATATCTATGTTTCCAGTCGCCAAGCCATAACGATTTGAACTTTATCAAAGTATCATAAATCTGCTGCTTTTTCCATTAAGTCGCAATCACGCCAATCACGCTCCAACATCAGTCGCGCACGCGCCGTGGTTTTGTTTCTGGGCGAGCTAATTGTTAAAGATGAAGGGTGGTCATAATGCAATTGCTCTTCTGTGTATATATTACTGAAAATTTCGAATGTAGGTGGAAATCGATGTTGATATTAAAAATTTACACAATTACTATATTTTAAAATATCTAATAAATTATCCATTGAAAGAAAATTGTTTACTTGTTACCTCAACCAATTTTATGTATGTTAAGAGTTTCCAAATGTTCTATTTAAAGAAATCTTAGGAAATGGAACTTTTTTTTATGCATATGACAGAAGAAGATGCACTCACCCATCATGTTTGAACCATAAATGTTTGAACCTGTTTTTTAAATATATTACAGTTAGAATTTCACAAAATTTGCGTGTAACGAATGTTAACTTTCATTTTGACAACTCAAGTTTTGCGTTACAATTCACACATCTGTATATTCACACACAGTTTGTAATCCGGTTTCGAGAACTTTTACATGTCTATTTTATGTTGACCCATTTATGCCTAGCGTCCCATTTTTTCGAGGTTTCAAGTTTTAATAATTTTTTATAATTTTCTTCTTCTTTACAGCATGAAAATTGTATGAAGTAATTGTCTTTAAATGTCTTTATCTATTACGGAGAGATAACAGCATAAGATTGATATTTATTTTCTTAAATGAAGGATTTTTTTCGCTGTTTATAGATTTTTTATTTTTCAAGATAGGAAAATGTAAAAAGTAAATGTATTTGTATTTTTTGTACCAAAGATCCAATTAATAAGCCATAATCTTAGCTTATAGTCTTCTTTGAAATACGTATTTTTTTATTTGCGAAATTGCATATTCAAGCCTGTTTTTATGCATGTTTGTACCGTACAAAATATAGGACGCTAGGCGCAAATGGGTAAATATTTCTATTAGCTGTTTAGGGGACATTACTTTATGTAAAGTCCTTCTGAATATGATTTTGAAATAAAGTGTTTTTTAGCCTCAAATACGATTACGATTAATTTATTATGAATAATACTTATAATGTTATTAGTCTCTGTAAAGAAATAGATAAATATTTTTAATAGTTCATATAAATACTAATTATAGTAAATACTATACAACTTAAAAGCTTAATTTATATAAATTTGGACAAAACATATAATTTTGCATTTTTCCACATATGGACATTTCCATATTTAGTACGTTTACATTGTTTCAAATAAATAGAAAAAAATTTCAGCACAATTTTTTCTTTAGTATTTTTCCAGTTCATTTTGCAACATTTTAAAGTGATTTTACCGGCAAATTTGAGAAAACGAAACTTCAGGCATAAATGGGTTTTAACCGATTTATGCGTGAATTTTTGTTTGCCTGAATTTTTGTTGCAAAAATATAACTATCTGTTTGTCTCTAACTACACTGCAAATACAAGCGTCTTACATTTAGACACATATGTGACTGAAAAAGAATTTTAGACACTTAAGTGTCTTAATCTGAATATTAATACACTATAGATGTCTTAATTTAAGATACATAAGCGTCTTACTATGACCATGGTGTAAACGAACTGAGAATAATGTCTAAAATATCCGCAAACGTCTTAGTTTAAGACACTTCATTGCTTTAAACGTGTCTTAATTTAAGACGTTTTGATTCTTCCGACGCAATAACCACCAGGGGGCACTGGGGCACTGCCAGTCGCGCATGCGTTTTAGATGTCATCGTTCAAAGTTGGTATACGTTGTAATTCAAACGAAGTTTGTTTTTATGTACCCGTGTATTTTAATTCGTTTTTCGCGGAATGTGAATTTCTGTGATTTAAATTCGTATTCACTTGGATTACTTATTTATTGAATACATACATCTGACGTGTGTGCTTGACATCAAATGTCTCTTAGAAGCTGTCGTCCATATAAGGGCGGGATAGACACAGAACAGAAGTAGACGACGCTTCAAGATTACACCCGGAAATTCTACAAAGCGTGTGCAATGGACTTAGTGTTAATTCGTATTAATTTATATCAATAATATTGTGTTATTCATCTTCGTCCTGTCGAAGCTAGCAAAAAAAAGAAACTTTTGTCTGGCGGGTCCTATTTTGAGGATGAAACATTTCATTCTTTAAATATGGCTAGTCGGATATATTATGGAATTTCGTACTAAAATGATGCAAGCCCTTCTCCTTCACTGGGGTAGTTTTTGAAATTTCAAATCGAGGAATTTTTCTTACCTCCTGAAGCAACTGAAGTAAGTTTCTTTATAGTACTAAAATTAGTGTATTTTATGATTTTATTTATTGTACTAAACAAAATCCTGCATGAAATTTAATTAGTTTTGAATCTGTTCGCAAAAAACCCCACTAATTCTAGAAGTATATATTTTTAAACTTATGACGTTGTTTTTTTATTACGAATTAAATATTCAATGTCAGTTCTTAGTTTCAATGGATAATTCTTATCTCACAGTAAACGACGGCCACAAGGAAGTAAAGAAAAAAAAAACTTTGAAAGAAGACCTAATGCTTTCTTACTTCCTGGCATAAAACCACAGATTAAAAAAAGATAAATAAAGTAAATGAGACTCGTCTATTATATGAAGCTGCCTGTAAAAATATACATATGTATTTGATTTGCAATCAACTCTAATACTGATTTTTTTATTATTTTTAATAAAAAAGTAATTTGAAATTTATAATGGGAAGAAGTAAAAACCTATAACTAGATTTCATATTTAAAATTGTGGTAACTTTATTTATATGCACTTATACGAAAAATACAAAAATGACAGATGTTACTGTATATATTTAAGACGAAAGAAGTTTGGAAACCATAAGTTATTTTTTCCTCATGTTTTTAATATAGAATATGTACTTATTTGTTTTTATTGATAGTTGAATAGCTTTTGTGATTACCCTCTGATCTACATAAAAACTTGCCCATGTGGAAATATAATTTTTTTAAAAACATAATTTTTAAATAAGTATTTTCATTTTTTTTTTGGTGAAAGGGGGGGGGGGGATTTTGCATGAAATTTTCGTAAAGCTGATATCTTAAATCTTGCACTGATTATAATGAAAGTTTTGAACTTTTAGAGTAGGACAAGTTTAAAAAACGCAAATATATTTAACAAAATACCAAAGTCATTTTTTCCCCAATGTTATTAAAGTAGAATATTTATTTATTTATTTTCATTAGTCATAGTTAAATGGCTGTTGTGATTATCAAGTGATGTATATGTAAAATTGCCTATGTGGCAATATATTTTTTAAAAAATCTAATTTTTAAATTATGAGTTTTCATTTTTTTATTGGGGGGGGGTTGGGATTTTTGCAATTTTCGTACATCTGATATTTTAAATCTTTTTCCACATTCAACCGAGTATAACAAATATTTTGAACTTTTAGAGTAGGACAAGATTATAATATATATATATATATATTTATTTATCTATGCACCTTAAAAGCCCTTAATAGCTAACACTTCGGGACCGCGGAATTTGTCCGATAATTGGAGATCTCTACTTTTATGAGGTAAAAATATACAAATATGTATGTCTGCTGATTAAAAAAGTATTCCTTAAATAGAGGTGTTCGCTATTCGAGAATGTCCATTAACCTCCACAACGGATACTTCCGAATACCGGACATCTCAATTTAGACAATTATAATGCAGGGTTTCGTTTTTTTCAAAAGTACTGCTTGATTAAAGGATGGGCAAACTGAGAAGTGTCCCGTCCCCCTACGACTGTAGTGCCCCCAAATTTGATGTGCATTATTTGTAAAGCTTATATTTTAAACCTGTTTCGAAATTGTACTGATTATAGTCAATATTTTGAACTTTTAAAGTAAAATAAGGTTAAAAACAAAATAAATTAAAAAAATCTAATATTTAGATAAATATTTTTTGTTTTTTAATCTTGTTCTACTCCTGAAGTTCAAGATATTGATTATAATCAGTACAATGTCGTAAAAGATTTAAATTATCAGCGTAACGAAAATTCTATACCAAAACTGAGAGCACCAAAAAAATCAGGCTGTATTGGGGGGAGGGGCAGGACCACAGCCAAATATTTTTCCAGGATTCAACGTGGTCTAACATGGCTACGTATGATGCTTACAAAAAAATGGATGCGATTCAGACGTTTGAAGTGTCTGAAATTCAGACGCAAAAAGTGTCTGAAAAAATTCAGACATTTTAAAATGTCTGAAAATTGAACACTCCATTTCAGACATTTTAATTTACGGTGTATACTACAGAACTTATCTTACTCTATAACTATTCGGGAGTTTAAGCAAAACCTGAATTTACCGTATTTATTACTACATGGTGTCTGTAAATACTATTTTGGGGGGTAAATATATACTTATTTACGTTTTCTAGATATCGTTATATCACGATCTACTAATACACGTACAGTTTGATTTTTCCATATTATCGCGTGCTTTTACACGTGTGCGTTTTTATACTGTAGTTATCAAATGTTAATAAATTCATGCTTATGGCAAAACAGTATTATATTTTAATTTTTTCCCCAAATTTTTAGGTTTTGTTACAAATTTTTTTAATGGCACTTAAACACTAATGATCAGTTCGATACTACACTGTTAAAAAAAAAAAAAAAAAAAAAAAAAAAAAAAAAAAAAATCTGTAAAGTTACTAAAGTTTTTCTAGGAAACTGAGATTCCTAGAACATTTTATGTAACGGCAACAACAAAAATTCCTGTAACAGCGTCAGTTACAGGAATTTTTTTTTTTGTTGCCGGTACATAAAATGTTCTAGGAGTCCCAGTTTCCTAGAAAAACTTTAGTAACTTTACAGATTTTTTTTTTTTTTTACAGTGTATGTATTATTACTATTTTTAATTGCATATGTAACGAGGGAATATTAATAACCTGTCCAATAGAAACATGGAATGGCGCATATTTAAATATAAGTAGACGAATTGGGAAATCCATTGAAATTAATTGCAATATCTTGGAAAATATCTTGTTCTCCAATGATATTCATCATGCAAACTGATATAAATGAATCTTAAATGTCATTATTTTTTTTTTTTTTAATTTTTATTTGAATGCTTCATTTTATTTTATCTCTACCTAATAAATTAAAGATTTATTTGCTCTTTATAATATCATGTGATGAAAAAACTGTATTGTAGTTTAACTTAAATAAGCTGTTAGATTAGAATTTACAAGGAACTTCAATTTCCATGGACTTAGAAAAAATATATTTGTTATACCCAATTTTAAAAGAAAGAGAAAATATACCTTTTATACAAAATGCACCTACTTTTAATACTTATTTTTTTGACTCAGTTTAAAAATCTTAAAAAAATAAAAAGTCCTTTTAGAAAATCATTTTAGCATTTCAATTTTATTTACAAAGGAATTTCGATATTTTACTACTGGAAATTCCTCATGTACGGATAAATTAATGATCAATCACCATATGTTACATTATGATTTTCAGATGCATAATTAACCAGGTGAACTTCAATTCCTTGTCTGGGTAAAACACTTACTGGATCATTTAAAAAAAACTGGACGTACCGAATATTACGCAGAAATCATCGTGAAAGTCTGACGAAAACATATTCCTGGATTAGTTAGCAGTGTAAGTTTACGTGAATCAGTATTACTTGTCATTATATTTTTCTGTTTTTATATGGATATAATAATTTACTTTATTATTGTCTGCTAAAACGTTAACAGATTTAGATCATTATTTTATCAAGTGCAACTTAAGTTTTAATCAGACGTAAGTCTCATTGAAATAACTTTATGCATTGTTTTAATATGTTATATAACATTTAGTTTTTAACTCTAAAATCTCTAAATCTCTAAATCTAACAATAAATATCTAAACTTTAACAATATATCTCTAGCTCTAAAATACATGTTAATATGAGCACAATCTTAATAGATAAATTTTAGTATTAGTGTCAATAGAAGAATTTATTTTTTTGTTACATAAAATACTTCATCTGCTTTATCTTCAGCGAACGTTAATCAAATGTCACATTGCGGTTTTGTCTAATCAACTGTAGATTGTATAAGCTATCTTATAAAGTTGAATAGCTTATCTGGGAGAAACGTCGGTAGTTTTTTTTTTTTTTTTTTTTTTTTTTTTTTTTTGAAAACTATCAAATAAACTAGGGGGTTCAGAAAGTTTTTTTCTAATACTCTTCAAATAGGTGTACATTTCCATTTTTTGTAGTTCATAGATCCATGTTACATGTCATTGCATTTTTTTTTTTAAACTACTGCCTCGATATACGTGTTCTGTATTATCACAATTGTTCTGAAACATCTGACAAAAATGAAAGCGTAAACCCGGTGTGCAAATACAAGCAAAATTCATCATGGAATCTTAATTAATGTATTTAGTAAAAATTACAAGATTGTTCATTACTGACCTAAACTGAATATCTATTCATAATAGAAATTTTAATAAAAAATTTATAAATATTTTTTTAATGTTCTTAAATGTTTGCTTTTTGAAAAATTTGATAACATTATCATAATTTGTAGTTATGGATAATATCTTTGTTTAACCTATTAGCCAGCACGTGATAAATTTTCTTACAGGTAAGGCGCGTTTTGTACCGCACAAGTCTCTCATTTTCTTACATTGTTACAAATGGCAGATATTTCATAATATGACTCAAATATATAATTAGCTATGAAATTATACATATCAATACAAATAATTACATTTTAATTATATTTATAAGCTGAGAGAAATACCCGGAAAAATACATTTAAAAAGATAAGAACCAAATATTCATTATGAAATAAAAATACTTTTTTATAAACCAATGTCAAGAATGATTTAGTGCAAGGAGACAAAGATAAAATAATCATTTCTTTCGAAAAAATATGTATTAATTTCTCAAAATTTTGCTGTCGCCTCAAGTGTTTCCCAGAATTTGTTATGTCACAGAAAACTTTCACAATGTACAATTTTTCGTTTATAGAGCTCTTGACATTTTACTGAATTTTGTAGTTTTATCCTTATCTATATAACAATATTTAACTTCATCTGATTCTTCCAGATCTCCATCAATAATATACCGTAATTTTTGCATTTTTTTCAGTTTTGAAGAAACTACAAAAAAAATTATGAAATATTTTTCCATATTGCTATGTAAAAAGTAATAATTCAGTGCATCCTATATAAATTTCATTATCAGTGTTTCATCATTGTTAAAAATAGTATTAATAATAATTATATGCAGTTTGACACTTCAAGAGCTTAGACGATAAAGGTGGTATGAGACAAGAAAAAAAAAAAAACTCATCTTAAGATTGTTTAATCTTAGGACTGTTTAATCTTAGGATTTAAGTTAATCTTAGGATTGAAGTTAAGAAATGGTCCTCTACCATCTGTTAAATTACTATTTGATAAAACTTAATACTCACAGATATTATAACTCATAGAGTAAACTTTTACCAGTAAAAATATATATAAATTTTTGACATTACGTTTGATTGAAATTTTCCATTAATGAGGCATTTAAATAAAGAGAAATTCTCTACTTAAATTTACTGGTGGATGTTTTACGCCGTGGTAATGAGCTCCTTCGAAAGCGGTTACAGTTGAAGCTTTTCTATTTTAAGGATATATGTCATTACTTCTTTGTTTAGTTCCATGTGGGAACGATGCTATCCGTAGTTTTCGAAAAACGTCCAGCCCTTAAAAAAAAAAAAAAAAAAAAAAAAAAAAACCCGCTGTCTAATGAAATTGATTCTTACTTTAATCTGCCCTACCAGAAATGGAGGGGCTTCGATGACAAATTTAATTTTATTTACTCAGAATAGAAAAAGTCTTCAAATTATCTGATTAAAAATTATACACGATCCCGTAGCTAAGAATAGCAAAATGACCAATATGCTCTCACGTTCACCAGACCTTATCAGCACTTGCCGAAGATGACGAGGAAGCCACGGCCGACGTCATACCCATGCCGTCCCGAACGCATCCCACTGCCTGTGGTCTAATGCAGTTTTCCCCGGGCATCTTAGATGGCCCCACCAAAGACCTCCAGTACTATGCACCAAGCATAAGGCCAACCCTCAACAAAAATTGAAAGGTATATTTTTTGCCACAATTTAAATCGTTAATTTTCCAATAAAAAGATAGTTATCATAAAAGATAAATTATCAAAAAAGGTATTTTTTTTTTTTTGATATAAACAAAAAGACTACGTCTGAATTCATTCACATTTATAAAAACTTTTCAAAATAACAGACATTACATTACATTACAAGATAAAAACACTAAAAACAATATAAAAGGACGTTTCGGATTCATTCTGAATCCCTCATCAGCTAATTCCTAACGTAAAAGTCATACTAGGTTTTAAAGTTCAACAAATATAAAAATAATACATTAAGTTGCCAAAAAATTATAGTTAAAACAAAACTGAATATTCTATTGGTATTCAGTATTGTAATGTTTTTCTATTTGTTGAACTTTAAAACCTAGTATGACTTTTACGTTAGGAATTAGCTGATGAGGGATTCAGAATGAATCCGAAACGTCTTTTTATATTGTTTTTAGTGTGTTTATCTTGTAATGTAATGTAATGTCTGTTATTTTGAAAAGTTTTTATAGGTAAAATTATTGTATGGGATAACAACCCAAACCTGTTAGTGATTATCCTAATCCACAAGAGATAATAACACTGAGCACTTCATTTATTAAAATAAAAGCATACAGACATCATCATTTATTAAGAATGTTTTAATTAAAAATCTTTTTTTTTCAATTAATATTTAAAAATCTGCAAATTATGCTACAGGTTTGAGAAAAAAGTTGAACGGAAAGCGCATTTTATGTTCCCTTCTCTGCTGTAAAGCGATGAATTATCACTTGTTTAGAAACAAAGATGCCGCCACTCAAAGAAAAGATCTAAAGCAAAAATCCAGTAAAACACCCTTTATACTCAATAATAATAAAAAAAATCTTTTGGAGACGTTCTCCGGCATACCTTGAAGTACTTTCATGTGTTTTGCCAATCTTCAATTCGATACATGGCCTCATACATCACAAAGTTATTGTTTGGACAGACTCAGAAATTCTTAACTCTATAGATATATATTGAGCCTGTTTCGAAATTGAAACATACAATTTTCTGATACACTTACAAAGGAAAGGAATCTTTCAAAAAAGGCTGTGAAGTTTGATATTTTTTACAAATTTTCAAGACGCGAAAGCCCGGAACCGGTCATTTTGACACAGGATTTGTGTACAGCTTAAAATGTGTTACATTAATAGATAAATAAACGATCACGTGCGGGTATTACTCGTGTACAGAGGATTCCGTGAGATAATATATGAATTAGTAAGTGTATTATTAAAAAACATATCGTTGCTAAAAGAATGCTAAGACTTTCTAAAAACTATTCAACGTAGAGTTGGGTATAGCTGTATAGTATACAGAGTGCAAAGGAAAGTCCCTTTAACCTGAAAATACTTGAGAACGGAGAGAGCTACAGCTATACAAGTGAGGTAACGGTACAGTAAAGCGACTACGCACAACCTAATGCAAACGACCGCAACACCCCTAGTGGCGAATATCACCCCTAGATAGCCATTGCAAATCGAAAACGAAAAGAGTTGGAGCAAAATTTTCAATTAGAAAGTTTTAGAGCATCTATTAATCGAAACGACATTTGGTTCACACGGATAAGATAAATCGTCGCCTGCATACCCAAAAATGTCCGAAATCGATGAGAGACGATTCTACTTTGCCTATTCACATTCCGGAAATGTAGCAGTGCACAACTGCAGATTGTGACGCTGTACTTTACTGTAATGTCTGTAAAGATTAAATTTCCAATGCATTTAAAATTTTAGAATAACCCTTTCAGGACCACAAGAATTCTGTTCGTAAACTGAAGAAATAATTGACTGACACCAGAATATTCAAACGAATTTCTCAGAAAACAAAACCCCGCAAATTTGCACTTTCATTACAAAAGCGAAATTTTATTAAAATATTCTTGGTGCCATTTGTCAGTTATGGAATTAAAATGAGATGGCTAGACTGTCTAGCCATAGCCCTTGAAAGGGTTAAATCTATGTCGTAGATTTCAAGAGGCTTGCAATAGACGTTCCATGCTGAGAAATGTGCATGCAGAATTACTCCTACGAATACAAACGTGTATCGTGAGCAATGACGAACTTTTCGAACATACTGAATATTAACTTTTTATTACAGTGAGACAGTTTGTCTTTTTTGTGTGTGGTGTTATCAAAATGCATTGAGATAAGTACGTATTTATAGTATAAATTGTGCGTATTTCTTCATACTTCTGACTATTCCATTAAAATGTTTACACAAAATGGAGTGCATCGATTTCGGACATTTTTGGGTAAACAGGCGAAGATTTATCTTATCCATGTGAACCAAACGTGGTATTATACTAAATAATTGATGCTCTAAAACTTTCTACCTGGAAAATTTCCTCTATCTCTTTTCGTTTTCAATTTGCAATGGCTATCTTCCAAATTTCGCCACTAGGGGCGCTGCTGTCGTTTTCATTAAATAGGGCGTAGTGGCTTTACTATAGCGTTACCTCACTTGCATGGCTGTAGCTCTCTGCGTTCACAAGTATTTTGCTAAAAGGACTAGAAAAGTATAAATGGATATACCATCAAAGTTCAAAGATATATGGAACCTAAATAATAATAAATATAGCGATTCTGTATATTTGTTATTCCATATAGGTTTTTAGTTAACCTTTAAAGACATAGTAGGTATATTGAGAGAGCCACTCAATGGAAACTAGTCGCGAATCCCATAGTATTTATGTAATTAATTCTCATTAAATTAGTCTGATTTTTAACAATTTGACGTTTATTGCTTATATGCTGCTACTGGGCATTACATTACATAAATATATCTTTAAAATTTGTTATCTAGGCTTTAAAAGCCGATGGACCATAGAGTACGCCGTTCTATCATTATATATGTCCAAACCGTCCGAGTCTTTAAAGGTTAATATCTCGACTAATTACCGACGATTTCTTCCAAAATTCGTAATAAACAATGCTTTTATACTTTTGCTACGATAGGTACCTCCAGCTCTGCTCAAAACGTTTGCTGAAGCCCGTAAATCGAAATTTGCGTGTAACGGAAATATGCGATTTTCTCAAAAACTATGCGACCTAGGGTAATCGCTATAATTTTCCTGCAAGGTTTAAATTAATGTCTACTACCTCTAATTTTTTCATAGTTTTAGTTTCAATAGATTCGGAATTAGATGGTGGGGGCGGGGGGGGGGGGGCACACTACATTTTCCACCATAACTTTGAAAATATAATACCTTAAATTACATGAAATATTTTTTTGATTTCAGCGTTACGAAAGCTTTCACACGATATACAAAGAAAATATTTTTTTTTTCAAGTAACTTAATGAGCCCTCTACATTTTTCCTAAATATATTTATGAATATTTATTAATCTGTAAATATGTGGGTCAATATTCTTTATTACTTCCCGCAATTTGAACTTTCCACGCTGCATAGTTTACGAGTAAAAGGACTGTGACAGACAGACACAGGAGTGATCTTATAATGGTTCTGTTTTTATTTTTTGAGTACGGAACCCTAAAAAAAATATTTTATTTCAAATAACTTTAATAATCATGTCTGCCATTGTTAAGTGGAAAAAAAAAAAAAAAAAAAAAAAAAAAAAAACATTGAATGCGTGAAACAATTTTGCATAGTCGAGCGGAGAAATTTTTAACGTTCCTGTGTACCTTAAGTATAATTATATCTCAAGGATTTAGATTCACAAACATATTTTATAACCTTAAGAACGAAAACATATTTTCTAACATTAAAACTATCTGTCATTCTCTTTATGATATAGTTATCTCTATTTCTATTCACCCATTTCTTTTTTTTTCTATCTCAGTATGTATATATATACGAAGAATTCAAAATAAATGTGTGCGTGCATTAGATTGCGAGCATAATTTTTCAACAGTTGAATAAAACTACTAAGAAAACAGAACACTGCCGAAAAATATTTCCAACGGAAAATACTATTTATCTGAATTGTTTCTCTGCATGCTTCTGTGCGAATCTTAAAAAAACAACAGCTGTATATCATTTTACAAGCGGCGAAAAATAATTGTGGTTTAAACAATACTAATTCTATTTAATATTTCGAAATATAAAGTTTCATTTGAAAAGCTTTAATGCAACCTATTTAAAACAACTGTTTTTATTTGTTTTAGTGCTTTTGTGTTTTTAACAATTTAATTTTTTGAGATAGAATGTTTCTTTAATTAAATATTTAATCAATAAGAATTCGTTTATTCTGCGCTTTACAATTTCACTTGAGAGAGAATTTAAGCAGCAGCAACAATGGAATATATTACATAAAATAGGCAGTTATATTAAAATCAACGTTGATTTTTTTTAAATTATAACTGAGGATTTGTTTCATAGTTGTGTGTTACACAAAATGTAGGTGTTAATCAATTTGATATAAATAACACATACCTAAAAGTTTATAACTGAATATTATTTATTTTGAATGAATTAAGATAGAGATAAATGAGAAATTTCTGTATAATAATTAAACAAAAATCATATTTTTCTTCAGAAGAGGAGGTTAGCTACATTTTTAAATACCTTTTTGTTCCAATGATTAAAGATTAATAACAATACTTATAAATGTACAAATAGTGTATCCAGAGTGGATATTTTAAACTCTTATATGACAGTTTGTCTTTTATAAGGCTATCTGCGTTTTTATTTATCCCATTTTGATTTATTTTCGGCATTATGTATAAGCACACAAACGTAGAATATAAAACAAATGTGTGCATGCTTTAAATTTCAAGCACCATTTTTTCCACCGTTGTCTGATCCAACAAGGGTAAGAAAACGGTAGCGAAAGAGATTTTCAAAAGTAAATTGCCATTTCTCTTAATTAATTCCCGGCATGTGTGTTTCTAAAGCTAAAAAAACAGCAGCTGTATATCATTTTACAATGGGTAAAAGAATTTTGTTGCTTAAACAAACGTAATTCATTTTAATATTTGGCAATAAAATAATTCATGTGAAAGTGCTTCACTGTAACATATTTACTAAACAACTGCTTATTTTTTTTTCAAACTGTTAATGATCAACGACTCGTGTTTGTTGTTTTATTGATTTCTAATCTCTTCCATTTTTTCATCGTTTGTTTTAATTTACTTTAATGAAATGGATCTTTAATTAAACATTAAATGTTATATTTTTCAAGAAATGGTTATGTTTTCAAACACATCTTTAAAATAATTTAAATTAAAGAATCTCAGAAATATGTTTTATAAAACAGCGTGCAATATTAAAAGAAATGTTTTTAATAAAAATATGATTAATGAAATTTAGAAACTTAGTTGTGGATTACATAAATAATATGTGCTAAACTATATGACATAGACTTCGCATCTTTGAAACGTCAAGTATATCTTAATTTAATTTATGAATATACTTAGGAAAAAAAAATCTAATTTAGAATGTATTCTTGGTTTCTATATTTACAATTTTATAACTGTAATTATATATTTTTGAAGCTATTTAGACTTTGTGACTTAGAAAATACCTGTCACTATGTTTGGTAAATGGATTATTTTCCCTTTCTTAAAACATATTTGACAATATATACATATATATATATATATACAGGGTGATTCATAAATATCGAAACAATAGGCTATTTCCTTCAATAGTGCCCCTAGACCCATACTTACAATTGCAAAGTTTCATAAAAAGTTGCAAAATTTAAAGATATATGTTGCAACTCCATGGGGGGTCTATTTGGAAGAACACGAAAATTAAATTTTTATACGGCCCCCGTAGGGAAAAAAATTCCTGTTAGGAAAACTTTCCCTATCCATTCCTGAATTAAACACAAAAAACTGCATCTCCATATCTGTAAAACTCGCAGAGTTATGGCCGTTTAAATAATTCATCAGGTTTTAAGTAATTAGGCACAAATCGATATGCGTGCAATGCAAGAAACAATGTTACTTTAGTAGTTCTAGTAAGCATGTAAAAAAAAATATTTGTTGAGTTAAAATTTTGATTTTTTTTTTCTTTTTTTGTAACGGTTAAGCATATAATTTGGAAACAAAATCACATCCTAATATTTCTCTTAAAGTTTAAAAAAAATTAAATGATTAGTATTTTTTAAGCGGATTTAATTAAAAATCTTTATAACTCGAAACATTATTCATCGGATTTATTTTTTTTTCATTTAATTAAAGAGGAAAGTATAATTTTAGATTTGTTTCGGGATTTTTTTAAATATTAATTTTAAAAATATTAAAAATATTCATTTAAAAAAATATGTACCATATTTAAAAAAAATCAAGTTTTCAAAAGTGATTTTTTTTTTTCAAATTTGCCGAAACAAAATTAATTTAAACTAATCAAAAAAGACATGTTCCAAGTTTGAACATTTTCTACGCGCATTTAAAGAACGCATTTAAAGTTTTAAACATAGATTGGCTCGTAATAAAATGTTAAAATGCTTTTCAAAAAAAAAAAAAAGGGCGTTTAAAAGTGACTTCTTTCTGTAGCTGAAACTTCCGATTCAGTTTAACTTTTGCCGTTTCCACCTCCTTTTTTCATTATTGAAATGTAAATAAATAGATGTTAAATGTGTAATTTGAAATAATGCATTTTCTAACATACCGACTAAGAGTTTTTCATAATTTTAGCCCTCGCAACTTCAGGCTTTTTATCGTCCCGGTGAGGCCGTTAAAAAAAGTCTGTACACTGGGACCGGACCGGGAAGGGCCAGACCCACCACTGGCTTCCTTATTGCTAGGTCTTCACGGGGCGAAATGTTCAGTCCCGGTCTCGATACAACCCGTATTAAAATCATTATCCGTGACTGACCTAATCTGTGCAAAAATAAGTAGGCTCAGCACAAAAACTTTTAAAACAAATGCTTATACTATTTTTAACACTAGAACGGCGGGAAAATTTAACCTACTCGAACGGCGGGAAGGGGTCATTGTGACCCCTCGATGAAACTACTGAAATAACAACGCTAAAACAATTTTAAATGCCATACATTGGCAAAAATATGTAATTTACGTGTATTTCATAATTTATATTTAATATTACTCGATAATTTATTTAATTTTTAAAGTACTGTATATGTAACGCCAACAGGGCGATTAATTGGATCATACTACGATTACTCAAAAAACTCATTAATTTGATATAAAAATCGATTTAAAATTAATGTTTTCACAAACTAATGTTAACTAAAATAAAACATAATTTATAAAATAATATATATTTATATTTTCATCTACTTACTCGCCGAATGATTCACTCTCTAAATTCATAAATGAGAAATATGTTCTGTTGTTTTCGTTATTTCATTATAAGTGTAGCTGAATGGTTAATATGTTAAGCATTCTCTTTCAATTTTATTTAATGCTTATAGTACTCCAAATTGTACACACGTATACACGTATTAGGAATAAATTCAGTTGTAACAAAAAAAAAAAAGTAATTTTTCCAGTACATTTTACTCCAAATTGTTCACACGTATTAGGAATTAATTCAGTTGTAAAAAAAAAAAAAAAAAAAAAAGCAATTTTTCCAGTACACAACTTTGAAACATGGTGTGCAAAATTCTTGAGATTTGTTGCCATTGCATGTCTATACTTGACATTTTTTCTTTTGATATCTATTTTATTTTCGTGTTTTTTTTTTTCTAAAGACTCAGGAAAGATCTTTGGGAGATTTGAAACCATAAGATCCATTCTGAACACATCTCCTAAATTTAATAGAAAATCTCTTCTACTGATAGGCTTGCCTGTTACACTTTTATATATTATCCAGGCGTTTAAAGCTGCATGATCCAAAATATTGAAAAAGATATGTACAGGCCATCGTCCAGAAGCCGATTTCACGGAGTATTTTCGGCACATCTGATCATGGATATCCATACCATACTTCGTTGCGTTGTAATATTCTATTGAATCGTGCAACTTCTTGAGACCGTCTTCAGTTTTTACAGTAGAATGTAATGAGCTCAGTAGAAAAACACATTTTTTTCTTTTGGCTTGATAGATGATGGTAAGTGTCATTATCACATTCCACTATCTTCGATGAATAAAGAGTACTGCGCATATTTTTAAATGATATAGGAATTTCTCTTCGGTTCTTTTTCATTGTGCAACCAAAGTTGTATTTTTAGCTTTTAACATTTCTGCTAATTTGATGTTAGTAAAATAGCTATCTGTCGTAATATTCCTCCCTTCGTTTAGATGGGGATCTGTTAATTTCACGACAACATTTTCCGATAAACGTAATTAAGGATTTGCTGTTTCATCCTTTTCCAGATAAATAAATTCATCCAAGAGGTTTTTAGTATCAATGTCAACAGATCACCAAAATTTTATTCCAAATTTATCCGATTTATTTGGCAAATATTGCGTAAATTTACATCTATCCTGAGACGCGAACAATTGTTCATCAACTGTAATATTTTGTCCTGGTCGGTAGCATGTTTTGCAATTTTCAATAAATTTATTCCACATTTTAGATGCAAGAGCAAATTTATCAGTCTGTAGTCTGCTAGATCCTGTTGTCTTTTCATCAAACCTAAAAAATATTTTTCTTTCTTTGAATCTATCTCTTGAGAAATAAGTAATGGTATTCCTCAATATAGTATCACAAAATACTATATAGTATACTCAAAATAGTATTCCTCATGCCTTGGACGACAATGAATATAATTCTAAATCATTTTTTTTATTGCTCCTCGAACATATAGTATAGCAACAAAAGCAGCTTCGAGTACAAAGAGTATTTTACTAATGGGGTCAAAATGACCCCCGTCCGCCGTTCTAGGAATACAAGTCCCTATTTCAAAAACTAACAAATCTAGAAAGCTGAATTTTTTATTGGAAATATATGTTATATATTTAGGAAAAGTCAAAAAATTTCAAACGATTTCGCCCAAGCAAACAAAAGTAATCAACGGACGAAAGTACTCACGTGTCAAAATGACCCCTACCGCCGTTCTAGTGTTAAATGGCCATTAGCTTACAATAAAACTTTAAAATTCATATTTTTAAAGGATAGTAGATTTTAAGGCAAAAAAAATTAAAATACAGTAAAACTAGCGAAAAAAAATCTGCCCATGACGGAATTCTTTCTTAAACGGAAAAATCAGTTGATCCATGGAAAATGAATATTATAATACATGAGAAAAAATAGACTACATTTATAACTCCTAAGAAGGGAACTTGTCTATAACGCCTTTTTTTTTCTTTCCTGTGTTGTTCAGTCTTAAAAGATTTTACTTTATAGTATTTTTCAATGTCTCTAACACACGGAATATAGATTAACAATAGTAAGGGAAAAGTGAAAAAAATAATAATTATAAACATGAAAAAAGAAAAGCTATAATAAGTATTTTTGGTCAGAACTCCTCCATACGAAACAACTTTTAACCATATAGATGTACGAAACTATGTAGAAATTCAGTCAGGACGGGCCAGGCTACGATTCGAAGTTTTTTCCAGGCAGGGCCGAATTTTTTCCCCTATGGGTCGGTTCGAGACCGGACCTAGATATTTCGACCCGTGCAGACATCTAGTGCAGACCACCAACATATTTTGAAAGCAGGTTTAACGTAAAATCTATACGTTGCCTATTTTATGTCCAAAGGAGAGGCACTGTCTTAAATCGACTTTTAATAATGTACAATTTGTGGATGATCCCCATCTTGCATTCAAAATGAGTCAAAAACTTGTTGCTCAGAGGCATGGATAAATGGTGTAAGTCACGAATTTTGGATTTTGATATCTGATATGAAGATATCGAGACGAATTTTTTTTTTTTTTTTGTGTTTAATTCAGGAATGGATAAGGAAAATTTTCCTAATTGGGAATTTTAATCTACGGGGGCCGTATAAAAATTTAGTTTTTGTATTTTCTCAAATAGACCCCCCAGTTGAGTTGCAACTTATGTCATTAAAATTTGCACCTTTTTTATGAAACTTTGCAATTAGAAGTATGGGTCTGGGGGCAATATTTAAAAAAAATAGCCTACTGTTTCGATATTTATGAATCAGTTTGTATATATATATATATATGAAAATAACTTAACCAAACAATTTAACAAATAATTTTAAATATAGTGTGGTTTAGGCTGAAAAAAAATATTTTTAAACGGTTGCGCGAATCACGAAATCCGCTGGGAAAGGAACTTATAAATATTAAAGGGCTAATTATTTTAAATTATTTCAACCCAAAATGGTGAACAAAGTTTAAAAAACAGCAAATGCATATCATTTTATCAACAGTGGTTAAAAAAAATATAACAAAATTGTAATAAAATCATTGTAATCAAAATAACATAATTGTTTTAATTAAAATTTAAAGGCTTAGTCAACATCACAATATGTTTTAGTAGTAGGGGAGAGTAGCCATATTTGGACCGCCGCTTTAATTGGACCGTTGCCATTCTGCTGTTAATTACAGCAAAAGACGCTATCTATCGCTGAAATCCTACTCATCAGAATGACGTCATTTATGATCAGAAGAAGCACTCGCCTACCACGTGCTGTTTTCTGACAATTTAAAAAAAATCTAAAGTTAGCTGTTTTGATCTAATTTTTTCCCACTAAACGTAAGTGAATACTTTAAAACTAAAGTAAGTTGTTAGGTTTTCATGTGCATATCTAAATTCATCTGTTTATTGCGCATATTTTTCATGCCGATTTGTTTGATTCCGTGTTTGTTCTTAGTCTTGAGATTATCTATTTTACAAAATGGCGCAGATGCCTTACTTGGATCAATTTCAGTTGCTTAAATTGGACCAAATATACGTTCATAAATTTGAAAAGTAAGTAATAAATTTCGAGGACGGTACGCTTTGTACACTATTTTTTATTAATAATGAATTACTATCTGCATGCAAGGTTTTTTTTTTTTTTTTTTTTTTTTGTATATCAGGATCATTTTCTTTATACAGTTTAGGCTTATATAAACATGAAAATATTTTTAAATGTTTATGCAATAAATTTTGTTTCTAATTTCTTTTATCTTGTATGTATTTATATTTATTTTCTTTGAATTATTTATTCCTACGGCGTATTTGGTTGTGTTGAATTCAAACATTTTCCTCCTGGAAGATATTTGAGATTCGGTAAGGAGAGGGGGGGGAGGCTTATAACTGATCTGGAGTGTGGAATTGCATTTTTTTTTTGCCATTAAAACGCATAAAATCTCAAACTTTCCGGTGTGAGTGGTTATTTCAAAAGCTCAGGGGGGTGGGGGGGGGCACCTGAATTCAACACTATTTGAATATATAATGTTTACGTTTGACTAAACGTAACGTATTTTTTTTTTTTCAATAGAGCATATCTTTTAAACACTTTTTTAAATATATGTTGAAAATGTTGAAAATGACACAACTATCTGGAAGAAAAACACCCGTGACAGCATAAGCTCTTAAATGTATAGGAAACGAAAAGGAGAGCGTAAGTTGCGAAAAAAATTGACCTGCAAGAAGACTGCATCTACAACCCCCCCCCTCCCCCCCCCCAAAAAAAGCTAAAAAATCATTAGAAATGCTAATTACCTTGCTAAATTCACTTAAATCAAAGTACAGATGGAGCCAAAAAACAGTTGTGTTAACATCTTCTCCATATAAAATCAACCTTGAAATGAAAAAAAAACGACAAAAAAGATTTTATTTTGTTGGAATGTTTGATTAATCGCAAACTTTGCTTTTAATAAAATTAGTTATATTCCCTAGTCATTAAAGCAACTTGATATTGTTTGGTCCAATTTAGGAGACTGGGGATCCAACTTAGGCGACCAGTTGCTGAAGTTGGACCATTTTTGAAATTTTTTTCAAATTCAAATAAAATTTAAGATTTTCAAATAGAAATTGATCTAAAGATTTATTTAGTTAGTAGATGAATAGATTGATCCTGTGTAGTGATGTTTTGCAGATATTCCAAAAACTTAAGCGAGTTACACCTGAAAATAAGTGAAGTGGTTCGAATTCGGCTACTCTCCCCTATACAAAACTTACATCAGATAAATATAAGGTTAGTTGGGGTAACAGGACCGACGAGGTAACTGCGCCATAGGCTATTTTATAAAAAACTGTTGGTGTTTTTTAAGTTTTAGCTTTTGTGAAAAATGCCTCTTAATCTTCACTTCCTAAAACAACGTGTATCAATTCAATCATAACTCTCACCTTGCTGAGATAGGTTGTCAAAAATGTACGTTTCTTTTTTTTTAAAACAACGTCGATATGGTTGAACTTCCTCGGCTTTTTATTAAAATACTGTAAGTACTTTTATTAAACAATCTTTTTTTTTTTTTTAAAGATTAGACATATAAGTACATTAATATTATTAGGTATCTATACATATCCCAGTGCCCCAGTTACCCCACAAAGTTTTCAAGAATGGGGTAACTGGGACATGTATCTGTGGTAACTGGACCATGCTGGATCCAGTTACCCCAATAGTTATAAATAATTTTTTTTTTGTTTCTCTTGCTACGGGAAGTAAATTTCTCCATTGTTTTTTGCTCACAATAAAGAAAATGATAGAATACCTTATTAAAATTACGTAATGAAATTTTAAAAAAGCATATTGAGTGGTATCAAACCAAATTTCTTGACCCCTTGAGAGGCAATGATGCCGTTATGGCATCACTTAATTTTAATTCCTAGATGCCACATTGGCACCTGAATTTTATAATGAAAATTTCACCCTTATTAAGTACGCGAAAATATACTTTTACTTGTTTTAAGATAGATTCTATTGTAAATATTGGTGTCAGTAAATTATTTCAACATTTTACGAATGCAAGCACCTTGCCCCTGAAAGTGAGATAGCCAGACCTTGAAATTGTAGTATAACCAGGGAAAGCATTCTATAGAGAAACTTTTATCGTTCCTACCACTATTTTGAAAATAATATCTTCATCGCACCTTTCTTTAAGGGTTCTGGTAGGAACAATACAATTTTCCCTATATAATGCGACTCCTGTATAAAGTACTTACGTAGCCGTTTGTTCATAGATTTACCTTGCTATTTTTTTCATTAAAATACCCATGTGACTTTTATACTTATTATCTATACTAAAGTACATAAGTACTTACTTAGGTTTTATGTTTTTGGTATAAATAAATCTAATATTTTCACTTTTAGTGCTTTTTTTAGACATACTGACAGCAAAGGTTTCCCTTACAATGCTGTTTATTGACATATAATTTACATGATCTGCCTGGTATAAATTTTTTAAAGTTGTTTACACTTTTTCAAACAGGATGCTATATCCGATATAAAAAAATATAAACGCGTGTGGAACATAGACCCCCCTGGTCCAGTTACCCCATTTTTACGGGCAACTGGACCCATGAAAAAAGAAAGATGAAAAATGCATATTTTTATATTTTTAAATATTAAAATGTAATTTTGATCATTTCTGTCTTATAGAGGGAACCTAACTGAACAGATTTACAGAAGTTCAGACATTAATTCAAATGAACATTAGTTTTTGAAGCTGAACTGTCAGAAGCTCCAGAGTCACATTGTAAAATCATGGCCCAGTAACCCCAACTAACCTTACACTGCTTTTGTTATTTATTAAAATGGTAACAAACTTAGTAAGGAGTTATTTCTTTTTAATGCTATTTATTATTTGTGAAAAAAGAGAAATTTACCCCAACATGTTTTGCATTAATTAAATTTTGTAAATTTATAATACTTAAAAAAAACTGATTAAAAGAATAATTATGAATCTTGCTATTTTTTCTCGTTTTGTGATTCAGAATAGTTATGCATTTTTTAAAAGAAAGCTTTTTCTATAGAAAATGAAACTCGACTATTATACTCTCCGCCTCAGAAAGCACTTTCTTTTGATAATGTATAACCTTAATGCATTTTAATTTTCTCTTTGATATTCTACTTTAGATCAAAACAAATTCTACAAATATTTCATATTTTTATTAAACTTTCTTAAACTATTAGAATTCCCATACGAACACGCTGTTTTTCGTTAGAAAAAGAGAGAAAAATGCAAATATTTGATATGTTTCTCAAAAAATATTTAAATATTTATGCTTATTTAAAAACTTTCTTCATTTCTAGTTTCCTGTCATTAAAATGTTTTTGTTCCTTTCCGGAAACGGTTTTAAAATATTTTAGAAGCGAATATCATCTTTCTTAACTGTTTACTTACATGTTTGTTTATTTTGTAAAATTCCGCGAAAATATTTTACAAATATTAGCAAACAGATGCATTTCTAATTTTTTAAAAGCAAGATCAATACTGTTCTTCACGGAAATTTAACACAAGTTTGTTGTTTTCTTTTAGTTAAGACGTTTGCTGAACATTCATTTGGTCTTAGTAATATCAAATATAAAATACCAATAAATTTCGGATTTCAATATAAATTTCTAAACGTTATTTTGGGATATTTCTTATTCTTGTATTAAATTTCTGACGTTAAAAAATGTTTTCTTTTGTTTACGCAAAGGTTTTATTAAATGAACCAAATATCAGCCAACTCCAAAAAAGCCAAAATTCCTTAATCTACGAGTATATAACATAACGGCATATGAAAATATGCAATAACCTCTTCCAATTTATCCACGATACCTAAATTCGTTCTTTATCTTTTGAAACTCCAGAAACTAATGTAATTTCGTGATTTTAAGACGTATTTATTAAAATAAAAAAGACATTTCCTGTCCATGATTTTTGTAAAGTTTTCCGATTTCGTTTTTTAGCAAGTAATCAGTTTTCTAAGTCCGGAGTAACATTTTTTAGGATGCTATCAATTCAAAATTAGACAATTTTAGTGAGTAATATAATTTATTAATTTATGCATGCAAGACAAACTAATAAATAACAATATTAATGTTATAAAAGATCACCGAGATTATAAATAATTACAATTATATATAATGCTAATAACACTCTAAAACATTTTAAAGGTGCGTTTTGGATTCCATAAAATTCTTTTTCAGCAAATTTTATAAAAACTTGTCAAAAACCAACTTACAGAAAACATTGCACTATCTTATAAATATGTACATCTATTTTTATTAAATATTACTGCTATTGTTATTGCTCTTAATTTATCATGCATGTCTGTAAAACACATTTGTTGAGCATGATTTTTTTTTTTGTTTGAGAATCGATAGCATGTGTAAAAGTTATATTCTGGATTGGGAAAACTGCTAATTGCGATATGAAAAAAAAAATGTTCTTGGAAAATGCAGCAATAAAAACATTCTTTTTATAAATGCTTCTTTAAATATCTATATTATATTAGTTTTCAGGTTTCTAAAGATAAATAACACTTTTCAGAATCATGGGTAATTAGAAAGGTTACTGTATATTTTCATTTCTAATTATATTATGTTTTCCTAAATAAAGACAAAATTGTCTATTTTTGCATTGTTTAACTCTCAATGTTCGCTTCCATGCTTATTAATTCTTACTTTTCATGTAGTAAAATTGCTAAAAAAATATTCTGATAAAATATCTATTATACAGGGTGACCGAAAAACTTTGACCTCACTTTTATTACTTAGATATTGATCATAAATGTATAATATAAATTTAAGAAGTTACGTAAAAAAGGATAGAGAATTTTATAAAATGGATTACAATTTTCCGGGGAATAAGTTTGAAGAAATATAAAACTTAAATTTTTATACGGCCTCAGGACAAAAATTTACCCAATGAGTAAAATGCGCCTCATACAAGATCATGTACAAATTTTCAGCATTTTATCATAAAAAGTTGCATAGATGTGCTTAATCAAAGTTGGTGAGAGTTTAATCATAAATTAAAATGTAAACATTTTCAATTTTATGTCAATCATGTGTTTTCATTCATAATTTGTATACGACCCCTGACACGCGATCATCTGACAAGATCTTTCCTCTTTGGAAAATCTTACTCAGGTATCGAAAAGTTGTTACGGTAGCATTTATATATTTTCATATCTCTGCGAATTTTTATGATAAAATGCTGAAATTTTGTACATGACTTATTAGTATATTGGGAACATTTTACTTATGGTAAATTTTTTGTACGGACACCATAAGAAAATTAAATGTTGTATATCTTCAAATTTAATCCTGTGATAATTTTAGTCGATTTCATAAATTTCTGTACCATCAAGTAACTTTGTAATGTATAATAAATGTCTATGATCAATATTTATGGAATAAAAGCCGAGGTCAATATATTTTGGACAGCATGTACATATGTTAATGTAAAAGTCCGAAGCCTGATAAATATTATGTTTTACTGGTAAGTTGTTGCATTTATCAAAGCGATTTGGTAAATGCCCGAAATATGCTACGCAATGCTTCTACTGAACCGGATCATTTCGGTAAATGATTTAGTGATTTCTTTTGGTAAAATTCGGAAATTAATGACGAGCATAGCACCATAAGATTCGGGAATTGCATACATCGGGAATTGCATTCGGGAATACTCCCTTATTCAGATCATGTGAGTTGATTTGTAAATTAAGCAAGCGACCACATTTGTGAAATCACATGCAAAACAACTCACATTGATGTATTTTTTTTCACTGGTACTCAGTGTTGCCAGATTGGTAATTTTTTTTAATTGATATTTTTGGACTGTCACCACTTTTTTAAAATAGTACAATTCGCCTTATTTTTCAAATTTTTTAATCTATTTTGAAGTACAGCGAATATTTCTATTTCAAAAAAGCGGTGACAACCAACAATCTGGGGACAAAAATGTCCTCAATCTGGCAACACTGCGAGAAGTACTGCGAGTTCAAAAGATTTTGAAAGATGCTATACCATAAATTGATTGTTCGCCAAAAAATAAAAATAAAATAGTTAAAACAATTTGAAAAGAAAAAAATAATCTAGCTTTATTTTATTACTATTTTTTAAATTTAACATAGCTGTACATTTATTTCCTGTCGAACAATGGATATACAATTTATCTACCCACAAAAGTATTAAAAAATACATTGAAATCATTTCATTATTTCTCGAGAGGGAGTTGGTTGAATGTCAAGTCTTTATAATCTGTGATTTAATAACTGTTGTTGATTCATTAAAACAAATCTTTCAGATTATACTCTTTGTTCATTGATGTTACAAGAATTTTAGTTTTCATATCCAATTTACACAGAGCTTATAAAAACAATTAATTTAAATTTATATAACGTTAAATTTTTAATGAGTAAATCATAGCAGTTATCGAAATGGTTCAGTAAAAGCTCGAATTAGAAGCGTTTCAAAACATATTGTTAGCTTTTACCAAATCACTGTATTAAATGCAATTTAACGGTGAAATCTAGAATTCACCTGACTTTGGGCTTTTACAGTAACATATATCAAACGAAACATAATCTATTATAATGCCTTTTTAAAATTTTAAAAGCAATCTCAGGATTTATTTACATTGTTTATGTATGTCATTGTATAATACATGACAATTATTTATAGCTATTATTCATATGTCATACCTTCTCTGAACATTCAACTGTATGTATCCCAGTTAATACACCAAATATCAATAAATTCCTTAGTTAAATATAATTTTATAAACATATTTTTGGCCTTTTACTTGTCTCTACGGAAATTATATAAATGCTACCCACTCCTGTGCTACGACAGGACGGATAATGGATACATTGAGTAATTCAATTGTGGATAATACACGACATGCAACTATTCAGATTAGCCAAAGGAATGTGCATTGTATGGGGTCCAGATGTAAATTCTCTTATTGCGGTTTAATCGCATTTATTTGTATTAGTAGAATAGCACAAAAGATTGGAAACTTAGATTAAATAATATGAAATAATAGAAATTAATTAAGGAGAACGTAGTACTTTGTGTTATACGTAGTTAAATGTGAAGAAATATAGTCAAATTCATTAATGTAATTAATTAAATATTTAAAATTTTAGAAGCAATGACATACCTTGGAAAAAAATTATGTTATTCAATTCGACCGTTTTTTTTTTTTATTATTTATTTTTTTAAATGTATGCAAAACATAATTTTTTTAAATAACATTTTTTTGAGTGTTAAAATTTGTGCGCTGTGGAATTAGCCCTAAATACACTACAAAAACGAACGTTATTTCTTAGCCTGCAGAATTATATAGCCACAAACCAAAATATATAAAAACATCTTACGAGTTACCAAAGGTCAAGTAAAGAGATCTTTATAACGTTTAAAGAATAATTTTCAAAAATAAAGTTCATTTTGCTGTCACTGATTTTCGAAAAATTTTCCGATCTGTTTGTATTGTGTGTCAATCAATTTTTTCATACTGGAATAGCAGTTTTATGATGCTATTAATTCTCAGTTAAAGATTTTCAGCTGAGGAATTGAATTTACACATGCAAGAGTAGCAAGATAATATAAGTCTTTTATTAAAGTTAACGCTATCAATTTATCATGTTTGTCTATAAAACATATTTGTTGAACATGCACATATTTACTTGAAAATCAATATCATCCAGAAAATCAATACTCCGCACAGTGGGACGTTTTGATGATCTAGGTGGACAAAATCTATTTTTCCGATTTATCTCGGAATTTGACAAAACCGCATGTACTGGTAGCTGATTGTCTGTATTTTCAAGATCCGCACTAGTTTTGATTTAAAAAATCAGAGGTGTCGATTAATTGTGACCGTAAAGTAGCCATTTGCGCAGTTGCTTTGAGGGAGTTTTAAAAGTTGCACTAGCTTCTCTAAGTTTGAAAGCAGGTCATGACTATTCTGTTTCATTTAAAAGCACGGCCACGGGTCTGCAGATCTAATGTCACAGCATTGTCAAGGTTAGATTTAACCAATTTTTCTTTAAAAATAAGCGATATTAAACCTGCTTTGCCGCTTTTTTCAAAGGCTGAAATTCTGGATGATCCTTGATGTTGATTACAAATTTCATCTTAATTTTTAACAAATTTTTCAGCATTTTTCAGCAATAAGCATTTTTCTAAAATCAAAGTGACATTCCTAAAGTATTGAAAAATTAAACAAACCCCTACAGATAGCTGAAGATAAGTAAGTTTTCATTAATAAACAAGCATCATATTAACTTCTAGTGCACGCATGTAAGTTTAGTTCGAATCTTGCAAGTCAAATTTAAATCCCTTTTAATTATCCTACTGAACCGAAACAATGAATAGATGTTTAATTTAAAGGACAATACAATATTATTATGATTTAAAGAACGCAGAAGTTTGTTTAAGATATTGTTTCTACAGGGTTTTACAAAAATTTAGATTACAACTTGCAAATTAATTTTAAACCGATTTCAATAATCTGATGGAGTGAAAGTTTGCTCAGGATATATAGTTGTGATGACAATGCAATATTATTATAATTTAAGGAACGTATCTGTTAGCCTTTTTTTACAGGGCCACATAAAAACTAGTTCAAATCTTGGAAGACAATTTTAAGCCACTTTATATATCTAATAGTGCTAAAACTTTGCCTACATGTGATTTTTGATAATTCTATTAAATTATAATTTGACGAACGTAGAAATTTTTATTAGGGCCACACAAAAGCTCGTGGAATGATTGTCGCCAAAAAGCAGAAATTTTACAAAAACTTCAAATTAATTAAATTTCAACAAATTATTTAATTAAATTTCAACAAAATTACTATAGGTTATTAAGATACATAACAGCATTTTTTAAATTGACAACAAAGTGCGTAGCAGTTATATTTCTTTTACAGTGACACATAAAAAATTCGGATTCTTACCGTCTATATGTATAAATTTTATTTCAAATTGAATAAAGTTTATATAGGTTATTTATTCACACAACAGCATTTTTTCAACCGAAAATAATTTAGTTGAATTTATATGTTTTTCAGGGTAACACAAAACATTATTTTTTAAAAATATGATTTTATTTAAAAAAAAATTATTTTTCAGGATGACTACACAAATTTTTAGAACAAATCTGAGTAGACAAAAATAAAATACGAAATGAATGTTAATTTACATGTGCGAATGATATTGTTTTTTACTTGATATTAAAATAAGTACGTTTAACGCATTCTTTGTAATTCATTATATTTTTATTTTCAAACATTATTGTTAAACAAATTATTTTTTACTATTTGAGCTATTTTATTAAGGATACATTGGAAAAATCAGAAAAAACTAATTAAACTTCAACGAAATAATTTTGTCCACCTAGATCGTCAAAACGTCCCACTGTGCTCCAGATTGAGAATTGGATTAAACCTTTCCGTCGTATTAAGTTCATACATAGGTGTCATGCTGGCCGGAATTTATTTTCGTTGAACGAACTGTAATACATAATATGGAATACTATGAAGAAAAAAAAAATATTAATTCTTTTTTAAACGTTAGATATGTATAACACAATAATGTGTTTTAATTTTATATAAAAATTATAATTTACACTTCCCCATTGTGTGATATCTTTCAAATTAGACTCCAATAAGCACTCCTCATTTTTTCTGATTGAACATTCAGAATATTCGTCACTCTTTTCATCTTATATCTTACCTTTGTTAACCAATTTTAAATTTCACGGTATACTTCTTTCGATCAGTTTCTTTTCGCCATTTTAGAGTATTATTTTAAAAATATTTTAAGTACTGAAAAAGTCTAATTACACATTAAACGCAGTTTGTAAAATATTATTTTGAATTCTACGTATCTCCGAAGCTTGTAGTTTTATTATAATGTAAGATCTATATAATTCCTTGCATTGGTAGCTGAGAGCAGACATACGACTGGGACGGTAAAAACCTTTTGCAGCTGAGAGTAAACATACGCCCGCAAAGTGTTAATATACATTAAAAACTACTCAGAAATGTTTCTCAAAAATTAATTTCATTTTATACCAGAAATGATATGCTTTTTTGTATGTTTTCATGATTATTATTTTTTATAAATATACTAATTTTGAAAGTGCACTTTAAAAGTTAGAATATACGATAGTTTACAGCGCTTTAAAGTAGGACTAAATAGTTTAAACATATTCTTAAAGTTACTGTATAATTTTTTTATTCAGTACAACTTTACGTTTTTTAAATAGCCTATGTGTCGTGCATAGTTTTGTTCCAGAAGTAAACATGAAATATTTTATCGTACTGATGGCTATCGTGCGTCAAACACGTCATACCTACGACAAATGGACATAACGTGAATGTAGATAACGTTAAATGATTGAGAAAAAAACAACCTCTGTCAAGCCACGTGAAATGTAATAAATATATATATGTGGAATAAGATCCTTAAGATCTCTTTATATCGGTATTTTTTATTTTTTATTTTTTACAAATAACTTGCTAGCTGCAGAGTAGTTTTTAATTTGTAGCTGTTATAGAACACTTGGTTATCCTTTAATTAATTTTTGTTTGCGATCGTATTGTTTTCTGCTCGAAGGAAAAATACATTCCATATCCATTTACCTTCCAAAAGTGTGAAAAAAATCCCAAAAACTGGGTTGTGATAAATATTTAAAGAAAATGTCTTAATTAGGTAACTGTAGTTGTATGCGGATATCGAAGTAATGTTGTGAATTTTCAGGATTACAGCAGGTCTCGTCTTTTGAGGAATTCTACCTGCATTAACACGTAACACAAAAAACAACTTTATTCTCGATTTGAAGGAATACAGTTCAGTTTAGAAAGTAAGAAGGCGAATTGCTGTAGGCTGTGAACGTCGCGTAAGTAGCTGATTTATGTAAATAAATAAAACAGTATTTTGAACAATCAAGACTATTGATAATCTAAATTGAGATTAAATATATTTTATGTTTCTATGAAAAAAAAACTATGTAGTGACTTTTCTTGAACGAAACAATTAGCTGAGTGACTATTGTGTTGCCTGTGATGTCGTCCATGTAGTTCAGTTGTAAGGTCATTCAGAATTAAAACCACACCAAAGTTATTTTTTCGAATTCCTGGCTCTATATATTTTCGCTCCGATGAAAAAATACTACTGTTATGAGTTAAATGTTTTGAAATGCAGCATATTTGGAAAGTATTTCTCCCGCTTTAGGTATCCTTACTGTTCAGTTGAAACTATGCAATTTAATTCATTTGCTCCATTGACCACCTAGTTGTTCCAATGTCCATTTAGTTGAATAAACTGTTTTTGCTTTTGTTAAGGGGTCTCAGGACTCTTAAAATTGGAAAAAATGAAAAAAAAGACCATTTTCAACATTTAATATCTTAAAATGCATTTGACTTTAAGACACAATTTTATTTGGAATAAAATATATAAGTATGTTCTTTCATTTAATGTATTTAAAAAATTATAAGATGCAGAATTAGCATTTACAGGGGGCTCCAAACAGTTAGACATTTGGCGAGCAAAAAATCGGCATAACACCTTACGCGCAAAATTATAAAACAAGTATTGCAACTAGAATGAAACTTTTGGTGCCTACTTATACTTAAGATTGTAATACTTACCCTGATCATAAATAAATTTGTATTTAAAGCTTTTTTATATATTTAATACAAAGTTGTATTTAGCTAATGCAAAATTAAGAAAATTTCAACAGTATAATCACCTAAAAAAATATTGTTTTCAACAATAAAAAATAAATTTTAGGTTCAGTTTATACAGACTACCATGAAACATGTTTTGAAAATTTCATGAAAAAATATTTATAAGTTTTTAAGATATTGTGCGCGTTATGCCCAAAAACGTCATTTGGAGAAAAATGGCTTCAAAGTTTCCGATACAACGCTGCAGCTATTGAACGTGTATAAATGTAAAAGCCATACCTTCAGTTCTAATAGGAATTTCAAGGAAATAATTACATCAAAATGTTCATAGAAGATAGGAGTTTAACATCTAAAAAAATTAAAATTTCGAAAATTTTAAATCTTTAAGAGTCCTGAGACCCCTTAAAGCGTGAACGATATACAGGGTGGCCATGAAGTCGTTGCCCATAATGTAAGGGAAGGTAAAGTTAAAATAACAGTAATATAAAAGAAAAAATAAGTAAATTCCTACTTAAATTATCAAAGAAAATTTTAATATAATCCCTTAAGCTAATATTAGTTTTTGTTGCATTAAAATATCTCAATTTGTTGATTTTTTATATGCAAGTAAACCCTATTGGTTTACAATGGAAGCCTATCGGAATTTGTCGAAATATTAGAGATATCGCTACGTTGGCGTTACTTTTGGCGACTCATTTTGGTTGCCAAATTTGGCGATATATCTCCATGTTTGCGATAAACTTGGCGCTATTTGGAGACAGAACAGAGTCCTCCCTATGGTAACCCCACTAATAGGTTTGAAGATGCATTAAATGCTGTTCAATAACCAATGGCCACCATTTTTTTCTCCCATATACAACTAAAAATAATTAATTAAAATGTAACTAATGAATTAATATTTGAAAAAACTGTATTAACATCAAGTGTCATCCACTACAGATGAAAAAAAATGTATTTGAACTTGAGTGAATGAATAATAAGTATTTTATTAACGATTGAAAATTTGAACAAGATATATATAGGGAGAGAGTGAATTAATAGTAGAAATTAAATTAAATTTAAAAATTCAAAAAATCCGACTGCGTAAGAAGCGAACTAATTATTTATTTCTCATAAATGTGAAACTATGTTTATATTACTTACCTATTATTTTATTTACTTTTATTGATGACCTTTACGTTGTGTTTAATTATTAGTTCCTATCTATAAACACTGTTTTGATGAGGTTAGAATTACGGTAAAACTAGAGATACTACCTACACAACTTCCAGGTTGTGTAATATTTAAACGGAGCTTCTGACTGTAAAATAATCAATAAAAAATCGTCTTCATTTCGAAAGACCTACCCAATGATGTGTCACTCAATATGGTGCGTAATTTGTTTCGTCTCTACCGCCATTTTGAATTTATAAAAACAAAAGCTAGCCTATAACTATCGGACGGTTAAGACGAATCGATAGAGACCTCATTCATTAAAATCCATCCAACCGTTGGGATGATTCGAGGGTATAAAGTAATTCTCATACCCAAATACACGTGAAACACATAACCCTTCTTGCTGGCCGGGTAAAACGAAACAATTTTATTATATTCATCTACGTTCATCTAAGTTCATCCTATGTCGTAATGTCATATATCTTATTTGTTGCAAATTTTGTCTAGTTTCTGAATTTCGTAATGCTTTCCACCTAAAACAATAAGAAATTTAATTTAAGAACAACTATTTATTTTTGGGGGGGGGGGATTTTGGGGGTAAATAAAAAATTCGGATTCAGCAACCCAAAATACTTAAAGTAAACCTTATAGGGAAAGTTCAGAGGGGAGATGGGAGGGCGAATGCAAACGATGTGAGTAGTTAAGTGGAATTGCGCAACTTAGTCCACGCAGCACCGCGGCGCATGTTCCGAGGCAGATCCCAATTCCCCTTCATCCTACGTCATAGTGTCATATATCTAATTTGTTGCAAATTTTGTCTACTTTCTGAATTTCTAGATACGTTTCCCCTAAAACAATAAAAAAGGGAATTTTTTTAATAAAAACCCCTTTTTTCGGGGCTTTTTACTAAATTTTTTTTTTTTTTTTTTGGGGGGGGGGGGGTTGACGGGGGAAATTTTAGTGTGAAATTAAAAATTCGGATTCAGCGACCCAAAAAACATATAGTAAGCCTTTTTCCAGAACTACCATGAATTTTGCTAGGTAGAGCCCCTATACGGTCTCTATTGCCTGGACTACAATGTAAATTGCACATCGGAGATCGGCGTATAATCGTATCAATGTTTTAAGTTTTCAAATACTAGGTGAAAGCAGGTCAAGTACAACGGGGTTTACAGTAACGATATCAGTTTTTATATAAATAAGCTTAGCGATATAATGCGTTTGCATGAAAATTATGAGAAACTGAACAGTAAATCAAAGTTGGAATTCTTAGGCGCCAAGTTTGGTGACATTCTGCTAATAATAAACAATATTGCCACAATTCGGAATACATTTCCACGCACACGTATATGTACGCGCATGCGTATGAATTTACGTCAACACTAATGCGAATTCTATTGCAAATTCAATATAAACTGCAGTGGTTTATCATGATTTTTTTGTTGTTGTTGTTTAATCATCTGAGCATCTATGTTATACACACATGTGTTTTTGCTTTATGTAATAATTATAATTACTAATATATTTTTTAATTTAATAATTTTTCTTCGTTTGCGATTTTATGCACTTTTTATTTTTATTTTTTTTTTCGTGCATGAATTTGCAAAAGTTTGACAATTTGAAATAATTAGTAATTCAAATAAATAAATAAAAAAAAATGAAACAAACTCAGGCTACACTTACATAGTTACACTGCTTACATATTTCACAATGTCTTGTAAAAACATTTATTTCTATATAACGAGACAAATGAAGTTTAGAAATATTTGACAGGCATAGAAAAAAAAGCTATCATATTTTAATTGTTATGGATGCATTCATACTTCAGATTAACAGTTCAAAAAGAGGAAATTACTAGAATTACGAAAAGATAAATTGTGACATATCCTTAATTAATGAGATTCTACCCTCAGTTGAACATCTGTTCTTCTTCAGAACTTCGAAACTTCAAATAAAGTACGTGAAAATAAATTCGAAGTTCGGCTTTCCGCCCTAAAGACTGATGAACTGGAATTCGGAAACAGACTGCGAACGTAATTATAGGTGGTACTTTATCGTGACGAATGGGTATTGCGAAAAAGAATTTTCGACGCAATAAATATTCTTTTCTCATTTTTCGGTTTCTGCTAACCAATAATATGTTTTTGTTATTTTTTTCTAGATCAAATGTTTAATTTTCATTGTCATTGTTATAACAAGTAATGAAGATGTTTTACGCATTAAAACCGGTCAAGTGCGAGTATTACTCTCACACAAAGGGTTTCTACATATATGAATTAGTAACTCACCATTGCATTACAGAAATATATCATTAAAAGTTACTAGCTTGGCATTAAAAGCCAATGGCGCATAGAATACGCCGCCCGTGTATTTATGTATGTCCAGACGATCCGAGTATTTAAGGGTTAACATTACGGCAAATTACTGACACTTTTTTTTTTAAATCATTACCAACATTTCTTTTTTACTTCTGCTATGATAGGTACCTCCAGCGTTCCTGAAATCCTTTGATAAACGAACCGCAAATCGAAATTGTATGGAAGTGTATCGAAAATGTACGTAAAGGAAAAATGTTATTTTCTCAAAAACTATATGACCTATGTTAATAGCTATAGCTTTCCTGTAAGGTTTAAATTAATTTAGACTATTGTTTAAGTTAAATAATGCTATAAAATGTGATAAATATCTTTATTAAGATTCACGATCGTTTCTCGCACAAACGGCGACATTTTCAAAATCATTCATGATAGAAAATATTTTCACATAATTTAAAAACAATAAACATAGTAAACAATATCACGAGACATGATGCATAGTGAAAAACAGTGCAAACATAAAATTAAATTAAAATTAAATTAGCTATTTGCGAGCGTGGATTAATTATCATATAATTATTAAAAAAAAAAAAAATCGTGAATGATTTTGAAAATGTCGCCGTTTGTGCGACGAAACGATCGTCAATCTTAATAAAGATATTTTATCACTTTTTATAGAATTATTTTTGTTTTTTTACATGTTTTTATAACATTTTCGACTATTGTATTTTTCTCATAATTTTAGTTTAAATTGATTCGGAAATGGACATTATGTTTGCATTACATTTTCGACGATATCTCTGAAAATATAATACCTAAAATTAAAAGAAACTTATTTTTGAGTACCGCGTTACGAATGATTAAAAGAAAAGATTTTTTTTTTTCAAGAAACTTAATTAGCCCCTCCACAATGTTCCAAAATATATTTGTGAATGGTTAATAATCTATAAATATGTGGGTGAATAGCCATTATTACTTCAGCCAATTTGAGCTTTCTACGTTCCTTTCTTTATGAATAGAATGACTGTGACAGACGGACAGACAGGCACAAGAATGGTCTTATAATGGTTCCGTTTTTACTCTTTAAGGGGGGCGGATCACCTTAAGATTTTGTAAAAAGTCAATTTTTTTTTTTGCTGTCTGTTATGAAAGAATATCATGTTACCGAACTTAAAAATAAACAAGTAAGAAAAAAATCATGCGTCAAGCATAGATTATGAAACACTTTCCAACACATTCAGAATAATGTAACAAAACTGCACTGTTTAAAAAAATTAAAATATTACATCTAATTCAACCCTATGGAAACGCATAATACATTTCGGAAATCCAATTTCAGCTCTTCCCATCCACAATCGGAAAATTATGCAAATTGCAGCCCTGTATATGATTTATAGATTTGAATCTATTAGCTACATGCAAGCCAAAATTTAGTTCACTTAAGAGCTACATATATTTCAGTTGAAACTTTACCTTCAGCAATTTCCTCAAATAAGGAGAACGGTACGTGAATACTTTTGTGCAGCCCTGCATTTGAAGTATAGAATTTATATATAACGGGTAAGATGCAAAAAATTAATTAAGTTTAAAAGCGCATACCGAATTTTAAACCGTGCACTCCAACAATTATTACTCAAAGCCAGTACTGTACTGTAACCGATTTCTTTCGTGTGTCCCTGTAAATGAATAAAAAATGCTAGGAATCCTGTTCTAACGTTATCGTAGTAAAATTCAGTGATTTATATCAGTTTCAATACATTTAAAATAGCATAATGTCAATAAAATACTCTTCAAACGATTTTTTCCTATATACCATAATGTAATGGAATACTTTTGAGTGCCCCTGTAAATGAGCGATTAATCCTACATACTTCATATACAATACCAAACATGCTTTGGTGACCCTAAATAACCTTTATCAATTTCATGAAAATCCGAGTATATTTACGGGAGTTATTTCCGCATATACCATAATGTAATGGAATACTTTTTAGTGCCCCTGTAAATGATCGATTAATCCTACATACTTCATATACAATAACAAACATGCTTTAGTGACCCTAAATAACCTTTATCAATTTCATGAAAATCCGAGTATATTTACGGGAGTTAGAGTGTTGACAGACGGACAGACAAACCGAATGCACAAACACTTTTCAACTTTGTTGGGAAGTGTTATAAAATGATGATATTCCAATTAAAACCGGTTTTATATAATATTATGTGAGGCGATACCTTTCCAAATGAAAGTAAATTTTAATTTTAAAGTCATTTTTCTTAAATCAGATATTTTTGACATTGCGAGTATCCTATATACAAAACTAAATAACATAGAAACATAAAATCATGTATTATATTGTATTTTACATATATTTATAGCCTCTACCTATTTTAAAGTAAGTATCGGTAATATATCATTAAAAAAAAAAAATTATTGAAATTTTATCATAGATTTTGCGTTTTATGGTTTAATTGACTGAAGAAAATATATGCATTCATAAACATGAATATCATTTTAGGTTGAAGATAAAGTACGATAGTCTAAGAATACACATATGGCTATTTCCATAAGCACTTGTAGTGTAAGTCACATGCTACGATTTTTGGCTACCAGTATTTTAAACGGATAATGTGACTTATTTTATCGGAGATATCTCATTAATTGAATAAAGCCAAGCAAACTTTTTCGAAAATAGGAGTGGCAAACAAGCATAACAGTTATCAGCAATGTGACTTACACTACCAAAGCTCATGGAACTAGCCATATGTAATATTAAGTGGATATAGCGAATATATTTTTATAATCCTGCGCGCAACACATGTATGTAAATGAAAAACCATTAATTAGTTTGTCTCAATTAAAGAAAATTCTTATTATGTATCATTAATGTTATTTAAAGGAATGCGTAAACAAAGATTCGTACAATTTATTAAACAAATTGTTCATTTGGAAGGAATATTTAAAGCTCCAAAATTTCTTTTAAATATTGTGTTAAAATAGAGCAATATCGAGCTGTTGTTTGTGAATCCCCCCCCCCCCTCCCCATCACTTAAGTACGGAATCCTAAAAAGGAGGTCATAATGCTAATTTCTTTTTATAATGTATTTGAGAAGAGTAAGAAGTATTTTATGCGTACTAAAGAAAGTATATCAAGCTAAATGACTTTTTGTAACTTAGATATAGCTCAACTTATTGCAAAATGTAAAATGTTACTGGATAAAGAAAGAAGTTCTAAAACGAAAAGTATAATTTCTCCCGATTTACTCACGATTCCAAAAACAGTCGTTTTATCAGCGAAAGCATCTAAAACTAATTTATTTCCCCTATTTAATGTTGAAATCGGTAAAGATACTTAAAGAAAAAATAAGTTTTACAATGTTACTATGCGTGGGGATTCAACAATCTTTTACAGTCAAATATGTGTTAATCCATACAAAATTAGCAAAACAGCTGTGGCTGACATGTTACAGATTTTTATGAAACTCAGCATAAAGTAGATCATATCTATTTATGAGTATATGAAAAATAATAGATTTCAGAATTGTTTACTTAAGTATAAAAATTTACATTAAAAGTGGATGTAAAATCGAGGTTTTTTCTACATGCTTGAAACTTCAATTTTGATTAATAGCTTTAGGAATGAAAGGAATATATTAAAAATTATGTTTAATTGATAATGAATAAAACCGTTTTATGTTTAGTAACAGATTGGCGTAAGTTAATAATTGTATTTTTATTCCACATTGAGTAAAAAATAAATGTTGAAAATTTTGAAGGGGAAAATGCAATATTTTTATTATCCGTTTGAACATAAAGAAAAGCTCTTACAATTAAAAAAAATATTTGACGTTATAACTAAATTTATTTAATTTTAATATCGAAACTAAAACGAATAAAATATTTTAAAATGTTGAGCTTAAAATGCAATATTTCTATCAGTTGTTTGAACGTGAAGGAAAGCAGTAAAAATAATTTAAATTACTTTTCATTATAGGTAAAAGAGTGTATTTTAAAAATTAAATTTTTTATTCTTTATTTAAGTTCATTTTTGCCTGAAGAATATTTTAAATTAGAGTATAAAAAAAGATTGAGTTAAACAAAAAAGTCAATTTTAATCCTGAATGAGTTTAAAAGTATGTCAGCATTAAACTCATTTTGCTTAGCAATATTGTAAATAAAGTCTCAAAAAGTTTAAGTGGAATGTAACAAATATTACCTTTTTGATCCCAATTTTGTTATGTTAGGAATCAAAAGACAACCTTGAATTTTTCAAGCATATCATGTGCATATTAATGCCTGACTTTTCCTTTATTGAATTTTTGAGCATATATAAGCGGGAAAATTGTGATTTTACATTTTTTGAAAAGTTTATAAGCTATTTTGAAGATGGAGGGAATGAATGGAAACTTTCAAACTTGGGCAATTCGATCTTAATATGTAACACTCCATCAGGCATAAATTTCACAAATTTTTTGGGGTTTCTTTAACTTTTATAACATTTTTGTTTTCTCAAAATGGCAATTTTTTAATCTTTACAATTAATTTAAGATTTATCATGGCGTTATAAAACATTATTATTACTAAATAAATATTAAGATAATTTTACAGAGGTTACAACATTATAAAAATATTTAATTTGTGTTAAATAATTTTCAAGATAGGGAACTTCAAACTTGCAACTTTGAACGATTGCACAATTGTCATTCTCTGTCACAAGTTTTTTTGAAAAGTGACAAAAAAAATTATTATATTTTTTTTTATCGAGATATTTTGCGATGCTCTATTTGAATATGAATAATGTTAATAAAATCGGTTACTATGTGGCCACGATTTTTTTTTAATTACTCATTTTGTGTGGAATGACCAGTACTTGGCTACTTTGTGGTATGCAATGTGCAATATATATATATATATATATATATATATATATATATATTATTTTTCTATTTATTCAAGTTTTATTAATATTTTATTGAAAATTTCGTTATAGACGTATTTCATAATTTGAAATTGCTTTTTTAGTATACTGTTGCCACATTAAAATAAAGGCCGAATAGTAATATTTTACAACAATATACTATTTCACAACAATGTATTTTCAATTGAAATATATATATTTACACGTGAATATTCAAAATAATATAAAGCATTAGAATAATTAAGTGATTACGTTCGAAGAGTATTTAATGGTGAAAATCAAGAAATATTTAAAACAATATGCGAATTTTCATAAGTTCAAGTTTTCATGTAATTTTTAATTATACATGGAGGACGGATAATAGGTTATAATGGAATATTTTAAGTAGCAAATTACACAAGGAATAACAAGATATCTTTCTTTTTTATTTAACTTTGATTTTAAAGATTATTTTAAAAAAAAATATTTTATTTTTAATAGAAATAATTTGTTTCTTAAGTTGCATAAATTTTAAAAGTACAGAGCAAGCGAAAATATATCTTGATATTAATACAGTTTTTTTTTTTTTTATATAATATTAATCAAAATATTTCTAAAAGAGAGAGGCCAACCATATTCAGCATTTCCATTTATGAATGATTCGCTTTAATACTTCTTTAAGGAAAATACAGTAATATGTATATATATATATATATATATATATAAAACGCTTGATCTTAAATTTTATTAGAAATTTAAATATTCAATTGCGATTACACAGAATGGGTAAGTCACAAAAATTATCCTATTTATATTTATATTTATTTTTTATTTTTTATTTTTTATTTTTTATTTTTAATTTTAATTTTAATTTTATTTTATTTTATTTTATTTTTATTTTTATTTTTATTTTTATTTTTTTTGCTAAATTTGTCTTTTTTACTGATAGTGGAGTGGGATGAGAAAGAATGTAGATATAAAAATATCTAATTAATAAGTAAGTGATTCTAATGTCTTACATATTTCTCGCATCATATTTAACGCATCATAAATCTCTTACATATTTAACGCAATTCTTAAAATAATATTCATCGTTAAATGTATTCTGTGTTTCCATTTTTGCAACCAAGTTTGTTTGTTATTCCAACACAGAAAATAAGCACTGTTTTACACACCAAAGGATCTGGATAGTTGTTTTGCGAGTGCACCTGTTAAGGAGCAGACCTACCATATGCAAAACAAAAGAATGGTGCTCATGTGCGACAAACTGAAGAATCAAATTCAACATAATTTAAAGAAATAAATTGAACATAATTCAAAGAAATAAATTCATTCAATTTATTTTTTAATAAATAAAAAATATTAAAACTTCACACCTTAAAAATCTTACAGGAAAATATATAATAAAACAATTATAAATTTTATAAATAAATTCATATTCATATTCAGTTCGATAGAGATTCTCGTTGAGAGAAGACGTACATTTGTGCTGCTCTTTTCTTTATGTGATTTTTAGCGGTATATCATATAGTGTTACTGCTCTGGTTACGTATTGTGTTCTGGCGGTATAATAGCAGTTCGTAATGAATAGTTGTGTGCTTCCACGAACATTTTTGTTTGAGTGGTGATTCTTTTTATGATTGCGCAGTATGGCGGCGGTTGAAAATAGCAACCAGCCTATAAGTATTCTGGCATCTATTGTCAATGGAACGCGAGAACCGGACTTTGTTAATCAGTTTTTGGACACTCCTACACAGTTTGACGACTCTGCTAAACAACTGTTTCTTGACTTCTTCAGCTATGTCGATAATTACATCATGGAGACTAGAGGCAAGGCTGATTACGCAACATCAATAGGTGATCAGACAGAGGTGAGTGAAACTTGCCGTGAGGCTTTACTAATAGTTAGGGAGCCTACTAACATTACCAATTTACTTAATTCTACTGTTTTTACTGTTTTTTGTTTTTCAAAATATAAAAAATCTGCTCACTATATTCTAGAACAAGTTAAACTTAACGATTTTATAACTGTTAATAGAGGCACTAAAAGACGTAATGACGAGGGAAATTCAACTCTCCCCCTGAGTAATAAATACCAAAACTTAGCCAATGAGGCCAGTCTCGACAATAACAACGAAATGGACCATACTAATGAAAACAATGACGCTTCTAGCGTGGAGCCCACGGGATCTCGTCCTGGTAGCTCAGGTAGCACTAAACCAAATAAGATAAACCCATTCTTTATAGAATTAGAGGAAAACTGGTCAAACTTAGCTAAAGATATTAAGGAAATTAACCAGGAAAAACCAACTATACAACTTAAAGGTGACCGTCTGATGGTCCTGTGCAAAAATGATGAGGACTTTAGAGCGACTCAAAATTGGCTAGATACAAATACAAAAAAATATACTACATTACATCCCAAGGAGCAAAGACCTAAAAAGGTTTGCATTAGGGGCCTCCCCTGCTACACTGAACAAAACATAATTATTAACAGTCTTAAAGATTACGGATTCACAGTCACAAGAGCTTCAATGATGAAGCACAGAAAAACTGGTAACCCCATGCCTATGTACATGGTGAATGTCATGCCACGTGCTAACTTTGAAGTAATTTACCAGATTAGGGAAATCCACTACATTTCTGTAAAAATTGAGGCTTTTAACAGCAAACAAAGAGTTAAACAATGTTACAAATGTCAAGGATTTGGCCACGCATCGGAAGTTTGTGGGTTCGATGCCAAGTGCGCAAAGTGCGCAGGTCAACACTTAACACCTTCATGTCCACACAAGGGGCGTATCGTCCCCACTTGTGCCAATTGCGGCCAAGATCACTCAGCCACATTCAGGGGATGTGTAAAAAACCCACACAGACTGGAAAATAGAAACGGGAAAAACACAAACAAAAGCAAAAACAGCAATACACAGGTTTCCAAGGAAACCCAACAATTCATTGAACTTTTTAAAGGTTTTGACTACACTAAAAAAGCAAAAACCACAACAACACAAGATCAAAACAAAACTGTTACACCGGGAAGTAGCACTTCTAATGTTGAAGATGAATTCCCTCCTCTCACTGTAGACACAAATAACTCCAAAGAAAATACTGACAATGTTAGTGCTCCAACCACTACAACCACTACTACTAGTTACACTAATGAATTACAGGACATCTTCCAGACATTCAAAGACATGAAGGAGATCCTCCAAATTTCAAAATTTCTTAAATGTATTAAAAATATTGCTTCTCAAACCAAACGTGCTAATAACGCACTTGAAAAAAAGTTTATAATCATACAAGAGTTCGACACCCTTGCCAATGAGCTCATCCCCTCCAACCATGAGTAGTTCTCCCCCTAATTCTCTCATTGTACTAACCTGGAATTGTAACTCTCTCTCCAACAAATTTTCTGAATTTTATGACTTCGTTACTAACAATCCCAATATTGACATTATCTTACTTCAGGAAGTCCACAAGACTTCTGGTAGTATTAAAATTGCTAATTACAAATTATACCATACCCCTCGACTTGGTTCTAACGTCGGGGGTACCTCCATCTACATTACACTACACAGCAAACTACACTCACTGGTATTGACTATACGGTAATTGTTGTACAATTGCCACACATTAATATTAACTTTACTTCAGCTTATATCAGACATGTGCGACAATTCCCAGTCAACGACCTTACACAACTTTTCTGACAACACACACACAGTTTCATTGCTGGTGATTTTAATGCACGTAACCGGCGATGGAATTGTCATTCAACCTCTGGTTTTGGCAGATCTTTACATAACCTCATCTCACATCTTGATCTTAGTCTACATGCACCAAACAACCCCACACGTATTGGGAACAATAACACTCATCCTTCTATCATTGATTTTGGCATTTCCAAAAACCTAGCTTTTCCTGTTACTACCACTGTTATTAATGATCGTACTTTTGACCACTTTCCTGTTTGCTTCAAAATTGACCTTGTTGACCCTCCCTCTCCCCCTCCTCTGGTTGCAGTGGACTGGAACAAATTTAAAAACATATTGAACAATTCTGATTTAACTTTTCCGACCATTCAGAACTCCAATGATATTGATAATGCAGTTAGTCATTTTCAAGATCTTATCACTGATGCCCAAAAGCAGGATACTCGCCACTATGTTAATAACTCTAAATCCTTCATTCTTCCAAATTACATTCATGCTGTCTGCAGACATCGTAATAACTTACGGCGTCGCTATCAAAATAATAGAGACCCAACTCTTAAACCAATTATAAATCGTCTAAACAATAAAATCAAAAACCTTATTGCCAAAGAAAAGCAGAGGAGTTGGGGGAAATTCCTCAGCTCTCTCTCTCCGGAAGACAACTCACTCTGGGCCATTAAGAAAAAACTTAATAATCAACACACCCCCATTCCACCCTTGACAGATACCAATAATATCACTGCTTACACTGATCATGATAAAGCCGCTCTATAACCTCTTAAATTATTACTGCTATAAACTCTTGCTAAAAGTTACGCAAATCAATTTTCTCCAAATCCTTACCTTGCAAACCCGGATCATTTTTTTGATGTCCATGAAACTGTCAACAACTTCTTAAGTACTCCTCCTGAGGAACCACTTCCAGAAATACAACCTGTAACTATCTCTAATACTATCAAAAAACTCAAAAACCGGAAATCCCAAGGATACGACAAGATCTCTAATTTCGCTATTAAAAACCTTCCTCAAAATTGTATTAACTATCTTACAGATCTTACTAACGCTATCCTTAAATTTTATCACTTTCTAAACCCTTGGAAAATTTCTGTTGTTACTCCTATCCCTAAGCCTCAGTGTAATCTTTCTGATCCAACTAACTTTCGTCCTATATCCCTGCTACCCTCTTTAAGTAAAGTAGTTGAGCGTGTCATAAGAGCCCAGCTCAATGAAATTCTTGACACTAATCACATTTTGATTCCTGAACAATTTGGCTTCAGAGCCAAACACTCCACGGTACATCAACTTCTTCGGGTAGTGGAGTTTCTCAGTGAGAAACTCAACTCGAATATTCCAGCAGCTGCTGTTTTTCTGGACATTGCTAAGGCTTTTGACAAAGTCTGGCATGAAGGCCTTATATTCAAGCTAATTAAGCTCAAAATTCATGCTAGACTTATTCACCTCATACATTCATACCTTAGCAATCGCAGATTTTGTGTCCGCATCAACAGTATACTCTCCACCTTATATCGTATACTTGCTGGCATTCTTCAAGGCTCTGTCCTCGGCCCTACATTATTCAATATTTACTTTAATGATATCCCGCGCACCCTGAGGACTTTTCTTGCCCTGTACGCGGACTACACGGCAATTTATGCCTCAGCTCACTTTGTTTACACCTTATACAAAAGTTTACAGAAACACATAGACGATTTTACAGCCTGGTGCACCTTATGGCGCATTAAACTAAACGAACAAAAAACTGCTGCTGTTTACTTTTCTAGGAAGCTTACTAACCCTAACCGCATTACAATCAATAATACTACCATACCCTGGTCTGACCACACCAAATATCTGGGGGTAACTCTGGATAAAGACTAACATGGAAGAAACACTTCCTCAACATCAGAGGCTAAGCGGCCTGTATCTCCAAAACACTTTCTCCATTATTAAAAGGAAAAACTCTCTCTATCAAAAACAAAATTCTTCTTTATAACGCCTGTATTAGACCAATTCTTACATATGCAAGCCCCATTTGGGGTTTTGCCTGTAAAACCAACATGGATTATCTTAGTAAAGCACACAATAAAAATCTTCGTACCATCAGAAGCGGTCACAGATACTTAAGAAACACAACCATTAGAAGAGAATTAAAAACCACTTCCCTTAAAATACGCATAAGTAAACTTGCTAAAAAATTCTACAAAAATATCTATAATCTACCCAATGATATAATAGCTGGGTTACCAGATTACGAGGTCTCTGACCCCCCAAATCGTAAACGCCCAAGGTTCTCAACTTTGTTAGATGATGAAGATTGAGTTTCCCTCTCTCTTCTCTACCTTTACTCTCTTTCTGTCTTGTATTTGTCTTTAATTTAAAAAAAAAAAAAAAAAAAAAAAAAAAAAAAAAAAAAAATGGTACATTGCTTCTCATAAGCATCTCAAATTTAAGTTACACTTATAAATTGCATGGTCTCTGTAAAGAGTCTTTTTTTTTTTTGGTTTTCTGGGGCACGTCCCGGTACCTTATTCGTCTCCTTTTTCGGATCATTGGAACTTTCTCATTTTTCTCTCTTTCTCACTTTTACATATTGTTATCCTATAAGTTTTTACTTACTATTTTACTGTGCCTCTTTTTATTATTATCTTTAACTTTTAGTGGCCTAACCACATTTATAAGTTTCTTTCACGGCTCCCTATCAGCCTCAATAGACGACTTCACCTCTCGACTGGATGTACAGATGCTTTCATCTAGGCAATCCATAACTACATCTCATGTTCCATGTTCCATAAATAAATTGCTATTTATTCATTAATAAATCATGTAGCCTACCTATGCCACAACCCGATAGAATTTATAGAATACTCATTAAAAAAAAGCCAATTTTTAGTGCAATTTCACATGCAAATTAAATGAATGTTGTAATTGCGACTTAATTATTATTGTTAACAATCACTATGTTTTTTCGGTTTGGAAGTGGTTAACTAGCATGTTAACCGGCATCTGTTATACAAATTTTATTCGGCTTGCAACGCTGTTTTTTTTTTTTTTTTTTTTTTTTTAATTACCTCTACTTTTGTAATCGCATGCTGAACAGGTGAGCAAAACTGAGGGGTTTCTTGGCAGATACCGCTTAACACCCAGTCTAGGAAATGAAATATGTTATGTTTTGTGAGCCATTGGGATAAGTTAAACTGTAGTTTATAACTATTTAATATAAAAAAAAAGAAATTTAATGAAAAAATATATAATTAAAGTATAGAAATATATTAAATTTTAATTAAGTTAAGACTTAAGATGAGTAAAAATCTGATAAAGATCTTAAAGACTTATAATAAATGGTCTAGCTGTAGTTAAAAATCTACTATTCAAAAAGGGAAAAAAGTTAGCACTGTTCAGAGTTACTCTCGCCAAGTTTGGGTAGGGAAAGCTGTAAAGGAGGCAGCAAAAGCCACATTAACAAAAATGGCACTAATCAGAGTCATATAGTTTTTATTGCTCTAATTAAATAAAATAAATAGTATTTTTTATATTACTGGTACAAAAAACATATCCTGTATGCACCTTTTGAAGTTGCATATATGCATCCATGGTCCTGAAAGGGTTAAATAGCTATATGCTAATCTAATCTTCTTTTTTTAAATCAGTCAGTTTATATCTATAGCTGAAAATAGCCAATTTTGTAACATTTGTTTTTTGTGTTATGCAATTATCGTCATCCTATTATTACTACTATGGATTAATGATACACATAATGAATCTTTAAGACATATAGGCAACAATTTTAAGTCTCTTTTTTTAACCACATATCAGGGTTCACTGAGAGGAGTGAAACATTTCCCATATCCCGATTCGGAAACCAGAAGAAGGTTCAGATCGACATCAGTGACACGCAAAACATTTGTAGTAACAAATTGATGAAACGCGTTTTTTTTGGTGATGGTAGGTGTGGCAGGGACAGAAGCGATTGCGTGTGGGCAAACTTGAACTGGGAACCGCAATAGCTATAGAGGATATGTACGTTTTTTTTTTTTTTTTTTTTTTTTTTTTTGCTTCAATCCCACCACAACACAATCGTACACACAACATTAAAATAAAGAATTAATGATTTATAAATTACTTATTTGGAACCAAATCCATCGGAAGAAAAAAGTGAAAAGAATGTAAAAAAATGTCCATCCAAATCAATTGAAATTGTAAATTGATTTATTTTCATTTTTTTTCTTATTTTTTTTTTAATACTTAAATATAATTTAATAAAAATTAAACAAATTACTCCTTTATTTACTACTTGAAACTTAGTCCTTCAAGTTCCTCTATTTTGGCGAAAAAGAGAATTTGTGACGAAATTTTAAATGTGGCTTCCAAATGTTATTGGGTGGTTAATGTGCATTATACCATCCATAGGGTATAATATGTTTCGGAAGAATAGGGGAGAGTAGCCGAATTTGGACCACTTCACATATTTTCAGGTGTAACTCACTTAATTTTTGGAATATCTGAAAACATCATTACACGAGGTCAATCTATTCATCTACTAAGTAAATAAATCTTTAGATCAATTTTTTTTTGAAAATCTTAAATTTTATTCTAATTTGAAAAAATTGTCAACAGGGGTCCAAATTCCGCAACTGATCGCCTAAGTTGGACCCCCAGTCTCCTAAATTGGACCAAATAATATCAGGGTATTGAAATGACCAGGGAATATAAATAATTTTATTAAAAGCAAAGTTTGCGATTAATGAAACAATCAAACAAAATAACAAAACTTTTGAAGTTGATGATTGCTATTAACCGTTATAAATAAAACACAACCTCCATTTAAAGGGTAAAGAGGACGACGAGTACATATTTCAGGGACCCACTTGTTGTCCACGGACCGCAAATTTAGAGATGATACGTCACAGTATCTGACTGGTTACATGACGAACTAAACGTCTTTTTTAAAACATGTAAACGGTGACAGTTAGTGAAGTTATTATAAGAGATTAAATGTGTTAATTAATCAATATCTTAACTAAGTTACTTTAAGTGTAAGTTCGAAATATTACTCATATAAGATAATGCTGCGCTCTCACAAAATGGAAGAACTTTCAAACTAACGTATACAATTGGATAAAATTCCACCCAACTTTTGAACTTCCATGGGTTTTCCTGTAAGAAAAAAAAAAGGTTTGAAATTTCATGGTTGTTTGTGGCATCATTACAATTTGAGTCAGTTTTGAGTCATCAATCTGTAATGTTTCTGAGTAAAACAAGGAACTTTGATACGAAAATTCCCTACTCCATACGTTAATTCTCCTGCAAGAATAACTTCAGTAGTTGTTACAATTTACTCATTATTTACTTTTAAATATGTCCAGTCTATTTAAGAACATGCTATAGCACATTCTATATAAAAAACCAAATGCCTGACAACTTAAAAAAAAAAAGATTTAAAAATAACGAACATATCTTTATTATTTCTTTAAACTTTATTATATTGATCAGGTAGTTAGAAAAGAAAACTGGAAAAGATACAGAAAATTTAAGATAAAGTATCATTACCACTTTAAGTGAATTCCTCCTTTTCAGCCCATGTCTCACTTAGATACGTTTTCTGTTTTATTCAGAGTCATATAAAATCACCGGAATGCATCATCAACTTCAAATCGAAACAGATTTGACGAAACGACCTGTAAGTGAAAAAAGGCAAGTATTATTCCATGAAACTTCTCTCTTAAACTTTTTTCTCTTAAACTTTTCAAACATTTAGTAAATGTGGGTAGATTGTGCCTGTGTACTTACGCTGTATTGCAGGTACAAATGTATATATTTACACAAATATGAGAGGATTTAAATTATTATTTAGGAAAAAGAAATACAGTAATATATTTGTTTTATTTTATTCTCCAAGATTTTTTTTTACAATAATAAACAATTTATAAACATTACTATTTAAATTTCGAACTAATTTCCTATTAACTCAAACTTTTAAAAATTTCTATCATGTGTTTGTAAAAAATAGAAATTACACGGATACGTTTACAAATTTCTTTCATTTAAAAAAAAAACATGTTCGTTTTATATTTCGCTATTATCTGTTTTAAAAATCTATGTTCTTTTTATTTCATAACTCGTATTTGTTTTATCATCAGAATTGCGTTCTAAGCCTTTGTATAGCTTCCAAATAAGCGGTTGCTACTTTTAGATCAGAAATTACTACTGATTATCGCATAATTAAAATTTTTTCATCATCGAATAATAAAATACATATTTTTTGACATTAAAATTTGTTTAAGAATTTCGCTCAATTTAATGGTTTCAAAGAACTTTTTAAAAACAATTTTCAAACATGATTTTTTCAAACTATTCCAGAAATAGATAGCTGCTTGCTACATCAATACAAATTAGGAAGTACTACTGATACCACACGTGGAAAATGACTATTATGAGTAAATAAAAAATAGAAATGCTGATTTACCAAAAGGAACTACATATTGGAACTAAACTAACATCGGTCAATGATAACATTGATTTTAATTTTATGATGAACACAAATTAAAGTAAATAATTAATAGGTGGCGCTTTTTGAAAATATTTACTTTTTTATTTTTAGTTATTTAATTTTTTTTTTTAACTTGATTGAAAAAGTGTCAAATAATAAATTCTCAAAACAAAAACCATTTGGGAAGCTATTATTTTTGAATAATTGGAAAAGTGAGTTGATAAATTATATATATATATATATTACAAATCATTACTGAAAAAAAAAGAAAATATTTTAATAACTTTTCTTAAATAGTTTGTTCTGTGTTAAAGTTTGCGTGAGAGGAAATAAATTATTTATATTATTACGTATTAAATCATGTATTAAAGACCGCCGATGTAAAATAAAAAGAATAGCGTTCATAAATGTATGTAAAACGTTTCAAGTGAAAAATGCAAGAAAAAGAAAATTACAATTTTGAGTCAATTTTTAAAAGTCTGCTATGTTTTACGTATATAAAACTTATAAAAAATTTTCACATCAAACTTTACCAGTATTTTAAAATTATATAACTTTTTTTCGCTTTGTGTAACATTAATAAGTAATCTTATATACAAATACACCAAATCATGTCAACTTATTAACTCTCTAAACTCTTTTTTTCTCAAATAGATACATATCATAATATAATTTGTGTTAGTATTTCTTAGAAATTGCAAAAAAATATATACATGTATATTTATTTTATTGTTTATCAAACTAGTCTATGTTTGCGATTTAACCGTTGAATAGAAAGGTCGTATAGTATATCTAAATAACATTTTTTAATACCTTGAAATAGCATTAATAAATTTTTGGTTATTCAAAAAAACCAAAAAAAAAAAAAAAAAAAAAAACAACAAAAAAAAAAAAAAAAAAAAAAAAAAAAGAAAGATAAAGACGGAAAAAATATAGAAAAATTTGTTTGACTTATTTTCAAGTAAAAGAAATATTGAAGGAAATATTAGACTTTTTATTAGCAAAATATATAATAGCAGTGAAAAAAAGTCCTTTCGGCCAGTGCCGGGAGGAAGAGGTAGCTTTCATATTCCTTATTTAAAAAAAAAAAAAAAAAAAAAAAACTTATATTATTCAAACACACGAAGCTCAATTTAGTGGAAACCGAATATAAGGGATTCAATACTAATTTTTATCAATACTAAATCATTATGAATGAGAATTTAGCGAAATTAGTCAGCTTTAACCAAGCTGCTTTTATTTAAGGTAACTGATACTTGGCTGCCAAATTCGGCGATTTCTTAAAATGCCTGCCATTTTAAGACAACATGGTGGATGAGGCTAACCAGTGAACTTGGTCGAGACCTTAGTAATTGCTGTGCACATGCTCACTCACATCTGAATCTTTCGATATATACGAGTACTGTCGCAGGCAAAAAATCAGATTTTTCAAAATGTCACCCACATTAGTAATTGAAACTGCTATATCCGAGCCATTTTTTAAGATAAAGACAAACAAAAAATGCTCCTGAATCCTTATATCAAGGTCAAATACTTAAGAAAGAAACCTTTTTCAATTTCTAATTTTTTTGCACCTCACTTTAAATATATATATATTTTTTTTTAATTTGATGGCCGCCATTTTGAAATAAGATGGCTGATGAAGCTGGCCAGCGAACTCAGTCGAGATATTGATGTATACTATCCACATGCCTTCTTACATCGAAATAGGCGAATACGTGTGTTATCGCGTGACAAATACAAGATCGTTTCAAAGTGTTAGTCATGCTAGAAATTCAAAGTGCTATAATTCCACCATTTTTTAAAGATATAAACAAAAGAACAAATTTTCAGAAACAAAAACTGCCCCAGAATCTTTATATCAAGGCCAAAGGCATAAAAAAAATCTTTTTCATTTTCCAATTTTTTAATACCTTAAATTATTTTTTTTTAAATGGCAACCCTTTTGAAACAAGATGACTAATGAAGCTGGCCAACGAACTCGGTCGAGACATTGGTATGTACTATGTACAGAGACAGACCAAGTTACATCCAAATCGGTTCATAAATACGCCTGTTATCGCGTGACAAAAATCAGGTCGTTTTAAAATGTCAGCCACAATAGAAATTCAAAATGCTATAACTCGGCCATTTTTTTAGATATAGACGAAACAAAATCTGTTCCGGAATCTTTGTATTAAGGTAAAACACATTCAAAAAAATCTTTTTCATTTTCAAAATTTTTGGTATCTCATTTTAAATTTAAAATTTCTTTAATTGTTTTAAATGGCCGCCATTTTTAAACAAGATGGCGGATGAAGCTGGCCAACGAACTCGGTCGAGACATTGGTATGTACTATGTATAAACGAAGTTACATCCAAATCGGTTCATAAATACGCCTTTTATCGCGTGACAAAATTCAGGACGTTTCAAAATGTCAGCCATGCTAGAAATTCAAAATGCTATAACTCACCATTTTTTGAGATATAGACGAAACGAAACCTGCTCCGGAGTCTTTGTATAAAGGTCAAATAAATAAGAAAAAAATATTTTTCCATTTTCAAAATTTTGGTACTTCATTTCAAATTTTAATTAAAAAAAAATTAAATGGCCGCCATTTTGAAACAAAATGGCGGATGAAGTTGGCCAACGAACTCGGTTGAGACATTGCTATGTACTATGTACACACCGAATTACATCCAAATCGGTTCATAAATACGATAGTTACAGTATGACAAAGGTCAGATATATATATATATATATATACATGTATATATTGATATATATATATATATATATATATATATATATATATATATATATATATATATCAATTTTGAACGGAGGGTGGTTTCGGGATCCTGGGGGTCATGATCGATGAAAATATACCATAATTTTTTGAAATCGCTTTCCTCCGAACGGCTGCTATAGGTAGCTTTTGTAATGAAAGCTACCTAATATACCAAAAAGCGAAAGGTTTTTTCAAATTGAATCTTTCTAAAGGTAGTTTTGGAGAAAAAAAGAGAATTATTCCGTGTTTCTTTTACGTGTATATTTTTTCGAGGATTCTTCTTCAACTACTTTCAAGCTACATCGAAAAATGATAAATTTGCAGTTTCTTTCGATAATTAGTTATTTAACAGAAAAAAATAAACAAGGTCACGTATTTAAGGAAGCTCTAACAAATCGTTCACTGAAAGCGCATATTACAAATTATAATAAATGCGTTGATTAATATAAATTTTCATAATTATGCTTGACGATATAAGTAAAGACGATAACCTCAGATGAATTATCCTTAATGATAATATACAGTAACGGGAATGAAAGGTAAATACCTCTTACTAACTCTCTTGTAAATGATCTTATAAAAAAAGATAGATGATCCAATTAATGAAGAATAACGACTACTGTTAATTTCCCCCCTTTATTATGAATCAATAGTTATCTTCATATTGAACATTTTATTAACTTTTAACATAAAAATCGCACATTCTGCACAACTATAAATCTGTATCATCTATTTTAAAATTAACACCAATATACCAAATTTCAAATCCTTTGGTCAAAATGCTTAAAATTAGAAAAATACAAAGATTTAAACTTGTTAGAGCAATTTTATCTGCTTTAATTTATATTTATCCAAATGATATTTTGATGCCAACGTTTTGTGTGACTGCAGTATTGAGACAATACACACATATTTTACTATGTAATTTTAAAATAGTTTATTAACTAAATTCTGAGTTCTCCCTAAATGCATATACGAAAATTTAAAATATTTCTTTCACTACTTTTAGATATTTTTGAGAGAAGAAAAATAATATATTTGAAATATAACGGCAGCGTCTTAAAATGTAAAAATTTTGTTATACCTTACTACACTTCCAAAAAATCTGTATAATTCTTTTGTTCCGTTAACCAATAAAACGTATATTTAAAAAGTCTACTTCACTTAGAACATAAGGTATTTTATTGCAACAACAACATATGACTAATCATAATTACAATAAATATACTTTAACTTTATTTACGCTTTAAAGTAAAACGTTTCTGATACTTATAATACGTTACTGTTTGAGAAACGGACACCAGAAACATTTATCTTATGATATTCCAAAGTTAATTAATTTCTTCTTTTAGTGTTTGCGACATTCCTGCAGAATGATTATACATTTAGTTCTTTGAATTTGCGTTAATCATGCTATTTTGCTTAACACATTATACAACAAGACATCTCAAGAAGTGTTTATAATTGGTTTGTAGAACATGAATTTAGGGACTTATGAATATCTGTATAGACTTGAATTTTTTTAATCCTTAAAATTTAAATGTTATAAACGTAATTTTATAAAAAATATTTTTTTTTTACTGAATGAAATATATACTTGGAAATAAAAGTTTAGATCACCATAAGGTCACCTATGATTTCCGCAGATGTTTTGTTATGATGTCGGCGCATATCTTCGAAATTTCTCCAAAAGCTTACCAAAGCACGAAAATAAATGTTGCAATTTTTCTATGCAAAGCTATGAATAATTTCAGATTTATGCCCTTAGAAGATGTTTAGCTCAGCATAATAGCTTTGTAAATATGTATAACACACTATTTTAGGTTTTTTTTGCTTTTCCCTGTTATATATTTAGAAAAGTGGCATTTTCTATTGTTTGAAAATCATACACTAAATATTTTGAATTAAAATATACACAGTAAATTTAATTCTTTATTTGGCGTTTCAACGTGGATTATATTTATGGAATGCTGTATGAGTAAATTTGGATTATATATCATTTGATTATAAAATATGAAATGTCGCCAACGAAAGGGTATGTTCACATTTAAACACATATTTCTTTTACGCTATATTTTCCATACGAGTGATTACACAAAAGGACAAATAAAGTTGTAAACAATATAGGAACACGTGCCATAAAGGTTTGGAATTTATTTTTAAAAAGTTTCAAAAATCCCCCACTATTTAGCATTTTAGGAGTTGGAGTCATGAGGTAGACTACTGGAGAAGGGGATTGGTAGAAGGAGGGAGAGGGAGAGACGAATAAAATGAAATTTTTATCATGTCCTATCAACAAGGAATATTCAGTTTAATAGAAATTTCTTCCGAGACTATTTTTTTTTTATTTATATTTGCTGGACGATTAAACATTGAAGAAAAAAAATATAAAAAAATTGTTGAGAAAGAAATTTATTTTTTATTAATATATAATAAAAAGAATGGGACGAAGGGTGACACATTAAGCCTTTCTTAAATCCATCTTTGTTCACACTCTTTTGCTAACACAGGGAATTTTTTGAAAGTTTTCTTTAGTACTTATAATACGCTCAAGAAGCAATTTTATCAAGATATATAGCCTTAAAAAAGTTTTACACAGAGTAGTTTTTATACCATTTTTTTAATTCTAATTTTTCTTCCTTTCTATACCTCCTTTATCTGATTAAACATTTTTTTTAAAGATTAATCGAAAAGCTTTGTATCCAGCTGCGTCTGTGATAATTAGAAGAGAACAAGCGGAGTAAGTAGGAAAAAAAAAGTTTTAAAGGTACTTTAATGTATCTTTTTTTCGTTGCAAATGAATATATTTAAAAGCTGTGGTAGAAGAGCAGTTTTTTATGATGATACTTGTTTCTTAAAACATATATCGTAAATTGAAAATTTTGTACACATTGTTTCATACAGAATAAATGTTAGAATATTTAAATCTTTTTTACTAACTCGAGTATACTTTTTAAAACTTGTTAAATTCCTGAAAATATTAAACTTATGTATCTGGTTACATAAAACTAAAACATCAGATTTTTTTTTCTTTACTACACACAATTTTTCTTTTCTATTTTTTACGCTAAGTTCTAATAGGAGGGTCACTCTGGAATTTTTTAGATACAACTAGGTTATTAAAGTTATACTTACAAAATTTTAGGTGTGTTCAAAGTAGTCTCCTCCAGCATCAATGCACTTTTGTAAACGAATTTCCCACAGATTAAATGCCTCAAGCCATTCATTTTTTGGAATAGATGAAAAGAATGTATTTATAGCCACATTAATCTCTTCTTCTGAATGAAAACGACGTCCACGTAAGTTCTTTTTTATATTAAAGTATAAGCAAAAGTCACACATAGCTAGATCAGGTGAATACGGCGGATGTTCTATCACTTTAATTCGTTTTTTTTAAGAAACTCAACTGTTAATCTGGCTGTATGTGAAGATGCATTGTCATGGTGAAGCATTAGTCCCCTAACATTCACTTCTTGTAGAATTCTGGAAGACATTTAGTGGTATACCAGTGTGCTGTTACTGTCTTCTGTCCTTCCAACTTGATGGCTTTGACCAATCCCATACTTCTGAAGAAAACGGCATACATCACTTTTTTCAGTGCGCGTTGTCTTTTCACCATTGTCGGCGTGGGACCATCTTCAAAGACCCATACTTTGCTTTCTTGACGTGTTGGAACGTTAAAAAACGGTATGTACGTTTCAACACTCGTTACAATTTTTAAAATGATGCGTTGGCCACCACCATTTAGCAATTTAAGAGTTCCTTTACTGATTCTGAAACGCTCCTCTTTTTGGTGCTCAGTTAGATTATGGGGAACCCAACGGCAAACTACTTTTTTTCGTATGCAATTCTTCATGAATAATTTTGTGTATGGCTGCGGATCCAATGTTAAGTTCCTTCTGTATCATTTGATAGGTACAGCGATTATCATCCATTAACATTTTTCGTATGGCAGACATATTATCCGGGATTACTGCCGACGGCGGCCTTCTTGTGTAATCTTCATCCTGAAGAAAATTGCGACCACTGCTAAATTCTTTAAACCATCTGAATACAGTAGCACGAGCTGGAGATTCATCACTAAATGTTAATTTCAACCGTTGAACGCATTCTTCTTGATTTAATCCTCCTTTAAAATCGTAGAAAATCATAGCGCGAAAATGTTCTCGCGTCAACTCCATTTTCTCTTCTGTTTAAAATTTATTCTACGCTAAACAAGTTGAAGTAAGTCAGTAAAAAATCTTCTGCTGTGTTAAATACTTTGTATTTTTAAGTTAAACCGTTATTTTTATTTTGTAAATTCTCGTCTGCGCGTATCTCAATAATTTCAGAGTAACCCTCGTATACTTAGAAATTTTTAGAGTAAGATTGTTTTTAGCGAAATTTTATTTTTTTATCTAGAGTAACATTTTTAATTTTTTTATTATTATTTGATAATATAAATTAATAATTCTGACTTGTATGGTACTTTAAATATTTTTTTTATTCTAAAGTTAAAATATTTATTTATCTTTTAAATGTAATTTTCTTTATATTTAACAAATATAAGGATATAGATTGGAATGAGAAATATTCTTTTGATATGAAGAATAAATTCCTGAAATTTTCAATAAATGAATTAATTTGCTTAAGTGGGTAAGCTAAGTTTCAGAATATATATATATATGTTATAAATAAAAATATTTTCTGCAGCGTTTTTATTTTCGGTACTCTCAGTCCTACAATTTTGGCAATTTAGAATTTAAATGGTGCATGTGGGAGTTGATCTTCAATGCAAGAACTTCTTGTTTAATAGAATAAGAGTATCCGACCCACAACTGCAAGCCAAATCAATAATCAGTAGCAGACGTATGAAACTTAATGAAACTGCTTGACTGGTCAAGAAAAGTTTGACCTCATAGAAAGTCATTATCATTCTTAGGGGATCTCAGGACTCTTAAAATTAGAAAAAAAGAAAAAAAAAGAGACCATATTTTATCATTTAATATCTTAAAATATGTATGATTTTAAAACACAATTTAATTAGGATGAAAGAAATTTCTTTCACTTCATCTATTTAAAAAATTGCAAGATGCAGAATTAGCATTTATAGGGGGCTCCAAACTATCAGATATTTGACGAGCAGAGAATTGGTATAACAGCTTGCGCGCGCGATTACAAATTAAATATTGCAACTAGAATGAAAATGTTGGTGCCTACTTCAGATTGTAATAATTACCCTGACCCTAAATAAATTTGTATTTAAAGCATTTTTATATTTTAATACAAATTTCTATTTAGCTAATACAAAATTTTGAAAATTTCAACACTATAATCACCTTTTTTTTCTTTTTTTCAACAATAAAAAGTAATTTTTAGGTTTAGTTTATACAGACTGACATGAAACATACGATTCGAAAATTTGATGAAAAAATATTTCGAAGTTTTTCAGATAACTTTCAGATAATGTCCAAAAACGTCATTTGGAGAAAAATGACGTCAAAGTTTCGGAAAAGCTGCTACAGCTATTGCGCAAGTATAATTCTAAAACCCGTAAATTCTGTTCTAATCAGAATTTCAAGGAAACAATTACATCAAAATGTTCAGAAAATATAGGAGTTTAGCAACTGAAAAAAAATTAAAATTTCCAAAATTTGGAAGCTTTAATAGTCTTGAGACCCCTTAAATCATTGATATATTCCAGAGTTTATCATTTTTTTCCCTTCTACTCCTTCAAAATCTCAGCGATTTTATTTTTTCAATATACATTGTTGCTATAAGGACTTTTATTTTTAATAATATATATATTATAGTTCACCTGACACTCCTCTAAAGAAAAAATTATAAATCTAAAATAGGTAGTATTTTATACGAAATCTACCCAACAGAGTTCAAACAATAGCTATTTAAATGAAGAACGAACAGCCATAAAGCTGCCTATTTTACTAAATTTTTGACTTGTTTTATGAATGCGATCTATTGCTGTTCAAATGAATCACCGGCAAATCGTAGACATTACTATTGTAAACATTGAACTTTTTTGTGTTTTATAACTAGACGACACACAGTGGGGTATTTGACGAAATAACCTGTCTAAAAAAACAAAAATGTAAATTTGTGTAATATTTGTGAACAGCATATATATTAATAGCTAACAGGAGCTTTGATCTATGTCTATTTCAAGAGCATGAGTCCTGCGATTCTTAGCTTCAGTTGAAGAGGAGGATTTTTTGCGAGAACAAGTGCTTTATTATAACACCAAATAAAATAAACTAAGACAGACTTGAGCACAGTTAAAAAATAAAATTTATAAAGAATATACTTAAAAACAATTAAAAATGCAATATGTAAACGTTTCGCCAAGCGACACGCAAGGCATCATCAGTACAAAAAATATCTATTGCATTTCAAACGACAGAACAAATCAAGAACAGTTAAAGTTAGTTATTTTAAAAACAAACAATATTCAATAGGTACAGAACGAGTATCATTCAAAGCCTGCGATCGCAATTCAGTGAACCAAGCCTCAAGGAGCAATCTACCATGGTAGTTGTTGAATATTGTTTGTTTTTAAAATAACTAACTTTAACTGTTCTTGAGTTGTTCTGACGTTTGAAATTCAATGGATATTTTTTGTACTGATGATGCCTTGCGTGTCGCTTGGCGAAACGTTTACATATTGTATTTTTAATTGTTTTTAAGTATATTCTTTATAAATTTTATTTTTTAACTGTGCTCAAGTAAGTCTTAGTTTATTTTATTTGGTATTTTAATGGTTTTTAAATTCAGACCTTAAATGTATATGTACTGTAAAGTCCTTTATTGTTACACGTATCATTGTTATTATAATTAATTATATTTAATTGTATATTTTTTGTGGTTCATGAATTTTTGAACTCAAAAGCTTTATTTTTAATATAATAGTAATAATAAAATTAAAATAACAAGTGTGTCTTTTAAGCTTTTATAGCTGTAATTTAGATTTGATTTAAATATATATTTTTTATGGTATGTCGTGATTTCTCAGACCATGTTTAAGGTATTGTCGTAATAGTTATAAGTTTGAAGGCCATTTTTTTTAAATATTCCGAATTTAGTTAAAATTTTTATATATAAATTCTTTTGAAATATAATAAAAACAATCAAAAACCAGAATCTCTGTGCTGCAACTCAACTTTAGAGACTCAACATTGCTAAATATTAAATGCAAATCACATATATTAATACACTCGTTTATATAAGTAATTAAAAGTTTACATGTAGTAAAATTAACCACATTTATTTAATACTTTCTTGTAAGTAAAACAACTCTATCTGCAATCATTATCATCTTATAAACTCTAAAAAGTGAAGTAAAATTTGAAATTTATATCTACTTCTGAAAGTAAAAGCACACTTTTATGTATATATAACATTAACTAATATATTTACTAATTGTAAGTCAACAGTAACGATTTTAACGGTAAAACACATGACAAATAATTTTGGTCATGATTTTGCTTTAAATAGTTTATTGTGCGACAGCCACATTCAGAAACAGAAAAAAAAAATATTGAAAGTAAACTATTCTATAGAAGAAATAAATAAAGCTCTGCTTATCTCTTATCGCTATTAAGACGTGTATAAAAAATAAACTATATTTTATGATTTACTCAGAATTAGTAAATTTCGTCACAGTTTCATAAAACTATCATACATTTATCTAGTCCTTTACTGTGATTTATTTTACTTTAATTAGCAAACAAATGGTTAAATTTTACTTATAAGTCTTGCATTTTTTGTATTTTTAACAAAATGAATAAAACTTTTATTCTTGAATATAACTTTTTATTTTTGAGTAAAAATATTTTTATTTCCAAACATCGTATTATATTCATTGATGCGTTAATATGCGACTTCCCGTAAAATAACAATAAAACTAATTTCCTATAACATACAGTTGTATTTTAAAAGTAGTCTTCCTAGCTCACATTTTTTTATAGCTCAGTAATAAAATAATTCTCTTAATTTTCATTTTTTTTATACTTTAACATTGTCTACTGCAAAAATATATGACTTATTGAAAAATTAATTCAGACTTGTTTAAAAAATGTAATTTATTAATGCACCGACTTTTAAACAACTCTTTGCTAAAACTGAACAAGTTGAATGCCGACATTATTATTAAAAATTTATTATTAACTTTTTTGCCTCGCATCGTTTTTCCTGCTTAAACTCAATCTATTTCATTTCATTCCGAAATCTCGATACATTTTAAAATACATGCGTGATTTCATTTCCTGTCGTACTTTTTTTTTTACGTGTAGTTAAGTTAGAAAAATGTATTTTAAATCTGAATTTAATTTCCTTTTCTTGTGCATAACTTTCTCCTTTTCTGTTTTATTCATGCGCTAGTTTTATTGTGTAATGTTTGGAATTTTATTATTATTACTATTATTATATGAAAGAACATCTACTGGGAAAAGAAAAGCTATTCCTTTTATAAAATCCCATTTTTATATTTGAAAGCGACAGATTTTAACATATAATCATTTACTAATTATGAATTTGTAGACGCGACATTAATACTATAAAAAAAGCACTAAAATCACAAAACGACTTTTTTTTTTCATTTCCCCATAGAAAGTAATAATCCTAATTATAAAAACAATTATATCAACAATAATTATAACGTTAATTATAACAACAATTCTATATTTTTAGTCATACACGTTGTAGTTTAAGATGTACTATACCAGAAATTACAGTTGCCTGTTCGCCTTTGAAGAAATCCAAAAAAATCAGCAATTATATCACTATTTTTTATATATTTTTTAAACTAGTGGTGAATTTTTCAACTACTTTTCTCTTTTCCCCGAAATATATGACTGTTTTACAAGGCGTATAAAACAAATCTCAGTACAATACGGTAGTTTGCTATTTTTTAGGATTTTTTTTTTTTTTTAATTTAACTGTGCGACACTATTGGTACTTTAAGTACATGCAATAATAAGAAAATTTCTAACATATTCTAGCTGGGAACATGTAATTTTTCGTTTCATTTGCTCAACTGTATTAGTAACTAACTCATGTTATGTCGGGAGATCATTCCTCTGCCGGTAAAGTTCGAATTTTTTATTTAAAAAAAAACAACACATACCAAATTCCCGCTCAAATTGTCTTTGACAAATGCAAGCTTCAACCCTGTCGCCCAGTACCTTCGGGACCTTGTCTGATGTCTAAAAGCAATTTGTGCAAGGAGCATAAGTAAACAACAACAGCAATACCGCGTGCCTAAAATGTTCAAATTAAATTGTTCGTACAAACAATGCTCGTCAATAGTATATATATGTAATCGCATATAAAGTTATTTTCATATTATAGATTTCAAAAGAAAATTGTTTAGTGAGACACTGTGTTTTTAAAACTCAGACCTAAATGCTCTAGGCTTATTACTTGACGATAAATGAGCTAAAAAATGGTACATTTTGATTATTTTTCAGTACCTTTCTCTAAAAGCAAATGTGCCACTGGCCTCTGTTTCAGCTACTGTTAATTTATACAAAATACTTCAATAGATTTTCTTCAACATTTGTAAGAGAAATAAATTAAAAAGATTATTTTTTTAAATACTGGTTGGCAAAATAAACAGTGGCATCGTTGTAATCGTGTGCGAAGTTTCCATCATAAGGGATTACTTAAGAAATAAATGCATTTTCGACGGATATCACAAAAGTTGTAATGGTGGAAAAAATACTGTTACGAAAGTTTGTTTGTTTACAGGCTACTAAAAGATTTAAATTCATTTTGTATTTAAAATTTCTGTCTAAAGTATAAATGTGGTCTCCATTTTTGTAAGATTTAAGGTAGTACATATAAAATAAAGTATTAACACGTCAGCTATTAACGCCGATGTCTTGATTTTGTTAAAGTAGGCAAATCAGAAAAATATAATTATCATTTAGCTTACAATGAACGCACCAGCACACTTGTCAAAATTGTCACCAAGCAGGCAATATTTAGTGAAATAATGCCGAATTTTCTGACGCAAATAAGTATCCATAAACGTAGTGAAATACACCATAACTGGCGAATTTCACAAAAGATGCAATGTAAAATATCATAAATGACATTTGTGCGATTTGACGCATAAGCTTGGAACGGCATCTTCTTCGCGTTGCAGTAAATTAAGTGATTTGTAATTAAAACAAGAATACATACAGGTTAGATTATTCAAATTACGTTAGTATTTTTGGATAAATTGAAATAGGAAGTCCTAAAGGATAAATTATTTAAATCTTATGGTTGTATTTTTGGATAATTTAAAATAACTAATACTTAATAAAGAAATAAATATATGTTGTTGTTGTTTAACTCATAAGCTGCACACTATCAAACATTACTAATGATTTTTTTCTTATAAAAAAAACTGCGATTTTAACATTAAACTAAAATGAGAAAATAATTCATATATTCAAAATGAGTAGTTTTAGATTTATATATTTAATTTTTTATATATTATGAATTAAGAAGTGTAAGAAATGCGTTTAATTTAGGATATATTTATAGTTCAAATTGCTGCACAAGTGTGAGGAAAAGTAAAATAAAAAAGTTTCATCTACCAGAGTACATAACGTTAAAATAAAGATACAAGTTATTTTTAGAAAATGAAAATAGTATTTTTCCGCTTAATAAATATTAATAATTTATGACGAATCCATGCATATAAAATCATGCAAATAACCTACTCTATTTAGATAACTGTTCACTATGTATGTATCAGTATAAATAAAATTTAAAGATGTTTCTACTACATAATGCATACACTATTAAATCAGTGTTTCAGAATATAAATATTTAAATTCAGGTACTGTTGTAAGTCTGCTTAAATACCTTTTAAAAGCATACGTTTACCAGGACAGAATATCCCCAAATGAATCTAATTATGTTAAATGCCACTTAGTTATGTGCCAGGTAAAGATAAATAATTCAGCTTTCCCTTTATCTCTGAGCAGAGTAGAATGTCAAGACTAGAAGTGCACTTTCCAATAATTGGGTTCTTGGGATTTCTGGCAGAATTTGTAAACGCTAGTAATAAGTATGGAAAACAGTTTTTCTTAAAACATTTCAGAATAATTGTGAGTAAGGTCTTCTAATTGTGCACAAGGTTTCCCATGAAAAACTATTTGTTTAAATTTAAACAGAGTTTTCTTTCCAGAAAATAATATTTAACTTCGAACATAAAAAAATATATAAAAAAAAATAACTCCTATAATGAGTTTGACAATATATATATTTTTAACGATCTACAGTGTTTAGCAAATATCGATTATTTTCAAAGCTATTTTCTGCTTAGGGCTAAAGGGTTTATTTTGTTTATGAAATCTCTAGGTCTTTTTCCTTTATTAAAAACATTGAACGCATATGTATTATATGAATTTACATTTTATAGGGGTTGTGAGTATCTATTTTTCCAAAGGTTTATACCTTATTTGTAAATTTATTGTTTTTTTACGTTTATACTTTGACTTTATATTTTCATTGCTATTTTTTTTCAAGTTAATATTTTGACTTTAGAATAGAAAAATTTAAAGCAGTATATTTTTACGAAGAGAGAATTTTGTACATAAAAAATGCCTGTTCGAAATTCATAGACTGATTTACATATTTCTTTAATGTTATCTGTATTTTTGTTGTTTAAAAATCCCATTTTATATGCGGAAATGTCGTTAGTATACATGAACTATATCTTATTTTAAGTATTTTTTGCACTCTAGTTTAACAAACTGAAATGTTTGTTGTGGATGTAATCTTTTTTACATCATTTTAATTTACTTTTTTAATGATATAATTTTAATAATTATTATTTTTATTCAAAGTTATCAAATTTTAGTATAAACTCCTATAAAGAATAAAATAAATATTTAAAATGAAACAACATCTGAAAGTAAAGGGATTTTTTTTGATATTACAAGAGAGTGAAATTACAAAAATACGGAACATTTAGTATGTTATGGTTTCATGAGAGAAGCTTCATAAGTCTATTTCATAGTAAAAATATGTTATTTAGTCGACAATTGTCATTCTAATATGAAAATGTGACATTCTTATAACATATATAGAGAGAGGTTCTTCTCTTTTTTTGTCTGCTATACAGAATTCACCACTGTATGTTGTGAAACAAATTAAGTATGATTTAAATCATATTTGTGGACCATGCCAATGTTAAAATTTTATAATTTGATTGAATATATAGTTACCATTATTGAAATAAAATCATAACTTTTTTTGTGAAGTTATACAAGAAAACTTTCGTGTAGGAAGTCCAACACGCATAATGCGGTCCGGATCCAATCCATTGCTATTAGTGAATGCGACACCTGAAAAGTATTGACGATTACTTTAAAACATACAGAATTTAGTGTATGTTTTTCAATTTCTGGTTATCATAATACATTTATTGAAAAAATTGCTTCTCGATGACTCTAATAAAAACTTTTCAAGTACATTCAGTGCATTTCATGTCGTACACTATTCTATAAAAAAACACTACAATAACTCGCGAGTTGCAAAGGAATTTGTCTGTCTGACTAAGTTTCAACATGTTATCTTGAAAAAAAAAGGAACAGGCTGTCCATGTATATCGAATCAGTGTAGGTGCTCGCCTTCCTTATAGTACTTTGTTTGTTATATGTCTATTTTCAACAATAAAAAAACATTCAATCATCCGTGTGTACAAAAATGTTAAAATATGAAAATGAGATTAGATCTTGAACTGAATGTACAGCAGTAGAAAAAAAAAAACATCGTTGAACACTCTGAAGACTTACTACAAATTCCAACCGTTTTTACTAACATTAGGCATACCGTCATTAGCAACAAAATATTAATGAAACATTTCACAAATATACCGACAGATTCAAAACAAAGTTCACGATGATTTTATTTTTAGCCGCCAATAATAGCAACATAATTGGAATTGCGAAATGCAATTAAATGTAATTGAGAGTTTTGATACGGCATTTGTTTTACAAATGGAGCTATTGCTTATATTAAAATCTGACTGTCGATTTGTATTTCACAACACCTTTCTTTAGGAAAAAAAATAACTTTTATTGATAAAATTAATACCAGTTATTCGTATGGATTTTAGAATGTCATAATAACAGACAGAGTTTCATAATTAGAATTAGTTTCAGATACACATTTTTTTTCTAACTTTAACTTTTAACTTTTAACGGTAAAAGACACATTTCTCCATTCTGTGATTATATAGAATGAAATTAGTACAAAAATGGGATACTGTCTGCTATCCGAAACGGCGAACAATTATCTTTTTTTTTTTAATATATAATATATATATATATATAAATAAATAAATAAATAAATAAAAATAAAATGAAGATCTCATTCGATGCAAATGAAACGCATCAAGTTGCTGCGCCAACTAGTCTGTTGTATTAAAATATGAGGGTCTGTTTGTGTTTTGCATGTACAACACTAGACTATAGAACGCTGGATGATGAAATTTACGCTCGTTAATCTTATAGAACAAAGGACGCTATAATAATTTCCATTATCTTAATTGTTGAACTATTTTCTGGGTAAATTATTTTGAACTAGGTTTTGTGTTTTTTAATGACATTTTTGTAATGGTGACAGAAAATGAACTCACTTATTGTGTAAAACTGTAAGAAAATGTAAGCATTTTGTTATCCTTAGCTACACGAACTGGTTTTGAACCCATACTTTTTTTTTCTTTGTATAATTTTTTCCTTGTATAAATTGATTTCAATGATTGTGTTCTTACGTTCTATTTAAAATATTTTTGTAAATATACCACTTTCAAAAATACAAATATTATATTTGCATTGTGAAAGAATCACTCGTAATGCCTTCATTTATGCAGTAAATTACATAAAATTTTAAATAATAAAGTAAGATAAATTTTATTGAAATATACAGGGTGATTCATAAATATCGAAACAATAGGCTATTTCCTTAAATATTGCCCCTAGACCCATACTTCAAATTGCAAAGTTTCATAAAAAAAGGTGCAAAATTTAATGACATAAGCTGCAACTCCATAGGGAATCTATTTGAAAAAATACGAAAAATAAATTTTTATACGGCCCCCGTAGTTTAAAAATTCCAATCAAGAAAACTTCCTTTATCCATTCCTGAATTAAGAACAAAAAATTGCATCTTCATATCTGAAAAACTCGCAGAGTTATGGCCGTTTAAATAATGCATCAGGTTTTAAGGGATTAGACACAAACTGAAATGCGTGCAATCGAAGAAACAATGTTAGTTTAAGAGTTCTAGGAAACATGTAAAAAATACATTTGTTGAGCTAGAATTTTGATTTTCTTTTTCTTTTTTTGTGATGGTTAACCGTATAATTTGCAAACAAAATCACATTCTAATATTTCGCATAAAGTTTTTTAAAAATTTAAATGTTTAGTATTTTTTTAAGCGGATTTAATTTAAAATCTTTATAACTCGAAACATTATTCATCGGATTTCATTTTTCTTTTCATTTAATTAAAGAGGGAAGTTTAATTTTAGTTTTGTTTCAGGAATTTTTTTAATTTTAATTTTCAAAGTATTAAAAATATTTGCTTAAAAAATATGTAACTTATTTTTTAAAAAAATCATATTTTCAAAAGTAAATTTTTTTTAAATTTGCCGAAACAAAATTAATGTAAAATAATCAAAAAGACATGTTCCAAGTTTGCACTATTTTAATTTACGATTAAAAAAGCATCATGCAGAAAATCGCATTTAAAGTTTTAAACATTCATTGGCTCCTAAAAAAATATTTAAATGCATTTTAAAAAATTGCACGTAAAAAAGTCACTTCTTTCGGTAGCTTAAAGTTTCGATTCAGTTTAACTTTTGCCGTTTCCACCACCTGTTTGTACTACTTAAATGTCCATAAATAAATGTTTAATATAGAATTTGAAACAATGCTTTTTCAAACATGCCGATTAAGAATTTTTCATAATTTTAGCCCTTACAAATTCAGGCTTTTTATCGCCCCGGTGAGGCCGATAAAAAGTCTGTATACTGGGGCCGGGCCAGACCCGGGATTGGCGACTTCTTTCTGAAGACTCGGCCAGGCCGGGCCGATCGTATTTTTTCATACCGAAGCGACAGTTGATGTGATTTATGACGGCCAATTATCTATACGAGGGATGTGGACCCGAAACGGTGGGAGGTGCCTTCCGTGGAGGTCTTTCTAAGGGAACCTAGCCCGTATTTACGCAAGGATATCCAAGGTTCGAAGAAAACCACTGAAAACTCCGAACAATTGGGCCAAAGGACACGATTGGGTTCGAACCCAGCATGAGAGCAGAACTTCTCTGCCACTGGTTATACCGAACCGGGAGTGGCTTCCTTATTCCTAGGTCTCCACTGGGCGAAATTTTCAGTCCCGGTCTCGAGACAGCCCATATTAAAATCATTATATCTGACTGACCTAACCCGTGCAAAAATAACTAAAATTTGACTCAGCCCAAAAACCTTTACAACAAATGGATCTATTTTTAAATGGCCATTATTTTACAATAAAATTTTAAAATTCATATTCTTAAAGGATCGTAGATTTTAAGTCAAAATATTTAAAATACACTAAAACTTGTGAAAAAAACCTGCCTACGACGGAATCCTTTCTTAAACGGAAAAATCTGTTGATCCATGGTAAATAAATATATTAATACCTGAGAAAAAATAGACTACAATTACAAATCCTAAGAAGGGAACTTGTCTATAACGCTTTTTTTCCCTTTCCTATGTGATTCCATCTTAAAAGATTTTACTTTATAGCATTTTTCATTGTCTCTAACACATGGAATATAGATTAACGTTATTAAAGGAGAAGTGAATCATTTACATATAAATAGAGATTCATTAATAAAACAAATAATCACAGTTTTTGGCACTTCTTTAAAAATAATAAATATAAACATGAAAAAAGAAAAGATATAATAAGTATTTTTGGTCAGAAATCCTCCATACGAAACAACTTTTAACCATATCGATGTAAAAAACTATGTAGAAATTCAGTCAGGTCGGGCCAGGCTACGATTTGATTTTTTTTCCAGGCAGAGCCGAATTTTTTTTCCTATGGGTCGGTTCGGGACCGGACCTAGATATTTCGACCCGTGCAGACCACCAGCATACTTTGAAAACAAGTTTAACGTAAAATCTATAGGCTGCCTATCTTATGTCCAAAGCAGAGGCACTGTCTTATATCGACTTTTAATAATGTACAATTTGTGTCTGATCCCTATCTTGCATTCAAAATGAGTCAAAAACTCGTCGCTCAGAGGCATGGATAAATGGCGTAAGTCACGAATTTTGAATTTTGGTATCTCTGCGGTTGGTTGTATTTATGTCGGCCAATTATCAGCACGTGGGATATAGGCCCTAAGGGGGGGAGTGCCTTCCGTGGAGGTCTTTCTAAGGGAACCTAACCCGTATTAACGCTTGGAGAACCAAGGTTCGAAGAAAACCACGAAAACTCCGAAAGATTAGGCCGACGGGCGCGATTGGGATCGAACCCAGCACCTCCCGGCTACCAGCTTCGAGAGCAGAACCTCTCGGCCACTGGTGGGGCTGGTATCGCTGCGAATTTTAAAGATATAGAGATGAATTTTTGTGTGTATAATTCAGGAATAGATAAGGAAAAATTTCCTAATTGGGAATTTTACTCTACGGGGCCCGTATAAAAATTTAATTTTTGTATTTTCTCATGTAGACCCCCCATGGAGTTTAAACTTATCTCATCAAATTTTCACCCTTTTTTATGAAACTTTTCAATTGGAAGTATGTGTCTAGGGGCAATATTTAAGAAGATAGCCTATTGTTTCGATATTTATGAATCACCCTGTATAATGCCTGAAAATATACATTTATTAAAAATTCTAATGTGTATTTTTTTTATAACTTTGAAGTGTGAAATAAGGTTGTAGAGTGGCTAAATATATATATTTCAGAACTATCGTTTCCCAACTAGTGTATTGATTCGCACATTTCCTAACTTACCCACGTATATGGATAAGTCAACTTTCCATTTTATTTAAAATTCAAACATATTTCATATAAATTTATTTTAAGAATCAAAACTGTTACACAGAATGAAAGTAAACTTTCATTAAAAAAAAAAAAAGTCTAATTTAAAGTATTTATATTGTATTTTTAAAAAACATAAAGTCAGCATGTATATAAATGACTTCAATATCAAAACCACTTATGGATTGAAGAATTTAAAGAATAAACATTACTGTATTCACATCCCATTCAATAAATATATTTCCTGGTACTCTCATACTTTTTTGGAACACGTACTATGTTTTCTAATTCCATCTTAATCGTTTTACAGTACACGTCCTAGTACACGCAAGAAAAAAAAAATGAAATGTAATGATGCACTCGTGGAGATTACGCCGTGAAACACAGGATATTACCAACTCCAGGGGTAATTTTTTATGAAAATTCATATTTAGAATTGCAGATTTTCAGTATTAAAATGAGATTAAAGCAAAATAGTACAAAGTTCGGTTTTAGAATTCAAATTCAGTATCAAAGCATTTCTTAACATAAAAAGATGGAAAAGCTCGCACTCAGAAACATTTACTTAAAACAAAACTAAGCGTAAAGTCAAACTGCGATAAGAAAACTTAAAAGGAAAAAAAAAATAGTTAAATTTTACCGACAGAAGTCACTGTTTTTTTTAACGCCCGTTTTACACTTGTACTTGATGTCTCCGGAGAGGGATGAAAGTGTTTTTTCAGCAAGGAGCCGAAGGGTATAGATATAGACGATGCATTGATTGTTATATAGTATATTTTAAACGTGCTAATATATATATTTTAAAGTAAAATAAAGAAATATGTCTTAGATTTTTTATGAAAAAGGAAAAGGAAATGTATCTTTTGAAAATTGATTTTAATGTGCATACAAACAAGATAAACAGTTTTTAAATGAAAAATAATTGTGTCATGATTTATTTATTTTTATTATTTATTTATTTTTTTAGTAAATGTAATAATAGATAAGAAAAATGTGTCTATACTGTGATGGTTACTACGATAATAATGCCTGAAGTGTTTGTATAAAATAAGTATAAGGAAAAAAAATAAGAAGAAATAGTATAACGGTAATGCAGAAGAACCTCCATAAAGGATACTCCCGAATAACGGATACCTCTATTTAGCGGAAACTTTTTCGATTGAAAACTCCTATATATTTACACATTTTCACCTCCGAATAACGGACAATTTCCGAGATTCCCGAGGTGTCCGTTATTTACAGATTTTACTGTAATTAGAACTTTGAGAAAAAAAAAGTAAACTAATACATAACACATCTTATAACCTTTTGCAAGAAAAACTAGTATGAGTAATATGGCCATGATCATGTAAACACAATCCAAAATATAGAAATTTTAAAAGCAATATAGTTACTTTTAAATTATATTTTCCAAATGCAGGAAAAATGATCATAGATTATTTTTATAAATGAGAAATGTTTTTCAGAATTGCAATTTTCTTTCAATTTATTAAATTTTAATAGGTCAAACAAGATTTTACTCAGATTTTCTATATCTGTTAATTTTTTTTATTAAATTGAATTTTTTCTCATTACACTGTAAAAAAAATCTGTAGTTCTACGGATGTAAAATTACATGCTTACTAAACTTTCATCTGTAACTGTACAAAAAAATCTGCAATTGTAGAAAACTAGATTTTTTTGAAAAGCTAGAGAAATCTGTAACTTTACAAATGAATCTGTAAAAATTACAGTAATCTTACTAAAATTTTATATGTAAACCTGGTTGCAGTTACATGAAAAGCTCTAGGTATCCCAGTTTCCTAAAAAATTCTTAGTAACTTTACAGATTTTTTTGTATTTTTGGCGCAGAAGTGTGTCTGTTATATGAATTTTTGCTGCTGCCGTTACATAAAATGTTCTAGGAATCCCAGTTTCCTAAAAAAACTTTAGTAACTTTACAGATTTTTTTTTCTTTACAGTGTAGAGGACAAATTTCATATATGAAATGTAGAATTTTCTGAGCACTTTTGGCATATACATGTTGGAGAAGATCTATGCTTAATGTACAGGTTGTGTATAAAAGAATCTCTCAGTTATAAATTTTAATATTATCAACTGTAAACGTTGTAGAGTGTTGGTTGAAGGTCACAAATAAAGAGTAACTCAAACAGTTTTAGACAGAACTTAATTTCTAACAAAAAAAGTAATGGAGCCTTAATATTCTGCAGTACTAGCAACCGTAGCGTTCGCCCTCACCCCCCTCATCACCCAAATATGCGTTTTTCATACATTATTGGCAAAATTTAAAGCATTTTTTTTCTTTAGCAAAATAAAAATTTTAAATATATTATTAGCATATGCTTAGCTGTCAACTATTCTACTTTTTAATTATCACTCTTTCCGAATTGAAATCTTTCTCTAATTTTAATGTTAATTAATTGCAGAATTCTGGGATTAAATATGGCTAGGATTATGATTCGAAAATAGTGTTAACACAAAAGAATAGCTCACAGGTATGCATTTTTATGACATTTATAGAAATTAATATTTATATACTGAAGAATGGAACAACGTTTTTCAATTTCCAAAATTGAGTCCGTTTAACACCCCCCCCCCCATATCCTGCGTGTGTGACACATTACGTCACATATAAGTGTTTCGATAAAAAATAATGCAAAAACTTGGAGATGGGAAGAAAAAGAAAGGATAATTTAGGCTTCGGTTTTTTGGACGTGCTATTGCACTGGGCTCCGGAGCCCTGTATTTATAAGCTCCGGTGGGCTCCGGCGCAAATTAAACCCCGATTTTAGATAAGCACAAGGCGAGTAGTGCTTTATCACTTACTCGCTCGCATTGCTACATACACAAAATGGCGACTTCTGAGCGTAAAGCTTTATTGCTGGTCTGAAGATTTAAAAACGTACACTGCCGGCATATACCATGCGATTTTTTTCCTTTGGGGCTTTATAAAGGATTTTGTCTACATCTTGCCGTTAAATAGTGATTTTGTCAGAGTTTAGAAACAGAATTAAAGAAGCTATTACTTCCATTACTACAGACTTGTTAACCGAAGTGTGGGATAAACTGGACTTTAGTTTGTATGTGTGGCATATAACTAAAAGTGCACATATTGAACATTTTAAAGAAAAACTAAGATAGTTTACATTCTATTTGATGTATTATTTGTTTTAAATAGTCTAAATTATACTGTTATAATATAGGGTAATTTTAGGATAGATGGCTATAGAGGAGAGATGGCCAGTCTAAATATTTCATAAACTATACCATAGATAGCAGCAGATCTTTGTTTGTAAGAAATTGTTAAACAAGTTCATTCATTGCGACGTGCAGCTGTGTTTTTCAATTATAAAAAGAAAGTGTAATTTTACTGTTTATTAAATTTAGTGGTTGGATATTTTGTTCAGTTAGGTATCTGAATGTTTTACAGTACCTATATATATATATATATATTTTTTTTTTTTTTTTTTTTTTTTTTTTTACTATAAGGATTAAGGATTTTTAAGACAAGTATATAATCCAATCTTTTCATCTAAGTCTAAAACAAAGACGTACAGTGCGGAGTGATGCTATAAATTGGGTGGCAATCTGTCAATCGATTTTAGGAGAGATGGTCACATCAAATCGAGGAGAGATGGCCACCTATAATCAAAGTTTCAAAATTATACGGATTGAGGATTTTAACTAAATTTAATTATTATAATTAGTCTAAATTACACTGTTATAACATACCATTGAAATTGGGAAATTGTTTAATGAAAACCCTATAATTATTTTTATATGTAATTAAATTACATGTTAGCTACCAACATGTATCATTTAAGACTAGAACGGCAGAAAGGAGTCGATCCGACTCCGACCATATGACTAAATATCAACTGGAACCAGAAATTCTTTAATAAAATAAGTTAAATTTAAACGACGCAGATTTACGTTAAATAAATTAATCAAATAATTTTAAATAAAAATTCTGGGGTCAAAAATTTCTAGGAAACTTCAGTAAAATTTCCGGGTGGTCTAGCGTTAAAACTGTATTAAGGGGTCTCAGGACTCATAAAGATTCAAACTTTTCGAAATTTTAAATTTTAAGATGTTAAACTCCTGCCGTTTATAAACATTTTGATATAATTGTTTCCCTCAAATTCCCATTAGAACAGAAGGTATAGCTTTTAGAATTATACCCGTTCAATAGTTGAAGTGGCTTTTCAGAAACCTTTAAGTCATTTTTTCTCCAAATGACATTTTTCGGCATAACGCGCAAGCTATCTCAAACACTTTTGAATATTTTTTCATGAAATTTTCAAAACGTATGTTTCATGTTATTCTGTATAAACTAAAATTTCCTTTTCATTGTTCAGAAACATATTATTTTAGTTGCTTATACTGTTGAAAATTTTAAAATTTTGTATCAGCTAAATACAATTAAAATTGTGTTTTAAAATCATATACATTTTAAGATATTAAATGTTGAAAATGATCATTTTTTTTCACTTTATAGACGCGTGGTAAATCAGTATTATACCAATTTCTATGTTTTATACGAAAAATATGCATTTTACGCTCTTTTGAGAAACATGATTAAATCAACCTGTTTAAAAAGCCAGTATTCAATGTTTCCGAAATGTATATTTTTTTACTTATCCATGTTTAAAATAAAGGGAATATCCGACATTCTATTGATTAAAAGAAACAAAAAAAAAAAAAAAAAAAAAAAAAAAAAAAAAAAAAAAAACGCGCACTCAATGTTTCATTTTGTTATCAGCTTAAAAAAAAATCTATTAATATTTAAATAAATGAAATCAAATTTGCGTTTACTCAGAAATGGAAACCAATAACATTATTCATTCCTTGCAAATATTTACTTGCTTCTGAAATGGAGTTTCATTTTCATATTTCATTTTCGATTAAATAAACAGTGAAATATCTGCGTTATTTGACAAGCGATCAATTTAATGAAAGAAATATAATCAGTAACAGAGCAAAGTATTCTCCCGAGTTTTTAATTTTTAATCAAATTATTTCGTAACGTAAAAAATGAAAATGCATAGCGAAATCGAATTAAATATGTCGTTTATTCTTAACGGAAGAAAAAAAAAATGAGTATTGTTTTAGAGATATCTGTATATATTGGTGGTTAAGAAAAAATATTCCATATTAAATAAATGTATGATTTTCATTCCATGCTTGGGAAATCAATTTCTTCAGCAGTGAATGGAATATGCACTGTTAAAATTTTGCAGCATTCTGGCAGGTCATTTGACCGTTTTTTCAGAAAACGGTTAAAACAACCGTAATTTAACACTATTCTGACCATATTATTGGCCATTTTATGTTCGGAATACAGTTAAATTATGGTTATGAAACCGTTTTTTCCGAAAACGGTTACACAACCGTAATTTAACACTATTTTGACCATATTATTGGCCATTTTAAGGTCAGAATACAGTTAAATTATGGTTATGAAACCGTTTTTTCAAAAAACGGTCGAATGACCTGCCAGAATGCTGCAAAATTTTTAACAGTGTGTGTAACATAAAATAAGAAAAATTGCGTAATTAAAAAGAAAAGATAACATAAAAGTATTACTGTATTATTTACATGTACGGAAAGTTATTTCATAATTCGTGCAGATCTTGCTGTACACTATTAAACATTTTCATAAAACTGTCCAGTTCACTTTTAAAAATGTGCAGCATTCTGTCCAATCATTTGACCGTTTTTGTCGAAAACGGTTACACAACCGTAATTTAACACGGTTTGGCCATTTTATGGTCCGGATACAGTTAAATTACGGTTATGAAACCATTTTTTCCAAAAACTGTCAAATGACTGAACAGAATGCTGCAAAATTTTAACAGTGTTGTCGAACCTTTTTTTTTATAGAAAACGGTAACATAACCGTAATTTAACGCTATTCTGGCCATAATATGGGCAATAATATGGTCAGAGTAGAGTTAATTACTGTTATATAACCGTTTTTATAAAAACACTCGAATGTACGGACGGTGTGCAGCAAATTTTTAATAGTGTATCTTAAACATCTGAAGCTTTGAAAATGAAGTGTAGAATTTAAAAAATAATTTTAAATCTCTATTGAATGTGTCAAGTAGAGTGCATGTGTATGCTTTGATCGTGATGCAAGTTATTCCCGGGATAAGATCATCTAGAATTAATCTAAAAAGCTCGGGAAAAAACAAATACAAATTTTAAATTCAATAACAGAATTATCAGATCTTAATGTTAGAAATGTATTTTGCCAATAGAACGCTGTATACAGTTAATCCAGGGAAAATGTGCATTTTACTTTGCAAAAGGTCGGATAGAAGATTTTTTTTTTCGAATTGTTTATAATGATGACAACATGGAAAAACCAAGTTTTCTAACAAAATTTCTTAAGGATAAATTTTCTGTGGCCAAAAAACAACAAAATTTTGTGGTATTTTTTGATTTATTTTAACTATCTCGGGACCTCTTGCCGTAGCATATTATTTCTCATTTACAATATTGAAGAGGATAAAATTCTCTACTACTTTCATACTTACAACTTTTTTGTACACTTAATAGCAAATGCAGTAGGTCATTAAAAAAAAGACAATTTTTTAATAAAAAAAAAAACAAAAAACAAAAAACGGGATAAACGCAGTTTTGCTCCAATTATTCACATGTTCCCCGCGTATTTAATCATGTATGTCGATTTCTAACTATTGATAGCAGTAAATTATCTATTACCTTCGCACTCACGTCTTCATTTTCATCTCAACAAGCATTTTACATTCAAAATATTTATATAATTTTAAAAGTAGGGCAGAGTGTAGATGAATGAAACAATGTCCATATTTAGAAAGTAACATTAAGTGTATAAAATGTTAACTTCAAAGTAATGTTTAAAGAATACTTCAATATTCAGTAACTTATTTTCACGATAGTTTCAATTAAGAAAGAATTCTTGTTTAATTTTAATAATTTAATATATATATATATTTTTTTTATAATGCATACATATTTTTCCAGGTATAAATGAGATAGGTATGGAAATTTGCAAAAAAACATATTTTATTCCACACTACAATGGTATTTATTTACAAATTATTGATAACATATGTTTTAATGTTTTAAAGATAGCAAACATTGGATTGTAGTTCCATATAAAAGAGGAGACTCAAAAAATAAATAACTTTTATGTAAAAAATACTTTTACCTTATGAAATAATTACAATAAAAATGACAACAGATTATTTAACTAATGTTATGCATTTTTCTCTTGTAGCATTTTAAAATTCTGTCAATAAAATATTTGATATCTCTGGTTTCATAAAAATATTTATAAGATTAGTTTAAAAAAATATTGTCAATATTTTTTTCATTTATATCAATGAATAGAACAATAGATTATATCATTTTAGAATGCAGAAATATGTAAAACTATTATCTATTAATTGCTTTAAAGCTCAAACAGAAAAACTTAGTTTGGTTGTTGAAAAAATATACTTTGTGGAATATTCTAATCTTCTGTAACATGTACTGTTTTGAAACTATATCTATTTAATGATCTCACTGATACCATTTATCAAATGAAATACAAATTTATTTATGATTGTAGACCATATAAACATTTTTGTTTTCGCTTTGATCACCTGTTTTATTCAACTACACTTTCCCAACACAAAGTAAGGTACGCAATATGACTGCATAAGCTAAATGGAAAAATCTATTTTAATAATAATAATTTCTACATGCTATTTAACAATATTTTTTTTCCTTTTGATTGCACTGTTGTAGGATAATTAGCATTCCGTTTTGAAGAAATATCCTTATCCTGAATAAAACAGATATCTGGATCATCTAGAAGTATAAAGCCTGATAATACCCATTCATCAGCATTTTCCTGCACTTTCTCTAGTACATCTGGAATTTCAATATTTAATTTTTTTTCACATGATAACTGAGGTCAATGTCTAACATTGTGCGTTTTTAATTTTTCGAACGTGGTTGCGTTTTTTTTTACGGCGGATACTTTAAATTTCAGAACGGGTTCCAAACAGTTTTCCAAAAATGAAAGCGAATATTAAAAACAAAAAATGCAACCAAACACGAAAAAGCACATCATTAGATATTGATCTCAGGTATCCCATTAAAAAGAAAAAAAAATTAAAATGCAAGCGAGATATTTGTCAAGAATGCTCCCATATGTTTAATATTACCTTGCGAATGCCTTCGTGTGACTAATTTAATCTCATAATTCATATAACTGTGATTTTAAACGCCTCAATACTACAACTACCGTAAAATCTTTAAAAATGAAATCTGTATATACGGAATCCGGTCTTTAAAGAAAAAATCATAAAATTGAAAGAGAGAGAATATGAACAATTATACCTTCTAAATAGAAACCTGTTTAAAGCGTAATAATTTCGGTTCGGATTTCAAGGTTTTAATGAATCAATATTTGGCAAAGCTGGTTACGTAGTTCACATTGCGTATTTAATGGTTACACACATAAAATTTTCAAAATCCGGCTATTAGAGATTTATTAAAATTCCCGTGGTAAATTTTCTTTTTAAGCGGGGGTAGGAGGGGGCAAAAAACATGTTTGCCACGCGAGCAAAAAAGACCGGTTTTGGCCCTGAACACACATAGTTTACTGATACTAATATATAGAAGTTGACATACACGATTAAATCCGGGGGAAACATTTGAATAATTGGAGCAAAACTGCGTTTATCCCGTTTTTTTTTTTTTTTTTTATTAAAAAATTGTCTTTTTTTTAATGACGTACTGCACTTGCTATTAAGTGTACAAGAAAGTTATAAATTGGAAAGTTGTAGAGAATTTTGTCTTCTTTAATATTGTAATTGATAAATAATATGCTACGGCAACGGGTCTCGAGATATTTAAAAAAAGATTTTAAAAGGTCTCTAACTTTTGTTGTTTTTTGGCCATAGAAAATTTAGCCTGAAGAAATTTTGTTAGAAACCTTGGTTTTTCAATGTTGGCATTATTATAAACAATTCAGAAAAAAATCTTCTACCTGATCTTTTGCAAGGTAACCCCCCCCCCCTTTTTGGTACATTTCCCTGTAAGATGAATTGATTTTCTTTTAGACCGAAAACGTCCGTCAAAGTAAACACCAACGATATACGAAGGTCCGAATATATAAATAACGTTCAGTGCGTATATTAAGCGATGTTTACGAAGAAGATTTCTAGGCTTCTTGAAGCTTTAGTACGTAAGTTATAGTTCACAATACATTAACCGCAATTTGGACTGCGATGGATATTTCGATTTAATTGCAGCATTCTATAGGGCTTTCAGATACCACTGCAAACGCTTTGTAGAACGAGAATTCTTTCTCATAGTACGCATAACGCAGTGAAAAAACGTAACTATAAGACGGACAGTTTTCGAGAAAGATGCGAATGAAAACATACGATATCGCATATAGAGCACCGAAAATATGTTTATTTAAAAACATAAACGCGCAAACCAGATTACAAAAACGATAAATACACTTTAAAATATTAATGTTGTACCTTATAAGTACAGTCAAGCGAATCAATTTGAAAAGAGATGGCCCATCGGCATGTATCCAAGATGTAAATGAGTAGCCGCCGATCGGCCAACCTTATAAGGCAGAAACTTGAAACTATCGGTAATCTTCACATAGTGATATTGTATTTAGTTCGTGACTTAAGTGATATATATGTTGTTTTCGGTTAGTACCTTGGCAGTGTATTACAGACTGCTAGATAGTATGCGACATAATTTTTTTTTTTTTTTGTAATGTCCCAAAACTTTCGGCTAAGCAATTTTTAATAAAACTTTATGTGTTCATAGCGATTATTCTCGTTCAGTACAGTTTGTGCGGTGATATCCGCACACATTGCATAGAAACTTTGGTTTAATCTTGCATTAAGCTTAGTTTCGTGAAAAAGTTTCAACTGCGTAGTCAAATTTCTGCTCTAAAAAATGACATTTTAAATTAATTTCATTTAAAAAATTCAATAATGTAAATTAGAGTAACTTTCATATTTTAGATTGATTAAGTACTTACAGTTAGATTTTTATTTTAGATTTACTATTAAGTCATATTTCGAAGTTATAATGTCTCACTCCAATTTACTAATTAAACGTATAGTAAAACTAAGTATAAATCAAACACTTTGTGAGAATTTTAATACATAAGCTAAAATCTTTAACAAAGATAAAACGCAGAAATACGTACAAACTTGACACAAAGAATCGCATACGATCGTTTCGACAATTCCCGGATCCGCTTTTTTTTTTTTTTTTTTTTTTTTTTTTTTTTTTTTTTTTCACACTGATGAAGGAGATCTGGGAATCCTCGAAATTACTGAATTTCAAAAATATCTTCCATACGACAGAAGACAACTTGTGATCAAGTATTATAAGGTTTAATGTTATATTTTTAGTGCTCATAAAAATGTAGAAGATTTGTGATGAAATGTGACAGTATTTTAGATTTACTATTAAGTCATATTTCGAGGTTATAATGCCTTACTCCAATTTACTCCAATAGTAAAACTAAGTATAAACCAAACTGTTTGTGAGAATTTTAATACATAAGCAAAAATCTTTAACACCGATTTATCGCACAAATACGTATAAACTTGACACAAAAAAATCACATACGATCGTTGCGAGAATTCCTGGATCCCCTTTTTTTCGCACTGATGAAGGAGATCCGGGAATCCTCGAGGCGACTAAATTTCAAAATTATCTTCCATACAACAAAAGGCAACTTGTGATAAAGTATTAATAAGGTCTAATGTTATATTTTTAGTGCTCATAAAAAATGTAGAACCATGCATATTTCTGATTACAACTTCTTTTTATCGTAAATTTCGTATCTAATTATTTTTATAATATACATTTCGACCATACTAACGTTGTTGCGATTTCAATGGTACACTGTAAAAAAAAAAAAAAAAAAATCTGTGAAGTTACTAAAGTTTTTCTAGGAAACTTGGATTCCTAGAACTTTTCATGTAACGGCAACAACAAAATTTCATGTAACAGACACACTTTTGCGCCGAAAATCAAAAAATCTGTAAGGTTACTAAGAATTTTTTTGGAAACTGGGATTCCGAGAACTTTTCATGTAACTGCAGCCAGGGTTACAAATAAAAGTTTAGCAAGATTACTGAAATTTTAGCAGATTCATTTGTAAAGTTACAGATTTTTGTAGCTTTACAAAAACTAGTTTTGTAGATTTGCAGCTTTTTTCGTACAGTTACAGGTGAAAGTTTAGTAAGCATGTAACTTTAGATCTGTAGAACTACAGATTTTTTTTTACAGTGTACATTTAAATTGAGAGTCAATTAAAACAGTATTTAGGTAGACTCAATATTAAAAGAAAAACAAAAAGAGCAGGAGTTTACAGAAACAGATAATATTTATTATTTAATATGTCAAGTACCACTAATATTGTCAAGAAAATTAAAACTTATAACTAAATTTGAATAGTTAGGAGAATTTGAAAAGAAACCCCATGCAAAAATTTTCTTTAGAAAGGAAGTTATGACTAAAACTGTTTGAACTCTTATATTATGACCAAAGTGTAATTTTAACTTTAAAGTCAATTTTCTCAAAACAGTGATTTCGTTATAACGCGCTCTAAGAAATGGCTGGAAATAATGCAATCAAATCTTGATTGAAGGTGTGCAGTCTTATAGATGTACAAAATGACCTACTATTTTGTTCAAAAAGTAAGAAATTTAGAAATTATAACTATTTTTATTAAAATAAATTTTAAAATTTTGAGAATTATTTTTCCAGTTTTTTCTCACGTACTCATCATTATTTTTTTTTCGGCGTAGTTCGTTTTAAAACCATATTATAGCTCTACACAATAAAAAAAAAATACTTCATTGTAACAACTCAGTTAAGAGAAAACCTGCGCGTAAGGGATATGAGGGGAATCCATTTATGAAAAAGCATTAAATTGTAGGCTAAATTAAAAGTATTCATATGCATCTAGACTCTTTTTCAGAAAATTAACCGTTTGCATATATATATTTTAATGTGTGGTTGAAATTTAATATTCCAAACTTATTCAGATATAGATTTATTACAATCCATCTTAGGGTCAAATATGCATGCAATTTTTTGTCAATTATTGTAATTTGTCAATTGTGTGAAAATACATATATATTTTTTAATATTAATAAAGTTTATATTTTTATATTAATATTTGAAAGACTAAATGCATTATAACCTGTAAAAGGTTTCACAAAAGTCAATACGCTTTAATTACATGATTCTGAAATCTAACTTTCGCCTAGAAAATTTTCAGTTATGTTTAAAAAAAAAAAAAAAAAAAAAAAAAAAAAAAAACTACATGCATCGTTGTTTTTATACGAGTGTCAATAATGCATTTTGCGGTATATATTAGATCTATCGGAAAGCTCTGTCCGATAATGTTATTTCAGGCCTATTTTTTTTTTTTTAATTCAGATATCATCATTGACAACACTTTTTTGAAACGGTAAAATTCCCATTGTTTTCACATTCCACATTAAGTTCAAAACAGTGGGAATTTTACCATTTCAAAAAAGTGGTGCCAATGAAGAAATCTGAATTTTAAGGTGTGAAATAACATTATGGAACAGAACTTTATGGTAGACATAATAATTCCTAAATTTCGCCACCCAAAAAAATTCAGGTTTCATATCCTAAACTATAATTTACATCAAAATCTAAATATGATGTCGAAATTAAATATTCGTAGTTAAACTTCGAGATTTGTTTACAAGTTCAGTATAGAGACAATCTCGTAAGCTTAACGTTTTAAAAATTAATAGAAAGAAATCATGGGATTCTGTCGAATGTCGATTTTTTTTCTGGACCAATTTGGTAAATAAATATATGTACCTCTCTCTTTTTCACTTTAGCCTCCGCAGATATCGCGAAGCGCAGCTTTCAGCGTGTCCGTCTAAGGTCCCTATCTACGTTCCATGTGCCGAGACTAGCGGAAGCCAGGAAAAAAAGAAAAGATAGAAAAAAATTGAAAATTTGAAACCGGTAAAATTTAAAAGTAAAATTGACTAAATTAAAGACATCAAAAAAAGGTAAGGATTGGGTTGGATGTTTTAAAGCTATCGTACGACCACATCGGCTTCGAGCTTATTATTATCGTACTTGTCTGTGCGTACAGTAACGAAAACCAGTCTAAAACGGAATTTTTTACTGTCCCTCGAAATTTCTTCATAGCAAGTTTTACTGAATTGTTTTAAAGTTTTGCCATATTAACAAGGAACAAGTTGGTAAGAGTGATCGTGGGGAAGAGTTTCGTTTAATATTCCTTTCAAAACACTTTATTTGCAAAATCTGTTAGTTTCACATTTCGCAACCGGGGGAAGCACTCTAATCTAAACAAACCTCAATCCGAATGAAAATCCGTTTCACAAACTATCCGTAGATATATTAGTCCAGGGGATCGGGCCCATAGCACCCGAGATAGTTAAGCGGCCCGTGGCGGTAAAAAATTCAACTAAAGTATATACGGCTATGGTGCATAATATGCAAAATTGGTTAAAGGAGTGTCCGCAAAAGTTAGAAAATTGCACCCCGGGTAAAAAGGGTGAAGGTTAGAAAATTTGCTAAAGATACAGAAATTAGAGCCCGGAGGGATGAATAATATATGACTTTTTGAAATTTTTTATGATTTTTCGTGTGATTGCAAGTGTTCTGCTATAAGTATGCAAATTTTCACGTCTCCACCTTAGTTAGGAGCTGAGTTAGAAAAATTGCTTAAAATACACAAGTTAAAGCCCAGAGCGGTAAATATAAGACTGTTTTCAAAATTTTATGATTTGTCGTTTGATGTGAGCTGTTCAGCTATAAGTATAAAAATTTCAAGTCTTCAACTTAATTAGGGGCTCAGTTAGAAAAAAAAAAAAAAAAAAAAAAAAAAAAGCTTAAAATATACAAGTTAGAGGCCAGAATGGTAAATGTAAGACTTTTTCAAAATTTTATGATTTTCCGTGTGATCGCAAGTGTTCTGCTATAAGTATCCAAAGTTGCAATTCTTCAACTTAATTTGTGGTTCAGTTAGAAAAAAAGCTTTAAATACACAAGTTAGAACACAGAGGGATAAATATAAGACTTTTTCAAAATTTTATTATATGTCTTTTGATGTGAGGTGTTCAGCTATAAGAATCCAAAATTTCAACTTAATTAGGGGCTCAGTTAGAAAAAAAAAGATTAAAATACACAAGTTAGAGCCCAGAGGGTAAATATAAGGCTTTTTTAAAATTTTATGATTTCTCGTTTGATGTGAGGTGCTCACATCAAACGAGCTTTCACTCTTTTCTAATGTATCTAATGTATCTTTCAATGCATCTAAAATTTCAAGTCTTCAACTTAATTAGGGGCTCAGTTAGAAAAAAATCAAAGCTTAAAATACACAAGTTAGAGCGCAGGGGGTAAATATAAGATTTTTCAAAATTTTATGATTTATAATTTGATGTGAGGTGTTTCAAGTCTACAACACATATAGTTTCTAAGAACTGGCTCTGTGACAGGCAAGGAGACACAGGAGTGAGACGTATAGGGTTTCGTCAGATGAACGAAACCCAAAATAAAGTCAGCAAATTTATTATAAATTTATTCCATAATTGGTTTTATTACATTACATCTAATATTATATACTTATTTTTATAATTAACGGGTTATTTACAGAAAGGAAAATATGAACTTAAAAAATATGAAATTTCTATTCCGGATTTAATAAGACACTGCATATAAATACTTCATATGCAATGAATACAAATTCTTGCTAAAGTTGTCAATAAAATGGAAAAAAAAATAACCAAAGAAGTTTATTATGTTACATCCTCCGACATAAAAATTATTGATATAAATTATCTTATATGAATGAGATTATTTCCTCATACTTTAACAGCACATGAATAATTTTCCAGCGTTAATCTATTCTTAATATTTTTTATTTTCATTGTACATAAAAAAATAAAAATAAACAAAAAAATATGAAAGGAATAAAAACCTTCAAGGAAAAGAAAATAAATGAAACGCATGCATCCAGTCCTAACTAATTCTTGGACTAGATGAAAAGAGTGAAAGCCTTTTAGAAAAAAAAAATGGCTGTTGTTATTTATCTTGCGTGCACATTTTTCATTCAACAAAACAAATTTACATTCTTTCATCGAGGAAAAAAATGCATTTTTAATGTTTTCTAGATTCAGAATTTTTTGTTCTTCTTCTAAATAAATGAATAAATAGACAAATAAATTGCATTACTCAGTAATTAAGATTATGCATAGGTAAAGTAATAAGAGTTTCTCTTTTTAATTCAATATTTCTTTAATTTACTCAAGTGTTAGAGATTATTTGAACAGCTTTGTGATTAAATTAAGTGGAACAAAAATAAAAACTTATAGAACATCTTTTTTTTTTCTCTTTTTGGCTTTTTGAGTGCTACTCTAGAATAAAAAGAATGGATAAAAATTACTAAAATAAAAAATAAAGAAATATTACTTTTTCCAAACTAATGGAAAATGAAGTTTACAAAGCTTAAAAAATGAATTAATTTGTTGCTTTTGTCAAGGATGATGTGAATAGAACTTTATTTGTTTTACTATGTTTATAAGAAAACTCTTGTTATTATCATTCCTGTGTGCTGTATAGCGTAAAATTATATTTAAAATTTTTCAAAAGTATGAAATAACTATTAAAATATTATGCAACAACAAACATTGTTAAACTTAAAAGTTATGCTTTTTTTTTCACTAAATACAAACTATGCCCATAATGTACAAATGTTTTATAGTCATATTTTCTTAATTTTTATATAGAGCTAATAACCTGTACCTGTATATTCTGATACAATCACCTGCATCAAAAGTGCGATTTATACACCTGAATATATCGTATTTTGCAATTACGTTTTCAATGAGAAAAAAAAAAAAAAGACAATACATTTTATTGTAAATTTTGCTTAAAAATATGATTTAGTGTTTATATTCAGCGATATATCTTTTTTAATACACAACAATTAACATTTATTGACTAAGAACAATCGACATCAATTCATACATCCATCTAAAAGAATATATGTTTATTCTTACACACATAAGTAAAAAATAACACCCATTAAACTATAGACATGTATACTATTCTAGAACATCGCTATTATTCTAATTTTCTTTTAAATAATAACATCTATTAAAATATATCCACGTGTATTCTCCTGGAAAGAAGCTATTATTCTTATTTTTTTTAAATAATAGCATTTATTAAAATATATTCAAGTATATTCTTCTGGAAAATGTTATTATTCTTTTTTTTTTGTTAATAACATGTATTAAAATATATTCATGAAAACATTAATTATGTATTCAAATAAACTTTTTAAATTTATTAAAAGTGATACTTTCGAATAGACTTCGTTTCAGGAGTTAATAGCCAAAGCAATCGACAAATATTGCTATTTACAGCTGCGATATTTTCATTCTGATCATTTTAATATTTTAAGCAATAAAGGGATTTATCTAAATGCGATAGATATAGAGTAAAAAAAAAAAAAAAACTTTTCATGCTTAAAAATTATTTTAAAAACCATAAAAAATATTACATTGTGATAATGTTTTCAAAAAATAGTGATACAAATTTCAAAGTGCATTTTAAATTATAATTTTTTTCTTATTCGGCGTTGGAGAAATTGAAAATGTGTTATCTTGAGAAGAGTAAAAATTAAAACTAGAAAACAGGCATCCTGCTTTTTCAGAATTTAGTGCCGTCCCCGATGAAAAGAAAAATGTATATGTAATTAGTACAAAACATATTTCAATTTTAAGACTTACAGCACACGCTTTTATTTTATGTATAATAACGTCATTCGCATCCGCTTAACACTTCCACATTTTCGATCCATTCTTAAACATCTACAGTAAAGTAGGCATAGGGCGTCATTATCGCGAAATAATACATAAATGCAGCCAAAAAAAACTCGACAAAAAAAAAAAAAAAACTAATAATAAAAAAAAAAAACGGCTGCCTAATGATTCATAAGCCCTCATTTGTTTGTAACATTAATATTTAGAATTAAAGATACTTAAATTAAAATATACTTTATAACATCTCCATGTTTTAACAGAAATCATAAATTTATATTTTTTTCAAAATAAGACGTATTTTAATTACATTTTCTTTCGGCTGTTAGGAAAAATTGAAAACAGAAATATATAATTAATATTTTACAACTATTTTTCCTCTACTTTCTACAGAAATGGAGTACTTCCGTTGCCAATATTAAGCAAATGGCTCCAAAACAACAACAAAAAAATTATTATTTCAAAAATAAATGGAGATGCAGTTTTCAAACAAATTGCATTTAAACGTACTTTATTTTTTAAGTACGATAGTATAAAAATTGAAAATGTGCTATGCTTAGAAGTTAAAAAAATTCCTATAGAATATTTAATCGTGCTGCTTTGTTTTACGGCTGGCTTCTGTAAGGTAAAGTTATTTTTTGGAGGACGGCACAAAATAAGCTGGGAGTAAGAAATAGCATACCGTACCGGGGGCTAATAAAAGCTAAGTGTAGTCGCCTCCTGTTGCCAGCTTCAAAATGCCGTCAGTATTACACACTGACACGTTTGTCCTTTACAATATCGATTGACAAAGCAGTCTCATGCTCAGCCACATAGCTTTTAATGTAATAGCAATGTAATGTAATGTATAGCTTTAAATGTAAAAGTTCTGTCCAAGATAATCGCAATGCTGTGGCAACAAATTGGTGAGAGATTTTATACCATGGACAAAGGTATAGGTGTGTGTATTTACATAGGTTTTTATAGGTGTTTGTATTAAGTGTGGCCAAACACACCTGTTTAAACTGTGTCCATTTGGATAAACTTGTTTTTAAAAGAATAAATTGAGTATTTATAAACTCTAAACAAATCGGAAGTAGTTCTAAAGCTTGGGTGGTTGATATCTCATTTTTTTTTTTTTTTTTTTTTTTTTCGCCTGTAATAAACCTGTTTTGTCTCAGTTAAATTTTTTTTTTGTATAATCTTAAGTAATTAGGCCAGTTCCTCAATTAAGGAAGCACATTAAAATAATTATAATGTATGTAAAGAGAAGAATATTAAAACTTTTGAAAAGAATCCTGATTAATATTAAAAAGTAATCTACTTTTAATAATAGATCAAATTTCTCTTTAACAAATTTTTATTTCGCAAGCTGCCTGAGAGTCAGAAAGTGGCTCAGAATAGTATGAAAAACTGCTTTTTATACGATAATCTGCAACAAGAGGGAAATGTAACTTTTTTTTTTCTTTTTTACTTTACAAGTACAAGCTAATTCTGTTTGGAAAAGAGATTCTTGTTGAATAAGTCTAAAACGTCATCAAGAATAACAACCAGTGTTATTTATATTGCCTTTTTTAAGCCATTACAACATTTAATTTTAAAAAAAAGTTTATTTCAAGTGTATTACATTGTCGACCTTTTAAGTTTAAGATCTTTTAAAACCTATTATTACCACTTCTCTCATTTAGAAGGATATTTTCCCTACATTATCACCCACTGACCACCGTGTATATTCTTATTAGCCCACAGTACGGAAGGCTATTTCTTTCTCCCATCTTATTTTGTGCCGTCCTCCAAAAATAACATTACCTTACAGAAGCCAGCCTTAAAACAAAGCAGTACGATTAAATAATCCATAGCAATTTTTTAAACTCGTAAGCATCGCACATTTTCGATTTTTATACCGGCGTATTGGAAATAAAATGTACTTTTTTAATGCAATTTGTTTGAAAACTGCTTCTCCATTTGTTTTTGAGATATTATTATTATTATTATTTATTTTTTTTTTTTGTAGTTTTAACACCATTTGCTTAATATTGGAAACGGAAGAACTCCATTTCTGTAGAAAGGGAAAGAAAAATAGCAATTATATCTTTTTGTTGCCATTTTCCCATAAAAACTGAAATTAAATGTAATTAAAATACGTGCTATTTCGAATAAATATAAATGAATGATTTCTGATAAAACAGGGAGCTATTATAATCTAGATTTAATTTTAAATATCTATATTAATACAAACAAATGAAGGCGCGTGAATCTTTATGTAGCCGATTTCTTTGTCGAGTTTTTATTATAAGTCTTAAAAATGAACTACCGTAGAATCTCGATTATCGGAGTTTCCGCTTTCTCCGAGTTATTTTCTTCTGATGGACTGATGGCTTCCATTGTTATGAAACAGTCATTATAAATGAAGTGTTAGGTGAAGATGAAAGAGCAGTTGTAAAAAGTTAGAACTCTGATTTTCTGGTCAGAATGGGGAAAAAAATAGCCATATATATATTTCTTTTATTATCGCCATTTTTCCCCCCATTCTGTCCAGAAAATCAGAGTTCCAACTTTTTATGACTGCTCTTTCATTTTCACCTAACACTTCATTTATAATGACTGTTTCATAATAATGGAAGCCTTCAGTCCATCAGAAGAAAATGATCCATTCCAAAGGTATAAGTTCGATTAACTCGTATAATCGGAACTCTATCTAAATTTACATACATTTTTTTTTTGTCATTGTGGGCAACACTACATCCTGAAGATGCTCAGAAGCAGAAGCAGAATAGCCGTCCTTAGCCTTTATGTCCAAAATATATTGATCAACAAATGTGTAAAAATCACCCAATATAGTCTTAGCATATTCTTCAAAATTTGATGAAAATCTGTCAAACTGGTCCTTAAAGTTGCTGTTTAACGTTCCATTACATATTTTGTCGATAACTTCCGTCATATAATAATCATGATCATCTGTAGACGCCATAATGCAGCTCTAAATAGCGAGCGATAAGACTATTCTAACGAACCGCCCCACCTGCCATTCACACTGCGAAAATATAACATGCGATGGAGCAATCACTTCATACGCCCACCTCACAACAGAGCTCTAACGCAACTGACGACATTTTTCTATTAAAATAATACATTAAATTGTGCAGTCCTCTATAACAATAGTGGTGTCAGTTATAACAATTCTTTTATATTATTTGATTAAAATGTTATAAGATGCCCTTTTCTGAAACAGGTAACTAAACTCGCTTACGAAAACTACCCATTGCTATTAGAATAAGTGCATTATTTAGAAATGTATTCATTGGTTACCCATTTTTAAAACGAACTTATTTTAATATTTCATTCATCTTAAACTTTTTTTAAATAACTAAAATAACATATTGTAAATAAAAAGGATAATATTTCGCATAAAAAGGAATATAATTGTGTTATCTGAAGTTATTTGATAATTTTATTTTAAACGATTATATGTACATTAAAATTTTCTTCCAAATGTGAAATAATTTTTAAATTAAAGAACAACAAAAAGATTGGATTGAGAGAAATTATAACTAATTGTATTGTAACTAATTTTATTGTAAATTAATTGTATTTTCTCATGTATTTATTTATTCAGAGTAATTAGGTATACAGTTTTGTAAAACATTGAAAATGTTATTTGGTTAAAAAAATAGTTTAATATTCAATTTAACATATTTGGAAATATACTATTCACATATAAAGAAATTTTTGTTAAATGAAAAAATAATTAGAGATATGAATATCAGAGATATATTTAATCGTATGTTGTATGATTTTGTTACTACTTGAACATTTCAGGAATTTTAATATAATTGAAAACATCTCCCTTCCTTTTTTTTAAATAAAAAAGGTCAAAATAATCTGTTTAAAAAAACTCTTCTACTAATAAAATAACACGTGTTCTTAAATGATTAAGTATTTACGATTTCTTTCACGTTTTTTTTTTTTTTTTTTTTTCTTTTTTTTTTTTTTTTTTTGTCTTTGATATTAAAACCAAATATTTTTTTCATTGAGTTTAAATAAAATAAAATTTATTTTATGTTCAGTAATTTCTGTAATTCATTTTAAATATGAACAAAATTGTTATATAAAAAAGGTAATTCAATAAGATAATAAAATGTGAGGAGGGCATAAGCGGAGTTAATAACGAATAAGAGAAAAATACAAAATACACATGGTTAAAACGTAATATTTTCTTTAGGAGTATCATTTGCAACGTTGTTAGCAAATAATACTCATTACGCGCTCCAATATATAGAAATACTGTTTTAAAAGATTTTTAAAAATGTGCTTGGGGCGAAGAATTAAAAATATTTATCAAGAAAAAAATATTTTATATAAATTTTAACTCTTACATATATTTATGCACAAATTTATAAAAGCCAAGCACTAAATATATAGATGTTGGATAAGAAGTAATATTATCTACAATTTAATATCCATCCTTAACAATACAAGATAACAAATTAATGAGTTGAATTAATAGATACACGTTGTCATATAGAAAGAAAATTCCTAACATGAGGAGAGCGCCGAATTCACAAGATCATTTTGGGGCGATGTTCTCGTGAATGGGAGATTTTTAAAAGCTGGAAGAAAAAAGCGAGATAGATTGGGCTGTTCTACAGTTTTATCTTATCAAGAGGGTTTGAAATCAGTTTATACGCCAAACAAGGGGTTTGTGTCAGAGTTCTACTAAATTTAAATATTCATATGTACGACTGTGTTATGTAATTGATATGAATGAATTTATCGTGATTAACTAATCATAATATTTATTCGTGTAAGCAATAAAAATTTCATTAAGCTACAAAGTGAAGAGATGTGTTCATTTGTCCTTTAAAATTCAAGACACCTTTTAAGAAATTATAAGACCAAATCTTAGATATGCATAACTGTATTCAATGTGAAACAGAACCAATGCAACAAATTTTAATAAGTGATAGAGCATATTGCAAAAAAATCTTTTGTGTAGGAAGGCTGGCTGAAACTCCTCTTGTCATAAATACAAATTATATTCCAGGAAATCTTACACTGATTTTCGTTCATAACTTTAACAAAAATGAAATAATTTTACAGATAATTTAAATAGATTTATATGCCTTTTTATGAAATATTAAAACTTCCCAAGTATTGCTGAAAATGGCATGTATTTTTTTTTTAGCAAACAACACTGATCTAGACTTTCCGTAATTTTGGAATGTTGCCCAAGTACAAATGGATCATTGATTTTGTTATAGTCTCCTTTTTGTAATATTGTAATACTATGACATTTACAACTATGTAAAGTAAATCTGTTGAAAATCCAATCAAAATATTTCACCGACATTTTTAAGGGGTCTTGTACCTTTTAAACGAGTCGAAAATTAACGAAAAACTTCAAAGTTTGAATTAGTCTATCTTCAAAGCCTTTTTATGTATAAACATGAAAGTTCAAACACACAAAATATGCGTTCCTGACAATAAATAGCTTACAATAAATCCTTTGCAATAAATAGCTGCTGGCGGAGTTGTCTACTCTGTAATGCATATATGCTTAGTATCCAATGACATCTTGTGCAAGAGTCGAAATATGTTTTTAAGATCGAAAGAAAAATGGGGCGAATCGGTTTTCCCCAAAAACACGCGAATTCTGGCATTAAGAATAAGTTATAAAATAAAAAAAAAGAAATTGTAAAAAATAAAATTTACAGAGCAGATAATTTTGATAGAATTTATATCGTCATTTATAGTGGGGTGAGTTAGCTCAAAATTATACCAAAATATTTCACATCTGGCAACCAATGCGCCACTTTAGACTCATATAGTACATGGATAGACTAGTCCAAAAAGCCCGGGACACAAATTTTCCTGGCTCTCTAGCGGCGATGATTGCGTAATCAATATGGCCGTCAAAGTTTCAAGAAGTGCTTCTACATTTCGCTATAGAACTCGTGTTAATATTTTGATATTAACCTATATTTTTAGTGATTTTTAATCCAGAGAAATCGCGCTTTCCAGCGGTATATTTGACATCATTGTTTATGTTCATAATACCACAAATATTTATAAATTAATAATATATACACATATATATATATATATATATATATATATATATATATATATATATATATATATTCAAAACATTTCGCTAAATAACTTGGAATTTATTGCATGTAGCTGAAAACGTGTCGCATGTGTTTTGTTTGTCAGAAAATTACCTTTCGGACGGTATATATGACTTTTATTTTATCACAAATATTTTCTGAAAATTTGCCAAAACAATGTAGCGTTGCACAGAGTCATTATGGCAACAATGTACAGCCGTGGAAAAAAAAGTAAACACCCCCTACTAACTCCTCAACAAATTATCGTAGACGAAAGTTAGTGGTACCGGACGATTGGAAATAAAGTCTACTTTAAATGATGTATATGAAATTTGCTTAGGGGTCAATCTACATATTAAAACGGATCCAAACTTCATTTTTTTCCAATGGCAATACCCAAATTTAACGAGATATTTCAAATCTTCGGTTCAAACTATGCCTAAAAATGAAATTTCAAGCCATTTGAATGATAAGTTTTTGAATTGTAGACATTCAAAATTTAGTGCTTCTAATGATAAATTACATTTTCATATTTTTATTTGTATCTCCTAAAATTATGCTCCTAATGTGCTAATTTTTTGTGTAGCAATAATACTAATATACCCAAATATAAATGTGTTGAATTTGCAATTTTTATAAATTTATAATTTGAATTATGGATAATGAAATTAATATTCGAAAAGATTATGAATTGCAACCTACAGTTTTTTTGATGGATTTAGATTTATTAAGAAATACGCTCGTTTTAAAACAATTAATTTCTCGGAAACTTATCGTACGAATTGCATAAAAAATTGCTTTTAGGCTTATTGAAGGGGGTAGAGTTCATTTATGCTGTCAGAATTGTGTACTGCTATTGAAAAAAAACAAAGTTATGGTTCGTTTTAATATGTAGATGGCCCCCAAAGCAAAATTTATATGCATCATTTAAAAGTAGACTTAATTTCCAATCGTTCGGTATCAGTAACTCTCTTCTACGATAATTTGTTGAGAAGTTAGTAGGGTGTGTTTACTTTTTTTTCCACGACTGTGCCTAATTTATATGGGATCCAAAAAATTAATACAGTGGCTTTATAACTGTTTAAGTAGCAAATGTTATTGTAAATTTTTATGTATATGTAAATATATCCTACGGTTTTTTAAGGGCTATGAAACTTTCATTTTCGTTTTAAAATCAATGACATGAGGTACACTTAATAGGCATAACTGTAAGATAAGTTTCAGACATTTATAGGTACAAGAATGAGAAACAAAAGAATGTACAATACAATATTTACTTATCACTGTCTAAACACTGCCCTTCACATACACAAAGTTTCATACATTTTATTTCCATTTTAATACATTTACAAGATGTGCATCGCTGCCGGCAATTACAGGAGGTAAGTTCTTTACAGTGCTTTGACATCTCTGGAATTGTTATCCACAAAGGTTGGTATGATCCTCCTGAATTTATTATCCATCCCCACTTAATTGGTTAAGGTATTGTGTAATGTGCAATGAGGCTGTTGTTCCAAATTCTCGCTTGGAGAATAGCTCTGTTGTGTTGTGTCAAAGCATCTGCTGTAGGAGGTATGTTTTCGATGGCTCGATTCTTTCTTGTAAATAACACTCGTCTGCAATTATTGATGCTCTGAAGATCTGATGATTGATCATGAAGTAGTACAACAAATCGCTGTAACAGATCATGACATTTATCGTCAATATCAGAGGTGCCTGTACAGAGCTGATACCATACACAATCAGTTTCGCGAAATGACATCCAGACCTTCCAAGCTGTCTTCTTGCCAATGCCACAAAATGTGGAAAATGTGTCGCAACCAGTTACAGAATGAAAAGCCAACACATTTCTGAAAATTTCCGGTGAAAGTTTAGCACAGATCTCATGAATTGGAAAGAATTTCTTGTATTTCCCACATCCGTACTCAATCCATAGTTCATCAATATCTTGTATTTGTGGGAACAGTGATATTGAAATAACCACTATATCAGAGTCCACTGTTCGTATTAAGATACGAGTATGTCCACTTTCTACTGCATGCTTAACACGGAGAAGAAGACGGCCATCTGCTTCTTCGTGTGTAACGGGAGAAATGCTTGATACATCCATATATGTTGATGCGAAGATTTGGTCATTATATGTACAGACAGCATGTTTTCCTAGATACTCCTACCCCACCATTTTCTTAGGTAGCAACTGTAACAATTGGGTCTTGTTTTCGTTGACACATAGGAATTGCTTAATTTTTTTTTTTTTTTTTTTTTTTTTTTTTTTTTTTTAATTGCAGTTGAGTCCGAGACTTTAATACTTGTGCCACTTCCTCTTGTTTCTCGGGTATGTGCCTTCAAACTGTTACTAATATATCTGTCGAATACAATATCTAGTCGTGAACTGTTCTTCAGTTGAAATAATAAAACTTTGTAAAAAATCACCATTAAAATAAAAACAAAACACAGGACGCGTTTCGAGCTAAAAACATAACAGCTCGTCATCAGCTACAGTATACACGTAGCTGATGACGAGGTGTTACGTTTTTAGCTCGAAACGCGTCCTGTGTTTTGTTTTTATTTTAATGGTGATTTTTTACAAAATTTTATTATTTTAATTGCTTTATATCGCCAGTTTTCGGTGCTGTTTCGCTGTTCTTCAGTTGATCAATGAAATATGGTTTGAAAACATGTTCATAGTATCCGGAAAATGTTGTCGCAATACCAGGATTAAGCATGTGTATTACGGCTGCTCCATCGAATATTTTAGATGTTACATTCGGTTGGCTTTTATTAAAGCTAATGCCATATTTTGTTTGAATGCAGTCAGTAATATCAGACTTGTTGTTTGGTTTTAAGAGTTTTCTATCATCTGAAATAGAGGATGGGTACTTTTGGTTTTCATGCGAAAAGAAATCATCTATGTTGCAATCGCTTGCTTCAGATGCAACATACAATCTGCAGAATAAGTTGGAGTCTTTACGTAAGTAAGAAATCTTGGACTTTGCCTTATCTTTTTTTCTTGTTATAGTGTTGAAGATGTGAATATTGGTTCGAGGAATAACTTCATGAATTGAATTTTGAACTTGATCGAGACGGGACACGACATAATCATCATACTGATTTAGTCCAACAGTGCTTCCGTAAAACACTTGACAGCTTCGAAACTTGGAATTATTTTGGAGCTCCTTATTGAGATTAAATCAGTTTCTTCAACTGGATTTCCTTGTTCGGATAAGACGTTAATCATTTCTTTGGCATGGGCCAAGAACCTTTTCTCATGAGCATTGTTATCTTCATGATGCTTTGCACTCACGTTTTTGCCATCTTTTAAATTTGATTTATCTTCAAATTCCTCAAATAAAGAACTGATCCTAGGGCTATTGTTGTACTGCTTTATGATCAATCATCAGATCTTCAGAGCATCTATGATTGCAGACGAGTGTTATTTACAAGAAAGAATCGAGCCATCGAAAACATACCTCCTACAGCAGATGCTTTGACACAACACATCAAACGAGCTAATCACCAAGCAAGAATTTGGAACAACAGCCTCATTGCACATTACACAATACCTTCACCAATTAAGTGGAGATGGATAATAAATTCAGGAGGATCATACCAACCTTTGTGGATAACAATTCTAGAGATGTCAAAACACTCTAAAAAACTTACTTCCTGTACTTGCCGCAAGCGATGCACATCTTGTAAATGCATTAAAATGGAAATAAAATGTATGAAACTTTGTGTATGTGAAGGGCAGTGTTTAGACAGTGATAAGTAAATATTGTATTGTACATTCTTTTGTTTCTCATTCTTGTACCTGTAAATGTCTGAAACTTATTTTACAGTTATGCCTATTAAGTGTACCTCATGTCATTGATTTTAAAACGGAAATGAAAGTTTCATAGCCCTAAAAAACCCTAGAATATATTTACATATACATAAAAATTTACAATAATAACATTTGCTACTTAAACAGTTATAAAGCCACTGTATTAATTTTCGGATCCTATATAAATTAGGTACATTGCACCCATAATGACTTTCTGCGCAACGCTACATTGTTTTGGCAAATTTTCAGAAAATATTTGTGATAAAATAGAAGTCATATATACCGTCCGAAAGGTAATTTTCTGACGAACAAAAGATATTCGACACGTTTTTCGCTACATGCAACAAATTCCAAGTTATTTAGCAAAATGCTTTCATTTTTTTTTTATTAATTTATAAATATTTGTGGTATTATGAATATAAACAATGATGTCAAATATACCGTTGGAAAGCGCGTTTTCTCCGGATTAATAATCACTAAAAATATAGGTTAATATCGAAATATTAACCCGAGTTCTATAGAGAAATGTAGAAGCAATTCTCAAAACTTTGGCGGCCGTATTGATTACGTCATCATCGCCGCTAGAGGGCCAGCAAAATTTGTGTCCCGGGTTTTTTAGACTCATCTATCCATATACTATCTGAATCCGAAGTGGCGCATTGGTTGCTAGATGTGAAGTTTTTTTTTTTAGCTATCTCACCCCACTATTAACAGTGAAATGAAAAATAATAAAACCTTGTAACAAATAATGATACTTGAAATGTTTTTAAAAATTTAATTGGAAAGAGAAATAAAATATGAATGTACGTATTTGAAATAGAAATGGATTTAAGTAAAATGAATGATTGGAATATTTTTAAGATAGGAAACAATGCAATCAAATAGGATTGTAGACTCGTGTTAGATAGGAAATTTTTAATCAAGAGCGGAAATTTAAATCGTAATACACATATATATGTATATATATATATGTATATATATATACATATATATATATATATATATATATATATATATATATATTCGTCAAAATCTAAGAAGATCTTTGTTAATCCATTTCAATTAAACGATTCAGACAATATATAGAAACAAGTTGGAAATTGCTCGTCAAACGTGGCAAATGTGGTGCGTTCGTACTATAACTAGTTTTATAATTATTTTTTGCACCCGATATTGTACTGAATGTGTATTTGTTTGCACTTCATAAGTGCATAGTCTGTAACATCATTAAAATGCACTTGCACTAATTTTTTCCCTTTCCCTTAATGTAACGGGAAACTTTTGACTGTCCCTGTAATTAAATTACACATCCGATTTTCATAAAATTTGAAATGGTTCGATAAATTTTGCAGCAATTATATATTTAAAATTTCAGCCCATTCGGAAGGCTGTAACATTTAAAATGCACTTGCAATAATTTTTCCCATTGGCCGTAATGTAAAGAAAAACTTTTGACTGTCCCTGTAATTAAACTATACATCCGATTTTCATAAAATTTGAAATGGCTCAACAAAATGTCGCAATAATTATATGTTTAAAATTTTAGACCATTTCGAAAGCTTTAACATCATTAAAATGCACTTGCAATAATTTTTCCCATTGGTCGTAATGTAAAGAAAAACTTTTGACTGTCCCTGTAATTAAACTGTACATCCGATTTTCATAAAATTTGAAATGGCTCGACAAACTATTGCAACAATCATATATTTAAAATTTCAGCCCATTCGGTTGGGTAGTTTTTGCTCTGTTACATGCGGACGGACGGACAGACGGACAGACGGACAGACGGACTGAACGACGACTATAGGTGCTACGTATTTATATAATTACGAACGCATATAAAAACTGTTAATGAAACTAAAAATGAATAAAATGCATACATTACCGTTAGATATAGCTATTACACTGTAGAGTCGTGAAAAAAAAAGTAAACACCCCCTACTAACTCCTCAACTAATTATCGTAGAAGAAAGTTACTGATACCGAACGATTGGAAATAAAGTCTACTTTTAAATTATGTATATAAAATTTGTTTAGGGGGCTATCTACATATTAAAACTAACCATAACTTTGTTTTTCTTTTTCAATAGCAGTACATAGTTATGACAGCATAAATGAACTCTACACCCTTCAATTAGCCTAAATATGATTTTTATGCAATTTGTGCGATAAGTTACCGATAAATTAATTATTTTAAAACGAGCGTATTTTAGGGGCTGTATCTAAATTGAAATTCAGTACTCGATTGTTGACTGAGGGAGGCTCCTTCTTGATCAAGCCATCAGCAATCATTGAAGACTGTTAGATTACAGGATAGCAGAAGACATTTCAAAATATGTAGTCACTTCTGTCATAGAGTCAAACCATCATTTCCCCTTTTTTTAAGCATGATTTGAAAACTACTTGGAAGACAAATGTGGAATTTTGGATTTACATACAGCAGAATAAATCTAAATCCATCAAAAAAATTTTAGGTTGCAATTCATAATTTTTTCGAATATTAATTTCATAATTCATAATTCACATATAAAATTATAAAAATTACAAATTCAACGTATTTACGTTTGGGTATTTTAGTATTATTGCTGCACAAAAAAATTAGTACATTAGGAGTATAATTTCAGGAAATACAAATAAAAGTATGAACATGTAATTTAGTATTATAAGCACTCAATTTTGAATGTTTATAATTTAAAAACTTATCTTTGAAATGACTTGAAATTTGGTGTTTAGGTATAGTTTGAACCGAAGATTTCAAATATCTTGTTAAAATTGGGCATTGCCATTGAAAAAAGGAACTTTGGGATCGTTTTAATATGTAACAAGCAAATTTTATGTACGTCATTTGAAAGTACACTTTATTTCCAATCGTTTGGTACAGTAACTTTTTTCTACGCTAATTTGTTGAGAAGTTAGTAGGAGGTGTTTACATTTTATCACGACTGAACATATGAATCAAATGATGTTTTCCCTTCATATATATTTCCATTCTTTTGCGTTCAATTCGTGTTTGAATCTTTATATTACTTTATTTTCTATGTAACCTCATTTTTATTACACTTTAAAAATTTAAACGTAACTATTTAGGTTATCGGTCTTACGAAAAGCGTATTTTTTTTCTTTTGTTTCACTAAATAATTCTAAAACGTCTGATAGTTATTTGGTCCGTTCACGCAAAATAAAATTCGTGCATCTATATTCTAAATGCATATACAATATTTCATATTGTCTATTTGTGGACATTTCGAAATATTTTAGAAACCAATTCTCTTAATTACATTTTTTTAAAAACTGACATAGATTATCTCAAAGCGTCATTTTAGTACTTAGCTCTATCACATATATAACTAAAAGATAAAGTGCACTGAAACTAATTCTCATCGTGAAATATATTTCACACAAAAGGAAAAGAATTTGAATTGAACAATATACCCAAACAAGCTTTTAGCATAATGCACTCACCATTCAGTAAATGAAAATGCTTTTAACGCGAATGGAGTTTCAGAGATTTAGAAGTACTTTAAGAGGGCTCTTGAGACAAAAATTGCGTTGATGTATTTAGTGAACATTCTTCAAAAGCGCCCAATTTAACAATACACTTTAGTATTTTTATTTTTTAATATAAACTTATGATATTTAACATGTTTCGAAACGACATCTTATATGGAATTTATTTTAAAGCCAAAATATATAAAAGGACATATTCATAAAAAAAACCTATTTACGCTCATATCGTAATAATTAGAAAATAATGAAAGAATGGACATATTTAAAAATAAATCTAATTACACTAATGTGTTTAATTAGTTTAGAATTGCACATTAAATGTAATTACCAATGTATTCAGATTTGATTTTTCTCATACATAACTAAATGTTATTACATAGTACTATTGTATAGTACATAGTTTAATTGTATATACTCTAGTAATTATAGTAATACCGGTTATTTCAAAAGTTCCGGGAGTTTGGAAATGTTATTAATTAGTAAACTATATACAATAGAAAGATGCGGTTATCACAGAAATACTTAGACATATGTGTGATTTGTTTTTTTATATATAAAAAAGATATATTAGTTACACTTTTTGCCAACAGTTGGCACTGAAATTTATAAAATAGCTTTGCTATGGTATAATAAAGCGGATTGAGTATAGGCATCGTGTTTTACCTCGTTTACGAGTGCAATAGATGTGTGGGGTCTCCCGCTTCTTTTACGATCGTCCAATGAGTCCTTTTCCTCAGATCTTTTTATCACAGCTTTTAGATTTGTAAAGGTCATCGGTCCTTTTCCAGTTTTAACCCCACGGATTGTATGATAAGAAAGCAAAACTAAACTTGCCGATTCATCCTTTTAATAAAACAGCCTAAATGACAAAGCTTTGTCACGCCAAGAAACAATGTCTAAAGATAGCAGTTACACAAAATTAGCAAATAAAGCATTTGTGCAACCAAGGCTGAGCTTTTTGCTCAGCCTTGCTTTTTCCAGCACGCTGTTCCTTTTTCCCTATCTTGCACTGAAGAAGAATCTCGCTCGTAGATTCTAAACAGCTGTTTGCTGCTTTTCATGTATTTTTTGTGCATTTTTAAACGTTGGTTTTTCTGCTTTTTAATAGCAGTTACACGTTAAATTGTGTATCAAAATTCCTTTTAAAAGCAATTTCCTTAAGCTTCAAAACAGCGTTTGAACACAAACGACCCTTAAAGCAATCTGATCAATATCTTAGAAAAGGTGTTGGGCAATGAACTGATCATCTTATATAACACATGATAGAGGTACTTTCGCTGTTGTACAACAGCGCCACCTGTTGTTAAAATTTTAACTATTTATTAAAAAAAATTCATTATAAACAAATTCCAATACATTTCTGGGCATATATGGGAAAACCGCACCTTTCTATTGTACATAGTGTTCTAGTTATTAGCATTTCAAAACACCCGAAACATCTGGATCACCCGGTTATAGTGGTTATACCGTACAAATATATAAAAAAATATGCTTACAAATTGTATAATAAAATGTATCATAAATGTAATGAACAAATGAATAATGTTGATAGAAGATTATGTCAATGCACCTAATTAAATTTAGCATTGTCTGTAATGTGCTTTCTTGTTATATATTACTCATTTGTGTTGCATTTAATTAGATTAGGCCCATATTATATTTAAGTAACAGATAAAGTGCACTAAATTTGATTCTCATCATGTAATCTATTTCACACGAAAGTAATTGAATTGAACAATATACCAAACAATTTTTACCATAAATGCACTCACCATTCAGTAAAATAAAATGTTTTTTTAAAGGGAATATAGTTTCAATGATTAAGAGATACTGTAAATGGACACTTGAGGCAAAATTTCAGTTGATGTATTTAGTGAACATTCTTTAAATTCGCCCAATTTAAAAATACACTTTAGTATTTTTGTTTTTTAATATAAACATATGATATTTAACATGTTTCAAAACGACATCTTATATGGGATTTATTTTAAAGTCTAACTATATAAAAGGACAAATTCATAAAAAAATCCTTATTTTAGCTCATATCGTATAAATTAGAAAATAATGAAAGAACGGGCATATAGAAAAAAATCCCATTATAGTAATGCATTAAATCACAGTAGTATTACCCATTATGTGTAAATCACGTTTAAATTACGAATGTTTTTATTTAGATTTGTTTCATCTCATATATAAGTAAATATTATTATACTATATTATAATTGTATATACTCTATTAATATATTAATATTGTTGTTATACCTTACAAATTTATAATAAATTATGCTTCGAAATTTCTATAATAAAAGAATTATAAAGATAATGAACAAGTAAATATTATTGACAGAAAATTATGACAATGTACCTAATTAAATTTAGCATTGTTAGTATAGTGCTTACTTGTAATAATATTGTTCATTTGTGATGCATTTAATTAGATTAGGTCCATATTTTATTTAAGTGGCAGAAAAAGTGCACTAAAAGTTGTTCTCATCGTGCAATCTATTTGAGACGAAAGTTATTGAATTGAACAATATACTAAACAAGTTTTACCTTAATGCACTCATCATTCAGTAAATTAAAATGCTTTTAAAGCGAATAGAGTTTCATTGATTAAGAAGTAATTTAAATGGACTCATGAGACAAAGTTTCAGTTGATGTATATAGTGAATATTCTTCGAAAGTGCCCAATTTAACAATACACTTTAGTATTTTTGTGTAGTATTTTTGTACATATGATATTTAACATGTTTCAAAACGATATCTTACTTGGAATTTATTTTGAAGTCTAAATGTATAAAAAGACAAATTCATGAAAAAAAAAATCCTTATTTTAGATCATATCTTAATAATTAGAAAATAATAAAAGAATGGGCATATTAAAAAAAGAAATTCCATAATAGTAATGCATTACATTACTTTACCTTTAAGTGTAAATCACGTTTATATTACGAATGTTTTTATTTAGATTTGCTTAATCTCATATATAACTAAATGTTATTATACTAATTTTATAAATGTACATATACTCGAGTAATATATTAATACCGTGGTTATACCTTACAAATTATAATAAATTATGCTTATAAATTCGTATTAGAAAGTGTCACAAATATAATGAACAAATAAATATCACTGTTAGAAAATTAAATTTAAATTTAAAAAAAATAAATTTAGAATTGTTAGTAATGTAAGCGTCCATTTTAACATTGATTTTTAGTATTTTTGTTTTTTAATTCAAACATAAGATGTTTGACATATTTCAAAAAGATATAATGAATTAATTTTAGAGTCTAAATTTATAAACTGACAAATTTATATATATATAAAATATATCTACGTCTCGTATCATAATAATTAGAATTTTTTTTTAAGTCTAATTATAGTAATACGTTTAATTAGTTTAATATTACCCATTATGAGTAAATTACATATAAATTAGGAATGTGTGTTTTTTCGTGGTGATTCATCCCAAATACACGCAAATGTTATTATAGTACACCATGATTATATGTAATATATACAATTATAATTATGTAGTAATATAGTATTATATATATATGTTACCGGCCATATATATGTGTAACCCGATTTTAGGCCTAACTAGTTTATCCTAACGCCCATAGGATAAACTAGTTTACCTAGTTTGGCCTAAAGCTCTTAGGATAAAGTAGTTTAGCCTGCTATTCATTAGTCTGAATTAGTTTATCCTAGGCCAATTCAATTTGGCGTGCTTTTATTGATTCCAAAGACCGCTTCGGCCCCAACCTTTCAGTTTATCCTAGGTCAATCTAGTTTATCCTAAACCAATTCAAACGCAAATTCAATTTCTCGAAAATGAGTCAAGTTCACGCTCAAATTCAAAAATTTTCAAACGAATCCACTCAACTCAAACACATCTATGAAAGTGAGCATAGTTAACTAAAAACTCGTTAAAAAAAAAAAAAAAATATATATATATATATATATAATAGAAATTTAGCGTCCAAATTTACAAAATATTGTGATCTAGTATTTTGGTTATTCGATGTAAGGTCTTTACAGGCCCGCCCAATTTTCCTTCCCGACACTCGATCCGATCATTGTTTGGGGATTACCTTTTTCGAGAGATTCGGACCGTGATGGACCGGGACTCAATTTTTTTCCGGCTTAAGTCGGGACTGGACTGCATTCTTCTTGAGGTCTGCACAGGCAGAAATTTTCAGTCCAATTCCCAACCCAGCTCATATGAAAATCATTTGGACCGGCAGGATCTCTGGTCTGTTCAGTAAAAATATCACTAACATTTGGCCTGGTCCAACATTTTTTTAAATGTACGTATTTTTAAATGGCTATTATTCCACAATTAAAATTTATATATTTATTATTATTATCTTTTAAGATATGTAGATGTATTTTTAGGTAATAAAATTAAAGTACGGTATAACCTGAGAAAAATAACCTGCCTATGACGGAATCCCGTGTTTAACAAAAAAAAAAATTAATATATATTGATCTATGTAAAATGAGGATATTAGTACCAGAAATATCCTCTACTCCGGTATGTTCAGCGTTCCATAGTATTCCAGAATACAGGATGAATGTCGTAAAAAACGTGTAGAAGTTAGAATTAAACAGAAAATACCAGTAATGCATGTTTTTTATTTTTCAAACAGATTGAATATAATATTAAAACCACTCAGTAATGTAAGTTTTGTACAAGATATGTGCACTCGTATAAAATGAAAACGTGCACTGTAGGGCCTACTTGTAGAAGACATCTTAAACAAATATCGAATATCAGTTCGTTTTGGATTTTTATAAATTCAAGTTTTTAAAAGAATATCAAATGTACTTTTGATATTCTTAATGGTGCATTTATTCATAATTAATTCAAAGCCAAGTGATATTTATGTGGGGAAAAAATAAATCAATATTTTTTTTATATTTATTTTTTTTCTCACAAAAATATCATTTGACTTTGAATTAATTATGAATAAATGCATCATTAGGAATATCAAAAGTACATTTGATATACTTTCAGAAATCTGGAATTTTCAAAAATCTGGCGAAGGCCCGGTCTCGCCGATGCCTGATTTTCGAGATTATATTGTATATTATTAATCAATCCTCTAAACTCTTTCTCTCCTAAATTTTATGATAAACTCTCATCCCATTCTTTGGTCCTCCAGCACACAATTTGTCATATGGAACATATTTTATAACTACCGGCGGCAGTTAAATGGGGAAGATATGGGAATGGTATCCCACTCCCCATAGACTAAAATATATTATACAGGGGTGACGGCAATACTATTTTGCACAAGGTTGGCGACAGAGCGGTAGTTGGGATCAATAAAAGCACGTCAAATTGCATTGGCCTAGGATAAACTAGATAGGCCTAGGACTAGAAGTTTGGCGGCGGGCGGTCTTTGGGATCCATAAAATTCCGCAAAATTGAATTGGACTAGGATAAACTAGATCGGCGTAGGATAAACTAGTTCGGACCCATGAATAGAAGGCTGAATTAGTTTATCCCATTAGCGTTAGGCCAAACTAGTTTGGCCTAGGAAAAACTAGTTTATCCTATGCGCGTTAGGATAAACTAGTTTGGACTAGGCCAATCTAATTTGGCCGGTAACATATATATATATATAATTTACGAATTTATAATAAATTATAGCTAGAAATTGACAATAAAAATTCAAAGATAATGGACAAATTAATATTACGAAAAACGTATGGTAATGTGCCTAAATACATTTAGCATAATTATTAATGACCTTACTTATATTAATATTAAACCACTGATAATGCATCTTATATTAACTAACAAATAAAGTTCTCTAAAATTAATTTTCATCGTGCTATATAATTCACACCAAAGGCAAAGAATTTGATTTAAACAGTATGCCCAAACAAGCTTTTAGCATAATTCACTCATCATTGGGTAAATGAAAATGCTTTTAACTCTAATTTTGTACCGTAGATTAAGAATTATTTTAAGAAGACTCTGAGACCAAAATTGCATACCTTAATAAATGGTGTAACTTAGAGCATATTGTTCACAATCAGTCAAAATAATAAACTTAGACATTTTTTTTAACATAATCGTATAATATTTAACAAATCTCAAATAAACACTTCTCAAGTAAAAAAAAACTATAAGATCATATGTAAAGATGTTTAAATATTATAATATGTTTGACCAGATTTAACATACATAGAAATGTGTTTCATTAGTTTATTAATTAATATAACTCATGTGCTTACTTAGTAACGATAATTCCTGTACATCCATGCGTAATAGATGAACGGACTTTTATTCACCAGATGGTTTAGAACGGAAAGAAAAATCTAAAAATGTACGCTTAATTTGAAAAATTCTGAATTAAAAACATAGAAACTTGCAGATTCAAAGGGAAAAGTTATTGAATAAAGAAAATGTGTACGAAACAAAAATTTGTATAAATGCAAGTTAATGTGTTTAATTACCTTTACTCTATTAGTAATGTGAGTAGTTACAATAGTATTGTTTATTATTAACGTGTTTAATTAGAATAGGTTCATTATCTACCATACAAAGCAATAAAGCTCATTGAAACTGAATCTTATCGTAAAATATATTTCATACAAAAAGAAAAAAAAAATAAGTAAACAATATACTCAATAAGGCTAATGCACTCACCATTGAAACTTCAATTGAATTTTAAGATTTATATTTTAATAATTCAAAGTTAATGAGAATTAACATCTTTGAGAAACAAACATTTATATAAATGCAAGTTAATGAATTTAATTGGGTTAGCTCTACTAGTAATGCGTATAGTTACATTGGTATTGTTCATAAATAATGTATTTAATTAGATTAGGTTCATTACACATAAAACTTATAGATAAAGTGCACTCATACTTATCGTGAAATATATTTAACACAAAAGGAAACGAATTTTAAGGGAAGAATATCCAAACAAGCCTTTAACATAATGCTCCCAAAATTGAGTAATTGAGTAAATGAAAATGCTTTTAAAGCGAACTGAGAACCAGAAATTTAAAAGTATTTTAAAAGAACTCTTAAAGAGAAAATTGGATGGAAGTATTTTAGAGAACCTTTCTCAAAGGCGGGAATTTAACCATAAACTTCGGAATATATATATTTTTAAATATAAACTTATGCCATTTAACTAATCTCAAAATAAGACATTTCAAGAAAGTAATTTTAAAATTTTAATGTTATAAATTGACAAAATCAAAATAAACTGCATCTATATTAGAATAATTATAAAAAATAAACAAATGAATATATTAAAAATATATATAAATGTAGTAATGTGTTTCATTAAATTTTGCATTATTTATAAAACGTTAGTATATGTCGAAATTCATCATTAGAATTTACTAACTTAGATTTACTTCGTCAAAAATATAACTAAAAGTTAATATTTATATGGTTTAATACAATTTAAATGTCATTTATGTGGAAATTTACTTTAAAATAACAAAATATCTGATTTCTAATTCAGAAATTCATTATATTTAAATGTTGCATCAGAATAATTAGATGTTAATGACAAAATGTACATCTTTGTAGAACATTTCACACACATATATATATATATATATATATATATATATAACCATTAATTAAACATTACCGACCATCATCAAAAAATGAAATATTGTGAATGAAATGACAATAAAAATGGATATCGCAAACATATAATATAGAACTGTATGTATAAAATAAAGTGCCTTATACTTAATTATAAGAAATTAATATGGAAGAAAAAAAAAGAAGAATATGGATACCGAAAAAAATTGAAAAACTTATATATTGAATTACGTTTTCAAGAGTACAGAATTCAATGATATAAGCAAATCGGGTGTTTTCTGTGAGAAAAAAAGCTAAAAGCTGAAATTTGTTTTTCTCCTGTACTCAAACAACCATTATGACCAAGAGAATAGTTACAAAGTGAAAACAGATCAATATGAAAACAGAACAATATGAAATAGCATGAAATGAAAAAAAAAAACCAATACAACCCTTTAAATATTAAATTTATAGCATAAAAAATAGAAAAAATACACAACATACCGAATAAAATCCCAGTTGATTTTCAAAATATCCTCGCGCACATGGTATCCAAAAGCACGATAAGATTAAGGTGAATTAAACAGTTAAGTTAACACAGAAATTAAAACCTAAGGATTCAGTTAATTCATTTTGAAATACCGTGATAAATTCAATTAATATAATATAAATATAAAATAATTACATTATTTAAAATGCCTAAAAACTCTTTTAAATTGTTTAATTTCTATATTACAATATTGCCAATATATATATTACAAAGCTGCATATTTAAATATATATGATTATATACAGCTTTTTTCTAAGAATGTTTTCTTGACGACGCTCATTTTCATAAAAAAAGAAAATAATCGCAGTTTTTGGCGGCGTCTCTTTGAATAATTGCAGCCTAGCGTATGTCTGAAATATTATATTTAATAAATAAATCTATCAAGCACCCAAAGCTATTTAAATTAATAAAAATTTTTAATTTGGTTTTGTTTTCTTTATTCTTATACTCACTGAATGTGTAATGGGACGTGCCCACCTGCGCTTACCCAGAAAAAAGCCCTGTGTACATGCACATACAATCAAGCAATGTGTTAAATTAGTACGGATAAGAAAGTGTTTAAAGATATGAATTTCATTATACATATAGCTAAACGTCAAAGTGAACGGAAATTAAGTCTGATCGTGAAATATATTTTGAATTAAATAATAGTCTCAAACATGCTTTTAGCATAATATATTTAGCATTCAGTAAATAAATACATTTAACGATAATGCAGTTCCAAGGATTTAAAAATGTTCTAACAAAACTCTTGGGGCAAAAAATGCGTTGATGTTTACTTTAGCGAGCATTCCTCTTAAGTCACTAGTAATAATAACTAAACAATAACTCTGGGTATTTATTTTAATATAAACATATTATATTTAATACACATGAAAAATACCAAAAGTCTCCATCATGAAAAAGTCCACATGAAAAAGTCCAAAAAATCTCCAAAGAGTGAATCTTTACCTAGAATTATAATTTGTAAACTGAAAAATTCATAAAAAGTTTCATTTATTATTTATATCACCATAATATGATAATAATAAATAAAATAATATGTATTATAAACATCTAAATATTGTAATATTTTGAATTAACATTATATGTAACGTGCTTAGTAAATTTAGAATTGTCGATTAGTTTTATAGTTAATTACGTTCGTTTTGTGATATTTATAACAACAAAAGTTTTCAACATATGAACTACAAATTAGCTAAAAAAAAACAGTGTTTAAATTCTAAAGTTACAAAATATCAAATTCTCAATTAATTATATTTACAAAATGTATCATAATTATGAAATTGTAATGAATGTCTTCGAAAATCATATACTATTTCAATATGTTGTTTAGTTAGATATAACATTACTAATAACGCCTTTATTAAACCAGTATTTACCAGTAATAATGGGAGATTATTTTGATTAGGTCCATCATATATACAGGTTTAGCAAGAAGAAAAACGAATTTTAAAGAATGTGAAACATGTTACACGTGTTCCGATTGAAAAAGGAAAAAAACTACACATAATTTAAATGATAATTTTACCATTTGTGAAAAAAAAAAAAAAAAAAAAAAAAAAAAAAATATATATATATATATATATATATATATATATATATATATACATTTTTTTTTTCGGGAAGTGGTGCTGTAATACTCAAATAAATGTTAGTAAATTTATATAATTTTAATGTCCTTTATGGCTGCAGTTAAATGCTTAATGTGCTACAATAAATGCTCATTAATTGCTTGTCCCTTGTAAAAAACCTGCTATAATCGCAGTCACATACTTTCACCCGCTGAGTGCAGTATATCTTGCGAAAACTTCAAACATAACGACAAAACATTCTGTAGGTTGGGTTGGTTTGATTTTTGACAGCCGATTATCCACTCGAGGGATATAGGCCCTCGGATTGCCCTCCGTGGGCGTCTGTCTATGGGAACCTAACGAGTATTTACGCAAGGTTTCCCAAGGTTCGAAGAAAACCACGAAAACTCCGAAAGATTAGGCCGACGCGTGCGATTAGATTCGAACCCTACACCTCCCGTCTACTAGTTTCGAATGCAGAAGCTCTCAGCCTCTGATGGAGCCAAAACACTCTGTGCCTGAGATCGAGATTAAAATTCGTCTGTTGTTCGTGTTTACGTTAGAATATTAACATAGTTTGTTAAAAAATAACGCAAAACATTCACTGTTGTTTTCAAGATATTTAATATAAAATCAATTTTTTGTTCAGTATACAAGAACATTCCTAAATTTGTATAATTTTAATTAATTTTTAAATTAATTTTCAGCAGTGAAATTACGCCTGAATTATTGAATATTAAACACGTGAAATTTTTCACAGCGTAAACCAACAGAATGAAAAATGTGTAAGCCGGGTATCGAACCCGGATCCTTGGAATAGCGCTTCTATCCTCTACTATCTATCCAAACTACGAGGACGATACCCAGTTTGGAATCTCTCACTCTTAAATATCGGTAAGGCTAAAACCGCAGCATAAGGTGGAATATTCTTCATGAAAACACAAGCCTGCGACAAACATAAGACGAAATAAAGTCCAGAATTGGTGAACACATATAAATATAATTTTAATTAATTTTAAGCAGTGAAATTGCGCCCGAATTGTTATATATTAAATACGTGTAATTTTTCACATTGCTTCTCCACTAAAAATAACCTTAAGATAATCTGAAAAATTCTCCACTTTCACCAAAAATTCAACAAAAATCTACAGAAATTTTTAAGATTTAGCTTTACCTTAAAAATATTTGCAGAATTTTCTAAGATATTCTTTAAAATATCTGTAGAAATAGGCCAATTACCTACAGATTTTTGGGGCAATTACCTACAGATTCCTTTTAGTGTGATAACTAGCGTAAACCAACAAAATAAAAAAAATGTGCAAGCCGGGAATCGAACCCGGATCATTTGAATAGCACTCCAATGTTCTACCATTAAGGTACAAGGACGATACCCAGCTTGGAATAGATAGCAATGTGAAAATTTTAAGGTATTTCATATTTGTATAATTAAGTTGTATAATAAAACTTTAAAACTGGGTGGAGGGTGAAAGTTGTCTGCTAACTGTTTCTGCGGCTTCGTATGCTGGTATTCTGGCAAATCAACATGACGCCAGATCTGGCGTTTGACGTCACATATAAAAACTCCACTGCTTACGTTTAGAGCTGACATGTATACATAATTTCCTTTAAAAGATTACTGCACGTTGATGTGAGTAAAGATTGCCGATTGGTAATTTATAACAGCATAATAAAGATTTATAAGTAAATAAATTCAATATTAAAATGTATACACCAATTGAGTATTTTGTTAGTGCTATAGCGACACCTTTTAAAAAATTCTGTATTACAAAATTGTATTTAATAAATCAGAAGAACACAATTCCTGTTATGTGTAGGTTTTGTTTTGTTAATTGTGTCAGTAGACCACATTAAGAACTCCTGGTATTTGATAACTAGTTTCTTCCTCATCCAGTATAATGAAAAATGAAGTTCACTTATAACATATAATAAAATTTAAAACGAAAACTTAAAACAATGAAAAACTTTAAATTCCAGGCATAAATTGACAAATTCATGATAAACAGCTCAGTATAATCTAAATAGACTAAAAATGTCAAGTAAACTATGATAGCTATTGAAGTGAACATTGCAGGAGATTAACTTTTCAAGTGCTGAATTTCTTTACTAGAATTCTTTGTTTTTCTTTCCACTATCATTCATAGATGGCATTACCTTGCCTCAATCTATCTATATAATAAAGAATAAATGTGTCCGTGCGTGACGCTGGCGTCACTGTGGCGTTGGTAATGCCAGACGATTAAATTTCTGTTTTACTGCAGCTTTTTAAAATCCTAAACGTCGCATATTTTCAATTTTTACACCATCGAATAACGAAATTAATGTACTTTTCAAATGCAATTTGTATAATACTATATGACAATTTCCTCCTTTATTATTGTTGTTAAAATAATTTCCAAACATTATTCTTTCAGTCTTTTTCGATCTCTTACAGACAGTTAGGAAAGATAAAATCCGTTTCCACATAAATTATTATAAATACTTCAGTATTTGTTTCCGTCTTATATTCATCAAAATAATCAAAACTTCATCAATAAATAAGTAAAATAATAACGTGGAAATTAAGCGCAAATGAAAGACGTGTAATGCTAATTTCGCATTTAAACTACTGAAATTATCAGAATCGCAAAGGCTTTTGTAAATAACAACCTTTGGCGATTTGTTCGGCTATTATCTCTTGGTACGGATATATAGCTAAATACGAAAATTTCTTTTTGAATATATTTCAAAAATGTAATCGGATACAAATGAAACAACTTCATAAAATAGTGTCAGTTTTTACGAAATGAAAGCCAGATAATACAAGGGGGAAATATGCGGGTGGTTTCTTCAAGTATTTCCAATTAAAAATTTCTTATAAGACATCCTCAATGAGACATCTAAATACTAATCCCAAGAACTGAATTTTTAAAAATAAAAACTTTTATAGGATGTTCCTGCTTTTCTAAAATACTGTAATTATGGATATGACTGATAGTATCATATGCCTATTACTTCAGTATGCCTATATAGGCAGAACAAATGTGCTGGTAGAGGAACGTTGTGGAATGTCTGCCATCGGCGCACGGTAGGGGATTTACCGTTTCTAGTTGGCCAAAAGTCGATTTTTAAACGTTTATCATAGTGTAATATATATATATATATATGCATTACTGTTATAGCTTAATAGGTAAGACGTTGTACCCTGCAATTGGATTTAATATAAATATAATTGTATAGTCCATAGACTAGTGCAAAGATGGTGCTTCTTAGGTGGGAGTGAATCAATCAATTTGAGCGTAGTTGTTTAATCTGTTATTTGAAGCGGAATAATATATATTGATCTATTATGGACGCTTACAAACAGATTATCGACCCTATGTTATCGGATTTATGTACATGAATTTTGAACAGATCAGCTATTATTTCATATTTAATGTTGCAAAAAATTTGTATCTTTTTACATATTTTATTTTTTAATATAGTAAAAGTTATATGATAAAGCAAGATTAAGCTCAATTTTTGATATCATTGATCAGTTTAGATTATTACTTTTTCGTTTCATTTTAATTTGTCACATTTATCTGCTTCCCTAGATTTAAGAACTGTTTTTATATCTAAATTAACTTTATTGAAATTTTTGTTCAATTACCATTTTCCTTTTATCAAAGTTGTCAAAATTTAAGTTAGTCATATAAAATACTTTTTCATCAGTATGCAGCGTCAACAACAATTAATTATTTAACGAAAATGTGAATTTGCTTGAAAATGTTTTGTTTAAAGAGTAAAATTACAATGAAGAACACATGAAGTTTAGCAACCGCAAAATGTTTAAATTTATGACCCAATATGGACAGAACTTGCCAGTTGTATGTAGATATCTCATGACAACATGATGAAAAATATATTACTTGGCTGAAAATTTCGAATGGTTATAAAATTAATCCAACCGCAAAATGTTTACATTTATCACCAATATGGACAAAACTTGCCAGTTGTATGTAGATATCTCATGACAACTTGATCTAAAATATATTACTTGGCTGCAAATTTCGAGTGGTTATAAAACTGATCCAGACAAATTCTCCAAATTCAGATAGGATATAATTCAAAACATAATGTAGACCATTCCCATATTGTCTTATGATTTCCATTTGTAACATAAGGTTCCTCTCCGCTGTGTAGAGATAAATATAAATATACACTATAATATACAACACAGCAATTTTCAGCTGTCGAATGTTTCTCTCATAACTTAAATTTTAATAGAATAAAAATCTATCTATATATATATGATTTGTTCTTATAAGAATAGGAAAATAGTTTTATCACTTGAACTTCTATAACGTTAAAAAAAGTATAATTAAAATTATAAACAAGAACGTAAAATTACGCGTCAAGCATAGATTATGAAACATATTTCAAAACATTCAGGTTCCTATAATAAAATTTCATAGTTTAATAAAGTGCAATAATAACGGTGTATATGAAATAATTTGTAAAACGTATAACACGTTTAAAAATATAATTTCAACCAAAGTCGTAAACAAATAACAGTTTTTGTATATCCCTGTATATGAACAACAGATTTGTTATATAATGCGTAATATGCTAAAATTTAGAACAATTGAAAGTTCTCCCTCAGAAATTTCCCTAATCAAACAGAAATGTACTTCAGATGTTTTGTGCAGCCCTGTATATGATTTATTGAATTTAAGCACTTTAAGTAGTATGCAGTTTTTTTTTTTTTTTTTTTTTTTTTTTTTTTTTAAGAAAAACATTCCACAACTGAAAGCGCAATACAGCAATTATTATTTATAGAATGAAATATAACTGAATTATTTTGTGTGCCTCTGTATATGAAAGATGAACGCTATGCACACTATATTCTATAGTGAGCATCTTATAGAGCTCCTTTGATATATATGTCAATTTAAATATGTTTGAAATAGTGTAACATGAACAAAATACACCACGAACGATTTTTCCCCATTTCTAATGTAACGTAATTAATTTTAGTGTCCCTGTAAATGATCGAGAAAGGCTATTCATAATATATTCTATAACAATCATTTTGTAGTTCCCTTCATAGATATATATGTAAGTTTCAATGTGTTTGAAATTATGAAATATCATTAAATACCACAGCAAACAATTTTTCTTCATAGGTCGTAATGTAGTGGAATTCTTTTGAATGCCCCTGTAACGGAATTATAACTGCTACACGCTTCATTTTCAATACATAACCTGTCATAGGGAATAATAATAACATATGTCAATATCATGGAAATGTGACTATATTGACGCTAAAAATAATTTTAGCCAGCTAGAATCGGTAAATTTCCTATCGTGCGGCTGCTACTGTTTTATTTTCTTCCCTGTTCCCAATCCTTGTCCCTACTTTTAGCATCTCGTAGCTGTTCCGCACTTAATTATAGAAGTCAATGGCTGCCTCGTGAGCCCTTAACACGTTCACCGCGGCGCGGTGGGTCACACTCGATTGTTACAGGGTTGTCAAGTCTCCGGCTTTTTGCACACCGCTGTTATTTTAGAGAAAATGTTGTTTTTTTAAATCGCCCAATTGTTCTAATTAAATAAATCAACATTTTCTGTATTAAAATACTGGTATTCAAAAAGCCGGAGACTTGGCAGCTCTGAGACAGTCGAGTGTGACCCCCGCGCCGGCCTGAACGTGTTAATCATTGGGATTTGCTTTTCAGCTCTCATCTACCCCATTCAGGAGAATACGTGTCGTTTCAATACTGCTTATCACTGTATGCATCTATTTGTTTGTATACTATATTCTATACAATATATATATATATTGTATCGTTAGTGAGCAATCTAAAAATTATATTAAATGAAAAAAAATCTATTACAGTTTTTAACAAAGAGAAAAAATGGTTTTCACATATCTTCTATAAACGGGAATACGGGATAGTTTCACTATTTAAATCTAATGTATAAAGTTGGATCAACATTTTTTCTGTTTATATACGAGGGTTGTTTAATAAGTTTTCCCTCCATGTCTGGAACTACTTTATTAACAGAACAAAATGAAATATTTTACATTGTCAAGTAATTTTGAAATGTTTTTTTATCTCATAATGTTTCTATTTTGTAGGTGGGACCAGTGACGTGTAAAAAGTGAAATGGAGAAAGTTAGACTACAGTGCTGTTCAAACAACGTGCGGTGATGAAATTCCTGACAGCGGAAGTTGTTGCACCAATCGATATCCGCAGGTGAATAAGTGCTGTGTATGGCGAAACAGGTATGGTCAGACATGTGTGGTCAGGTGATGGATATGTGGTAGCCTGAGGGAGAATCCAGCCACGTGGAATGTGCGCGATAAGCTCTGCTGTGGGCGGCTGAAGACAGTGCAGATCATGCGAAGGTGTCAATGAAATGATTCGTGATAACAGATGCAAGCAAGGAATTCTTCCACTGTTACGAATTCGATCACAGCGCGTTGATTTAACCGCATTTTCATATAGTACGACATTTTCCGTTAAACTGTATACACGTCAGTGATCCTACCTGCGAAATAAAAACACCATCATATGAAGTTCACTTCAAAGTATTTTGTCAATTTAAAGTATTTCATTTTGTTCTGTTAATAACGTAGTTACACACGTAGAGACAAAACCTATTGAACAACCCTCGTATTTCCTTCTCTTTTATTGCTGAAATGCGAAAGAAAAGTTTGCGTTTTGAAACTGCAAGGTTTGTTTTAGCAGCATTGCAATTTTATACAATACATCGTAATTTTTCAGAGATATTTGAAAATAAAACTAGTAATCATTCATAGTAAAGGGATTCTTTATATCCCAAATTACTCTCAGGTTAGAATAACTTCATTCGTTTTAAAGAATTACGCGTTATTAAATTTGAAAAGGCGTCATTTTATTTGAGACACCTTATATATTTAAAAATAAAGTTTTATTTTTTTTTAATTTCGCATACTCAGTATGAGTTTTATTTTTCCATATTTTATAAATTTTTGTAACTTTATTTTGAAACCTCTATTTTCATTTCATTTTCTTTCTCAGAACTTTTAAATGAAAAATAAAATTCCAAAATTTAAATTTTTTTATTCGTTAAACACCTATTTTTTCTGAACATTTTGATTAAAATGTTTCTTTGAAAATTCCATTCGAACAGAACTTATTGCGTTTGCAACTTAACCTACTCACTGCTAAAACGTTTACGAAACTTTGATGTTATTTTTCTGAAAATAACATTTTTGGACACAACACGCAAGATATGTCAAAAACTTCTCGATATTTTTTTATGAAATTTTTGCAAGATATATTTTATGCTAGTATGCAGAAACTGAATTTATTTATTTTTCTATTGTTTTATAAAATATTTTTTTAGTTGGTTATAATATTAAAATTTTCAAAGTTTTATGTTAGCTAAATACTGGGTGGCCATAATTAAACTGCAAGTGTTCAAGGGGTGCTGGAGAGAAAACTACCGGGTATATTCCAGTGAAATTTGGTATCTACACGTTTCAGAACATGCGCAAGTCAAATATGCAAAAAAATCGCCATTTTCACCCGATAGATGGCGCTGTACCGTATTTAAACGTTCACCGGTGGCTTATACAACCTGCAAAATCGATAGACAAAGCATAATGACATTCTAAGAGACATATAAACAATATTAAATATCCCTTACAGTCTATCAAAATTACATACAATTCGCTTCAGTAATTAAATTTTTACAGTATCATGTAATAAAAATTAGCGTAAATAAGATCACAAATTAAACAATCCATAAAGACGCTTTGGAAAACAAGCCATAATTTATTCAATGAAATTATTACATGATGTGCTCAATATGTGAACCACCAGATGCGACCACATGCTGAAAACGTAAAACAGCATGGTCCACCGTCGCATTTAAAATCTGTGGTGTAACACACCTCACGTGTCTTGTTATGCTAGATTTCAATTCAGCAACAGACGCATGTCGTTCTCTATAAACCATATCTTTCAGATGTCCCCACAGATAAAAATCGCAAGGATTAAGGTCCGGTGAACGTGGGAGCCAAGCTTTGTCGAAACCTCTGCTTATGTCTTGGTCCGCACCAAAGGTATCATGCAGCATTTTTTTAACATCTTTAGCGATGCGAGAGGGTGCTCCGTCCTGCATAAATACCGTGGTTTCTAAACAATGTCTCTCTTGCAATGCTGGAATCAATTGTTGTCTCAACATCGCACCATAGCTAGTCCCTGTAACACTACAGTGTTTGGGACGACTTGAGTTGGGTCTCAAAGAAATATGGGCCCACAAGAAAATCACAAGTCATTCCACACCATACAGTTACATAATCGGAATGGAGGGGTTCTTCACGTTTAGCGTATTATTTGTTCGTTCCTCATATCCTCCAGTTATCCGCATTTACACTACCTGATAGTGTAAAATGCGCCTCGTCTGTCCACAATATTCTCTGTATCCAAGTGTCATCTTCACTGATTTTCGACAGGACAAGGTTTGCAAAATCAAATCTTAGGGTGTCATCATGAAGAATTTTAATTTTATACGGATAACGCCGAAGAATGTGGCGCAACACATTATGCACAGTTGACCAGGGAAGAGATAATGTCCGAGCCACACTTCTTGCGCTCACTTGTTGCAGCATACTGGCTCCTGAACTGCTACTCATAGTCCCAATGGCGTGATCAATTTGTTGCACTCTTTCCGGGTTTACGGGACGTCGCCCTCTTGTGCCTGGAATAACGCCCAATTCTCCTGATTCTTCAAATTTTAAAATCATATTTTTCAATCCATTGACACTCATTGGACCTCTTCTTAATCGTTTCATACGCCGGTATTCATTCAGAGTATCTGCATAATTGCTACCATTCTGATAGAATATCTTCACTAACAATGCACGTTCCTTCTTATTCAGAGTCATGACTGGCCTTTACTCAATGTATTGATGTTTTTATACTGTTCGATGGGAAAAAACATTTGCATATATACCGTCGATAAGCATTGAAACACGGTATAGCGCCATCTATCAGGTGAAAATGGCGATTTTCTTTGCATATTTGACTTGCGCATGTTCTGAAACGTGTAGATACCAAATTTCCCTGGAATATTCCCGGTAGTTTTCTCTCCAGCATCCCTTGAACACTTGCAGTTTAATTATGGTCACCCTGTACATATTTGTATTAAAAATATAAAAATGCTTTAAATGCAAATTTATTTAGATTTAGTATAATTACTATAGTCTAAAGTATAATGAGACACCAAAATGTTTTATCCTAGATTCAAAATTTATTTTATAATCTTGCGCGTAAGCTGTCTTGCAAGTTTTCTGTTTACAAATATTTGAAAGTTTGAACCCCCCTATAAATAATAATTCAGCATCAAGTAATTTTTAAAATGTATGATATGAAGGAACATGCTTATATTTTTAATCCCTCTAAAATTGGTGTTTTAAAATCACATGTATTTTGATATTATGCGTTAAAAATTGTCATTTTTTAATTTTTTTCCATTTTTAAACATTTTGGAACGAGTAATGCATATATGCATTGTCAAAAGGTGCATGTCAAATTAGCTTTTGGCACCATTAATAAATAAATGTAATATTTGTATTTTTTAATTAGAACAGGTGTTGAACAGGTGAGCAGCATTGAGAGGTTTCCTTGCTGATATCAGCTTAACACCCAGTCTTGAAAACGAATTATCTTATGCTTTGTGAGCCATTGCGATATGTATGACTGTAGTTAAAAACTACTTAAAAGAAAAATAAAGAAAGTTGAAAAAAGTAATGAATTAATAAAGTTAGGGATTAAGTTAAAATTTAGTATTGTTTGGTATTTTACAAGTACAGAGAACTGTTTAAAAAAAGCGCTGCAAAGCAAATAAAATTTGTGTAAGTGATGCCGTCTCGAAAGTGTTAAGGGTCGTGAGACCACTAAAGCAAAACCACATATGCGCTGAAAATGTAAATAAAATTCCTAGAAGTAATTGCGACACAACATATAAAGAAAAGATACATATATAAAACAAAGACTTCCATATATAATAAAGAAAGCCATCTCTAACTATACATCTATATTCTCATCTGCAGAAAGTTTTTAAGCCGAAACGTACGTGAACTGTTTTTCGAAGTAAAGGATAAAGTACGGTACTTCATATAAACGGAAAAATGAAAAAAAAAAAAAAAAAGGAAACTAGAATAGCCGGCTTCAAAGATTTACTATACAGCACATGTGAACATCTTTGTTGCCCCTTCTACCCAGTTTCTCTTTTGTTTTAGCAATAGATAAAATAAAGTTCTGACACAGGTGCGTGTGTTCTTTTAGAGAGCTTTTTCAAGTGTAAACACGGACAATTTTTTTAATCTCTGTTCGAAGTTTTTTTCTTCTTTTAATAGCATTTTAGAAGTACCTAGACTAAAGAAATAACAGTTTTTATGTCCTAATAAATCGGAACATCATAGATTTTAAACACATATACGTCAATTTTTTTTCTAAAGTAAATTATTTTCTGTAGCTAAAAAAATAAATACACTGCAAAAGTACGGTTTTATTCTTCTCAATAACACTTTTTTAAAAAGTTCAAACAGTGGTTTTTTTAATTTAAATCTCACCAGATGTTTCTGTAAAGAAAAATACAGTGAAACAAGTATTAGTTTAATGGGCTTGCATTTCAGGTGTCATAAAATATATTATATTTACACTCACTAAAATGTACTTGATTAAATAGTTCACGTTTCCTAAATATCTGGATAGCACTTTTAAACTGTCCTATGAGTTCTTTATGATTAAAGTTTTTTTTTAATACATTGCCTCTCTCTTTAAATTTTATAACTAATTTATTGTTTTTAAGCCAAATTCTCGCTTTTAACACTAACAAATACAGTTTTAAAAATATTTTTTTTCCAATAAATTCAGAAAATATAGGAAATTGTGATTTGGTTAGGAAAAAATTAGCAATCTTGTCAATAACACTTTTTAAAAACTGCAAACAGTGGCTTTTTCTTTAATAATAAATCTCACTAGATGTTTCTGTTAAGAAAATACAGTGAATTAAGTATTAGTTTAATGGACTAGCATTTAAGGTGCCATATAATGTGTCATATTTACACTCACTAAAATGTGTTTGGTTAAATAGTTCACGTTTCCTAAATATCCGAAACGTACTTTTAAACTGTGTTACAAATTCTTTATGATTAAATAATTATTTGTAGGTACGTTGCATCTCTCTTTAAGAGTTTATAATTAATTTAAAGTTTTTAAACCTAATTTTCGCATTTAACAGAAACACATGTTGTTAAAACATTTTATATTCCCCAATAAATTAAGAAATATAGGAAGTTGTGATTTGCTTAATAAAAATTTAGCAAGATCGCGTTTCAGTGAATTTGAGATTTGATTTTCTGTCCCCTTGTTCAGGCTTTTAATTATGCAATTCAATTTTTAAAGTAAATGTTGTGATATTTAAATTCATTTTATACAATAACAAATTACTTTTCAATGCGCCCTTCTCATATTAGTTCGAATAAAATTGCTTAATTGGCCCTTAAACTTTTCTTTATCTTCCTATGCAAAGAATTTATACTATCCTAATGTTTAATATTAATGATCTATATTGTTCAAAACTATATACTGAAAATTGTTCATTTCAGCAGACAATGTTTTTTTATTTGTGGCATTCTCACAATCTTTTGAGTTTCGGAAATAAAAATCTGGTGAAATTAAACTTGCTAAAATAACATTTTAAACTTATAGACGAATGTCTTAATGATTCAAAATAAAGTAAAAGTGGTCAGCAGCGAAATGTTTTTTAAATTTAACTAAGGTTTAAGTTAAACTTGCGAATTTAATTTTCCTTACAATTTTACCACTATAACTTTCTATTTTCTTCTCAATTTTTACTTATAATAAATTTCCATAGTACCCACAGAACATTCAAATATGAAATAATAACAATGTAGTACTTTTAATACAGAATTTTTGTATAACATTGTCTTAAAGGTGTGTTAAAGAAGGGACGGTAAGGTAAAAAAATGGGTCGGTATAGGAAAAAGGGTCGAAATGGGAAAAAAAGGGACGGTAAGGATGGAATGGTAAGGAAAATTACCACCAATTTTTGGCAAATCATGTTAAGACTAAGTTATAGCCACAATGTTCATTGATTTTTAGAAACAGTTGTTAACATTGGATTAAATTATTATTTTTTTTATTTACCTCGAAAAGTGCAGGAATAAACCTTGGGGATGGTAAGACTACCGATAAAGCCGCGATCTTGAAATTGATATTTAAATGCTGATTGAAATTCTGCAGTAAATTTCCTGTCAAAGAATTTTAGACATTCTTTCTCTAGATCTTTCTCTTATTCATTCTTCTTTCTCATCTTCTCATTCTTTCTTCTGCATGAGAAAAAACTTGGAAAAAATTCTGTGGCTGCATCTGAAGTGATTTTCTGTTTAAATTTAGCAAAGGGGATGGTAAGGAATATAAAACCAAGGGGCAGAGTTCAAAAAATAATATCAACCATAAAAATGTGTGCAGGTTAATTTTTTGCTACATAGTTACATAAAACAACTGTCCCAGTTTCGAAAAAAAATTACGTCGAATTACTTTTATTGAAACATGTTTATACAGACAGCTCTAAACTTAAAAATCAGCATAAGGGACACGGGACGGTATAGGAGTTTTCCTGGTATTTGGACCCCAAACATCGTTCAAAACTTTTTTATCTCATTAATATTGTTATTCAACCGTGCAATGGGATGTTCCCTAGTATATGAAAAAATAACACACAATAATATGTACTAAAGTAAAAAATATTATTCATCGACCTAAATGTCAAAGGATTCTGAGAATACCCCATTTATGATGGACTGTATTTTAGAAGCTACAATTTTCCACTTAAATAAAAATGTTATGTTTTGACATCCACTGATCTGACTCAATAAATATGCAAAGTTTCTTGAGTTTCGCACTCAATTTCTAAAATTTGCACAGTATGGTACAAGCGATCTCTATATTCCATGATATTTAGATCTTATTCACAGTTATTTAGTAATGCAATTTTGATTTCTGAATATTAGCTTGTTTGCGAATAAAACTCCAAAATAAAGGACGATTTGAGTTTTTGCCATGATTTCGGAAACATACTTCATTTTGGTATGATACGGAACAATAATTTAATAGAAATGTATAATATAGGTTTACGGTTATATAAACAGCGTATGAGTGGATATGTTTTAACACAAACGATAAGTTTTAATAAAATAACTATTCATAATTCATCAAAATAATTTAAGGTTACACAAGATCAAAACTGTGAGTAAATATAGGAAAGACATTTGAAAAATTATATCGATCCTGTGTCTGAAATTCTTAATTTCTCGATATCTGCAGTCATTAAATAAATAAATATATATATATATATCCCCATAGTTAAGGTATTATAATTATTAACTAATATCGTCCGATACTGAGAGCACCTTATGTTTCATAGGTAAATAGCATTAAAAAAAACATAAACTAAAAAAATGTCCAAAGATTTAATCTACTCTTTTCGAACTTAGTTAGAATTATGTGCTAGTACAGAAAAATTATGCAAACAACATTAATTCCCTATTAAAATACATGCTTAAAAGCAGCAGTAGTGTTCATAGTAAAAAAAGTTAAAAATAGATCCCCCTTAAATGTGAAATTTGATAGCTCGCATACTTAAGCATCTTTAAAACAGTCTGTCGAAAATGTTCTAAATTAACTAGAGTATAAAGAACCATCACAAAAATGATAATTAATAACAGTGACTTCAATTAGCAATTACTTTATTTACAATTTATATACATACAGAAATACTGAATGATTTAGAGCAAAACCATTTTAAAGTAATGATGCTTCAATTTGTAGTTTAATAATTTTAGATTTTACAAATCGTTTAATGTATTTAATATCAAAAATCACTGTATGAGCAAAATTGATCCCTAATAAAAATTTCAAATTTAAAACAATTATTATTAGGGATTAAAATAATATACAGTCACTTGCACAAATGCGACATTTCTCTTATTTTTAATACATTCATAAATAAAAAAGAAAAGTCTCCAGTTAAACTGATACTAATTTGCTCACAGGCTATTCATACTAATTGTATATTGTACTCTTATGTATGTCTATTATTCATAAATTGAACTAACTCATTTTGGGCAAAACGGTAAATAATCAGGTAGCACCTTATCCGAATAAACTGGTATACCAAATTTGAAGCAAATCTGATAAATATGCATGAAAAACCGAATCATCTAAATTAAGAGAGGGGACTATTATCCCGTTCCTCCCCTTTATACTTAACCAACGAACTAATAAATCTAATTGATGAAGCGCCATATCAGAATAATCCGGTAAACCAAATTTGGAACAAACTCGATAATTCGATACTGAAAACCGATTTTTCAAAATTGAGGCGGGCTCAGCCTGCCGTTCACCACGCTTTATACTTAACTAATGATCTTCCAAAATCTAATCAGGTAAGTGGCTTATTAGAATAAACCGGTATAACAAACTTGAAGCAAATATGATAATGCTCACTGATAAACCCATTTATCGAAACTAAGGGGGTGGGATAAGCCCCCGTTTCCGCCTTTATACTTAACCGATGAAGCCCCAAAACCAATCAGGGAAGCGGCTTATCAGACTGAACCTATTTACAAAATTTGAAGTAAATCATATCATTCTGCATGAAAAACCAATTTATCTCAATTAATGGGAAGGTTAGCCGTCCGTCACCCCCCCCCCCCGTTATACTTAACTAATGAACCTCCAAATCTATTCAGAGAAGCGAATTTTTTATCAGAAAAAAGCGGGTATACGAAATTTGAAGCAAATTGTATAAATCTGCATGAAAATCCAATTTATCTAAATTAAGGGAGGATTAGACCCGTTTCCCCTTTGATATATAGCCAATGAACCCCCAAAATTAATAAGTGAAGCGCCTTATCAAAATGAAACTATTTAAACATATGAAGCAAATCGGATATTTCTATCAAGAGTTATCGCGTTATATATGTACCTACGGATGTATGTACATTAGGGTGGAACTAAAAAACGAAGTTTCGAATTTTATATTCTAATAGTGATTATTTTTTTCCTTTTTAACTCCATAAAAGGAAAATATTTTTCTTTTAATTTTAAAATGATATTTTCCGGTTCCTCAAAGCACCTGATTTTCCCTAAAAAATGAAAAAAAGCCAATAATTGCATGAAAAGTTTTTTAAGCTTATTGTTAAATTTATATTTTGCAAAATTAAATTAATTAAGTGTTAATGTCCTGTAATAAAGAGAATAATTCAATTTGAGTGCCTTAGAAAAGTTAGCCCCATTTTATTTGATTTTTGTAGAAGGCAGCGTCGTGGGCGCGTCGGCTTTCATTGTCTCTGATTTATTTGGTTTCGACACATAACAAGTTAGTCCGATTTAACATGTGTTAACAGTTTCTTTAATTAATTTTCAATAAACATTCGGTGTCAAAAGTGACAAAGTCTGTTAACGTACCTAAATCTAGATAATTGTTGAAGTAACCTGTATTTCGTGAACCAAAACAATTAACATTAGATTGTCATCTTTGACGAACATATGAAGATGTTATGAAACATTATTTTTGGGTTCAATTTAACTTAAAATCTGACAGCTGGAATCTGGTACACACTATTTCTAAAATATCTAAAGCTGTTGATGATACAATTACAAGTGAATTGCTGAGACCTTCAATTCCAATGGTTTCTGATACACAAATCATAAAAAATGATTAGAGACTAGCGCGAGAAATGTCAAAATTTGAAGAAAAATATTAAGATTAGAAAGAATAATCCCACATCAAATATAAAATTGCAAAATGTTAGGTAATCCTGCAATTTTTTTTTTTTTTTTTTTTTTTTTTTACTGTAAAAGCACTAAATATTATCGTGTATCAGAACAAGAACGTCACTTTCTCAAAGACCAAAGAGACATGAAGTGATGGCAATAGGATCAATAGATATAAAAGCTACAAAAAATGTGTAGCAAAACTGGAAAAGGAAATATCAAGGAAAAAAGTTATTTTAAAACAAAAAAATTATGTTTTGATTGAATGATCGTCAAGTGTAAAAAATAGTTCGGAAGGAAATAGTTCAATCGGTTGTTTTTCTAAACCTGAATTTGATAATCAACAAGGTGAAAGAACCGGAGTATTAGATAGAACTGTAAATATTATTGCAAATGGCACCTTAGAAGATATGGGTATTTCTGATGATAATAAAGAAAAGGTAACTGAAAGACGACAAAGAGAAAAGAAAAGGAAGAATTTGAAAGAACAGGAAAGACGAAATGAGTTAATTTTAGAAGGTTAGTATTTTGATGGCAGAAAGGATAACACTATAACTCAAGCAGAGGGAAAAAAGTATAACTAAGAATCATTAAAGACGAACATCTGGTCTTAATTCAAAAACTAGGATAAAAATATATTGGTCATATTTCATTGACATCTTCTTCATATATTAATATGGCCACTGCAATTTTGGTGTATTTTCAAAATAATAATACAGACATTTCAAGTTTGAAAGTTGTTGGGTGAAACAGAAACGCCTTTAATGCAGGATGCAAACCTGGTGTTGTTAAAACATAGGAAGCATCATTATAATGGATAATTTGATTATTACATGCAAATGAACTTTTTTCTTACTTATTTCAACATCTTGCTGGAAAAACTACGAGTACAAAAGGATTTTCTGGACCAGTAGGAAATCGACTTGAAAAAATGCGAACAAATTGAAATTATAGACTATAAAAACATTGATCCTATCTTGACGGACTGATCGGATGAAGAACCTAAAAAAAGTACAAACAGGGGATACACCTGAATTTTAGATTTTTCTTGTCACACTCAAACAGTGGAAACGTGTATCAAAATTGTCCCGCGAGCTGCGTCAACCGTCTTTAAATATTAAGCAAAAGATGGCTTAATCTTGGGAAAGTTGAATTCCCACAATGTAATGACAATGTTTGCCTAAAAAGACAGTAGGTTGGATATACAGTTGAATTAATCCATAACAAAGGGAGGTAAGGAGGGTGAAAGTCGATATTTAACCACCTCCTCGTGGTGACTTCTGGATAGTATTTGCTAAATAAAAGTAGATATGAGCTAACAGCTACGTTGTTTACTTTAAGTTACTTTATACTGAAATTTCAAAACTTTGACCTCTTTGAGGAACAGGAAAACAACTTAATTTAAAAAAACCTTTTCAGCCAAACGTTTAGACATCCAAAAAGGAAAAAAAAATTCACTATTACACATTAAAACAAAAAAGTTTTTTTTTTTACCCTATACTTAAGTTCCACCCTAATGTACATACAGAACCTGCGGCCACATTAGCTCTCAGGATTTCATAGCCTGTAAGATAAAATGTTGTACACATGCACAAATATCCGTTTAAACGCATACCGTTTGCGCCCTAGTTGCATGTCGTGTCCATGGGTAGACAACGATCCTCATAAAAGCAAAAATAATTCCTTAATTGGAAAGATCACTGGTGCTCACTACACTGTAAAAAAAATATGTAAAGTTACTAACGTTTTTCTAGGAAACTGGGATTCTCAGAACTTTTTATGAAACGGCAACAACAAAAATTCATCTAGCAGACACACTTTTGTGCCAAAAATCAGAAAATCTTCAAGGTTACAAAGAATTTTTTTAGGAAACTGGGATGCCTAGAACTTTTCATGTAACTGCAACCAGGGTTACAGATAAAATTTTATTAAGATTACTGTAATTTTAGCAGATTCATTTGTAAAGTTACAGATTTCTGTAGCTTTACAAAAACTAGTTTTGTAGATTTGCAACTTTTTTTGTTCAGTTACAGATGAAAGTTTAATAAGCATGTAATTTTACATCTGTAGAACTAAAGTTTTTTTTTTTTTTTTTTTTTTTTTTTTTTTTTTTTTTTTTTTTACAGTAAAGTGAACGACTCTTTATGGATTTTCATAAGCTGACTATAGAGTTTGGATTTCAAAATTTGCGAATATAGAATCATTTTTATAATTTATGATTAATAAAATGACAAATAAAATATGATTAATATAATTTATGATAATGATTAATAATTGTACAGTTACATATAAAAGTTTAGTAATCATGTAACTTTACATGTGTAGAACTACAGATTTTTTTTTTTTTTACATTGTAGGAGATCAAAGCACGAGACACGTTAGCCTCATAAAAAAATCTGAAACCCATTTGGATCTGAAGGAAAGCTCCTCAAGCGAGCTGCAAATATCAAGAAGAATCTTTAATACCATTCTTTATTTGTAGTAGAAAAAACACATTCAGATAGGTGTAACATAATGGCTTTGTTCGAATATTTAAATGGAGTGCAGGCATTTCACTCCTGGTAAGCAATGTAAAAATAGGACCTAATATTATTTACTGCACCCTACATAGCTCCACCTCTGTGAAACTATCATCTGACGCAATTTCAGAGTTCCACCACCCGAGACGTTCTTGGTACGCCTGCTGAAAGCCATAGCAAAGATTTTAAATTTTCTTGACGTATAATTTCAGCTTTTATTCACCTACTCCTGATGTTTGTCGGTAAAAGTTGCAAAAGCTTATATTGTTTTCATTAAAGCAATCATAATAACGTGTTTATAAAAACAAATAACAAAAATACGTAAACATATCAATTAATTAATTTATTTATTCTCTTCTTGTTGAAAACTTTCCCTATACATGTCTTTAGTAATTATCCGTTGTTTTTAAGAGCATTTGTTAATTTTATTTTTCCATTTATTAATCAACAATCTTTTGCATTTAAAATTGGATGGATGCTGAATTCCACATATCAATTAATTTTGTTAAAATAATGTGAATCGAATGTTAGAGCATAATTTATTTTTGATAATATCCTAAAATTTAAAAATATTTAATCATTATATGCTATTCTTTTTGGTAAATGTTTTTTTTTTTTTTCTAAATATAATAACGTCTCCATCTTCATTAAAATTTAAAATTATAAATGTTATGTATCTTATACACAGTGATGCTTTAAATTATCAAAAAAAAAAATCTATATGTTCTTTAGCTATTAATTTTAAAATAAATATGGTTATATTTTTATATATTTTCATTTTCATTCTTGACAGAATTTTACTTATTCGTAATAATAATTTGAGATAAAATCATTTTCCTAAGTATCTATAATACAAAGCATTTTCCTTTTTTCAATGATCATTAAGTATAATAATTAAAAAAAATACACAATGTATTTCGAGAAATATTTTTTTGAAATTCATGAGAAAAATATGTAAAATAATAACAACGAAGCAAAATGAACATTTGTTATATCTATATCTATATCTATATATATAATTTTTTCAATAGGATTGTTAATTAAGCTGACATATACATATATTAACATTTTAGGTGTGAAGTAAAAGATTTAATTTTTCTTTACTTTTGCTTAGTAAAAGTATTCAATTTAAACAAGATTTATTTTGTATTAAATAAAATATTTTAAATAATGGCTCAGATATATTTAGCTAATTGTACAAGAAACTTTTATTTGATAAAATCTAAAATTGAAATATTTTAAAGTGTAATGAATAATGTTTATTCTTTTCTAGAAGTATTGTAGAAAAAACATATCTCTAATTCTAAATTCAAAACAATTAAAATCATACATGAAAAGAAAGTTTCCGAATTCTTTTGGCAACATATCTGAAATATATCTGTAGATAGTCTATAAATTAATTGTAGCAAGGAGTGTTAGAGCAAGTGTTAGAGCAATAGGTGTAGATTGTTCTCAATGCTGATCGTAATTGTACAAAATCACGGAAAATTGCTTTATTCAGCAAGGAAAAAAACGATCGAAATCGCCAAACTGCGGGATCTGAATCCTTTTTTTTTTCTTTTTTTATCTCCTCTTATTCTCATTGATTTTTTTAATTCGTATCATACTATTTAGATCACTTTACATCTTACAAGAATCATTATTTCGGCAAATTACAATATATATATATATATATATATATATATATATATCGTTCTTTATTTTTTAAAATTTCTCTTTACTCTACATAGCTTGCGTCTTTTGACATTCAATAAATCCTGTTCACCTTTGAAACCACATATCGTTTTTCATAGATAGGTGACTTTCTTTTAGCACTGCATTCACTACAGAACATCTAATAATAATGGTGCAGTTTCAACTACAATTACCATTGAAGCCTTATACACTGTAGTAATATTAAGAAAGTTTTCAAAATCATTTTTTATACAAAATGAGAAGTAATAAATTTTTTGGCATGATCCATTATTTAAAAAATATATATAAAAAAATTCACATACAAAAATATGTAATATTTTTTAAACAACCACTCTCCTGCTCTTCTATTAATGAACATGTTTTCAAAATTTTATTTTTATTCAGCACTGCAGGCGAAATGAAATAGCAATGAGAGAAACACACTTGATTATTTATTTTTATGAACCTTGTTTGAAACATTAAACATATTCTTAGAAAGAAACGTGCTTAATACGTCACGCATGAACAGATAATTGACCCTATCTACATGTAAAATGTCAGTCGATCAATACCATAGGGCTCTGTGACACTGATGTACTTCTTCCCACCAAATATCCTTTTCTTGCGCCTTTCTATTATTTCTAAATATATTATTTTTTCAAAGTGTGACATGTCTTTCAGATCATTTTAATGCATTTCAATATTTTCTCTACAGAAATTTACTAATTTCTTTTCTGTTAACTTGACTGTTTCAACGAGTGCAATATGGTAAATAAAATTATAGATATCGTATTTCATACTTTTCCATATTAAGTTTTTGTAACCATAAAATTATGCCGATTAACTATCTATGCATACTACATTCTGTATGCATATGCACATGTGGTCTTTAAACAAGCTTTAAAATAGTCGGATGTGGCAATCCCAAAACTTTCTTCTACCTCATATATGTTAATACTTCCTGAGAAATGCAGCCGGTTAGATTATTTACACACCAAAATCTAATCAGCAACTTATTTATGTTATCTTCTAACTGAATATGAAGTTTCGTGAAAACCCGTGCATCAGTTTTTGAGTACAGCTATGGCGGAAATCGTAAAAAAATATGCATAGCAGAGCCACCTGTTGGGCGATATATACCAAAGCCAATAAACAACAACTTAAGTCAACTTGATAACTGAATCTGAAGTTTGATTAAAATTTCTGCATCCCTTCTTGAGATAAAACTATTGCGGGAATCAGGAAAAATGCAGCATAGCAGCTTCACCTGTTGAGAGATTTACACCGAAACGTAGAGTCGTTACACCAAAACGTAGTCAGCGCCAACTCATATTAAGGACTAATTGAATCTGAAGTTTGATGAAAATCCACGCATTAGTTCTTGAGATAGAGCCATTGCGGAAATCAGAAAAAATAATGTATAGCAGCGCCACCTGTTGCGGGCGATTTATACCAAAACATAGTAAACATCAACTCACATCAAGGACTAGCTGAATATGAAGTTTGATGAAAATCCACGCATTTGTTCTTGAGATAGATCTATTGCGAAAATTAGAAAAAATAATGTATAGCAGTGCCACCTGTTGAGTGATTTACCCCCAAAAATGGTAAACATCAACTCATATCAAGGACGAACAGAGCCTGAAGCTTCATGAAAATTCGTTCGTTAGTTCTTGAGATAGAGTCATTCCGCAAATCGTAAAAAAATGCAACATATCAGCACCACCAGTTGAACTATTTGCACCAAAAACTAATCAGCACTAATCATCACTTGAGATAGAGTGCCCACAAAATTTGTTTCACAGACAGACAGACAGACTCACAGACATACTCACAGGCAGGTATTTTGTAAAAACATGTTTTTCAGGATTTTAACTCGAACAATTCCATTCTAAAAAAGTATTTACGCGATATGAATAAGTATAAATTAACGTATTTATTACGTATTTAAATTGCGTATATATATCTCGTTTTTATGTGTGTGGTAGTATCAAATTCATATTCTTTAGCTAATTTATGGCTACATGAAGATGAAACCGCACATTTTATTTGTTGAACTTGAGGTTTTGGGACCCGATGATTCTGTCTAAGTTCTACAAATTTCCATCATTCCACTTCTGTTATTCAATTTCTGCTGTTTTTTATATGTTTCTGGAATCTATGTTAAGTCTGTTGGGAGGGGTATTTGGGAGTATTTGATAATGTCATTTCATTGATAATTTCACAGTTTTTGTTGGTGATCGGCAATGTTTATTTAATGGTTATATATATATATCATGGAAGACGGTAGTATTTCGAGTGACGCAGCCTTAAGCCTAAAATCGTATCGTATCGTATCGTTAAAATCGTATCGTATCGTATCATAGAATTCGTAGATGGCGGAACTCATATATACAGCTAACTCGACATCAAAGAAAACGCGAAAAGCCGCCTTTTAATAACTCAGCAGATATATGTCTTATTGTTCTGAATTTTCTAGAACAGTCTTATATCTGCAGTCTAATCGTATACTGAAATTTTTGCATTTCTACGTGCAGTATATTTTGAGATCTAAATAGCCATTTTTAAAGTGAAAACGTTGGTATAATATCGAGGAAGTTCCTAATTTGAAAATCTCGAAAACGGTTCTAACGATTATTTTTAAATTGATACATAATATAAATGTGATTAAGGCGAGGTGAATAACACTTTTCTTTTTTCTGGGAAAACTCTCGTTCGTTAAATAATTCGATTTTTTTTCCTCTCGAAAATGACACGGGCGATTTTTTAAAAATCAAATAAATATGTTTCAGATGAACCAAATAACAATTTACTTGTTTCCAGCAAGACTCTTGTTCGTTTTATAATGCGCATGAAAAATCGGACTATATTTCTTCGCCATTCTATGGAAATTTCACCGAAAATGCATGACACTGTATTCATACACACGCTTTCTTTTTAACCACTTTTGGGGAGAAAAATTTTGTCTTCCCACTGGCTGAGTGGCTAAGGGCCATCGTTTACTGACCTTAAGATAGGCAGTTCGATACTCTCTAGTACGTGTTTTCACATGTGAATGTTTTTTTTTTAAGTCTGCTAGTTGACCATTATTCTCAGTCCCTTTGTAATTTTTTTAATTGCTATTAAGTTAAATAAAATTACAATTATAATGACGCCAATTTGATGATGATTATTTCTTGGCAATTTTTCAACAATAAAAATATTACCATAAATTTTATAAATATATTTAATTTCAATCACTTTACAAAAAATATACATTAATAATTATTATTTGAATATAAATCACACGATCAGAAACGTAAAAAAATAATTCATTTCAGCTCTTCTTTTTATAATATCATTTTTTATTATTATGACGGTCAATCAATATATAATCACTGACATCCATAATATTATTATTACTATAATTATTATTTTCCTTACATAAAAGCTATTGTGATGTAATAATTCTTTTATAATAAATAATTTAGTTGAAATGTTTTATTTATAAATATCAATGAAGTATGATAACCTCGAGACAATTCTTTGCAATATTTACAGTTTACATAATAAGCATATCAGAATTCTGGTGTCGCCATCTTTTGACGCAACTGCGTGGTATTATAGAGAAATGTTTGATAAAAATGTTTAAGTAGACAGTTTTTAAATCGAAGAATTATTTTAAGAGATATTTAATGTTAAATCTGGATAAAATTGTCTCTTTAAAAAAGTCTCATAGGAAAAAAAAATATACATGGGAATTTAATCATTTTCATTCAATTTAATCATTCAATAGAAACTCGAAGTTTGCAGAGTGCATTTATTATTCTTAACTTGCCTAATTTTTTGACGGTTTATTTCAATTTTAAATTTAAATTTTCAGAATTTCCAGAGATATTTTTTACATATTTTAGAAAAGGTTCTTTTAAATTGTTGCCAAATGTTAAAACAGCGCAAAGAATAATATATCCTTTAAATTAAAAATTTATTCACACGTGACTATTATAAACAGAAAAAAATCCTTTTAAATTAGAATTAAATGATAACGTGTTAAAAGCAGGAAAATATTAAACATTAGGTCATAAAAATTGTTTTTACACATGCTTACTTAAAGTGAAAGAAAATTATAAAATAATCAATTATTTTCAAATTAGAATTAAATGATTACGCATTAAAAGAAGGAAAACATTGAAAATTACGTCATAAAAATTATATTTACACGTGAATATTAAAAGAAAAAAAAATTTTAAATAATAAATTCATTGATATGTGTTAAAAGTCTTAAATGGAGGAAATTACGTCATATTGGCCAAAGTGGCCAAAACAGTTTACAAAACACATTGCAAAACATATTGCAAAACAGTGTAAATTAAAAAAATATATTTATATGAGAGATTTATTTCAAATTTCGAGATGATATTTTTAACTATAGTTGCTAATTTTAAGGTAGCGCAAATAATAATATTATCTTTCTAATAATAAAAATATTTTCAGTTGAATGTTACAAAGAGAAAGGAAAGTTTGGTGAAAATTATGTCAGATTTAAAACGTTACATTTAAAATCTCTTATTTAAAATCATTTTCTTATAGCGTTGTTAAAAAATACCATAAAGCAAAGACTCTGTTGACTTAGTTCCTTTTATATTTGGTAATTTTCAAATGTTTAACTAATCTTATTTAATCAAGCAGGGAAACAGCAACTAACATCAGCTGATTCGGTTTTGAAATCCCTCAGTAAAAGGGAAACCCGTTTACAGTAAGATCGCCATTGATTTTTTAATTATACAGAGCAGCCTCGATTATCCGAGCTAATTGGGACTGTTAGTAAATCGGAAGCGGAAATCTCGGTTAATAGAAACTGTGTGTAAAAACTCGCCGTGCTTGCGAATTTAACATATCTTTTAAAAAAATATATAGAACGTTTTTTAAATAATAAAAGTAAATATATGTAAAGTTCTGTTTCACAGCTTAACAAATTTAAAAAGAAAATCAACTACCAGTAGTAAATTTTAAAATGCAAATTGAAAAATTTACGAAAGTTCACACAGCCACTGGAAACAAAGCATTGTTCGCTATTGACTTCTCAGGGTCCAATGTTTCTTTGGAGTTGAGGGCTTTTGGGGACAGAAGGGCCTGTATAGCACGGACAGTGAGCTAAAGAGTGTGGTTATTTTTAAGGCTCATTCAAAAGGAAAAAAAAAATCAGACTTTGTTATCGGCTCGGTTAACAGAAACCTCGATTAATCGAAGCTCGGTTAATCCAGGTTCTACTATAATTCAATCTTCCGTAATCTTTTTAAAGCAGATCAAATTAATGGACTTTAGCACAAAGTCACATAGCTGATAACTGCCATGCTTGTTGGCCACCTTTTTCAAAAAGTTTGCTTCACCTTATTCAATTAATGAGATATCTCCGATAAAATAAGTCACATTTTCCCGTTCTAAAATACTGGTATCCAAAAATCGTAGCATGTAACTGACACTACAAGTACTCATGGAACTAGACTATTTTAAGTCTGATTTTTATTGTAGACTATATAAAATTAATAAAAATATATATTATGATAGGAACTAGCGGGCTTCGTCCGCTATTTACGTTACGGATATAAAAATCATGTTTTTTTTAGGGAAAAAGAAATAAAAACCTATTTGACGATAGGTTTATAAAGACACATTTTGTATTTGTTATATTTCCGGGGATGAGGAGGGGGGGGGCTATTTTGATTAAATATCGCAATTAGTCTACATGGCAGATATAATTATGATAGACAATAGCGGGCTTCGCCCCTCTATGGCGCCTTATGGGTCCAGCTTCCATAACTCAGAAACTACCTTTCGGACATCAATGCAACAGATTCCAAACGTTATAATTAACTTAATAATCACCCTATATAGCATTAAAGTAAATTTATGAGTACTGCATACTATTTTTTTATCGTAATTTCTGAAGAGAAAAAATTATTTCGGTTCCATTCTTAGGTACTGGTCTGAAAATTTTTGAAAAAGGGGGGAAGGCGGGGACATGAGACTGCTGTTTGTCAAACAACACAACGGGATCTGGCTTATTCAACTTGGTTTTTGATGACTTCAATTGGAAGGTGGTTTGTTTAAAAGAGTGCGTTCCTTGCCCCATGAAAGTTGGAACTATTGGTGCTACATCTATGTAAGGATTTAATAATTATAAATTAACATTTTGGATTTATTAATTTAAGGATAAAGTGTTTTTAAAGGAATATCAAATGAAACCCTCTGTGCGATCTGCGATTATACTTACCCAGTTGTTTTTATATACAAACTGCTATAAGGAAAATTGTAATAAAATAGTAAAAATTAAATCTGCATTAAATTCCAAAAGTATCTTTTTTTTAATCATTTTATCACTAACCTCAAAAAAGTAATGATATCAATGCAAAAACCCTTGACGGGTTAAAAGTTTCTGACGCAGCACTTTATCTTATGCTCTAAGAATTTTAAATATGGAACTTAAAAATACTGATATCAAATTTTGAGTGACGTTATGCTATTTCTTAAAAAATATATTTGTATTTATTTCACCATTTTATTTTTGTTTTATTTATAATCGCATGTGCAAAAGTTATGTTCAACATGAAAAGCTGCATAAAATTTTATTCTATGTTGCTTTATCATTTACATCTCTCATAAATTCAAAATATGTGTTTTAAAAGATATGATATAAAATTTAAGTGACGCCTTGATGTGACTTTAAAAGGTTTGTTTTTTAAAATTCAATTTAAATTATTTTTGACTTGGTTAAAATATTTTTTTTACATCTACACAATACTTTTAATTTTCCAATTCACTGTTAAATATATCACTTTCATTGAATCTATACTATGCATTGAAATGTATTTATTTCAATAAATTGATTTATCTTTTGTGTCACGCTATTCAAAATTGTGAGTAAGATTTATGTAAATGGTTTCTTTGCGTCATTGTGTCCAAACTACATGAAATGTATGAAAAAGGATAGTTTGACGCAAATAAACCATTTACATAAATCTTACTCACAATTTTGAATAGCGTGACACAAAAGATAAATCAATTTATTGAAATAAATACATTTCAATGCATAGTATAGATTCAATGAAAGTGATATATTTAACAGTGAATTGGAAAATTAAAAGTATTGTGTAGATGTAAAAAAAATATTTTAACCAAGTCAAAAATAATTTAAATTGAATTTTAAAAAACAAACCTTTTAAAGTCACATCAAGGCGTCACTTAAATTTTATATCATATCTTTTAAAACACATATTTTGAATTTATGAGAGATGTAAATGATAAAGCAACATAGAATAAAATTTTATGCAGCTTTTCATGCTGAACATAACTTTTGCACATGCGATTATAAATAAAACAAAAATAAAATGGTGAAATAAATACAAATATAAAACTTTTAACCCGTCAAGGGTTTTTGCATTGATATATATATATATATATATATATATATGAAGAGAGAGATAGCTAATCCTGAGCATATTATAGTACTATGATTTGAACAATTTTAATTTGAAGCTATTGTTCTATAATATTATAAAAACGTGTAATACTCGTAACAATCGTGAAGTAAAACATAAAGATTTGTTTCCGTTTAAAAATTATGCCTCCATGAGAAGATGTAATAGACTCTCGAATTAGCACCTTGTTATAGCGTTTAGAATCTAAATATTACTTATGAATAAGTATAAAATGCTTATGCTATAAAATTATGACTTCACTGATCTTAAACTTTATTTTTGGTGATATTTAATAAACCTTAGTTAATATCTTAATTGCTTGTCTACAATTTGATTTATCGGTGGGTTTTTTTTTTTTTTTTTTTTTTTTTTTTTTTTTTTTTTTTTAAATTTAGCACAGCGTTTTTTCAATATTTTCAAAATGATTTTTCTAAACTTTAATATATTAACCACGAATAGTCGTGCGTTTTAAAATATACATCTTTAAGAATTGCGAAAATATGTAAATGTTCTTTTTCAAAGTACGACTTTTCTCCTGGTCTATTCAGGGCCATATTTTTATGTTTTTTATTTTTATTCAACGCCAAAATTGAAATAAAATTACAAAGAGAGAAATGTATTTTTCGAAGCTTCATCAAGCTTATTTCTAACATATCCATAGAAAGTACCGAAAATTATTGTGTATTTCGAATATAGGATATTTTAGTCACCACTTAAATATATCATAAACCTGCTTAATACATAACCGATGATCATCACAAATAATCGAACGACAAACCTTCTCTGTTCTATCAATAAGAAAATGCCTGTCGATTAATATCGTATAAAAACCAGAAAACCTATTTCACTTAGGTACAGATGTTTTGATATTTAAAGAGGGAAGGTCATACATAAATTAAAAGTCTTGTATTTCCAGACTTTTATTTAGTTTACCAACGTTTTTGTTAATAGATTTTTTATAGACAGGTTATCCAACGAAACTAAAGGTATTTATAAAATATTTGTAATTGCTAAAATCAACATTAATAAAACATGTTATATTATCCAGTAGTAATATCACAATTTGTATTTAAACGAAAAGTTTAAAATACTCTGAGATAATACCTTACTTACATTTTAGTAACTTGGACATTTTTTTATTTAATAGTTATGTTTATAATTTCATTACCAACAAATTCATAATTGCAAAATCTGTGGGATATTTCCTATAAAGGCTGCTACAAAATATTAACAGTTTAACTGCTTAACAACTATTTTAACTGCAAAAATATTATATTATTATACGCTGTAGTGTTGTGAAGTATGTTTAAAAATCACTTTTTTAACATAATAAGTTCTCAGTAATTTTAAACAGGAACCATTCTATAAAAAAATGTTTCCAAAAATACGAAAATATTTAAATTTCTTCTTCAAATAACCAATTTCCTACTATCTATTCATGACCATGTTTTCAAAATATTATTTTTATTCAGTACCAGAAGCGAAACAAAATGACAAAGAGTGAAATGTACGTGATGAAAATTTCGTGGACCTTTTTATGAACATTAAACATATTCATAGCAAATCTGTTTCTAAACTAATTGTGTAGTTTGATTTACAGAATATTCCATGCGACACATAAAAACTTACACTAAAAACTATATCAAATCTAAAACGTTTCTTAATATATCACGTTCGGATAAATAATTAACCTAAAATCACTCCGGTTTAATCGACATATCTTCCTATCAAAAGGCAAATCAGAAAATTTTATTTAAATCAGACACGGATGTAGTCTCATCCTGAACGGGAAATGTCGGTTCCATGTCGATCCATCCATGTCAGTTTTCTTATTTTGTAAGGAATTTTTTATATGTTCTGAATAACTTTTTTACAGGGCTTTTAAAGAGGCAGTTAATTTTCGAATAAATATACATGCATAAATGCATCTTCTAAACTCCTTGCAAATTCAAGTGCAGAAAAAAAGTTCCACATTATACATTACAGTAATGTATCGAATACGTTTTGAAAAAATAAACCCATGAATTTAAGATGAAATCACTTTTTTAAAAAACAATTTTTAAATAATGCGAAAGTGTGTAAATAAGAGGATATTATTTTTAACGCAACCACATTTTTATTCATCTATTTGTGGCCATGTTTTCAACATTTTATTTTTAATTTTCAACGAAGACAAAATAAAAATTATAATATGCGAAGCTTATGTGACAAAAATATCATTAACCTTATTTTAAATCTTAATTCATGAACATTATTTTTAACAATAAATATATTCATAGCAAGTCTCCAAACTAATTGTGTATTTCGATTTGTAGGATATCCTAATCAGTACTTAACAATTTTCAATAAGGTATATGACATGCAATACGGAAACTTGCTTAATATATAGCGCATGGTTAAAAAATTACCCGACAAACTTCTCCGATTTTGTCGATATGAAAATGCCTGCAGATCTACAGTCAATTCGGATAACATCTATCAAACAGACATATCAGTTTTCTTTCATTATTCTTATCCCTTTTTTTATGTTCGTAAAAACATTTTTAATGGCTTTAAATACAGACCCTTTTCTCATAAATATGCAATTACCAGAATATATTCTAAAATTGGCGTAGTTTCAAATGAAAATAAAAGTACCACTTTATATACATTACATTATTATGCCAAATATGTTTTTAAAAACACATTTTTTACATTAAAGAATTCTGCCATCACTCCTGTCTAAAACAATCTTTAAATAATAGGAAAGTGTGTAAATAAAGGGATATATTAAACAAACACTTTCCTACTCATCTATTCATAGCCATGATTTTAACACTTTTAATTTGTATCAAAGGCGGCGTAAAAGTGACAATACGTAAAACGTACGTGATAAAAATATCATTAGCCTTTTTTTAATATTAATTCAGGAAGCTTATTTTGAATAATAAATATATTCATAGCAAGTTTTCGATCTAATTGTGTATTTTTGAATGACAGGAAATTCTATTCGGTACTTAACAATTTTTAATGAGGAATATGTCCTGCAATCCAGAAACTTGCTTAAAATATCACTCATGGACCAATAATTGACCGTCAAAATTATCCGGTGCTATCGACATGCAAATGTGTACTGATATATTAAATATATTTTAAACATCAATTTTTTATATAAGGATAAGTCCGGAATTTAGATACCGACCATCCTTTTCTATAACGATCTCTACATAATACGAAAGCATTAAAAACTGAAAATTAAGTGTTAAACAACCACTTCCCCAATCACATACTCATGCCCATGTATTTAACTGTTTCTTTTTAATTTGTAAAAAAGCCAAAATAAAAATGACAATGTGCGAAGCGTGCGTGATAAAAATATCATGAAACTTATTTTGAGCAATACATACATTCATATAAATCTACAAAATAATTGTGTATTTTGTTCCAACGGATGTTCTTTTGAGAACTAAAAACAAAATTTCGAATAAGGAATATTTCATGAAAACCAGAAACTTGCTTCATACATCACACATGGACAAATAATTGACCGATAAACCTTCCCTGGCCCATAGACATTAAAATGTACAACAATGCATTCAATATGTTTTAAGAATCACTTTTTTATTCAAGTAGAACTCTGGAATTTTAGCACAAATAACACTTTTTAAACTTATGTTAAAATAATTCTAAATTTTGTAAATAAATGGATATTACTTTTCAAAAATAGACTTTATTATTCATCTATTCATGGCCATGTATTTAACATTTTATTTTTAATTTATAAATAAGGTGAGATAAAAATTACAATACATTAAACGTGCGTGATGAAAATGTAATTAACTTTATTTTGAACCTTTATTCACGAACCTCATTTTGAACAACAAATATATTCATAGCAAGTCACCGAACTAATTATGTATTTTGATTCACAGGATATTCTATTCAGCACTTAACAATTTGTAATAAGGAATGTGCCATGCAATCCGGAAACTTGCTTAATATATAACGCATAGATAGATAATTGACCGACTAACTTCTCCGGTTTTATAGACATGAAAATGCCTGCCGATCTACAAGCAAATCGGAAAGGATCTTTCAAACACACATGTGCGTTTTCTTCCATTAGTGTGATCCTTTTTTATATGTTCGTAAAAACATTTTTACAAGATTTAAATACAGGCACTTTCCTCATAAATATGCAATTACCAGAGTATATTCTAAAATTGGCGCAGTATCAAACGAAAATAAAAGTTTCACTTTATATACATTACATTATTTTGCCAAATAAGTTTTAAAAAAAATACTTTTCTACATTAGGAAATTATTGGAATCACTCCTTTCTAAAACAATTTTTAAATTAATAGGAAAGTGTGTAAATAAAGGAACGTTATTTTTTAAACAAACACTTTCCAACGCATATATTCATGGTCATGTTTTTAACACTTTTACTTTGTATCAAACGCGAAATAAAAATGACAATGCGTGAAAAGTACGTGATGAAAATACCATTAGCCTTATTTTCAACGCTAATTCATGAACATTATTTGGAACAATAAATATATTCCTAACAAGTCTTCAAACTAATTGTGTATTTTGATTAACAGGATATCCTATTCAGTATATTACAATTTGCAAAAAGGAATATGCCATGCATTTCGGAAACATTCTTAATATATCACGCATGGATAAATTACTGACCGACAAAACTCTCCGGCACAATCCATGTGAAAATGCATAGTAATACATTAAATATGTTTTTTAAATAAATTTCTTACATAAGATTGGTTAGTTTTTGCCGACCAATTATCTGCTCTTGAGATATAGACCCAGGGGGAAGGAGTGCCCTTCGTGTGGGTCTTTCTAAGGGAACCTAAACCGAATTTACGCTTGGAAATCTAAAGTTCGAAGAAAACTACGAAAACTCTGAAATATTAGGCCAACGGTCACGGTTAGAATCGAACCCACCACCTCCCGTCTACCAACTTCGACAGCAGAACCTCTCGGCAACTGGTAGTTGCACAAGGAGAACTTTAGAATTTCAATCACTCTTTTCTCAAACTATAAATAAAGCGAACGAGTTTAAAACAAAACAATATTATTTTTTAAACAATAACTTTCCTACTTATTAATTCATGTACATGTTTGTAACATTTTATTTTTAATTTATAACAAAGGTAAAATAAAAATGACAATGCGTGATGAAAATATAATTAACCTTATTTTGAACCTTTATTCCTGAACCTCATTTTGAACAATAATTATATTCATAGACAGCCTCCGAACTAATTGTGTATTTTGATTCACAGGATATTCTATTCACCACTTAACAATTTGCAATAAGGAATATGTCATGCAATCCGGAAACTTGCTTGATATATCACGCATGGACAAATAATTGACCGACAAACCTCCCCGAACCTATCGACATGAAAATGGCTGTCGATCAATAGTAGAGGCAAACCAGAAAACCTCTTTCACTCTGACACAGGTGTTGTCTCATCTATAAGAGAAGATCAGAGATACATCACATTTCTTGCATTTTTCCGCCTTTTTTCCAAAAAAATATCCAATGCCAGTAAAAATATAGTGCCTTCAGGGAGAAAAGGAGAAACCTCCAGAATTGAATTTTCAGATGCATTCTTTTTTTTTACGGTTTGGAATATTTTTTTCTTTATAGTAAATCGTTTTATATCGAATTCCGTTGACTATTGATGGGGAAACTGGAATAGGCGAAAGTTATAGCTACTGGAATTTGTTTATAAATCTAAAGAAATATATTTTTGAAGAAATATATAATTTTTAGTACTGTAAATTTAAGATAATAAAAATGTATATAAATGAAAACATTTTATATTATATATAAATATGACTAAGTACAAAAATATCTCTCACATGACATATTTATTAGTAAATAATAATAAACACACAAAAATATTTTGTAATTGAAATGTTTTTATAGGTTATGGATGTTTATATTTTTTATCTGTTATATACTTCTGAATTGTTGTTTTTTTAATGCTTTATTTATTTAGTTATTTTTACGAAAGATAATCTATACATAAAAATGATTTTAAATGTATTTTTCATTATACATTCGTAATGTCTGTCATGAGCGCCTCTGTTCATCAAGTTACATTCTAGAACAAAAATATGTTAAAAATAGTTTTGTATACGGAGATACAGTTGTTTTCAAAAAACTGAAAATACGCGATAGATACAAAATGGAAAAATATTACAGTTTGTTTTTCTTAGATTTTTTAATATTTTTTAAAGTTACTACGTAAATTTATGTTATAAAAAGGTATTATTTTTAAATAAATTGCAATATTACAATGTTAATAATTTTTCATTATAAATCACAAGAGTGAATTTACAACTCATCTGAATATTAGAATTAGACTTAATCTCGCATTTTTTTTACAGCATCAGTTCAAATTAATAATGAAGAATACATAATATGATGATTTTAATTAATTAATTTTATATTCAGTGTGTCTGATAGCTCTATAGAAATTCAAAAAGTGAACTAATACTTCTTTTAGAATGAAATGTGTTTGTGTAATTCAGCTTCTCTATTACAGAACAATTACACCAAGCTCTTTTCATTTTTTGTAACGCTTTATCTAAAAAAGCTTATTTCATTTTAAGTAACACTTTAACTAAAAAAAAATCTTATTTCATTTTATGTAACACTTTAACTAAAAAATGAACAAAAAAGAAATGAAAATGTTTTACTTTTCCTTTTTGGAAATACATTATGTTATTCAATGACTTTCCATTTTTTGCCAATAAGAATTAATACTACTAAACTGTTTAAAAAATTTGACTACTTCTTTATGACGATTGCAGGGAGAATATCGAAGCTGAATACCATTCTATATAAATATATGGGTGTCATTTACAAATCAGGATCATATTCTAAGAATTATTTACGTGCAATTATTTGAGTTATTTGAAATTTATATTGAGTTATTTCTTTCTTTTCCTCTGTATTGGATTATTTCAACTTTTTTTTTTCTATTTTCCAGTTATTAAAATATTTTTAGCTACCTCGATTTGTTTCATTATGTGTTTGCCGTTTTACCTCTCTAACTTTTTATTTTCTTCTAAATTTTTACTTATAATGAATTATACGGTTTTTTGCATAATTGATACGCATCTATTATCATTAGCACACTAGGGAAGGGTTGACAAGGCCAGAAAACATTTTTAAAACGGAATCCGATCAAATGAAAACATTTAAGTGTGCATCGAGATTCTGTCCTGTTACACTCTAGCTACTAGACAATTGGGAATATTCATATTTCATGGTTTAAAAATTACTCTGTTAGAATACAGGTCCGAAATTTACCTCGAGATTTGTACATTTCAAGTTTTTTTTTATCCATTCAGGATCAATAAAATGAGAAACAAATGTGCTTGGTGAATAAAAACATGAAAGTTCCGAGTCAGGCTGAAACATGATCAGGATATATGCCATAAATAGAACATCAGTTCCTCTGGTTTTCAGATACATAAAATAATGGTATTAATATTATTATTTCATATATTTTGAATATGAATTGTGTATTAATATAATAAACGATAGGTAAAATAAGAAAATAGATAAACGATAGAAAATTTGTATTATCGCCATCTTTCGGGATTTACATCTTTATATAAAAATTTAGAATATCATGAGCCTATGTCCATAAATTTATTTACTGATCTCTTTTCTCTAAAGATAATTTAACGTACAGCGGTTGTGTATGTAATCCTCAACTATGACATAAGGCCTCAAGAAATCTGATAGGTGTTTAAAATATAATCCGCTTCACTAGAAACATCATCCGATTTTGGTAATGATTTTGGAGCGGGTCGGCTTATGAGCTAGTAACCATGGATCTAACTACTAGACAAGCATATGTTCACTTTTTTCACTGCTGCTGAAGGGAGTTATAAGGGCTGCATATAATAAAAATATTATGCATATTAATATTTCATTATATTTCATGATTAAACCATGGTTTAATGTATATTGTAATAAAGGTAATGTTGTGATTAAGGTAAAACGTAAATATGACTTATTTCTCTGCGACGAGTCTTCAGTGAATTGTTATAGACCGCTTTTTAGGAATCGTAATTTTTGTTTTACTTATTCGAAAAAAAAATTGCTTTATTACATAAAGTGAAAATTATAGTTGAAAAAATATATTTTGAAATTTACAGATTTTGCTCGAGGCCGAATTATATATACATTATATATACATTATACATACATTATATATACATTATACTTGCAATTCATGGAGAAGCTGATAATTAACAAATAATTACCCTCTGAAAAAGTTTAATTATTCTTTACTGTAATAATTATATTAAATATATTTTTACCATATTAAAAGTACTTGCGTGTCCTTTGATATATTTTCTTTCGAATGTAATATTTCCTGTCAGTGTAAGATTAACGATGAGTTTCCGAAAATCTCCAGATCAATAAAACACAATGCTTAAAGTGACCTCATTTTATTATCTAGCAGGTGATTGGATATTTTTATGACTTTTCTTATGACTATCGATTTCCTGAAGATAAGAACTTGAACATTCATAACTGTCTAAAAATCAAATCAGATAATTGGTTTTTAGATTTTGAATATGTACTGAACATAATCTAACAAACGAAGCAGAAAATAAGAAAGTAGAAAATGATACAAAACTTGTATTATCTCGTTCCTCCGTGATTTACATTTTTATAGGAAAATGGAGGATATCGTGAACATCTATCTATCTATTAAATATCGTGAATTTCTTATGAGTTTTGATGATAAAAATATTTCATGTTAAGGATTATCATTATAGAACACATAACATTGCTTCAATTAAGCTGTCTTCTTTTTGTGAAATGGCATTATATATTTCTTGGTTCAGTATTTTTCTTAATTATAAAAGGAAGGGTTTAATGTAATTGCTTTAATTCTTATGAGATGAAAAGTACCATTAATTTGCTAACATTGTGGCAAACATTTGCTTTTCTTTTCTTTTTTGTTACAGTGAATATATATAAAAAAATAATAATAAATTTTTGTGTTAACAAAGCGTTATTGCTTACAGATACACATTCTACAATAATTTATTTGCTAATTTGTCTAATATATTGACTCTATAAATCGAAGCTAGCAAAGTACGTTATTAAAATTAATTTTGGAACTTTCGTCTTACCCGGTCCAGGAGATATCAATTGCCAAAAGTAGTTGCAAATTGCCAATCTTGCGTATCGTTGCCAATCGTGTTCAAAACAGCAGTTTATTATTTTTTAAAACACACAAATTGTAAATAATGTCAAATAAATAAATAAATATAGTATAATAAATGAACTATAGTGAATAAATGAAACTATAAACCATAAAAAAACTATAAAGTATAAATTGTAATAAATAAATAAACTATATTACGTATTATTATTACTATATTATAGATCTCATTAAATATTATACACTATAAAGTTGTTAAAAAATAAGTGTTAGTGTAATTAGTATAATTCACGCAGTTGTATCTCACACAACCCGGAAAATACGTAAGTACCATAGTTTTTTATATAAATAAAAAAGCGGCGTATGTATGTTCTTGTATCATTTGAAATTGTTTTCTGTTTTCCAGCAATGCATTTATAGAATTATATCTTTTATATACAAGGGTTGTTTTAGAGCAATACAGTGTTAGATTTGGAAAATCACAAAAATATAACAAATTTAATAAACATAAACTTTTAGGTTTTGGGTTCATAAAACATGTTGGTAATTTGTGAAAAAACGTTACAGAATTAATTTCTTCATTGCATTTTCACTGATCCTTTCAACGGAAGAACAGATGCAAATATTAATTCTTCAGGATTGAAGGATACAAAAAGAAAGAAAAAAAAAACCCCGTAAAACTCCAAAATATAAATATAAAATTTATCATGTAAAAATAAAAAATATATAACTTAAGTAACCTAAGTAAAATATCGCAATTTTTTAACACTGAAATGAGGATCTTGGTTTCAATACTATAGTTCACTGAAATTTAACCCGTGATTGCCAAAGATGTTGAAATTGTGAACTGCATTAAATAAAATTTATAAAACGAGGATTTTTAGAGTTTCATATATGATTTAGTATTCTGAGGTGTTAAATTAATTGGGGGCACTGTTGACATTAGGTAACTACAAAATCATCCAAATGCAGGCATAATATGCCAAAGATTTGTTTACTAAATCACAAGAGAATTTATTATTAATTATTACGCTTGCAGGGTCGTAAGATTAGTTTAAAAATCTGCTTTTTTAACGATGTCAGATGGTCTACAACAAAATTATCAGCTGCTTGGTGGTAGTATGCAGATCAGATAATTATGACTTCCTAATATTTCGTGTTGTAACTAACGATTATGCTATCTTCCACCTGTGTCTTATAAATATATGGTTATGCCTGGTTACATGATTAGACTTAAATTATAAGTCGAATGTTTTTTCACTGGTTTTTATAATACGTTATCTATACTCCACAGAGGGAATTACAGAGATAATTACAGAGTGAATTACAGAGATACAATATAACTCTAATAATGTCATAGTCGTACATGACACCGCCCCTCGCCCCCTTCCCCCCCCAAAAAAATGCAGTATTTCATACGTGAGATAGTTGCTTTATTTAGACAGTGGAATACGACATAAATTTTGATATTTCATAACACTTACATGTATGAAAAACAGACGACACTAATTTCAATTTTGCATTCTACAATATCTGTGTGTTTTAGAAAACTCCAGTTTCATTCCACAATTCAGCCTACATTTCGTCCAGCTCTTTTGTTACTTTTAAACCCAATGTTGTAGTCAATAAACATTTTTTTACATAATAATAAAAGAATACTTATTTAAAAGCAAAATATTTTGTATTTACTATATTTTAAATAAATTTTAAATGTGCTTGGAATATTTTAATTTTAGAATTAAATGGGACTTATTTGTTCTTTTTGTGTTACATAAAATACTTGAAATTATTTTTTTTTTAGTTTCTGTCTTCTTCTGTTATATTCAAGGCCTTATATCATATATAATAAAAAGTTAGGAATCATATATATATATTTGTTAACTATGGAGCTCTGCCCCCTATGAGCTACGCTCCCCGATCCCTGTTCAGTCCCGCCAGTGTCTAAAAATAGGCTAATTTGCTCTATTTTACAAGTATTACCCAATTATGAAAGATTTAATGACATTATTACGGTTTGCAACTCTTTTCCCTTTGACTGAAGTATTTTCCGGATCTCACGACAACTTCCACCTCAGTCGCAGCAAATATTCCAAAAGTAAGATCAATTAAACATTTGAAAATCAGCTTTAATGTAATGGCTAATTAAATAATGTAGATGTCTTCTGGACTTTTATAACGACGTCATAAGAAAATGGTTTTAAAGGTTTTATTTTAAACATGACGTAATTTTAATCATTAAATAATCTTTGCAGGTAATGGTTTAATTATCTGAATGTTTAATTTTTTTTTTATATTCACAAGTAAATATATTTTTAAATTTTAAATTCTGCGGAAAAAATATTATTCGGTCTTTTTAAAATCTGGCAACGGTAGGAAAATAATGGTTAGTTTAACATATGAATTAAATCTGTCTTTTATTGAATAATAAAGTTTTTAGTAAAAATTAAGAAAAATATTATTAATAAATAAGGCAACTTTAAAAATAAATTACTGTGCACACAAACCACAATCTAGTCAAGTCTGTGCCTGCAAAGGATGGGTAAATTGCAACAAAAGATTTTGAATTTGAAACTTCTTTAATTGAACAATGTTGAACAATTTCAAATTTGTAAAATATTTTTTCGATTTAAAAACTATCTATTTCAAGATGTTTAAGTTACATTTCTTGAAAAAAATAAGAAAAACAAAATAATCATTTTTATGGTTTAATGGGGAATAGTTTTCGCAATATAAGACAAGAAAAAAAAAGAAAAGAAAATATGGCAATTAATTCAATTACGGCAGGAGCAGTATCATTAGATAGATAATTTCTTTTAGAATACAGATATATTATGTTTTTATTTAAGGAAATTTGAAGACTTACAGACTAAACAGCTATATAGATATACTTTTAAAAGTTTTAATTTTTTATTCACTTAGCTGGTCTTTTTTATTAAACTTATTGTCGTATAAATGTATAACTGAGAATTTTAATATAAAATAAAATTTGAGAAAAATATTTCGTTTTACAAAAAAGTGTTTAAATAAATGTAAATTGTTTTTATTAAGGAATAAAATATAAAAGCTTAGCGAGAATGACTCAGATATATATAAAAAAATGAAACAAATTTAGCCTAACTTTGTTTTAAAACTATATATTTTATTTCAATAGCGAAACAACTAAATGTTATTTTTATAACCTAAAAAATACATTTGACAATGCAGCAAATGCTTTTTATTATAACTACTATTATAACTATTGAAAAAAACCTTTTAACGTGTTTTTGTTTAAGGATTGTGTAAAATGAATACAGTGAACACGTACATTATGTAAATAATGGAGAAAAACAAGTATTATAATAGTCAAGAAACATGAAAAGTACAGCTGGAAAAAAAATGAATGAAATATAAGATATTGATTCTCGCTTGGCCTTTTTCTAAAATCTATCTAAAGTCATACTGGTTTGAAAATATTTTTACCGTGATCTGAAGATATGATAAGGCATTATCCAAAAACTCAAAATCTCACTCATGATAGAATTCAATTTAATACCCTGAAACATGAGAAATGCATTTCTTTATACTCTGTTTTTTTTTTCCTTTTTGTATAGGAAAACTTTTTAGATAAAGAAATATTTTCTTCGTCTTTATTTTTTCTTTTACAGTTAAATTCACTTCTTTGAATCCCTTTTATTATAACTATAAATCCATGATTCATAGGTTTTCAAACTAAATTAATTATAAAGTTTATATAATGTTTATATTTATATTTATATATATAAGATTTTACTTATAACAAAGAAATAAAGATTTTATATGGTATCTATAGAAATTCTAAAGTTAATTTCAGTATTTTTCTTTCTTTAATATTACTTTAAGAATATTTTTAAATTGCGGTTTTACTTTTCGAAACTTATTTAAACTCGTAACTTTCGTAAAATAACTAAAATCAGAGAAATGGACTAATTTACAACATTCATTTTGTTTCGATATGAAAAGAAATCCGTAAAGTTGCTAAACTTTTTCTAGGAAACTAGGATTCCTAGAACATTTTATGTAACGGCAAGAACAATAATTAATGTAACAGATACACTTTTGCACTGTAAATCAAAAAATATGTAAGGCTACTAAGAATTTTTTAAACAACTCTGATGCCTAGAACTTTTTATGTAACTGCAACCCGGGTTACAAATAAAATTTTAGTAAAATTACCGTAATTTTAGTAGATTATTTTGTAAAGCTACTGAAATCTGTAGCTTTACAGAAACTGTTTTGTAGATTTACTACTTTTTTCGTACAGGTGCAGATAAAATTTTAATTAAACCTACAGATTTCTGTAACTTTACATCTGTAGAATTACAGATTTTTTTACAGTGTTCGCTTATTTATTGGCGAGTTTTAATGCAAAATATGCTTTCAAAACCAAAGTGCATTAAGTCCATTTTCTCGTTCAACCAAATTTAGAGATGAATTCTTGCTCTCTACACAAAAATTTGTTCTATAATCTTGAAATAGAAGTCCTGCCAGAAGCTGTAGTCTTTTATTATTCTAAACGAAATACAGGGACCAATTAATTTTATATTCTGATATCACTGCATATTGTTTATGATCTTGATACCCTTTCATTCTTAATACCTTAAAACTGAACAAGATTATCGTAAAGTTTCAGAAAATTTTGAAAGGCTGTTACAATTGTAACGACATATTTTGCTGTTTATATAGTTATATAGCAGCTAAGATAATGTTTTAAGAGGCACATTTCAAGTACAGAATATAGTTCCATGAAACCGTAAATTGAGAGTTCGTTAACGGAAATATTTTGTGAGCTTGATACTTTTTCTTTCTGAATATCACAAAAGTTAATTCTATTATCGATTGCATGTAAAATTTCAGAAAATTGTCACGGGTAGTTTCAATCGCTGGTTTTCTTGTTTATATAAATGCTAGCAGCTTTCGCCCGCTACGCTGGTCACTTTCTCCAAACGAACCTTTAATCTAACGGAATATATCCGTGTATTTGATCTTGTGTTTTATAGCAATATGTATATTTACCTAGAATATTCTTCCGCATTACTGAAAACAATATAAACGGCATTACGGTTTTATATCTTCTAATGTGTCAGACAAAATTTGGATTGCTAAGGAGCAAATCTTTTAGTTGATCATTTCCAATAGAATATGAGAAAGAACTGTAGAACAATATGTAGTATATTAAAATCGTATCTGAATATATAAGAATGCAAATCGCATCAAAATCCGTCCTATAAAATCTTTTAATAAAGCTAATCTTTCATTCTTGGGTTCACCTGATTATAGAACATTCGCCTTATAACTCTATAGCAAAGCAATGTAGAACGATATGTGTTACATACTAAAAAACAGTTTGAAAAACCCGTAAATTGCGAGCTGATTAGCCTAAAAATTTTTACAGTGTAAAAAAAAAAAAAAATAAAAATAAAATAAAATAAAAAAAATCTGTAAAGTTACTAAAGTTTTTCTAGGAAACTGGAATCCCTAGAACTTTTTATGTCATAGCAACAACAAAAATTCATGCAACAAACACACTTTTGTGCCGAAAATCAAAAAAATCTGTAAAGTTACTAAGAAACTGGGATGCCTAGAACTTTTCATGTAACTGCAACCAATATTACAGATAAAATTTCAATACGATTACTGTAATTTTAGCAGATTCATTTGTAAATTTACAGATTTCTGTAGCTTTACAAAAACTAGTTTTGTAGATTTGCACCTTTTTTTTTACAGTTATAGATGAAAGTTTAGTAAGCATGTAACTTTACATCTGTAGAACTACAGATTTGTTTTTTACAGTGTATGAACATGATTCTTTTACAATCTGAATATCTCAAAAGTGAACTTAGTTATCGATAGCACATAAGGTTTGTGAAAATTGTTAGTTGTAGTTGCTTTTTCAATTGAAAGTTTTCCTGTTATATGACCTGTATAATATGACAAATAAAACAATGTTTTAGAACGAAGTTTTTGAAAGCAAAGAATAATTCGATAAAATCATAAAATATGAGCTCGTATAGTAAAACTAATTCTCAGAATATATAACAATTAGGTCTGGGAGGATTTATTCATAAAAAAAAAATCAATGCCACCACGTTTTCCATATTTATATAAAATAAAACTAATATGTACAAGTTCTGTACAACTATAATTATAAATAAAGGTCATATGCAGTGTTAGCCTAAATGATTAATCGGGTATCAAAACACTGCGTATTGGGAGGTATATGATCTACAAAGGTGGGTGATACATGACATGAAAGATATACTCACCAAGTTTAAAAGCCCGCTTCGTTGCTCGCGTGTTGGAATACGTAAATGCTGCGACGGACATTGACAGAAACATGCTATTGAACGTACGGATGGAACTGGGTCATCGTTGGGTAGTGTGCTGGGTGACAAAGGGCGCACAAAGTGAATATTTGTAGTATGTACCAGAAACATGGTAAGTGCATGTAAATAAGCAGTCTTTTGAAACCTTATGAATCATCATTTAGGCCAGACGTGTATCTGCTGCAGTGCAGTTGATGTTATGAATTACAATAGTATTGTGTAATTGTAAATGTTGCACTTTAAGGCTAATGTCAGACGAACGTCTATTTGCACGCTTTTTGATTAAGCATAGAAAAGAAAGCCACTACTAGTGTAGATGTTTCTTTTTCATGTTGAAACAAAAATCGTGGAAATAGACGTTTATCTTAATAATAGCATTAAAGTTATTATAACTTCCGTTGAAATAGAATTAATAAGAGCGATGAAAAAAAAAATATCTCTATAATTTTTAAGATTCCGAACAAACTACTTTAACAATATAAAAATTGATTTATATCTTGATTTCTTTTATTATTATTTAATCATATGAAAATGTACGATAAATTTGGAAATGGCTTCATCATTATTAACCTTTGAACAAAAAGTCTTTATTGAAATGAATTGTATTTCGTGCGGCCAATCAGAACTCGAATGTTCTAGAAAGTATTTTGGATGTACACGAAGTCACGCAAGATTGCCATAAACTCCCTGATAACAAAATTTAAGACCACTGGGAATATAGCAGGTGATGGGGGAAAGGCCAACAAGTGTTCATAAAGTATTCAATCTATAAAAAAAAAAAAAAAAAAAAAAAAAAAAAAAAGGGGACACATAATTTGGACCATCAGTATCTTTGTCGCAGTCTAAATAAATCGAAATTTCGTGAACAAGTAATCACATAAAAAAACATAAAATATCAAATGACCACTTAGTTTATGATTTCATTTTATTCTACATCGAATGTTCAAAATAGATTGAAACACATTTCATTTTTTACCTTTTTGGAAATAATTACATAGGCCATATAAATTACAAACTGTTAAAAAAAAATATATATATATAGAAAATGTAATAGCTTTAGTGAAATACCCCTGAATCTAATTTTCTAAAAGTTACACTTTTTATATTTTTATACTATGTTTGCGCCCTATAATACAAGAAGTATTCTCAATCCCTTAACAAATAATGCAGAAACACATTTATACTTCTACGACAAAATTTCTCCATGTTATGATTTTCATAAAATTCTGGACCCTTCGTGTATTAAAAAATCACCTGTCTTTTTTTAGATCCAACATTTCATAAAATTTAATGTTTCGTACCTGAGTGAGCTTTGCTTTTTGAACAATACAATTTATACTACTTCACTTGGAGAAAATATTTTCTAAATATAACTTATAGAACCTTGGCAAGGGATAACTATTTAAAGATTTAAATTTCTAAACATTAATGGCAATACTATCTCATTAGCGTAATTTTAATTTCTAGCTAATTTTAAACAAGTTTGCATTTTACATTGCCTATGTATCTCCAGCATGTAAGAATTTAAATCATTTTCAATATTTTGGTGCACCCTGCGTGTTTTATATTTTTGCATACTTTGTGACTTTTTATATTCTATTTTACGAAATTATTTTGAATATATAGATTTTAATTTGAAAACCATTTCGAAAAATTCTTCATAAGTCTAAGTTGGAGTAATCTCTCATGTTTCTATACTAAAAAAAAAAAAAAAAAAAAAAAAAAAAAAAAAAAAATGTTGATTTTAAATTACTAGTATCTCAGCTTACACTATTATACAACAAAGTTAACAATAATAAACAGTATATAAGCATTAGTACACCGTCTTATAAATATACTGTCAGTAAAATACCCTATAATACTGCTTAACGGTATATTACTGCTCATTTTACGGTTTATTATTGTTGATTTTACGGAATAATACTGCCATCTGTTGTGCCAGTAACCATAAAAGGATTTTTTTTCCTTGGCGGTATAAATACATAAGCAGGATTTACTTGCCATATTAGATAACTGTGCGTGTGCCATTTCCCTTTCTTTGGGTATCAATAAAATAGTGTTTAGAAAATACTTGTCTATTCAGTGTATTTAACTTCTAGTGGATGGGGAAAGCAATATGTCCAATGTCTCTCAAAATGTGCGAAATGGGTTACGAAAGTTTCCAAAAATAGGAAAATATGTTTTTGTTCTTCTAGAAAACAATTAACAGAAGAAGAACATTATTTTATACATTAATTACACATTATTTATTAGTTAGAAGAACATTATTTATTAATTTATTAAGAAAACAACTCTCAGTATTCAAAAGTCAATTTAAATATCTTATTTCAACATATTGCAAAACTGTATTTTGTATAAGAATATTTTATGTACTAAAATAAACAAATATTTTATTCTTATCTTATGTCGGCAAGATTTGTACACTCTCAGAAAAAACTGTAAATTTATGAGCGTTTGCTCTTCACTTTTCACGAGCAACATCCTTATTTGATGAAAAAGGTCTGATCCACTAAAAAATACGGTATGACGCCATACATTTTCCTCCGCTAAGGTGTAACCCTTCATTTTAGACGTGTTTCGAAAAATAATGTCACTTAACCGCGACCGTAACATATTTTTTAACCCGCCAATAAAGCCATTCTATAATCATTGTCTAACGTGCTACGTGCTAATGAACAGTAAGGAAACTGTTATTGTGTTTTTAAGTGCATTATATATTTGTCCCGTAAAATTACGATTCGCACAAAATGATGGGAATTGTTTCTTTTACGGGGTATGGATGGCATCTCTGCTGCCGTCCTCTGCCCGTAATTTTACAGGGATATTTTTAGATACTTAGAAAATTAAGTGCAATCCACATAGTCTTTAAATTCTATCCCATCTGTTAGCAAAAATACAGTACGACCCCAAACATTTTCCTCCGTTAGGGTGTACATGTTAACACAAAATGATGGGTATGGATTATTTAATTATTTATTTATTTATTTATTTATTTATGGGGTATGACTGGAATCTCTGCTGCCAGCCTTTGCCCGTAATTTTACAGGGATATTTTTAACAGTGTAAGTGATAATCACGTGAAATGTTTGAAGAAAAGTTTCAGAATTTACAGTATTAAAATTCCAAATACTTTCTACTAGTGTAAAATATACTGTTGTAGTTGTTTCTGAATAATTCATTAACGAATAATTACTAATACATTCATTGTTTTCAGAAAGAGTTATTTTGACAGCTATGTACAAGCACATATGTATGTTAAAAGATGTAAACAAGTTTGCGACATGAAAATATATGTAAGCATGTAATGTGGAAGGCACTCATGGATATATATTTTTAAGCATAAACGTAATTTAAAAGTTTAGCATGAACGTAATTTTAAAAACATTCCTCTGAAATAAATTTTCAAAAGACTTAAATTTATTTTAATAACCATTTGACAACATTGTTTGATTATAAAATAAATCAATAATATTTTAAATGTTTCATAAATGTTTCAGCCATTTCTTGAAACAAAGCATATTTTCGTGAGGATATATAATGAATCGCCGCGGCGAGCGGCCCATCTTCGTCCGCAGCCCTTTATTCTTCTACTCTACTCCGACTCTTTTGCGGAAGCAAGATTCTTAGGTCCCCAGCCACGTCCCGAGTAAGAGACTCTCTAGCAAAAGCCAGATTGAAAAAAAAAATCAAAAATTGAAACCGGACAAATTTAAAAGGGAAATTACACAAATTAAAGACACCGAAAAGCGGGAAGGGTTGGGCTCGGGGCGATGAAGCTACCGAACGACTCCGAGCTACTTCTAGCTTATTATTAGTCATAAACGTAATTTAAAAGTTTAGCATGAACGTAATTTTAAAAACATTCCTCTGAAATAAATTTTCAAAAGACTTTAATTTATTTTAATAATCATTTGACAACATTGTTTGATTATAAAATAAATCGATAACATTTTAAATGTTTCATAAATGTTTCAGCCATTTCTTGAAACAAAGCATATTTTCGTGAGGATATATAATGAATCAATATAAAACAAAATGTACTAAAAAATTTAGAAAAATTGGTTAAAAATAATTACTATGTAACATACTTTGAAATTTGAAAGAAATATAATCTGGTATAAAAACCTTCTTGTGTGTAAATTTATGGGCCAAATATTGGAATAACATATCATAACTAGATCAATTTTAGTTTCACGGTAGAAATCTATAAAGTAAACAGTCTGTTTATTAATAACATCGACTTCATGTATAATTTTACATGTGGAGTTACATTTTAATTATTTGGGTATAAACAAACCCTTCTAATTGACATTTTGAATTAATTTAATAAAACAGAATAGTTTCGATTGAAGTCTTATTAACCCCTACGCAAATGAAAGTTATCAAAACTAAATTAATTAATAATGACAAGACGAGCTAAAATATGCTTACCTTCATCAAAAGATAGTTTTAACTAAATCACGTTTTGCCTCTCTCGTTTGACAACAGGTTATTTTAATTACTGAGATGTTTCGAAAAATAGAAAAACGATGATATATTTTGTCGGTGAAATTTGAGCACAGAGAATAAATTATCTATCTTTGGAATGATAATGAAATTTTACGAACGTTTGTTGTTTGTTTTTATCCTTGTCTGATGTAAAATTAATAAATAAATAAAAGTATATATTTGTTTTTTAATTCATATATAAAAAAAAGATTAGAAATTGGGTTTATCGGCATTTCGATATCGGAAGTTGTTGTTTGATAATATGCAGTATCACGTAATATGAAAAGTTTTTAATGATTAATGAAGAGCCGTAAATGACCTAAAAATAACACACTACATGTGTTGATTCCAGTGATAAAAAAGGATTAAAATAACAGTAAAATAATTTTTGCTTGATTATTTCAATAAAGTGATTCCCCATCAGTTGCTACTGCATTACATATTATGAAAAATTGTTTTTGTGAAAATTGTATGTTTCAAAAGAATTTATTTTCAAGTAAGTTAAGATCCTTGGAAGAGTGTAAAATGTTATACAAATTCTGAGAGAATTCGCTAACATTGGAAATTATTGCAAAAATTAAGAAAAAAATATTAAAGATGAAAAATTATTTCACAATACTAAACATCCTGATGTAGTTATAACATCTGCGAAAAAAGGCATTTAAAAAAAAATGCGTCACAAAATGTTTTTTCGGTAGAAATAACTTGAATATGTTTTGCAATTTTCAAAGAAATATTCAGCATTTTCCAGAGGTAAATTACATTTCCTATGTAGTTATGTAAAATGCAGTAATGTAAATTCGAAGTATCGGTTTTAAAATGCACATTAAGGCTAGTAAGGGATTCCTATAGCAAATCTTTATATAAATTAAATAATTATTTAAAATAAATAAATAAACAAAACGTATAATCATTTTTAACTTGAAATAATTGCTGAATATAAAACAAATAAATATCACGTTTAGCTTTATTGTATTCAATTTGTACAGAAAACAGCATTTCTTATTAACTTGAATCTCATTTATAATTTTAAATGCAAAGTCATATTTAAATTAGTTTAAAATAAACAAATAATTAATATTAACAGTTTGGAATGAATTAAACAAAGAGAATTGCTGAACTAGAAGTTTTATCATCTCCACGTAAATGAAACTGATCAGAACATACTAATTAATAAGATGAAGACGAACTTCAAAAATCCTACTTTCTATAAAAGATAATTTTAATTAAATCTCGTTGCCACTTTCATATGTAAGAACAAGATATTTTATTTATTACGACGTGTTGGCTCATTAGTGAGGTGATCTTTTTATGTTTTCTATTTTTCAGTTAATTTTTTTTTTAATGCGATGAACAGCATTTCGTTATCGTAATTTGTTCTTTGATAATATGTACCATTAATGACCGGCAACTTTGAATTTTAGACATTTTGTCGAATATTTAGAAATATACTTGACAGGTTCTTCTGGAATTTCAGGAATGAAAAGAACAGTTATTACCTCATATTGAGCAATGTCGATTTGATAAGGGGGGCAATTAGGGGGCCAACAAAAAATGAAAGGAAATAAATAATACTTGGGATCACACTGTAAAATAAAATGCACGAAATGATCTATCGCTACCGAATATAAATAAACAGACATTGTGCAATATGTGTATTATTTTGTGTAAGAATAGTACGTATATTAATAAAGATATAGCGATTTATTTTAAAAAAATTAAAAAATCTTGCATGTTTTTTGCTTATAACATGTAGGGTTTTTCAACCAAATTTAACTCCGGTTTCAGAAAAATTGACAAAATATAGTAGAAACAATATAGTGCAATTGGAATATAAATATATTAAAGATTTTAGGAAATATGAGCAGTTGTATGAAATAATGTTTTATCTGCGCATGCGCGAATGATAACAAGGATCATTTTACATAATCTAGTAGTCAACTCTATGGAGCAACTTATAAAAAAAAATCTAGTCGAATATCGTAAAAATTCAGAAAGATATCGGCGTTAAAATGAGCAAATTTTTAGTTGTTCTTCTAAAGTAAAACTTCTAAAGTAAGTTTAGAATTTTTTTTTATACCTGTAACTATTAAGTATTTAAAGCGCTTTGTGCCTTTTTATCTTCCTTGTAACCAATATGGATTTTTTTTTCAAGAAAGAATGCTTATTCCTACTTGATTCATGCCATATCTTTTCTGAAATTCAGGCTTGATATATTTTTTTAAATCATTTTTTATTTATAGCTTTTCGTTTTCTGATTTTTTTTTTTTTTTTTTTTTTTTTTTTTTTTTTTTTTTTTTTTTGTTAACAAGGTAATCTCTCGAAAAATTCTAGTTTTTTTTTTTTATTATTATTATTATCGAAATTAGGCAATTCTGGTTATCCATAAGGATGAAGAGCTCTTGTCTTGACATAATTTTAACTCCAGATGGACCCTGAAATAATTTTGTACAGATAATAATAAGAGCAATTAATTTTAAGGATATTTAGTTTTTAGAATTTTATTAAAAAATGCTCATATTTAGAAACACATAAGTTTGTGTAACAAATCCATCCTGAGATCCTGACAGTTTTTTTTAAGTTATTCAAGCTGATGCATTTAAACTGAAAAACATTAACTAGAATCATCGGAAAGCATAAAAAATTCCTTAAACCCTATACAAATTTAAAAAATAAAAATTTGATGCTTGATCTTACATTTTAAAAGCATATATAAACATATGATATGAAATATAAACATATTTACTTGGCTCTTTTGAGATCTAGAAATGATTGATATAAGTAAGAGTTAACTGACTTAAGTAAGTAGTCGCATAATCGAAGTTGAAAGTACGGCAGATCAAACTATTTCTATTAGTAAATATTAAGTATCAAGTCATAAAATCGAAGTTGAACAAAATATTGAGCATAAATATAAATTTTAATTATTTTATGCCATAGACTATACTTTTTGACAATATTTGCAATTTATCTTTCCTAAAATATTTTTTTTTAATTCATTTTCATTAAAATGAAACATTTATCATTTAAGGAAACACAACTTGCTTGAAATAAAGTATTCCAAATTACCGATTATTCGTAGATATTGTTTTCAACGTTATTAATTAAATATCTATATGTCATTTAAAGTATAAAAAATTCATTTGGACTCTTCGGGAAGTGTAACGAATATTTTATAGAATATTGAAATTTAAAAAAAAATTCAAATATGTTCGATAGATTTTTTGCCTCTTTATAAAATCTTCTAAATAAATATACATAAACATATTAATGTGGAATATATAAATATATTTACCTGGAATTTCACAATCCATAATTAAATACCAGATGTATTTACGAAGCAGCATTTATAAGATGTAAACTAAAACAACGCAACACTTTCATTAAATCATTTTTAAATTTAGACATAAAAAAGTAACATAGAACTTCAGAAACAGGCGCAGACAATATTTAAAAAAATTATGGGTCAGATATGTAAATTGGTACTTTTTTATATCCGCAGACGGTACATTCTCACAGTAATTTAAATTTATCTTTCGTAGAATACTTTTCAAATCGAAAGAGAAATGCAAAAATTGTCATTTACAGGAACATACAGTTGTGCGTTTGAATGAAATTCTTCTAAAATCGCAGTTTTTCGCAGCTACAATTTTCAAAATTATTAACTACATATCTTGAACTGTCATTTAGATTAAAAAAGATCATCCCGATAGACCCCGATGTATAACAAATGTTTTATAGAATATTGAAATTAACAACAGAAATTTCCAAAAATATACGGCACATTTTATGTCGTTTTATCATATGTGTTAAATTAACAAATATAAATATATTCATGTGAAACGTAAACATATAAACATGGGCTTTCAGAATCCAGAAGTATATGGTATAAGCAAAAGTTTATGGGGAAAAAATCACAGCGAAATAAACAGGCACAAAATGGAACTTTAAAGTACAAATAAAATTTACTGCTACAAACAAGTTTGACCTTCTCTGGTACCAATTTTCTCGCTCAAGAGAAAAAAATTATAAATGTACGATGAATCCCCATCTATTTATCTTCATAATTGGCTACATTTTTCTCTCCTCAACTGCGTTTCAAAAAATTGACTTTTGGCCGGCTAAATTGGAGAAACACCCCACTGTGCGTCGGCCATCACAGTTATCTGCCATTGCTAAGGGGAATGGCGTAACCATACACACAGCACTCTATAGAAACCTTACACTTAGTTTTGACTTCTAAATCATGCATGCATTTAGTAATTAGTGTATGAAAAGTATTTAAACATAGCCTGTTTAAAAGTTTGGACAGTGAAATCCTGCACATACGTCAAATTAAGGATTGTACTTCTAGAAGTAAACATCGAAATGAGTTTCACGCTATACAATGGTTAAAATAATCTATATTGTGCGTTTGACGACCATCTCTCGTTAATTACAAGAAATACAAGGGGTGCGGGATCTATCCCGTATGCGGCGACTCTCCCGGAGTTATCCTATAAAAAAAATGAATGTATTAGCTGCTCGTAAATTTCGGAATAGTTTCTGAGTAACTTTTACAGGGCAAAAAATCAGTTTTCTCAGATCGAAGTATCACTTTTTCAGATGCTATGAATTATCAGGTAAACATTCATAAAAAAGATATTCAAAAAAAGATGTTTAACAGACAAACATACGATGTTAACAGCATTAATATTATTTTGAAAAATAACATTATTTTGTTACAACTGCATGCACAAATTCAGTTATGCAGCTGAAAATGTCTACTAGAAAATTGATTGAATCCGAAAAACCTTTTTTCAGGGTACAGAGAACTGATTAATGTATTATAAAAGCTACTAGGAGACGTTTCAAAAAATTATAAGCAGCGAATATTTTTGTAAATTCTTCTTTAAATTTCGAAAATAAACTGTTTATTTAGGTTTCTAAAGATAAAGGAACACTTTTTGGAATCTTGGGTGACTTGGAACAGATTGTTATATTTTTGCGTTCGTGATTATTGTAATTTTTTGTAGGTTAAGAAACATCTGTCATTTTTTACACTATAGTGATTAGAAAAATAGTTCTAAAAATATATTTGGTTGATTGATTCAACATTAGTTGCGTTTACTTTAATTGTTAGGGAAAATTATTTTTACATTTATTGTATGTTTTGAAAAACTTAGTGTGTAAGTAAATTGTAAGATACATGTAAGTAAGAAAAATGGGATATAAATATCAAGATAATATATTACGAATTAACTTAATTATAAAAATGATGCAATAAGGTAATTACAAAAAGAAAAACAAAACATACTTTCAGCATTAAAAATTTCAGTGAATGTATAACTTTGTATAACATTGTATAACTTCTGCCTTAACACACATTTAACCCGTTAAACGTCACGCCCGATAACTGTAGGCTACTTTTTTTAAAATTAACATTGTTCGATTGTCACCACTTTTTTCAAGTTAAAATGTTCACTTTATATAATGACTGATAAAATAATTGGAGTATAAAGCAAATTACACTATTTTAGAAAACTGGTGCGAATCAAACAATCTGAATTTAAAATAAAGGCAATCTAGACTGCCAGTGAAACTCACGAGCGTTAGAATTAAGGTGTTAAAGAAAACATCGTCAGAGATTTGTCTGTATAAAAAATTTAAACTATAGCTTTATTACTAAAAATATTTTTTAAAGATATATTTTGCATTTTCAAATGCAAATTGCATTTTTTGTAGGTATTTCAAAAGTTCATTAGAAAGGTCAGTTTAGAAATATGCAAAATGCATTTTTAATAACATGAATCTCATCTGAAATTTTAAATGGAAAATCATATTTAAATTAGTTTAAAATAAACAAATACTTATTAGTAACATTTTGTAATGAATTTAACAAAAGTGAAATAGAGATTTTTAAGTCTTATCATTTCTACGTAAATTAAACTGACCAGAACATATTAATAATGAAAATACAAGCTTCAGTGATGTTTACTTTCATAAAGAGAGTGTTTTAATTAAATCGCGTTCCTACATTCGAGTGGAAGAATGTGGTATTTTATTTATGCCATGTCTGGCGTTATTGGAGAAAGTGATATTTTCTTATTCCTGTAAAATTTTAATGCAAAATTAAAATCAGAACTTTGAAAATAATAGTGAACGGTTTGGAACATTTAAGTGCAGTTCTAAATGATTTAAACTATAAAACAGGAATTCTGCTTTTTCAGAATTTAGTGTCGGCCTCCGACGAAACAAAATACATATGAATATTAATACAGATAGTACAAAAATTATTTCAGTTTTAAGAGTTAGAACACACGCTTTTATTTAATATAAAATGACGTCATTTGCATCCACTGAAGACTTCCACATTTACGATCCAGTAATAAACAATATCTACAGAAAAGTATGCATAGGATATTCACTATCGCTGAATAATGCACAAATTCAGAAAAAAAAGCGATGTTGTCATTCAAGAAACTCGACAAAAAGAAATGGGCTATCTAATGATTAATATGACTTCATTTGTTTGTAACATTAATATTTAGAATTAAGGATACTTAAAGTAAAATATACTTTATAACATCTCCATGTTTATCCGAAATCATTCATTTATATTTTTTCAAAATAGCACGTATTTTAATTACATATTTTTTTGCATTTGTTATCGGAAAATGGCAACAAAATGGTATAATTACTATTTTACCTTTCCTTTCAACACAAATGGAGTACTTCAGTTGCAATAATAAACTAACAGCGCTTAAAACTACAAAAACATTAATATCTTAAGAATAAACTGAAATACAGTTTTCAAACAAATTGCATTTAAAAGTAATTTGTTTTCCTTATACGACGTTATAAAATTTGAAGAAGCATTGCCCCACAATGATAGACCTGCTCTGTTTTACGGCTAGCTTATATAACGGGACGTTATTTTTTTAGAGAAGACATTTAAATTGTTGGCCGAAAGAAATAGCATATCGAGGGGTAATACAGATAAGCTCGTTTTTCTTTACAAATTCATTCATACAAAGTAAATATTGGAAAATATTATGATAATCATACCAGTTTAATGATACTTAGTTATAGGATTTCATGTTTAGATAATATGGAAAATCAATGTCAATTTACAGTTTTATGTTAGTCACCAGTTACGTAAGTTTCTTTTAGAAATTTCAAACAATTCTGCATTTTTTTTTTCTATAATAATTCACTGCCTTCTTTGATATAGATTTCAGACAGTTTTCATTGTAGCGTCTTTATATAGTGTGGAAATCAGCTATCGAAGCAATCTCAAAATTTTTTATCCCTTAAATGTGCGACAATGCAGAAATCCAAAGAGGCGATTGAAGCGACAACTGCGGTACATTTTAAAATTTCAGTGTAAACATCATATTACTACATCGCCTACACCAAATTGCCTTGAAGTTTTAGAAAATATCCTGCAGATGTCGCTGCGATAGGCTCTTTGGATTTCAGTATCGTTTGACATTTAAGGGTTCCAATACTTTAGAACATTTTAACACTTTCTAACGAAGTTTAAAAGTGTTTATGCATTCGGTTTGTCTGTCCGTCTGTCAGTGTAAGCGTCTATCCGTCTGTCCACGCTCTAACTCCGATTAATACACTCGGATTTTCATGCAATTGATAAAGATTATTTAGGGTCACCAAAGCATGGTTGGTATTGTATATGAAGTATGTAGGATTAATAGATCATTTACAGGGGCACTCAAAAGTATTCCATTACATTACGGTATATGGGGAAACATCGTTTTCAGAGAATTGTAATGATATTACGCTATTTAAAATGTATTGAAACTGATATAAATCACTAAATTTCACTACGATTACATTAGAACAGGGAGTTCGTAGCATGTTTTATTTTATTTACAGGGACACACAAAAGAAATCTTTTACAGTACTGCCTTTGAGTAATAATTGTCGGAATGTACGGTTCAAAACTCGATACGCGCTTTCAAATGTAATTTTTTTTTTTTTTTTGCATTTACTCGTTATATATAAATTCTATATGTCATATACACGGCTGCACAAAGGTATTCACGTACCAGTACGCCCTTATTTATTCATTTAAAGGGACACACAAAAGAAATCGGTTACAGTACTGTCTTTGAGTAATAATTGCTGGAGTGTACGTTTTAAAATTCGGTATGAGCTTTTAAATTTAACTAATTTTTTGCATGTTACTTGTTATATATAAGTTCTACACATCATATACAGTGTTGCACAAAAGTATTCACGCACCATCCTCCTTATAACAGCAAATTACTGAAGAGGAATTTTCAACCGAAGTATATGTATTTCTTAGGAGAACTAAATTTTGGCATGCATGCAATTAATAGATGCAAATCTATATAGCATATACAGGGCTACTCAAAATTTCGGATTATTTTCCGATTGAAGATGGGAACAGTTGAAATTGGGTTTTCAAATATGCTACGCATTTCCATATGGTTGAATTAGGCATAATATTTTAACTTATTAAACGGTGTATTTTTATTACATTATTCTGAATGTGTTGGAAAGTGTTAAATAATCTATGCTGGAAGCATGCGTTTTCTTTCTTGTTTAACTATTACTAGGATAGCCTGTTTCCATACTATGTAGACGCTATAGTTATCATTCTGGTGATGAGAAATAAGCTAGAAACCGCATTATTCGATTATTTCTTCATTTTTACTTACTTCTATCTTTACAAGAAGAAAGTATTGGATTCGTGAAAATTTTCGACTTCCGGTTTTTGACGGATTTATACGTTTTAGCATGCCCAGAACAGGATTTGATGGTTTTTAGAAAATGTCTGTCTGTGAGTCTGTCTGTCACTCTGTCACTCTGTCAGCCTGTCATTCTGTCACTCTGTCTGTCACTCTGTGAGTCTGTATGTGAGAAAAATTTTGTGGACGCTCTATTTCAAGAACTAATGCACGGAATTTCACAAAACTTTATATTTAATTAGACCTTCATATAATCTGGACCTGGTTAGTTTTTGGTGAAAATCACCCTACAGGTGGCGCTGCTATGCGGCATTTTTCACGATTTCTGCAATAGCTATATATCAAGAACTACTGCACGGATTTTCATAAAACTTCAGATTCAGTTTGTCAAGGATATAGTTTGGTGCTGATTACTTTTATGTTAAAATCGCCCAACAGGTGGCGCTGCTATGCTGCATTATTCATGATTATCGCAATAGCTCTAACTCAAGAAAAAATGCACGAATTTTCATCAAACTTCAGATTCAGTTAGTCCCTGATAAAAATTAGTGCTGTTTAATTTTTGTTGTAAATCGCCCAACAGGTGGCGCTGCTGTGCTGCATTTTTCACGATTCTCGCAAGAGCTGTATCTCAAGAACTATCGCACGGATTTTCATCAAACTTCAGATTTAGTTAGTCCTTGACACGAATTGATGTATAAATTAGTGCTGTTTAATTTTTGGTGTAAATTGCTCAACAGGTGGCGCTGCTATGCTGTATTTTTGCGATTTCCGCAGTAGCTTTATCTCAAGAAATAATGCTTGGATTTTCAGCAATCTTCAGATTCAGGTATACCTTGATATCATTTAGTGCTGCTTATTTTTGGTATAAATCGCTCAACAGGTGGCACTGCTATGCTACATTTTTCAGAATTTCCGCTATAGCTCTATCTCAAGAACTAATGCCCGAATTTTCATCCAACTTCAAATTCAGATATACTTTGATATGAATTGGTGCTAAATCGTTGTTATTTCCTGTACTATTTAAATGATTTAATTGACGTGATTTATATAGAAGAAAGTTTTGTGATGGCCACAACATACTAGTTTGAAATTAGATTAATTGTAAAGAAAAAATAGTTTATATATATATATATACAAATGGGGATCCAACACGGACCTTCTTTGTTACAGAACGTACATAGTTGAAAACCTTTTTTTTTTCTAGCTGAAATAGATTTTTTTATATTTAATGTATTCTTTCAGATTATCTATTCAAATGAAGTTTTGAAATATATTAAAAACTATACTTTTGTACTAGCCACATGCCCGAAGTTAATTGACGAAGAAATCAATAAAAGATTACGCTACTTGCTGCAACCGATTTGATTCTAAAAATTTCAGCGGTTTAGCGTGTAGTTCAATTACATGCAAGATAAATCTTTGTTATATTTATATATATATATATATATATATATATATATATATATATATATATGTATATATGTATATATATAATCATCATTTCGAATATATATATATCCGAAAACTTTGAAGCCATATTTCTCCAAATGACGTTTTTGGGCATAACGCGCAGGGTATCTCAAAAACTTCTGAATATTTTTTTCATGAAATTTTCAAAAAAATTTCCATATCAGTCTGTATGAACAGAACCTAAAATTTTCTTTTTATTGCTCAAAACAATATTTTTTTAAGTGATTATGCTGTTGAAAATTTAAAAAAAATTGTGTTAGCTAAATAAAACTTTGTATTAAAAATACAAATTTATTTAGGTTCAGGGTACTTATTGTAATCTGAAGTATAAGTAGGCTCCGAAATTTCCATTCTAGTTGCAATATGTATTTTGTAATCCTGCACGTAATCTGTTATAGCAAATTTCTGCTCGTCAAATATCTGACAGTTTGAAGTTTTTATAAATGGTAATTCTGCATGTTGCAATTTTTTAAATACGTGAAATGTAATAAAATACATATATATTTCATTCAAATAAACATTGCGTATTAAAAGCATATACATTTTAAGATATTAAATGCTGAATTTTTCTTTCGAAATTTAAGAGTCTTGAGATTCCTGAAGTTCAAACGAATTATAATTTCGTAATCGAGCCACATCCAATAGAGTTAGATTTAATAACAATTCATGATTGAAAATTATTTTAAAAGCATAAACAGTCAGTAAACTGAGATACTTTATTGAAGCGTACTTGAAAGTACTTTTGTTTATTTATTCAGTCGTGTAAAAATTAAAATTGATCGGTTACATGTATGTTGAATTTGTGCTTTATTTATTTATTTATTCATATACTGATGAAGTTTTTATTTCGTTATGGAAAATTGGCCGCAGACAAACTCTGAACTATTTATGTTGCAAACGGGTTATTATTCTCCATAGCGGAGCTTGCATGCGATGGCGATAGATTTTTAAAGAATCAGCTTGATTTTTTTTTTTTTTTAACCACAGTAAATGAGTAAATTCCAATATAGTTTTTAAATAAATTGAGCGTGTATTTATTTTCTTAAAAGTCTGTCTCAAAATTTAAATTGTGCAATCTTTTGAAGTTTTAAAAATTGCAGCAGCGAAAATTACAAAACTGATATTTAATCGTCCGATGTTGCTAATATGAAAATGATGTCATTGTTTTGTACGGACACGTTTTCCCTTTATATTACAGATTGCATGCATTGTACTTCTATATGTAAGTAGATGGGGGTCTAAGAAAGAAGATAGTTGGTTAAGAATGGGAGTAGTTAAAAAAAAAAAAAATCCCCTTTTCAATCGTAACTGTATTTGCGTTTAATAGAAAGAGGCTAGAAAAGGCTTTTTTAAAAAAATATTTTCACGTATTTTCTTGGTTAGAAAAAAAAAATCGACGATTATTTAAGATGCTTTAACCATATAAGAACTGACCTGCACAATTTTGTAGGTTAGAGAGAAAAGAAAAAGAGAGAGAAAATAAAGAAAATAAAATAATATGATGCTCTTTTTGTGCGATTTAAGGTCGAGCATCCACCCACATAATTGCGTGGATCCTTCCTTGGAATAACCTGAAATAGGATATATTTTTTAATTTTTTTCAATCAAATATGATCCTAGTAATTAGGGGAAACCATCATAACTTTTCATTTCAACAAAATATCTTGTGGTCTTAAAGGGTTAAGAAAATTTCAAAAGTTTCTATAGTGAAAAATCACGTTTTTGGCATGATGAAAAATGAGTTGACGGAAGACTAAGAGATTATTTTAAAAGAAATGTGTAAAAAAGCTCGTAAAAATTAATTATTCTAATAATTACATTTACATTAAAAATAATAGAATATTAAATTGAATCTTATTGTCCTTAATTAATTGTCAAATATCAAAATAAGATCAATTTTAACATCGACCTCATATGTTATAGTTCAATTAGTTTAAAATAAACAAACACTTAATATCGGTGTTTCGCTTTGAATTTAATAAAACATTATTGATGACTTTCAAGTTTCATCATCATAACACAAATTAAAATCATCAGAAAGAATTAATTAATAATGACGACACAAAGACTCAATATATTTACTTTCATCAAAAGATGGTTATAATTAAATCATAGTTCCTCTCTCGCTTATGACAATATAGGATTTCAATTATTAACGAAGTGTGCACTCAATATTAACAGAGATTTTTCCTTATGACGTGTAACATTTTAGCACAAATAAAATATTTTTTTTCTTGGGAATACTATAAAAATATTATTAACGTATAAGTTTATTTCTGGAGGATTTAATAAATTATAACAAAAATAATATTTGCTTTATGTATTACTATTTTGGTAACGTATGTATTGGAAATTATTAAGATTAATTAAATGATTCTTTACAAAAAACATTTTATTTTATTTTATGGATAATCAATCAAATGTTATATATGCGACATACTGGTTCTATATTATATTTTAGAGATGAAATAATATTGTTAAAAACAGCAAATCAGTATATGTACTATTTCTAGCCAATATAAATAGTATAAAAACAATATATATATTGAGTTTTTCGACATTTTATCCTTTTCTCCACGTGTGATTTTACACTGCTTTAAGAAACTATAAGGCCACTAACGAATTGGTGCACTTCTGAAGAAGAAGACCCAATATGCATATTTTTAGAAGTGTATATTTAAAAATGATCTCAGAACGTTTTCTTTTATAATTACTACATTAAAATTTAAGTTACATTTTATTAAAATCTTTTAACTTTTTAAAACGTAATTAAGGTGACTTAAACAATTACAAGACCACCTGAGCAAATTAGCATATTATACGTTACATCAGAATCATTATAAAATATACGCGTTTGTAAATAGAGAAAGTATTCCCGAGAAGCAAAGGTGCAATTTTAGATAGTGTTAATTAAGATATATTTGAAGATGCCGCGGGGTAAAGAGGACAGAAGTAAGAAAAATTTGGTTTTATAAGGGTGCTGTAAATTTGAACGAGAAATAACTCGGCTACTGAAGCATTCTAAATGTGACATTGACAATGAAATAATTAGAAAAAAGTATTGAAATGAAATTAAACGATCTGTAAAAAAAATAATTTTGTTAGCACGGGATATTTCGATTATCAACTCAAAAAGGAGTTTCAGCTCGGGAAATTATGAATCAGCAAAAGAATCTCACACGTAACAGTTTGGAAAAGTCTGAAATCAAATAGTAATACAAAAAGTGTGAAACTGTTGAAAACACCGAGGTTAATGAAACATCATAAAGAAGAAAGAATTATATGCGCTTAAAATATCCATATCATGGGACAAGAAATGGAAACAAGTGACATTTTCAGATGAAAAAATATTTAATATTGGCTGTCTGGATGGTTATAAGCATTATTACCATGATTTAAGGATTGAACCGAAACAATGCTTCAGATGGTAAATGGGGGGGGGGGGGAGGATGAGTAATGGTTTCGGTAGCTTTTAGTCATGATGGATTATGCGGTTTAACCCGATTTTTGAGACGTATGAACTCTGTACAATATAAGAATATGTTATATGATCATTTGATACAGTTTGGATCGTTTTTAGGTGGTGCTAACTGGATGTTTTAACAGGACAATGCTTCTTGCCATGTGTCTAAATCCATACAGCAATAGTTTAAGAAAGAAAAAAAAATCATGTTTTGTCATAGCCAAGTCGAAGTTCAGACTTGAATCCCATGGAAAATGCTTGGGGTGAATCAGATCGCAAAGTGTATGCTAAAAAAACAGTTCTTACCTTCCAATGAACTAGAAGTAGCAATTGTAAAAGAATGGCACAATATTTCTGAGTCTGTGCTTAATCACCTGGTCACTTCTATGAAAAACAGAGTGTTTGAGGCTATAATTCAAAATGAATTAACAATATCGTATTAATAAAAAATCGTAAAAATAATATGTAAATATTTTTTTTAGACAAGTGGTGTTGTAATTTGTTAACTCCCGGTGCGGTCATCCCTGTCATCCCTGTAATTTGTTAACAGTGTATTTTTCAATCATTGCTTATACTTTTGTTAACATGCTTATATATTGCATTATTCATAATTACTGCAAACTAATTTTAATAAATATGTTTTATTTTGATATCTCATGTGTTTAAACTAGAATTAGATCCTTTATTTACTACTTAATTTTCAAAATCAAAGTGGTCTTATAATTTCTTAACGCACTGTTAGTTATGACTTGAACCACCATCTTCATTTCAAATCGTATTATTAGTAAATAATTTGGCAGTTCAACTTTTAAATTTCATTGCTGTTTTCTTTAAAATTATGTTTTTTTATTTATTAAGGGGACCATAAACTTTTAACATAGGAGGAATTGAGTGAAGTTTGATTGTGGATTATAAAGCTAGTTATTAAATTAGTGTATTTAGTTACTTTTACTCGATTTATTCAACTTTTTACTCGATTACTTTTTTCATTTGTTTATGTGTAATTTTTAGAAATAAAAAAAAATGTTTGTTTAATTGTAGAAAAAAGTAATCCTTTTATTTATTTATTTATTTATTATTATTGTACACCAACTCATCTTTGCAAAACTATTTTTGCTACGATCGTGACGTCCAGGATAAACATTTGTAAGCCATTATTTCGTTATTATAATGATATTTTTTATCGATTATAACAAACAAACGAAAATGTGAAAAAAAAATATATATACATAATAAAAATTTCAAAACCTTTAAAAATGTATCATTTGTTTCATGAATAGTTTGCCGATAACTTTATATTATTTTATTTATTTTCTATATTTTTAAAACATATAAATCCCTTAACTAGTACTGTGGCAAAATAGCTAAAAAATAGCGTTGCGAGGTACCAGAGTGTAATGTTTTGCCCTTTGTCAGATACCGCTACTAGTTCAGGGGTGACGTTTACGACTCATTTGACCGTAATTTTAGGGATTTTCCTTCAGGACAAATTGTGCACTGTTTGAAATTTGAAGCAAAATGTCCAGTCCGTTTATATAGAAAACGGTTACATAACCGTAATTTATCTTTATTCTGGTTATAATATGGTCAGATACGATAATAGGCTGAAGTAACACGATTATTTTAACCTTTAACTGAGTTTTTCCGTCACGTAATCTTTGAATTCAAGGACTGAATTAACGCAAAATTAATATTAATGATATTTTTTGCAGTGTATAAGATATATAAATATGTAAGGTAATCGTAAACAAATCATCATACAAATTTTTTATAGCTATTATTTTATTAATCATTAAATATGCATGAAAATTCTGCAGGGCGCTTAAAGGGAAAACGGTCGAATAAATGGAACATTTGCTGTAAATGTTTAGGAGTGCTTTGCTTTCGACAAAATCTACATTGAATCTTTTCTGCCTATCTGGTGTTTTTAGCTTTACGAAAAACTAAGGAAAAGTGATATTCAAGGACTTATTACAGAACAACGAATTAATTTGCAGACTCGTAATTTAGATCAAATTTATGCTCATCAACAGCTCTGTAGCACATATAAATTTTGTGTGTATAATAACTATGACTTTATTTTTTTTATGTATTTCCAATTGATTTTTAATGAAATGGGAGAATTAACAGAAATTTATTTATGGTAGCCATGGTTAGGTTATTTCCTGCCCATACTTAAAATGTATTTAAAAAACACATTTCAGATTATATTTATATAGCAATGGATTTATGAGTAGTTACACAAGTGCTTACAGCTAAAGGAACCCGAGTAGATATCTACAAAGCGGGGAGATACACATTTTCAATGGACAATTGTTGGACACTTATTATTTCATTTATTGAGTCCCGCCGATAAATGGTGGGCGGGGAAGGAGGTAATTATGTAGGCGCTACAGTATGTCAGGCACTATAAATTAAATATTATCTACATATAAAATTTTTATATAGTATTTACATTGAAAGTCCTTCTAGCCGAGCCATGCATTCGAGGTGTCTTACCTAGTATTTTCGCAAGGATATTTATTTCGCTAAATTTCATATGTTTAGTATTATGTTACAGTCATTATTCTTCGAAGCAGTATGCTCATGACTAAAACGACTTGATATAATTAGCCTATTGTTTTCATTCAAGTTTTACGTTGATTCATTAGCAACTGACTGTGATTCGGCTTCATTCGATGGTATAAAATTAAATTTACGAAAATTAAAATAGTACAAATGGAAAAAAATCAGTTTACGCAAGTGATTGATTAGGACAGTGAAGAATGATCGGTGATGCACAGAAGGTTATAGTCCAGTCAAATAGGGATTCAACCTCGGAATGAAAGGCAGCAAGCTGAAAATTTGAAAAAAGCTTTGTTTTGACATTCTAAAAGTTAGCTGAAAAGTCTCATAAAATCTCGTGTTGGCGTCGCCAGATATTCAAGATCAAAGGTCACGAAAATCAGTTCTTTGCTTATATCTCAAAAACCGTGCATTTTATTGAAAAAAATCCAATTACAAAATTAAAGTAGACAAAATTTCCTATAAAATACATACATTAATTTTAACTTTCTGACAAATGGTTTTGGCGCTAGAGCGCGCTGCAGAAAGGCAACTTTTTGACCTTCTGGCCAAAACGAGAGAAAAACCCTCTCCCATTCTGGATTTCTCAGAAACTATGCATTTTGTCGAAAAAGAAAACTGTTACAAAATTAAAATAGACTATCTTCTACAAAATTCATAAAATAATTTAAATTTTCTTCAGAAAGTTTAGGCGCTAGATCGCGCTAAAAAAGGGCGATTTTTTTACATTTGAGCCAAAACGAGAGAAAAGCCCTTTTGTATCCTGGATTTTTTCGAAAACTATGCGTTTTGTCGAATACCCCCAATTACAAAATTAAAGTGGATAAATTTTCTGAAAAATGCGTGCATTAAATTTAATTAGTATTGGGCCCACTCGCCAAAAAAGAGAAAAGCCAACTCAAGATTGTTTCCTATATTTCTAATGATGTTTAGAGCTTTAATTATTTAATAAAAATATTATAATTATTAAGACATTATTTACTTATTTATAAATATTATTCATAAATAAGACATCCGTATGATAATATTTAGTTAAATTATATATAAGTAAGAAGATGTTGAAATGAAATAGTTTAAATACATTTTATTACATTTTTAATTATCATAAGTTTTTCGTAAATCTATTACAATTTGTTCAAGTTAAAATGAAGAGCAAATTTTCTTTTACCTCTGATTTATCAATAGCAGGCATGCAGCTTAATATTTATTTTGTTCGTCATTGCCTCCTTCTTTGGGTCGTTCACGTTGAATTTCCAGATCGTTATCATCATCCTCGTTGTCCGTCACATTTGGTTCTAAAGCCTGAAGAACCTCTGGTTCATAGTCACTTTCTTCATTAATATCCTTTGGATATGATGAAGCGTTGAGGCATGCTTGTCCGTTACACTGGCCGCAAACTGAGGAGCATTGCAATCCTACTTTTCGACATCCACAGTTCGCGCAACACCCTTTTTTACAATTGCAGAAGATCATACTGAGTAGTTCTTCTGGTGCTGAAGGTAATAACGTTGTTACCGGTTCCAGGATCTTGTTTTGTATTATCCACCCCCATTCCTCCGGTTCTAAATATTTCCCTAACCAAGTTTGGATCTGATAGTAGGCACGATAGATATGCTGACGAGCTGCTGCACTTGTAGGTGGAAGAGATGATAACTGCACGGTTTTTTTAATCTTGTTGATTTAATGAATTGTGTGTTCCTGAAATTGTCAATGCTGCGTTCAGACTTTGGAGCATTGTACATTGCTAAAAGAACACGTATTCCACATTCAAATAATATGTTTGGAGGGCTGTTTTTTGCTGAAATATATGAGCTGCTTGGTATAAATTGGGATGTTTCTCAATCATTTTTTTAATTGGCAGTTTTCCTTTTTTAAACAGTTCATGTTGTGTCAATTCCACTAAAGGCGTGCAAAAATAATACATGTTCTTTAGAACGAGGATATTTGTCGAAACTTTTAGACGAATACATTCGTGTCTCCACATTGCCCCTGCCAATTTTTTTAAAGAAAATTTCTTGCTGATGCGTTTCGGTACGTCCTATTAAAAGAACTAACAGATCAATATCTTCTCCAACGATGACTGCAGTCTGTTTACGTTTAGATTCTGCAATGGCTGTATCGATAACGGCAATCGATATCAGCATCATCTCTGGCTTGTTTTGTTGTGATCTTAACAGTTTTTAATTGCTTAATAAGCATTGAAATAAAGTTCTTTTTATTGCATGGGTTCGACAAAAACTTTTCTTGGCTAATTGGCACAATCATTGTTTCATCAAAACAAACTTCGTAAGATGATGAAGAAGCAGTAGTTCTTCTGAGCTGTTCCATTGCTTTTATGTTTTTAGTGTCGTCTGAATAACCGTCGAATAAAACAACAATACGTGAACCATAATGCATTTGCAAATATTTGACGTATTTATTCAGAATAATGGAGAATGTGTCGTCTTTGCTCCATACGACGCGATGCAAAAGAAATCCACCGTCGATAACGTATGTTACATTATCTTCATCCAGCTCAATATTAAGAAATTCCATAATGTTATACAATTTTGCTTTTGTAGTTTTTCGCATGCCGGCATTATGAAACAGCGATGTTGGATATGGACTTAATTCATATTGTAGATATTCTTTGAGATTATGTTCAAACTTTTTATTTACTGTTATTCTTTGGAAGAGTAGTAACGGATCGACAGAAACTTTGCAGTTATTTATCTTGATGGATTTATTAACTAACTTATATATTTTATTCATTTTGTAGAAAATAGTCTACTTGAAATTTGTAACTGTTTTCTTTTTTTCGATAAAATCCATGGTTTCTGTGAAATCGCGAATGGGCTAGGGTTTTTCTCTCGTTTTGGCCTGAAGGTCAAAAAGTTGCATTTCTTCAGCGCACTCTAGCGCCAAAACCATTTGTCAGAAAGTTAAAGATAATGCATGTATTTTATAGGAAATTTTGTCTACTTTAATTTTGTAATTGGATTGTTTTCAATAAAATGCACGGTTTTTGAGATATAAGCAAAAAACTGATTTTCGTGTCCTTTGATCTTGAATATCTGGCGACGCCAACACGAGATTTTATGAGACTTTTCAGCTAACTTTTAGAACTTCATAACAAAGCTTTTTGCAAATTTTCAGCTTGCTGTCTTTCATTCCGAGGTTTGCCCTTTTTTCCACCTTCTTTGACTGGACTATTACTTTGATCAAGAAAGTCATTATGGCGTTCGCTTTAGCATATTTCATCATACACTACACATTGAAACGTACACAATTTATAAGTTTTACATTGTAAGAGCTCTAAATTTATAGAGAACTGTGAGTCGGCTTCAATCGATGAAATTAAAAATTAAATTTGGTGAATTTATATTATTCCAAAGATAAAAAAAAAAAAAGTTTACGCAAGTGATTGGTGGTGACTGTGACGAATTAGCGGTGTCTGACAGAAGGTCACATTGCTCGAGAGAGTCTCAGAACGGCAATTCGATTTAGGATATTTCATTATCCCTTATACGTACTTGAAAAAAAAAATACAGAATTTATAAGTTTTACATTTTAAGAGATCGAAATTTATAGGTGACAGTGAATTGGTTTAATTCGATTAAACTAAAAATTAAATTTAGAGAATAAAAAAAAAAATAAAATAAAAATAAGTTTAAGCAAGTGATTGCGTGTGTCGGACATGAGGTTACTTTTCTCGAGAGGGGCTCATAATAGCGTTAGCTTTGGCAAATTTCACTATACATTACACATAAAAACATACAGAATTTATAAGCTTTATATATTCAGAGCCAGTGGTGTAGTCGAAAAAAGAAACAGAGCGCTAAGCAGAGGGTATACGCTCAAGTCAGAGGGTACATACAGTGCAATACTATACAGCGTAAAAGCAGAAGGCATACGCGCTAAGCAGAGGGTATACGCTCAAGGCAGAGGGTATACGCTCAACGCAGAGGGTAATACAGTGTATATACTATAGCTTTTTTTGAGAAACAGATGGTATACGGTGTTCCTTTAAAAAATCCACAAGATATACGGCGTATACCACCGTATACCCTCCACTACATCTCTGTTCAGAACGCGAAACATATAGGCTCGAACTCCTGCTATTCTTTTTTAATCAGTCACTGACTATAAGCAGGCTTCATTCGATCGAATTAACAATTAATTTACAAAAAATATATATATTTGTTTCTGAAAATTATCATCTTTACTGATGACTGGCTCGTACACAGTAAAATTATTGTGTAACGTCACTCAATAAAATTGTGGTCAGCCATGCTGTCCCCATTTTATTGAGTAATTTAACAGCTTTAAATTGTGTTACATTACACTACTGTCTAATATTACACCAGTTATATCAGTTTAAATTTAAAAAATATAAAAGTTAAATTACACCATAAATTTGGAGGCAGCATATTGCCGCTAATATTTTATGGAGTAACGTTACATATATATATATGTAACGTTATATATATACGTTACGTAGATATATATATATATATATATATATATATTTTTTTTTTTTTTTTTTTACAGTGTAGAGATGGTTGTTTAAATAGGTTTTGTTATACATTATGTATGACGACAATGCATAGAATTTACAAACTTTGAAAAAAAAAACTGTAAAAACATATATTTCAAAGACAATGTATATTTTCTTTATTTATTTCAGTAGCAGCTATAATATTAAAATGGTATTTCCTAATGGGAATACATTTCAAAAGAAGAAATAAATATATAATGTATATTCAAAGCTTTTTTTTCACAAAATGTAACACAGCTGAAAAGAAGATTTTATTTTCCATGTTTATTTGGCATATCTACTAAAAGAATGTTTATAAGATAGGAATTTCAAGATACTTCTTACCTTAAAACGTTTTATGAAATGTTTCGAGAACTGTGGTTAAATAAAAATAAAATTTACGGCCTGCAAACTTCCAAAAAAGATAAAAGTACAGTGAAAATTTAATCCCAACAGGAAAAAACAGGATAAAAGCACCTGCTCGGCAAAACAAACATAAAAAATGAGGATTTGCATTGCAGTACTTTAGAGCTGTAAAAAGAAAATAAAACGTGCACAAAGTAAAGAAAGTTCACAGAAATAAATAACAAAAAAATATTTTATATTCTTTCACCTTTCGTGGACAAAACCCCCTCTATTTGAAAAGCTCTTCCGCTACATAAAAATAATGCAATTTAGCTACTGGCGTGAAAAGAAGTAAAATTTTTGTGAATGTTTTATTTAGCTTTCTTGAGTTTGTTGCCGTACAATGTTGGTGAATTTAAATTGTATTACGTCATAAAAGAGAATATTCTTTGAAAACTTAATCTTCCTAAGATGTTTCTTTGAGCATGAACACATCACGTATTCGTAAAGAATTTGAAAATACTATTTTTAAAAGTTATAGATTTTCTATATGAATGCTAATCAAAACATATTATTATTATAATAATTAATATTTTTATTTATTATCTTGTTTCCATTAACTATTACTTTATTACAAATATATTTGTTTCATAAACAACGCTGTTAAAGAAGGTAAAAAACCATTATGATTATAAAAAAAATATTTAATAGTAAATTTTAAAAGTTTTCGATTCTTTTTATAAAAATATCATTCTTTGTGCTAAATTGTAGAAAGAGAGAATATTGATCGCATTCCCAAGCAATGAATCAATGCTTTTCAGAGGTAAAAATATTATACGAGCCAAATTGAGTAGTAATTCAGATTTCCTAACAGCTAGTTGCAAAAAATCTATAAACCAATTATTTTTTACATAATACTAAATACCATTATACGTGCTGTACAATATAAATATTATTTTTAATCTACAAGAGAAATGATATTTTACATGTACAAGTTTTATTTTATAGCACTTCAGCGATTTGCTTTTCATAATTTAAATTCTATCAGAAGACCGGCGCAAAGCTTCCACACTCCAATCTTTGAGTTTATTTTCTTATAAATTTTTTATTTATTTATAATTAACTGCAATTATTTTAATCAAGCAAATTCTGTAATGAAATAGGACTTTGTCAAAAGCCTGTTCAAAAGCTTTTCTTATAACAACCCATTCATTGTTGTGCGTTTCTTATATTCATAGGAAAAGGGGTGTTGACATCAGAAATAATATGTATGATGATACTTAACCTAAAAATATAATGAAAATTCCATATGCAATATCTGCGGGTAAAAAATCATATCCAATGATACCTTATTCATCTTTATATGCTACATATAAGCTAAATTCTGTATACAATGTCAAATGTATGCAAAACATCCTATCCAGTGATGCCTCAATCATCGCTATATACTACATGTCAATCAAATTCAGTGTCACATGTGGGCAAAATACTCTATCCAATTATGCCACATTCTTCGTTGTATGCGTTACATATTAGTTGAGAAAAGGGTCTGTCGACAACAAAAGCAATAATATGATGATTATGTTTTGTTTCGTAGGACGCTGCACGGTACCCTAGGTATTTAAAACATCTGTTTTTATTTAAGGAAAAAAGGAGACAGAATCTCCATTTTATGATGGAGGTCTGGTATGTGTATTATTTCGGCGTTCTTCGTTTTCAGTTAGTGAATTATCTGTAAAGGACTGCCTGCAAGCCAGATATCACGTCTAAATTATGCCGCGCAGTATTCTCTGATATATATACACTCCTGGACAAAACTTAAGGACCACTGTTATTTTCAACGATTACAGAAATAGATCCGCAGCAGTACGTGTAAATTTCCATGAATGCGGGATGTACTCTGTTTTGTAAAACTTATGCAAGTTTTGTACTTCCGCTTTTGTCGATCACGCGACAGCAGAGTTAAGAGATCTTAGGAAATCGGCGGGTGCTGTGAGTTGTCATTAGATGTAAAAAATTGAAGGAGATGGATAGAAGCTTGAACATTGAAATTTTGAACATGTCTTTGATGCATCATTTAGATCAGTGGTGCCCAACTTTCTATTGGCCACGCCACACCAAAGCATACGTAAAGTCACTATGTCCCCTCCCCCCATAATCTGCAACTTATTCCTCTCACTTTTTTAAAAATGAACTCTATTCATACGGGGGAAGTGTAATAGAGCCTTAATAAAATCTAATCATTTCATATTTTTTAACTTATCAAAGAGGTTAATCTTCTACCAAAAATGTGTTTTTAACATGATTTTATAGAGATTATACATCTTTGCCTACATGCCAAAACGAGTTATGTTGTACTTTTCCAATTTAACTCAATGTTAAAGAAAAGTGTTATACAGTTTGCATTTTTATCTTCCCAAGTAACTTAAATAAACACTTACATTTAATGTTAAAACTGATAAATTCATACATTTTATAATGCATTCTTGTAACTTATTAAGAGTTGGCGGAAAAACTTTGGACACTGCCTTTTCTTTATATGAATAACACAATAAACAAGAAGTATTTTAATATTCGCATCTTTATCAAATTAAGTAGCCATTATTTCGCATACCACATTCTCTCTGTTTTCCCTTTCCCAATACCGATAATTGTATTAGCGAATAGAAGAAGAAAATTCATTTAATAAATAATAGAAAACGTTACGAAAAATTTTAAAATGCCCCACCAGAAAAATTATAATGAGTTTTAATACCTTAAAACAGGGTTCCCAAAGGGTGCTCCGAGGAGCCCTTGGGGCTCCGCCTATTCTTTTCAGGGGCTCCGCGGTATTCCAGGAAAATAAACAAAACATGAAAGAAATTAGCATGTTGCAAAGGAAATTTTTTCAAAAGTATATCGGAATTTTTGTGGGTGTGTCACAAATAAATACATCACTGGGAAAAATAAAGTTGAAAAATACTATATTTATATTCTATACTATACTATAAAAAGTTGAAAAATACTATATATATTTTTTAAATTACATATGACAACGCTGACTAAACATTTGCATTATACATATATTCATTTTCTATATAATATTTTTGGTTTGAACTACTTTATTTTATGTTTCTGCATTTAATGTGTTTTAAAAATTCCATTCAAAATAAGTTACAAGAAATAGTATTCTGAATCGGATGCACAACGTGAAATATGAAAGAGCAAAGGCGCTCCAGTGCTGTTATCTCTGCTTGCCGAATAAAAGGGAGAACAGTTTTGTCCTTCGGAGTTCCGCTTATTCATATGTTTATATTGTGTGTGAATTTACATTTGTGTATATTGTGTATATATAAATATATATATATATTTAATATAACTTTAATTTCTTTAATCTGTTTATGTTATTTGTATATACTGTTTTTCATAGTAAAACAATAATTGTTGATTAAAACGCCTCTTTTTTGTAACATCTTGTATTATTTAATAATCCCCTCATTAGATTCATTTAATATTTGTATAAGTTGGGTATGTAGTTTCTTTTTACTTTTTGTAACATTAATTCGCTTAATCTGTTTATTTTATTTTATTAATTCGCAGTTGTTTAAATTTTCTATGCTGTTTTACATAATTGTACTCAATTTTTAAAGCAATGTATGTTGCTGAAAAAGCATTTTTTTTTAATATCTTGAAACACTTAACAACCCCTCTTTAAAAGTTTGTTTTAATTGGTCTCGGCATTGGCTAATATTCTTACATTATGATGTCCCTTTTTTCTATCAGAAATAAGGCTGTAGCAATTAAAATATATATATATATATATTTTTACATTTGTCATCACACAAACAATTTAAACTTTTGCTCAACTCCAAACCTTGCTTAGACTATTCCTCAATGAGTACCCGCCGTGATATAAATTTAATCCCACCCATATATCCCGTTTTGTTAGTTAGTAAAGTTTTTCGACTAGTTGCAGTTCTTTTAACATGTATAGTTTTTTTAACGTATATCTATTTTGAGGTAAAAACAATGGTGAAAGAAAGTTTTTTCAAAACTATAATTAATAGCTAAATTGTTACGAAATGACTATTTTTAACACTTTTACTCCATGGTTTCATTCATATATCAGTCACCTGCATTAATTATTTAACCGGTTGTAATTGCATTGTTTCAATATCTGGCAACAGTTGGTTTTGTTTTGTTCTAGAAAAATGTTTATAAAAATAAAGTAATGTGAAATATATATGGCTCTTCTGTCATTGAATTTAAGTTAGAAATATATTAGCTTTAACAATAAGAAATATTATTGAGGGCAGTTTTAAGCTTATAGATATTTTAATACTTAACTTTTAGGGATTCATTTAGTTAAGTGATTTATTCACATTGGAATCCAACATATGGCGTCCGCTGACAAGACTGGAATCTGTAAGTAGAATTTTATTTGAACTGCTCAAGTGAGAATTATTATTATTGTTGAATAAAAAATATTGTTGATGTTGAATAATATGGATACGTTGAAAGCAGCTAGACGACAACATCGTAGAATTTTTACTAAAGCATGTAACGAATTTGATACAAATGAGAACGATTTATCGATTGCTGAAAAATTCTGAAATTGACAATGATAGAAGAGAAAGCGAAATTTATGACCGATGTAGAATATAAAATTAGAGAAATATTGTATAGCGACCAAGCTGACGAAGAAACAATAGACAAAGATATCGATGAATCTGAGGTTTACATCGATCGCTGGCGTGTATTACAACAGAAATTAAACGAACTTTTGGTTGTAAAAAATGAAGATTTGAAATCTGATATTTCGGTAATTAATAAGAATGTATTGCTTCATTATCCGAAAATACAGTTACCTACTTTTAATGGTGAAATTAAAAATTGGTTGCAATTCTGGGGTCAATTTGAAAAAATTGATCAAGATACTAGCCTAGATTTTCATGACAAATTTGCGTATTTATCACAAGCCATGGAAAAAGGCAGTGTAGCAGAAGAATTGATTAGAAGTTTTCCGCCTGGTGGTAATAGTTATGCCAAAGCTGTAAGTCAACTTAAATCTCGTTTTGGACGGGAAGAACTTTTAATAGAATATTATGTTAGAGAATTGTTAGGCCTTGTACTGCAGAAACAAAATCCAGAAAAACATAAGTCTTTGCGACGATTATATGATTCATTAGAATCGAAACTGCGATCATTAGAAATTCTTGGAGTTATTAGAGACAAGTATGCTGCGATGTTATATCCGCTTGTTGAATCGTCTCTTCCAGATGATATTCTTAGAGCATGGGAAAGGTACAGAACGTCTCACAGAAGGTCGTCAAATAGATGTAATGATGTAGAATCTGAACTAGATAAAAATCATGATACAGATTTAAAGAATGATGTTGTAATTGGCTCTAAAACTGATCTAGATAATTTATTAGAATTTATGCAAGACGAAGTTGAGGCAGAAGAAAGAATTTCTTTGGCAAGTAAGAGTTTTGACAAACCTTTTCGATACAGAGCTACACGCAATAATCATGAATTCGAAGAATCTCGAATTTCCACTGCATCAGATTTATTAAACAGCGATAAGAGAAAATATGCAAGAGATAAGAATAATTTTAATCAAGAACTGTGTATTTTTTGTGACAAACGACACGCATCGGAGAAATGTTTCGAGGCAATGTCAATGTCATATGATGTTAAGAAAGACATAATGCAAAAGAAGGGAGCTTGTTTTGCATGTTTAAAATTAAACCATCTGGCTCGTAATTGTAGAGCAAAAGTAAAATGTTTTGTATGCAGAAAAAACCACGAAACTCTAGTATGTCCAAAGGTTCCTGAAAAATTAAGTAAACCTGAAATCCCGGAAGCTAATTCTTTGGAAAAAGAAGATAATTTGTTAGCCAGCCAAGCTTCGAAAATAACTGGTGCAGTTCTTCTACAAACTTTGGTTGTTCGGTTGAAGAACCAAGATAAGGAGGTTAATGTACGAGCTATCATTGATACAGGCTCTGAAAAAACATATATAACTGAAGATGTCATTAAAACTTTGGGTTATAGTAGCTCGAGTAAAGTTAAACTTATTCATAAACTTTTCGGTGGTGTAAAAATGAAACAAAAGTTACATTATCAATATAAAGTGAAAGTTATTAGTGTTGATAATAAGTATGAATGTCAATTAATGTGTTTAGATCAAAATGTGATCTGTTCGAATATAAGAAAAGTTCCTAATGGCCACTGGATTGATGAACTAAGACAGTATGGAATAACTATATCTGATTTAGAAGACAATACACTGAATGTTGCAAGTGAAATCAAATTATTGATTGGATCAGATGTGGCAGGGAAGCTCATGACTGGCAACCAAAAGATTCTTTCTAATGGGTTGGTTGCTATGGAGACTCACTTAGGGTGGTGTCTAATGGGAAAAATTCCTGAAGATGTGAATCATGAAAGTGTTGCAATGACAGTAACTTCCTTACTTCTGGAAAACATGAAAATTGAAGATTTGTGGAATTTAGATGTTCTTGGTATAACTGATCCATCGGAGAAGAAAACCGCAATTGAATTACAAGAAGCAGCAAAGCAACATTTCTTTGACACAGTTAAGGTCGAGAATGATCGTTTTTTAGTGCATATGCCTTGGATTGAATGTCACCCTCCTCTTCCTGATAATTTTGAACTGTGTTTGAAGAGACTAAACAAAGTTGTGAATCATCTGAAAACAGAACAACTTTATGAGTCATATGGAAATGTATTTAAAGATTGGCTGAGAGAAACAATAATAGAGTTAGTGCCGGAGAATGAACTCAACTTACCCGCACACTATTTACCTCATCGGCCTGTAATTAAAGAAAATAGTACTACAAGGATTCGACCTGTTTTCGATGCTTCAGCAAACCAGAAAGGCTCACCTAGTCTCAACGATTGTTTAGAGAGTGGAACTAACCTCATTGAAATGATACCAACTATCCTGTACCGTTTTCGAGTGGAAAGAATCGGTGTAATAGCAGACATACGTAAGGCTTTCCTTCAGATCAGTATTTCACCAGCTGACAAGAATTATTTACGATTTTTGTGGTTTGGAGAAGATGGTGAGCTAAAGCACTATCGACACTGCCGCGTTGTATTTGGGGTAACGTGTAGCCCTTTCCTTTTGGGTATTGTAATTCAATATCATCTTCAGAATGTTTCGAAACGTCAGAACGACGAATATCCTGAAAATATGGTTAAATTACTCATGAATAGTTTTTACGTAGATAACTGTGTTGCGAGTGTACGTAACGAAGAAGAATTAGAACTATTCACCAAAGTGGCGACAACCGTTATGGCAGAAAGAAAATTTGAATTGAGAGGATGGGAATATACGAATCTAACAGATGAAACTAGACCTGATACGAATGTACTGGGAATACTATGGAATAAAGAAGCAGATACATTAGGCATCAATGTAGCTCGATTAAAAGAACTTTGTTTCGAGAAAGTCACCAAGAAAATTATACTGTCTGCAGCCCACAGGATGTTTGATCCTATTGGAGTGGCTTGTCCTGTTTCATTGTTTCCTAAACTGCTTCTGCAGAGACTTTGGAGCATGAAGCTGAATTGGGACGAAGAAGTGGATTCGGTATCCCAAGCTGAATTTTTGAAGTGGCTAAAAAACATTTCTCACTTAGAAAATGCCCGCATTCCACGATATTTAAGAAGTGGTAACATTAGTGAAAAGTGCTCCCTGCACTTCTTCTCTGACGCAAGCAAATATGCTTATGCTGCCGTAGTTTTTATCAGAGTGGAATCTGCTGAATCTGTTAAAGTACAGCTATTACAAGCACGATCTAGAGTATCTCCTACTGGCAAAAAGGTAACAACAATTGCAAGATTGGAATTGCTTGCGGCCACTATTTCCTCTCGCCTTGCACCTACGATATTGCGTGAGATTCCGCATGAAGAAATTTATTTCTGGACAGATTCTACCACCGTTCTCACCTGGATTAAGAGAGATGAATCTTGGGGAACTTTCGTAAACAATCGAGTCCTAGAAATTAGAAGTTTAACTTCCAAAGAATGTTGGAGACATGTACCTGGAAATCTAAATCCCGCAGACCTACCTAGTAGAGGCTGTTCTAGCCTTCAACTGTTGAAATCGAAATGGTGGGAGGGACCTGAATGGTTGTATTTGCCCTATGATAAATGGCCCTCCACTGAATTTATTGCTGATGAAGACGAGGTTCTTAAAGAAAAAAGGAAAGGTGTTGTTTCATCTTCGGATACTGTCTTAATTTCCAATGGTGAAAATGTGGAAACTGATTGGTATTACCGTTATTATTCTCAGTATGAAAAAATTGTAAAATTGATTGGATGGATCTTGAGATTTTCGAAAAACTGTCGTACTCCGAAACAGTTGAGAAAAGAAGGAAACCTTGACTCAGAAGAGTTTGTAGAAGCTGAAAAAGAAATATTAATAATGATACAAAAGGAAACCTTTATAAACGAAAAGGATATGAAGCTAAAGACATTGGAAGTGTTTAAAGATCAAGATGGTATCATTAGACTGAAGACAAAAATTGTTTACAGAGAAGACTGTGACGATTTTAGAAAACCTGCGATTCTTCCTTCACACCATGAAGTGGTAAGGCGTTTGATATTTTTTTATCATACAAGAAACAGTCATGCTGGTACTCAAATTTTGTTAAGTATTTTAAGAGAACGCTTTTGGATACTGAACGGCAGAAAAACGGTGAGATCTGTTGTGTCAAAGTGTACTGAGTGCAAAAGATATTCTGGAAAGAATCTAGACGCCGTTACAGCTCCCCTTCCAGAAGATAGAGTTCGTGATGCTGCGGTGTTTGAAATCACTGGCGTTGATCTTGCTGGGCCGTTGCTTTTAAAGGGACAACAGAAAACATGGGTTTGTATTTTCACCTGTGCAGTTTACAGAGCTGTTCATCTCGAATTAGTTTCAGCAATTTCAACCGATGCTTTTCTGTTGGCGTTACGCAGATTCATAGCCAGAAGAGGAAGATGTTCAGTGATTTACTGTGATAATGGAACCAACTTTGTCGGAGCCGCCAATTTATTGCAGTCCTTAGATTGGAATCGCATAATTGAATATAGTGCAGTTAATCGAATTCAGTGGAAGTTTAACCCTTCAACTGCTTCGTGGTGGGGCGGTTGGTGGGAGAGGTTGATAAGAATAATGAAAGATTTGTTGAGAAGAGTATTAGGTCGAGCATGTTTGTCATATGAAGAGATGATCACAGTGTTATGTGACTGTGAATCCGTCATGAACTCCCGACCTCTCACTTATATCTCGGAAAGAGATTCGGATCTTATTCCTCTAACACCATCATTATTTATGCAAGATATCAAGGAATCTGGTGTTCCAGATTGTGACGCAGTGGATCACAATAGACTTAACAAAAGGGTTAAGTACAGACTGGCTCTTCAGAGGGATTTAAGAAAAAGATTCAGGTCAGAATATTTAGGCACATTAATTCAGAAACCCAAATTTAAAAAATGGTCTACTATAGCGGTGGGAGATATAGTCCTTATTGGAAGTGATAATCGAAAACGTATTGACTGGCCACTTGGACGAGTTATTGAACTCATCCCTGGGAACGAAGGTATCGTCAGATTAGTAAAACTCCAAACAGCACGTGGTGAATTGATGAGACCTATACAACGTCTCTACCCACTGGAATTAACAAATTCCTCAGTTGACAATGTACAAACTCAAGTTTTTAAACATTGTTCATCAAATACAAAGGTGTCACAAGAATGCGAGACAATCCCTGTTCAACCCACGAAAGAAATTCATAAAACCAGACATGGGCGAATTATTAAGGTGCCAGAAAGATTGGACTTGTAATTTTGAATTGTTGAGTTGCGCTTTCCCCACAACTCAAGGTGGGAGTATGTTACGAAATGACTATTTTTAACACTTTTACTCCATGGTTTCATTCATATATCAGTCACCTGCATTAATTATTTAACCGGTTGTAATTGCATTGTTTCAATATCTGGCAACAGTTGGTTTTGTTTTGTTCTAGAAAAATGTTTATAAAAATAAAGTAATGTGAAATATATATGGCTCTTCTGTCATTGAATTTAAGTTAGAAATATATTAGCTTTAACAATAAGAAATATTATTGAGGGCAGTTTTAAGCTTATAGATATTTTAATACTTAACTTTTAGGGATTCATTTAGTTAAGTGATTTATTCACATTGGAATCCAACATAAATACTTCAAATAAAACATAAAAAAAAAAGTGAACGATGCTGCACTTAACAATACAGGATATAGATTTTGCCCCGCCCACTTAAACACTAAAAAGATGATCAGCTTGTAAATGTATTTAAAAAAATGGTTCAAAAGAAGAAGCTCAGAGGCGATTCATTTTCGTTGCATGTTTAGAAGTACTAGAAACGCAAAAAACGAAAAAGGAATTCGTAATCCAATGATTCTATCACGGGTGGGCGGGACTAGCGAAAAAGTGTTGTATAATTACTCATGGGCGACTGGGCCCACGCATTTTCTTTACGAAAACTGTATAAGTTACCTTTTTCCTGTGTGTGTGTGTGGTTTTTACCATAAATAATAATAGTTTCACGCAAGATCCAGTACAATGCATGAACCAGAAAGGGTTACCATTTTCATCTTTAATTCCGAGTTCATACTGGGAATAGCGAAAGAACATTTTTTATTTTAAAAATGGATGTCATTAACCTCTTAACAGTATTGCTAGAACGTTACTCGGATAAGAAGAGTTTGTTTTCTTCGTTACTAACAGCTTTCAGAAACCACAAATTATTTACTATAATTTTTGCTGTATTTGGCGAACATACCAGGCAGATAGTTTAATACAAAAAAGTGGTTTTTAGTCCGTATTTGTAATTTAATGTGTCCAATAATAGTAACATTATATAAAAATGTTAAGGGGTTAAAAAACAGAAAATTTTATTTTTAAAATTTCTTGTATAAATTCAGAATTTCTGTATCAAGAAAAGGGCATAAATGGGAGCCTTGACCCCATGTTGGAAACTACTGGTTCAGATATCCAGCAGATCTTTCTCTACTCCATACGCATAAAAAAACATTAATTTGTAAACCATACAGTGCCATGGGGTTAAGGGGGGCTCCGCCTTAGAAATTCTTCCCAGAAAGGGCTCCGGGAGCCCAAAAGTTTGGGAACCACTGCTTTAAAAGATATAAAAATATTTTCAAAAAATATTCACATAATTATTCTGATGTTAAATTTATTTTAAAATTTCGATACAGAACATTTAAAAATTCAATAAAAAACTGATTTATTAAATTTTGCTTGTATTCCATTTATTTTTAGCCTACAACACTACTTATCCCAAAAAAGACAAAATAAACTTGTAGTGAATGAGTAAGTAAGAAATTTGGAATTGTCCCCCCTAGAAGGTCAAACGTTCCCCCAGTGGGGAGTACGCCCCACGTTGGGAACCGCTGATTTAGATTATATTACTCGTGGTAGAATAATTGGAAAGTTGGAAGAAGGACGCAAAATGAGAGATGTTGCCCATGAATTTAACATCGCACTCAGTATTGTTTCTAGGCTATGGGCGGCATTCTAAAAGATCGGAATATGTACAAGGCGCACGGGAGGAGGTCATCCTAGTAGTACGACGTCCCAAGAAGCTAGCTGTATTGCTATTTCGGAAAAAGGGATCGACGCAGTACAGTTGGTCAAGTAGCAACTTTTTGCTGCCCCAAGAACTAAAATATCGGAGAAAACTGTTCCAAGACGTTTGATAAAGGGTGGACTATACGCCCGAAGACCTGCTGTGTGTGTCCCACTCACGAGACACCAACATAGTGCCCGTTTAGAGTGGTTCCGTATGCACAACAATTGGTCTGATGGCGACTGGAATACCATGCTCTTCTCAGATGGGAGTAGATTCAGTCTATCGTCTGATTGTAGACGTAAACGTATATGGCGCGAGGTTGATATTGCTTACTGTCGAGAGAATATTCTAGAAAGAGATCGATAGGCGACTTCAAATATCATGGTGTGGGTAGGAATCATGTTCAATGGCCGCGCGGATCTCTATGTGCTTGACCAAGGGTCCATGATCGGTAGAGAGTACATCAAAGATGTTCTGCTTCCACATTTTCCACCTTTTCGAAGTGCTGTCGGCGTAAAGTTTCATTTTATGGACTATAACTCACCCTGTCTTCGCACACAGTCTGTATAAGATTGTCTTGAGGTCGAAGATATCCATCGCATAGACTGGCAAGAAGATTTCCCTGACCTGAATACCATTGAAAATGCATGACATGCCTTTTCGAGACGTATTGCTGCTCGATAATTTCCTTCCAAAAACAAGGAAATCCTCATCCGTGCAATGAAGGAGGAATGAGGTAACTTGCTTCAACAGTTGCTGAATCATGTTGTTCTGAGTATGCCACGCCGTGTTGAAAGTTGTCTTGCATTACATGGTGGTCACATTCCTTATTGATATGGCACTGACGATTGTTAATTGTGAGTATTTTGCTTTCTTTGTATAGTCATGTTTTCGGACAATATTAAAGTTTCCGGAAAAGAACCTCTGGTAATATCCTGTATAGAACCTTTCAACAAAATTTTTATATTAAATCCTGCGTAACATTCTTTTGATACTATTGTTTGCTTCTTGACCTACAATCTCACGCAGATTCTCATTTATGTGTATATTTCTTCTTGGTTCTTAAGTTTTGTCCACCAGTATATATATATATGGGATTCCATTTCCCAAAACCCCACAGAGCTAGCTTAACACTACTCTGCAGTAAAGCACTCTAGTGATGGTGACAGCGTTAACGCATGCGCGCAACAAATGACTGTGGGCGACATACACACTCTGAGGGAAATAAACTGAAGTGGTGGGAAGAACTTGAGAACAGAATTCGAGTGTTGGTGCTGGAATGAGGTAGACGCAAAAATGTAGTGAAAAGACGTAGAAGTTTGAACGACGATAAATTTTAAATTAAGATGTAATAATGTTTGTGTGAGTGCTGTCTCCATGTATATTTTGTAAATAAGTTTCAATATAACTAGTTTTTTTTAAAGAGAAATCGTCTTTATTTCTGGTAGTAAAGTGCATTTTATTCTCTAATCAAAGGGATATTCCATAATTTTTGGTGCTAGAAGTGGAACGAATGTTTTAATATTTTGACGTCGCTGCCCACAAATATGATGAGTACGATAAAATCGCCGATGGTGAAATAAAAGTAAAGAATTCTGGATTCAAGTGGATATTGTTCTTAGCGGTGAGTACTGTATACAATTCATTTTTTATTCCATGATGAAATTGACTGATATCCCTGAACTGGAACTTGCCATTAAAAATGAAAAAAAAAACAAGTAAAATAAAGCTTTTGCACAAATTTCTTTTCGATGCTGAAGGTGATAGATCAAATCGAAAAAGAATCAGAGAATTTTCTGATTTTGGCTATCAAACCGATGGTTCCGAATTTAAAAGCAAAGTAACAAAACGTCAAGCGGATTTTTCTCTGAATGATTTAATTACAATTTGTAATGTACTTTGCATTTCGAATAAAGGATCTTTAGTTGATCTTACGACGCGATTAGTTACTTATTTATCGGATTTAAGCTTGCTACAAGCTAATGTTCAGAACGACAGTGATGTTCAGAACACAGATTCAGAACACAAATTACCTTTAAATAATAGTTCAGCAAGTACTGACATGCAAGTTTGGATAAAAGCAAGCAATTTCCAGTTCAATGTTTTGTGCCATCAACTATTAACTTTAGTGATATTGAAATTGTTGTACCTCCGTTTGATGGTAGTGCATGTCAGGTTGTCAGGGCATGTATGGTTGAGTAATTTTGATGATGTCACCAGTATATTTAATCTGTCGGAATTGCATAAGTTTATTTTTTTAAAAAGATCCTTAAGAGGAAAAGCTAAATTGTTGGTTCAGACTGAATTACATACAAATTTATATGAGAAATTGAAGCAACTTTTCATTGCTGAATTTAGCACTACTTATAATTCTGCGGAGTTGCATCATTTGTTATATAAACGAAAGTTACGTGAAAATGAAACCCTTGAAGAATATTTTTTATTAATGAAGCAGTTAGGTTCACGTGGAGGATTCCGCGTTGATGCAGTATGTTATAAATGGTATACCCGACCCTGTTTTTAGAAAATCAATATTGTATGGAAGTCAGTCGATTTTAGAATTTAAACAAAAATTAAAAGTCTATGAAAAGTTACGGTCGGAGTATGTAAAATCAAAATCTCAAACATGAAGGAGCTAAATCTAAAATTAAATCCGAAGTCGAAGTTAAGAACAGATGTAAGCCTGTAAAGCCAAATATGCGCTGTTATAATTGTGGCGGGAATAATCATAAAAGCATTAACTGTGTTAATAAAGATAAAGGGCCCCTTTGTTTCTCTTTTAACGTTTATGGTCACAAATCATTTCAGTGTAATAAATCGAAAGATACAAATGTTAAAAACGCTCAGCCACAAGTTAACAATATTACGTCCCATGATTTAATTCTAAAAGAGGTAAAGCTTTTTTCTTTACATTTAACCTCCTTGATAGATACTGGTAGTCAAAAGACTCTGTTAAAGAAAAGTGTTTATGATAATTTGAAGAACTTTGTGGAATTAAAACCTACGGGTATCACTTTGGCCGGCTTAGGGTAAAACCTCAATTAAGCCAGAAGGTTATTTCGATTCAGAAATTGAAGTTGATAATTCGAAATTTACAGTTGACATTTTTGTCGTTAATGACAGTTACATTAATTTCGATTTAATTATTGGCACTGAAGTTATTCATCAAGGTACATTAACTATTTCTGTGAATGAAGTGATATTGTTTAAAACGGAAGTTCAATCTAATGACTTTTTAGTTAACATTGTAAATGTTCTAGACGAGCCTAAAATTGATTTAAGTCACATTGCTGACAAAAATTTACGTTCGAAATTATCCTCTTTAATTGAGAATTATTTGCCTATTAAAACTAAAACTGTAGATGTTAAAATGAAAATTAATTTAACTGGTGTAATCCCAGTTTGTTCTTCCCCTCGAAGATTACCGCCATGTGAGAAAAAAAAATAGTTGAAGACCAAATTGACGAGTGGCTAGCTCAGGGAATCATTCGGAAGAGTTCTTCTAATTTTTCGTCGCCGGTTATGTTGGTTAAGAAAAAAGATAACACAATAAGACTTTGTATTGATTACAGATGTCTTAACAAGAAGACAGTGCGTGAACATTTTCCATTACCAGTAAAATATGATGTTATAGATCAATTACACTCTGTTGAAGTATTTACAACCATAGATTTAAAAAAAGGGTTTTTTTCATGTTGATGTTGAGGAAGGCTCACAGAAATACACATCTTTTGTCACTCATGAAAGACAGTACAAATTTTTAAAGTGTCCATTCGGTCTGTCCAATAGCCCTAGTGTTTCTCAAAAGTATATTTATAACGTATTTCGAAATGTATTAAAAGATCACACTGTAGTCATTTATATGGATGATATAATAATACCCGTCAACAACGAAGCTGAAGGTTTAGAAAAATTAAAACTTGTTCTTGAAACTGCATCGGAATACGTGTTGGAATTAAATCTTTAAAAATGCAACTTTTTGAAGCGTGAGACTGATTTTTTTGGGTATAGAATCATAAATGGTAAATTGTGTCCCTCCCCACTGAAAACAAAAGCAGTAATAAATTTTCCCGAACCAAATTGTACCAAAGATATTCAAAGTTATTTAGGATTCACAGGATAATTTCGAAAGTTTATAAGAAATTATTCGGTTATAGCTAAACCGTTGAGTGACCTATTAAGAAAAGATTCTAAATTTAAGTTTGATGTAGAAGAACAGAAAGCTTTTAACGAACTCAAACGCATTTTGTCGTCAGAACCAGTATTTTCAATTTACAATCCCAAAAGCGCGACCGAAATCCATTGTGATGCTAGTATAGATGGCTATGTAGCTGTGTTAATGCAACAATCGCCAGTAGATAATCTGTTTCATCCAGTTTATTTCGCCAGTAAAAAAACAACCAAAGCTGAACGAATGTATACTAGCTATGAATTTGAAGTCTTAGCTGTAATTGAAGCCTTGAAAAAGTTTAGAGTATATGTGCTAGGTATTCCATTTAAAATTGTAACCGACTGTAATGCATTTAAAATGACTATGGATAAGAAAGAAATGAGTACAAAAATAGCTAGATGGGCAATTATGTTACCTGATTTCGATTATACTATTGAGCATAGACACAGTACTAGTATGAGGCATGTTGATGCATTAAGCAGATATCCTATTTGTATGGTCATCCCAGATAGCTTAACTTTAAAAATTATGAAACTGACGAAAAAAAACTGATGAAACTGACGAGCATATTAAAATCATAAAACAAATTCTAAAAGTAAAATCTTATGATGATTATTTAGTTAAAAATGATGTTCTTTATATATGTGTTAATGGTAATGATTTATTAGTTGTACCAGATGAAATGCAAATGAATATAATTAAAGCCGCTCACGAAAAAGGTCATTACGCAGTCGCACGAACAGAAAAAAAAATTAGAGAATGATTTTTACATCCCTAAAGTTAAACAAAAAATCGAGAAATGTATATGAAATTGTGTTCCCTGTATTTTAATAAATCGAAAATCTGGTAAACAAGAAGGTTTTCTACACCCGATAGAAAAAGAAGAAACTCCGTTACATACATACCATGTTAATCACTTAGGTCCATTGGAGAGCAGGAATAAAAATTACAAACATATTTTTTTCGGTCATTGTGGCATTCACAAAATTTGTTTGGTTGTATCCCACAAAATCTACCGACACTGCAGAAGTAATTTCTAAATTAGAAATCCAAAAATCTGTATTTGGAAGTCCATTTCGCATAATCTCCGATAAAGGTCCTGCCTTTACCTCCAAAGCTTTTGAAGATTATTGTGTCAGAGAAAATATTAAACATATCCCGATTACCACAGGGTTACCAAGAGCTAACGGCCAAGTCGAACGTCTAAATTCGGTCATAATATCTGTTCTGTCTAAATTATATGTAGATAATCTTACGAAGTGGTATACACATGTAAGCGATGTCCAACAAGTAATGAATTCGACCTTTCAGAGAAGTATTAATACAACCCCTTTCGAGCTGATTGATGTTTGGTACTAAAATGAAGCTAAAAAATAACATTGAGATTAGTAGTCTTTTGAACGCTGAAATAAAATCAGATTTTATTAATAATCGTGAAGAATTGAGAAAAGACGCTGAAAAACAAATTTTAAAAGTCCAACAAGAGAACCGTAAAACTTAAAATCTCAGACGGAATAAGCCTAACAAATTGAAGCTTAATGATATGGTTGCTATAAATCGCACACAACAAGGTCCATGTTTGAAGCTAAAATCAAAATATTTAGGTCCTTACAAAGTCATAAAAGTAAAAAATAATGACACCTACGATGTAAAGAAAGTTGGATTTAATGAAGATCCAATGGTCACTAATACTTGCACCGAGTACATGAAGCGTGGGCGGAGGAAGCTTTAAATAGAAAAAAAAGAAGAAGAATTTCACCTATTATGACACTACCCCGACTACGACACACCACCGGACTGACTTTAAACGTTTTTGACAAAAATAATCCCGAAGGAATGAAAAAAAAAGACGAAAAGGCGTAAGAAAAAAGAAGACGAAAAGACGTAAGAAAAAGGAAGAGGAAAAGATGTAAGGTAAAAGAAGACGGAATGACGTAAGAAAAGGGAAGACGAATCAGACGATAAAACGTAAGAAGAAAGAATGACGAAGAGACTAAAAAAAGAATAAGAAGAATTTTTTCAAGAAATAATTTAAATTTTGATGAAGGATTTTAATAATGATTACTTTTTTCCAAAATAGAACTTTGGATGCTGATGTTTTTTTCTTTATCTTTCCAGGTGATTCAGCTGCTGCTTCCAGCGGTCCAGGGTGCATTCGAGGACAAATGTCTAGAAGGACGGCCGAGCTGTGGGATCACATTTCCCAAAACCCCACAGAGCTAGCTTATCACTACTCTGCAGTAAAGCATTCTAGTGATGCTGACAGCGGTAACGCATGCGCGGAACAAATGACTGTCGGCGACAGACACGAAGCGAGGGAAATAAACTGAATTGACGGGAAGAACTTGAGAACAGAATTCGAGTGTTGGTGTTGGAATGAGGTAGGCGCAAAAATGTAGTGAAAAGACGTAGAAGTTTGAACGACGATAAATTTAAAATTAAGATGTAATAATGTTTGCGTGAGTGCTGTCTCCATGTATATTTTGTAAATAAGTTTCAATATAACTAGTTTTTTTTTAAAGTGAAATCTTCTTTATTTATGGTAGTAAAGTGCATTTTATTCTCTAATCAAAGGGATATATATATATATATATATATACATGCAGGGCCTTATAAACCCCGGGCGAATAAAAAATACCTCTAACTTTTTTACTTACTTATTTATTTTAATTTTTTTGCTTTAACCAAAAAAATTTCATGTGCGAAAATATTTATTTTTATAGCGCGATTATTTGCAGTGGACGAAAATACACCATTCCGGCGCAACAACTCTCCCTAATTTTTCAGAAATCAGAGTTTTTGCTAAGCCAAACTGAAGTGCATGTTGAAAGATCACTGCTTAGATTAGAAAACATTAAAATTACTCCAACAGGATATGGATAAAAAAAAATGATGTTTCATTAAGTTGAGTCTATCAAAATATGCAGTTGTTAGATATAGCTCACAAAAATGACAAATTAACAAATGGTATTTCAAATCAAAATCTCAAAGGCATTGTTTATTTATGTATATAATTTCTTGTTGTGAATTAAAGGTAAGTATATTAATTTGTCTAATGTTTTAGTGTTTAATTTCATAGTTTGTTTCTATTTAATTTATACAATGTAAAAGTGGTATTATCTCAAAAATTTGGATTTTTTTTTATTGAATACTCAACTTGTTCACAGCAAAATGACACATAGATCCCTCAAAAATAGCCGAATACGATTAAGTGTAGCCAGCGTTCTTGTAGTGAATACGTTAATGTCAGAGAAATGATTCTTCAAGCTGGCCTCAAAGAATTTTTCCTGGCGCCTAAGAATTTTCATCTTTTGTCAGTCCCTGTCTATATAGATATATACATACAATTACTTTTTTATAATATAAATATATATATACTTATTTTTTGTAATATATATATATATATAGGGGAGAGTAGCCGAATTTGGACCACTTCACTTATTTTCAGGCGTAACTCACTTAATTTTTGGAATATCTGCAAAAAATCATTACACAGGGTCAATCTATTAATCTACAAACTAAATAAATATTTAGATCAATTTCCTTTTGAAAATCTTAAATTTTATTTTAATTTGAAACATTAGTCAAAAGTGTCCCAAATGCAGCAACTGGTCACCTAAGTTGCACCCCCAGTCTCCTAAATTGGCCCAAATAATCTCAGGTTGTTTTAGTGACTAGGGAATATAACTAATTTTATTAAAAGCAAAGTTTGCGATTAATGAAACAATCAAACAAAATAACAGCAATGAAATATAATGAATTCAAATATCTGAAAATAAGAGTAATTGTTTTAAATCAAAATGTATTCAAAATATAAATAAAATTTATCAGTAATTAAGAATACAAATTATGGAACTAATTGTTAGTTACTGGAATATCATGTAAGGAGTGATGCAACGCTTATACATGAATTTTGTTTATTGTTTTTGTTTTCCAGCGCACACAACATGGAACCGTATATGACAATCTGAACACTGAATCATTTCTGTTATTTTATTTTTCTTACAAATTAGGCAAAACCAATCATCACTGTCTAGATTTTCTTTTTAAATTCTAAATTATGAGACTTTTTTTTTTGCAACAGATGTTTTCTTTACATTATGTTTGTCGTTCTTCTCTTCCATCATTTTCTTGCTAATTGCATTATGCCTATTTTTTAAAACTCGATGTTCCAATTGCTTTTGTGCTGGGTTTTATTTTCTTCATTTCAAGGGTTTAGTTTATATGGAAATGATGTTAACACAACTGCTTTTCGGCTCCCTCTGTACTTTGATTTAACTGAATTTAGAAGAGGGAAATAACATTTCTAATGATTTATTTGCTTTTGGGGAGGATTTGTAGCTGCAGCCTTGTTGCAGGTCACTTTCTTCACAACTTACTGTCTGCTTTTTTTTTCCTAACTCATTAACAGCTTTTGATGTCACATTTCAACATTTTTATCAAGGTTTGAGATTTTATGCGTTTTAATAGCAAAAAAGTACAATTCCACCCTCCATAACTATAAAAAGTCTTCCGTCACAAATATCCAGCAGGAGAGAAATGTTTGAATTCAACTCTGTAAACCAAATATGCCATAGGAATTAAGAATTCAAAGAAAATAAATACAATTACATACGGCTTATTCCATGGAAAGTTGTCATGTCTGTCACACAGCTGCATATCGCTATGCTTGTTGGCTACCAGTATTTTAAAACTGAAAAGTGTGACTTATTTTGTCGGAGATGTCTCATCACTTGAATAACGCGAAGCAAACTTTTTGAAAATAACGGTGACCAACAAGCCAAGCGATTTCCAGCTGTGTGACAAACACGAGAAGTTTTCATGGAATTAGCCATACAAGATAAAAGACATTGCGAACAAAATTTATTGTATAGACATGTAAAAATATTTTTATGTTTATATAGGCCTAAACTGTATAAAAAAATTAATCCAGATATACCACAAAAAACTTGCATGGAGATAGTAATCCAACATAAATTATAAAAAAAAAAACAGTGTACAAAGTGTACCGTCCTCGAAATTCATTACTTGCTTTTCAAATATATGATCGCATATATGGTCCAATTTAAGCAACTTAAATTTGCCCAATTACGGCAACTGCGCCATTTTTTAAAACAGTTAATTTCAAGACTAAGAAAAAAACGAAGTCAAACAAATCCGCATGAAAAATATGCGCAATAAACAGATGAATTCTTATATGTATATGAAAACATAATAACTTACTTTGTTTTAAAATATTCACTTACGTTTAGTAGGAAAAAATTAGATCAAAACAGCTAACTTTAGGTTTTTTTAAATTGTCTGAAAACAGCACGTGGTAGGCGGCTACTTCTTCTAATCATGAGTGACACCATTCTGATGAGTAGGATTTCAGCGGTAGATGTTATCTCTTTCTGTAATTAACGACAGAATGGCAACGGTCCAATTAAAGCGGCTGTCCAAATATGGCTACTCTCCCCTATATATATATGTACATAAAGCTTATATTTGTATATAAAAATAGATAATTTTTTTAAATGTTAAAGATTAATTGCATAAAGCTCGAAAAAATTGCGCGCGTATATTAAACATTGAACAGGTTGCAAGAAAATATGAATGAAATATTTCCATTTCTAGTTATGCGTATTATTCCTATCTGGCCTAGGCCCCCTATGCTGGAAAAGTATCGCGTATTTCTTGTAAAATAGGTACTTTGAAAATAAAATAAAACTAACTTGCCATTTTTGCAAGAAAATCCTAACGGGTAATATCCGAAAATGAGGGTTTTCTGTCCAAAATAGCTCAATAAAAAATCGCGCCAAGCCCGGCGTCTCTAAGACATCTGTTCCAAAATAAGTTGCAGCTTTGTGTCATTCTTGATAATTTTTTGAAATTTTGAAGAATGAAGAGGTCTCCCAGTTCTGTGATAAAGTCGAGGCAATATTTTATTTATTTTTCGGTTGTCTCAACTGTGACCTTCATTGAATAGAATGACAGGAATAGCTCAAACCTACTGCATTAATTGTTCTGAGTAAGCTGGCTAATTTAACATTCTGCTTTATTAACAACAAAATGAAATGTAATAAAATAAATACTTAGTTTTCCTAAATCCTAATGAGCTTTATATCCAATTGGAAGATAATCTCTAAATAACTTAGTCTGTTGGTCCTCCTATAGTTGATATATAAAATAATGATGAATCAAATAAAAATAAACAATAAAAGACGAAAATGTAAAAATAAAATAAAATTCCGATTAAACGCTGGACATTTTTTTTAATGTCACGACCGAGAAACTAATTAAAAATTATATTTTAACTGCAGTAAGGAATTATGTCATGGCTTCCGGCAAAAACACTGGACTAAAAAATAAATTGAATTTATATAAAATGCAATTTAATATAATATAACAAAACATAACTTTTAAGCTACACGTTAAATACCACTACTTTGTTCAATGGATGGTATCTACGTTTCGAAATATTTCAATTTTATAAATGAAATTTATAAATCATAAATATAAAATAAACTCGCGGACATATATCATATTTGATTTTTTTTTCTTTTGTACTACTTATTTTTTATATTTGTGGCAACACTATTTTGGGAAAATCCTTTCGTATCATTTCATTTCATTATTGAAATCTTATTTTGTTTTTAATTAACTGCATCTTTAAATTAAATAATAATAATAATAAAAAAAAAAAAACATAACATATTGTGAATGTATTATGTCAAAAGCCAGTAAACAAACATTTTAAATGATACATTATTCATTGTTCAGCGTTCTGTAGATACACAGAATAGGAAATTTGACAACAAAAATAATATACACGATAACAAATCAGCGTTATTGGCGAATTCTATATAAGAGGCAGAATGATTAATATTAATAAATTTGTTTTAAATTTTTATCAGAAATAATTTTTGTGTTACTTTTTCTTCTGTAGTGGTATTAAATATTTTTTTTAATTGAAATATCAACTCTATTTTCTATATTTTATTGTAATTTCTATTGGAACCACCACAAAACTTTAAAATTTTAATAAACAAAATGTAATTATAATAGGCTCGTAATTTAGTATTGAAATGTAAATAATATGTGGACCTGTAAGGGCCTTTTTTTGTTTCTGCCTGCCATCGCTCCAGCTTGCCTTGCAAGGTTCGGCAGCCAGAGAGAGGAGCTTCGGCTCCAACAATGGGAAATCGGCCTTGCATCTCACTCCTTCAGTCATTTTACGACGTCATTCCTTGTCATTTTCCAAAGTTGTTATGTCTCTGGGGATGTGAGACATAGGTCCCGGGCTCCTCGGCAAAATTTCTTCGAATCGTCGTCTCGTAATTATAAGAAAGTTTAATATTATCGTAAATGATAAACACATTTTATTCAAAATTTAAATATATTGCTCGTGATTCAGTTTGTAATTTAACGAAATCCTTAAATGCAAAGCATGCATTTAAATTAAGAAATAATCAATACTGAAGCGTTTACTATATATTTTGCTCCAAAATTACAATTTTAAATATACATATAATTTCGAAGACTAAAATTTATTAGAAAACATATTTTTAACCAAGAGAATTTAACAGAATTCCTTATTCAACTATATTTTCTTGTGATGTTAAACTATTTTTGTGAGGCATGAATATTAATCACATGCACTCTTACAACCAAAAAAAAAAAAAAAATATATATATGTACGAGTATATACAAAATATACGAGAAAAAATAAGGTTTACTTGTAAAACAATGTGAAAGAATTAAATACTGAATTAAAGAAATAATGGCGTACATTTATCACTCGAATTTTTCAATTTTTCTTTTTAAATGTAATCGTAGAAATACAAAGAATTTAATTTGTAAATATTCTTTCTTTGTATTTAGTGCTTTCAAGAAAGATTTTATTATATCTCGCATTTTAAAATTACCCTCATGTCTCGGAAATATTATGATAAACTGTTCTTTTATTTTTAAATGTGTTTTCACAGATTTATATTAAATATTTAAAGAACAGTTTCAAACTAAGAGATAGAACAATTGTTTAAATCTCTTATTATTGGAAATACTTGTAACTGTACCCATACAGATAATTATATGTTATGGCTTTTTTATTATTATTTTTTTTTATTTTTACAATCAACGTATTATTTATTTTGGGTAGTATTTAGATTTTACATTAATTTACTTGCGAAAACGTGTAAACACAATATACAGGATGCCTACAAATTCTCTTTAAAACTTCAAAATTTCATAGAAGACGAAAAGACGTAAGGAAAAAGAAGACGGAAAGACGTAAGGAAAAAGAAGACGGAAGGATGTAAGAAATGGGAAGACGAATCAGACGAAAAGACGTATGGAGAAAGAACGACGAAAAGACGTAAAAAAGGAAAACAAAGAATAAGAAGAATTTTTTCAAGAAATAATTTCAATTTTTTCAAGATATATTTTAAATTTTTATAAGAGACTTTAAGAATGATGCCTTTTTTCAAAATGGAATTTTGGATGCTGCTGTTTTTTTTATCTTTCCCCGTGATCCAGCTGCTGCTCCCAGCGGACAATGATGCATTCGAGACCGAATGTCTAGCAGGACGGCCGAGCTGTGGAATTGACTCTTGCAAGGCGCCACAACGCTAACTTACAAAGCATCGCCTGGAGTGAATGCAGATCGCAACTCCGTCCCAAAGATACTCTAGCGATCTGCGGCAACACATGCGTGCTAGAGCTAACCTTCGGTACGACAGACGCTCTGCGAGCAGAAACTGAAGTGAGTTGAGGAAGAAAAGAACATTCGAGTGTTTTGGCGGTGAACTAGAGAGTGTGCTACAGAATGTAGTAAAAAGACTTATATAAAATGAGGTAATATGTTTCAACGACGATAAAGTTGAATTTAAGTTGTATTAATATTTATGTAAATAGTATCTTCATGTATATATCGTGCAAATAAGTATTTTACAATATAATTATTTATTCAGAGAATTTCTCTTTTATTTTTGGTATCAAAGTGCATTTTATTGTGTCAGCCAAGAGATTTTTCCATATATATATATATTTTTTATGAGATAAGAAAATGAAACTCGTAATACATACTCAGGTTAATACCAAAGTTATTATTAACCTCTGTTTTGTGTATTTTAGATAGCATTTTGAAGAACCAAGGACAAACATATCAAAATGTCTACGACCAAAAGATAAAGCTCAATGTATTTCTTGGTTTATTGAAACAAAATCAGTCACTACAGACTCAGAGCAACTACAGACCGAACTACAGAAAAAAACCTGCATCACGTCCATCAATTCCTGAGTGGAACAAGAATTTTATGGAGCAAGAAGTGGTAAAAAAATTATCGGATTAAAATGTTGAATGTGTGAGACAATCCTTTGTCAGATGTCCAACTTCATCCATTCGTAGTGCTTCTACACAGCTAAACATGACAATGTCCACAATGCACAAATTCCTTCACAAAACTTCCATTTGTATGCTCATAAAGAGCAATTGTTACATGGAGTGAAGAAGATGATAAAAGAAAGAGTAAAGTGTTTGCCGTTAGCATCCTGGTTTGAATATAAAATGATGATTTTTTTCCAAAATCGAGTATGTTTCAGTAATGAGGTAACGTTTCACGTTTCAAGGAAAATCAATACATATAATGCGAGAGTCTGGTGCGCAGAAAACACACATGTGAGTAGGGAACTCGAGAGACAAACTATGAAAGTGAATGTTTAGTTTGCCCTGACATGCAGCGAGCCATTGGAACACTTTTCTTCGTAGAGAGATCACTAACTTGCAGGTGTTACCTAGACCTTTTAACTGAATTTGTGGACCATATCAACTTAAAAAGTTTCTCACCATATTGTAAATAGATGCGTAAAGCTTCTAGTGGAAAAATCAGGAAAATTATATTAAATTAAAAATATATATATATATGTCCCAAATTAATATATTCTTCCAGCACACAAAGTTATTTAACATGAAAATTTCAAAATATTCCACAATTTGGGCCACCATTGTACACATATCGAATCAAAGAAACAATGCGTGCATTTAACACGAGATTTTTTCCCCTTTTTTTAACTAAATCATGCAGTACACATAATTTAATTTGTAAATGCTTTTTTTTTCTTTAGGATTAAGCACTCAGAAAAAAAAATATATATATTTTAACTTTATTTACAAAATCCTGATAGTTGCTTTCAAAATCATTGAATATTCGATCCATTTGTCAATATAATCAATATAAAGAGAATTTCTATCGATAAATTTTCTGTATATATATTTATATTTATATTTATACATATTTATTTTTTATTTTTTAACCACTTCACCATTTGCCCCAAGATAACTCGGGGGAAAAAGCACTGTTTCCCCATACCTGTCGCAGGTGAAGTTCTTAATATTTGTATTTAAATTTTTCCAATTGTTTCAAAAATCATTTATACTTTAAGATAATTAATCATTTACACTCAAAATCAATCCCCTTATTTTTCGTAAAGATTAATTCGTATAGTTTCAAAGAAACTAATAAATATTATTTTTGGTTGTTATTTTTATTAAAAAATGCAATAATTATTAACTATGTAGAAAAAGAATCATACAGATGATAATATAAAGTGTTATCATAAATCGTATTAAAAGAACTTATTCACTATGTCGTCATGTATATATATATATATATATTTATATTATGGGATTTTTAATTAAAAATATTATTTTTCTATGAGTCTTTTATTTTAGAAAATTTGAGAATTTAAGACATTTATATCATAGCATTCAAAATTAAACTAGACGTTCATAATGGCTTCTTTGAACTTCTACACAAACTTATACATGTTCATTCATGTTCCCGAAATATGTGTATGCATGCCAGATTAATTTATTAACATTAGACGATCGCTGCATTAATTAGTCATTCATTTGATCGGATGGCACATAGTTCAATGTAAAAAGAAAAAAAAACTATAAAGTTACTAAGAATTTTCTAGGAAACTGGGATGCCTAAAATTTTTATGTAATGGCAACAACCAAAATTGATACACATTTGCACTGCAAATCAAAAAACCTGTAAGGTTATTAAGAATGTTTTAGAAAAGCGGTATGCCTATAACTTTTTATGTATCTGCAACCCAGGTTACAGATAAAATTTTGGTAGAATACTGTAATTTTAGTAGATTATTTTGTAAAGCTACAGATTTCTGTTACAAAAACTAGATTTTTGGATTTACGACTTTTTCTGTATAGTGTACAGAGAAAATTTTAGTAAGCATACAAATTTCTGCAACTTTACATCTGTAGATTTTTTTTTTTTTTTTTTCAACTTACTGACCACACATCTCGCGAAATACTCTTCAAACTTCTTTCAACATATTGTTGGAAATATTAATTTTTATGATGTAACAGTATTCTTCTAAAGAAAGCAGCTTGTGGACGTACACACTAGAGATGAGTTCGGGCTTTGATGAATTTCGGAGCCCGTGTCTGATGATTCGAAATACGAGCCGGACGTTTTGAAATCCGAGACTGACGGTTAAATATCTGAGCTCGAAATATTTTGTGTCATCGGATGGAGATCCCAATACCGAATGTAAACCGTGGAAAATTATCACTAAATTTGTTTTAATATTGCTTTTCTCATTTAAAAATCTCGGCTTACATAGAAATAACATTTAGTCCTAAATAATCTCCAATGACTTCGTCTTGTGAATTTCATGTCGCAGAATAATATGTTTAAAATAGCAATTTTTTTTTCAACTACTTTCAGTATACGGCAAATATGCAATTTTCACTATTAAAAAAAAAATAATAATAATAATAATAAAATATATATATATATATATATATATATATATATATATATATATATATATATATGTATGTATGTATACAATTGTGCCGGAAAGGTAGGATTTTTGCTTTCAACTAATTCTAAAAAAGACTCCAAACGGAAGGAAAATATAGATAATAGAAATCTCTATGTGAACGTACACACTACGTACTACTAGAGATGTGTTTTGGCTATATTTTCGGATACCGAGACAGATGATACGAATACTTGTTTCTAAAGCAACTTCTGGTCATTTTTTTCACTTATAAATTTTTCACTTTGATCCAAAGTCCGCTTGGGCACCGGGCTGAGCATATATCTGATCTGGTACACGCACATGCGGGTCTTTGAATTTTCTGGATAACTCTGCTTGCCACATTAAGTTATCTGCAAACCTAGCAGACGCCAGTGTTGCACTGGCGAATTCAAAAGTCTCGTTTTTTGTCTTATCGTCCAGATTATTTAGATATTCATTGTTATTTTACTAGAACATAATGTATCTAAAACATGTTTAGTTAATTAGTGGGGTGAGTTAGCTCAAAATTATACCAAAATATTTCACATCTGGCAACCAATGCGCCACTTTGGACTCGAATAGTACATGGATAGACGAGTCTAAAAAGCCCGAGACACAAATTTTCTTCGCTCTCTAGCAGCGCTGATGACGTAATCAATATGACCGCCAAAATTTTGCGACGCGCTTCTACATTTCTGTATATAACTCGAATTAATATTTTGATATTAACCTATATTGTTAGTGATTATTAATCCGCAGAATACGCCCTTTCCAACGGTATATTTGACATCATTGTTTAGGTTCATAATACAACAAATATTTATAACTTAATTAAAAAAAAAAAAAAAAAAAAAAAAAAAAAAAAAAAAAAACAAGAATTTTGCTTTTTCAGAATTTAATGTCGACCCCGATGACAAAAAAAAAAAAAAAAACATATATATATATAAATATATAAATATAGATACAGTAGAGTCCCGGTTATCCGAGTTAATCGAATTTATACCTTTGGTATGGATCCTTTTCTTCAAAACAAATTATGGTCATTTTTCCCCATTCTGGCCAGAAAATCAGAGTTCTAACTTTTTACGACTGCTCTTTCATCTTCACCTAACACTTCATTTGTAATGGCTGTTTCATAATAATGGAAGCCATCAGTCCACCAGAAGAAAATAACTTGGTGAAAGCAGGAAGTTCTGATAATTGGGACTCTACTGTAGTTAATTTTAAGACTTATATCACGCGATTTTATTTTACATAAAGTGATGTCATTCACATCCGTTGCAGAATTCATCATTTGCGATCCAATGTTCAATAACATTTACAACAAAGTACGTTTAGGACGTCACTATCTCTCAATAACGCACAAATAAACTAGTATGTTGTGGCCATCACAAAACTTTCTTCTATATAAATCACGTCAATTAAATCATTTAAATAGTAAAATAAATTACATCAATTTATTCATATAAAAGTATACCTGAATTTGAAATTTGATGAAAATTCGTGCATTAGTTATTGAAATAGAGCTGTAGGAGAAATTTTGAAAAATGTAGCATAGCAGTGCCACCTGTTGAGCGATTTGCACCAAAACACAAACAGTACTAATTCATATACCGGAATCGTAAACCGGAATCGCCAAAAGACAAACGGTACTAATTCGTATACCGGAATCTGAAGTTGGATGAAAATCCGTGTATTAGTTCTGGAGCTAAAGCTACTGTGGAAATCACAAAAAATGCAGCACAGCAGCGCCACCTGTTGAGCGATTTACACCAAAAGGTACAAAACATCAATTCATGTCAAGAACTAACTGAATCTGAAATTTGATGAAAATCCGTGCATTGGTTCTGGACATTGAGCTATTGTGGAAGTCGAGAAAAACGCTGCATAGCAGCGTCACTTGTTGAGCGATTTACAGCAAAACATAAACAGCACTAATTCATATCCAGGTATACCTGAATCTGAAGTTTGTTGAAAACCCAAGCATAAGTTCTTGAGATAGAGCTATCGCGGAAATCACAGAAAATGCAGCATAGCAGCGCCACCTGTTGAGCGATTTACACCACAAGGTGCAAAACGTCAACTCATGTCAAGCACTAACAGAATCTGAAGTTTGATGAAAATCCGTGCATTATTTCTTGAGATAGAGCTATTACGAAAATCGTGTAAATGCTTCAAAATGCAGCATAGCAGCGCCATCTGTTGGGCGATTTACACCAAAACGTTACTAGCACCAATTCATATCAAGGATTAACTAAATCTGAAGTTTGATGAAAATCCGTGCATTAGTTCTTGAGATAGAGCTAGTGCAGAAATCGCGACAAATGCAGCCTAGCAGCGCCACCTGTTGAGCGATTTACACCAAAAACTAATCAGCACCAATTTGTATTAGGGACTAACTTAATATAAATTTTTATTAAATTCCGTGCATTAGTTCGCTTGAGATAGAGCGCCCACAAAATTTGTGTCACATACACACAGACAGACAGACAGACTCACAGAGTCACAGACAGACATTTTGTAAAAACATGTTTTTTGGAATCTCTGACCCCTAAAACGTGTAAATCCGTCGAAAACCGAAAGTCGAAAATTTTCATGAATCCAATACTTTCTTCTTGTAAAGATAGAAGAAAGTAAAAAAGAGATTTCGTCATTCAAAAAACTCGACAAAAAAATTGGCTATATAAAGATTCACAGGCCCTCATTTTTAGGTATTATTAATATAGATATTTAAAATTAAATTTAGTTTCTAATAGCTCCATGTGTTATCAGAAATCCTTCATTTATATTCTTCAAAATAGCACGTATTTTAATTAATTTTTTTTCAGTTTTTATGTGAAAATGGCAATAAAAAGATATAATGGTACTTTTCGGTTAGCCGAAGGCATTGAGTTGTGGATTTTATCGAAAACATCTGAATGTCCTCAGTTTCAATGTTGGAACACAGTCATCAAACTGGAGTCCCTTCTAGTACAACTTGTATTGGGTATTCGTACATCTAACTTTACAATGTACGTTGATACTTTGGCTCAGTTATGTCCGTGGACATTTGCGTTGGACGTAGTCCGCTTTTCTCGTTGGTTACCAGTATTCATGCGGACTCTACAGGACATTCCAGAAAAACATCCAGATATACATGCTGAATTTTTTCGTGGCAACTTTACGAACACCAAAACTGCTACACCGTTTTCTGCAATATTTGACGATCAACATCATGAACACAATAACAGAGTTATAAAGAGTGAAGGTGGTGCTATTGGAATCCTTGATAGTGAAAATGCTCTGCTTAAGTGGATGGATTAGTGGACCAGTTCTTTAATTGGGGAATTTGAAGATGAATCAAATTTAAAAGATGACAAAAACGTGGGCGCAAAGTATCATGAAGATAACAATGCTCATGAGAAAAGGTTCCTGGCCCATGTCAAAGAAATGATTAACGTCTTATCCGAACAAGGAAATCCATTTGAAGAAGCTGATTTAATGTCAATAGGGAGATCCAAAATAATTCCAAGTTTCGAAGCTGTCAAGTGTCTTACGGAAGCATTTACTGTAGGACTAAAACAGTAAGATGATTATGTCGTGTCCCGTCTCGTTCAAGTTCAAAATTCAATTCATGAAGTTATTCCTCGAACCAATATTCACATTTTCAAGACTATAACAAGAAAAAAAGATAAGACAATGTTCAAGATTTCTTACTTACGTAAAGACTCCAACTTATTCTGCAGATTGTATGTTGCATCTGAAGCACGGGATTGCAACATAGATGATTTCTTTTCGCATGAAAACCAAAAGTACCCACCTTCTATTTCAGATGATGGAAAACTCCGAAAACCAACCAACAAGTCTGATATTATTGACTGCATTCAAACAAAATATGGCATTAGCTTTAATCACGGCCAACCGAATGTAACAACTGAAATATTCGATGGAGCAACCGTAATACTCATGCTTAATCCTGGTATTGCGACAATATTTTTCGGATATTACGAACATGTTTTCAAACCATATTTCATTAATCAACTGAAGAACAGTTCACGACTAGATATTGTATTTGACAGATATATTAGCACCAGTTTGAAGGCACATACACGAGAAACAAAAGGAAGTGGCATAAGTATTAAAGTCTCAGACTCAACAGCAATTCCAAAAAAACATCAGCAATTCCTATGTGTCAACGAAAACAAGACCCAATTGTTCCAGTTACTAGCTAAGAAAATGGTGGGGGACGAGTATCCAGGAAAACACGTTGTCTGTACTTATAATGACCGAGTCCTCGCACCAACATCTATGGATGTATCAAGCATTTTTGCCGTCTCACACGAAGAAGCAGATGGCCGTCTACTTCTCCATGTTAAGCATGCAGTAGAAAGTGGACATACTCGCATCAGAAAACGAACTGTGGACTCAGATGTAGTGGTTATTTCAATATCAGTCCCCACAAATACAAAATATTGATGAACTATGGATTGAGTATGGTTGTAAAAAATACAGGAAATTCATTCCAATTGATGAGATCTGTGCTAAACTTTCACCGGAAATTTGCAGAAATTTGTTGGCTTTTCATTCTGTAACTGGTTGCGACACAGATTCCCCATTTTGTGGCATTGACAAGAAGACAGCTTGGAAGGTCTGGATGTCATTTCGTGAAATTGATTGTGTGTTGCATCAGCTCTGTACAGGCACATCTGATATTGACGATGAATGTCATGATCTGTTACATCGATTTGTTATACTACTTTATGATCAATGATCAGATCTTCAATGCATCAATGATTGCAGAAAAGTGTTATTTACAAGAAAGAATCGAGCCATCAATAACATACCTCCTACAGCAGATGCTTTGACACAACACATCAAACGAGCTACTCTCCAAGCAAGGATTTGGAACAACGGCCTCACTGCACATTACACAATACCTTCACCAATTAAGTGGGGATGGACAATACATTCAGGAGGAACATACCAACCTTTGTGGACAACAATTCCAGAAATGTCAAAACACTGTGAAGAACTTACCTGCTGTACTTGCCGCAAGCGATGCACATTTTGTAAATGTGTTAAAATGGGAATAAAATGTAAGAAACTTTGTGTATGTGAAGGGCAGTGTTCAGACAGTGATAAGTAATCACAAGTATATTTACATGAGTCATTTGGATATTATTGCATATGACAGCAATATATTATGTTATTTAGATATTATGGCTGCAATTAGTGTATTTGACAAACTACTGGATATGAAATTTGGATATTAAATTGGAATAATATTGTATTGTACATTCTTTGTTTCTCATTCTTGTACCTATAAATGTTTGAAACTTATCTTACAGTTATGCCGATTAAGTGTACCTCATTTCATTGATTTTAAAACGGAAATGAAAGTTTCAGAGCCCTAAAAATACTTAAATTTATTTACATATACATAAAAAATTACAATAATTATATTTGCAACTTAAACAGTTATAAAGCAACTGCATTAATTTTCGGAACCCATATAAATTACATTGTTGCCCTAACTACTTTCTATGCAACGCTACATTGTTTTGGTAAATTTTCAGAAAATATTTGTGATAAAATATTTTCTGATAGAAAAAGTCATATATACCGTCCGAAAGGTAATTTTCTGACGAACAAAAGATATGCGATACGCTTCCAGCTACATGCAACAAATTCCAATTTATTTAGCAAAATGTTTTGAATATATATATATATATATTTTTTTATTAAGTTATAAATATTTGTGGTAAAATGAACCTAAACAATGATGTCAAATATACCGTTCGAAAGCGCGTTTTATCCGGATTAATAATCACTATATATATAGGTTAATTTAAAAATTTTAACCCGAGTTCTATAGAGAAATGTAGAAGCACTTCACAAAACTTTGGCGGCCATATTGATTACGTCATCATCGCCACTAGAGGTCAGGAAAATTTGTGTCCATAGTTTTTTAGACTCATCTATCCATATACTATCTGAATCCGAAGTGGCGCATTGGTTGCCAGATGTGAAGTTTTTTTTAGCTATCTCACCCCACTAAATAGTTTTCAATTAATTAAAAAATGAATTTACACGAATTAAACATTTTAATATTTCCCTAAAATAATTTTAATAATAGTATAAGATAATAGTAGTTTAATAATAGTATTTTAAGGTAAAACAAATAAAAAAATATATATTTTTAAACGTTATTCAAATAAGAGAATTTAAATATATTACATACATAATTTGCTATTCATGTACTAATTATATCACAGTGCAATTTAGTCGCCTTTACTTCTGAGAACATTGGTATATTTATTAAACAGTTTAATTAATCTGGTTATATAGTCACAACATCTGCGAACATATAGACTATTATAAAAGTATTTTCAATTTCTTTTAAAGAATGGTTTTAATTAAAATCCAATTTTGATATGTTAGATGCGTTATAAGATAAAAAATTACAGCCCCATATTCTGTTGCTAATATTTCTGATATCACATTTTTCCAGAATTTCATTTTAATCAGAAATTCCCTCAATTTGAAAATAAAGCCATACTTTAATAATTTTGTAATAATAGCCTAAAATGCAGCTGCTAAATTTTTAAATAATGAGTTTTTCGTATCCAGATAAAATGATGGCGCAATTTTCAAGAAAAATAAAAGCTGATAATTTATCTAGTTTCTTTAAATTTTTCTGACTGGGAAAGATATTGATTTCTCCTATAAAAAATATCCTTTAAAAGAATATAAATGTCAACCACAAGGGCACTACCGCATACTATTTCAACTTTTTTCCCAGGAGTGCAAACACATCTTTCAAGTGAAATAGTCCTATGGGGTCGAAGAACATTTGAAATGTTCTCGAAAGAAAACCAAACAAAAAATGAATGAGTAGCGGTTTTTGTTGCCTATTGTCAGTAATCCAAATGGTCCAAGACGATACAGACACTTGCGGCAAATAGTTCTATGTGTTTGTGCCGTTTGTATTTGTTTTATTTCAACCAATATATAATTTAGATTCTAAAAAGACTTTGGATGATGACGAAAGAGAAACAATGTGTCCTGAAAAGGTCGTAAATTTTGCAAGTGGAAAAAGGAATGGATTTATCTCTTACTGAGCAATATTTTTTACTTATTTACTTATTGTGTCATTAGCTCTCAAGCCTTGGAAAACATAACGTTCGATATTTTTTTAAATATTTTTCTTTTCTCGGGGTCTTTCTAACAATTGACTTTTATTCAATACGATATTTTCTGAATGTTTGATAGAAACATTTTACCTCTATATTTAACTTTACGTATATATATATATTGTCAATTCATAGGCAAGATACAATGTATGACATACCATTTAATGAATAATTTAAAATAAACAGTGTCTTTATACCAAACAGTACTTTGTAGATAATAGAAATGACAAAAAGTGTTTTTGATACTTATTCTTCGTAGCAGGTTATTCTGTCATAAAAAAATCCTTTGTTGCTTCCTTTTAATGCTAGAAGTACATCTTCTTCGAATCCCGAACTTTTAACAGTTTATAGACTCCTTTCCAAAATATAATGTCACATAGTCCTCAAGGACCTCATCCATAACGCCCGCGTCCAGTCGTATGTGCCTCATTCACTGCATCCAACAGGAGAGCCCGGTTGTTGTCGCGCCGAAGACATCAATCTTGGACACAACAAGAATGAGAGCGTGTTCTTTTCAGTCATGAGTAGAGATTCACTACGCAGAGTGATACTCATCGAATCTTCATCTAGATAGAACGTGGAGCTCGCTATCATCCCTCGTACAAAAATGACATCGACAGATTTTGTGGCAAAGAAATCTTGTCTTGGGCGACATAATGTTGTGCAGTCGTACACCAATGCATGTCTTCGATTCGGGTACTTTCAATGTACATAACTTTAGGGATGAGGTTCTTGAAGCCTATGTGAGGTTGTTCCAGGGTGCTGTAGGCCCGGACTTCAGCTTTATGGACGATGATGCGAAGCCACACATAACTGAGATTGTTGATGATTTTCGTAAAGAAGGACATATTCGCTGTATGAATTGACCCTCGAGGTATCCTGTTGAACATGTTTGTTACGGTCTGGGAAGAGACATTGCACAGCGAACACCCCTCCCAGGACCCACCAGGACTTAAAAGCTGCGCTTTTGGAAGAATGGGCTTTGTTGCCACAATCATTTATTGAAACCCTCATAAGCAGTATGAGAGCTCATTGTGAGGCTTGTAAAGCAATGAACGGTGGTCCAACTTCATAATAGACAGGCTTTTCCCCAGATAAATGCTTTATATATGATTCATGATTTAACACTTTTGATATACCCTGTTTCTTAATTCCCAATTAAAATCTTTTCCATATTGTTAAGTTGCTATATTCTTTATCACATTGTAATGTACCTCTCTGCCAAATTTCGGGGCAACACAGTTCTTAAGTTCAAAAACTATACTACTGAATTACAAAATAAAGATTTTTCTGTATCGAAAATAAATAATCGAGAGATATTCTTGAAAATTAAAGTCGATCCAGTTTTTTTTTTTTTTTTTTTTTTTTTTCTGTTAAAATAGATATTTATTTCTCGTAAAAAAATAACAGCTTTAAAGAAATATAAATGTAAGCTTTCGGGGTATTCTTATCCCATAGTATAACAACACGTGTCCAATCATACAAACACATATTTCAAAAGGAACTGTCCTCAGACCTCGGAAAATATTCCCAATTTACTTTAATAGTTCTATTATATTTCATGCAAATCTCAGTTGTTAAACTAACGAATAATGTTATTTTCGTATCCAGATCATTGGTGACATTTTAACAAAAAAAGCTGATTTAATAAGTCTCTCTCAAATTTTGTTGTTTGGATAGATATTGTTTCCCCTAAGAAAATCCTGATCTTTAAGAGAGTATAAATACCACTAGGATACTAGATCGTACTATTTCAACTTTTTTTCCAGAAGTGCAAACACATCTTTCAAGTAAGGCTAATTCTATAAGGTAAAATAGCAATTATAATGTTCTCGAAAGAAAACAAAGCAAAAAACATACCAGTAGTGTGGGTCATTTTGAATAAGTTAAATAGTCGAAGACGATATAGATATTTACAACAACTCGTCCTACTTGTTTGTGCCATTTGTATCCGTTTTTGTTCAATTAATATATAATTTAGATTATAAAAATGCTTTGGATGAGAGAGAAACAATGTGCAAAGCAAGCCATAAATTGTAGAGGGGAATAAACATACAAATGTATCTCTTACTGAACAATATATTTTTTTCATGTATACAATATGCTGTACATTAGGTCTCAAATGTAGAAAAAAATTCCGTTTAATGATTTTTTAATTAAAATAATTAATATTTGCTTAAATTACTAATTACTAAAATGTTCTAACATTTAATAGCTTTGTCTTACACGTTTTTGTTATACATGATATTTTCTGAAGATTTCTACAAATATAAAACCTCTATAATTCCTGTATGTATTTTTTTTTTTTTTTTTTTTTTTTTTTTTTTTTTTGTCTGTTTATGGGTCAAATCGATTTTATTAACTACCATTTGGTTAATACTTACATGCGCATTTAAATAAAACTGTATTTTGTATATAATATAAATTCTAAAAGGTGTTTTAAATGCAAAGTGCACAATACGAACTTTAAAAGCTCTGTGTTTACTTAAAAGTTGGCAAATAATTTACAGTTATTAAAAGTTTAATATATACATTTTATTAAATTTCGGATTACTTTCGGTCAGCATCCGCAACCTCAATGAGGGAATATTTTCATTAACTGCCGTCCCATTCAAATGCATCTTTTCGTTTAAAATGGATGAGTCTATAATTCTTTGGGGTATGGAATATATGAGGATGCGAGTTTCAAAACCCGCCATATCCAAAATTAAAAGAATCGTGTTTTCTATGTTAATCAAATCTACTGGTCAACCTACACCGACAAAATTACTACAATAAAAAAATACACGTTTTGTACTGCATTTTTGACGTTGTAAAATTTTGGTTTACAATGGAAACCAGTGGAAGCAGTTAGAGGTTTTCCTCAATTTCCCATAATTTGATTTTTTGGCAAGTTTTGAAACTTACGTCCTAATATAGGTTCTTAGTAATGACTTGAATGGTAGTTAATGAAAATATTCCATTACGAAGGCTGCGGATAAAGAGCGAATGCACTGGGAAATCTAAATAAAATATATATTTCAAAATTTGTTATTAAAATCTGTATTATTAAGTGTCACCTTTTAAAGTAAACAGACGGCCTTTACCCCTTTGGGGATGAGCGACACGAATACGTGCCGTAAAAGATGCTCAGAAACCTTGATTATTCTCACCACTTATTTTTTATTGAAAACTTTGGGTTATTTATTCAGGGCATTTTCCCGATTCAATTAGGAAAGAATTTTTGTTTAAAAAAAAACGGTTAAAAATGATTAAAAATTGTGAAAAATACGCTTGTCACGAAGGGGTTGAAGTTCATATTGTTTAAGTTGTGATTAGAACAAGGTTGTTGTATATGTGATTCTAAGATTTCTTACGTGTCCTTTTTAATTAAACAGATAGCTTTTAACCCAGTGTGGACGAGCGACGCCGCAGAAGGTGCTCAGAATTTTTGATTATTCCCACCAGTTACTTTTTATGTAAATTTTACTTTATTTAATCAGGGTATTTTCCCCGATTCAATTAGGCAAGACTTTTTGTTTTATAAAACGGTGAAAAATGATTAAAAATTGTGAAAAATACGCTCATCGCGAAGGGGTTAAAGTTCATATTGTTTAAGTTGTGATTAGAACAAGGTTGTTGTATATGTGATTAGAAGATTTCTTACGTGTCACCCTTTTAATTAAACAGATAGCTTTTATCGCAGTAGGGACGAGCGACAGTATACATGCCGCAGAAGGTGCTCAGGAGTTTTGATTATTCCCACCAGTTACTTTTTATGTAAATTTTGCTTTTATTAATCGGGGCATTTTCCCCGATTCAATTAGGCAAGACTTTTTCGTTTAAAAAAAAACGGTGAAAAATAATTAAAAATTGTAAAAAATACGCTCGTCACGAAGGGGTTAAAGTTCATATTGTTTAAGTTGTGATTAGAACAAGGTTGTTGTATATGTGATTAGAAGTTTTCTTACGTGTCACCTTTTTAATTAAACAGATAGCTTTTACCCCAGTGGGGACGAGCGTCAGTATACATGTCGCAGAAGGTGCTCAGAAGTTTTGATTATTCCCACCAGTTACTTTTTATGTAAATTATGCTTTATTTAATCAGGGCATTTTCCCCGATTCAATTAGGCAAGACTTTTTGTTTTAAAAAAAAACGGTGAAAAATGGTTAAAAATTGTGAAAAATACGCTCGTTGCGAAGGGGTTAAAGTTCATATTGTTTAAGTTGTGATTAGAACAAGGTTGTTGTATATGTGATTAGAAGATTTCTTACGTGTCACCTTTTTAATTAAACAGATAGCTTTTACCCCAGTGGGGACGAGCGACAGTATACATGCCGCAGAAGGTGCTCAGAAGTTTTGATTATTCTCACCAGTTACTTTTTATGTAAATTTTTCTTTATTTAATCAGGGCATTTTCCCCGATTCAATTAGGCAAGACTTTTTGGTTTAAAAAAATGGTGAAAAATAATTAAAAATTCTGCAAAATATTCTCGTCGCGAAGGGGTTAAAATTCATATTGTTTAAGTTGTGCGTGTATGAATACGATTTTAAATATTAATAAAAAAGGGGTTTTGAAATAATTTGTAGATTTTTTTAGGGGACAATTTTTGTTGATTGAAATTTTTGTATGCGTTAGAGTTTGAGGGAATAGTTTTACTAGTGGTAATTTAAGAGAAATTTATGAAAAATTGTAGGATAAAAAGGAGACTTTGAAATAATTTCGTGATTATTATTTTCTTTATAGAGGGGGATTTTCTGAGATTGAAATTTTTGAGCGTGTAAGAGTTGAGGTGAAATATTGTTCCTGGTTATAATTTTAGAAAAAAAATGTGACAAATTGAAGGTCAAAAAGGGCTTCGAAATAACTTCGTGATTTGTTTTTCTTTTTAGGGGGAATTTTCTGAGATTAAAATTTTTTAGCGTGTTAGAGGTAATGTTACTTGTAATAATTTCAGAAGTTAAAACATTTTTTATTGTACCGATGGAAGACGTTAGATTTCCGTGTATTATCTAAAATATTAATTTAGAAATTTATTAAAATTATTAATGAGGAAACACAGGCATATCAAAATCTTAGATACCATAATGTGCAATAATAAAACTTTATAAAACTTTCAAGTAAAACCTTCATATTACCTGCATGAGAAACAGTTTTCATTTTCCCTGAAAATATCTCAAGCGATTTCACGAAAATTTTCTAAGTCAATGAAGTAATTTGAAGGTGATAACTTATAGAAATAAACATGTATGAAATCTTTTAAAAATCGGTATATTTCTCTTAAGAAAACCTTTAGTTTTCATTTTCCTTAAAGATACTTGCTGAAACCTTCAAAATGGCTGCAACATCTCAAAAATTTTAAAGGTTTTTCTCTGATTTTTTTACCTGGGAGAACTTATTGAAATATTTTATTAAATTCAATTTTTAATGCCATATAATTATTTAAATCAAAATGCATACATTTAGAAAAATAATTTTGTACTTTTTATTTATTTTCTATATTTTTAAATCATGGCATAATATTTTGGTATTATTATTTATACCTGAATTATTATAAATAAAAAAGTAATTTTGCACTTTTCATTTATTTTTAAATCACGGCATAATACTTTGGTTTTTGCACAACGCATATATTTCTTTTCTTTGTAAACAAAGTTTTAGAGACAGAAATTATGCTTTAAATTATTTCCTTTTTAAAAGGAATTGATGATAAGTCATATCATTAACGTCAAAGCAAAAGTATTCTGGATGCTGCATTCCTTTCCAACACTTCGGATCCTATCGCTAGAATCTGAAACATATTTCTGCACTCAGTGATAAAAAAAAAATGAAAACGAGTTTTTAAAAATAATTTTTTTAAACTTAATTAAGTTTTTAAAAATAGAAACTTTGAATTTTTTCATTCAAACTATTCTGTATAATAAAAAAAAATATATATATATTTATGAATCATTATTAAAAATGCTCAGTGATTTTTAAAACAGGGCTTAATTAAATATTAAATATTAAAATATAATTAAATAATTAAATATTAAAATTAATTAAATTTTAGCTTAATTAAATTTTAAAACCAAAAACTTTGGATTTTTTTATTCAAACTTTTTTCACAGTTTAAATAAACATTAAAAAGTAAAGATTTCCATTTTTTTTTTCAAATCTTCCTCTCCTTGGATTAGATTCCACGATCTACCAATTAGGAGAGGAAAGACATACCACAGAGATACTGGTATCCGGATCGAAGTAGCTTATAACAAAATTTGAAACAAATCTCAATTCTGTCAACTCATGGCTCCGCTTCTGCACATTACCCAGATAAAATATTTTATTAAGTTCTTATATAATGATTGCTAAACTTTTTATTGAAAATTCTATTAATTGAAATTCTCTAAAATTGAAGCTTTGACCAGACTCATCACCACAACGAAAAAGTGGTCTTTCCCAATTTTCGTTTTTTCATAGGAAGCCATCTAATAATGAGACGCTAGTACTCTGGGCTTCAAAACACAATTTATAGGCATTGCGGGTACAGCGCCATCTGTTAGCGGTTTTTGCAACTAATTTTTGAAACTTCTGTATAACATTTTTACAGCTTAGCTAATAAACAATCGGGGCTAATAAACAATGTCCGCATACTTCTATTGATCTTTGTTTTTGAGATATTTAATTTTGAAATCAGGGTCTTATTCGCTGGACACCCTGTAATTAGGTTCGTTAAAGGCGTTGATTGTTGAAGACAAAGAAACACTGCGTTAAAGTAAATATGCGAATTTACCAGGTGAAAAATAAGTGATAAATGGTGTGATATAACACAATTTATAGGCATTGCGAGTACAGCGCCATCTGTTAGCGGTTTTTGCAACTAATTTTTTAAACTTCCGTATAACATTTTTACAGCTTAGCTAATAAACATTCGGGGCTAATAAACAATGTCCGCATAATTCTATTGATCTTTGTTTTTGAGATATTTAATTTTGAAATCAGGGTCTTATTCGCTGGACACCCTGTAATTAGGTTCGTTAAAGGCGTTGATTGTTGAAGACAAAGAAACACTGCGTTAAAGTAAATATACGAATTTACCAGGTGAAAAATAAGTGATACATGGTGTGATATATGGGATTCTCGTTAACATAAAAAATAAAATAAAATAATAAGGCGAAATGCGATATTTTACCTTGAGACGATGCAATATAATATGAGTTTCAGATCAAAGTGACGTAATAAAATCAATGGAACAGCCGTTAAAGTATATTTTCTCTACTTAAGATCAATCTCTGTTGGTGGCCTCGGGAAATGCAGGCCGAAAATATTAAGAAGTTTTAAATAACATGTATATTTTCAACTTGTAACATATTCTTTATTATTTTAGCTGCATTTTAAGTAAAGCTGTAAGTTTGTTAAAGTTCGTATTGTGTATTTTAAGGAAAAAAAAACTTTTCCAATTATTATTATATATATATATATATATATATATATATTTTAATTAGAAAAATACGCGGAACAATAGTAATTTAATTAAAATGCTTAATGATAATTTAACGCTCCTTTCTTAAAATTATTAACACTGCATTATCTTTATAACGTCACTTACATCGCTTATGCCTATATTTTATTTAGAGTTTACATTGTTTAATACTAATTTAATAGTGTAAATCTGCAACATATTTTGGTCGATAGTGCGAAAAAATACGCTCATTTAATTTCTATGTTTCAAAAGACAGAGATTTTAAAGTACATTAGATTAATTTTAATACAATTATTCCAATTGGTAAATAAAGTAGCAAAAGCCATGCTTTGTTTGGATTCGCGAAGCATTATTTAATAAGATAAACCTTTGAAAGTAACAATATTTTTTATTATTATTTTTGCATCTTTATTAAGCTAAAACGTTATTTTACGTTTTGGCGCATTTTAATTTTACAAATGTAAATCCAGCCAAATAACTAAGGATTTCCTCGGAATTTTTTATTTATGATATAACGAATTTAACAATTAATTTAATTTGTTTACAATTCTTTTGTTGCCACTTTACAAAAAAAAATCATAACATAATTCTTTTAAAATGCGTAAGCATCGTCTGTGTAAATGATTTCTCATAATAGGAATAAATCGTGTATTTGAATTCTTAACAGTGAAAAATACTTTTATAATTGAATGTAAATAATTGAATTTTCACAAATTTTAATTCAATAAAAGTATGCTATAATTTTCATAAAAAATATATTTTATTTATTTCATAAAAGAAATCGTGAAACTATTTAATTAATCGGGATTCTATCTACAATTATTAACTCCAAGATTTATTTTTTCTTTTGAAAATATACATGTTTCATTTTTTATTTGCAAAAATGCGTCCATAACGGAAAAACATGTAAAATAATTTAATTAAAATAATAAAATTTTTAAGGTTACTCTGTAAAAATATATTTTTGTGCAAATCTACAGATCATAATTTATTTTTATGTTTAATTTCAAGTCAAAATACTGAATGTTTTTTTTTTTTTTTTGTAAAGTGTACGACAAAATGTAATTTGTGTAGCCTAGTAGAGGATTCCCTTCGCTGATCCTAATCATATGATATGTAAATTTCCCTCTAGGTGAAAAATGTGAAGACCAGGATTCGAACCAGGGATCTCTTGGCTGAAGCCGCCGATACCCTACCATCTGATCTGCCCCACCAGTGGCCGAGAGGTTCTGCTCTCGAAGCTGGTAGACGGGAGGTGCTGGGTTCGACCCCAATCGCGCCCGTCGGCCTAATCGTTCGGAGTTTAGTGGTTTTCTTCGAACCGTGGATTTCCACGCGTAAATACGGATTAGGCTCCTTTAGAAAGAGCCCCCACGGAGGGCACCCCCCTTCCCTAGGGGCTGTATCCCTCATGTTGATAATTGGCCGTCATAAACACAACCAAGCAACTACCTTCTGAGCTATTTCGGACGAATCTGGTGGATCTGTTTCACCCAGCTAACATTACTGATTCTAGCATCTGATCTGATATCCGAATCAGCCCAACATAATAAATCGCAGGTAACAGAACTCCAGAAAATGCTATCGTAATTACAATACGTAATTACAATAGATTTTTAATACAATTATTCCAATTAAAGAATTTAATTCTTTATTAATTCTACTTGGAATAATTGTGTTAAAATTAATCAAGTGTAATTATGGCTCCATCTGCTTCTGGAGTTCAATTACCTGCGATTTATTCTGTTGAGCTGATTCGGATACCAGACCAGATGCTATAATCAGTAAGGTTATCTGGGAAAAATAGACCTACCAGATTCGTCCGGGATATCTGAATTAGTAAGCCATTGACGGCTTCAGCCAAGAGATCCCTGGTTCAAATCCTGGTCCAGACATTTTTCGCAAACAATTGGAAATTTGCATATCATATGATTTTAAAGTATGTTTACTTTTAACATTCTTATTTTCTTTTGTGAGTTATTCTGAGATAAAGGAAAGTTAATCTGACATATAATTTAAAAGGATATACAACAATTTCGAATGTCAAACTTTGACACTTCTATATATACCTTTCAAACCGCAGATGTTACATTTCTAAATAATGGATTACTCGTATAAGGATAAAACAATTGTGAATTTATGTCAAAAGAAAAAGCACCAATTTATCGACTTTCTTTAAAATATTGTGGTTGTAATACATATTGATTTTTCACTAAGGAAGATAAAGGACCTGAAGAGATTATGAGTTTCAACATCAAGGGTACTACCGCATACTTTCTCAATTTGTTACACATGAATACAAATTCATAATTCAATTGAATTAGTCCTATGAGGTCGGTAAGCATTTTCAAAGTCCCCCAATAAAAACAAATCAATATATCCATGAATAGCCGCTTTTCCGGACCATTTTCAGTAAGCGAAATGGTTCTAGACGATGCAGAGATTTAGAGAAGCTCATGCTTTTTTATTAAAGTAAATGTATAATTTTTATTATAATAATTCTTTGGATGATGATGAAAAAAAAATTAACGTATAAGTTGAGCTATGGATATTACATCTGAACCCCCAAAATATATATGAAATACACTTTTACTGAAAAAAAAAAAACATTCCAATCTATATATATATATATTTCTTTTTTATCCAAGAAATTATATACTTCAATTATTTTTCAACTAATATGTTAAATGATATCGTACCTATAAGTATTTTGTGTATTATTTTGTTTATTTTTATTTTTTTAATTATTATCACTCCATTATACTTAATACAATATTCTCAGACCTTTTGGTGCAACAATTGTAGTAACCCTATAATATAATTTATGTTTTACTTTGACGAATATATAGTTAAGATTATGAATCCTAATTATTATGTTGTGGATGGTGGAAAATATAGAATACCTTAAACTTAATACGTATGCTTTTTAAGTCAGAAATCCGAAAGGCTTTTTATAAAATCTTGATTTTCTGTTTAGCGCATTCGGCTACTGGATGCTGTCTACAAAATTTGGAGATTGGTCGAATTTCGCTAGTTCAGAAGCAATGATGTCTGGTTGGTTTTGATGGCCGTGCAAGGTTTTCAGTGCTTTCTTTCTACAAAAACGTTAATTTGTATCAATTTCTTTTCAACATTCCACCTTGAATACTTCCTTTTTATAGCAATATGGCCACGGAATACGGAGGTATATTTGGTGCTAAAATCTTGCGAAAATATAAAAATTAAAATTTGCTCAACAATTGTAAAAAGCATATTTTATAATAACTGATTAACCGGTGCATCGTTCTATGTCTTTTTCAGGTACATGAATCATATGCGGCGGCTCCTGGACTCAGTTGAAAAGGAGGTTTCTGTACGAGTAGAAGTGCTTTATTGTTACGTTTAAACTTTTTTATTATGTTTGAATGTATATTTTTGTGACTTCATGAATTGTTGAACTCAATAGCATTATTTTTAATATCACAAAAAAAATGATCCTGTTAAGCATTCTTAGCTCTAATTTAGGTATATTGATTTAAATATGTAGCTTTTAAAGGTGTGCCGTATATGCCGGACCATTCTTGAAGTATAATCGTATTGCTTATAGTTTTGAAGCCCAACTAAAAAAAATATATAATTTTCCGCATATAGTTGCTATTTTAAAATATTACTGGTTTTTATAATCTATTAATAAGGCTTAAAAAATAGAATCTCTGTACTACAACTTAATTTTGCGAAATACTTAAATGCAAATAATATATATATATATATTATGTAATACATTCAGTTATATACAAATATTGAAAAGTTTACATATAGTATAATTAACCACAGTTAATTAAACATCGCTTGTAAATAAAAGAACCCTATCAAATATAACTGTCTTCTTATAAACAGTAAAAAGTTAAGTAAACTTTGTTTTTTATGTTTTTTTTTTTTAAAGAAATGCATACTTTTAGGTAAATATAACATTAATTAAGTGTATTTTTAAGTGTATTGTAAGTCAATAGCCATTATTTTAACTGCAAAACACATGAAAAATAATTTTGGCCAGAGTTTTTCTTCAAATTCACTACTGTGCGACATGCCGATGGTTAACAAAATATCATCTTATTCAATTCCTACTATTAGTTCACACTCTCCCTATATTTATGTATTTATTTATATATATATCTTGTTCAAATTTTCAATCGTAAATAAATTATTTATTATTCATCCTATCAAGTTGAAATACATTTTTTTAAACTTGTACTGGATGACAATTGATGTTAATACAGTTTTTTCAAATATTAAATCATTATTTAAATTTAATTAATTAATTTTAGTTTTACATGGGAAACAAAATGACGGCCATTGGTTACTGAAGCAGTTAACGCATCTTCATATCCATAAGGGGGGTTACCATAGGGGGGACCCTATTCTGCCGCCAAATACCGCCAAGTGTGTTGCCAACTTGGCGATATATCGCCAAATTTGGTGACCAAAATTAGTCGTCAAAAGTGACGCCAACTTGGTGATAACTCTAATATTTCGCCAAATTCCCATAGACTTCCACTGTAAACCTACTTGCTTATAGAAAATCAACAACTTTTGATATTTTAATGCAACACAAACTCATTAGCTTAAGGGATTATATTAAATTTTTCTTTGATGACCTAAGCAGGAATTGACTTTATGCATACATAACAAAAATTCTATTATTAAATTCTTTGAAAATCAGATGCCTTTCGTACATCAAACATTAACAGTTATATACACTGTGCTAAAGAAACAATATTTCTTAATCTACAAAAATATAATGTAACCGCAAACAAAAATAGACAAGAACCTCCTCTATGTCAAATATATTTTAGGGATTTAAAGGACCATTTATTAAAACAAATTTTCAATTGCCGACAAAACAATGTTGCACTTTGTTCACAGAAGTTTCAATTTAAAACTAAGTTTCATCTGCTTGATCTTTGGATTCGTTTCCGAGTAGTTTTTATAGTGTGATAATAAGATTTCTCAACCCGGAATGTAGGTTTTTCGGATGGTATGGATTGTGAAGTAAACATTTTTTATGTTCCACAAACAGGTTTTACAGACAAACTTGATAAATTAACATCATTACCATTAACTTTAAATAAATATTCTTTTGTTGCACTTTCATGTAGTAATTCAATTACGCAGCTAAAAATGTTCAATTGAGAATTTATAGCATTCAAAAAACCGATATTACTGTATCATAACACTGATTAATCTAATATATAAAAATGAAAATTTGTCTGTCTGTAATGCTTTACAAATTCACAGATTAGAAGCCAGAATTGTAAAATGTTATGCACATGCCTAGTCTATTAAAACACGGCCAAAGCAACTAAAGGAATCCGGAATCGAAATAATTTATAGCTAACTTTTAATTAATAAAAAACCACCAATTTAATAGCAATTTCCTAACAAATTTAAACATTTTTCGTTATAGCAGCTGCCAACAATTAAAAATTTACAATAAAATACTTTTTTTTTAAATGTTCAACCCATAATCGCACGAGTTCTTTAACCAATGCGAGATGTACATATTACGTACGCCACGTTGCAATAGTAAAACGCTCCATCGGGTATTAAGATAATTCTTTTACCTCATATGGAAATAATTAGAGATTATTTAATTGCGCTTAAGTTTTAGAAAAAAAATAAAGGCAAACATTTTATTACAAACATAAACCAAATTTTTGTTATATTTATTCCCTTATTCCAAACATGTCGTTTTATCCTCTGCTGCCATAGTAACATGATAAATTTCATTAAAAATGCGCAGTAGTAGAAACATATTTTACTAAATCGAATAGTTATTTTTAATTTTGGTTTTAGAATTAAATTCATGAACTCCAGTGCATAGAACGGGTTAAACAGCTAGTACATTATAAAACCTACTCGGTTACATTTCAAAAATCAGTGGCGGCAAAAGAAAATTTGTTTTTAGAAATACTTCCTTAATTATCGAAAATATATTGGTTTCTGAAGTTTTTAAAGATAAGGAACGCTATTCGGAATCAATATTACGCTTTAAGCGTCTTAAATGTTATATTCAGTGATTTAAATTTTAATTCAAAGAGAACTTTAAAACCTTTAAGATATTAATATTAATTATGTAACCGGAAAAGATAATTAAATATAAAAGGTAATAAAATACAAATTGCCGTATATATCCCCCTTACAGCTATTATTTTATGAATATTAAAACATACATGAAAATTTCTGCTACACGTTAAATGGGTTAATTCGGAAAAAGGATATAGTATATTTTTGTTTTTTATTATACGTGCGTAGATTAAAAAATATTTATTCTTTTTTTCGGTGTGTATTCATGCACAACGTAGCAGTTAAATTTCAAAATAGTAATGCTTTTGTATCTACATAGAACAATAGCGAGATAATCACTAAAAGATAAAAAACTACTAATTTAACGAATAGTTTTAAATAATTTTTATTTTTGAATAGACATTGATTTTAACTAGGAAAAAAAATGAGCTTTTAGAGAAAATAAATGTCAACCTTAAGGATTGCAGCGCATATTATTTCAACTCGGTTCCCAAAAGTGGAAACATATCTTTCAAGTGAAATAGTCGTAAGGGATTGTAGAACATTTACAATGTTCTCCAAAGAAATTGCAGAAAAAAAAAAAAAATATATGAATAGCGGTTTTTCTGGCCCATTTTCAGTAAGCCAAATGGTCCAAGACGATACAGACATTTACAGCAGATGGTTCTACGTGTTTGAGCCGCTTTTATTTGTTTTATTTCAGTCAATATATAATTTAGATTCTAAAAAGGATTTGGATCATGACGGAAAAAAACAATGTATTACAGAAGAGCGATAAATTTATAAGTTGGAAAAAATACATTGAATCATTTATGCTAGAATAACCTTTTTCATTTTTAATGTAATTACATATCGCTTATGTGTTCATATTTATGAATTTTGACGATTGAACAATGCTTTTAACGAATAATTTTTTAAAATAAAGATTAGTTGTGAAATATGTGTTTAAAATTAATAACACAGGATTATCCTTTTTATGGTTCTTCCAGTTTGCTTAAAAAAATACACATACATTTATTCATTTATATTTTATTCTTACACATATTAAAAACGTTATGTAGGACTGTGTTCATGTAGATTTGATATTTTGTTACCACAAGTAAAAGAAGCTATTCTTTATTTTATTGTATTTTATATATATATATATTTATTATTATTATTATTATTATTATTAAACGAGTTATTTCTTTCACTTTTTTCTTAATTTTCTTAATTTTATGTTTGTATTTTACCGTTGTATTCTTACATAAATCTCGACGTAACTTGATGAACATTTGAAAAGCAAAATACTTGTTAACAAGGAAGAAAAAATACATGCGTCAAGCATAGAATATGAAACATTCTCCAACACATTCACAATAATGGAACTAAACTTCCCCACTTAATAAGTTAAAATATTATGTCTAATTCAACCATATGGAAACGCATAACTCCTTTGAAAACCTAATTTCAGCCATTTCCATCTACTATCGAAAAAATAACCGAAATCTTTGAGCAATCCTGTTCATGATACATAGGTTTTTATCTGTTAACTTCATGCATGGAAAACATAGTTCCGTTAGGAAATACATACTACAATTGAAAATTCCCCTTCAGAAATTTCCGCTAAGAAGGGGAATTGCACATGAATTATTTTGTGTAGCCCTGTATATGAGGTATAGAATTTATACACGACAACTAACATGAAGAAATTAGTTAAATGTAAAAGGACATACCAAAATTGAAAACGCACTTCCGGCAATTATTGCTCAAAAGAAGTACTCTTAACGATTAATTTTTGTGCCCCTGTAAATGAATAACATGTGCTATGAATGCTCTATTATACCGTAATCATCTTGTAGTCAAATTCAATGATTTATATGAGTTTCATTAAATATGAAATAGCCTAATGTAATTAAAATACTCTCCAAACGATTTTTCAGCACATACCGTAATGTAAAGGAATTATTTTGAATGCACCTGTAAATGAAGTATTAATCATATCACAATATTAAAAATATTTATTTTCTTAAAAGACGTTATAAAAACACATTAAAAAGTAAATTAAAAATCAATATTTACATTTTTCACCTTTTTATGGAGTCGTCTTCAGAATGTATAACAGAAAATTACAAATGCATATGAAAAATGGAAAAAAATCATCGAATATAAACAAATAATCATATAAGGGGCTCTACATTTTCGCGATTGCTCGTGTTCCTTCTGTGTCTCGACGCCGTAAGTTACCCAACCATTCAACCCATAAATTCGAGATACGAAAACATAATGTATCGTTACAAACTCTTGAACCTCTTAAATAAATTTCAAAGGACTCTCTTATAAATAATTGTAAATAAAAATTAGACCTGTAGATTATTTTACTCGCGTTAAAAAGTATGTTAATGGTCTCTATTTGATTTAGCCGGGATAAAGCAATATTACCTCTATTATATTTTATGTCCTCTATGTGTTCTTTACATCTGATATTGAATTTTCGTTGGGTTATACCTATATAATGTATCAGATAACAATAATGTAGAGATACCAATATCAGATGTAAAGAACATATAGCGGACATAAAATATAATAGAGGTAATACTGCTTTATCCCTGCTAAATCAAATAGAGAGCATTAACATAGTTTTTAACGACGGTAAACTAATCTACAGGTCTAATTTTTATTTACAATTATTTATAAGAGAGCCCATTGAAATTTATTTAAAAGGTTCAGGACTTTATAAGTCTCATTATCTTTTTGTATCCCGAATTTATAGATTGAATGGCTGGATAACTTACGGCGTCGCGACATAGAGGGAACACGAGCATTCGCGAAAATGTTGAGTGCGTTACATGATTATTAGCTTATATTCGATGATTTTTTTCCATTTTTCATATGCATTTGTAATTTTCTGTTATACATTCTGATAACGACTCAGTAAAACAGTTGAAACATGTAAATATTGATTTTTAATTTACTTTTAATGTGTTTTTATAACGTCTTTTAAACAAATAAATATTTTAATATTGTGATATGATTAACAGTGGACATAATTTTGGCTTACTACTCGCACTTATTTACATTTGAAGTAATAAAGTTACACACTTCATATACAATACTGAAAATGCCATGGCAAGCAATGAATGAAAACCCGAGTATATTTACCTGAGTTAGAGCGTGGACCGACGGGCAGAGGACAGGCGGCCGTACGGACAGACAAACTGAATTCATAAACACTTTTCAATTTTGATGGAAAGTGTTAAAAAAAGGAGCAATGATTTTTTTTTTTTTTTTCAAATTGACAACGTTGCATTATATTTTAGCTGAATGTGTTTAAATTGTGATTTACATGTTTAGTCTTATTTTCGGATTTAGAGTTATAGTCAATATGGAATTTAGATTCAATAGGCGTTTAGTTATTAACAGTAAGGGGATAACGCATTTAATAATTTAATACTTTAAAAATTGAAACAAAAAGAGAGATTGATCATAACATTTAATTTAAAGAAAAATCCTTTTATGTGCTTAATTAAGCATGATATTTTCGCTGTTTCAGTAATATTTAATAAATCCTACTACGTGAAAATTCTATTTAAAATAACGTTTAAATAAGATTACCTTTATGAAAAAATTATCAGACATAAAATATTTCATTTTATAAGTCTGCTTTATGCTTCAAAATATTGGCAGTAAAAATACGTTGATTAATTTAGTTAAATAGTAAATTAAAATTCCTAATACTTTACTTAAAATTAATAACACTTTATTATTTTTTAAATATATCTGTTTTAAGCATGCCTTAAAAATTGTGTCTGTTCATTTGATTGTAAATTTAACATTTATTATTAAGAACATAAGCAATTTTAACTTTTAGAGATACGTAGATTAAATGCAATCCTAAGTGATGAATATAAAATAACCTCTTATGGATACACTGTTGAAAAAGTAATTTCCATCCACACGATTAATAATTCAAAAGATTTTAAATGAAAATTGCAATGTTTCGAAAATATAATGATTCATACCAAGCCTCGTTCATTTATTATAAATATTATATTGAAAACTTTTAAAAAGAACTGAAAATTCATTTCATATAATAGACACTATTTCATCTTTGAATAAGCACGAAACATTCGTATGAAGCATTTTAAAAGTTTACGTGTTCAGCTTTTCTCATCTAAAAAGATATTTTATCAAACTATTATCAGGCAGAACACTTTTTCAAATCATATATTATTTAAAAGAATTTAATGATATTTCTTCTATTCTCGATGCGCATATTAGATTATTTTTCTACAAACTTTATCAAAGAGTTTACAAATGTAATTTTAGGATAATTGTGATTGGTTTAAATTTAATTTTCTATTTTTATCTGAAATTCAAATTTGATAAATTGCATTAGTTTAAAAATATCGATTCTAACAACAAGGTTTGTATCAGTTTGCATGGAATAAGTTTAATTTTTAAGTTCGTAATGTGAATTTAAAAAAAAGAAAATATAGAAATAAATTATAGATATTGATATTACTAAAGATTTTTTAAACCATATTTATAGAAAGGCACACGCTTTATGATTAAATGTCGTCAATATGACGTCAGAAGTATTTTGTGGAACGTAGTGAAATACTATAGATAATTTTGTTAAGATAAAATGATGTTATAAAAAATAGAAAGGCTCAAAAATGGACAGAATTTTAATTGTATGTGGTGAAGTATAGGATGTGAATTCAGAAATACAAAAATTTTGTTTAAATTATTGTTGGACACAAAAAAATGTTTAATACTATCTTTGCAATTTGCATTTAATCATTCAGCTTAAACAGAATATAAAATAAATGTCAAAAAATGTACTAACAATAACATACAACTAATTGTAATGACCAAAGTGTCATGCCCGATCTAGTATATTTATTAAGTATTAGAGAAAATCTTAACAGACTTACCATTAAAATGAAAAGTGTTGGTTAGTGACATATCGAACTATGTTCACTAAGGTTAAACCTTTTGGGGAATTTGAATGCATCCTAATTTTTAAAATATCTCATCGTCAGGAAATTATTATTTTTAAGATTTTTTTTCTGTACGCTCTTCTTAAAGGATATAACTTTTTTTATTTTGCAAAACATTTATAAAATATATACTTAATCTTATCTGAAGTGTTAGAATATGAACAACAGATCGTTACATTTTTACAAAAAATATTAAATGAAGCATATATTTTCGAAATATTTTAAGGATTAATTAAAACAAACAAAAAAAAAAACTTTAAGAAGAGTATATAGAAAAAAATAAGTTTAAAATAAAAATTTAACGAGGAGATATTGAAATAAAAAACGAACGTACTATAAGCGCAAAACTTTTGCATTAGCGAGGGGAATTTGTGATTTCACTTGAGTAGCAGTCTTAATAGTCGATTACACTCTGGTTACACCGGTTCGAACCTTTGAATTTAGTCACGGAATTCTTCATATTAGCGGTTAATAGGAAGAGTACTGAGCTTTGTAATTTCAACTCTATCATCATATATTTACCAATATCTCAACAAAAATCTCCTTAAGTAATACAATTTACTTAATGACAATATTTTTTCTACTAACAAGGAAGTTCTCCATACAGGCATATTCAGAAATAGCCGAAAAAAATACAGACTGTTCTTCCCATGTGGATATATATGTTTATAAAAAAATTTTGGCGGAACCTCGATAGAACGTTCTTAAAAAATAATGAAAATTTCGTTTATTTGGTGATTTATCATCGGTTGGCGATGAAATGAAATTTCGAAAAATGCTTTTTTATGTCGAATACTCTTTAAGATAAAAATTTTTCATATTGGGCTTGTTTAAATAAATTTAATGTAAATAACTTTAGTTCTGTCGATTTAACTATGGTTTTGTCATGTATATATATATATATATATATATATATATATATATATATATATATATAATGTTATATCAAATTTTATGAATTAAAACAAAATTAAAATAAATTAAAATTGTTTCAATATCTCAAAATTAAGTCAAATTGAGCACTGTCGAGTCGATTCAATTTTGTTGCTATGGAAACGACGGATTACCTGATAATGAAATGAATAACTGGTAAATGAATCTTGACTTTAGTTTGGAATACGCTTAAATATATGAAAGTATTTTTTATGTATGAAATTGTTTTTAAAGTAATAAAATTAAATAACAAGCAACATAAATATGTAACACGAAAAAATGTATTTATTAAACTCTCTCATTGTTTATGTTTAAATTTATTAAATACTTTTTACACGCATTTTAAAAATCAATTAACAAAAATGTTCAGGTGCATGAAAATCGTTTGCTTTTGGCGAGGAAAAGTGCTGCTCGCCAAATCGCGTGACGCTTTCGTCTTTTCGCACCAAATACTCGAAATTATTTTATCTTTTCACAGACTTTCTACTGTAATTCCGCCGCTAAATTTGAGTGATCTTTTATTACAAACATAAGTAGTTTAATTGGTATTTTTTTCAAAATTTTCTGGGTATGCCCAGTAAGGAGACCTTCCTTGTAAGAAAAACAGCTGCTTTATCATTGCATAAAATAATAATTAAACGGGTGACTGGAAAAATGATAACATTCGAAAATTTTGGGAAATGAACTTAGATAACCGTTTTGAAGGTATTATTGTAGGCTATCTAATGAGTAAAAAAATGTAACATTCCTTCCAAAACACATTCACCATAACAAGTAAAGTGGCTTTTAGAAGTAAACATATACTCAATTTTAACTACCGATGATCAGGGAATTTCAAGAAAAGTTGCAAAGACATAACGAAGAATAACATGCCATTCATTAAAATCATAAGACGAAATGCAATATTTTGTCTTGATTCAATCCCGTAATACATAATATCAGCTGCCCTTGGCGACCAGTTTGGTCTCCCTTAAACATATGCTAAGCATTGTATCACGTTATTTTTATACATAATTTAATTTACTTGCTCAATCCTTCGCCAAATCCGAAGATTCTGATACAGAAATCCTGAACTCAGTATTTTTACGTTAGCCGGGCGCAGGTGATAAATCACCAAACATTGTTCTTGTAGTATCCACAGGTCACCATTTTTTCATTTTTTATTTTTCGCGTGGTAAATTAAAACAATGCTTTGATATTGAAATGAAAAGTCATGGTTTTTGGTATTATTTATTCTTTTTCTTTTCTTTTTCTTAAAAAAGGGAAAGAAAAAGTGAAAGTCATGAATTTCAAATTAAAATTATGTATTTTAAATTAAATGAGTGGAATTATTATATTTTAGGTGAATTTAATGGAATATGAAAAAAATGCGATTGGAAAGACAATGTTTGATGATTTCTCACTTACGCCTTGCTAGCATAAAAAGGTTATACCGTCGACCCATTTCGCCAAATTATATAAATCGCCAAACCACTCGCCAAATTATACAAATTGACGTAATTTTTATTTTAAATAGCGAAAGATCAAATAAATTAGTATAACATTAATAAAAATACAAATAAAAAGTCGAAATAAAAGTAACTTGATGTTTAAACATGTGTAACTTGCTTAAAAACAAGCAAATATGACATTTACGATCAACCATTATTGATATTTAATCTTATAGTTTGGCGATATATTTTTGGTCGATGGGAAAACCAAGTAGTACCCATAAAAATACGGAGTTCTTGATTTCTCTACTAGAAACTTCTGATTTGGCGAAGTATTGAGAAAGTAAATTAAATTTTGGATAAAAGTAACATGGTACAATGCTTAGCACACATCTAACGGAGACCAAACTGGTCGCCAAGGGTGGCTAGTAAAAATATAATCAGATGATGCCCGCGGGAAATGCAGGCAGCAAATACTAAGAAGTTGTAAAAATATTTTTTTTTTTCAACTCGTAACATCTATTTTATTATATTCGTCGTCTTTTAAGTCTAACAGTGAGCTTTTAATGCTCATATTGTGTATTTTGTCATTCAGTATTAGAAAGTCATGTACACTGAGGAGATGACTAGTTTTATTTAGGTCTATGTTTAACCCCTTGAGGGGCAAGTAATTGTGTTTCTGTAATGTGAAATTCACACTGGATTCTGAAGAAAGATTTTTTGCATAATAAGGAAAAGCAACGAATCAGCACCGAAAACTGGCGATATGAAGCAATTAAAATAATAAAACTTTGTAAAAAATCACCATAAAATTAAAACAAAACACAGGACGCGTTTCGAGCTAAAAACATAACAGCTCGTCATCAGCTAAGCATGCTTAGCTGATGACGAGCTGTTATGTTTTTAGCTCGAAACGCGTCCTGTGTTTTGTTTTAATTTTATGGTGATTTTTTACAAAGTTTTATTATTTTAATTAAGGAAAAGCAATTTTCGACTTTTTTCCACGCTAGTTAGAAAAGTAAAATTTAATAATTTTTTTCTGGTGCAAATCTTCATTAATCGTAGGTGGGATAAAATATATCCCATCGCCCCTCAAAGGGTTAATCATAGTCTGACTCATGGAACTTTCAAATTATTGAATAAACAAGAACACGTGGAGCTTCTTACAGCTGCAACATACATTAAAATAATACTGGGATAGATCCAATGAGATAAAAAAATATGCAGGACAATTACGAAATTTTGCATTATATATCTGAAGAGGAAGACCTTCAGCGAATACTTCAGTATATATGACAACGAACACTGGATAGAGTGACAAGTGGATACCTGCAAATGTATTCCCTTTTCTTAAAACAGTAATAATGATAATTAGTATTATTTCTACTATTAATTATTATTTCTATTGTTAATTAATATTATTATTATTATTTCCTACAATTGTTATTTTCAAAACGTATTATAAATATTATCTTTAATTTTTAATTGTTTAATAAAGTGCCAAAAAATTGATTTAGTTGCTATTTACTTGTTCTCGGTAATATGAGGGTGAAAGGATCATGGAAAGGATCAAGGACCTTTAAATAACAGTAACTAAGTACTTAAGGAATACTTTTATTTAAAATTTATAGAATGAATCCTCTAGACACGTAGAAATCCTACTAGACATAAAGTCGAATAGTTGTGAACATTTCACTAAAATCAATATTTTTTAAAATATAATTATTTTTTGTATTTCCTCAATGCTTGTATCTGCTGGGATGTTAACTTTTTTCCACACATCCATTCAATTTCGAAGTCTTAATATACACATAATTATAGCGTCTTTTACAACAAACACAATTTTAGAAGAGTAACTAATTATTATTCTGCTTTCTTTTAACTGCAGAATAATTGAAGACTAAGTATGGAAAACGATAAAAGTACCAAAAAATCGTTTTTTTTTTTTTTTTTTTTTTTTTTTTTAACGAAACAATATCTTAAATTCCAGTCTTAACAAACACGAGAACAATTGAAGTGCCAACCCTAGTATAAATAGTTCAAAAAAGAGTAGAAAAATGTCACTGATTGAAAGTGCCACACGAAGTAAAGTGGAAAACGCTGAATGTTCACACAAAGTCAAGTGAAGCACGCTGAAAGTGACAGTGATAAGATGCTTGAAGACTGGTGGCCATTACACTTCTTGATCATGTTGTTTTTCCTTACATCAATGGGATATTTTTAAGCAAGGTCAAAAATATTAAATAAATAAATATAAAAAAAAAATAAGATTAAAAATGATAATATTAGGTATTTAAACAATAAACGACAAGAAGGTAGGTACCTACACAATAAAGTGTTCAACAACGAAGAGCTAAAAAGGGGTGAAGTGGAAAACGCTGTAAGTACAAGAAGAGTAGGAGTTTTTCTTTTTTTCGTTTTCATGAAAAATTTCCAATCCTGGACTTTCAGGATTTTCCATTCTTAATCCTCAACTAGCATCCAATGTAGGTATAAATTCATTAGAGTTCCAGTTATTTCACTGATCTAGGTATAGTGTTATTTTTGAAAGATTTAAAAATAAAGTTTTTCAACACTACCTAGAAAGCATATTAAATAATTTGAAATACTTAATATATGTTAGTTTATTTATATATAAACGGTCAAGTGCGAGTATTACTGGCGCACAGAGGGTTCCGTAAAATAAATATATGAATTTGTAGTTGTATTTTATATATATATATATATATATATATATATATATATATATATATATATAATCTTTGCTAAAATAATACTAAGACTTTGTAAAAATCTATACAACGTAGGGATGGATATAACAGTATATATTAGAAAAGTGTAAATGGATATATCATGAAAGTTCAAAGAGATATGGAACCTAAATAATATCAAATATAGCCATTCTGTATAACTCATTTTTTAATATTATCCTAATATGTTTATGATGAACTTAATTCGGTACTGACAATAAAAGCCGTGCCTGTTAAAACTTCATTTGGCATTTCATAAAACTAAATTCAGCCTAGAAATAACTTATATTTCAACAGTGTAGCTAAAACAAAACCTTTGTTCAAAGTTTAATGCTATGTGCTAGGCGCGCTTCGAAAGAAGGTCGCAAAGTTGCAACCCCGCCTTCGTCAGTGCCGCGTTTTTCCAGATAGGTTTTTAATTAACTTTTAAAATCCCTCGAGGCTTATTGGGAGATACACTTAATGCAAACTAGTCGCGAATCCCACAGTATTTATGGATTCATTCTAATAAAACCTTTCGAGGGCAGCGTCCTTAAAAAAAGCGTACCTAATTTTAATTCCAAAACAGACAAACGGCACCAAGAATATTTAATTAAAATTTTCCTTTTATCATGTACGTGAAAATAAGCAAGTTCGTATTTTCTAATGAATTCGTTTATAAATTCTGGTGTCAGGTCATTATTTCATAAGTTTATAAACATAATTACTCCGCGCCGGAAAGGGTTAAGTGGTAGCAGGACTCTTAAAGCTTCAAAAATTTAGAAATTTATTTGTTTTTAGATGTTAAACTCCTGTCTTTCTGAACATTTTGATATAATTGTTTCCTTGAAATTCCCGTTAGAACAAAAGTTATGGCTTTTAGAATTATACTCGCTCAACAGCTGAAGCGGCGTTTTCGGAACTTTGAAGTCATTTTTCTCCAAATGTCGTTTTTGGGGCATAACGCGCAGGATACCTCAAAAACTTCTGAATATTTTTTTCATGAAATTTTGAAAACAGATATTTCATGTTAGTCTGTATAAACTGAACCGAAAATTTCCTTTTTATTGGTCAAAAAAATATTTTTTTATGTGATTATACTGTTGAAATTTAAGAAATTTTGTATTAGCTAAATGCAACATTGCATTAAAAATATAAAAATGCTTTAAATACAAATTTACTTAAGTTCAGGGAAATTATTACAATCTGAAGTATAAGTAAGCACTAAAATTTTCATTCTAGTTGAAATATTTACTTTGTAATCCTACAAACAGTTATGCCAATTGTCTGTTCGACAAATGTCTAACAGTTTCGAGATCCCTATAAATACTAATTCTGCATCTTGCACTTTTTTAAATACATGAAATGAAAGAACATACTTATATCTTTCATTCCAATTAAAATTGTGTTTTAAAGTTATAAACATTTTAAGACATTAAATGTTGAAAACGGTTGTTTTTCTTTTTTCGAATTTTTTGTGTCCTGTGACCCCTGAAATTAGTATGCTTCTAACAATTTTCCATTTATTGCTTTTATACTGTTACTGGACATTACTTTACACATATATATCATTAAAACTTGTTAACATGGCATAGAGTACGCCTCCCCTGTCATTGTGTATGTCCAAACTACCCGTATTTTTAGGTGTTAATATCTCGGCTAATTACCAAAGATTTTTTTCGAAATTCGCTATCAACAATGCTTTTATATTTCTGTTACGATAGGTACATCTAGCGATGCTCAACAATTTTTCTGAATGCCCGTAAATCGAAATTTATGTGTAACAGAAAAATGCGATTTTCTCAAAATCTATGGTGATCGCTAAATTTTTCCGGCAAGGTTTAAATTAACGTCTACTACCTCTATATTTTTCATAATTTTAGTTTCAGTAGATTCGGAATTAGATGGGGGGGGGGGGACATATTTCTGCGCTACATTTTCGTCAACATCTTATACCTAATAACAATATAATATAATACCTAAAATTAAAAGGGATGTATTTTTGAGTTCAGCGTTACGAAAGCTTTATCACGATACCCCTCACGAAATACAAAGTAAAGATTTTTTTTTCAAGGACCTTAATTACCCCCACTACATTTTTAGTAAATATATTTATGAATGTTATTAATATGAAAATATGTGGTCAATGGTCTTTATTACTTCCCCGAATTTGAACTTTCCACGTTCCATAGTTTACGCGTAAAATGGCTGTGACAGACAGATACATGAGTGATCTTATAATGCTTCCGTTTGTACTTTTAAGTACGGAACCCTATTAAAATTTATTAAAGTCCAGTTTAATTAAAGTCCAGATTTGAATACCATGGAGATCAAATGGAGATCTTATCTCGAGAAACATATGAAAATGGAAAGCAATATACATGTGTAAAGGACTTAAAAATTGCAACTGACAAAGCGTGGTATGAAATACTTCTCAAGGAAAGTCAAGGAAGGTGGTCAAGGAAGTACCTTAGTGTTGGGTTAGCGGAACAAATTCTTAGTTGACACCGAGATATGCGGTGACTCTAGATCTTGTTGAAAGATGAAATCATCTTCAAATAAATCTTTTGATGATGGAATCATGTAATATTCCAAAATTTCTTGATATATCTAAGAGTTAACCTTTTCGTAGACAATGTATAACTTACCAGGTCCTTCTGGACTCATGCAACTCCAAACTAGCAGCAAATTTTACGGAACGTTTAAAACATTCTTTATCAGATGCTTCTTCCTTCCTTCTTCAAACTCGAATACCATGATTACCATATGAAACACAAAACATACTTTTATCACTAAATAATATATTTTCCCAATCTTCTTCGCTTTATAAACGTCTTGCTTTACACCAATTCAATATTATGCGCTTTTGTTTTGTAGTCATGACAGGTTTTGTTTTCGGTGTACGACATTCAAACTTAAATTTATGGAGACGTCTTATTGTTGTCGATATAGAGACTTCAACTCCTTCTTCTTTCTATTTTCGGTGCAAGAATCGCGCACATTTAAAACGGTTTTTCTTAAATATACGCTTCAGTTTCCTGTCATCTCTAACAGATGTTTTAGGTTTTCGGCCGCCATTTCGGCGATTATTTAGAAATTTCCCATTTTTACCCGACTGAAAAGAAGGGTTATGTGTTTCACGCGTATCTGTGCATGTGGATTTCTTTATACCCTCGAAACATCCAACGGCTGGATTGATTTTTATGAATGAGGTCTCTATCAATTCGTCTTAACGGCCCGATGGTTATAGGCTAGGTTTTGTTTTTATAAATTCAAAATGGCTGCCGTAAAATACAAAATGGCGGTAGAGACGAAAAAAATCTACGCGCCCTATTGAGTGCATATCATTGGATAGGTCTTTCAAAATGAAGACGATGCTTCATTGGCTATTTTACAGTCAGAAGCTCCGGTAAAATATTATACAACCTGGAAGTTGTGTATGTAGGATCTCTAGCTTTACTGCAGCTCTAACCATCATAGACATCTATAGACCTCATAAAAACAGAGTTTATAGATAGGAACTAACAATTAAACACAACTTAAAAAGCATGAATACAAATAAATGAAAAAAATAGGTAAGTAATATAAACAAGTATTATAAAAAATATTTTAAGTCAATTCCTACTTAGGTCAATAAGAGATTTTATTTCTCCCATTCATCGTTCCGACTGAGCGGCGCTTAAAATGCCGTGATCAAGAAGAGGGCTGTCTGGGTCTTAAAATACCTTGATCAAGAAGACGGCACTCTCTGTTATTGGAAATTAATTAATTTAATTTAATTAATTAATGAATATTTGAAAAAAATTGGATTAGCATCAAGTGTTAGCCGCTACATGTTTAAAAAAATTATTTGTGCTTGATAGGATGAATAATAAGTATTTTATTAACGATTGAAAATTTGAACAATATATGTATAGCGAGAGTATGAGCGAATAGTAGGAATTGAAAAAAAAAATAGTTTCACATTGATGAAAAATAATTAATTAGTTCGCTTTGTACGCAGTCGGATTTTTTGATTTTTTAAATTTAATTGTTTATTATCTGAATAATGTATTAGTATCTTACTAACTCTTGATTGCGAACAATGTAAATAATTCGGTATAATGATTTTTACCGTGCCGATGGAAATCAACCATACGAACTTTAATTGATTCAGGAATATCACTCACACGACACATTGTAAACGAAAAATCAAACAAAGTGCAAAAAGAATACTGATTTTAAATAAAATCGTCTGAATTTAATCAATGATGCCGTCAGTTATGAATTGGTGATAATTAAAGGAGAATTAATGTGAATTATTCTAATATTTTCAAGCACTTGGATAAATATTTTAATATTATGACTTTTCAAAATAATTTTTTTTCAATGAATCTTTTCATAAATTATATTAGTTTTAAGATAATAAATAAGTTTAATGAATAATAAGTTCTTAATAAAAATATCGTTTATATATTTTCAATAAAAGACATTAAAATATCAAACGATATTTTCAATAAAAAAAAGTAATTATTTTAATATTTTGAATATGAGCTGTATATGTAAATAGTATATATATATAAGTCAACATTTCAACGGACGGTGGTTTTGGGATCTGGGTGTCATGATCGGCGAAAATATAACAAAATTTCCAGGAGTGTTTTCTTTCAGACGGTTGCAATAGGTAGCTTTTTACTTTTTGCAATGAAAGCTACCTAAAAGTATGCACAATTTTGGCCACCGCTGTATAATCAATAAGGTTTGCTGGGTGAAAAAGTTCCACTATTTTCGTCCGGGTTAGCTCAGGATGATAGAGTATTGGCGGCTTCATCCAAGAATTCTCTGGTTCGAATAATGGTCAGGACATTTTTAGCCCAGTCGTAAGATAATATATGTCCATAAAATTAAAATTAATGTTTTGCAGTAAAAATGAACTTATCCGTATGTTTAAAATGATTAAAAATACTCCCTGATGTAAATACTTTGCTTCGTGATATCAATGAAGATATTAAATTTGTGAAGTTTTAAAATACTGTTATTTCATGACAGCACTTTATAGCATGAAACATTTCTTTGAAAATGTTGAATATTTTTTCAATTCACTTTCGCTTAAACTTTTACTTTCTCTATTTTTTTTTTCAATATCGATATAACATAAGAAGAGCCCGATAAAAATTGGACGTTCTTGTTTTTTGTGTGTAATCTTTGACGGATGCGTGCTTCTTTAATAGTATAGCAAAAGGCAGTACCTGACCAATTTACTGTAGGAAAACACGTTGAAATTTTCAGCGTCGTCTTGAGAATGAGATAGAAAAAAATATTTTCGAAGAAATAAATATATACCAGGAATGCATGGTAATATTGATTTTTGAAACAAAGTTGTTTTCATATTATACAATCTTGGAAATAAAAACTATTTTTCCATGAGCATTTTTTATACAACATGGTCATAAATATATTCTTCTTTTGTCAAAATACATATAAGATAAAATTAAAATAAATGAAAAAAAAAAATATATATATATATATTGTAACTCGGAGAAGCATCATAAATTCATTTTTTTAGATTTTGTATGAAATAAAAAATATATATAAAACTTGTTTTTTAAGTAATATTATTTGCTTGGAATTGACAGATATATGGATGATTCAGAACTGTATGATATTTTTCAGCTTTAACAAGTAATTTTTGTACTTGTAATTAGCTTCTGAGCATTTAAAATAATACTAAATGTATACATATGTGTGTGTAATATTTACTGCGGTACAATTACAAATACTTTTAAATAAAGGCGCTACTTTGCAATGTCAAAGAAAATATCCATTTTTTTAATGATATTTTTTGTGATAGCACTTATAAAATGAAACTGAGGGGATTTCTTTGAAAATGTTCAATAATATTGTTACTTCACTTAAGCTTCAATTTTTATTTTCTTTCAAAAGTTTTGATTTCAAAAACCATGCAGCATAAGAAAAGCGTCGATAAAAATTGGAGATTCTTGTTTTTGTATGAGATCATTGACGGAAGTGTGCTTCTTTAATAACAGGACAGTAGGCTTTACCTCACCAATTTACTGAAAGAAAACACGTTAGAATTTTCAGCGCACTCTTGAGAATGGGATGGAAAAAAGTATGTTTGAAGAGATAAATCTATTCTTCCAATACATGGTAATATTGATTTTTGAAATAAAATTGCTTTCTTTTATAAAACAAATTTGTTATAATCTTGGAAAAAATATTTTCCATACTATAGATCATAATGTTTTTATTTTGTCAAAATATATATGTGAAATAAATGAAAGAATATATTTTTTTAATATAACTTGGATAAGCGTCATATGTTCATGTTGTACTTTTTATATCAAATAAGGAAATTAAAACTAAAAAATCTAAAAACTTGTTTATCAAGTATTATTATTTGCGTGAGGTTGGTAGGTAAATGGATGCTCTAGAACTGTTTATTATTTTTCAGATTAAACAAGTATTTGTTTTCGGTATGCTACTGAACATTTAAAATAATTCTAAAAGATTAGATATTTGGGTGGATTCATTTAGTATCTATCGTACAAATAAAAATATTTTGAAATAAATGCGTTACTTCGCAATGTAATGAAAATATATAATTTTTTTTTCTTTTATTTAAATTATATTTCTTCGTGATGGCACTTTATAACACGAAACTGAAAAGAACTTTTTGAAAATGTTTAATATTTTTTCACTTCACTTACGCTTCAACTTTTATTTTCTTTCAGAAAAATTCTTTTAAGAAACCATATAACATAAGAAATGCCCCGATAAAAATTGAAGGTGCTTGTTTTTTTGTCTAGCAGCACCTCACCAATTTAATGAAGGAAAACACGTTAGAATTTTCGGAACACTCTTGAGAATGAGATGGAAAAAAGCATGTTTTAAGATATAAATGTATGGTTTTAATGCATGGTAATATTGATTTTTGGAAATAGAATTGCTTTTATTTTATAAAAGAAGCTTGGTGTAACTTGGAAATAAAAAATATTTTTCCATGAGATTTTTTCATATAGATAATAAAGTACGTTCATATTTAGTCAACAAATATATAATATAAAATTAACCCGAATTTGCTCGCGCTGGAATGTCACACCCAGTGATCCTTTTTTGCAGTTTTTCTCCCTAACCTTTCTTCAGAAACGGATGCGTCTTTGCGTAGCTGCCTCGAAGGTCAAAATCTTAGAGTGAGGAAAGCGTTAAATAATTCGAAATATAGATCTTTCGTAATCGCTACATATCGGTATCTCACACCCAGCGCGAGCATTTCTGTAACAGCTCAGAGTACAGATAGACGCAGGAAATTTGCAGAATAAATGTAAATAACATTTTAAATATATCTTTAAAACTTTGTTTCGTACATTCAATATAGATAGACGCAACGAATGTACAAAATAAATGTAAGTAACATGTTTAATATATTTTTAAAACTCTGTTATCCCTACTTTTTTCCTAGTGTTTTATGTTTTATATAGATTTTATGGTAAAAAATTGGAAGAAACCGCCATGGGTGTGACATACCCAGCGCGAGTAATCCCGTTCGTTTTCCTCGCCCGTGTAATGCCGGGTTAAATAATATATATATATATATATATATATATATATATATATATTAATAGGGTTGGAATAACCTTCTATGTTTGTGTCATAATTAAATTAAAAAAATCTTAAATTAAAACTTTATTAAACTTGTTTTTAAGGAATATTTTTTTGCTTGAAAATGAAAGAGGATTCAATGATCGACATTTTGTATTATTTTTCAGCTATAACACATAATTATTTTCTATACGCTACTGGGGACTTAAAAATAAATATTCTTAACTTAAAGATATATTTCTGGTGCTATTTAGAGTTGTACAATCAAAAATAATTCGAAATAAATGAGCAAATTTCTAATATAAAAGGAAATACATTTTTTTTTCTTAGAGTTCAAATATATTGCTTTGTGATAGAACTTATAGCATGAAACTGGGAAGACTTCTTTGAAAATGCTTAATAATATTTCAATCCACTTATGCTTCATTTTTTTATTTTCTTTCGAAAGTTTCCTTTTCAAAAACTATGTAACACTTGAAGAGCAACGATAAAAATTGGAGGTTCTTGTTTCTTGTCTGTCTTCGCTAACGGTAGCGTGCTCCTTTAATAGCAGAGCAGAAGGGAGTATCCCATCAAATTACTGAAGAAAAACTAGTTAGAATTTTCAGCGCACCTTTGAGAACAAAATTAAAAAAAAATGTGTTTGAAGACATAAATCTATGATTCCAATGCATGGTTATATTGATTTTTGGAAAGAAAGTTTCATTTTTATTTGAAAATATGCTTGGTGTATCCTAGGAAAGAAATATTTTTTTCATAAGAATTTTTCATACTATAGATCATAAAGTATGTTGATATTTTGTCAAAATATATATAAGGAAAAAATTAATAAACGAAAAAATGTTTTTTTTTAATATATCTCGGATAAGCGTCTATACTCGTGTTGTAATTTTTATTTGAAATAAGAAAACTAAAACTAAACATTTGGTAAACTTGCTTAATAATTCTTGTTATTTTCTTGAAGTTGAAAGATAAATGGATGCTCTAAAATTGTTTATTATTTTTCAGCTTCAACTCGTTATCGTTTTCTGCATATTGCTGGACATTTAAAATAATTCTCCTTAACTTCTAGATATTTTTGTGGTATTATCTAGTGAGTTTCTTTTGTGGTATTATTATAGCAATGATAACGACATTCAATTTTGCCACAGACGGGAACTGTCTACCATTGGCATATACAGCCCTACTGAAGATATTTCACACATTTTCTTGGGGATTGAGATCTGGGTAAAGCGGCGGGATATTCCCTGACATTCGCCCCATTACGCAAAACGCATTCACTGGAGGATTTTGCAACGTGATAGGATGGATGTCTTGTCCTGCTGGAAAATCCAATTCAGTCCACCAATTCTGTTTGTAAATTGCCGTAAATTTTTTCTAACATTTCTTGGTAATCGGTAGCGTTCATGCGGCCTAAGGGAAAAGCCAGGTTATGCTTACCTCCATATCCGAAGGATCCCCACACCATCAACGAGGCTTCATCTTGCTGTGTTTTGGAGAAATGTTCGTCTTCTTTCCTCATGTCATGCCAATATAAAGCAAGGCAGTCTGGCACATACAAATAGATTTTTTTCTCATCTGAGACTATAACACGATGCCACTGGTACTTCCAGGTTTGATGATATTTAGCCCATAAATTTGTCTCTCATCTGCGACTATAACACAATTCCAATGGTCCTTCCAGGTTTGGTGATATTTAGCCCAGTCGATTCTTCTTTGCATGTGGATATCGTTAACACAAGCCACTGTTTCCTTTTCTTATATCGCAAGTTTTTGTACGTTTTTCAATTTGTGGTTGATTTTGTCACAGGGGTATTTCTCTTTTAGGCCAACTGTTTTAGGGAAATACCACCTCGTGAAAGACGACGCACTACTTCTCTTTCCTATCTGGAAGTCATTTTTCTGCATATATACCTGCTTTTTTAAAGAGCCGTATGCATTGCTCTTATTTACAAAATTGTCTGTTATGGTTTTAGATCGTTTGATCTGCTTAGATATTTGTCTAAGTGAAATACCTTGTTCCTTAAAAACTGTTATCTTTCCTTTCTCGAATTTTGATATCTGGGTTTTATTTCTCATTGCTGTACTGCAGGAGAAATAGAAAATACAACCTTCTAAATTCTGCACAATGTTCGACAGGCACAGAAAAGGAATTTGAAAAAACTTCCTGACATCATAAAAATGGTGAACTGCAGTGGCTCGAATGTCGGTAGTTATCAATAAGCACTAATCTCAGTGCTTTATTTCGGCGGAACACGTTTTCCCCTCTCTTTTTACACGTTCATCTTTTTCTCCTGCCCAGGTGGGACAGAAAAGAGTTACTCCTTGTAAATATGTATTTGTACATAGACTTTCTTAAGGGGTCAGGTACCTTTGAAGCTGAGAAAATGCATGCAAATGAGACACTGATATAGATAGCTATAACTCCGCATCTGATTAACTTTTGGATATGAAATTTTAAATGCACATTAAAAGAGTCATAGGCTAATAGTTAATGCTCTGAAAAAAAGTCTAGATGCATGTAAAGTTTTCTTTAACTTTATTTCAAATTTAATGTTTTTTAATAAACGAATTCACCTTATATATCTTGCGCGCATGATTTCTCCTAAACGAATTGTCAGAGTAAGCCCAAAATTTTTTATTGAGTAGAGATATAACATGTGTTTAAAATGACCTACACTGGAAAAAATATAGCAATTAGTTTTTGAGAAAATAAATGTAAAATCAAAAATCTCAAAATTTTGAAATTATTTTTGTATAAAAATAGTCATAATTTCTAAATTTTTTACTTGATGAACATAATAGTAGGTCATTTTGTGCATCTATAAGCTTGTTACTTTAATTAAAAATTTCAGGTAATTCTATCCAGTCATTTCTTAGAAATCATGCGCGCAGTAACCAAAATCAACGTTTTGAGAAAATTGACGTTAAAGATCCAATTGCCCTTTGATAACATAAAGAGAGTTCAAACTGTTTTCGTCATAACTTCCCTTCTAAAGCGAATTTTTGCATGGGGTTTCTTTTTAAACATTCCTTAAGAATAAAATTTTAATATAAGCTATTAAATAAAAAAAATATTTTTGGGCTCTTTCAAAGGTACCTGACCCCTTAATATATTTGTTTTGTCCTTATTTGTTTGTTTCGTGTACGGTACATAATTACGATGGCTTTATTTCGTTGGGCCACACCTTATCAAAGAAATATAATATTTTTTTAGATTTGAAATATACTTCTTTGTGATAGCGCTTTATAGCACGAAACCGAGAAATGTTTTTTGAAAATGTTCAATAATATTTTCAATTCACTTATGCTTCAACTTTTTATTTTCTTTCAAAAGTTTTCCTTTCAAAAACTATGTAACACTAGAAGAGCACCGATAAAAATTGTAGGTTCTTCTTTTTGTCTGTCATCACTGACGGAAGCGTGCTTCTTTAATAGCAGAGCAGGAAGAAGTACCGCACTAGATTACTGAAGGAAAACACGTTAGAATTTTTAGCGCACCCTTGAGAATAAGATTGAAAAAAAAAATATGTTTGAAGAGATAAATCTATGATTCAACCGCATGGTTAAATTGATTTTTGGAAACAAAGTTGCAATTTTATTCTAAAATAACCTTGGTGTATGTTGGAAATAAAATGATTTTTTTCATAAGAATTTTTCATACAATAGATCATAAAGTATGTTGTTATTTTGAAAATATATATATATACATAAAAAATTAATAAACAAATTTTTTATACATATAACTCGGATATATTCCTGTTATATATTTATATAAAATATGAAGAGTAAAACTAATAATGTTGGTAAACTTGCTTATTAAGTCTTGTTATTAGCACGAAGTTGAAAGATAAATGGATGATCTAGAATTGTTAATTCTTTTTAAGGTTTAACGCCCCACCAGTGGCTGAGAGGTTCTGCTCTCGAATCTGGTAGACGGGAGGTGCTGGGTTCGATCCCAATCGCGCCTGTCGGCCTAATCGTTCGGAGTTTTCGTGGTTTTCTTCGAGCCGTGGATCTTCCATGCGATAATACGGATTAGGTTCCCTTAGAAAGACCCCCACGGAGGGCACTCTCCCCGGGCCTATATCCCTCGTGTAGATAATTGGCCGTCAAAAATCAACCCAACACACTTTTAAGGTTTAACAGGTAAATGTTTTGTGTATGCTACTGAGCATTTAAAACAATTCTTCTGAATTTCTAGATATTTTTGTGATATTATTTAGGATTGTACAATTAAAAGTACTTTGAAGTAAATGAGGTACTTTGTAATGTCAAAAAAATATCAAATTTTAAAATTTGAAATATATATCTTTGTGATAGCACTTTATAGCACGAAACTGAGAAGAATTCATGGAAAATGTTCAACAGTATTTTCAATTCACTTACGCTTCAACTTTTATTTTCTTTCAAAAGTTTTGTTTTGAGAAACCATGTAACATAAGAAGAGCGCCGATAAAAATTGGAGGTTCTTGTTTTTTGTCAGTCATTGTTGACGGTAGCTTGCTTATTTAATAGCAGAGCAGAAAGAACTACCTCACCAAATTACTGAAGGAAAACATGTTAGAATTTCAGCGCACGCTAGAGAATAACATGGAAAAATGTGATTGAAGAGATAAATCTATGATTTCAATGCATGATTATATTGATTTTTGGAAAGAAAATTTCATTTTTATTCTAGAACAAACTTAGTGTACCTTAGAAATAAAAAGTATTTTTTATGCAGCACAGTATTTATCATAAAGTACAAATTTATGTTGCAAAAATAAACATTAAATTATATTAAAACTAGCAAATCCCGCGGCTTTGCTCGCGTAATATTTGAAATATGCCAAGTGATATTTATATGTCTAATTTTTATCAAAAGGTACTAACTAAATTTTTATTTTATTAAAAGGTAATATTTTATTTTATTAAAAGGTACTTATTACTTTTAGGAATAATTCAAAAATTACTATTTAAAATACAGTTTGACTAAACATCATTATTACACTGTATTAGGCAGAAATGAGACTTAAATTAATAAAATGAAATAAAACTAAATAAAAGATAATCTAGAAAATATTTTGAAACTTTTATGCTCAATTAATACGCTCATTTCAGTATTCATTTGAAGTTTTGAATTTTTTAGAAACCATCTTCTTACATCTTAAAATTAAACATCATGTCGAATTCCAAGTCCTACCACCTCTCTCAACATAAAGGGCTATGTTGAAACAGGAACTGTCACCATTAATTTGCCAACATTAATTTTGAAATCGGTTTGTTATTTCCTAATACTCCATAGAAACATAATTTAAAAAGCTTTTAAAGCCCTTTTTTAGAACATTTGTTGTTCCTGTGAACCCCAGGTGGTAGAATCACCGGCATAAAATATAGCCTGTGTAGGATCAGAGACTGTTACCACTGATTCGCAACTATTACTTTTATAATCGGTTTATATTCCCTGAAATTGCATAGAATCGTAATTTAGAACTTTTTATAATGCTTTTCGCACCTCCCCTTCGCTTCACCCCTTTTTAATTCGAATTTATTTTCGACGTTCCTTCCATTGATTTGGTACCATTACTTTTGAAATAGCTTTGGTATTTCCTTAGATTGAGTAGAAATCGCAATTTAGAACGTTTTTAGGACGCTTTTCGCGCATTTTCACCCCTTTTTAAATTTCCAAATTTTTCGAAACTGTTCTTAAAGATCATTTATAGCTAATAAATATGTACCTTGCCTAGTTTTAAGTTGCTAGCCCCTACCGATCAAAAAAATAAAAATTTAGAACGCTCTTTTGCTCCTGCAACGTCTTGGTGATAGTGATACCGACATAAAATAGCGTCTATGTTAGAGCAGAGGCTGTCAGCATCAATTTCCTACCATTACGTTTGAAATCAGATTCATTCATCCTGAGATATTGCCGACAAATCGGCATCTAGAACGTTTTTAGAACGCTTTTCGCGCATTTTGCTCCTGCATCTCCTCTGGGATAGTGGAAACAGATATAAAATATAGCCTATCTTGGAGCAAGATCTGTCACCATCATTTTTACACCATTATATTTGAAATCGGTTCAGTACTTCCTGAGATTGCATAGAAATCGCAATTAAGAAAGTTTTTTATAACGCTTTTTGCGCATTTTGACCCCCCTTTTAAAATTCGATTTTTTTTAGGAAATGTCCTTAGAGATCATTGATATCTTATAACTAACTACCATTCCAAATTTCACTATTCTAGGCCCTTCCGTAACGCAAAATCCGCAATTTAGAACATTTTTTGCTCCTGCACCCCTTTGGGGTAGTGGCACCGACATAAAACATCGCCTATGTTGGAGCAAGTGTTTTCACCATCATTTTGACGCCATTATTTTTTAGATCGGTTTGGTATTTTCTGAGATTGTGTAGAAACCACCATTAGAACGTTTTTTAGAACGCTTTTCGCGCATTTTCACTCCTTTTAAGTTTCGAATTGTTTAAGAACTGTTCTTAGAAATCCTTTATATGTAATAAGTAGCTAATATTTCAAATTTCATATTTCTAGGCCCTTCGGTAACATATAAATCGCATTTTTAGAACGTTTTTTTGCTCCTGCACCCCCTTTGTGGTAGTGACACCGACATAAAACATAGCCTGTGTTGGAGCAAGTGTTGTCACCGTCATTTTGGCACCCTTATTTCTACACCATTAGTTTTTAAATCGGTTTGGTATTTCCTGAGATTGTGTAGAAACCACAATTTAGAACGTTTTCTAGAACGATTTTCGCGCATTTTCACCCCCCTTTCAAATTTCGAATTGCTTAAGAACTGTTCTTAGAAATCCTTTATATCTAATAATTAGCTAATATTTCAAATTTCATATTTCTAGGCCCTTCAGTAACACATAAATCGCATTTTTAGAACGTTTTTTGCTCCTGCACCCCTTTGGGGTAGTGACACCGACATAAAACATGGCCTATCTTGGAGCAAGCGTTGTCAGCATCATTTTGACATTAATATTTTTTAAATCGGTTTGGTATTTCCTGAGATTGTGTAGAAACTACCATTTAGAACGCTTTTTAGAACGCTTTTTGTGCATTTTCACCCCTTTTTAATTTAGAATTGTTTAAGAACTGTTCTTAGATATCATTTATATCTTATAAGTAACTAATATTCAAAATTTCATATTTCTAAGCCCTTCAGTAACGCTAAAATCGCATTTTTAGAACGTTTTTTTGCTCCTACACCGCCTTTGGGGTTGTGGCACCGACATAAGATATAGCCTATGTTCTAAGTTGGACTAACACCATCATTTTGATACCATTACTTTTGGAATCGGTTCGGTAGTTCCAGAGCTTATCTCCGACAAATAAACAATTTTTTCCTCTTTATAATAGGAGTATAGATTAAAGAAAAGAATGTTTTTGAAAATATGACGCAGATAAGCTTCATTTGTTTGCATTTTAAATTTTATTTGAAATAAGAAAATAAAAAATAAAAATACGATAGAACGTTTATTAAGTATTGTAACAACATAAATTTTTAAAGTAAATGGATTCTGTGGAATTGTTTATTGTTTTTCAGCATTAACGCATGATTAGTTTCTGAATGCTACAAAGCATTTAAGATGCGTATTCTAAATTTTAAATGTTTATGTTGTATGATTATAAAAAATTTGATTAATACGGATGTTTTGTAAACTTTTAGAAATCTTTTGAACTTAAGGATCTCACTAACTACATTAGTTAGTCTTATGGCGCTAAGATTGAAAATATTTAAAGTAAATAAAATACTTAAGATTAAATTATTAACTTAAGAATCAATGTTTGAGATTAAAGCTAGACATTTTTTAATAATAGCATGAAGACGAAAATATCTCATTGAAAATATTGAACTTTATTTTTAACTGGGAATTTTAATTACTAATCCAATATAATCATTTTATTTTATAGTATAGGGGAGAGTGGTACACAGTGAGACATGGAAAGACATGGTACATAGTGAGACATCAGCCACTTTGACATATAATTGTAACTTTTTCTCCAAGCTGGCACACAGAACGACGTCATCTTATGCAGCACGTGGATGTAGTTTCGGCATTTCAGTTACTCGTCCAGCGAAATAATAATTCTTTATTTTATATTGGTTAAAGTTACATAAACGTCTAGTTTAGAGTTTATTTCCTTCAATATGAAATATATTTACTTAACCAAACCTAGCTATATCTAATAATAGACTATTTCGACAAAACGACATAAACTTTTGAAAGCGATGAAATTGATGTAACAGATGTGGCATCCATTTTGTTACAACGTAAGGAAAGTACACAGTGAGACACACAGTAAGACATGACTGATTGTATACCTACTATGTGGTTCTGGTGTTAAAAAAAAAAGTTATGTATTAATAAAAGAAAGTTTATCTTTCTCTCTCTCTTTCTGTGTCTCTCTCTGTGTGTGTGTGTGGGGGGGGGGGGGGGGGCGTGCGATGGCTAGGAAAATCTGCTAAACGTAAGAGGCTGAAAATTTGCATGAAGGTAGCCCAAGGTCTGCCATTGTCCACACGAAGCTCGTATTTTTAATCTTTTGAAAATCTGGAAATCATAAACGGCAGAAAATTATTGATAGTGTGTAAAAATGTATGATTTATGAAAATATATACACTGTCTCACTGTGTACCACTTGTGGTACATAGTGAGACAGTTTCCGACACTCTGTTATGCAGTTTCTGTTCTTTTATAAATAACTTTTTTAAAACCATTTATACATTAATATGTAGCGTATTTGTGTAGCTTAAAGATGTAGCATTTTTTTTTTTTTTTTACAAAAGAATAACAATCTTCAACTATCGTTAAATAATAATAATTTTCGTCTCCCTGTGTACTACCCTCCCTTATATTTAATTTAATTTTTAATAGTATAATATTGTGGAAACACCGATAAAAAAAATGAGGTTCATGTTTCATTGATCTTATCATAATTTTCCATTTCATCATCATTCATGGAATCGTTCTTCTTTAATACCAGAGCAGGAAACATTACTTGACCAATTTATTGAATGTTTGTACGTTAGAGTTATCAGTGCTCCCCTGAGAATGCAAAAGAAAAGAGATGAGTTAAGAGAATAAAACTTCTATCATTCCAATGATTGATAATATTGTTTTTTGAAAGAGAAAATAATTTTGCTTAAAAAAAAAAAAACTATTTTAGAATTAATAAAATAAAAATTTATAATTCCAAATTGTTTTATTATATATGATAAAGCTTGTGCTTATTTTTTAAATATACTTGTAAGTAAATAAAGTTATTTTAGTTACCTAAAAGAATAATTTAAATAAAAACTTTATAACACAACAAATAATTATGTGTATATATTGTTTGTTGTAAAAAAACATATAAGAAAGTGAATGGTGGATTTGATGTGAAGTTTATGCAATATTGTGAATGCAGCCATATCACTGCCTTTGTTAACACATTAGCACACATATTTAATTTATTTCACTTTAAGATAGAGTACTTTTATTACTACTGCATTTATATTTGACTGATAAAATTTTTTAAGAGAAGCGCGATTATATGGCACCACCCATCGATTATCTACTTCTATCTATTCGTTCCCTCACATTCGGATTTTGACAGTGAAACCACAATTTTACGGAGATCGTCTTCTGTACTATTTTCCTCTGTTTGTGCCTCATTTAAATATGAACTTGGATATATCTATGTACACTTGCCTTCACTCATACATAGTGAATTATTATTTAAAAGAAAGTATTAAAATAATTACTACTACATTTTTCTATTATTTTTCAGTATAAATAAGTATCATTTTGCTTCTGCTTCTGCACCTTTCAGAAAAGCATTAAACCTTCATTTTTCTATGTATATCGCTCTATTCTAAAAAATGTTATTAATTAATTAAATTGTACAACTGCAATTTTGTCTATGAGAACATTATTTAGAATTTGCGTATGCAGAGCAATTTACCATTAAGTAAATAATCGTGCATTTGAATTTACATTTGTAAGAACCCATTGTCTACTCTTAATCTGGAAACTAATACATCCAATAAGATAATTTTAATAATTGTTATAATTGCAAGTTCTTCCTTTTTATATGACAATGGTAACGTAAGTTTGTTCTTTTATATCAGACAGGCAACACCTCACTGATTTACTCCAGGAAAGCAAGTTAGAATGTTTAACGCATTCTTCTGATTTAGAACGAAGAGAAAGTGAATGGAGATAAAATTTTGTAATTTCGACGCATAGTAATAGGAATTTATTTTACGTAAATTGCAATTTTATAAAAAAAAAAAAAAAAAAAAAAAAAAACTTTTTGTACCTTGGGATTAATACATATTTTGCACGAAGAATACTTTACAATCCATCATAAAGCATGTTTTCAAAACAAATATAATAGAATGTTCAGATAGATGAAAAAACCATTTTTAAAGATAATTCAGGCAATGTTTGTGTATTTTAACTGTTAAGAATTGGTAAATTAATACATTTTTTTTTTTATACACAAGGCTTTGGCAAATGCCGCTGTGATATTTTATTTTATTTCTTAAATGCGGCTCGTTGCTATGGTTTTTATTTTGCTTTCTTTTTCATTTTTTTTTATCACAAGAAGACGTTGAAATTTTGAAAATAAAAGTTGGCATCTGCTTTGTTTTAATTGTTAAAAATACTTTTTCGAGCATTTATGTATTTTTTTATTGTCTGTAGCGAAGAAAGTTTTTTAGAAGATTTTTCGTCAACTTTGCTTTAATTAGTATGGCGAAAATTAAGGTAGAACAGAAAAAAAATATTATGGTCATCTTGATAAAATCGAGCATGGTGATCCCTCTTCAAATTAAAATTAATTTATATTTTTGTAAATATGAACATAGTTGTCAAATCATTATGTCTTCGAATGTCCAAATTCTATTATTTCAAAAATTTTAAATAAATTTTCTGATCATCAAAAAAGCTTTGAATAATTAAATATTTCTAACCCATAATTATGTTTGGTAGGAAGCAAACATCTGCCCCTGAATAGGGACACTTGAATAAAAATGTTGAATTCTTGAATTGTTTTTATAATATATATTTCCATTCAGTGCATTTTTACTAATATACTGTAATGTGAATAAATTAAAGAATAAACGTATACCACTGCTTTCCTCATTTACCGGAACATAAATGCATTAATAGGAGAAGTTAACGGGGCACCTTTATATAAGTTACGAAGTTCGACGTTTTTACAAAATTAGAGAATTTAATTAAAGAAATTAAAGCTATAGATGATGCTACAATAGCTGGATCATGGTAGATGACGATCAATGCGATGAAGATGCAATTAATGAAGTAGAGGAAAATAAAATTTATTCAGATGAATTTATTACTATTAAGCATAAATTTAGTGAGATATTGAGTATAAATAAACATAATCTAGACGGTAATGAAAGTACAACTATTATAGTTATTCTAAAAATAAGACTTATAAACTGCCGGAGCTTAATATCAAGCCGTTTGATTCGCAGTTAATAAATCATCTTTCGTTTTGATTCCAGTTTTAAAAAAAATCATGCAGACATAGAATTGGATAACAGTGATAAGTAAAGTATTTTATTCAATCTGTAGTATCAAGTCTCGAGCACCCAGTAATACAGATTGTGAATAATAGTACAACTACGACTGGCAGAGTAGTAAAGAGACCTGTAAAGTGAACTTATAAGAATATTATGAACTGTCCTTTTACGCGACTGAAAAGAAGGGTCGTGTGTTTCACGTGTATCTCACGTGTATATGAATTTCTTTATACCCTCGAAACATCCGAACGGCTGGATGGATTTTAATGAATCAGGTCTCTATCAATTCGTCTTGACGACCCGATGTTATGGGCTAGTTTTTTTTTTTTTTTTTTTTTTTTTTTTTTTTTTAATAAATTTTAAATGGCGGCTGTAAAATACAAAACGGCGGTATAAACGAAAAAAAAAATTACGCACCCTATTGAGTCGTATATCATTGGATATGTCTTTCACTTGACTATTTTAAAGTCATAAGCTCCGTTAAAATACTATACAACCCGGAAGTTGTGTATTGTGGCTCTCTAGCTTTACTGCAACTCTAACCATCATAGACGTCTATAGACCTCATCAAAACAGTGTTTATATTTAGGAACTAACAATTAAACACAACTTAAAAGTCATCAATATAAGTAAATAAAAAAAATAGGTAAGTAATATAAACAAGTAATTAAAAAAAAAAAAAATATTTTAAGTCCTCAATAAGAGAATTTTTTGTTAGCAATATTTAATCTTTGCTATCAAAAAATTTGCGTGATGTTCGATCTTTATCCTCAAAATTAATTATCTATTTCTCAATATAAAAAGCATAGGTAAGATAAATTGGGCTTACCTTATATTTATGTATATCCTTTTTGACATCTGGTATTTTTCTTTTCCTCCGGATAGAGTAAATAAATCTATATCTTGCTCCTGTATTTCTTATTTATCCCGTATATGTGACTGATGGTCTGAACTTCATGTTGTTTAAAAAGACGCATATTTTGAGTGTCTTATGAAGTAAAATTAGTGCCGAAACTTATGAATAGAAAAGTAACATTACATTTAATAAGAGCTTTAAGGCATACATCTCTCAGTTTGAGAGTTTTAGTTACAACTGGAAGTAGAGAAAAAAATACATGAATAAAATATTATTAACAATAAAGACACAGGAAATTAATCCCATCAATCAGAATAACAAATAATTTGTATCAATATTTATATTTACGGTAATTTAAAATTAGAGTTAATAAATGTTTTATAGTTCTTGATTATTGCAAAAATGTTTATAATAAAATATCTGTTTACGATCGTGCAATCACTTTTCAGTTTCACTTCCTTCTTTTAGATCGTAAACACTTTCGATAATTACTTTTTAAATCACATTTGACACATGAAAAACAATTTACTTCACTTGATTATTTTTATGTCCTTGTTTGGAGATTATATTTCACAATATATCTGTCAACAATTCCCCCCCCCCCCCTTAATCTCCTAACGAGGATTGTTCTGTAATTTCAGATTGTTTCTATTATTTAGAAATTCAGGCTTGGGCTCTGGTTTCGTAAGTATGTCCGCCGTCATTGACTTGCTTGGGCAATAACGCAATTCAATAATTTTATCTTCTTTCAGCTGTTTAATCACATTATATTTGATGTCAATATGCTTCGATTTATTAGAAAACTTTTCGGATTCTATCATTTTTATCCAAGATTTATTATCTTCATAAATTACTATAGGCAATCTTTGCGGTATATCGAGATCTTCTAATAGTTTTAGCAGCCATATTAATTCCTGTGTTGCGCTCGCCGCTGCAACGAACTCTGCCTCTGCAGATGATTGTGCCACACACGTTTGTCGTTTTGTTATCCACTGTATTGGATTCTTTCTTAAAAAGAACAAATTGCCTGTTGTCGATCTTCTTGTTTTTAGATCTCCACCCCAATCCGCATCAGTATATACTTCTAGGATGGGTGGTTCTTCCGTGCTAATTACTAAATTTAAGTCTTTTGTTGAATATAGATATCTTATTAATCTTTTAACACCTTTCCAATCTCTTTCAGACGGCGTTTCGTTTTTTCTGCTCAAGATGTTTACTCCTACTAAAATATCGGGCCTACTTATTGTAGCAACATATAACAGCGCACCTATTGCTTGTTGGTACTTAGTGTTGTTTGGCATTTGGTTTTCTTCATTGTCTAATCGTTGAAAGCCTGTTTCCATTGGAGTGCCATATGGTTTAGAATCTTCTAAATTAATTTTTTTTTGCGATTTCTATTATTTTTGCTGTTTGATTTAGTTTAAAGCCGTTGTGAGTCTTTTGTATTTTTATCCCGAGGTAATTGTAAATTTGACCTAAATCTTCAAGTGCGTACTTAGATTTTAGTTTATTTATTATCTCATTTATATTTTCATCTTTTCCTGCGATGAGGATATCATCCACGTATACTGCTATATAAACCGTGTTTCCCCCTTCTTTTCTTATAAATAAACAATTGTCAGCATTGCTCTGTTTAAATTTTAATTCCTTTAGTGTTTCACTAATGTTTGAATACCATGCTCTTGCAGCTTGTTTTAGTCCATATAGCGCTTTTTTTAACTTACAAACCTTATTGGGTTCTGTAGCGTTTATATACCCTTTAGGTTGTGATACATAGACATTGTCTTCCAATTCACCATGTAAGAATGCAGTTTTGATGTCAATCTGCCTAATATTGAGATTGTGGTATGCTGCGGCAGTTATGAAGACTCTTAAACTTGTGTGGGAAACTACTGGCGCATAAGTTTCATCGAAATCTACTCCGTATTTTTGTCTAAATCCTTGTGCGACCAATCTCGCTTTGTAACGCTTGATTTTTCCGAATTCGTCATATTTCGCTTTAAAAGTCCATTTCGATCCAATTACTCTTGCTCCTTGTGGGGGATCAACTAAACACCAGGTTTCATTTTCATTAAGGGACTTCATTTCCTCTTCTGTCGCTTTTATCCAATTCTATTTTTCTATAGGATTTTCTATACTCATCATATCTTCCCAACTGTTAGGTACATATACTGGATCGTGCCGGACTGCATAAGCAAACCTGTCCGGCGGCACACCTCTATTGGTTCTCTCTGATCTTCTCACTTGTGGAGTTTGTTGTTGTGACGCGGGTGGTCGACTTAGCTCATTTTGTGTTGGTGTCAGATCTATTTCCATTTCATTCGTGTATTTCTGTTGTGTTTGTTTGTTTGTTTCCGCGATTAATTTTCTTCTATCTAGATTTTCGTTAGTATCTGGATTATTTTTATTTTCTATAAATTTTACACTTCTGGCCAATATTACTCTTCCGTCACTTGTATAGATTCTGTACGCCTTAGAGCGACTGTAGTATCCGACAAAAGTGCCCTTTTCCGCTCTATTATCTAATTTTCCTCTCTTTGATTTGTGTATGTAGGCGTATGCAGTACAGCCAAAAACTTTGAGATATTTCAAATTTGGTCTCATGTTCATCCATAATTCATAGGGTGTGGTGCTTACCGATTTTGAAGGTAGCCGGTTCTGTAAGTGATTCGCGGTACATATGGCTTCCCCCATAATTTGTGCGGGAGATTTGCTTCATTTAGCATACTTCTAACCACATCAAGTAGGGACCTATTCTTACGCTCTGCGACGCCGTTTTGGCTTGGGTTAAATGGTACGGTAAGTTGATGATGAATCCCATTTTCTTTTAGATATTTTTCTATTTCGTTCCCCGTATATTCACTACCGTTGTCCGATCTGATCTCAGTAGGCATTTTTCCGAATTTGTTTTTCACCATTGAGACGTATTCTTTCATTTTTTCTGAAGCCTCACTTTTTATTTGCCATTAAATAAATTACGCATAATCGTGTATAATCATCGATAAAAGTGACGAAGTATTTTTCCCTCCAATTGTGGGTGTATTTATAGGGCCGCATACATCAGTATGGACTAACTCGAGCCTTTTTGTAGCTCTATATGCACCTGATTTAGGAAATGGGGTCTCGCTGATTTTTGACTTGATGCGTACCTTAATTTAGCGTTATGTTTGCAGTTGTTGATTTTAATTCCCTAAACTAAGTCCTTTGATAACATGGACTTTATTGTGTCGTAGCTCCTATGCCCCATTCGCCTATGCCACAAATCTATGCAGTTTGCGTTTGAGCAGTTGTAGGTGACATTTGCATAGAGCTTGTGATTTTCATCTTTACTAACATGTATTTCGTACAGATTGTTTTTAAGTTTACCTTGAAGTATAACGTTGCCTTCGTGAATTATATCACATTTATCTTTTTCAAATTTAACTTTGCAACCGTTTTTAGTTGCCCTACTCACTGACAGCAGGTTAGTTTCTATGTCAGGAACGTATAGTACGTCACGCAATATAACTTGTTTGTTTTTATTTTCGGTATGAATTATTACCTCTCCAGATCCATATGAAATCAGTTTATTACCATTAGCGACTGTGACGTTTGTTTCATTATTATTTGTAATTTTAGTAAAAAATTCTTTTGAATTTACTATGTGACTGGAACTGCCACTGTCCACTATAAAAGTGCCTTTATTTTTGGACTCTTCGGTTAGTAAAGCGACACTGTTGTTTTCATTTACTGTGTCTTTTCTTTCTTCATGTTCCGCATTTTTATGTAAATTATTTTCTTCAAAAACTAGTGATGTTGAATTGTTTTTATTTTTATAGTGTCTGTTATTAGTGTAACTGTTGTTGTTTTTCGTTTTTAGAAACCAGCAGTCTTTATTTGAGTGGTTTTTCATTTTACAGTGTGAGCAGTACTTATTGCTGCCTCTTTTCTGTTCTGAATGATTAAATTTACCTTGTGTTTTATAGGCTTTATTGTTGTTTTCGGAGTTTTCACGATTATCTACTCTACGAGTATATTCGTCCGTAAGCTTGCTTTTTATAAATTGTACGGTTAACTCAGCTTCATCTCTAGCCTCCAGAGCAGTAACTAGGGTATCGTAGGACGGCGGCAACGAGCGCAGCAGCAGTGCTGAAATGTGCGAGTCAGTTATGTTTTCACCAATCGCTGACAGTTTATCCACTATCTCTAAAATTTTAGTAATGTGGGCTGTCATATTGCCACCTTCAGTTAATTTTGTACTGTACAGTTTTCGTAGCAAATACAGCTTACTAGAGAGATTAGATCTCTCATGGATTTCTTTGAGTGCGTCCCATGTTTGCCTAGCTGTATTTAAATTTTTGACATGCACTATTTGACTGTCGTCAATGGACAAATTTATTAAAGCCCTTGCTTTTCTGTCTTTCTTGGTCCAAGCATCATTCAATGGAGTGGGGCCTCTTGCGTAATAACTTCAATAAGTTCGTCTCGAATTAATAGCATTTCGACCTTGAACCGCCAATTTGTATAATTGTTGGCGTTCAATTTTTCAATGGTCGTGCTATCTTTTGTAGATGAAGCCATAATGCTGCTAAGATTCGTTTTATTTTTATTTTTTCTAATAAATTACTCTATCGGACTATTACCAGATTTGTATTTTTATTGAGAAATTGTTTTTTTTTTTTCGTTCTCATAATCAATTTGTTAGCAATATTTAATCTTTGCTATCAAAAAATTTGCGTGATGTTCGATCTTTATCCTCAAAATTAATTATCTATTTCTCAATATAAAAAGCATAGGTAAGATAAAATGGGCTTACCTTATATTTATGTATATTCTTTTTGACATCTGGTATTTTTCTTTTCCTCCGGATAGAGTAAATAAATCTATATCTTGCTCCTGTATTTCTTATTTATCCCGTATATGTGACTGATGGTCTGAACTTCATGTTGTTTAAAAAGACGCATATTTTGAGTGTCTTATGAAGTTAAATTAGTGCCGAAACTTATGAATAGAAAAGTAAAATTACATTTAATAAGAGCTTTAAGGCATACATCTCTCAGTTTGAGAGTTTTAGTTACAACTGGAAGTAGAGAAAAAAATACATGAATAAAATATTATTAACAATAAAGACACAGGAAATTAATCCCATCAATCAGAATAACAAATAATTTGTATCAATATTTATATTTACGGTAATTTAAAATTAGAGTTAATAAATGTTTTATAGTTCTTGAGTATTGCAAAAATGTTTATAATAAAATATCTGTTTACGATCGTGCAATCACTTTTCAGTTTCACTTCCTTCTTTTAGATCGTAAACACTTTCGATAATTACTTTTGTAAATCACATTTGACACATGAAAAGCAATTTACTTCACTTGATTATTTTTATGTCCTTGTTTGGAGATTATATTTCACAATATATCTGTCAACATTTTTTTTCTCCCATTCTTCTTTCCGCTTGAGTGGTGCTTAAAACGCCTTGATCAAGAAGAGGGCTCTTTCGGTCTTAAAATACCTTGATCATGAAGGAGGCTCCCTCGATTATTGAAAATTAATTAATTTAATTTTATTAATGAATTAATATTTGAAAAAACTGGACTAAAACCAAGTGTCATCCACTACAATTAAAAAAAATGTTTGAGCTTGATTGGATGAATAATTTGTATTTTATTAACGCTTGAAAATTTGAACAAGATATACATAGCGAGAGTGTGAACTAATAGTTGGAATTGAAAAAAAATAGTTTCACATTGATGATAAATAATTAATTAGTTCGCTTTTTACGCAGTCGGGTTTTTTGATTTTTTAAATTTAATTCCAGAACTCTGAACGGATTCTTTCTAGAACTCTGAACTGACTTTTTCTAGAACTCTGAACTGACTTTTTTCAGAACTTTGAGCTGACATTCTCCAGAACTCTAAATATTTTATTATTTATTTGCGTTTCGTTATTATTTTTTATTATATTTATGCATTTTTTGAGTTAGTAGCTAGTTTGATCATAAGTGATCTTATGTTTAATTTGACTTCCACCTAAATTAAATGTGGGAGTACGTTAAAAATTGATAACTTAATATTTTTTTATGCGCATGGCTTTGGCAAATGCCGCTGTGATGCTTTATTTTATTTCTTATATGCAGCTCGTTGCTATAGTTTTTATTTTCCTTTCTCTTAGATTTTGTATCTCTCCAGAAGAGGTTCTAATTTAAGAAATAAAAGTTGGCATCTGCTTTATTTTAGTAGTTAAAAAGAATTTTTCGAGTGATTATGTTCTTTTAATCGTCTGTAGCCATGAAAGTTTTTAGGAGAATTTTCGTCAATTTTTCTTAATTATTATGGCGAAATTTAAGATAGCAGAGAAAGTATATATATATATATATATATTAGGGTAATATTTTAGTAAAATAAAGCATCGTGATCCATCTTCTAGGTAAAATTAGTGTATATTTTTGTAAATATGTATATAATTGTCAACAAATTCCCTTCAAATGCCCCAATTCTATTATTTCAAAATATGTAAATAAATTTTGTGATCACCAAAAAAGGTTTGAATAATTAAATATTTCGAACCCATCATTATGTTTTATCATTTGCAAACAGTAACCTTTATGACAAATAAGAAAATTAATAGATAATTTTTTGCATAATGTTGCAAAAAATTCGATGCTTTAAAACTGATCTTACGTATCCTGAACATTTAAAGTAAATATTCTAAACTTCAAATATTTGTGCTGTATTATTTATAATATATTTAATTAATTACTAATAATATTGTGTGAGCATGTTTAAATTTATTATTATAATTTGAATGTCCTCACCAACAAAATAACTATATGATTCTAAAATTCCAAATAATTTGAAGAAAATGATATTCATCAGAATTATGTTATAGAAAATTTCTATCTTGTGAAATAATTTTCTATGTAAATGTATAGAACAGAACTAAGTTAATTTCTTGTAAAATATAATATATTGTTTTTCATTTTTCTTGCACTTGAACGTTTATTTACGTTAACAAACTTATTATTATTATTATTATTATTATTTTACGGCAGATAATACAGGAGATGTTCTGATAAAAGTTGGAGGTACAGTAGAACCTCTTTTATCCGAAACTCTTTTAACCGAAATCCATTTTTAAAGCTCTTTTATTTATTTATTTATTTTTATTTATTTATTTTTTTTTTACTATCACATTTCACGTGTGAAAGCGGTCCTTTACGAACCACGATATTTTGGATTCCTTTTCTTATAATTTAACTTCAGCTCCCGTACGAGGTTTTTACTAGAGTAAAAATTTTCATTTTTATCATGTGAAAAAAAAAATAAAATAAAATAAAATAAACGCATTACTTTAAGTATAGAAGAAAATATTCAAATCATAAATAATGTAGAATCGGGGTAGAGTATGAGAAAATAAGCTCAAGAATACGGCATTGGTATTGCAGCGGTTAGTGTTATGAAAAGTGATGCTGCAAAAAGGAAAAGCAGAAAGCAGCAGAATGACTGTGATATTGATGAACCAATAGTATTTAAAAAACTTCAAGATAGAGCTCTAAAGCAAAGGCAATCAGAATTTCAACAAACAAAAAATTTAGATAGTTTATTCTTGTTTCTGTCTTGCTATTGATTTATTTTTATTAAGCATTTGTTGACACATATTTGCCCTTAATCTTAAAATTGATGTATTCTCGATTATCCGACATTTTCGATTTTCCGAAAGGTGGTCGGTCCCAATTACTTCGGATAATCGAGGTTCTACTGTATTTGTTTTATGTCTGACATCATTGAAGGAAACATGCCTCTTTAATAGTAGAGCAGGAGGCACTACCTCAGGAATTATTGAATATAAGCACATTGTGATTTTCATTGCGCTCTTGAGAATAAGAATAAAAAAAAATGCGATTGCAATTCTATGCTTTCCATGCTATCTTTCCATGGTTAATCTATGCTTTTCATGCATGGATTTATTGGTTTTTTTGTTTTTTGAAATAAACTTTAATTTTGCTTTTATAACAAACTTTATGTAGTTTCGAAACAATAAATGACCATTTTTATTTCTGCATTACAAAGTAAGTGCTGATTTTTTTAAATAAATGACTCAATTATATAAAGTAATTTTAAAAATTTAAAAAGAATGAATTTCAAATGTTATAGATTATCAAAACTTTACGTGTTTTGTATTGTATGTAAGAAAAAAAGTATGAATAATGTTTGGTGTACTTGTTTATGCAATAGAATTGTACGCTGTACGTTACAATGGAATTGATGCTGCTGCATATTTCTACTTTTTTCAGAAATAAATCTGAGTTACTTTCCATACACTGCTTAAAAACTATTAAAATGTTTGAATGCCTATTTATACTTTTTACAAATACAAATCGCGTTTAATTAAGCTAACCAATGATTCTTTTTTTGTTAACACCTTGAAACTAAGTAACCTGGACAATGTAACATTTTCAAAATAATTTAATGATTAGAATTTATATTTCTTTTGAAGATTTAAGGAAAAAAAAACTACTTTCCCTCTAAAACAAAAAAACAAACAAAAAAAAAACAATTCTGGAGAGATATTCGAATTAAAAAATTAAATATACAGGTTCTTGTTTTATATCTGATATAATTTACGGAAGTGTGTTTTTAATAGCTCAGAAGCAAATTACAAAAGGAACACACGTAAGAATTTCAATACACTCTTGAGAGATATAATTGAAAGAAAAAATATGATTCTGATGCATGATGATACATTCTTTAAAGAAAATTGCAATTTTCTTTTAGAGCAAACTTCATTTATCTTGAGAATGATGAAGTATTTTTTCTATGCAGTGCATTTGTTTTCAAATCAAATATGAGATACATTAAACGCATAAGAACGTATAATATTTTAAATAAAATTCAGATAAACTTCATTTTGTATATAGATTAAGAAAATTATAGTAAAATTTGATGAAACGCTTTTTTTATACTAAAAGATATGTCCGGTTTATGTCAAAAATAACCTCACCGATTCCAGAAATAAATTTTGATATATTCCACATAGTGAAATCGATAATGTATTTCGCATCGTGGAATCGATAATTTAAAACATAAAGAAAATATTAAAACCGTCTTAGAATAAAAATAAAAATGAATCTAATTTGAAAAATTCGACTGTCGTAAGGGTCATAACGTAGTCACCTAACTATCACTTACGAAGGATTCCTCCTCGTCATAGCAACATGATTTTTGCGATAATAGGCAACCTTAGACACCTCTTGCTCGGAAAATTGCTTTTAGGATCTTCATTATTTGGTCGTTGGATTTGTTTTTCCTTAAAAATTAGAAAAAGCAATATAATTTCAAATTGTTAATTTATAATAAATAAAGACACAACCTAGCTTAATGGTACACAAAATGTCTAATTATCTCTTGTACAGAAAGTCTTCGTGTCTGAACTTTGAGCCATTTTGCCATCATATTTTCATGAAGACGACTGTAGAAACCGCTCGAAACGTAGAAGTTAACTTTTAGCTTATTAAAGTTCGTGTTCTGTGTAACATTAAGCATGCTTGTGTCTTTATTTATTATATTTTATGGTGCAATTGCCCAGTATGTGTTATTGTTAATTTATTTCTATTTTGTAACGTACTTCAGAAAAGTTTAAGTTTTTCTTTATGTATAAAATATACAGCTGAATGAATAAAGTATCTAAATAGATATATGTTATTGCTTTTATAAGTTCGTCAAAAATTGCATGTGAGCTTCCCAAAATCGGGGAAATTCGTTAATCGTTGAATCCAATAAAAAAAATCTCAAACCATATTAAATAAATAAATAAATATATATATGTATGTATGTATATAGTATATACGGTTCGTGTGCAGTCTGTCTTGTCCTCGGCAATCCTTTTACAAATTTTGTTGCCTGAGTGAGATAGATTATCCTAGTTATCGCGTACAGGTATATGCATGCATAGCAACAAAGTCATCTTTATTTTATTTGTATTATTGTGACAGTTCTCACAAATTATAAGATTTAACGTTATGGTGTTAGCATTAAAAATACGTTGAAGTACATAAAATACTTAAAACGGATATCAATGCAAATCTCCAACATCTTAGTTCAAACAATATTTTCTCTGGCTAGCACTTTGCAGCAGGAAATTTATAAAATTTATCGGAAAATGTTTATTTATTTACATTTATCAATTCACTTACAGTTGAACTTTTATTTACTTTCAAAATTGTATTATTTTATTTTATTTTTGAAAATCTATTATAACAGAAAAATCTCCAGTAAAAATTGGAGGTTGTTGTTTTTTATCTGTCATCTTTGACGGAAGCGTGCTTCTGTAATACCAGAACAGAAGGGAAGCGCAACACAAAATTACTGAAGTAAAACTTTTCAGTGCACGTTTGAGAATGATATGAAAAAAAAATGTGATTGGAGTGAAAAATCTATGATTCCGTTTTATGGTAATATTGATTTTTAGAAAGACAATTGTATTTTTCTTTTAGAAGAAACTTGCTGTATATTGAGAATGACGAATAATTTCGTAAGACCATTTTCATATGATACATCAAAAAGTATATGCGTATGTTTGTTTTGTTTTTTTTTTGTCTCTTTTTTACTTTCCTCTATGTTTACAAGAAGAAAGGATTGGATTCCTGGAAAAAAAAATAATACGAATTCCGGTTTTCGACAGAGATACATGTTTTAGAATGTCCTGAACAAGATTTGACTGTTTTGTGGAAATGTCTGTGTGTGAGAATGTCTGTCTGTATGTTACATAATTTTGTGGACGTTCTTACTCAAGAACTAATGCATAAAATTTAATAAAAGTTTTCATTCAATTAGTGCATGATAGAAATTGGTGCTCATTACTTTTTGTTGTAAATCCCCCCCCCTCCCCCAACAGGTGTCGCTTCTATGCTGCATTATTCATGATTACTGCAATAATTTTATCTCAAGAACTAATGTACGGATTTTCATCAAACTTCAGATTCAGTTATAACTTGATGTAATTTGGTGCTGATAACGTTTACTGGTAAATCGTTGAACAGGTGGTGCTGCTATGCTGCATTTTTCCGATGACTGCAATAGCTCTAACTCAAGTGTTAATGATCGAATTGTCATGAAACTTCAGATTCAGTTAGACCGTGATATAAAATGGTGCTGATTAGCTTTTATGTAAATCACTCAACAGGTGGCACTGCTATGATGCATTTTTCATGGTTTCTGTAATAGCTCTATCTCAAAAACTGATACACTGATTTTCATCAAATTTCAGATTCAGTTAGACGTTGACATAAATTAATCATTTGGTTTTGGTGCAAATCATCCAACAGGCTATGGTGCATTTTTGATGATTTACAGTATTTTAGTGATAGTCATATCTCAAGAACTAATTTATGGGATTTCAGATCTTTAGCATCCTCATGATGGTTTTATATTCTCATTTACATTTGGCACTGTGATAGTGAATTTTGAAGTATTAACGTGTATGAGATAGAAAAAAGTTTTGGTATTGACATATCGGAATTGTTTTAAAGTAAATAAAATTATTTAGAACATTTAAAACTAAACTATTTAATTTAAGTATAATATGCTATATGATTGCCTTAACACTATTTTTTTTAAACTATTAAATTTCTTATCCTGTTTCATATCTGTTTCATTAACTGCGAAGTGAACTAGAACACAGTATGAGGAGGGAGAACCTTGAATGCGTGAATATGTTCTAGCAGGCGAAGAAAACGAACAAATTAGCAATTCTGAAGCTTTTGAAGGTTTCGCAAAAGGTTTTGCAGGGCTGGAGCTGCAGAAATACTGTGACTAATAGTATTAAAAAAACTTTGTTATAGAACTGCAAAGCAATGGCAATCGAAACTGCGGCAAACAAAACTTTGTTTCAAACCCTTGTGAAAAATGTATAAGGTACTTAATTTCCAAAATTAAAATTCAGGTAATATATTTTAGTTTATATTTTGCTGTTGCTTTATTTTCACTAAGCACTTGTTACCATAATAAGAAAGAACGCACATATTTGTCTTTAATCTTAAAATTGAAGTATTTTCGATTATCCGAAAATTTCGATTTTCCGAAAGATCGTCGGCCCCAATTACTTCGAATAATCAATGTTCTACTGTATTTATGACATTAATTACTCATGTCATGATCCAAACCTCGCTAGAAAAACTTTTATAGAATTACGCTTAATTTAAAATCAATATATGTGCGGTTTTTCTTTTTTGGATATTAACATCTGTTAATGCTAATTAATATTTAAATATATATAACAACCAAACAAAGTTATAATAATTAAATTTTTAATTCAGAATAATTGCATTAAGTTAAGCCATAGTTATGATGCAAATAAATGCACTGATTAACTAAGAAAATTTTCAACTCCTAGCTTGCTAATTTCATATTCCTCAAAAGGTCGCACATATAAATATGAAAATAATATATATTTAAATATGTAATATGAACTTTAAAAAGGTCACTGTTTTACTTAAAAGGCGACTAAAATAATAAAAGAGATGTTATAAGTTAAAAATATACATTTTATTTAAATACTTCTTGGTACTTTCAGGCTTTACCAAGCCCTTCATCAGAGAATATTATAATAAATAATTGTTATTTATTTATACAAATACGTCGCTTCGTTTTGAAATTTTGAGAGTTTATAATTATTAGAGTTGAAAGTAAAAGTAGCAGTTTCTTGGATTGAACTTAGTTCGAAAAAATATGTATCATTATTTACTGCATTTCCATTTATTTTATGACATCACTTTATTCTCATACATCACTTTAATTTTAAAAGTGATAAAGCCTGAATGTACTAAGAAGTTTTTAAATAAAATGTATATTTTTAACTTATAAAATCTTTTATTACGTTAGTCGCCTTTTAAGTAAAACAGTGAACTTTTTACAGTTCATATTACAAATTTTACTTTTGAATCAAGGTGAAATATTACGTATTAATTTAATAAATAAAAGTAAAAAAAAAATAGAATTACTTTTTCACATTATTTAAAACAAATTCAAAATAAACAACCTAATTTTAAACGCTTCTAATATTTTAATTTTGAACATTTTTGTGCGCTTTTCTTATTGTAGGTCTTTAATGATATTTGAAACAGATTTAAGGATGGGATTTCTTTTAAGAGAAATATTTAAAAAAAAAATAGTAATAGTAATTAAATACAGCAGCAAAAAATGCATAGAAAATGACCACCTTTTTCTTCATACACTGTAAAACAAACGACATTCTTACAGTACAAAGTACTGTTCATCTCGCGCACAAACTCGATCACAGTGAATGTGCTGTATCTTTCTTTGATTTCCTGACTATATTAACATGGAAAATACAGTAGTTGCGTAAACTTAACAGCACAAAATTGCTAGCAATTTGGACGCCAGCAGTTTGTGCTGTCCTGCTTTTGCGTCCAAATTTTCAGCACATTGTGCTGTTAATTTTACGCAACTACTGTATTTTCCATGTTAATATAGTCAGGAAACCAAAGAAAGACACAGCACATTCACTGTGATCGGGTTTGTTCTGGCAAATCTACAGTGGGTTTTTTTTACAGTGTAGGAGTTATTTTAAATAAAAGTTACAAAAATATTAAAAATCCGATATTTAAATATCTTATATATGATATGATGTTCAACTTTAAAAAAATAGTTAAGGCCCTTTATTCATATCTAGAATGCCTTAGCATTTTTAAGACATGGAAAATGTGAAAAAACATAAACTGAGACAATTGTATTGAAACATTTTTTTAAAGCATGAATACGATATTAGATGTTTGTTAAACCAGTCGTAAGTAACGTTCTTTTGCAATATCAGCCTGAAATTTTATCAAGATGTAGCCTGATGTATATGGTATGTGATAGGAAAAAATATGAAAATCGAAAAAAAAAAAAATTGATGTTTGTTTGGTGCCGAAACGCATTAATATTAGATGTTTGTTAAATAAGTCGTAAATGAGATTCTATGTGCAATATCAGTCTGAATTTTTTTTAAAGATGTAGCATAATGCATGTATATGGTATGTAACAGAATGAAAATCTGGAAATCGAAATTTTTACAAAATGTCGATGTTGGTACACTGTAAAAAAACCACTGTAAATTTGCCAGCACAATTCGAGCACAGTTCAATGTACTGAATCTTTCTTTGGTTTCCTGACTATTTAAACATGAAAAATACAGTAGTTGCGTAAAATTAACAGTACAATGTACTGGCAATTTTGGACGCTTTTGGACCACAGCACAAACTACTGGCGTACAAATTGCCAGCACATTGTGCTGTTAATTTTACGCAACTACTGTATTTTCCATGTTTAAATACTCAGGGAACCAAAGAAAGATACAGTACATTCAACTGTGATCGAGTTTGTGCGCGAGATGAACAGTACTTTGTACTGTAAAAATTTCGTTTTTTTACAGTGTATGTTACCGAGTCGCGTTAATATTTTAATATATTCAATCTACTATTAGAATGCAGTAAAATAGGAGACTTAGCATCCCTTTGAAGTTGGGTCCAGTAAATACTTGTAAAACTATGAATGTATTAACAATTTCATGTTTATCATTTTATCAAACCTCATGTAAAAAAAGGTTTATCACTAGCATTTTAATTCTCCTTTTAATCGAAAGCAATATGAATCATTCTGCATCGAATAACTTATATTTCTTCGTACTGGGGGATCCACCGGATTCCAGAAAACAAGAGAAAACCATTTCCTTTTATTGAAAACGCTAATACAATTCACATATAATGGATTGCTTAAGATTATAAACAAACAATACCGAAATAAATATATGAAAAACATCCACTACATATTTAACTAGAGTTTAGGTTTTTCTTCCTGATATTTTTGTATTAGCCACATGACAGAAAGTAATAGTCGATAAATTCGCAAATGATTTCGCAGCTTACATGAGCCTTTTTTAGTCTAAGACTAATGTCAGACGAACGTCTATTGGTACGTTTTTTGCTTCAACATGAAAAAAAACTCCTTCGCTATAGCAGGTGTTTCTTTTTCATGTTGAAACAAAAAGCGTGCAAATAGACATTTCTCTGACGTTATTCCAAATAATTTTCGTGGTTTAAACACGTAGCTTAATTACATGCCTCTTAAATTTGTGTTTTATTTATTATAATTGCTTTATTTGTTTGATCAAGGTTAAATTTCTCTATATAATGGAAACAAATGCTAAACTATTTATATTGTTTTATGCATTATTTGGGTTAATCTTTCAAACGGCTTAATCTGTCGCAATCTTGTCGCACGCAGATAGAGATATATAAAAAATTTCATATTAGGGATTAAAAAAGAAACATAAAAACAGTAAATTGGTTCAATTTTCAAATTGTATTGAACAATTTGAACAAATGAATTTCAAACTGAACAGTTTTCAAATTGTATTTGAAAGAACATTTTATTCCCTATTCAACTGTGTCAAGGTTGGTTGTAAAAATTGAAATTTTGCGACGTTCATAAGTTGAAAAATTGTGAAATTTATTAGTAAGGTGTTGCCTTTGTCAATACACCATCTGCATTACCCGCTCTTAGGATTTTGCTTTCTACTATTAATAGATTTACATTTTTATGAATCGAATAAATCATATTTTTTTATACACACATGAAATTCCATGTTTATTTCAAGAAATATTTAACGTCCACTTATGGCAATATATTTTTAAAGTATTTTCTTTGAGACATAATTTATGCAAAAGGAAAAATTTATGAAACAACCTTTTAATGTTGAGTTAAATGAATCGTGATATGTGGCAGTAATTTCAAGATTACGATTTTTATTTTACAGATTCTTTGAATTCGCGACATCAAAATAACGTATGAGTAACGGTGGTGTATTACTTAATTAATTTCGATATTGCTTATTTATGAGTGTCCTTAAAACATCCCAATTTCTTTTTGATGTCATTTCAAAATGTGATTAGTTTAAAAGATGTTTAAACTTAGCCCGAAGGCACTTAAATAGAAATGCCTCTTAAAATATTAAACATAAAATTTCTTAAGTATATCCCTCCGAATTCACAGCTCTTAAGCTTGAGTATAAAGATCTAAAGATGATTTTTTTTTCTTTTTTTAAAGAATGCCTGTCTTTTTAAGTTTTACGTAAAAATTAAAATATAGATATAATAAATATTTTCAAGTAGGTTTGTTAAATTATTTAAATTTGTCCAATAATCATTTTAAATATGTTTAATTCAGACTGCTCATATGATGCATATGAAAATTGCATATTTCAGTTCTTATCTTTAAGCATTATACATTGAATAGAACTTGTATAGCTTAAAAATTAGGAATATTGTGCAATAGCCTTTAAAAATACGAGTTTCTTATAATTATTTTTAAATGTTGATTACAGTTAAGAAAATAGCAAGAAATATACAATATTTCATAATATAATTAAGAAAATATGCAGTCAGCACTTATTCTCTGCGCATTCAAGAACACTTTAATAATGTAAATAAGTCGAAGTGAATATATTGTTATATTGTTTCGATAAGAGCTAAAATTTGGAATATTTAATTTTAAACAATTTACCCGTGGTAATAGTTTTCAAATAAACTCGAAGCATCACCTGAAGAAATTAATCAAACAAGTGAATATTATATTGGAGTGAATAAAATAAAATCGAATAAATATCGCATGATTCTCCATTTATGTGTACTTTTTGGTCCGTTTTAATTAAACTTAACCAGATAAGTAAAAAAAAATACCCTCGTTCATAGGTGGGGTTCAAGCGGACACTAAAGAAGAAAATTAACAATTATTTCTCAAATTGTATTACATTAGATGAATGGCATATATATTTAATTTTCGAAAGTTGAGAATCTCAGAGGGGAAGCTCGGATTTTGATTTGTGAAGTTGACGTGATGTATAGTTTAGAGTGATGTAACTAAAAGAGTCAAATGTCACTAAGATTATTATTTTTTTCCGTTTGTGTTTGTAAATTGTATTTGTAGGTGTGCGTAATAAATCTAAAAACGACAATATGGTCTTTTCCCATGCATTACGTCAACATATAAAGTGTATACAATCGCCTTCTTCTTTACAAAGTGCTCGGAATTGAGCATTTTTCCAAGAAGCAACAGATGTAGTCTTCTTTTAGATTTGTATTCAGTAACTGGTATTTAATAATTACCACAGAATTGATTGTACAGGTGTTAAATTAGGTATAATAAGATGATTGAAATCAGTTTTTTCAAAAGAATGGAGTAATCCGAATAAAATAATTAAATGAAATTTACTCTACGTTAGCTTAGGTGCAGGGTCCGTGTGGGCTTTTTGATTAGCACGTCAATAAAAACGCCAGGTGCACGCAAAATATGATGTTCAACTAGAAGATCACAAAGTAAAATGAAATGGAATGGACTTTGACTGCCATTTGTTGAGAAATTTAGTATACAAAGAAAACTTTTTGATGTAGGGTCCGCACGCTTCCCACATGTCTGGATTAATATAAAAAAATCATGAGTATTTTCTTCTTTATAATAAAACCGTATGTTTTTCATTCTAAAAAAAACACCATAATACTGATGGGTATAATAGTGAATTAAAAATAGCGTATTCTTTATTTAAAAAAAAAAAAAAAACTAAGATGAATAAAAGCCTAAATATAAAATATGCCATATAGAAATATTTTTATTATGATTTACTGATTCCGCATATACAAAATGAACACAATGAGGCAGTTGGATTGCGCGGTTAATTGACTTAATGGCGGATATATATTCTCACGCGGAGAAACTCGTACGCTAATGTTAGACCTACGAGAAAGTTTTTTTTTTAATTTCTTGATTGCAATTTAATATTTTATTTTATTTTATTTATTATTTTTTCTATTTTTTTTTTACATGGTATAGCTGAGGTTGGTCTCTAACCTCGTTAGTTTAATATTTTTTATGTGGATGCACATGTTTTTATAAAGGTACTTTCACAATTGGAACCGGTTTCTATGTATCGACAATATTGCTGAAATAATGAATTTACACTGAAAATAATGTCAATAATGGGGCGAACTAATTTTTGACTTTTGTGGAAATTTCGCCAGCGTTGTCCAAAAATCATAGCTGCCACCACATCGTTTATTTTGTGGCTAATTTTTAAAGGTAATTTTAAACTTTGTTAGTCGCCATTTTTCCCCATTACAGCGTAAAAATTTGCGCTTTGCAATATTACTTAGATCTCTCTCTATATATATATATATCTCGCTATATATGTGTATACATATATATGTACATATGTATTTCCATAATTTAAATATTCAAATTTATTTTTATTTTTATGCCGTAGAAGTAATAAATTATTTTTCACCAGGGTAAACATGTACAATATCTAATAAATGTAAATACTTGAATAATATAGAATGCAAGGCGTGAGAAATTTTCTACAGAAAAATTCCAAGTATTATACAGATTTACTTGTAAAATATTTCTCAATTTTACAAGATGTATAAATTTCACTCATATTATTATTATTTTTTTTTTTATCTCTGTAAGGGCTTTATTGTTACGACTCATTTGTGACAACGTTGAAAAGTATCACATGTGATGAAATAAATAGCATAGAAAACAGAGATATTTTTCTTTAAATTCAGTAAGAGTACTAAAAAAAACTTCGATACCAAAATACTAAAAAGCAGTTTTTCTTCAGAAAAGCTTTTTGCGATATTTTAAATTTCAGTAATTTTTTCTCGAAATATGACGCAATGCACTGTTAAAAATTTGACAAATACGTTGAATAACTTTTGTTGGTGAAGTAAATGCAACCATAAAATAGTCAAATATTTTGCCATGATTTGTAACCCTGTGTGAACTATAGATTTAACTTGATCTGAAGACTGATTTCAATATTTTATGGCTCAGATAAAGTAGCAAATAATAACAAAATATTTCCCTATCTGGTGAGATAATATCAGATGCTGCTACTGCACGAACTGAGTACTAAATTCTTAAGGCGACCGTGGACGTTCAAAATCGCAAAAAACATTTAAAAAATCAATTTTTTGTTTTTTGAAAAAAAATGTTCTGGCAATCTTCTACTTTCAAATATAATAAAAATTATTCAAATCCGATAATTTTTTGCAGAGATACAGCTGTTTTTCTAACGTAAACAATCGTTAATCTACACTTAAAATAAAACTTTAAATCCAGTTTTCTCAAAATGAGAATTTTCGCCGACTGAGTAAGTTCAAAATGCTCCATGCGTCTTAATTTTATACCAATTTTCATAATACTTGGTAATATTGTTGTTGATATACTTTATTACAAAACTTGCTATTAAAATGTGTACATTATTTCATATAAAGGTCAAAAAGTAATATTTTATTATTGAATTTTATCCAAAATGATCAATATTATAGGTTTTTAATTTTTTTCTGCCAAGGAATTTAGTATAATTTTAAAATGTATAGCAACTTTTGATATAATATCATAAAGCTATCCTAAAAAAAAATTACAAGTTTCTGAAACAAAATTTAATGCGCATGGAGCATTTTTAATTTGTATCACTAATTACCATATAATTAATTAATTACTCATTTGCATATTAATTTTTTTTAATGAAATTAAGAAATTTTCTTAATTATTGCACAAATTATACGTGTATTAAATTTCAAAACAATTGAGCAAAAACTGTAGAAAATGTTTTTGAACGTCCACTGTCGCCTTAAATATTCAAAATTTTATTCAGAGAGTACTGGATTCTTAAATATGCTCAATTTTTCGAATGTTTCTTTATGTGATGGTTTAATTAGAACTTCGGATATATATATATATATATATATATATATATTGCAGCTTGAAATGATGTGATTTTATATAAATACGAATTCTATCTCATTATTTAAGGGATGAATGTAATAAATTAGCTATAATATATTTTCGTAAATACACTGTTAAAATTTTCCGTTCAATTTTGAACCATGCCATGTTTCAAAGTCAGCAAAAATACAATCGTGGAAAAAAAAAAAAAAAGTAAACACCTCCTACTAACTCCTCAACAAATTATCGTAGAAGAATGTTACTGGTACCGAGCAATTGGAAATAAAGACTAATTTTAAATGATGCATGTAAAATTTGCTTAGGGGGGGGGGGGGGGTGTCATCTACATATTAAAACGAACCATAATTTTGTTTTTTAAATAGCAGTACACAATTCTGACAGCATAAATAAATTCTACACCCTTCAATTAGACTTAAAACAAATTTTTATGCAATTCGTACCATAAATTTCCGAAAAATGAATTATTTTAAAACAAGCGTATTTTAACGGCTGTATCCGAATTGAAATTCGGAACTCCATTCTTAACCGAGAGAGCCCCCTTCTAGATCAAGGCACCTTAAGCACCACACAAACATTCAATGAAGCCTGCTAGATTGTAGGATAGCATAATGAATTTCAAAATGTCTACTCACTTCCATCATAGACGGCCCCTTAAACCATCATTTTGCCGTGTTTTAAGCATAATTTTAAAACTACTTGGAAGAAAAATGTGAAATTTTGGATTTCCTTAAAGCAGGACTTAATAAATCTAAATCCATCAAAAAAATTGTAGGTTGCAATTAATATTTCTTTCGAATATTAATTTCATAATTCATATCATAAAGTTATAAAATTTGCAAATACAGCGCAATTATGTTTGGGTATATTAGTATTATGGCTACACAAAAAAATTACCACATTAGGAGATATAAATAATTTCAGGAGATATAAATAAAATATGAAAATGTAATTTAACATTAGAAGCACTAAATTGTGAATGCCTATAATTCAAAAACTTACCATTCAAATGACTTGAAATTTGGTAACTAGGCGTAGATTGAACCAAAGATTAGATATAGCTCGTTAAAATTGGGTATTGCCATTGAAAAAAAAAATGAAGTTTGGATTTGTTTTAATGTGTAGATCCCCCCCCCCTAAGCAAATTTTATATGCTTCATTTAAAAGTAGACTTTATTTGGTATCGTTTGGTACCGGCAACTTTCGTCTACAATAATTTTTTGAGGAGTTAGTAGGGGGTGTTTACTTTTTTTTCCACGACTGTACCTCAAGATGATTCAATCTCCATTTCAAAAATTCTGTTATCGGTGAATCCTGGAGTATGGTTCAACCTTTTACCATCGTATGCAGAACGTTACAGCCCATAACAGATCGCCCGCCATTGAATGTGGCGTATACGTGTAGGATCATGAGACGTTTTTATTTTGTTTCATTTAATATTAACGACTTATAAGCATTTATTTATATTTCTAACTATAATTTTTTGAATAATGTATGCTTCATTATTAATCTTTATCTATATTCCATTTTTGTGTTTTGTTATAAAATGCCATTTTACAATGTGTCTGTTTGTATTAGTCCTAGTTGAGTAATATGTAGATACGTGGTTGGATTTTCCTCTCTTATATCTTGCGTCCCATATATTAATTTTAATATGTATATTATGGATTAAACACTGGTATTTTGAATTAAGCTTTGATAAGTTGCTGATCGTAAAGATATTATCAGGTTCTGAGTTGAATTCATGAAGAATTTGATAATTGTTTTCATTTTAACATGTACTTTAAATATATTATATTAGCATGTTGATTTATCAAACTTATGTTATCTAGTTACAATTGAAATTAGATAAAAGTGCTCATATCTAGCGTAAACTAAAATAATACAAACAAAACATACTAATGTAAATGATTTAAAACTTTTATCAAAGTCAATAAAATTGTTCTTAGCGTACAAGTAATTACGTAAGCATTCAAAGAGGGCTTCAAGACATTCTTATTTTTGCTGAAAATGCGAGCGGGGATCTGAGCAATATGTGCATCAGCAGTGAAAGGGTTAAAAATTAATGAAAAAATTGTGTTCCCTTCAAAAATAGTTAATTGTAGGGGTCAGATAAATACTTCCATAATACTTGATTTACTGCATTAGAAATGCCATAATTTTATTTATCAACCTAAGTTTGAGTACTGAATTTCTAGCATCTTGTTAAATATTTATTTCGATTTGCGAAATAAATTCCTTCGTTCAAACACGTTGGGTTTTAAATCTTAACAAGTAAATATTCATTTTTCATAGTCTTAAAAATGTTTCAAGAATATTAGTAATAAAAATGTACAAACATAAATCACCAAACAGTATAATATTTAAATTTGATAAGTATTTTTTAAATGATTTACAAAAACATTACTACTTGAGAGTTATACGGCAAACAATACGTTACGTTTGGAACACTACCTTTAAAATACAAGTAATGTTCATGCATTTTGGTGGAAGAAAATTTAAGACATCTATTTTAAATTCAAACTACATATATATATTTAATTCGTAATTGTGAAAGTATAAGGTGTGTTAAAATAGTTAAATTGTCTGCAATCAAAATTTCTTCAACAGATTGTTGGAAATTAGATTTGTGTTTGAAAAAAATTTAATTTCTTTATTCAGTTATACGAATGTCATTATTAATTTTCAAGAAATACGTATATAATTTATTTTATTTTAGTTTCGTAACTAATGCTTCCGATTGTCTCCCTAAAATGAACCAGCACTGTCATAAATAGAATTTATGGTTCAACCTATTTCAGAAGTAAGGCACAACCAAAATTCAGTTTATGGATTAGCCCATTAAAAAACGAATGTTCAACTTGGTTCACCCTATTACCAAACTAAGATTCAACTTATTACCAAAGGATGGTTCTGCCTATTACCGAACCATGGTTCAACCTATTACCAAACGAAGGTTCAATTTATTACCAAACCATGGTTCAACATATAGCCAAACTAAGGTTCAACCTATAACCAAACTATGGTTTAAATAAAGTACCAAGGATGAAGAAAATTTTTATCGTTTTATGTTTGCAGAAACACTTATACCATCTTTTGGTAAAATGTTGAATGGGCTTTCGGTGAAACGTTAGGCCGAAAACATTCCAGTATATATAAAACCGTATGCAGTGATATTCATTAATAGCTCAAGGAAAAGTCCACACATTCAATAAACAATATTTACTTTATTCATTTTGAATTAAATAAAATATTCATAAAAAATGTTCCAACATGGATTAATTTAAGATGGGTGTATACATATAAATACACATATATTTCATATCTACAATAACAAAATTCTACCAAATATCTTTATTCAATGCAGAAATAAAGTTACATAATACCAGAATATAAACATCATTAAAGTAAGAAAGGTTCGTGAAAAGAAAACGGTATTACTCTTGTTAAATGTTCCTAGAAGCAGTTTTAATGATACAAATTCTATTAAATGTGTTTTAAGAAAAATACTTTTTCGATAATAATTGAAAAAAAAAAAAAAAAAAAAAAAAGTTTGTTTTGATACTACTTACTTCTTACTATAGGGTCCTCTCCATTCCTTCCATTCAGTCTGAATACATTCTAAAAAAGATAAATAAAAGGAAAACATTAATGTAATTTTTAATGTATTGGATGTCCATCAATGTACAAAAAGTTAAAATTTAAGAAAATAAAAATATTATTTGAGAACATAAACACCAGAAGACGCAACACGAACTTTTAGAGTTAAAAATAATATTTGCGCGAAATACAGAATGTATTTTTTTTAACGAAAGCCGACAGTTCAAACAAATATTTCATTTAATAAATTTGTAGACTTCCCATTAGCAACTTTTAAAAAAATCATAAGAAAATTGATATTTATGGATCAAAATAAACTTTTGAAAATTATTGAAAACGATATTACCCTACCAGCCGCATGTCCGAGGTTCAAATGCTCGGAAATTGCCACAAATTTTGCTACTTACTGCAGATTTTTTTATTAGGATTATATCAGCTTTAAAGTACTTAGTTCGATTAAAAATCTGTTAAAATTGTGTTTAATTAATGCTATTTAGTTATTTGTAAAGTTTTAATTTCGTTAAGTAATATTAGCCGTAAGTAGTCGCTGAAATATTCATAATGTTTTACGTGTTAACTCTCCGTAATCAAGCTGCACGCGATTAAGAGGCTATTTCAGTCAGTTGAAAACACACGTCCGCTACTGCTAATCCTATGGGAGAAATGTTTTAGTATATCTTGTTTGCATTTTAATATTTTTAAATTATTCTATTTTGCATTAGATAACTGAGGTAGATCTGCACGAAGGCCGTTTTGCACTTTTTAAATTCTGTTTACAGGTATTTTAATTATGCTACTTTCACTTTTGGAACAGGTTTTGAAAGTGAAAACATCATTATATATATATATATATATATATATATATATACATATATATATAATGAAAAAGTAAAAAATAGCATTAGTACCTCATCTATCCAACGCAAAAAGAATCATTTAAAAATATTAAAATGCAATCTAGATGTCTTAAAGAATTTCTCGCATTTGATTAGTATTAGCGAACTAATGTTTACGCCAAGCCCCTTAAGGGACATTAATTTAATTTTTTTAATTCTACTTGATTTTTTCTTAAACCATAAAAAGTCAATAAACTGAGGTACAATTTTCAAATAAATTGCATTTGAATCCACGTTTCTGTTTTCCATTCGACGGAAGAATGGATTTTTTCGATTGTTGTCACCGTAAATATGACATCTGCGTTACTCGCGGATATAATTTATACATATTCACTAGTATGATATAAACATATCGGTCTTAAGCAGCAACCATACACTCGTTATGTCAATCGAGAAATCAAAGTTTTGCAGTCGTAAAATCATGGTTAAGAGTGGAAGATTAGACCGGGTGTCGATTGGAATTTTCCCGTAAATGTTAACCGAAGACTTTAGATTTATCAAATATTTATTAAATGATCCTAAAATGCACCAAACTGCACTGGCAATATGCTACCCATGTTCGGGCCGTTACTACGTCGTAAAATATAAACCTCTGGATGTTACATATTAGAACAACATGACGAAGATGCAGGAAACAAAGCTATCCAGGTGACAAGGGTTATTTAAGCAACTCAGTAATCATAATTTTCTCTCCCTCCTAGCCAATGCAACAGGTTAAATACTTGGGAAAAATGCACGCGTATGAATACATTACAAGTGAAAGAACCAACTCCGTAAAATAGCCGAGAGGAAGCGACGAGACGCAGGCTTAAATTTCATTATCTGTATATATAAAAGTATATTTATTTAAGTGAAAGTTTCTTGAACTAGTTCCGTATAAAGAATAGACAAAGTTTTTTTTTTTTAATTTTTATTAAAGAGTATTTTTCATAAAAGTTTTCAATGTTTTCTGAGTATGCGCTTATGAAAGCCTTCCTAGTTAATAATTTCTAAAATTATATGGTGTCAAAAAAATATTTGCTGCAAAATGTTTCTTTAGATTCACTGAGGCAACTATTGAAATTCCTGTAGGTAATAAATTCATAGAAGAGCTGATGCTACAGCTATTGTATTGAAATATACAGGTAAAAGATATAAATATAGTATACATAAATATATTCTATTTAGTTGGTATAATGAGTGCTTTCATTTATCCGATAGACAAGATTTATTTTATTCAAGGACTATGAATGTCTTACGGTATTTGTGAATATATTTTTATAAGGAATAAAATTATATTATACCTATAGAAAATAAAGTTATATTATACCTAAAGAAGAAGAAGACACATAGGATTTCCTTGAAGCGTTGTCGCCACAGCAATTCTTCATTAAAGCGATGAAACTTTTATAGTAATGTCTAAGATAACTCTGTTTCAGATTAGCATTGGATGGTAAAATAGTGTCTTTATATTTTAACCTATATTTCTGCCGAATTTTCAACACTTTACGACATTTTTATAGAGTTTTATCACTAAAAACAGTGATTTTTCCATCGCTTTTTGTGCAAATAACACATTTATTATATATATAAGTATTATAAGTATTAATATATATAAGTATTAATATATATAAGTAACGCATATTATGTAAATAGGAAAATGAATTAATATACAAACAAAATAGCTCTTTTAAAGCTGCACATGTTTTACTACGAATAAGAATTTTTTAACTACTCCAAAAATTTCCGAACAACTGCACGCTTGCTATGAGTCACGTGATCTTGCGAGAGCCTATCGCAGTTAGATTTGTTGTGATTGCGCACGCATCCAGTTGAAATTCATCTTCAGGTAGCTTTCGCGAGGCACTTCAACGTGGTTTATGCTTTGTTTGTATCGTAAGTCTGTAAATGGATCTTCAATGCGGCACCGCAAGCTCAGATTTACTGGCTCTCGCGTTTAACATTCCCTGTCGTTTGACAAGTAGAAAGTGCCAACAAAAGTGTCTGTCATTTTCAAAATATATATTTTTTAAGCATAAATATTATTCTGTCTCAGCGTTCCTCAAATGCATTTTTTGGGTAGTCATAAAATACCACTTGACACGTGTCTGGCACAGTTCTTGCGCCGACTAAAGTGTCTGGCTTTTATACTTTTTTTTTCATAAAATACTAAATTTGAAGGTATTAAAATTTGAAAATGCCTCAATGATATTTTTTGCAACGGAAATTTTGGAAATTTAAAAGTTCATGGGTCGAATAAGTGCCACAATCCATCAGTCAGATATTGGATTTGGTATTCAGACTTTTCAAAAGAAGTATTACACAAATTTTCATGGTGCCTCAAATATCTACCCTAAAATATTTACAGTTCTCCTGCTATTGGAAGTTTTGGAAATTCTGAAAGTTTCTGCTCGTTTTGATACGTAGATGATTTTATATACGTCGCACTATGCAAATTTTATATGCGTCAGTTAAAATTATACTTTATTTACAGTCGTTAGGTGCATGTGATTTTTTTCTATAATAACTTGTTGCAGGGTCAGTAGGGGTGTTTCCTCTTTTTTTCTCAACGACTGTACATAAAATGGTATTACTGAAGTTCACCCGCAGTTTTGAGAAATCCACCAATGTTCACGTTCAGTGTCGCCAGTGGACTACTTTTTTTTAAAATTCGGATTTCTTGATTGCCACCACTTTTTTGAAACGGTAAAATTACCTTTGTTTTCGCCTTAATTAATATGTCATTACACAAGGCGCATTTTACCATTTTTAAAAAGTGGTGCCAATCAAGAATCTGAATTTAAAAATGTAGCCCATCTGGCAACACTGTTCATATTGCTTTCAAGTCAAACATAATCTTTTGCTCTAAATTTGTATGTCATAATCTTGACGAAAACTATCAGTGCCTAACTCTCATATCTGAAAAGAAATTAAATCATAACATGAGAAAAAAAAAGTATTTTTTAAATATTAAAAAACACGTGAAATAAGAAGATATTTTCAAAATATTTACATTAAAATCACAGACAATACATTATACAATTAAAATTATTACATAAAAACACTAAAAACACATTAAAAATTGGGACGTTTCGGATCATCACGATCCCTCCTCAGCCAATTATAAACGTTGAGTCAATACTATCAACAGTTACAAGAAAAACACAACAGAAAGTCATCAGTTTCAGGTTACAGTTAAAATAAAATAGAATACTCGGCCGGCACAGATGCAGCTTCGCATTTGTGTAATTTTTAATGTATTTTTAGTGTTTTTATGTAATAATTTTAATTGTTTAATGTATGGTCTGTGATTTTAATGTAAATATTTCAAAGATGGAATTCAGACGTAATATTTTTGCTTATATAAAAGAAGATATTTTGTTATTTCCAATTTATCGACCTTAAAAATTTATACGTAATAAAAAAGTCTCTTCACATCATTAGAACTTATAACATTACATTTATTTAAAGTCATACCTGTGACTCTATTAATTGTATAAAAGTTGTTTATCCCTTTCGGGTCCGATTTTTTTTTTTTCAATTTTGAGAACAAAATTACTTTTATGTTAATAATCGTAGTTACCCAAATAGATTTATTGAAGTTTAAATACTATCAGATTTTCTGAAATCTAACGAATATAGTCGTTTTGTATACTATTCAATTCATATTTATATGACAATGGGGTAAGGAAGATTTTTTGAGAAGTTTGGAAAATATCGTTTTCCAGTAGTATTTAACAGATATTAGAAATTTCTAATATTTTTTGCGTCTTATTGCACATGATTTGTTCAGAAAAGTAACCCTTTTTTTTATTTCAAACAGTGAAATATATGTTTAAAATAAAAGGGTCCCCAACAGGGTAAAAAGAACTAAGCAATCTTCTATTAATATTAATATTACTAAATGGCAATATATAAATGAACACATAATAAGAAATGTATAGAAATATAGTATAAATACCATATTTAGATAGTAACAAAAGTAATTTTTAAGACAAAATACTACTCTATGAAATGTACATGTACTATTAATAGTACATCACACCCGAAATGTTTAAAATATTTTGTGCATCGTTAATAATTCAAAAAGCAGTTACGTTACACGTTTTAATAATTTAATATTTTCGTCTCTATCATAACATCACTTCATTTAGGGGAAATTAAACTCGAAAAAATGTTGTTGATACATATAAAATATTTCAAAATATTAGCCATTAGTTAAATTGTTTTAGTCGTTTGATATAAGAAATATGATCGTTTTAAGAAAGACTGAGGAAAAATACTTAATAATTTTTTTTGAAAAATTCCACATTCAAGCGAGTTATATATTTCCTATTTTCGTAGAATTTGGATTTCTGCATCATAAAACTATCGCAAGAAAAGCACTTTAAACCGGCAAAGAGTTTCCGCTTCATATAGCTTTATGAATAGGTATGATAGATATATTTTCCTCGAGGAATATTAAGGCCAAATCGTTTTTCAAGTATAGAATTCTTGAAGGTGACACGATGATATGTAAAATTATTTCTTAAGTATAAAAATGAAAAAAAAAGAGACTCAAAATGCTTTTTTTTTTTTTAATATTTCTTTCACTTATAGAAAAAACATTCATAATTATTGAGTAACAGAAATATTACTCTGATGTAAATTTGTCACTATAACCATACGGTGGTATCCGTATAAAGGAACCCGCACAGCGGTCCATAATGACGATATCTGTAGTAGGATACCGAACGTATTATACAAAAAATGCATTCATTTACAGAGTATTATTCCTGTAAAGTGATTGCCATGTTTGAATGTGTAGATCGCATTCAACTTTCTGGAAAGAACATAGTACGTATCAATACATCCAAACATTATAAATATCAACAACAAATGTGTCATATTGTCTTATCTGACTAAATAAATTAAAATTTAAATGAAATAGATCTGAAATGTCCTGATAAATAATCAAGAGTTAGAAAATATTAAGATTAAATAAAGAAATTTAATCTTAATCGTGAATGATATCCATATTTTACACTTCAGAAATAAGATGGGATATAGGTGTAAACCAAAGGAAAAATATTCTTACAAAAAAAAGTTTTATAATAGCACAGAGAATTTAAAGTATTTTTTTTTACATAAAAATCACAGTTGACAGAATAAATATCGGTACCCCCCCCCCCCCCCCCCACCCATAGGCAGGTCATTGAGGAATATTTCGCAATCCCTCTTTCGGCCAGACCGGAGACGCCAGGCCACATGACATACTAGAGAATTGTTTTAAAAACATTTCTTTTGTTCTTTAGTTTTATTGTAATGATGAAAATTTGAACGCAGCAAGTAGACTGCATTTTTTTTTTTATCTTATTCTTCTAAAATAGAAGAAATGTTGTTTTAATTTATAAAAGGAAACTGATCTCGAGGCATGAAAACATGCTATTTTTATTATGGCTTCTTAATAGAAGAAAATGTTTGCTGGAACTTTAATTGTATTTAGAAGCACGAGTTCTAGAAGGAACAAAGCAACTAAATATGTTTCATCTATAGATATGTAAATGATATACATTTTGTATATATACAAACTGTCAATAGTAATCTACAAAATGTTCTCGTACTGATGATTATTCTTAAATGATAAACAAAAAAGTAAAAAAAGTAAAACATTTCGATTTTATTTTTCTTCCTAACATAATATGTGAAAGTATGGTGGCTTTAAAATGTTATAAAGAAAATTTTGTACTTAGCTCTCTCAACTATGATTTAATTAAGAATAAGATGAAATTCGTGGATACACATGAAATATCTTCATTATGTTGCAGCCGTTGAACCCGGAAGAAAAGGTAAGAAATATCGTTATTATTCTGCATGACTATTAACTGTTGATTTATTAAAAATAAACATTTTTCATCATAATGCTTTTTGAAAATTGGATTAAAATTTAAACGTGGATAAGCCAGACAATCTTAAAAGTAAAAGAGCTACTATTGGCGCAGCGGTTACAAAATTAATTACAAAATGTGATCCATTGTTATCAGCTGATACTGATAAGACTGATTACGATTCTTTAATGGAATCATTAGAGTTCATAAATGAAAAGGAAGCTTTACTCAAGGAATTGGATTCCGAAATAGATGAACTAATTCAGGGAAAAACTGAGTATGAAAAAGAACTAAAATCGATAGAAGAGTATTCTGAAAAAATATCAATTTTGAGCTTTAAAATTAAGATGAGGCTTAAAATATGTAAAATCGAAACTGAACTAAGAGCTTTACTATAAACAAGTAACGGTTCAATATTCGGTATTTCCATCGAAAATGTGACCCCGATAAGGATTGCGAAGTAACCGATTTGATAAATTTTATTAAAACAGAATTCAGAGGTCGTGTAGCTATTAATTTAGTAAATAATTCCCAAAGCAAGGTTTATGAAAATTCTAAAACCAAATATGAAAATTCTTCAAGTAAATATCAAAATTTGTCTCAAAAGAAATATATACTTTCAGCTACTGCTTTAAATACATCTACAAAACAGTTTTGAATATTTTCCAAGTCTTCTGATCATGTAGGACTAAATTATTCGAAATTCACGGATGAACAAAAACGATATAAATTAAAGAAAGAAGGTCGCTGTTACCAATGCGTTTATAAATCGCATTTATCAGTAAATTCTAGAACAAAAATTAAACCCTGTTCCAAATGTGGTAAAAGTATCCATAATTATTTGTTTTGTCTTAATGAAACAATAAATGAAAATCTTGAAAATGAAACGAAAGGTGTCATTGTATCTATGATGTCAGACCAAATATATAAAGAAAATAAAACTACAAATTTTTGCAGACCTGTACAGTTTCTGTGTCTGGTGGTAAACAATGCCATTTACCAAGAAATTTATGGAAGTTGGGTATTTGTGGGCACAGATAAGAAAAAAAAAAAGGTATTGTGAACTGAAGACAAATAATTCCATCATTAAAAGACCAATTAATTTTTTGCATAATTTAGAACTGAAAAAAAAAACTTTTATTGACTCAAAGACCTTTTATTCTTTTGACTTAAAAAAAGAAAAAAAATACGCATATATATATATATAGATAGATAGATAGATATATACATATACGTGTATATGTATGTATATATGTATGTATTCCTTGCTTAATAATTCTTAAATTTCAAATTTTAAGTTTAATTTTTTGTATATAATGTTTTACAATAACTATTGAATAGATTCAAATTGCTCTTTCTATTTTTAGTAGCAGAAACCTGTCAACAAATCTTTTAATATGTTTTAATTTAGTTTTATTGAAGTCCAGTATGTAAGTATTGAATTTTGATTTGTATTGTATTTGTGTATAGCATTACTGAGGTTATTTAAAATATATATATATATATATATTTACTTTAATCATTTTGAATCCCACTTCTGATGAACATTTGTTCATCGGGAGGATGGAGGGAGTTTATAGAATCCCTCTTGTGTGGGCATCTTTCAGCCAGACTGGAGACGCCAGGCCTACTAGAGAATTGTTTTAAAAACTTTTTTTGTTCTTTAGTTTTATAGTAATGATGAAAATTTAAACGCAGCAAGTAGACTGCATTTTTTGTCTTGGTCTTTTAAAATAGAAGAAATCTTGTTTTAATTTATAAAAGGAAATTGGTCTCGAAGCATGAAAACATGCTATTTTTTATTATGTCTTCTTAATAGAAGAAAATAGTTGCTGGAATTTTAATTGATTTAAAATCATGAGTTCTAGAAGGAGCAAAACAACTAAACATGTTTCATCTATAAATATGTAAATGATTTACATTTTGTATACAATCGAACTGTCAATAATAATCTACAAAAAGCTCTCGTACTGATGATTATTCTTAAATGATAAACACAAAAGTAAAACATTTATTTTATTTTTTTCATAACATAATACGTGAAAGTATGCTGACTTTAAAAATTATATAAATAGAAATCTTGAACTTAGCTCTCCGAACTGTGATTTAATTAAGAATAACGTGAAATCCGTTCATACACATGAAAAAGTATTCATTAGTCATATTTTATATTGACACTCCAAACAGATGAGTTTTATATATACGGTGCTTATCGCACCGCTCTTTTTAAAATACAAGTGTTTATCTAGTATTATGGGTTTAAAAAAAAGATTATGTGAGATTCAACTAGCTACAGATTGACTAAGATACGGCATATGTGTTTTCGAAAGTTGTAATTATCTTTTAATATTTTAACACCAGAAATCTTCATACTTTCTGTTGCATTTTAAAATATTTTTGCAATCTTAACGTAAAGTCTTTTTCGACTTCTGAATTAACATTTTCAGTTATTTTCTTACTTTCACATTTTCTATTCTTATTTTTCATCCCATTAAATCCTTTTCATTTCCTCATGCGTCGACAAACGTGTCATTATTTTGAGAATTACTTTTTTGTCTTATCTGCCTTTTTATTTCTTCACCAAAATTAAAAAGCAACAAGGAAGTATCCTAAAAATATATATCAAATTTACTTTTAAAAAATGATATGCGAAGAATATTATAATCCTATACAAAAAGATCTTTCTTTTAAAAATAAGACGCTTTGAAATGTACATTTGAAAATAAATTTGTAAGAATTTTTATTTCAAAACATGCCGAGTATCGGGATTTTTTGAAAAAAAGTGGAAATTTGAAATGTAATAAATGGAAAACAAAAGGTAAAGGGATTTAAATATTTTTCAGAACTATATATTTGCAATGGCTTTAGCAAAAGTAAGAAGAAAAAATGAAAATATCATCAACTGAAGAAGTATGTTGGAATTATATGGACTATAGGATAAATATATAAAACATCGTTTAGGCAAAAAAAAATATTTGAAAGATTTTTCCGATGGAAAGAAATTAAATTAAAAATAAATTCAAAGCCTTGTAATATTAACAACATTTAGTAAAAAAATATTTTTCACAATCCGTGCTAAAGATTGGGAAAATTGCAACATGCCTGTTATCGAACATATTCTCTATATATTTATACATACATTCTCAAACTTTTAAGTAATTTCTTATATTTTCATGGACTTAGATAGACATTGGATGAGTATTCTTTACCATCTTAAAGTTAAGTCTATTTCATTTCCTAAATTATCATTCCTACTTTTTATTAATTTTTTCCCGCTTTTCTGTTCTGATTTTGTTTTCCCGTCAAATCCGTTTTCTGTGATTTCTATTCTAATTAATGCGCTTCGTGAATCTCTATATCTATATATGTAACTAGGTGGTTCAAAAGGTTATGTCCAAACGGCATGTTTGGGTGCGTTAGGTCATGAGAAGCATGAATTACATAGGAACTACGGGTCAGAAACGCGATCGTGACGGTGCAATTGAATCGTCACCATGACGAAAAAAAAAAATAACGAACGGTGTAAAAAGACCTTTATTTTAGAAAAAAAAAACTTAATCGAAGTGCAAAATATAGTGCTCAAAATGTGCCCCATTCGCAGTATGGGATATGTGGGCGGCGCTTCACATCAGCGCCGCATGGAATCGCGAACACCTTCCACACTGAGGTAAAATATTCTGGCATATAGAATCTAATTGTAGTTCTATAAAAATAGTTCTATATCATCCCTATAAATTCTAGTTCCCTTTGCTATAGAGTTTTAGATCTCCTACAAGAATTCAAGAGCATTTTCCTATATTCTCCTGGTCCAACTTATTTATAAAACTATGCAAATAGATACGGACACAAGAGGTAGATTTAGCAACTGCAATTCTAGTTTATGAAACCATTCCCGAAATCAAGCGACAATTTCTTGCTACTGAAACGATTCATTATCGGATCGTAATCTAGAAAAAAAAGTCTAGAAATTCTAGATCATTTCATCTATTCAGCTTAGATTTTTGTCCTATTCGCATAGCTCCCAAATCTATATTTCTTGTTTAGGGATTCAGAAAATGACTACCTTTCATTCTAGGTGAAGGTGGTATTTTTTTTCTCAGTGCAATCGGCCCTGTACCGTAGCCACAGCTATCCCGTACCTAGTTCTACCTCTAGAGATATTTTAAGTCTCTGGTGTACACGACAACCGTACAATTGGCCATGGACTTCATGGCACGGATATTTAAGAAGCAACACGTTACGGGACACTCCTGGCTAATTGGACCGTGTTTGGCATTCCATGTGGCGCCGATGTGAAGTATGGATCACGGCTAATAGGACACATTTCGAGCTCTTGTTATGCGTTGTAACATTTTTCATTTGTATTTTGTGATTTGATTAAGTTTTTTTGTAAAAAGTAAAGTTTTGTAAAAGTGAAATTTATACTTTTTTTTTTTTTTTTGCTTCACGGTCATGGTGCAAATGCAATGTCACGATCGCGTTTCCGACCCCAATTTCCTATATAATTATTGCTTATCATAACCTGACACATCCACTCGCGGCGTTTGGACATGGAACCATTTTTGGACCATCTTGTATATATTTATCTGACTTTGTAGATGGGATTTAAACTTACTTTACATGAATAAACTCGAATATACAGAATATGCTGATTTTATCGTAATTGGATTTCATTGTTTACTCTTTTAATAAACAATTTCATGTGATAAGGTATTTTATGGTAGTAGCACATCTAGAAGAAAATAGTGTAAATACGTAATTTAAAGTCACTTTTCACAAACGAAATTCTCTCAGATCTTTGAATCGAACTTTCGTCATGGTCTTGAAAACCATTGTTACAAGATGGAGGTTTTAGTGCTAATAGCGGTCCCGATGAGATATTGCATATTTACGAAAAATAAACTCACTTGTTAAAAACAAATTTCCCTCATACTTTTAGAAATTCGCAAATTTTCAGTTTTAATAACAATTTCACGGGGTTCTTATGCTAGTATTCTTTCTACTGGGATACTTTGCCTAGATATGTAGTATTCTTTCTACATATCTAGGCAAATTATTTGACTTCCGAAGTAGGATTTTAGCTCTAATGCTCAGATTTATCATCTACAGTGGTCAATTTTAAATGTTAATAAAAAAAAAGATAATTCAGACAGACTTTATGCTTGTAGCGTTTCTGGTAGTATATCCTATTACTACGCAAATTAACTATCATCCTATGAAAAAATTTCGTCACAGTGTTAGAAAAAAATTCCCTCGTCGGCAGTTTTATGTTTTGATAATAAAATTTCTTGTAATAGTTTTTTATGCTAGTGTTTTGAGAAATAGCATATTTACACATTTTAAATTCATTTACCGAACGAAAACTCATTTCTCATTTATCAATTTCTGAAAGTTCTTCCTAATAAGATTTCGACATTGTCAAAAATGTATTTCCTTTAAAATTGTCATGTGATAGTTTTTTTAAGTCAGAAACTCCCCTTTCAGAAAATTGCATAACTACACAATTTAAACTCCCACGGACGCATTTTACTAAAATATCCAAGTACATCCTTCCGCCATGGTCATTGTTATATACTGATAAACTTTTTGTATGATAGAATTTTCTTTATGCTAGTAAAGCGACCGGTAGTAAATTTGATAACTACGTCATTTAAACTAATTTAACCAGGGATGAATTTAGTAAGTCAACTTTATGTTTTTATAAAAATTCCATATGACAGATTATTTTACGTTGGTAGCATCTTTGGTTGAAATTACTTAACTATTTTTTAAAAAAAATAGTTTTAATGACTTTTGTAATATTTTGTTACCATTGATGAAGTTAGAATGAAGTTAGAATTTTATTCTACCATGAAGTTAGAATTAAATAGGACAGTTTCATCTTACATTTTAGACTCTATAACGCCCTCTACCAGAAAATACAGTAACTATACTGACATAAAATTGATTTTATTTTTTAGTTTTTCTGAATGACATGTATACACAACATGAGATAGGTGACTGATTAAACACAACCTTTATTTATGTTTATGGTCGATGTATTATCGATGTATTATCGATGTATTTTTTGTTCAGAATAGGAACTATTTTTCAAATGAAAAAAAAGAGTTATATTTATATCTAAAATTGTTTAAAGTATTAAAAACTATAATTTGTTTTTTATTAATTTGGTTCCTTTATACAATCATTACATAATCAAAGATTTTCTCTTTTACAAAACATTGTTTAAAAAAAAGGGGGTAGGAAACATGCATGATACCGCTGTTAAATTCACTTTCAAACTAAAAATACCCAAGACAATGAAATAAAATGAAGAAGTAAATCAAAAAAGTAAGTAAAATAAAAATAAAACCCTGACTAAAATTCAACTAAGATGCTCTAAGTAATAGAAAAATAATATTTTTTAATTGAAAGGAAAATGTATCACATTTATATCATACGTATATTTTGAATTTACCATATACACACACGCACATATATATATATATATATACATATATATACATATATATACATATATTAAGGGATATTAAGGATAGAGGCAAGGAAACAATTGTTTATTACATATTTGTAACAAAACAAAATTGATAACTATTTTTCTATTCACAAAAGGATAATAAAGAAATTTTATCAAGAAATATTAATTTAAACAAGTGTGTAATACAAACTTGCTGCCCTGCCTGTTACTGCTTAATATATATGTATGACATCTAGATTGTATAAATATATAGTAGCTATTAATGATAAAGAAAATTTTCCGTTTTTCTTGCTACTTTAAAAAATAAAAAAACAAAAAAAAATATATATAACTTTATTTCGTTTTAGTTTAGTCAGAGGTTTAATTTTTTGTATCTTTATCAGTTTTCTATTCATCTTTATTTTAAAATGTATCGTTGTTTTCAGAATTACTTTTTGACATATCACCTCTTTCTCTCTTAAAGAAAATTAAAAAAATGCTAAGAAGATTTCCAAACATGATGTAATTTATCGACTTGAAATTTACTTTTGAAAGTGACATGCAAAGAATATATTACTCTTAAATTTTTGTTTTAGAAATAATCAGAGACTTTGAAACATACTTATGAAATGAAATTCAAGAAGGTTTTTATTTCAAATCATGTCAAACTTAAAGATGTCGCTGAAAAAAGATTTAATTTTTCAATGTAATAACTTGCATAATAAAATATAACAAAATTTTATTGTTTTAATAATACGCATTTGGAAGTCTTAAAATGAAATTAATTAGAGAAAATTTTAATTATTATTACTTGATCATATATATTACATTTATATAGATGAAGGAAGATAAATATTGGACTATGAATACATAAAAGAACAAATTTTGTCAGACATAAAAAAAATTGAAAGAAAATCTCAAATAATTACAAATTTTAGTACGTTCGTAATCATCATCATATTCAGCTGCAATGAACGGCGAAAAACTTATTCAACTGTTCAAGTGGTAATGACTATTTACCCAACTGAACTATTTCCACAATCAAAACCAATTATTATTTATCAATTTTTAAAGTTTTACATAGAAATTGTTGTTGAAATAGAAATAGTTGTTTTAGCACCTCAGTAAAAATAATTTCCTACGTTAATGTATTATTCCATGTTACAAAAATTCTATTTTTTTTAATACAGTTGTTAAATTATTTATGATTATATACATAATATTTAATAACGTTTTATAATTTGCTTTAAATGTGTAATCTTTAACGATATATTTAAAAAAAAAATTCTGGTATAATGATATCAGTCGATTAAAAAGTAAACCATAATATTAGAACAATAATGAAAACAAATATAAATAAGTTAATTAATTGAGTTAATTAGAAAAATAGCGTACTTTAATTAACATGCTTTTGTCAAATAAAATCATATACGAGAAAATAATAGTAAGAAGATATTTTATTAGCATTAAGAAAATATTCATTGGAACATAAGAAAAAATAACTGTCCATAAAACAACATAATAAACTTTTTGATGCAGAAATTTTGTTTGATGAGCTATTCTTTCTTACTAATTACATAAAAAAGTAGGTAATAGAGTTATGTAATATTTTATTAATCTAAAATAAAGTTCATCTTGAATAAATATGGGCATGCATGCTGAAAAGAAAATATGCATTCTTCTCCAAAAATGTGGGATTAAAAACAGAAAACAATTTCTTTTATCATTTGATATTAATTAACAAAGAAGTAGATTTAAATAAATCATTTTCAGTTATAAGAATAAATATTTGATATTATGTTTATCTATTTTAAAATATCCTTATAATCAATCCATATGAGTGAATGAAAAACAAATTTGACGCTATTGAGAGTTGGTTTCCGTTTAGAACCATTTATAAAAATTCTATATTGCAATGTGTGGGCTGATCATAATCACGTCTAAAATTTAGGAATTACCATTGTTTTATTACTCACCGAAACATATCCACCTGGAATCTCACATAGATTTAGAAGGCTTTATTGGTTTTACAAGTTTAAATCAGCTTGATAATTTAATCTTTGTGTAATCCTACGTCATTTTCAGAGGTGGTAGATTAATTCTTTTAAAAGTATTGTTAATGTGCGCTATACATTTAAAATCGATAAAATACAAAAAGTTAGCAATGCCCATTATGCATTAAAAATCAATAAATTTAAGAAAGTGTGTTTTACAAATTCAATCTCCATCAATGAATTTAAGAATATCTCCGATTACCGAATTTTCTTTCTTCAGATATTTATTAAACTTCGAATTTTAATTCGTCATTTTTTGATTAGTAAACCAACAGCAACTAATTTGCACGAATGTACCAAATGCATTAAACTGCTTATTCCACGTTACCAAGTGTACTTAAAGGATTTTTGAACATCACATATGAATTATTATTTTATTGAAAACAAATATAAATACCTATTGTAATAACTCACGTGCGTCGATGCAGGGATGCTCGTATGGTAGACTACCGAAAATTCGAAGGTTGGACGTAGCGCGCACTTCTGAGGTCCATACATCCTTTCCGACACATGACCAGACAAGAGAAAACGGTTAAAATTTTGACAACGAACAAATTCAAAGCTACATTCATTAAATTAAATAGAAGGGGTCTGACGACTGCAGCGGTTTTTGAGCTTTGTGTTCGTCTCAACGACGTACATATACAACAGACGTACGTCGATTTATGGACGTTCGTATAACGCATGTCGTGTTATCTTGTATATTAAGGCGGCAGAGTGTTCCCGTTGGAGATCATACACCCATTTCGAGACTTTACCGGTCCGGAAAAAGAAATTGAAAGTGGTATGACTACTGCTTGAGGCTTAGGAAACGCCAGACGATTGCATCGACTTTGACCTTAATGATCGGCTCAACGATGTACATACGCTACATACGACTGACGATTGCTTTGTCGATGTCGAGATGACTGTAAAGAAGATATTAAATTTTAAAAATATCTACTGATTCAAACAAAATTTGCATTTATGAAATAATGAACAGGCTGCTATAAAATTCAAGAAAAATAAAGAAATTAAAAAAAAAGCAATTTATCAAATTACAACGACCATTTGGAAAACGATTTTTTTTAAGACTAACATTTAAGACATAAAAAATCGCACGGAGTTGATCATACATTACGTACGCCATGAATTAAACATTAATAGTGTTATTACGCGTAAAAATTGCAAGCCAAAAATATCGCCTACGACCCGTCAGATTTCATGAAACTTAAGTATTATCCACCTGGAACTTCCGTATATATCCAATCATTTCATTGGCTGTTCGGGAAAAGGCTTTTCCATCGTCAGATTTCCAAGAAATCTGACGGCCAATTTTAAATGAAATTTCATTCTTAAACTTTTAAAGATCCGACAATATTACTTTTTATACCGTCGGATAGAGAAAAAAATGTACTTTTAAATGCAATTTATTTGAAAGCTGTATCTCAATTTGTTTCTGAGTTATTAATTTTTTTTGTAGTTTTTATTACTTTTTTTTGTTATAGTGGCAACAGAAAGTATCCATCGTTGTTGAAATTAAAGGGAAATACCGATTACTGTATAGACCAATCAGAAAACGAATAAATTGCGGATTAAACCAATGAAAACCTTCAGATATGCTTTTCATTTCCCATCCTGACGAGAAGAATAACCATTTTTCCAAATGGTTAATAATTCATATTGTGATATGTTCGTAAAATTACGTATTCTAGAAATTGGAGAACCAATTAGGGGTTGAGTACAAAGAATAAAGTCCATCCGGACAGTGCCTGGAGAAAAGGGTAGCTTTCATATTCCTTATTTTTAAAGAGTCAACTTATACTATTCCAAAACACGAAGCTCAAATTAGTGGAACCCGATTATAGAAGATTCAATACAATTTTTTTTCAATACTGAATATGAATGAGAATTTCGCGAAATTAGTCAGCTGTATCCAAACTGGTTTTATTTAAAGTGACTAATATTTGGTCGACAAACTCGGCGATACCTAGAAGTGGCCGCTATTTTAAAACATCATGATGGGTGCAGCTAATCAATGAACTTAGTCGAGACCTTAATAATTCCTGTGCACATGCTCACTCACATTGGAATCGGTTGATATATGGAGTATTCTCACAATCTTTTGACTTTCGAGAATAAAAATCTGGTGAAATGAAGCTTGCTAAAATAACATTTTAATCTGATAGAAGAATGTTTTAGTGATTCAAAATAAAGGAAAAATAGTCAGCAGCGAATTTTTTTTTTATTTAACTGAGGTTTAAGTTAAACTTGCGTGTTTAATTTTCCTTACCATTTTTACCACTATAACTTTTTATTTTCTTCTACATTTTTACTTATAATGAATTTGCATAGTACACACAAGACATTCAAATAAGAAGTAATGAAAATGTAGTACTTTTTATACAGAATTTTTGTATAACATTGCCTTAAATGGGTGTTAAAGAAGGGACGGTAAGGTAAAAAAAGGGGACGGTATATGAAAAAGGGACGAAATGGGAAAAAAAGGGACGATAAGGATGGAACGGTAAGGAAAATTACCACCTATTTTTAGGGAAATCATGTTAAGACTAAGTGATAGCCACAATGTTCATTGGTCTTTAGAAACAGTTGTTAACATTGGATTAAATTAATTTGTTTTTTAAATTTATCTCGGAAAGTAAAAGAATAAATCTTGGGGACGTTAAGTCTCTCAATAAAGCCACGGTCTTGAAATTGATATTTAAATGCTGATTTAAATTCTGCAGTAAATTTTTGTCAAAAAATTGTAGACAATCTTTCTCTAGCATACTTCTGCATGAGAAAAATTTGAAAAAAATTCTGTGGCTGCATCTGAAGTGATTTTTTGTATAAGTTTAGACACAAGGACGGTAAGGATGAAAAACCCTGGGACAGAGTTAAAAAAATAATATCAACCGTAAAAAATGTGTGCTGGTTAATTTTTTGCTACATATTTATATAAAACAATTATCTCAGTTTCGGAAAAAAATACATCGAATTACTTTTATTGAAATAATTTTATACAAACAGCTCCAAACTTAAAAATCAGCATCAGGGACACGGGGCGGTATAGGAGTTTTCCTGGTATTTGGACCCCCAACATCGTCCAAAACTTTTTTATCTCGTTAATATTGTTATGCAATCATGCAATGGCATATTAAGAATATATTAAGAATATATCTTCGTCCGCAGACCTTTATTCTTCTACTCTAGTCCGACTCTTTTGCGGAAGCAAGATACGTAGGTCCCCAGGCACGTCCCGAGTGAAAGACTCTCTAGCGAAAGCCAGGATTGAAAAAAAAATCAAAAATTGAAACCGGACAAATTTAAAAGGGAAATTACACAAATTAAAGATACCGAAAAGCGGGAAGGTACCGAACGACTTCTAGCCACTTCGAGCTCATTATTAGTCATCAGTATCCCCAGTATATGAAATAAAAAAAATACAAAAGAATATATTAAAATAAAAATTATTATTCAGGGAAATAAAAGTTATAAGATTGTAAGAATGCCCCCATATACGAGTGCCGTCGCAGGCAAAAAATCAGATTTTTCGAAATGTCACCCATATCAGAAATTAAAAGTGCTGTGTTTCATCCATTTTTAAACATAAAGACAAAACAAAACAACTCTCCGGAATTCCTTGACAAACACTTAAGAAAGACGTCTTTTTCAGTTTCTAATTTTTTTACCTCATTTTAAATTTAAATTTAAAAACAAAATTTAATGGCCGTCATTTTTAAACAAGAAGGCGGATGAAGCTGGCCAGGAAATTTGGTCGAGACATTGCTACATACTATGTCTTCTCACATCCAAATCGATTAATAAATACGCGCGTTATCGCGTGACAAAAATCAAATCGTTCAATGTCAGTCATGCTGGAAATTCAAAGTGCTACAACCCAGTCATTTTTTAAGATGTAGGCAAAAAAAAAAGCTCCGAAATCTTTGTATCAAGGTCAAACTCATAAGAACAAAATATTTTTCAATTTCTCATTTTTTGTACCTCATTTAAGATTTATTTATTTTTAGTTTAAATGGCCGCAATTTTGTTTCAAAATGGCGGATAAAGCTGGCCAACGATCTCGGTCGAGACATTAATATGTACTATGTACACACCAAGTTACATCCAAATCGGTTTATAAATACGTCTGTTATCGCGTGACAAATTTCAGATCATTTCAAAATGTCAGCACACTAGAAATTTAAAGATCTATAACTCAGCCATTTTTTAAAAATATAGACGAAACAAAAAATTCTTTGGACTCTTTGTATCAAGGTTTAACACATAAGAACAAAGTCATTTTCAATTTCTAATTTTTTGTACCTTATTTTAAATGTTAAATATTTTTAAAAATTTTAAATTGCCGCTATTTTGAAAAAAGATGGCGCATGAAACTGGCTAACGAACTCAGTCGAGACATTGGTATGTACTATGTACACACAAAGTTACATCCAATCGGTTCTAATAGACGAGAGTTACAGTGTGACAAAGATCATATATATATATATATATCAACATTTGAACGGAGGGTGGTTTCGAAGTCTAGGGTTCAAGGTCGGTGAAAATATACCAAAATGTTTCGGTATTGGTTTCTTCCGAACGGCTACAATAGGCAGCTTTTTGTAATGATATCTACCTATACGTTATACTACCGAAAATCGATGAGATGCCGCTTCAAACTAGTAAATTATGTTTGTAAATGCCTTTATTGATTCATTTATTTCTTGTGTCAAGAATTTTGTGAAACTTACTAAATTGAATTTAAATAGAATCACATAAAAACGTATTCGATATATTCACCAGTGGCAAATTAAACCATCAACTTTATGCCTTCTGTTCAACAAAGTATTATACGGGAGAGTAGCCGAATTTGGACCACTTCACTTATTTTCATGTGTAACTCTCTTAATTTTAGAAATATCTGCAAAACATTATTAATCTAGATCAATCTATTCATCTACTAACTAAATAAATCTTTAGAACAATTTCATTTTGAAAATCTTAAATTTTATTTTAATTTGAAAAATTTGTCAAAAGTGGTCCAAATTCAGCAACTGGTCGCCTAAGTTGGACCACCCAGTCTTCTAAATTGGACCAAATAAAACCAGGCTGTTTTAATGACGAGGGAATATAACTAATTGTATTAAAAACAAATTTTGCGATTAATGAAACAATCAAACAAAACAACAACAATGAAATATAATGAAATCAAATATCTGAAAATAAGAGTAATTGTTTTAAATCAAAATGTATTCAAAATATAAATCAAAGTTATCAGTAATTAAGAATAGGAATTATGGAAGTAATTGTCAGTTACATGAATATCATGTAAGGAGTGATGCAAAGTTTACACATGAATTTCGTTTATTGATTTTTTTTTCCAGCGCGCACAACATGAAACCATATTTGGCAATCTGATCATAGAATCATTTCTGCTATTTTATTTTTCTTACATATTAGGCAAAACCAATCATAACTGTCTAGATTTTTCTTTTTAGATTCTGAATTATAAGACTTTATTTTTTTTTGCAACAGAAGTTTTCTTTACATTATTTTTGTAGTTCTTCCCTTCCATCATTTGTTTGCTAATTGCATTACACCTATTTTTTAAAACTTGATGTTCCAATTGCTTTTATGCTGTGACAGCTTACTTTTTGTCGTTTTTTTTTTCATTTCAATGTTTACTTTATAGGGCGAAGATGCTAACACAACTGTTTTTTGGCTCCCTCTGTACTTTAATTTAACTGAATTTTGCAAGGGATATAACATTTATCATGATTTATAGGCTTTTAGGGAGGATTTATAGCCGCAGCCTTCCTGCAGGTCTATTTCTTCACAACTTACACTCTCCTTTTTGTTTCCTGTATTTTTAACAGCTTTTGCTGTCACGGGTGCTTTTCTTCCAGACAGTTTGTCTATATCGTTTTCAATATTATATTAAAAAAAGTGTATAAAAATATGCTGCATTGAAAAATAAGCTTCGATTCATCAAACTCAAACATTATATATTCAAGTAGTGTTGAATTCAGCCCCCCCCCCCCCAGAGCCTGGAAATAACCACTCACCCCGGAAGTTTTGAGATTTTATGTGTTTCAATGAAAAGTGTAATTCAACCCATCAGAACTGTAAAAAGTCTGCCCCTCCTCACGGAATCGTAAATATCCCCCAGGAGGAAAATGTTTGAACTCAACTCTGATTCTAAACAAAATATGCCGTAGGAATAAAGAATTCAAAGAAAAAAAAATACAAATACATACAAGATAAAAGAAATTGTAAACAAAATTTATTGAATAAACAAGAAAAAATATTTTTATGTTTATGAAGGCCTAAACTGTATAAAAAAAATCCATATATATATATATATATATATATATATATATATGTATAAACCTTGCATGGAGATATTAATCTATTATAAAATATTTAAAAATAAACAAATAGTCTACCAAGCGTGCAGCCCTCGAAATTCATTACTTACTTTTCAAATTTATGATCGTATATCTGGTCCATTTTAAGCAACTTAAATTGGCCCAATTTAGGCAAGTGCACCATTTTTTTTAAAACAGATAACCTCAAAACTAAGAACAATTCGAAATCAAACAAATCTGCGTGAAAAATATGCGCAATAAACAGATGAATTTAGATATGTATATGAAAAGGTAAAAAATTACCTTAGTTTTAAAGTATGCACTTACGTTTAGTAGGAAAAAATTAGATCAAAACAGCTAGCTTTAGGTTTTTTAAAATTGTCTGAAAACAGGAAGTGGTAGACGGTTGCTTCTTCTAATCATCCTTCTTATGAGTAGGATTTCAGCGGTAGATGGCGTCTCTTCCTGTAATTAATGGCAGAATGGCAATGGTCCAATTAAAGCGGCGGTCCAAATATGGCTACTCTCCCCTATTTTCCTTATTTAAAATTTAGTTATTACATTTTCTATTTCATAAGCCAATTATTCATTTAATTAAGTAATATCTATATTTTCAAAAATCCTTTATTCTGTTTAGTTCTCTTCCGAACAGAATTTTCCTATTATTTGCTTCCCTGGTCTTAAAAATTTTTGCCACGAACACTTGTGTTTAGCGCAAAGTGGTGTCAGGATAACGAAAAGAACGTATAATTCTTATTTTCGTAAGAAAAATAAACATAAATATTTCTAAATCTACAAAATTATCAATATATTCTTACTAACCGAAGTGGTAAATCACCTAAAAAGGTCAGTATCCTAATCGGGAAAAAAAAATGTATGACACTTAGAATATATTTTATTATAAAAACCCTTAATAAAAATATTGTTTATCATAACGTAAAATAAACATAAATATTGCTATTTCTACGTTTATTTTATTCGTAGTTTTTTTACAAACCATAATATTTTCACCAGAAAGATAAAACAGATTAAGAAAACTGTATTGATTTCACAAGTTTAAATCAACTTGATGCTCTCAATCTCTACGTAATCCGATGTCACTCTTTTAATACAGCTTTTTTTTTCAAATTTTACTGCTTTGAGGAAGAAATAAAACGATGCTATTTTCAAAAGCTGTTGAGAGAAACCAATTTTGAGACCATACTCTACTTTCAAGCTTTATTTTTTATTCTTCAGTTTAAGATTATAATAGATTCTATCAATCATTCATGCCGTCATGGATAGTTTAGACGAAGCTATGAAAACACATGCTACTTAACAATGCTTACAAAATCTTTGATTTTTTTTGCTTTTGATTTTAGATAAATGATATTTCTTAGGTGTTGCATTACAGCACAACGAAAGTTTGGATAGTAAATTTTTACTCTTCAATGAACTTAAATTAAAGTTTTGAAATTTAAGTATCCGGCAAATTACTTGTTAAGGAAAATATGATAATTTATTGTGTATACAATTACTTTTTGACAATTGATTTTTCATACTTGTTTTCGTATTCTCTATAAGTAGGAAGTAAGAATATAATGATTTCTTTTATCTTATCAATTTTGTATTATTTAAGATTTTACGTATTTTAATGTTTAATCGTCTAATAGAACGTCACACTTTTAGTATAGCTTTTTTTTTTTTTTACATTTTACTAATATAAGGTAGAAATAAAACGATGCTATTTTCAAAAGCTGCTCGGTCAAACCAATTTTGAGACCATGTTCTACGTACACCATACTCCGGTCCACACTCTACTCATCGTCCATTCAATAGCAAGTATTTTTCTTCTTTTTAAGCACGGCATTATTTTTCAAAAACAAATAAAAGATTATTTGATTTATACATTTTAAATGCATTATTTTAACTACTACTCGTCACTAACCCATAAAACATTTTGCAATTAAGCAAAATGCATAATCCTTTTCTTATTTGAAATTATTTTCAGATATTTTTTTTTTTCTTTTTGCATTTAAAACTTAAAAATATATAATTAAATGATAAAATGAAAATTATATTAAATTTATACATTAAATAACCTTAAAAAACTGGTATACTTCGCAGGACGCACAACAGTAGTGAAAAAAAATCGAATCGTATTACAGCGAATTTGAGAATCTATGGAATTATAGAAGTCCTCGTATTAAACGTTACTCGAAAAATCGAAAAGGACAATAGAAATCTCAAAATTTCGCACATAATGAAATTAATAACTATTATTAACTTATAAAATCATTTAAATGCTTTCGCTGAAAAAGAAACTTGTTATTTTAAAATTATTATTATTTTTTAAATTCAAATTGTAAATTCTAATTAATATCTTCTAGTAATATTTCTAAAGCTACGAAATCTTACTAAGTTCTGACTAGTCAAAATACATTCACTTGAAGGACGAAAGACCTTAAGAAAGCTTTATTTTTTTCAGAAGTTTAAATCTGCATCAAAGAATAAATATTTGCATAATTATAAGTCACACTTCTCAAAACATTTTTTTTTTTTTTTTTTTTTTTTTTTTTTTTTTTTTTTTTTTTACATATTCATGCTATGAAACAAAAATAAAATGGCTCTAACTTCTAAAGCTGTTAAGTGTAATCAATTTCGCGATTGTGCTGTACTTCCGAACTTCAGTTTTTATTCTTTATCTTTGAGTTACAATAAATTGTAGATCATTCATGGATAGTGGCAACAAGGCGATGAAATCTTATACTACTGAACATTTCCGCAAGTAATTAATTTTTTTTCTTTTTACATTGAAATATATGAGATATCGCAACCGGGGTATTAGAGTAAATCGTTGTCATGATAAGTATACTTTTATACTCCACTGAACATTTTTTTATGTTTAGGTGTTGAACAAATAAATAAGTTATTTGCATGTCCTTAATAAATAAAGTAACACTTTAATACAGAATTGATTCTGTATTTTGAGCCGTATAATGTTTCTTTTGAATTTTAAAGATATAAAGGTATCGATATTTATTTGATAACTATACTTTGCGCATTATTAATAACATAACAACTTTGATAATGAATTAAATCTAAATTTTATATAAAATTTTGACATTCGTATAGTAAAAATGGATTTTAATCATTACAAAAAGAAAAATATACAATTCAGTTTTAATACTAAAAAGATCGTGAGGCGTCATTTTGACCGCTGTCATAATGATATATTTCGGTTCGAACCAGAAATTACTTTGTAAAAAAAGTGTAAAAGACAAAAAAGAACTGTGCTGAACAGTGGAGCAGCGTTGAGGGATTTCCTAGTTGTTAGGGAACTTAACCCTTAAATGTCGTGTGTTGCTTTTCGGCAACATAATCAATTTAGACCCTAAAATACTATTAGAATAATATTGAAGGCCTAATGTTGCCAATAAAACACATTCTGAAAATATTATTAAATCGATTTTCAAAATGTAGATGGCAACACTTCTGCTGTTTAAGAATAAAGATAGTTTTATTTTTTCAATTGTTGCTACTTGTTCTTTTTGTTTTGTTTGGAAGCTTGGGAAATACCCTATTTTGTTCTGCATTGAGCAAGTAAAATTTATTTTTTATTATAGTTCTTAAAATTCTTGTGTGTTTAATATCCTAGAATTTTATCAAGGAAAATTATTTTTTCAATTAAATTCCAGTATTGCCGATTAGTAACAAACTGTTTTTTAGCCGTAAACCATACTTGAAGCAAAATATGATTTTTTAAAGTATTTTTAAAGATTTATTTAAAAAATGAAAGCTGAAAAACATTGTTACAATGATTTTTGAAAATCAAGCATTTAAGGGTTAACACCCAGGTTGTAGATATGATGCCTTACAAATTAATGAGCCATTGGGAAAAAGAGAAGCTGTAGTTGTTTAAAACTACCTTATAAACGAAAATAATTTAAAGATAGGTACTAGCATAAGTGCTTAAATTATAGAGATAAAAAAGTTAAAGTTAAGTTTAAGAACTTGAAATAGAAGTTAAATTTATATTTAAATATAGGTATAGCTAGCTGTAGTTGCAAGAACTACAATAAGAAAGAATAAAAATCTGAAAAAGAAATAAATTTAGCGCTAGTTCAAATTTTACACTCGCCAAGCTTGGGCAGGAAAAGCGGTAAAGGAAGGCAGCAATTCCACTACTTTAACTAAAAGAAAGCAGTAATCAGGGCAATACATATACATATTTTCTTTTTTCCTATATATACAGGGTGGTCATAAAAAAAAAAACTTTTCCGATATATGCACATGCAGCTCTCTCGACCGGTCCGTTTAACCGATCGAGATTAGATTTCAGATATGGTTATTCAGAGGTATGTGCTCGGGATTCTGTCAACGGCATCAAATTTGCGCTCACGGTTACAGTTATAGGTACAGAAACTCGAAATTATCGAATGGCAACGTCCTTTTTTTTTTTTTTTTTTTTTTTTTTTTTTTGTCGCAAAATGCTCAGCGCATGCGAAAACCCTAAATAGCGCTCGAACGGTAAGTGTATCGCAGTAAATGGACGTGTTATGAACGCACAAAAAACAGCTCAGCGGTCGGCCAAAAACAACACGATTGGGGCGCACGGAGGAAATTTGCGTCATAGATGCAAGACAACAATCACAGAACGCCGTTCGATAGATAGTCAGCGTAGAAAATGGATTCTTACCTCTGTCATATGCAAATTTCCTCCATGACCCTCGATCGTGTTGTTTTTGGCCGTTCGCTGATCTTTTATTTGTGCGTGCATAACGCGTCCGTTTATTGCGATAAACGTACCGTTCCAGCACTATTTAGGGTTTTCGCATACCCTGAGAATTTTGCGACGAAAAAAAAAATGGGCATTGCCATTCAAAAATTTCGAGTTTTTGTACCTATAACCGTAACCGTGAGCGCCAATTTGTTGCCGTTCGCAGAATCCCGAGCTCATACTTCTGAATAACTATATCTGAAATCTCATCTCGATCGGTTAAACGGAACGGCCGCTAGAGTTCCATATATCGACAAAGTTTTTTTATGATCACCCTGTATATAATAAATATATAGAAATAAGGTGTTTTTAAGATTTTTCTTTATTATTATATAAGAAGTAAAAATAATGAAAAAAATATGAAAAATATACATAAGCAATCTGGTGCGGTGAACACAAAGCTCACGGGGATCCATAATAGAGGAATATTTAGGGCGCTTTCGATGATGAGGCTCGAATGCGTCATAGTCAAGAAGCTCTGCTACGATATCATTGGGAAGATCATACAATGTTGAATAGAATTTTTTTGCTAAATATTTTATTCTTTTCCTTAAGTTGATGGTTTTAAGGTCACTACGGACGGTGGAATTGCGCAGGTATCTGGAGGCGCCACGAACAATACGAAGATTCTTATTATGCAATCTACTACGGTTAACCATAGTGAACTTGCAGTGAAGTCCCATACCGGACTGGCATAAGTAATGATAGGAAGAATACATGAATTATATAGAAGGAGTTTATTAAGAAAAATGTTAAATAAATATGTAAAACAGTTTAAATTAAGAATTCCGGTGTAAAATATTTTATAAAACGTGAGTAAAATTTCCGGTGTTTTCAGTGTTAAGAAGTATAAATTAATATTAAATCATAAATATTTATGTAGTACTAAGAAAACTTTTTAAATTGTAATACGCTTTATTCATATTTTACTGCTATAGAAGAAAAATAACACGGCTCTATTTTCAAAAGCTGCCGAGAGCAACCAATTTTTGACGTTATATTTTACTTTTAAGCTTCATATTTTATTATTCAGCTTTAAGTTATAATAGATTCTATCAATCATCCATAGAGTCATGGATAGTTTAAGGTATACTATGAAACTTTAGTCTACTTAACCTTTCCCACACAATTTTTGTTTCTTTTTTCTTTGTGGTTTCAGATAAATGACATTTCATAAATTTTGCATTACAAAAAAATATAGACACCGATAGCAAATTTCTGACTTTGCTGAATTAAATTAAAATATTTTAACATTATATATCATACATTTAAATAAGATCTTGACGCGCAAGTAATAAATAAAATATTTTTCGTTACCATCACGATTTCGTAGCATATCGCGTATAAAATCGTATTTTGAGATTTAAAGTTTCTAATATTTGTCTCTTTGATTTATGTACTATATTTAAAAGGGTAATGATTTATTTTATGTATCTAAAGTTATAGAATTTTATGTTTAGACGTCCATTGTCCATTATTTTATATAAGTTTTCTATAATCACAAGATTATTTTCAGAACAATTATTAATCGATTTTTATTGCCTAAAACATTTTAAAGTAATAAATGTGAAAACTGAAAAAAAAGGTTTTTTTTTTTTTTTTTTAAACTCCTACTTTGAATTAATTTACAGAATTTCTTTTGTATTCACAATAATTATACTTAAATATTTGTTTACAGAACTTAAGTAATTCTATAACCACTTTAATTTTAATAATATATGAGTAATAAATTATGCCATTTTTAAAAAAAAAACAACAGTCACTTATCATTTAAATGACACCTATAAAATGTATCACTATAATGTTTAATTTTGTAGTCTATAATAGAAGAAATTATTGTAATCGAAAAAAAAATTCCACTTTTGGTTTTTGACTGATTTACACGTTTTAGGGGTCGAGCACCACGGATAACATGTTTATACAAAATGTCGGTCTGTCAGTCCGTGTATCGCCATTGTACCACCGCAAAGTGTATGAAGTTATGCATAGCAGTGAATAAAATTTAATATATATGTTTTCGGATGTGGCATGCAGGTCCTCCTTGAATTTTGAAATATTCTTCCGGTTGGGGCGCTGTAACAGCGATTTTTATTTACTTCCATTATTTTTCCACCGAAAAGTGTATGAAGTTATGTATACAATTCTAGCAAATTTTATATACAGTAAACTCTGTCTAAGGCGGAATCGATCGGGACCGAGAATATTTTCCGTAGTAGACAATATCCCGCCTTAGACAAATGTTACGCTATGTCTATGGGTTCGCAGGGACATTCAAATCTTCTTGCGTTAGACAGATTCCCGTCTTACACAGATTACGCCTTACAGAGAGTTTACTGTATTTGGTTTCGTATTTATTTCATACAAACATGGCTATGAGAAGCAGGTCCATCTTAAATTTGGAAAAACTCCGCCGTAAGTGCGACCTGTATGTGCGGTTCGTGCAGACATGGGAACTTCGCATCCTGGTAATCAGGCTAACCAACTTACGTACAAAACTATAACGAAAAATATAGATTTTACTAAAATCATGATCTAGATTAACTCGTTTTTACTACAGTTAATTAACTGAAGCAAAAATTTAAGATGGAAGTCAAAGTTGGTATAGTATTGAACTAATAATATTCAAGTATTACAATTGTAATAACTTTTTGAAATATAAAGATTCATGAGGTAGAAGAAAGTTTTGGGACTGGTAAATCCAACTAGATTTTCTGTAAAACCACTGTACTGAGCAACGATGCGGAGTTTAAGCGTCGTCTGTGACATAATGTGTTGATATTAGCTGTTTCTGTCAGACAAACTTTTAAGCGATTTTTACAATGAAAATAGATTAATAAAATAATTTGCCTTATTTGTGTGTTTCAAATAAAATTTTGTATGTAGAATCACGGAAAATGTTGCATAATATCGTGCATGTCACAAACACAGAATGGTATAAAGCATTCAAAGAGAGTCGAGAAGTGGAAGTTGATTTCCTTGAAAATGTTATATTCTAATGCCGTTTTCGTGAATTTTCGAAACTACATTTGAAGATTTACGTAATCATTTAATAGATTTTAGAAGGATTTTAGAAGGATTTGGAAGGATTAATTAAATTTGAATTTATAGGGATTTTGTACAATGCTTATACCCCCACGCGAATCTATTATTTTAAATATATATATATATATATTTTTTAGTATTTTGTAGAATAAGGAAATGCACAAATATAATGTTCTTACAATAGAAGTATAGGAATATTTCCGAATTGAAAATCCCCCCCCCGATCCCAACGTCAAGAAATCTGAAAAGATGTAAGTGTAGAAAAAAATCATCCCTTTAAAAATATTTTTGTTTTGTGTAACCAATAATGCTTTTGGAAGAAGATAAAGTAATTCATCTATAACTCATTCTATACTCTATTACTACTAATCGATGTATTAAACGAATTTTATAACAAGTTATTTTATTGGTACCTTATAAGTACCGTCAGTAGATAAAGGGTTAAACTCTACGAAAGACGCAAACATCGGTAAAATTATGTAGCTGGTGATCGAAAATCGTCTTATGCGTCATACAGAGTTGACCCATGAGGTGGACATATCTTTTAAGTCCGTTTATAATGTTTTGACTAATATTTTGGGCTTGAAACGCGTCTAAGCACTACTGATTCTGAACCAGCTCAATGATGTTGTATCGTTGTGCAAAAGCTTGGCCAAAAACGTAACGGATGTCATCGACCAATCACTGTACTCCCCTAACGTCACCCTGTGTGACTTTTGCCTGTTACTGAAGCTAAAATTACCACTTCAACGAGGGCAACTTCAGGTCGATTGATGACATAAAAGAAAAGTCTCTGAAGGCCATCCACCAACCTGCCTATCAAAAATGTATGGAAAACTGGATCCAGAAACTTAAATAGACTTCATACATATTCCTATGCAATCTCACATCACCCTTTTAATACGAGTTTGTCACATTTTTCAACGATGAATAAGACATAAAAAGTCTTTATTTATTGAAGGTCTTCAATGACACCAGTTAAAACTTATTCTCTACTCTCAAGGTTCACTTTTTATTCTCCAGTTTTACTTCATGAAAGATTCTTTTCAACATGTTTGATGTGGTGGATATTTGCAGTTAGGCTGTGAAATCTTATACTACTTTACGTTTTCTCATATAATTTACATTTTTACTTACCCATCATACGTAGTATAGGGTAAGTCTTGTAATCGTTTTAAAAATCGAAAAAAATATTTGGACGGATTTTCATATTTCAGACACTGGAGATTCCGAAAAACATATTTTTAGAAGAAAAAAAATTGCCGTCCGTCTGTATGTGTGTGTTTCTGTACACGCTCTATCTCCCGAACAAATTTTGATAGAGATTTGAAATTCGGCGTGTACTTAGGAAGTAACAATGGGAAGAAGCCTATTGAATATCAGTAACCTCGAATATCCGGAACTATTTTTTTCGGACACTCGAATTATTCGTTGTGATAAAAGATATACAAAAATTTTCGAAATTGTTTCTTTGAAGAAGTGAATATAAAAGACAATAAAAAAACATAAATTTTACATCATGAATGAACTAGATTAGATAATTAGTTGGTGAAATATTTATAATTCTGTTTTTCACATTCTTCGATTTTTCATGACTCTGTATTTCATTGAAATTTCAATTCAAAGATATATTTTAATTGTAAATGAGACGCTTAATCCAACGCAGTAAACTGTTAGTTAATATTATTATATATATTTTGAGTTATAAGGATGTTTCTTTTACGCAATCCGGTTCAACACGATTATCACGCCAACCCAAAAACTATCGTCAAACTATAAGATTATATGCCAATAATGGCTTATCGTAAATGCCAAGCATTTAATGCATCTCCATAACTATAAGGGGATTACCATAGGGGGGATCCTGTGCTGTCGCCAAATGCCGCCAAGTTTTTCACCAACTTGGCGATATATCACCAGATTTGGAGACCATAATTAGTCGCCAAAAATAAAGCCAAATTGGCGGTATCTCTAATATTTCGCCAAATTCCCATAGACTTCCATTGTAAACCTATAGTGTTTACTTGCTTACAGAAAATCAACACATTGAGATATATTAATGCAACAAAAATTAATATTAGTTTGAGGGATTATATTAATTATATTTAAGGGAGTCCAAGTAAATTAAATTATGAATAAAGTAACATGATACAATGCTTAGCATGTTTCACTTGTTGTATTTTGATATTTTATATTATGTATATCAGGCATGTCAAACTCATTTACTGCCGCGGGCCAAATTAAGTATTGTATACAAAGCCGCGGGCCAAATTAAGCGTTATATAGAAAGCCGCGGGCCAAGTTAAGCGTTATATAGAAAGCCGCGGGCCACATTAAAAAGAGTAAATAATATTATTACCGTTGCTTAGAATAAAATTTCTTCGTACAAAACACAGCCTTATGTTAAAAAAATTTTAGCACAAAATTCCAAAGTTAATATTGTACATTGTTTATTTTATGTTATTTTTTGAAAAAAAAAACCGCAAAATTACTTTACAACAAAAATCTATAAAATTTAATCAAATTTTCTAAGATGCTTTTATTTTAAAATTTGATTGTGCACACTAATTTTGAGCTAGCATTGAGCTTCCGATCCTCCAAACACTGGAATGACCCTGCTGTTGCTGGGTCCACCAGTTTCGAAATTTATTTTTTCGGACCATCTTTTGTTTAAAAAAACTTTTGTGTTCCTTGTTCAATTTCGATGGATGTTACGCGCTCAGCATTGGCTTGGCTTGTAATAATGCCTGGCATATTTAAAAGGAAATATATTTTGTTTTTTTAAATAATTTTGTATAAGTAATAAACTCTACTGGAAGACGCTAATACTACTATTAAATAATAAGATAGCATCAAGAAATTTATTCTGAAGTTGATATTTACTCAGGTGCTTTTAATTTCAAATGAAAACTCCAAGCACTTTGTCTTTTGAAAATACACATTCATAATTTGTCGATTTAAAATGAAAATTGTAACTTTTTATAATTGTTCGAAATATTCGAATACAAATCTTTCGGATTATTGCTATCTCTAAGAGAGCGGTTGGTGCAAGTCTATTCGTGTAAAGTATATTTTCAGCACGCATGTTCTAACAAATGCATTAAATACACACTGTTAAAAATTTGCAGCAAACTGTCCAGGCATTCGACCGTTTTTTGAAAAAAACGGTTTCGTAACCATAATTTAACTATATTCTGACCATAAAATGGCCAATAATATGGTCAGAATAGTGTTAAATTACGGTTGTGTAACAGCTTTCGATAAAAACGGTCAAATGAGTGGACAGAATGCTGCAAAATTTTAACAGTGCACGTAAAGTGACAAAGGCTTCGTGGGCCACAAATAAGTTGTCGGCGGGCCAGTTGTGGCCCGCGGGCCGCGTGTTTGACATGCCTGATGTATATGAATGATGGATAGTTTTTCTTTGCAGCTTGAAATATATGACATATCTTAAATTTAGTATTACAGTAAATCGCGTTGAGGTGACTTAACTACTACACACCACTCAATTAAAATTTTTGAAATTTAGGTTTCGCGACATAGTATATTTTGTCGAAGGTTATAAATGAAACATTTTTTTTTCTAGATTATATTTTGATAGTTTTGGCGTATAATTTTTTTTTCACATTTAGCTGTATGTGCTCTTTTTAATAAACAGTGAAATGATTTTTTTATGTACGTTCTAATAAATGGATAATTTAAAACCCTGATGTTTAAACTTCAATAATTTATTCAATTACAAATTACCATTGAAATCTTTCTAAGCAAAAATATATTTTTTATACAGTATTCAGTGATATTGATCTACGTAATACTTGTGCAAAGAATAAAAATTTATCAATCAATAACTCACTAGGAACATATCGTTTAAATGTATATTAATTAAATAGCTTATTTTAATTTAAAATCACATATTTATAATTTCTTTAAACAATGTATAATAAAACATCAGTATTTCTAAATGTGCGAAATTATAAAGGTTTTCTGATTAACCATATCACATTCACGGGAAATGAAAAGAAATTTAGATGGCTGTACTAGGCTGCCTGGATTCAGGTGTTCAACGCTTTGTAACTCAATAACTTCTATTTAAACTAAATATATATTTACTCTGATGTTATATTACATAATTTGTAACATTCAAAAAATAATTTTAAAAATTTAGAACATAAAAAATATTCATTAAAAGGGTATATTTTCACATCTGCAATAAAAGAAAAATTACACATTTCTCTTAAATATTGACAAGTGTACGATAATACTTTTTAAAAAAAGTTCCAGCCTTTTTCTAATTTTACGAAATTTTTGAAGTTCATTTCAGCAATAACAATGCAAGATTGCTAAAATTATAAATAAAATTTTCTCGTATAAAATTATCTCGGTATAGCCGTATCTTGAGAATCCTATAAACACATTATATTACCTGCTGAGTTGTGAGATTACAGTAATAAATTAAATTGATTTTTTAAAGCCCACCGTATAGGTAACATTGATTTTTAGGTATGTTACAGATATGCAACGCGGTGATACAAAGGGTTAACTCAATTCGATTTTTCTAATTACTATAACGCTATTGCACCTTTCTGATGGTATTTTTTCTATATTTGACAGCCATGAAGGAGAAATAAATTGGCTTTATTTTCAGAAGCTCTTGAATGGAACCATATTAGAAGTTATTTTCTATTTTTAAGCTTCCCATTTTATTATTCAGATTTAGTTATAGTAGATACTATCAATCATTCATGTTCTCATGGATAGTTTGCGCTACGTTATGCAACGTTATTCTACTTAACCTTTTCCATACATTTTCTTATTCTAGTTTTTTTTTTTCTGGTTTTAGATAAATGACATTTCTTAAGTGATTTATTAATGTAAATTGTGCTCGTGGTAAGTATACTTTGACACTCCACTGAACTGAAAGTTTTTTTTGTTAAAGTTAGGTATTGAAATCTTAAGTTCTTGATACGTAGGTAATAAATAAAATATATCTTTTAAGCATTAAGAGTTTCTAGTTGGCGTATGTACTTACTTTTGATGTTTAAAACTGTAATCGATGCTGTATTAATTCAGTATATTTTGTGCATCATTTTAACAGAAATATTAATTTCTCACATGCATTACAAATAGACAACATATTGTTTCTGAATTTTTTAATAAAAGCATACGTTTCTGTTTATTTTTTACAGAAAAAACTAAATTTTATAATTTTAAAAGCGTCTCTGAGATATTCAGTATAACACTTTGAAAAGTATGCTCATATATGTATATATATATATATTTTTTAACCACACATTCAAGATGTTCACCTGTTTGTCTAGATGTTAGTTGGCTGGTTTCTGGAAAAATAGTGCTAGATTCGACTTAGACATTGATTTTTGTAGCAGGTTGGATTCTATTGTAAACAGGTGTCCTGTTCAGTTTAGCCTTCATGTGAAAAAGTTCACGTTAGCGACAGTAAGCAATCAAACAATTTAAAAACATCTCTTTAACATAAAAATCTAATCCAAATATACTTAAGTGAAAAGATAAAAGAAGTAAAAAAAAAATGATTCATTAAAGATCGCTTACATCTAATTGATAGACTAAATCCTTGTATATGTCTATGTCACCTTTCTAATACGCTTTTAAATGTTTTTACCGGTATGAAATGGGAATAAAATGCTGCTACTTTTAAAAACTGTTGCATATAATCACTTTTGATTTTATGCTCTGATTTCAAGCTTCACTTTTTTAAAGCTTTTAATTCTAAAATATATTATTAATCATTCCTGTTCTTAGTTAATGAATATAGAAGCTGTTGGTTATTATTTCTTATAGCCTTTTGCAATAACAAACATTTTACATAATTTCAAATTTGAAATCATTTTCCATTATTGTACTTTCCATTTAATATTATAGATTAAAAACAGTATTTAAAAGTATTTGAGATAAATTTAAAATCATTCTAAATCTACTAATGTTAACTTTTTTTTCTAATTAAAATTAATTTATGTGAATGGTAAAATACATTTATAAAGCTGCAATGGTTTCACTAATTTAAATCAACTGTGTATGACTGTTAATCAACTGTAATATGAAAAACTAATAAATATATAGTAATGATTAAAAAAAAATTATAAAAGTTTCATCAGTTAAGACGCTTGATACAATAAATTTCTGTGTATGGCTACGCCCCCTTTCTTTTAAGCGTTTATCATTTTTTCACCGATAAGGAATGAAATAAAATAGTGCTATTTTATTAGCCAGTTGCATAAAATCACTCTTAATGTTATACTCCAATTTCAAGCTTTTCATTTTGTTTTTCAGCTTTAAATTATAAAATACATTATTAATCACTTCCCCAATGAATACAAAAGTTGCTTGTCACTAGTTTGTACAGAATTTTGCAATTAAAAACATTTTCTGGATCCTAAATTTGAAATAATATCCCCAATTTTGATTTCCTTTTAATATTGTAGGTTAAAGACACAATTTAAAAATATTTAAGATAAATTTAAAATCGTTTTAAAGCTGCGGAATTTTAAACTTAGATTTACTAATAAAAATACATTTTAGGTGAATGGTGAAATACATTTATAAAGATGAACTTGTTTCAGTAATTTAAATCAATAGTATACCTTAATTCTTTCCTGTAATCTTATGTCACACTTGTAACTACCTCTTTTCATGTTTGTCAACTCTACTAGAAAAATAAAATGGCTTCATTTTCGAAAGTTGTTCGATTAAATCAACTTTGACATTATACACTACATTCAGGCATAAATTTTTATTCTTAAGCTTTAAGTTATAATAGATTCTATCCATCATTCATGGACCTCTGGGCAGTTAAAGCTAGGCTATGAAATCTTATATTACTAAATATTTTCCAAAAAATTTATGTTGTCTTTTTTTCTTTGCTCGCTTTAAATAAATATAAGTAACTATAGTATCACAGTAAATCACAGTCAAGGTAATTTAACTTTTACGCTCCACTGAACTTAAATTAAAAATTTTTGAAATTTAGGAATTCAAGATTTAGACACGTTCTTGAGATACAGATAATAAATAAAATATTTACCTTTAACATTTAAGATTTCGTTGTTTATGGGGCAGAAAATTACTTTTAGAGATTTAAAACTATAACCGGAACTCTTATTTGACATATAGAATTCTGTTGTGATTTATTACTCTTTATATTGACTGTACTTCTTACATATGAACATGTCGTCTTTTCATTTTTTACTTTCTTGCGATAGGTTATAATGTTACATTTTATATTAAAGTTTAATAACTTAATTTCTGTAAGAAATAGTAAAGTTCGTTAAAATTCCAAATTATAAAAGCTACTTTTCATACTATGTACAAAGTGTACAAACGAGTCTAATTTTTTATTAAAATTACTTTACAAATGATCGATACAATCTAGTCTTACTGAAGTAAAACCAATTGCAAAATTGCAAAATTAATTTTAATCTGAACTTTATAAGCCCATAAATCGCAAAATGGAAAGAGTAAAAATAGATATTTGTAGATAATATAACACCTTCTCTATCAGCAGGGTGTAAATTTAGGGCTCCACAGAACCCAGCATTGATTGCATTGAGGCTTTATAAGCCCAAATATTTTTAGTAAAATAAAGCTTAATTCATGAAAAAAATCAAGGAAAATTATTATAAAACTTTTAGTGAAATACTTTGACAGTGGCACATAACACAGTTTGCACTTGTACTACGACAACTCATGTCAGATGATGACACGATCATTCTTTGGTGAGTATAGAACAGACAAGTCAAACCTTGCGTTCATGAAACGTAGGGAAGACTGGTTTTAAAGTTATCCTCCAATTTATGTTAACCAATTAGATTATCATCATGCTAAATATTTTTAAATATATCGAGAAACAGATTGCTACAATGGAATAAAACTGATGTTTCATTAAAATATTTAAGTTTTTTTGAAATTTTAGACGCCTTGACTTATTTAGGAAATATCATACTTTACTTATAATATATGAAGCCTTGGGGAATAAAGATGAATGTATTAAATGATTAGATGATGTTATTCATCATTTTTTAACATGCTCGTCTGGATATCCATCCTTCTGCCCACTTTATACGTTTCTTCAACTGAAGTACGTGTGTGCAGATATGTCGTCTTCTCCTTTTATACGTATCTCAAACAGTCATTATGAAATGACTACTTTTATTACAGTCTCTATCAAAAGTTACAAAAGAAAGCACTATAACTGTGACAGTTGCCGCTGGCACATCAAAAGGTTGACTATCATCGATTTTACCCCTGGAGTTTCACATACATTTAAATATCCAGTAGAGATATTTTTGTAATTTTATTTATGTTATTTACTTTTTCTTTATTCTGACATATTTTAAAGTGAAATTTACGAGTTGTTTTAGGGAGTTAGTGACATAATATGTGTTTTCATATAGCATTTTGAACAGTTTAAAAGTAGTGGGTATCCGACTTAAGTTGTCCTCCATATGTAAGCTTCTAGTACAAAAAGGGTTATACATATAACGATAAAATCGAATTAATGCTATAAACATCGATGAAGGTTGAAGAGTCAATATTGTAATATGTTGTAAAAGGAAAAATTGTGAGAAGGTAGAGATACCCAGATCGGGGATATTACGTAAATTGAGACAATCGTGCTGATGCGTCCGTGAACGGAATGAATGAAGAATAGCAGTCGTGAATTCAAATAGCAATAATATGGTTGGAGTCGTGTCGTGGGTAAACAAGGCAATGAATAAAACAGTGGGTGTTTCTCCAATAGGCAAAAAACAAGGCGATTCATAAGCCCATGCTTTTATTTAAATATACGTCATGGAAGCAGTCCACACATGATTGAAATAGCAGTGCTACTAGTGCTATAAAGCATTTAGTTGTCATAAGGTATTCTTAAAATACATCGAACATCACTCTCGAACAAATTATTATGGTGAAATCATTGGAGGTAAATCATTTGGAATAAGTGAGGAGCAAAACGCACAGCCAGGGGACTGTTTAACACTTGATAACTTGACCAAAATCTGTCGTATGATCGCGTGCAGCTGCTTTTTGTGACCAAGCTGAGAAATACAAAATCATGACGTAGCAATCGCTCTGGCCAATGCGAGAATAAGGGAAACGTGTACTGTTTACGTCACGACCAATGGGAATGGTAAAGCAAGAGTCCTGACAGTCTGAAGAGGACGCATTTTATAGTAAAAAGTAACCCAAAGCGCAAAATTAATCTCTCAATAAAAAGGAAATTTGCTCTCGAAAGAACATTCGAATTCAAAGAAATGATCAGAAATCATGATATAATTAGGTATAACTAAAAGTTTTATATTAAAGTAAATCGGACCAAATAATAATTAATTTAAGGGGAATTTAATAGAATTAACGATAAATATTATTGAAGAATAATGAATTAATGGATATGATGATAATTTAGCATAAAACAGGGAAAAAAGCGAAGGAAGATTTAATAAAGTAACATGATTGTCATGTTTAGTAAACATATTTGACGACTTCGGTTTGTCTGGCCGCTTAGTCACCCACAGATCTATCCATTTTCTTACTCACATACATATACTTAGATTACCATGAACATGGTAGATGTTATAAAGGATTACCTTAAGATATATAAATCAAACCTAATCGGTGTAGCTCATTAGGTATACACAATATTAATATAAATTAATTTCTTTTTTTTAGGCAAACGTTTGAATTAAAGTTTGGTTTTAGATGGATAAATAAATCAGGCGCTCAATTTCTTCGGAGTAACTCTGTATAAGTAAGAGTTCAATAAATGCCAGAAATAAAGATTCTTTGAAATATTAACAGCAAACGATTTATATTCCTGTAATTTTAAATTGATTTTTGAAATGTATAAATATTTTACATTGTAATAGTTGAAATAGATTTGAAACATATTTTATATGCTTAACTTTAATGTATTATAATAAACTATTTATCTATCCATTATAATGTTCAGAACAGCCTATTAAAAATACATCAGTATGAAATTAATAGAAAATTATCATTTGTAAATATTATTTTCATATATGAAGTTGGGGATTTTTATGTTTTCTTTGAAACCATTTTCCTTTATCCTAAAATTTTTAAGCAAAGAGAAAAATAATACTGCGGCAATTTATTGAATGTGCTATAAAAATTCCATTAAAATGATGTATTATTTTTGAAGTTATATTTTATCTGTATGTTCCAGGTGCGAACCTGTCAAGGAAATTCCATTACTTTTTTTTTCTTTCAGTAGGAGAAAAGTGACAATCGAATTCACATTTTCCAAACTTAAATATATTGGTTTAGATTAAATTTGAGGTATCTTAGTTTTATGATGTGGCAGATGGTAAATGTTTAGTAATAATACTTACAAAAACGTGAATCGCAACTGTAATCATATTTAACGACAGCTATTATTTCTGAAAGGTGTTATTTTAGACGTTAGAACTTGGGCGAGTTTGGGCATATTAATACAGGGCAAATTAATATTTTTTCCACGGTTAAAAAAATAAAGATAGTTGATTGAAGCGATAAAAATAAAGAAGTTCATCCGGATATGTCGAGTGTCAAACTAAGATGCTTATTTATAACATATTTTTAACCAGAATCATTATAAAAATAATGAAATGAACTGTTATTTGAAAATTGTAACTCGAAAAAGAAATGTTCAACATACGAACACTGTGATGAAAGATGCATACACAAGGCACTTTGATGCATAATCTAAATTTGCAGTAATTAATAAAATGTATGATTTAATAAAAATAAGTAAAAGAAGACATACTTGAATACACTTAAAATAAAATTTATAAAAATATAAAACATTTAAAAACATGCAGTATATGTTTTGCCCAGCAACTTCGAGGCCATAGCAGTACAGAATAACCATTGAAAAATGACCAGTCCTACCTGAAAATCCAGTAAATATCTTTCAGGAATAATAGCTGTCATTAAATATGATTACAGTTACGATTCACGTTTTTGTAAGTATTATTACTAAATATTTACCATCTGCCACATCATAAAACTAAGATACCTCAAATTTAATCTAAACCAATATATTTAAGATTGGAAAATATGAATTCAATTGTCGCATTTCTCCGCTGGAAAAAAAGTAATGGCATTTTCTTTGACAGGTTCGCACCTGGAATATACAGATAAAATATAATTTCAAGAATAATACATCATTTTAATGGAATTTTTATAGCACATTCAGTAAATTGCAGCAGTATTATTTTTCTCTCTTCTTAAAAAAAAAATAGGATAAAAGAAAATGGTTTCAAAGAAAACATAAAAATCCCCAACTTCATAAATGAAAGTAACATTTGCAAATGATAATTTTCTATTAATTTCATAATGATGTATTTTTAATCGGCTGTTCTGAACATTATAATAAATAGATAAATTAATTGTTGTTATACATTAAGGTTAAGTATATAAAAAATATTTTTTTTTTTTTATTACAAGTATTATAATGTAAAATTTGTAAACATTTAAAAATTAATTTAAAATCACATGAATATAAATTGTTTGCTGTTAAAATTTCAGAATAATCTTTATTCCAATCAAGTACAGTTAAAATTAAAGTTATTTTTCCAGAAAGAACGTACTATCAGCAGGTATAGGACGAGCATCATCCAACGTCGGCGATCGGATACGATTAAACCAGGCTTCTAGGAACAATCTCGATTTCGAAATAGAAGCATTCGTAAACAGCGCGATGAGATTGGTTTCAACTGAATGGTGGACAAATTTTGAATTTAGTTTACCGTTTTTGAATGCTCGAATATATTTTTTCAGACGAATTAACATTAATTTTAACTGTTCTTGATTGATTCTGTTCTTTATTTTTCAATTGTTATTGAGTCCTTGCGGTTGCATGGCGAAGCGTATAATACATGTTTTAAATGTATTTAATATATTTTTTAATTTTATTTTTAATTTTTTTAATTATTTTTAATTTTATTTTAAGTGTTTTAGAGCCTGTCTTACTTTACTTATTTTTACTAAAGTATATAAATTTTAAAATTCAGATGTTAAATGTATGTATATTGTAAAATAATTAAACTTCTGGAAATAAAAAAAATAAATTGTTTCACAATTCTTCCTAGCATTTACTATAATAATCATCAATAATTCTATTTGGTGGCGAAAGTACGCTAAGACAAAATCTATTTTTTTATTTGCGACTAGCATTTTTAAATTTTTCATATAAATCCATTATTATTATTTTTTTTTTTGACAAAGCATTAACAAGTTTCAATGTCTCAAAAAAAAAAAATATATATATATATATATATATATATATATATATATATATTATATGACTTACTTATTGTAATCTGTTGACAATAACTCTCTTTCAGATTTTGAAGATAACAAAATAAAACAAATTAAAAAATGAATATTAAAATAGATTAAATTAAAACTGGAATTGAACGGTGAAGCTGTTTTCTAATTTTATTTTTTTTATAGGAAACCAGTGTCATTGTCCATTTATTTAGTTAAAGATATAATATATCTAAGATGGATACAGATACTGATTCAGAAGTTTAACAACATTGACGAAAGTTTCAAGGAGCTTTACTTGATTTTAAGATATGCCTATGCAATATCAGAAAAAAATCTGAAAAGGTGCAGTAATTTGGACAGTAATAATGCAGGTATTTTATCTACAGCTTGGAATATAGAGATAATACTTCACCACTCTTTGACTCAGCTGATGATAACTTCCACCAATTCTTTTGACTTTGTTGAAATTGATACAGAGCAAAGTTCATAAGTGTTAATGTCATGAACAAAATTTCCGCTTCAGTTTATAGAGAGCAGTCTGTTTTTTTTTTTTTTTTAATAAATAGATTGCGAGCTCTGTTTTATATATATATATCAGAGCTCGCAATATATATATATATCGTATTTTATATGGATGTTGATTGGTGACTTTTCCTCTTTTTTTTAAAATTTCA